>OY978529.1:0-2400000 GCA_963854835.1 Megamerina dolium | reverse complement strand
ATAACTATTAACATTTTACATTTTCCTTATATTCCAATTATTCTTATATAATTATTCTAAATATTCCATTAATTTGTTTAATCAAAAAAGTATAATTAACATTGATTAACAATGCATATACGTTATGTTTGTATATTGTGCATGTAAATGGAGTGTAGTGTAATCAGATTGAACCTTTGAAACTTTGTGTACAATATATAAATATATGCATAAGTATAACAGATGAACACCCTCGCACATGTTGTCTGGAGCTTATAAATTATATTCATTTTGATTTGATTATTTTTTGTTCTTTCTTCTGAGGTCAAGTGCAACAGCATACTTTAGTAGAGCAAGAATAACACTGCAATAATAATAATAATAGTTAAATCAGCCATAAACATATACATTTAATCCACTACTCGTGTGCATATCAACAATAATAACTATTATTATATGAACTATATCAAAGAGGACAAGCTGTTATTTGTGATAAAAATAGAGTAATAAAAATTGATTTATCCACAAGCAACACACTGCATTAAAGGTAAGTATATTTACCCTATCCATGGTGGGATTGTAGATTTCAAAGCTGATACGAATTGAACTCTGTGTTTTCCATTTTAAAGTTCATATTTTTCTATTCCGTAGGGAATTTATCGATTGCTTACAAATACCTAATTATACATCTATGTATGTATTGTAGATTAAGAATACAGCCTGCTCACAGGACACACATGTGCTTTTTCTAATTTTCTTTTCTATATATGTTTCTTCACTACATTCCACTCCATTCTGCTCCAATTTACTTCTGTTAGGGGTGGATTTTAGATTTGTTTATATTGTGCTTCAATTGTTTGCTATAAAAGTTTTTTTTTTCTTGTTCTCTCTTGTAGTTCTTATTTACATTACTCTTAATTACCTATACAATTTTTTTTTCTAATAAATATGTATTATTCATCATTTGTTATTAATGCAACTTTCCTATTAATACATATAATATTAGGCACAAGTGTGCTAGTTCGCATATTCAATATCACTCATACATTTTTCAATATACATATGTATTATTGTAGACATAATATTAGATTACTTCAATAATTTGCTGCCTTCCTTTTAAAAAATCAAAAATGTTAAATATGTTCAGTCATCGATAGAATACTTAATATTGACTAATCTATTGAAATTCAACACTCTTGTATATCTACAGTATTTATAGGTATATAAATAAAACGATTTATTCTAAATAAATGTGGTAGGTAATAGAAAAGTAATGCATTATGAGAACAAATTATGCACATGTATTGTTTGGCAATAAGAATAGATTTAAATTTCAACATAATCTTAATAAACGAAAAGAAATTAGTAAATAGGTACTAAAAATATATGTATGTATACCCACTTATCTGATCAATTAAGTAAATTGTACGTATTGGAATGGCTTATTAACAAATAGGCATGCAATGAATACTAAAAGCTTAGCATTGCATTGAGTACGTATATGCACTTGAAATTATAAATGTTGTCACGCGTTGATCTTTCGATGAGACAATTATGATTTTTTTCTATATGTTAAATGTGATGATGTTTCTAGATATTGCAGTATATACATTAAGGTGGACTAAATTATATGAAGTATATTTTTTTAATGATCAATTTTGTAGGGGATACCTCCAAAGAAGTGATAATATGGGGTAAAATGTTAATGTAATTATTGGAATCAAATGAAACTCAGTCATACATATCTAGGGTCGATTCCTAAGCAGCTGTCACCAAATTTCGTATGTTTTACATTAATTTTATATGTGAGTCGCCCCTAGAGCGGTGAATTGTATGATTGACCACCATTCATTTTTGGCTCCGAACATACTTATCCCTAATCTCCGCCCAATAAGGGAACACCCATATAAAATTATCGAGAAAACATCTGAAAATCTACAAATAACCACATAACTGAACAGCAATCGTCTTTAGATCAATGAAATATGTGACCGATCCACATTCATTTTGTGGGATAATAGTTATCCCATATTTCCACCCATTAAGGGGACCCCCATACAAAATTACCGAAAAATCATCTAAAAACCGACAAATAAACCCCGAAATCGCCTCTAAAACACGGTAAAATGTTTGACTAACTTCAATTGATTTTTCTTGTTCAACATTTCGGCTGAACATACTTTCTTCCTATGTCCACCCCTTAAGGGTACTCCCATACAAAATATCAAAAATAACGCGGAAAATATCTGACTAACTTGCATTTTTTTCTTGCACAACATTTTTACTGAACATACTTACTTCCTATCTTGATCCCATAAGGAGGGACTCTCATATAAAATAACCGAAAACATTTGACAATCAACAAATAAACCTCAGAATTGCCTCTAAAACATGGTAAAATGTCTGACTAACCTCAATTGATTTTTCTTGTTCAACATTTTGTCTGAACATACTTTCTTCCTATGTCCACCCCTTAAGGGTACTCCCATACAAAATATCCAAAAGACATTTGAAAATCGACACATAAACTCCAGAATTACTTCTAACGCGGTAAGATATATAACTAACCTTCGTTTCTTTATAACTCGACATATCGTCTGAACACACCTACTTCCTATCTTGATCCCTTAAGTGGGGACTCTCATACAAAATAACCGAAAAACATTTGAAAATTGACGCATCAACCCCGGAATCGCTTCTAACGCGGTGACATGTATAGTTGACCCTCTTTCAATTATTTGCTAACATTTACTTCTAACTTACTTCCCCCTTATATCCACCTCTGAAGGCTTCCTTACAAAACGATCGAAAAAAAACAAATGAAAATCAACAAATAACTGAGCAGAAATCGTCTCTAGAACGTTGACATGTATAAGAGACCCATTAATTTTACCTCAACCTCTTAAGGTGACTCCCATACAAAATGACCGAAATAACTACCGATCATAAATGCCCAGAAATCGATCACAGAGCAGTAAAATATATCACCGACCGTCATTAATTTTTCTGGCTCTACATTTTCACCTATCTCCACCCATATAAAATGTGCAAAATATGATGAAAAATCAGCAAATAATGCCAAAACTTAACAGTAACTCTCTTTGGAGCAATGAAATGTATGAGTGACCCCTATCAATTTTTCCTGTTCAATATTTCTTCCAAGCATACTTCCTCCCTATCTATACCTCTTAAGAGGACTCCCATAGAAAATGATCGAAAAAACAACTAAATATGAACAATAACTGCCCCAAGTATTGCCCATAGATCGGTGAAATATAATTTTTCTTCCTCAACATTTCCTCCTTATCCTGATCTATCGACTTCTTAGAGGGAGTCCCCTATAAAATTGATGTTTTTATAGTGGCTGTTAAAACGTCATTTTTTTCTTTTTCGCCGAGCCAATCCTTTTTAGAAATTTGACCCGCCTTAATGTACATATTGTATAATAAACTGATATTTACCTCAGCATGTACTGATATATATATTTATTGATTCAAATTTCGATTAGAAAAACATGTATAGAAGTATTGGTCAATATATTAGAGGGAGTCACAGAAATAGAATGTTCATACGTGTGTGTGTGTGTGTAGAATTTAAATAATACAAAAAAAAAAAATACAAATAATCAAAAGATAATAATTGAAAAATAATGATAAGGTCCGTTCAAGCAAAAAGTAACGTTTGCATGGCCCGTTTTACATATATAATATATGCAGTATGTACATACAAAGTGGCTCACTAATTTTCAGATTCGGCAATATAGCACTGACAATGAAATAATAAATTAAATACGCAGTAAATAAGAATTTAAAATCGATCAGGTGTTACATTATCTGACTTACGACTAAATATGCACGCACATACAAAGAGCTCGAGAGGGAGATAGAAGAATGTTACAAACAAAGCCAGTCCTCATTAGAATAAATTTAAATGAAAGTGCTTTGCTATCCTCATTGACATAAGGTCAAAGCATAAATTACTAGGCTGCATCAAAGAGCCTTTACTTGATCTATCCTATCTAGAGTATTGATAATTTAATAGGGTTGCCTTTTATTCTTCTTCTTATGTGGTCATAACAGCTGATGATCGATTTAGGCCGAACATATAATGCGGCGCCAGTCTTCTCTGTTCTTCGCTTGCTTGCGCCAATTGGATATTCCAAGCGCCGCCCGATTACCCAACACTTGGTCCTTCCAACGGAGGTTTGATCTTCCTCTTCTTCTACTTCCTCCAGCGGGTGCCGAATTAAATACCCTCTTAGCTGAAGCGTCTTCTTGCATTCACTCGACATGACCCAGGATTTCGATTCGCTTGGCAATGTCAATGTCAGCGTTGTACCTCATTCTATACTCGGCATCAACGCAAATAGGTCCTAAGATCCAACGCAAAACTTTTCTCTCGAAAACTCCAAGCATCCGCTCATCCGTGGTGGAAATTGTCCAGGCTTCTGCGCCATTTGTTAGGACAGGAATAATGAGGGACTTGTAGAGTATGATTTTCGATCTTCAATAGATGGTTCGACTACTCAATTGCTTACTCAGCCCCAAGTAACACCTTTTAGCAATAGGTATCCTATGCATGATCTTCAGGCTGACGTCATTACAGTTGTTGATGCTGGTTCGAAAATAGACGAAGTCCTTCACCACTTCGAAAGTGTAATTGTCAACCCTTATTGCTTTTTATATTTTTTTAAAAAAATGAAAAACCGTTTCCCTGGTCCCTTCCTGATAGCAGTTGCGGCATCTGTCATTGTGGGGCCATCCCATCCTTTCGGCGTAGTACCCATCGGCTTCCTGTTCTGTCTGTGAAAAAGTATTTAATTATCCTCAAAAATGTTTTTTTTTGTATTTCAAAGTATTCTCCATGAAGGTTTACACACTTTGGCATGCGCTCAAACTAATTTTCGAAGCACTTTTTCTACTCCAACTGAGACAAAGTATAGTTTTTGTTGGATTTGGCTCATCTTGGAAAACCCACACAGTCGACTGCTGTTTTATTTCAGACTCATACGCATATATCCATGATTCGTCAACTGTCACGATCTTTTAAACGTTTTTCGAAGCACCGCGATCGAATTTTTTATCATTTCTTTACACCAATCGACACGAGCCTTTTTTGAGCGATTGCTAAATTATGCGAGATCCAACGAGAACATGTCTTTCTGACAGCTAAGTGTTCATGCAATATCGAATGCATTGCGGTGGAACTTATGTCCAAGGAGGCCTCTATCACAAGGTATGTCAGATGACGGTCTCTCATTATCAGTTTACACACAGCATCGATGGTTTCTGGCACAATGACCGTTTTTGGACGACCTTGACGAAATTCGTCCTGTAGCGAACGTCGACCACGTTTGATTCCGTTAAAATATATATAAAGTGTCTGGAGGGTTGGTGCTTCCTCGCCAAATACCGCATGAAGACGATCGAAGCACTGTTGTTGAGATAATTTACTTTGAAAATCGTAAAAAATAATAGCAAGGAAATAACTCGTGAAATCCATTTGTTTTGACTGAAATGAAGTTTTCAAGTCACTATAAACAACATTAATAGCGCATATACATCAAAACGTTCTGAGTACGTTTATGTTAAGAAATGTCGATTTTCCAATGGAAATGTCAGATTTGATGTCATGGTTGGTTGGTTGGTTGGTTTGGGTGAAACCTGGGAGACAAAACCTAGGCTCAATTAGCACAATAAGCGCCATTTTGATACACCACTGGTGTGATCACTGATATGTGGTTTATTCGAACCTCCTTGATTTGTTAATAAACCTACTAATACTATCATCTATTATTTTTTTCTTAGCGAGTTCATTGAGGTCGTCCATTACGAATTTTCCTGGCACTCACTCGCATAGAAAATGGAAAACCGTTTCCCTGGTCCCTTCCTGATCGCAGTTTCGGCATCTGTCATTGTGGGGCCATTCCAGTTTCTTCCCCACTGTTCTCTGCCTGCTTCTTAAACTTAAGGTGGAGCTCTCTTTTAACGGCGCTGAAGAAGCATCCAACAGATCCAACTAGATCATACTTTTTAAAAAAATATAAAGGCAATCCTCGTATTAAAAAATGCAAAATCTACTTCAATTTATATTTAAATTTTTTAAATGCAAATTAATTTTAAATCAAAATTACTCATACCACACGTGTTCCATATGAGGATTTTATTGAATTTTTTATAAAAAAAATATTGTACCAAAGTTCATAAATTTAGCAAATGGTCGTATGTGTGATTTTATCTAAATATTAAATTATTATTAATTATAAATACTTACTTTTTTTACTTACCTTTTCAAATTAAATTAAAAAAAAAATCCCTAACTTTAATAGGTTCATCCTGCCAATGCAGGACACTGGCACACTATGTGCGCCGCTGTGTCTGCCTCTTCCATGCATAATCTGCAAATGTCAGCATCCTCTGCTTCAACAAGACCCATCTTGCTGAGGTGGTACCTGAAATTGCCATGCCCAGTTATTAATGCAGTCAACCAGCTTAGAGTTAACCGTCCTAGACTGAGAGCTCTCCCGATTCACTGCCCTTTGATAGCCTCAACAATGCCTTTGGTGTCTACAAGTGGATAAGTTCTACCATCTCGGGAGATGGAGTCTCTCCATCCACTCTTCGACCCATGCCTTCACCGTCCCTTTGCTAAGGGCACTGGTTCCGGTCCATAAAACTCAGCTTCAGATCGTTGTTCTATACCAATGTGTCCCTTCACCCACATAAGCGTAATGGCATTACTACGAGCACACCCGTTAACTTTCTGAACACATTCGAGCGCCTACTTAGAAGATACCGTAGGTTGTTGAAGTCGCCTGACCACCGCCTGGTTATCGAGTGCTAGCAAGATTTTCTTACCTTGTACCTTTCCATCCAGTAGATGATAGACCGATACTTATCTTCCCACATTCAGAGTGCATGCCAGTCCCAACTCCTTTGAGAAGATTCCAGCACCCGCCCTGCCATCCACTAATGAGCCATCAGTGAAAATACTGATGTCATTTTCCTCACATACATCATGTGTGAGGCCGTCTTCAGTGAGTGTTCTGTGTGATTTCCCAGTCATCTTTAGCCTACCCATTCCTTCCATTGGCATTTGCGCCTTCTTTACACTGCTATATAACAGTGACAGGATGCTCCTGTGCCCTATCTCCATGCCGAATCCATACCAATTATTGGTTGTCTTCAGACGTAATGCTGTTAATGCCGCTGACTTCATAATATGCAAGTCCAACGGCAGCAGCCCCAATGGGATGCTATATGTAGCACGTACTTTCTCTTCAGGCGGATGTGTCCTTGGTGCTGCAGTAGTCGCCTAGCTAAAGTATTGGGATTCTTTTCAAGCTTTGCTAAATTAGATTTAGCAAGTCGGGAAACTTCTTCAGTTACATACGGGATATGTAAATTTCTATGAATATTAGCATTTTTAATGAACCAAGGAGCATTGGTAATTAAGTGTAGGATGTTTGATTATGCTTTTTGAAGCATTTCCACGTTTGAGGGTGAAGTGGTATCCCAGAGTTGGTTACCGTAGGTCCATTTGGGCTTGATAATGGCTTTGTAGAGAAGAGCCTTGTAGTCCAGTTAGAGTTTGGAGTGCCTGTTCAAAAGCCAGTGTAGTTCCCTTGTCTTTATTTTTATATGGGTAACTTTTGCACATATATGCTTTGCCCAAGTGAGCCTGCGATCCAGATGCATTCCTAGACATTTAGTTTCTAAGGCCTGAGGGATCCGCTTAGAGTTAATTTGCACAGGGGGCAAGAACTCCTACAATGAGGGAATGTGACGTGAATTCGGTCTAATTGACTTTGATTCTCCAGTCGCCAGTCCAGTACTTGGAGATGTTTTGACGTCGTCTTCGGATTTGCATGAGTGCATAATATAGCTGTATCGTCAGCAAAAGTATAGGTGATGATCTTGACGTCGGATGGCATATCTGCGGTGAACAACGCATAGAGCAAGGGGCCTAATACGCTACCTTGAGGTACTCCAGCTCGAATGGGGTATTCAACTGAGATGAAGCTTTTCTGTTATACCACAAAGAGCCTGCCTGAGAGGTAGCTGACAAGCAATGCGTATATATTAAGAGGTAACATGCTTTTCATGTTTAATACCGAACGGGGTTTCAGACAAGGTGATTCGTTAGCGTGCGACTTCTTCAATCTTATTATGGAGAAAATAATACGAGCTGCTGATCTACGACATAATGGCACTATCTTCAACAAAAGTGTCATGCTGTTAGCGTATGCCGACGATATTGACATAATCGGCATGAACACGCGAGCAGTCAGTGCAGCATTCTCAGAGTTGGAAAGAGAGTCGCGTCGGATGGGTCTCACGGTGAACGAGGGCAAGACGAAGTATCTAGTGTCAACAAACAAAGAGTCCCGGCGTCTTGGACAGCACGTCACTGTTGACAACTACGCTTTTGAAGTAGTAAGGGACTTTGTCTATCTTGGAACCAGCATTAACAGCAGTAATGACGTCAGCTTGGAGATCATGCGTAGGATAACTCTTGCTAACAGGTGTTACTTTGGGCTGAGTAAGCAATTGAGAAGTCGAGCCTTCTCTCGAAGAACGAAAACTACATTCTACAAGTCTCTCATCATGCCTGTCCTAACATATGGCGCTGAAGCCTGGACAATTTCCACCTCGGATGAGCGAATACTTGGAGTTTTCGAGAGAAAAGTCCTACGCAAGATCTTTGGACCTATTTGCGTTGGTGGCGAGTACCGAATAAGGTACAACCATGAGCTGTACGAGCTGTATGCCGATATTGACATAGTAAAGCGCATCAAAATCCAACGGCTGCGCTGGCTAGGTCATGTCGAGCGAATGGAAGAACACGCTCCAGCTAAGAAGGTGTTATATTCGGAACCCGCTGGAAGATGACGCAAAAGAGGAAGACCAAACCTCCGGTGGAAAGACCAAGTACTGGAGAACCTGACGGCGCTTGGAATTTCTAACTGGCGCCAGCTAGCGAAGAACAGAGATGGCTGGCGAAGCATGTTATTTTCGGCCTAAATCGATATTCGGTTGTTATGGCCACATAAGTAAGTAACATGCTTTTCAGTTTGTGCAAAATTCCTTCGTGCCACACCTTGTCAAACGCCTGAGTGATATTAAGAAAATCAGTGGAACATTATTGTTTATTTTCGAACGTTTCTTGTATAGTGTCCACAATTCGATAAACTTGTTTGATGGTCCTGTGTTTTTCTCTAAAACCAAACTGATGGTTGGGTATGGCTTGTGAGGTCTATGACTTATTACCCCATGTAGTACATTGGATTCTCTCATATGCAAAAGCAAAAGCTAAATTTTGTCAAATGCTGTAATATCGTATGTACATATTTATGTATATCGAATACATTTAATTGAACCATTTACTGTGTAATAAGATCAACACCTTAATGCATATGCATACTAAATTTGCAATTCGAAGAATGCATTATTCACTTACGCTCTATTGATATTTTCATACGCAGACTATGATCTTTAGCCTCGTGTATAGGTCTATTTTTTATTTATCTTTTGTTTTTTTGCAAAATACACATAATTATGAACTGTTGCAGAACAAAAAAAATGATTTTTAGGGGAAAAATATAAACAATTCATTTTCAATGGTCTGGTCAAAATATAACTCTTATTTATTCTTGTTAATGGGTATGTAGCACCGCGACCTATAAGATCTATCGTGCCCCCTTCATTTTGGTTCAAAGTATTTCTTTGAGTCCAACATCCTCTATGAAATGTAGTATTGCGCCTATATTCCCGAGTCTGATTGCCCCATCAGTTAGTAGATGTTCACCTAGATGTTTCTTTCGTTTTTTCATTAGGGCGGGGCACACCTCCAGCATATGCTTCGAGTTTTCATCCTCCTCCCCGCAAAACCTACAAATTTCATTCGAGTAAATTCCTAGTTTTGTCCGGTAGTTCAGCGTAAAATGTCCTGTCAGAATTCCTGTGTTATGTTATTCTTGTTTAGCTTCAAGCAATCCTCAAATCTATTTAGATTATATGTTCCTAAGAGTGACTTTGATTGTAGTAACCCCGGTAGATTGTCCCAATATTGCTTTCTTTGTATGTATATCTTCTGCTTCCCTAAAGATTTTGTAGAAGGTGCCCTTTCCCAATCCGCCGAATGTTTCCGGGCCTATAAACGGGGTTGTTGCTCCCTTTCTAGCGAGTTCATCTGCCTTTTCGTTTCCTGTAATTCCCACGTAACCTGGAACCCATAGTATCCACACCTAATTGCTTTCATCCAGGATGTTCAACTTCTCAAGACACTCCATCACCAGATACGATGTAATTTGATGAGATTTAAGTGCTTTGATTGCCGCCTGGCTGTCAGTTAGGATAGCTATTCTTCTGTGTCGATAGTTACGTGAGAGATTAAAATAGACGCACCTGTCAATAGTGTAGATTTCCGTTTGAAAGATGATCATGATTTTGCCTAGAGCTTCCAGCCCAAATACTCCCACTTCGGCTCCTTCGTCTGTGAGTAAGCCATCTGTGTACCATGTTATCATGTTCTGGTTTATGTCATAAATTGTAGATATGCCGTCTCAGCTCTTTTTATTACTGAGTTCAGTTTTAAACCTTTTTAGAAAACTCAACCTTGCATCGTGTTTCTCGGCATCATGATTTCAGGTAGCCGCGTCGCAAGAATATCAAACTTCCTGCGCGCAATGTGCCCTCCTATTTCGATGTTTCCTTTAGACATTCTTAGAATGGCCCTCCCTGCCTGGGTGTGAATTCCAAGAGCGTTTCCAAAGATGCCGTGGGACATGTCCGCATTGCTCCTGTGATGCATACACATGCTAATCTTTGTATCCTGCTAAGTGTGTTGGTGATCACTTGCTGCATTGTACATTTCTCCCAGACCACCACCCCGTATGAGATCATAGGTCTGACCACTGTTGTGTAAATCCATCGCATTATTTTTGGTGTACAGCCCCAACTTTTCCCCGCGATGCCTTTACATGTCATGAATACTCTAGTAATTTTCTTTGCCACAAATTTGGATCATTTTAACTAATCAATGCGTTGTCGTACGTTGAACTATGAACGTTATCGTGTCTTGATAACAATCTATTTGTGGCCATGATTACTTGACGTAATCTTGAAAAATAAACGCTTAAAACAGGACGTTGAAATTAGCTACACAGCGCATGAACCAATTAAATTATTACCAATAAAGTTCTGCCGTAGCTCAGTTATTACTGTGTTGCCCTTCTCATCTGTAGTCGTGGGTTCAATCCCCGGCTCAATTTAATATCGAAAAATATTTCTTTCGAACGGTACTCACCAGTCGGCAAGCAATTGGCAATTCTTCCGACAGTAACAATTTGCCATGAAAAATCTTCTAAAAAAGAACTCTGTGAGAAAGCTCAAAAAAAGTGATGTTGCCAGAATTCTGCCTTTTTGGAACCGGCTGAAATGAGTAGGTCCGTTCTAATACTCGACCAAAGAACCCTTCAGGGCTTTATGTACCACATATTTGTTTTTATAATGATGTTTTCAGGACGAATTTTCTCAATATGCAAAACCAAAGATTTGACATCATTAAAGACCGTCTTTCCTTAAGACTACTTGAAAAGTATTTGCGAATTTTTAACAAAAAATATTTTAAAAATCTTTTGTCGTAAAGCTTTTTAACCAGTTGCAAAATACTTGCCAATAGGTGAGTATTGTTCTTTCTATTTATGAACATTGTCGTCGATTATTGTGATACCCTATACAGAGTACAATTCTTTTTTGAACTTCTGGTTCAAGTTCAATTAATCAAAATGAGCCCCTACATACATTTGTATTGTATATTAAACGTTTATGTAAAAGTTTACAATTGAATACAAAAAAATGATAAGAATTAAGTACAACATAATAGAATTGAAATTCAACTAAAAATATCACGCCAAAATAAAGGGTGAGCTTGATGTTTTTTTTTTTTTAATTTTGCTATAGTAAAGCTATTTAATTTATTGAGCTTTCTGACTTGTTAGCCAGCCATCATGTTCATACAATTTCCGAGGATATTTTCCTTAAAAGCGCTGTGTAAAAAAAAGTTCAATATCATTTGATCAATTGATGTGAAATTTCTGTAAAATATTGGGTGTGTGAATTAGTAACCGCATTTTTTAGAGCTCAAAAATCATTTATTTTTAAGAATTCTGTAAAAATCATGTCATTCAAAGTATTGTCCATTAGAAACTCTAACATTTCCCCATCTTTCTGGCAATTTATGGATTCCATCCCAAAATAACTTCACCGGCTTGGCGTCCAGAAACGAATCGAGCCAATTTTTGACTCCGGTAACTGTAGTGAAGCCTATTCCATTAAGGGCGTTCTGTATGTACCGGGACAATTGGTAATCTGAAGACTTCAGGTCTGAGCTATAAGGCGGGAGGGGTAAAACTTCCCATCCGCTATCAGCAAGATAGTTTTTCAAACGAAATAGCAATGTCTGGCCGTGGGTTGTCATGGTGAAAAATTACCGACTCGTATCTGGTCGCATATTCCGGCCGTTTCTCGATCATTGCTCTCTTCAACCGCATCAACTGTTATCGGTACAGCTCTCCCGTAATGGTTCGACCAGGTCTTGGTCCAGTAATGTCTCCAAATCCTCTTCTTCAAACTTTTTCGGCTCTCTAGAGCGTTCTTTGTCTTTGATATCAAAAAATCACCGTTTCTGAAGCGCACAAACCACTCCTTACACTGTGTATTGGATAGAGAATTGTCGCCATACAATTCCACAAGCAAACGCTGACTTTCAGCCGCATTTTTCTTTGCAAAAAAGTGACTTAACAAAACTTCCCGCAAATGCTGTTTTTTTCCACAATTCTCAAAATTTTCCATCGTAAAAAAATATGATTCAAACAACCAAATTGAAACTTTTGACTGATTTTGACAGCTAGTTATTTAAATTGACATTTCGAATAATGATGTATGAAATCACGCTTATGCGTGACGTCATATAACATAAAAAGCCGCTAACTAATTCACACCCAATATTTTCCCCAGAAAAGTTGGGTTGAAAGAGTTGAGGGTCTTGAATTTTGCACAGAAATATTTTCGTCTGTGCTCAAGGAACGATTCAGCAATGCTATGGCGTCATTTGTCGATTTTCATATGTTTTTAAGTTCATTTAGTAGGGGAGCCCCCATAAGGAGTGAAGATTGGAGGTAGGTATTTTCGAAAGAGTGTGGGTGATATATATCACCACTATTGACTCTATTTCTTGGTAGTTATTGGATTATTTGTCGATTTTCATGTGTGTTTGGTTCATTTTATATGGCAGGCCCTATAAGAGATGAAAGTGGAGAAAAATAAATGAGGACCGATCATACATTATACTGAGCAAATACTGTTTTTTTTTTGTAAATTGTCGGATGTTTTACATTCATTTTGTGGGGGAATGAAAATATGAGGAATGTATGTTCGGAGCAATTGTTGGGGATATTGCTCTAGGGGCTAAGCCAAGCTATGGGTTTTTCTTTCGATTTTCATGTGTTTTTGTGTTTTTGCGTTCATTTTGTACGGAAACCTCAATAAGGAGTGAACATAGGGAGCAAGTATGTTCCGGAGAACTGATAGGAGTAAAAACGAATGAGACTCGGTCATACATTTTATCATTCTTGGTGCGTTTTCTGGGCAGTTATTTCGACAGGAATCTTGAATTTGAACCTTGAAGTACGCCTGGGGTGTTTGTTATCAATAAGTGTGCCAAATTTGAAAACGTTTCTAAAAATCTTGTACTCTGAAGAAGATAAATTTTTTCCAAAGATATTACCCAACCATACAATGTAAGTATAATGCCCGATAGATTCGTTGGGTCCCCGAATCCGAATTCATAATCGGAATCCCGCCAATACCCTCAGATTTTTATTCTGAAAACGCATGCTTTTTCGTCTTATTTTACAGGGACTCGGTTTTAGGAACCCAAAACTATTCAGGTCCATCTTACATTATACATTTATTGTAGAGGGCTGTGTTATTACTAATGCTGTTAGGAAAGAGTTGCCCCAAAAATGCTCAACATAACCCTATAGAGGTGAGAATGAGTGTGAAGCTCATAATTTACTGAAGCTAATTTAATGTCAGACTAACTAACTGGCACGTATTGTCAGACTGGAGATCATCATCGCAGTGACCAATTCCATGAGAGTTAACCACAAAAGCGCAAGCCATATAATGGTCGACGGATGCCCGGTGGAATTTGTTGAAAGCTTCTGTTACCTCGCCTGAATTATTACGGCAGACGGTGGAGCTAATGAAGATGTCAACTGCAGGTTAAACAAAGCAAGCCCGGCGTTCGGGCGACTTCATGCAGTGTGGGCGAGCTCGCAAATCTCCAGGCGCACAAAACTGCGAATATTTAGCGCATGTGTGAAGTCTAACACCAACACACAAAAGCTACAAACTTTCGTCAACAGATACCTCCGTATCATCTGTAGAATATTCTAGCCGAACAGCAACGACGCGCTGTGGAGACTAACGAATAAAGAACCCGTCCTGGGAGCAGAGGTTGAGGTTGGCCAAAAAATACTTGGAGTAGGTCGATACTGCGCGCGAATAGCCGATGTCAACAAAACATGGGACGTCGCAAAAATAACAGCACAGAACCGTGCACAATGGAAGAGTCTTGTTGAGGTCCTATGCTCCCAAGAGGAATGAACAACGAACAACAAATTTCTATGTCAAACTAACTAAGGAAGGACATCGTGAATACTTTCTTTTAGTATGATCAATACAGATTATGTGAGATCTCGTCCCAGATAGCCCACCCTTTCTATGTACATTCTGTCAAATAAGTACCCGGAAATTCTCATTTTTAATTTTCTCTCTGAGAATATTTCAAAAACAAAAATTTTCCCAGGTTGGCACAACTGTCAGCCACTATTCTGCGAATTTTTATTGCTATGTGTCATTTAGTTTGGTTACGGCGTCATTAGGAACAAGTCAACCTTTTGTGTGCGTTGCGATTTCTTCTCGCCCCTCTTTGAACGATTTATACCAATCGTAAACTTGAGTTTTCGACATGGTTGAATCACCAAATGTTTTTTTTTTTTCAACATTTCCAACGTTTTAGCACAAGAAATTTGGTTTGAAACACAAAATTTCACACAAACTCTTTGTTCGATATTTTTATCCATAGTAAAAATCGCAACGCACACAAAAGGTTGACTTGTTCCTAATGACGCCGTAACCAAACTAAATGACACATAGCAATAAAAATTCACAGAATAGTGGCTGACAGTTGTGCCAACCTGGGAAAAAAATTTTTTTGAAATATTCTCAGAGGGAAAATTAAAAATGAGAATTTTCGATTTCCGGGTACTTATTTGACAGAATGTATACTGTACATAGATTGATAAGCACAATATTTGAACAACCTTTTACATAGTGAGGTAGACTGAAGCACTTTTCACATAGTCCAAATTCATTCGGTATTGTACATTGAGTGTGTAAAGACCGTATGTAACCAATACATACAAGTGTACACATGTACGTATAATAACTATTATTTGCTTCTTTGTAAATCGGTGGATGGGGATGTGTTTAATAATAGTACTCATATAATGTATGTATATAAACAATGTATATATTCAAGCATTTAAACGAAGTACCTCTATTGTTGAGATAGGTATGACGAGTCAGACCTATTTATCATGAAGCAATAAATAGAATACGCTATGCTTTTGTGTGTGCGCTTGTGTATTAATTACTTTTTTTTTTTTTTAGATATATAATGTGACAGTTAACGAAATAAAAAGTAATTTCAAATATACATGATACTGGTCAAGATTGGTTTTTATCCTCCTAAATATCAGTAGGCTTTAAATTCTACTGCAGTTTTTGCTTTTCTTAAAAGTAAGTGGTGACAAATAATTTGATTAAAAAAAGAAAACTTCAGAAACAGTTGAATATATGTATTGTGAAAACGCAAGTGGATTATTACAGCTCAAGAGATATATCAAGAGTTGAAAATATGTGACATTTAAAATTACAACCCTACAATTTCACAACTGTCAAACATTAATGTCAACAAAGTGTCATTTATTTATTCTAACAACGTTAAACAATCGTAGATCGCGTGGTGATTCAATGGTGACCACTGTTCATCCTTCAAGTTAGCAATTTTGTTGCTTGAGTCGATCAACGCAACAAATTGTAGATGAAATAGTAGTGAAAGTAATTTGATGTAATAGTGTGACGAACGACATAAGTGACAAGTGACAAGTGATTATGATAAATTTTGAATTTGGACTTGGAGATATCAATTCTAAACCTTAAAAAATATAATTTAAACATTTAGTTCAATAACCAAAAAAAAAAAAAGAAAAAAATACGGTGATGTAAAGAATAAATTTCATCTGTCATAATTCAAAATATTTACAACCGATTCTAATAAATGAACATAGATGTCATTGAAAAATTCAAGCACTTTCAAAATATTGATTTTAAAAAGTTATTGATGAAATAGAATCAAATATGGAACAAATAGTCAATTTAAGATCAGTACCAGTTTTAGGTCCATTGCCAATATATTCCAAAAAAAAAAATATATATACATATATCCCGGAACTGACGTTCCCGAAATCTGCAATATCAAGTTTAGAGAATGAACGTTGAACTTTTTTGCGAGCTACGTGAAAGATCGTAAAGTCATGATCGAAATGTGTCAAAAAGTTATTAAAAATTGCCTCAAAAGCATCGAGTCCAGGATAGCGGTCCCGTAGCGGTCATTTAAATGTTAATTGCAAGCGTAATTTGTGCTTACTTTACGTTTCAGTGGTTAGTGTGTTGGCCTTCTGATCTGTAGGTCATGGGTTCAATTCTCGTCTGAAGCATAACAAATTTAATATCGAAGAGTTTTCTTTCGAACGGTACCTTCCGGCAATTCTTCCGGCAGTAACAATTTGCCATGAAAAAGCTTCTGAAAGAACTCTGTGACAAAGCTCAGAAAAAGTGATGTTACAAGGGTTCTGCCGTTCGGAACCGGCTAAAAAAAGTAGGTCCCTTCTAATACTGTCCAAATTTTAACACGCACAACAGTAATTAAAGAGAAACTCCGCCAAAGAGCCCTTCGGGGCTTTAGGTGCCACATATTATTTTTTTTTTTTACTTTTCAAACGATCAAAGGGATAACCCTGTATATGATAAATGTTGTTTATCAAAAACTATAAAAGATAATGAAAAAAATTGTACCAAAGTTCTTCAGAGTCAATAATTATGTTCTTTTACATTTCAACAGAGCTAATGGCAAAAAATAGGGTTCAAAATCATAATACTAAAGTTAACTAAGGCTCAAGTAGTTTTTGTTGTTGTTGTCAGTCAGTATAATCTACGAAATGTGTGTATCAAATAAAATTCTATAAGGTCCCACAATTATTGGGACATAAAAATCCTCACAAAAATCCCCTAAGTTGGCCAAGAGAAGACAAGTTGAT
This sequence comes from Megamerina dolium, assembly GCA_963854835.1. Lineage (NCBI taxonomy): Eukaryota > Metazoa > Arthropoda > Insecta > Diptera > Megamerinidae > Megamerina > Megamerina dolium. The sequence continues at coordinate 2,382,572 of OY978529.1, read as the reverse complement.
GTAATGTATTCGGTTTTTCAAACAGACTTCTGAACAGTCGGGCATGAAATACTTTTTTCTCAAAACCCCTTTCTTTTGATTACCAGAGCCGAGTGCTGGCAAAGGAAGTGATTGAGTGTCTGCCTCTCAACCCAGTTTTTCTGTGTAGCTCCTATACACCAGTGGACTGTCAAAAACGTTTAAACTTGGAGTATCGATACGGTTCTTGTTGACAAATTCTAGAGTTCTAGTTGTATTAAACATTATACCTGCTATTTGCTAGTTGAAGATTGTTCAGGTCGTTGCTCCTTTTGACAAATTCTAGGGTAACGTGAACCTTTATCGCTAGGGTTATGCTTGGAAAATTATCAAGCCAGATCAATTTATCTTCTAATTCCCTCTGATTTGCCCACGACCCGTAACCTAAATGAAAGTGATGACTACAAATCTCAAGAGCTCAGCTTAGAATTGATAGTATTAGTTTGGTGAGATGTTATTGCAGTCTGACTTTCAACTTATGTTCGCATGGGGAACATCTGCGTCCGATCTGCATTTAATTTTGGGAAACCTCTGCATAAATTGTAACATCATATTTCATTTCCATTCGTTCCTCGTTAGAAACCTAACTCTGAAAATGCTGTTAAACCTGAAGTTAGCTGAAGCATTTTGTGGACTGATTTCATTCTGAAGGTATAATTGGAAACTAGGCAAAGTATTATTGTTTTCCGCCCAGCAACAATCTGCATGAAGACTTACGGCGTTATTGTAGGCAATATTTTAAATAGGAAGCACTTCCATAAGGTACGACTCTGTCTGGGCTACAATAGGTCGGCGGTGTACTTCCAAGCATACTTTCGCAGTGATAAAAGGCAAAAAACGCTTTTCTAACTAACGCAACTCGATGCTGGATCCCCAATTCAGTTTTGACTCTAGTAAGACTTCTAATCGTAGCTCAGTGGTTAGTGTGTTGGCCTTCTGATCTGTAGGTCGTGGGTTCAATACCCGGCTGAAGCATAACAAATTTAATATCGAAAAGAATTTTCTTTCGAACGATACCTACCCGTCGGCAAGCAATTGGAAATTTGCCATGAAAAAGCTTCTGAAAGAACTGTGTAACAAAGCTCAGAAAAAGTGATGTCACAAGGGTTCTGCCGTTCGGAACCGGCTAAAGTAAGTAGGTCCCTTCTAATACTCTCCAGAATTTAAGACGCACAACAGTAATGGAAGAGAAGCTCGGTCAAAGAGCCCTTCGGGTTTTATAGGTGCCACATATTTATTTTTATTTAAGATCTCTAAGTATGTAACCTTGTTTGAAAGAGATTGCAATTCTCCATTTAATAGCTCATTAATTGATTACACCATATTTCGAACCGAAATGTCTGACGAAATCTTTTCAAAAATATCATAATCCTACTGAACTAATTTCTTTCTATTCACTGATTTTAATATCTGACACAGTTTTCAATCATTTTTATATGACATCATTTGCAATTTTTCTTAAAAAAAAAAAAAAGAAGAACAAATGGGATTAACTTTTGGTCTCCCGTTCTCAATTGCTATCATTACTATCAGCTGTTGTTCTGCTTTTGTTGTTGTTGGTGCTATGAACTATTAAAGCATATGGTCTAGAATACGATAACTATAAAAGTCAAAAAGCAAAAAAATTATAAAAAATAATGTGAATATGTAGCTACAACAACAAGACAAATTTAATCAAATAATTGCTTTGAACTTTCCCATTGCGGACACCGATTATGGGGTAGTTTTTTTTTTTTGGTAGCGCATCATTTAAATTGAACCCAGCAAACAAATGTGCTCAACAAAACAATTATGTTCGAGGAGAATGTTAAAGACGGAATAATTAAGGGGGAGGGGGGGACGGTCATACAGTTGAGCCCTCTGAGCTACAATGGGGTCATTTGACAAGTTTCGATTAAAAATTGTGAAAATTTTTAATTTCAGTGTTTTCACTGTTTCAGTTTTTCGCCGTCATCCACAATCTTCTCTCTAACCTCAAAATGTTCAGCTAATTTGTCTAGATTTTCGAAATTGGAAAGAAAACTAAGGGTGGAGTTGCCACAGCAAAAAGAAAAGCAGAGTATCTGAGAGACCAGATTAGTCGCATTCTTAGGATCACACACAGTTTTCTGTCTAACCTCAAAAAACAATGTTTATCGTTGAAGCGAGTCGTTTTTGAAGGGTTTTCGAGTTGAGAAAAATGGCGGAAAGTTCACATAGGTGATGGCGGAAATCCGGCCACATATTCGGATTCATTACTGGTCCCTCGACATCATACTTGTTTCATTGTGGGGTTATGTTATTTTTATTTTGTAACTTTTTGGACCAAATAGTGAAACAACCTTCGAAAAAATTATTTTTAGCTCTTTAAAAATCGAATTAGCGTATTAAATTACGTTAAGGATTGTACTAATATCTTTGGGTCGTAATTCGTAATCCGTAATTCGTTTTATTCAATAAGATTACGAAAGTTTATGATTTTTACTATTCTCCTTCAAAACACAAATAGTTTTCCTTATTTTCGAAAACTTGCCTGCAAAAGTCTCAGAATCCACAGAAAGACTTCCGTTTCACAGTGTTATATTTCAACTTGAAATGGAAATGAGATCTTATAATTTTCTTCTCAGATCTCAATCGTTGATTCTGAAACAGAATCTTGAATTCAGCATACTTCTAAGCTCAACTTAACAGGACCCTAGTTCCCAATTTGAGAAAATCATTAGTTTCAACTTTTTCTCAAATATAATTCTCAATTCGATATCTAAGCCAACTTAATTTGAGAATTAAGGTGAAATATGGTTCGATGTTTAAAAAAAAAAAATGTGGATAAAGTCATACACTTTCGTCCTCAACTCGTCCTCAAGTTGAGAAAATTATTTGATGCTTATTGAATATCAATTTGAGAATTAAGAATTTTCTCACAAGTTTCGAGTGCAGTTTGAAAATTCCGTTATATGTATATCAAGTTGTGAATCAAATATTTGTTTGACATTTTTTTCTTGAGTCAAAATTGTAAACGCTCTTATTTTGGTCTGATGGGAAAAATTTATGTACGATATGTTTTTATATATATTATATCTATGAGCAGCGCTATATGTTAGATTATTTTGGTACTAAATTGTCTAGTCTATTTCAGACTAGATAAAATTTTAGATTAGATTATGCAGCTGTGTCGTGGTATTTTCAGGTATTCCAACGAATATCTGATCACCAGCTAATGGCTTTTGCATAATAGATACTAACCAAACTTTGGACGGCTAAATTTGACCCTGGTGAAAAATAGAGCTTCTGATTAGATACATTTCAAGGGTTACGGATCGCTGAATTCGAATTCGCGATCGAATGTCCTCCATCATCTTGGAGGTTGCTTTCTAAACCTCACAAACCCCTGCAAAAAATAGCTAAAGAGATAAAAATTTTTGATCAACTTGGAATGTTATAGTATAAAAAAGGTACATTTACAATTCAGATTTCTATAGTATACAATTTAGAAATTCTAAGCGCCGTCTAGTTCTCCAGTACTTGGTCATTCCATCGGAGGTTAGGTCTGCCTCTTCTATGTCGTCCACCAGCGGGTTCGGAATATAAAACCCTCTTAGCTGAAGCGTGTTCTTCCATGCGTTCAACATGAGCTAGCCAACGGAGCCGATGAATTTCGATATTTAAGTAACTGCCACGAAACTGTCTTGAAATATTTAACGTAATTTGCAAATTACTTTTTTCTCAAATTACAATTATACGTGAAGTCATTCTGCTCGTAGATTCATAAGAAAAAGAGGCCAATTGAGTCAAATTGCATCATATTGAAGCACAGCTGGCATTGCCAAATATTGAAATTACATATCCAAAATTCCTCTTCTACAATTGAACCAAACTTGGTCCTAATGATTGACTTGTGGAGCCATCTTGTTGAAATTACACAACAAAATCACTAGGGAAAATGTCGGAACAGCTGCAAATCACATAATATTAAAGGCAAAAATTACAGGTCCCGGGAACTTCTGTTGCAATAGAACCAAAATGGGCCGTGACATGTGGCTTGTGGGGCCGTCTTGTAAGAATTACTTATTGCCCTGATCCATATATTCAATTTCAAATCAAAAAAGATAGAAAAATATCAGGACGATGGCGGAATTTCGACTGTCAGATTGTAATCTGACAGATGTCCTACGGATGTCAAAAATCTACCACAATAGAAAAAAACTGGAGAGAGGGGGGGTAGCTGATTTGTGTAAACATCATATTTCATATGAAAATCATCGAGTTCTATGAATATTTTGCCATTACTCGTTATTGCCGCCCCAAACGCAGACTTTCTCCCTTTCTAGCTGCTTTAAAACCTAATCAGCGAATATAATATACGATGTATTTGACATTGAGACTTCAGTTCATGTATCAATTGAATATTATACGGATATAAAACCAAGTATTTTCCCAAAATCCCCATGTTCAGGGCGCAGAACGTGAACCTGTTCTAAGCAACGACAAATTGAGACGTTTGGAATCTTGTTGGACGAATATGTCTAACGACTTTAGTTGGAAAAAATGTTCCCAAATTGCGACCGCAAGCAGCGACTATTTACTGTTTGCAAACATTAAAAATTGACTCTGCGAAAAGATTATGTTAACAATTGCTTGAGGAATGACAGCAATTGTATTATTAAATAAAATAAAACTAAAAATAACTCGTGACATTAGAGGTCACAAGAAATCTTATTACAATATTATTTATGACTTCACATTAATATATTTTAAATAATTAAAACTATATACAAGGGTTACTATTTATATTTCAACAAATAATAAACATTTTTAAATAAAAACAGCTTTATTGTTTTTCAAAATATTCACCATGATGATCAATCCACTTTTGCCTTCGTTCAAACCATTTGTCATAGCAGTTTTTCCATTCCTCTTGACACACTTTCAAAACATGGTTTTTGAACGTTACAACTGCTTCTTTGACGCTCGTAAATCGTTGACCACGCAGTTTAGTTAATTGATATTCGGAAACAAGAAGTAGTCAATGGCTGCCAAATCAGGACTGTACGAAGGATGAGTCATCATGAGTCGATGTTTTGATTGCTCGAAAATTCACCTGTTTGACGAGATGTGTGAGAGCTCGCATTGTCATGATGGAGAATGATTAGTCTTTGGCAAACAAATGGTCGTGTACCACTCAGAATTGCCCGTCCTACGTTGCTCAAACGGAATAGTGGCCACATGACCCAATCGGCCAAAGAAACAGGCGATCATTTGCTGCGATGTGCTGCGAGCCCGGACAACATCCATAATTCGTCACCTGTCACGATTTTATACACGTCTTTTGAGGCACCACGGTCGAACTTTTTAGGCATTTCCTTTCACCAATCGACGCGAGCCTTTTTTTTTTTGAGCTCTTGATATATTATGGGGTATCCAATGACTGCAAATTCTTTTTACCAGGTGTACAAGCTTAAATCCACTGTTTGCTCATAGATGGCGTTAGTGAGCATATTGAGCTATTATCGACTGTGCATCCTTTTTTTATGAGATCGACACCTGTTTACATCAATTAGTAAACATCATCAGTGATTTCATACAACAACATACATTTTCCTCGGTGCACTTAAAGCCCCGAAGGGCACATTGGCCGAGCTTCTCTTCCATTACTGTTGTGCGTGTTAAATTATGGACAGTATTAGAAGGGACCTACTTACTTTAGGCGGTTCCGAACGGCAGAACCCTTGTGACATCATTTTTTCTGAGCTTTGTCACAGAGTTCTTTTAGAAGCTTTTTCATGGCAATTTGTTACTGTCGGAAGAATTGCCAATTGCTTGCCGACAGGTGGGTACCGTTCGAAAGAAAAATCTTTACGATATTAAATTTGTTATGCATCAGCCGGGGATTGAACCACGACCTATAGATCAGAAGGCCAACACACCAACCACTGAGCTACGGCACCCTTACTTACTTACTTATGTGGCCATAACAACCGAATATCGATTTAGGCCGAAAATAACATGCTTCGCCAGCCATCTCTGTTCTTCGCTAGCTGGCGCCAGTTAGAAATTCCAAGCGCCGTCAGGTTCTCCAGTACTTGGTCTTTCCACCTGAGGTTTGGTCTTCCTCTTCTGCGTCGTCCTCCAGCGGGTTCCGAATATAACACCTTCTTAGCTGGAGCGTGTTCTTCCATTCGCTCGACATGACCTAGCCAGCGCAGCCGCTGGATTTTGATGCGCTTTACTATGTCAATATCGGCTTACAGCTCGTACAGCTCATGGTTGTACCTTATTCGGTACTCGCCACCAACGCAAATAGGTCCAAAGATCTTGCGTAGGACTTTTCTCTCGAAAACTCCAAGCATTCGCTCATCCGAGGTGGAAATTGTCCAGGCTTCAGCGCCATATGTTAGAACAGGCATGATGAGAGACTTGTAGAGTGTAGTTTTCGTTCTTCGAGAGAGGTCTCGACTTCTCAATTGCTTACTCAGCCCAAAGTAACACCTGTTAGGCACCCACTTGTGGTTTTTCCTCGTATAATCATGCCTATTTTCGTGCCAGAACAAGAGCATATGCGGGAAGCTCTACTTTTTTGCTTCAATTTGAATAAATCTGCTGCTGAGTCGCATCGAATGCTTGTGGAGGCCTATGATGACAGTGCGCTATCGGATACCACTTGCAGAGACTGGTTTCGTCGGTTCAAAGAAGGCCATTTTGACTTGAGTGACAAGAAACGTGAAAATAGACCCAGAAAAGTTGAGGACCATGATTTGCCGGCTCTTTTGGATGAGGACGACACTCAATTGCAAAAATGCTTGCCGAACAGTTAGGTGTTGCTCAACAAGCCATTTCCATACGTTTACGAGCCATGGGGAAGGTTCTATGAAAAAAAAAGTGTGGACCTAAAGTGCAAGGATGCCTCTATCTCACGATATTTCACATGACGATCTTTCATTATCAGTTCATGCACTGCATCGATGTTTTGTGGCACAACAACTGACTTTTCCATTCAGGTCTTCCATTAGGGATTTTGCTCAGTATCATTATCGACTTCTTTGCATATTCTGCTTCATTTATTTTTAAATATTTTTAAGCTTTTTGCAATTTTTTTCAAAATTTTCTTTATAAGAGCCCAATATCATTCGATTGATCGAAGTTTAGAACAATATGGAATATTTGTTCCTTTCTGTACCATTCAGTAGTCCTAAGGCCGCACAGAACTTCCTGTAGATACATGATCTCAGGTGTGATCCAGGTGATTCTTGGTCATCCGCGGCCTCTGCTCCCCTGCGGGTTCCACTCAAGCGACATTCGCGTGATGCTATCTGGCTGCTTTCCAGATAACCCTTACTAAAAATTGTTTTTGGGCGAGGCTATGTATTTATCATACAGCCTTCGAGATAGTGCCTTTGTTTATATTTTGTTTAGATTTTTTTTACTAAGTAATTATACTATACTTTTGGTCTGTTTCGTTTAAATTATCTATTTAAAATGTGGTGTGGTTCACTGACATTAGTCAAAACAAATTTCTATCTCATTTGTTGATCTCACTATTTGATAAGTGTAGTACTTACTTATATGTTAGTTGTAAATATTTATGTAGAGTAAAGGCAATTTTTGAAAATATTCCCATATTTGTAGTTTCTTTTCAAAATGGCTTGCCTATGTGAAATGATCGGACTGGCCTGTATAGTGGCGCTTATATTAAGTTTCTCCTCAAAGGCACCCTATCAATTAAAGATGGCAATTTTTCTCTTTGGCTCTGGAATAATTGTACTTATATGTTTACCATTTATGCTATTAAGGCCTCGAGATTATCGTAATGCACTGTAAGTATAATCGCATAGAAGTAAATAAATAAGAATCAATTTCTCAATATTCTGCTTTCTGCTTTTTTTCATTTAGTATACCTGCATGGGGCTGCAGGCAACTTTGTCGAGCGTTAGGTGTTACAATGGAGGTTCGAGGTTTGGAAAATGTACGACGTGAGCATGGTAGTGTGATACTAATGAATCATCAGAGTGCTCTCGATTTGTGTGGTAAGGATGATTTCTACTAGAATACCAGATAGATGTGTGGACATAAAGGCGAATAGTAATACGATATGACTCAGCGTAAAACATAAATTTTAGATCATTTCTTATGAAGGAAACATAAACAAATTCCTGATGTGAACCCCTCCAGCTTTTATTTTTAACAGTCACTATAAAAGTCGAAATTTTGTAGGGGAACCCCTGAAGGAGTGGAGATTTCGGGCAAGGCTTTTCAAAGGAAGTATTGGGGAGGACAAATTAATGAGGGTCAGTCATACATTTCACAGCCCTAAGGGCGATTTGTTAGCAGCTGCTATGCATTTTCATGAGTTTTTAAGGTCATTTTGTATGGGAGTCCCCTTCAGATGCAGAGAGAGAACGATTCCTGTTGTTTGTGTCGTTGTCAACATGCACAAGCTATTGTTCGCTCGTGTCCTCGTAGAGGTCAAGTCCTAGAAATGTAGCCACCTCAAGTGGATGTGTCCAGAGCTGTACGGGTGTCAAATATGTGGGGTGCAAGGGACAATTGAATAGATGGACTGTGTCGTGCGGTGATTGGCCGCAATCGGGGCATTCATGCGGTATATCGCGTATATCGGGTTTCGGTCGCAGCGTTTTTGCTACTGGGGACAGCAGCGTGATTGGCCGAAAGAACCTACCCTGGTCTACAGGATTACCAGGCTTGGGGATGGGGATGATGCGTCCTACCTTCCAAATGTCTGGAATGATGGATTAGCGTATCGAAGGGTTGAAAATGGTCGCGAGAGATTCCAACCCGGAGTCGCCCGTAGGAGCTTCTCGACGAAAATTTGCTGAGCCAGCAATACGTAGGTGCGAAGAACTAGAGCAGGATCTAGTTACTCTAGTCTGCAAGCCATTGTTGACGACACCGAAGGAGGAGCCGCCTATCTGTTCCGCATCTCGTGATGGGCGTGGAAATCTTCGATCACAAACCGATCGTCACCATCAAGCAGCTGTGCGATTTGGAGCTCCATGTAGTTGTCATTAGCGCAGGTTTGTAAAAGCAGCAGGCGATATTTGACGCTATTATGTAGAATAAATGCTATACCGGGTCCGCTGTTGCGCGTTTTTTCGACTCGGAAGATGTTATAGTCACCTAAATGGATGAGCTTTGATCGACTTGACAGCTTGCTCTCTTGAATCTCTCTTGAACGTTGAAATTGATGTTGTAGTTGGCAACCTTTGGTCGAGACAGATGTCTCGAGTCGTTTCGGGACGTAGACCCAATTGCCATAGAAACGAGGAACGATTCCGAGGGTAACTATTGTCGATTTTCATGTGTTTTTTCGGTCATTTTGTAAAGGAGTACCCTTAAGGAATAGAGCTAGGCAGTAAGTATGTACAGAGAAAATGTAGAGATGGAAAAATTATTGGAGGTCGGTCATACAGTTTACCCCTCTAGAAGCGATTCCGGGATAGCTATGGAGCTATTTGCCGATTTTCAAAAGTGTTGGCAATAATATTCTCCCATGTTTCGCCTCTATAGGGATTCACTTTTTTATCGATTCCCATTACTTTTTTGCTCCTCAACATTTCCTCTAAACATGCTCACTAGAAGGCTCCCATACAAAATCACCTGAAAATCGAAAAATAACTCTATAATTAAACAAGAATCATATCTAGAACGATAAAATGTATGACTGACCTCGATTAAATTTTCATCAACAATATTTCTTACAAACATACTCACTATCTTCACACCTTAAAGGCACTCCCATTCAAAATGAACGTAAAATCACCTAAATCGATAAATAACGAAGGGGTATTATCTCTAAACTCTCGTCAATACTTCCTCTAAACACACTCTACTTCTTAGGGTTACTCCCCTATAAAATTTGTAAAAACCTGATAAAGTACGTCCACATCAGGAATTTCTTTATGTTCCCTTGAAAAGAAATGCTTAATATTTATCAAAAATTTATGTTTTTTGCTGATGCAGATAATTAACATTTTGCTCCATACAACTTAACCCACCTTAATGCACATTAAGCAAATACGTTTTTTTTTTCAAGTAATCAGTCGAGACGACAAAATTGCTTATTGCTTTTCATGACCTATATTTTTCTTTGTTATAGTTTTGGCTTACCTATGGCCAGTGATTGGTCGTGCTACGGTTGTCTCAAAAAAAGAAGTCCTCTATCTGCCATTCTTTGGTGCTGGTGCTTGGCTATGGGGTACACTGTTTATAAATCGTTCACGCAAAAGTGACTCAATCAATACATTGCAAAAAGAATCGAAAGCCATCAACGAACAAAATTGCAAACTATTACTGTTCCCAGAGGGTACACGTAACTCTAAGGATACATTGTTGCCATTCAAAAAGGGTTCATTCCATATTGCCGTAAAAAGTCAGTGTCCTATACAGCCGGTTGTTATATCGAAATACGCGTTTTTGAATGGTGAAAAGAACATCTTTCGGCCAGGACACGCCATCATACATATTATGCCAGAATTGCAAACAGAAGATTATAACAAAGATGAATTGGATCGCTTGATTTCATTGACCAGAGACACAATGCAAACGGAATATGTGAAATTGAGTCAAGAGGCAAAGGCTTTAAATTCTAAAAAGAACACAAGTTAAATTGAAATTCTAAATTTTTTGAATCACTAAAAAAAAAAACACTCAGGTTTTAGACAAGACAACTAAAAGATAAAATATTTTTAAAAATTATACACATACCAACGTACTATCTTACATAATTCCTAAAATATGTATATGCAATTATTTAATTAACAAAACACAACAAAAAACTATACTAAATCAAACAATGTTATTTAATATTAAGGTTTTTTATTTAGTTGTAATAAAAAAAAAAAAACAATGTTTACACATACCGCATGTACATATTGCATAAAGAATAAAACAAAGGTATTCTATACATGAAATTAAGAGGTGTACAAAAGGCTTTGGATGCAAAAACTTCATTTTTTGTATATAAAATAAAAATGGAAATTTATTTTGTTTAAATAAATCGCAAAAAAAGAATGTACCCACAATGTTTTACGCTAATCATATGTATTCTTAAATTTTCGACGATCATTTCGATTCTCTATCCACGCTTGAGGAATAGACCAATTTTCATCACAATCATCATCTCCTAATCCGGTGAGACAACACCATTTTGCAGATTTTTGTGTAATGTTTGCGCCGAATTTTGCTTCTACTTTGTACGCATCAAAACCATATAAACGATCTTTATTCATGGACAACACTAAATGCTTGCATTTCTCACATGGCACTGTGACATGAAAATCTATTTTCGATACCTTAGTCTTGATCAATTGTGCTGCACCTTCTGAACATGAAAAACAGCCCATTTCCACTTTCTCCCATTCAATTCCCGTATCCAGCTTACCAAGAATATCAGATAACTGCATTATGTACCTTAGGCTAAATCTAGTGCCTTTCACATATTCACAGAAAAGATGCTCCGTGATGCCCGTATCCCACAATCGCTGTTTAATTTCCGTTCTTATCGGTCCATTAGGGTAGAAACGTCCGGTTAAATTTCCGGTTATTTCAGCATACTCTGGTATCTCAAAGTTGAATTTTGGTTCAGGTTTATCGCTTTCCGCAGCCAGGGCCATCACCATATCTCCGGCAACACCTAATGATGGTACTTCTTCGAATAGATTGTGATTTTCTGTCGAAATTCTATCTGCGTGGTAACCTTCGATTGAACTTCCTGCTATAGGCAGTCGTGGAACTGACAAAAAATATTCATTTCCCATAATGTTCATACGGCTTTTAATCTTGTGTAGATATTCAAATATTGGTAAAGGAATATTCAGTACCAACTCTTTGGCCCCAAATCTGATCGAAAATTCCTCAAAACTTAGTGCTTTTATTTGTTGCTTTTCTTTAATGTCTAGTAATCGCAACCATAACAAAGCCGTTGCATAGTATGCAATTTCTTCACGAGTTATTATGCATTCTATATCTGATATTTCATCAGCGTATCTAAGGTATACCTCTTCAGCAATTAATGGTAATTTTGCGTAATTTGCTGAATAAAATTGATTTTGATCATGCGTCATAGCACATCCGTCCTCTTCGCGTATAGATCCTATTGTTGATGAAGTATTATCCTCAGATCCGGGTATATTTTTCGACTGCGACATATCTAATCTTTTTTTTAATTTTCTCACGGGACGAAGAAATCTGCGTGCGACTTGCCACCAGCTAACCAATATTCTGAATAAAAATATATCATCGTCCAATTCTCTTCTTTTTAAATTTGAATTGTTCTTCCCCTAAGAACATGGATTTAACTGAACATAATCTGTATGAGTCTACACAATAAGGTAAAGCAAACTACGGTCAGGAATAGGATGTTGAAGTTGTTGCTTTACCTTGTTATTAAAGACATTGGAGAGGTAAATATATAGATTTTTGGTTCGATCCGATCATAAGTCATGATCTGTCATTATTTCAATTTTTTATGAAGAGGGAGTAAGGCTTTTTCTATAAATTTATGTAATCAACACTTTCAGGACTTTTGGAACGATCTACTGATGCTCGTTCGTTTCCTGACCATCTATAAGAGGATTCGCTAAAATTATTTGTTTATATTTATCTTGAAAATTTCTAGGATCCATCTCAGGGATTCTTCGTATAACATATAAGACCAGATTCCGAAATACCGACATGGCTAGTCTGAACCCAAGTTGTACTATTACCACTATTTGTATAACAATCGAAACAAATTTACCTTTACACAACTTCAGTATTCGTGTAAGCCGTTTTAAGTGCCTTTAATAGTACACACTTTCAGGTTTTGCATTTTTTGTGTTTGTATTAACATACATATATAAGTATTTTAATATTCAAAATACCATGTATTTCACCTAATTTAATTTTTTTCTTTTCTAAATAAATAACAAAATTACAATGAAGTGAAATTTATTTGATGTTTTGAAATTACATGTGATGGATATAGTATATTTCATTATAGCCTGAAAAAGAGAATCGATTTTTAAATGAGCTTATGTGAATTCCATATTTTCCATTAACTATATTCTAATGTCAAAACTTATCTGACAGATTCTTATGATGCTCGTAAATCTACTTTCTAATAATGTTTTCCATATGCATTGAATTTTCATTTGGAATCTATATAATAGAAGATTACACTATCGTGTGACGTATGGCATTTTCCTGCATAGGATTTTAGCAATTTGCACCATTAAAAATCCTTCCCATTCGTGATATTTCATTTTATTGCATTTAAATTTCAAATTAACCGTCAATTCAACCGTCTCATCATATAACGTATAACATGAAATAATTTGCTCATGTGTAGCCGACTTTATAAAACATATTCAATAATTTGACAGCACAGACTAACGAAAATGAAACTCTCTTCATCTGCTGTAGTAGGTGTTGGAATAAGACCCCCTTTTAATTTTATAATGGTTGCGCGTTCATGTTTCATATATATTTAACATGATTACTTCGAAATGAGTTTCGCACGACGTTTGATTATTGTTAGTTGTTTTTATGTAAATAATTTAATTTATTAATTATACAAATTACACATTTTACATATGCACATACAAGCATTATGGGTGTAACAGGGTTGTGGAAACTTATTGAACCATGTGGTAAACCAGTACCTGTGGAAACATTGGAGGGCAAGGTGCTCGCAGTGGGTAAGTGTAGAGCGCTGAAATTTTATTAACATGATGAAATTGATTTTTTGCCTTCATACCTATACTGGCCCACATTAGACATATCAATTTGGTTACATCAGGTGGTGAAAGGATTTCAGGATAATAAAGGTTCAGCATTGGCCAATGCACACTTATTGGGCTTGTTTCATCGACTATGTAAATTACTTTATTATCGCGTACGTCCGGTATTTGTTTTTGATGGTTGTGTACCACAATTGAAACGGGATACTATTGTAAGTTCGACAGTATTGCTTTAGTTAAGAGATTAGTCGATGAAGTTCTTTTGTATTTCCCAGGCACGTCGCCAGCAACAGCGAAGTAAGTTGAACAATGAAGCCGATCGTATACAAACTCTATTGCTGGAGGCGTTGGCAAAGGAAAAAGTCGTACAGCAAGCATTGGGCGCCAGTGCAACAGATTTATTAAAATCACCTGTTAAACGTGTGACCAGGAATGCACGCCCCGACATTGATGACATGTTTAAACTACCCGAATTGCCAGCACCGCTTTCAAACGCAAATAAAAATAAGGATCCAAACAATATAAATGCTGATATTGATGATGATGCTGATGCTGATAGTGATGTTTGTACGGACAGCAGTTATACAAGCTACACAACCGATGAATATGCATCCACTACGGCAACCGCCGATGATAGTTCTTTTGATGAATTGAACCCAAGACATTCGTACAATTCCAATTTACAAACAATCGATGTGCGCAGTCAACATTTTCGTAATCTACCAGCAGATGTACGCCACGAGATATTAGTCGACATTAAAGAGACACGAAAACAATCATCTTGGGGTCGTTTACATGAGTTACCACCACGAAGCGATGATTTTAGTGTGTTTCAGATGAAACGTCTATTAAAACGACGAGCCGTACAAGAGAGCTTAGAAGAGGCGGAACAGGAAATGGGCGGACGTACATTAACCTATGCAGAATTGCAGAATTTCTTCACCGAAGAAGGTCTACTCGAACCGAGTGCTATGGAAAAGGGTATGGTAAAGAAAGACAGAGAGGTTGTGAGAATAAGAATTTACATCTATCGCATATTTCAGGCTCTAAACAAATTTGCTCCGATGAGAATACACGCTATTTGTTGGTTCGTGATTTAAAAAAGAAGCTATCAAAAGTTCCAGAGGAAAAGTTTGTAGAAAAAGAACTGAGCACGAAAGAAGAAATGCCATCAGCATCAAAAGTGGAGACCATCAGACTGCAAGCAAAACACACTTCGGAAACTTTATCCGATTTACCCAGCACGTCAACTCAAAACGATGCAAAAACTGCTGCGACGACAGCATCATCATCAATGTCATCATTACACGATAGTTTGGGTAAAGAGTATAAAACTGACTTGGAATTGGCAATAGCTCTTTCGCTCGAACAGGAGGATACCAGCACAAATGTATACAGAGAAAAAGATTACGACTTTGAATCAAACGAAAGTTTACATTTGAATCGTGAGCAACGAAGGCAATTAAAGAATGCAGCGATTGGGCCGGCGCGTGCCTATATGATTGAGTATGCGGGCATGAATGATGATGAAGTAGAAAATATTATGGATAAGACACAAATTGATGGTTTAGATGTTACAGATGCGGATTTAGCTATACAAAAAATATTGGAGGAGAGTGCAAAGCAAAATCTCATAAAAAGCACTGAGAGCATTAAGACAATAAGTGAGAAGGCAGATATAGTGGATGAGATAAAGGTCGTTGAAGTTGATAAACCAGAGCAAGAAGAGAAGTCAACTAATGTCAGCGAAAACGAAGAAAGCCAACAAGAGTCAATGCATCTACGTGTCAGTGATAGCTCTGATACAGATTCGGATTTGGAAGAAGTTGAAACCATTACAAACGATGGTACAGAATTAAAGAACGTTGAATCGATAAATACCAGTCTGCCAAAGGACAAAAAAAGCATTGAAATTGCCTTCAGTTTAAATGAAATTCAGACTGATTTACAAGATGATATATTCGCCGATGTTTTTAAAGAAGAAATGGAGCTGGAAAAAGAACAAAAACCAGTATTAACTGATATCAAAGCTGAACCTACAACGGAGCGTGAGAATTTACTAAAGCATGAAAACACCAAAATATCACCAAATACCACCGAATGCAAACAGAGTAAAGAACACATCGAATCCAAGGGGAAAACAAACATTCTTTCTATACTTGATGATTTGAAAAAACAAGCTGATGAAGTTGTTAAAATTAATTTAGATGACATCAAATTGAATACCACCAATATAATAGAGATATCAGATGAAGAAGTTAATATCTGTAGAGAATTGCCAAAAACACCAATTAAAAATAATTCTAAAAAGGAAATTATTGAAATATGTGATAGTGATGATGGTAATGATGCTCATGATGTTGGTGAGCATAAGAAGAAAAGTGCTCACTTATCCATCACACCCAATTCATCACCAAAATTAAATAATAGTAAATCACCACAATTTAAAACACCAACAAAAAATCGCATCATTTCACAATATTTCGATACCGAATATGTGATTAAGAGAACACCAGAAAAATCCAAAGATAATGAGGAGGAAAATATCCCAAAAGTAAAGTCACCGTTTTTTGTAAAGAAAACTCCACCATCATCGACGCGTAAACGTGGTGCTCTTGATAGTAGCAATAGCAATTCGCCGACACCAACAAAAATATCAAAAGCTTCGAAGGAATTATGTTTTGAAACTAATAAAAATGTTGTAGAACAAATTATTAGTGATGACGATGGAATAAATGAAAAGGTAGAAGCAGCAGAGAGTATGGAGTTAACCAAGTCCAATACACCACCATCACCACTCAATGCAGAAGTGAGTATTTTGAGAAATTTCAATACCATATAAAATGGGTTGAGCTCTCGCCTGGAAGCTCAGAAATAGGAAATGTCAGTAAATAGCACAGCATCCAGTTCTCTCTCTCTATTCTATTTATCTTTCTCTCTCTCTCTCTCTACTTCTATTTATCTTTCTCCCTCTCTCTCTCTCTCTTTCTCTTCTTCCAAGTATTCTGTCTTTCTCTACTTCTATTTATTTCTCTCTATATGCTTCTATTTATTTCTCTTTCCCTATCTCTGACCATTTCCGTCCCTCTCTGACTGCCTCCACCTCTCTCTCTCCGTCTCTCTCTTTCTTTCTGACTGTTTGTCTTTTTACCGAATTATTGCTCTCTGTATATATTATATTCCTGTTACCACGTGAATATTTCTCTCTCGCTCTCCCTCTTGCTCCATCTGTAAATACTTCCCTCTCTCACTCTTCCTATGAATATTTCTCATCTCTCCCGCTCTCTCTCTCTCTCTCTCTCTCTCCGTGAATATATCCCCATCTCTCTCTTACCCTTTGGGTGGATACTTTCCTCTCTTTCACTATTAATATTTCCCTCTTACTATTTCTTTCTATAAATATTTCCTTCTGTCTCTCTCTCTCTCAATGAATATTTCCCTCTATCTTTTTCACTTAGGATATTTTCTTCTCTCTCTCTGAATATGGTATTTCTGTCTGAATATCTGTTTCTTTACGTATCTTCCTCCACCGTTTCTTCTCTCTGATCACTTCTTTTTTATATCTCTGGCTATCTCTCGTGCTGACAATTTGACTCTCTTTCACACTCACTATGATTCTTTCTCTCTTTCTGTCTCTCTGACTATTTTCCTCTCTCACTCTCTCTTCCTCCTTTTTTCCACTTTCTCTCTGACTACTTTCCTCTCTCTCACTCGCTATCTTCCTCTCTCTCTGCTTTCCTCTCTTTCTCTCTCTTACTGCTTTCAACACTCTCTCTCCATAAATCGATTTTTCCTCATCCTTTATCTCTATCTAAATAAATTTAAATATTTACTGTACATGCTTAAATCGAAACTATTAACAACAAATATGTTTTTACCATTTACCAATTAGGAAGTCCTTAAAGAGGCTGCCGCTGTACTCAAAGAGAACAAAACCGACAAAGAATTACGTGCACTTGCCACCGATTTGGCACAACAGCGTACTGATTTGGAGAACGAACGTAATCGACAGGATCGCATGGGTATGTCGATAAGTCAACGTATGAATGCCGATTGTCAAGAGCTGTTACGACTCTTTGGCATACCATATATTGTGGCACCGATGGAAGCAGAAGCACAATGTGCCTTCCTTGATGCTGTCGAATTGACAAATGGTACAATCACAGATGATAGTGATATTTGGCTTTTTGGTGGTCGTACAGTATATAAGAATTTCTTTGCACAAAATAAGCATGTATTGGAATTTCGCGCTGACAAAATTGAACAATGTTTCAATTGTGATCGTAAAAAACTGATACAATTGGCATGTTTAGTCGGCAGTGATTATACGATAGGTAAGTGAGATTGTAGAAATATTCTCACTCTGTATTTGTGTAATATATTTTGCTCTTTGGAAAAAAATAGGTGTTCATGGCATTGGTGCTGTCACAGCTCTTGAGATATTGGCTTTATTTTCTGCGGCGTCTGCTGGTAATAGTGATCTTGGTGTTGCCGTTGATAGTCGAAATTCTCGTGAGACCATCAAATCGATATTGACAAATCTAAGTCGTTTTCGTGATTGGTGGTTAAGCAGTAAAACACAAGGTGCCGTGCTGCCTGGCAGTTCAGCACGTTTAGCATTGCATAAAAAATTGAAAAATATTGAATTGCATGATGGTTTCCCCAGTACTGCGGTGAGTCAACTAAGACTATTTTTATGTCTGTATCGAGTCAGACACTATTTATTTTTATTTGGAAAAAAACAATTTTGTATTCACTATTCACTAATCGGTTATACTGCTTTCGGGTATGGCAGATCGTATCAGCTGACATGTGAAACTAAGTTACGTCAGAGTTGAGTCTGACACAGTTAAGTAGTATTCCATTTAATGACCCATCAGTCATCACTCCCTTTCAAAGCGGAATAAAAATTGTTATCTTCGTTCAATTCGCTCTGTTGTGTCACTGAAGACCACACTGTCACCATGTGTTTTCACTGTCACGCTATGCTGTTGTCATCTCCTACATTGAACGACTTGCACATATTTACAGTTCCATTTCGTCAATTTATCGATTTAAATAAAATATTATGAGAAGTATCATCCAAGCCGAATATGACCTTCAAGTTTGACAAGCAATGAAATTCAGCCCTCCGCTCAGAAAAAGAGTTTGTGGCTCTCTTGACTGAATAATGAAGTTAAGAGTCAAAACCCCGCGCTACATAACTTCCATTTTAGGTAGTTATATCAATCAAAGAAGCGTGACGTAAGAACAAGGACAAATTCCTTACGAAGTTGAGAATAAATATTGGGTGCTGTAGCTCAGTGGTTAGTGCGTTGGCCTTCTGATCTGTAGGTTGTGGGTTCAATCCTCGGCTGAAGTATAACAAAATTGAATATAGAAAAGATTTTTTCTTTCGAACGGTACCCACCTGTCGGCAAGAATTGGCAATTTTTCAGGCAGTAACAATTTTCCAAAAATGCTTCTTAAATAGAGCTGTGAGACAAAGCTAAGTTAAAGTGATGTCACAAGGGCTTTGCCGTTCGGAACCGGCTAATATAAGTAGGTTCCTTTTAATGCTTTCCAAATTTAACACGCACAACAATATTGGAAGCGAAGCTCGATGGTATTACAATGGCTCTTTCTGGCCTAAGTGAGTCCTCTCAGAAAGAGGGCAGCCACAATAACCTAATGTAACCTATGTCCCGTGAGGTAACCGTGTGGTAGTCTGAATCTATCCTGTGAGTCGTGTAGGTTCTCGAATGATCTGAATGGCCGAAGACCTCTAGAGTTGGACCAGTGAATCAAATTTTCATCCTGGAACTGTTCTTCTATGATTGCTTTAGTCGATACTCAGCTCATACCACAGAAAGGTTCAGGACCCATCACTAGCTATCGCTAATTTGTCCGCCACTTTATTACCCTCAATGCCTCTGTGGCCCGGCACCCAGCATAACGTAACCTTATTGTTCACGGCGATTTTTGTAGAACCAGAAAATTGTTTTCGAACTCTTTTTGAGGAGGACTGCCGCGAAGAGAAAGTCTTAATGGTAGCTTGGCTGTCAAAGTAGGCGGGAATGTTTGCACCTTCAGGACCCCTAGCCGAAAGGTAACGTACACAACATTTAATAGCATATATTTCTGTTTTTATCAACCATTATTTTAAATTGTTATTGCTTGGTATTGACATTTTTTGTTAAAGGTTCCCTGCAATTTGAATAGTTTTGTCGACAAACATATAATTTTCAATTAAAAATACTTACATTTTAATTTCTTTACAATTTCCGCGCACCAACTAGTTGTAGAATAAAAAATCCGCAAATCGAATGCGTTCGACATTGGCATTGGGATGGCCAAGTGCAAGAAAAATAAATGCGTAAATCGCATTACTGAGTACCATTTAATCGAAAGGGAGTAATTTGACTTTCGAATCGAATTACGGAGTGACCCACCTGGTTCCAACTTTTCACACACTTACCATATTTATATTACACACAGAATCATAGACTGCACGATTGACTCGATAAATTTAATTTCAGCAACAGAAAAGCCTACGATATTTATTTTAAATCTAATCTTAACCTTTAGGTGATCGAAGCCTATTTAACGCCCAAAATCGATGAAAGTAAAGACGCATTCAGTTGGGGTACTCCGGATGTTGGTGCCATACGTGAATTTGCGCGCAAATCATTCGGCTGGACCAGAACCAAAACTGAAGAAATTCTAATGCCGGTCATGAAAAAATTAAACGATAAAAAGACACAGGCCAGCATACGGAATTATTTTAATGTGAAGGGCGCGTTAAAGACGCCCGAATTGAAAGTAAGTAAACGGGTACAAAAAGCCATTAAACGATTATCGGGTCAGCAGGAGGATGAACACGATCAGACACCGAAGGCAAAATCGAAACGAACAAAGCGAGCTACTGCGGCGGCGACAGCAACAAAACGTAAGCAACAACAAAATGCCGCATCGGAAGAAACACAAGTCGATAATGATGTGCATGCAAATACAGAAGATCTATCCAGTGCCGCCTCTGGAAGCGCTTCTACGAGCAATGCATCGAAAGCCGGAAAACCGAAATTGTCGAAATTGCGTGCGCCACGTTTGCCAACAAGCAAAGAAGTGATACCGCAACGTGAAAAGGATCTGGAAGAAATGCGTCTGAATAAAGAGAAGGCGGCAGCAATACTAAAAAGCACAGTCGCCACTAACAAAACCAAAAAGAAACGTACAACGTAGAGGAATAAAAAAAAAAAAAAGGGTTAAAAATTCATCCTCGACTATTTTTTAAACATTATTTTTAATACCGAAGCAATATAAATGATTATCACGACTACCAAAATACATTCTATAATCTACCATATCTATAAGTAGCTCATCCTTCACAAAGCATGGTGTGGAGAAAATTTCCGCTTTTATATCATGTGATGCAATTATACTGCCTGTCTCTACACAAATTAACACTAATAAACCTTTTGTGGAGCATGCCAAAACATATTCCAAGGATGCTGTTGTTGTTCTTTTTATAATAATTGGTGCTGCAACAATTGTTGCATTTAAGCATGTTTTCCAGTGTAATTGAATTTGCATCGTTTTTGGCACAAATTTCAAGCA
The DNA here is from genome assembly GCA_963854835.1 of Megamerina dolium. NCBI lineage: Eukaryota > Metazoa > Arthropoda > Insecta > Diptera > Megamerinidae > Megamerina > Megamerina dolium. The sequence continues at coordinate 2,361,246 of OY978529.1, read as the reverse complement.
ATACACGTACTCGTCATGACAACCAAATAGTATTTTAATGTAATCGGCTTCTTCGATATTACAATGATGGTATTCCGTTGTGATGGAGGAGAATATGTTGGCCGATAGACGATACGAAGTCACCTGTTAAAGATTGAGTTAATGAAGCAATGTAGCAATTGAATAAAAAGCGAGCAGCGAGCAGACAAGTAATGCGATTTGTAAATTTAGATTATATATCCAAATATTCTCAGAGAGGATAGAGAGTCAAGACGTGAGTGGGGGATAGAAGCTAGTCACTTTGTCAACAGATCAAAACGCACAAGCAGAAGAACTAGGAGTACATTAAAAATACCAAGGAAGCAAAGCATCGATTGGTTATATTAGATTAGGTCGAGGTGACTGCCCGCTTTCGCGAACCCACTTGGGCCAAAGTACGCCAATTGTGATGCCGCTAATTGGGGCTCCCTGTAATTCCTCAAATCATGCAGAACTACGGGAAAAGCAATATAAATTCTCCCAGCTGCCCTTGTGTCAGATTGCTGGGGTAGTACCTGTCTACGGCGTGCGATAGCCGAAAAATTCTGTGCTCTGCTCTTCAGTTTCTCATTGTCACAGCTGCGCAAATGAAGTAAAGTGCTTATAATCCTAATCTAGTGATGTGCCAACCGATCAGGCAACGTAATTCCGCCCACAAAGGTGCTCGAAGTGTATATATTTATTGAATTGTAGGATTTTGCTTGTTGAATCGAAGAAATTCGAGTAAAAAAGAGCATACATTACTCTCATCTCAGACAAAATGCTAATCATAATGGAAAGGATTGTCAAATTGGGTTAGTGGACCCGAAGTGCTTCCTCCTCAACTGTAACCGAAATTTCGACAGTCTTTTGTCAGATTTTTCCACAAAACTTTTTGCCCATCTGCATGATTCAAGCTCAGATCATCTCATTTTAAGAATGGAACACACAAAGGCATTGACCCATTGCAAAAAATCGCACAGAATTGATGCCGATAATTAGTTCTAGTCCCCTAGCAATCATTTACCACAATCCTTAATCTATGCCGCAAAATGCCGCAATGATGAACTCTAGGCCTAGGAGGCAGCGATAAACGTGCAGTTTTCTAGGGGTTTTACTTTTTGACACACCTTTTAATCAAGTTCCAAGCGCCGCTTGAGTTATTTTGAATAATTTTCCTGGACATATTGCTTGGACAGCCCTGCGAATTATTATTGATTATTACTAGGTTCAAAGCCTTACAATTCTTTAACGTGGTACCATTGCCTGGATAAAGAATACAAGACATTCAATCAATGAAATCATCAAAGTTGTAGTATTATTATAGGAGAATAGTGTACTCCGACTTTTACAACTATTGTGCGCTTCTCGTAGACTTACGAGTATATCCAACACCTGACAGAAAGTTTAATATAGAACCTACTTTACTAGATTTCAATACATTATATGGCATACCACATGAACACATTGACACATTCCCAATACAATTTTCACAGTTTCGTCGTCCTTCTTGCAGTTTTGGGAGGATTAATAAATAAAAATAAGCCCAAATTAGTTATGTGATAGTTCACTGAAAATTCTTGGGCAAATTCCTAGGTTTGTGGATAATTTGAAATGGGACAAGGCTTATAAATCCTCCCGGTACGCATAGAGCGGCACTGAATTCACTGCATCAACGCGCGGTGGAGGCGGCCATCGAATGTCATGCTCACAACATCTTGTTGGGGGGTCGCCCACCGCCAATAACAGACTGCGAACAGCTTCCTAGATCCGCTCACGCCACTTTGGCACAGCTAAGATCTGGATGGAGTGTCTATCTGAACTGCTATATGCACCGGCTGGCTGATGCAATTCCAGACGGATGCCCGCAGTGCCGGCAGAACCCGCACGACACCCGTCATCTTTTCGCCTGCCCCAGAAGGCCTACCAGTTTGTCCCCCTCTGCACTGTGGACGCACCCCCTGGAGGCTGCCGTCTGCCTGGATCTGGTCGACGAGAACAACAACACCCTAGCTGAACATGAATTTTCGTGATTTCGAAATCGTTGCCCGTTACAACAACAGCATGATCCATACCTTATTGTTTTGTTGCTTTACCTTATCAAGGCAGCCAAATACTAGTTTTTATGACACGTGGCTAGGATTGTATCTTGATGGTGCGTCAATCAAACGCGAAACAAATGCGTATTTTGGGCAGTTAGATAAGGAGCACTATTCTAAAGGCATCAAAATGTTTACAGACCGCTGCAATAAGTATATCGCTGGGACTATGATTAGTAATAAAAGAGAACTTTGACAAAAAAAGAAACACTAATTTCCCTGAAAGTCTGTGGATTATAACTTACACTTTTTTTTATTAGCATTCACGCTCCTATTTAGATTTTCACCTCTTCATCTGTTCGTGTGATCCATATTTGACCATTACAAACGATTATAATATAAGAATCATCACGGGATTATTGACAGGACACTGCAAACTGAATTGTCGCCTAACGAAGATGGGAATCTTCTCGGATGAAACATGCCGACATTGCAGGTGCAGAATGAAACTGCAAAACATGTGTTGGGAACGTGCCCAGCACTTATGCACACAAGAAAGAATAACTTTGGGTAATTTATAATACCGGAAAACCTGCTGAAGTCCATTAGGGTAGGATCTATACTAAACTTCCTTATGGATGCTGGACTTGGAGAAATACTCTAGTCCATGATGGGGTGCACAATAGACCTAGGGTCGCAGTGCAATACAACCCTCTAATAATAATAATAATAATAATAATAATAAAATGATGTAGATTCTTTAGTCCTTGATTCTACTACAGAAAGCTGGTTCTTCTCCTTTGTTGACGGCCACCGCTGATTGGAACCTATTATGTAGATTCAGTATATCGATGTTGATGGATTAAAATGAGCTTAATGCCAATATAAATTGTACAAACGAGCTAAGCTTAAATTTGACTTCTAAAATTTCATCTGAGTTTAGACTGACATAGAAATGAATTTAGATCACTTCAAAAGATTGCTACTTTGTTACAAAGTATCGCATCTCTGCTCGTACAAGGCTCACTCAATTTTCAGGCAGTATACACTTACAATATCACCACTGCCAGCATAGCATATATACACAATGCCAGAAACAGCTGCCATAATCAAGTAATTATCCTCCGTAGCAGATACAAAAGCCGGAGTTGAGAATATTGGTGCTTCACATTTATGTTGCCACATAATTGTGCAGTTTTCCACATTAACACTCGCATATGTACCATCCAGTGTACAAACGAAAATAGTTCGATCATCAAATAGTGTTATCGGTGCTGCATATATGGGCTTCTGACCAATTTTCAAACGCCATTGTATTTGCTGGGACTACAATAAGATTTGTATTAGAAAAATGTTGCATTCTTGGAAATATAAACAACGATTAATGTTGAATTACCTTTAAACAAATACAAATTAGATTGAAATCATGTGCATATGAGCCAACTATTACACGATCACGATCACATACAGTTAATGGCTTGGCTTTAATCATGCCACCAGCATTGATATGCCACATTATCTTGCCCTTAATAAAATCACAGACATACAAATGATCATCATAGCAGCCGACTAATGCATATGATGACGATGATGGTGACGATGATGTTGATGTTCTTGTAAATTCTACTTTACATTCAATACGATCAGGTAATTCAATGCTCGCCACCAATTCACCACTCCAGGCATCATAAGTGGCTAATAGATGTGAATGTGAGCCAACACATATATATCGATTGGCAAATAATGCCGGCGCAGCATCAATACATTTGCGCATGCATGCACGCCACATTAAATGAAAGCCATATTTCAACAATTTCGGTTCTGGCACTAATAACTTTGTGGCATTTGTTCTTATTCCCGTCGCCAGTGCATTCTCAGCAAATTGACAATGCTTTAAAAATGTCAATATTTCAGCAATTGTTGCATTACCGTATAATAACATGTTAAGCAGCTGTCGTTCATCTGATGGACTAACGAAGAGCGCACCAATATCGCTGGCCAAACTTAATGCCTGAAAAGATGTCCCACCAGCTTCCATAAATGTTACATCGAATGCATTACGTTGTCGTTTTGCAGCGTCACAGCCATCATCATTATCATCATTATAGTCATTGTCGTCACAATCATAAGCAAGCGTTTCAGATAGAAATTGCTTAAAAATTGTTACAGGTTGACGTAGCACTAACTGTTGTTCATTATTAATCAATTCTAGGAGATGTTGACGATTTAATTTGCCATGCACATTTAAAGGTAAGCTGTTTTTCCAAATTATTTCATCAGGTTTTTGATGTGCCGCAATATGTTGCCCGATTAATTTTACGCATAATTGTTTATTAACATGTGTCGTGGTTGGACATAGAATACAATATAATTTTTGTTTCTTCTCATTCCAAATACATGCAACTTTTATGTATGGCATAGCCTGTTCCTTATTCATTATATCTTCGATCTCAAGCGTAAGTGTATCTGTTTAAGAAACTAAATAAATTTTCGATCCGCACTTACGAATATCTGTGTATTACTTACCTAAACAAATGCGTTTGCCAAAACGTTTCACTGTATTATTCAAACGTCCAATGTAATAGATATCACCATTCGCAGTCCGCTGAACCAAATCGCCCGTACTACGAAAAAGTACTTCGGATTGCTGCTGTCGATCAACCTTCATATCGTTATCCACTTTTGGTATATAACATTTACGGGTAGCACTACCCAATTGTAATTCACCGCAATCAGTTGCACCACATACAATTGTGCCATCATGAATATTAACTATGCGCATTTCGGTTTCATCATCAATTGGTGTACCAATTGGTATACTACTTGCGCCGTAGTTTTGTAAATTATTACAATCGCATTCAAAGATTGTGCTCCAACATGATAATTCTGTAATGCCATAAATATTGTAAATACGTAATGTCCTCTTCGCTGCTATACAACCAGTTTCAGCGGCATCTTTCGGTGCTGCCAGCCATTTGCTCAATTCATTGATGCATGGAAATTGTTCACCGCCTAAAATTAATACTCTTAAATGTTATTAGTTTAATCACTGACTGCTATCCATACTAGACGTACGTACTAACCTGAGCGTTGTGTGTACTGGCATTATCACATCACGTATAGCATCAATTCCGAAGATTCGAAATAGTGATGGTGTCATTTGTAACACTGTTACACATTCGTCTTGCTTGGGAAATAAAATTTGCAATAGAGATTGTGGCGTTAAACGTATCTTGTCGTCGGTTACAAGTAGGCAAGCACCACAATATAAAGCCATAAAGAATTCAATTACAAATGGATCAAATGTTAGTGGTGCACATAAAAAGATCACATCATTCGATTGTATTTGCAGTCGTTTACTGTAATGAAAATATCTCAGGATCAGGCTACATCTAATTGATTATCTTATTACCTAAGTGCAATTACATTAGGTGCAATGCATTCATAGGGTACATGTACCGTCTTCGGTTTGCCAGTACTACCCGTTGTGCTAATAATATAGCATAAATTCGGAATGCGTTCTATTTCGTCTGCAGCAAGAGCCATGTTATTTGGACTATTATTTATGGAGCCCACATAGAAGGTGTCATTTAAAACGCCAATACGCTGCAATAATTTCATGCTGGCATACATTTCAAATACTTTCGATTCATGTGTGATGATATAATACACTCCATTTGCATATAGTGTTTGAGTTGTTGTTTCTTCCCAAGTGACATTATCGTCCAATGTAAAAAAATGGCAATTGTAATTGAGTACACTGGGAAATAAAAGAAATAACGCATTTCATAGTTAATATTACTTCCATTGCAAATAAGAATTATATATAAATAATTATAGTATATACCCAAGTAAGAGGACACATGCCGCTGGCGAATGTGATTTTAATTTCACTGCTATGCCAACATTTTGCATCAACTTTATATTAGTAAAACTATTTACAATTTTATTCACTGCCTGAATAACTGCTTCATATGTATAGCATTGTTGTTGTTGTGTTGTGCACAGTGTACGGTATAAAATACAAGTATTTTTATTAAATCGTTTTAAATTTTGCACATTATATAATTTATGTGTCATTTTAAATTAATCTTTTTAATTTGAAACACAATTTAAAAATATAATATAAAATCACACTTTCAATAATAAAGATCATAGAAGATATTAAGGTGACCAGAAACTGTAAATTAATTAACGAGGGGTTTAATATATCTACTCTACATTGGTATAAAGTGGGTATCGATTTATATGACGATCTTTTAATATAGCAGTAATGAACATTTTTTCGACCTCAAAAAGAATATAACGATTAAGCATAGATTCTCTGTGAAAATTCCATCCATCTTGGACCTACAGTTCTTGCTTGACAATGATTGTCAGTCAATGTGCTCTTTGGAAAATGGGAAAATTTGAGTATTATGAGGTGTCATTAAGTATTTGGTATTGAAAGGCTACGGCGCACTTCAATATGAAATGACAACTGTTTTCGGACTTCTGCACCACATTTTGCTTGGAACAATATGATAATCGCCGTTTGCAATTAGGAAATCGTGTAAGTTGTTGACGATAACATCGCTTAAGTTCCCACAAATAGTGTTGGAAAATCCTCAAATTAAAGTGAGATATAACAGCAACGAATGTGTTTGTGGGTTTTCAATATTTAAGAGAAATATGTCAAATCGTTGGGTATAATATCAAAAATAAAATTTTATTGGAGACAATGTTACTATATTTTAATTAATATAGAGTTCAATCTAGCCATAGTTTTAGATATCGTTTAATTTCTAAATTATCAAATAAATAATTAGTTTCAAATACATTATTAGAAGCATTTTATTCGCTACTTGTACTTAGCTAACACCGGTAAGTCCCCGTTTAGACACGAAGCCATTTGCATGAAAAACATTTCCAATTCTCTTTTGATGTTTCGCTCGCGTTGACACAGGCAAATATGTTTTTCAATGTTTACATATAGAGATTACCACAACTAGATTACGAAAATTTATCTACCCCTTTACATAAAAGATTTATTTCTAAAGGCATTGTTAGATGTCGAAATCCAACGCCAAATCAACGCTATTTTTGATTTTACTCCCTTCTTCACGAAATAAAAAAAAACCAGTTGTATAGAGGAAAATCTAATAAAGATTTTTTACCATTTTTTCTGTTTATTTAATGAGTTAATAACCGCCAAATGCCACTGATGATAAAGCAGATATCAATATATTATGTGAAAATATGGATTTGTCATTTTCTGACAAAAAGAATTAAAACGAAGACGTAAAACAACATTTTTAACATTTACACTAATTACATATACAAGCGGATTGCTTGTCAGTATAGCGTGTATGCTCAGACCAAGAGAAAATACGACCATCATGCTAGACGTTACTTCTAAATACACAAAGAAAAAAGAAGTGTCGTTTAAGTTTTAGGAAAACTATCTTCTTTCTCGCTTTATTCGCACACAGACTGCGAATTTAGTGTATAAAACACGACTATATTGAAACACAATATATATGTATATATAACCATTTGGTGTGCAAGATTTGTTTCTCCTCAAATGCAACTCTGCTAGCGTTGTAAATGTCAAAAGAATGCTCCAGTTGACACATTGCATTTTTGTTTTCATTTACATTTGTACTATTCATAAAAATAGAATACTATATTGTGATTTATGTCGTTGACGATAATTTAATATAAAAGAGATATTATACTGTTATCAATATAAGTGCGGAAATAATTTGCAAGCACCATTTCAGTAGCATCGTCAGCCAAATAACGTCAAGGCTGGTGTGTGTGCGTGTAGATGCTGCATATTTGAGGTGGGCGCAAAATTATAAAATTGCACAGTATTTGGCGTCATCTGTAGCGCCAGACAACTGCTACCGAATATGTTCCCACACAGTTCACCACAAAAACGTAAACTCAGCGAATATCGTGATCCAGATTATCCTTCTACAAATGAAAAACAAGAACTACAACACAACTTTAGCGATCAGACATGTAAGCGCCATTGTGATGACAATACTACAGCGCAGGCTATATACAGTGACAAAGATGCTGATCACGACGATGGTGACCTAGTAAAAAATATTGGTGCTGATGGTGCGAGCAGTAAAGATAGAGTGCAGCGTATATGCGATGTAATTTCACGTGAATTTCAACGTGAGATCACATTGAAACATCAACAATTGCAACTGATTGATGAACGTCTGGTGCAAGCACGTCAATTACTTGATCGTTTACGCTATGCCATTGTATCTGAATATTATCGCAAACAAGAATTGACCCTATCGAATGCTGATGCGAATGCAGTGCGCGGTAATTTGACTCTATTCGATCAGGAGCACATGGGACCACAAATGTCAATACATCCATCAGTCAAAAAGATTATCGGTAAGCGACCACAAAACTATACGGATATATTTCGACCGTGTCCAGAACGTGCAGCTGCACAAAACGCTAAAAATACAATACGCGCACGATCACAGGCAAATCGCAAGCAGAAACGACGATTGCAGCAGCTAATACGTGAACAGGGTATTGTAATAGATCATTCGAAAGATGGAGAAACAGGTGCTGCTGGTAGTAGCATGATGGATTTGCTAAATGCAAATGTGACTCGTTTGGCAGCAAGTCAAGCGTATTCAAATGTAAAAACCAGTAGCTCGGGAAATAGTAAACAACAACCGCTAAAACAACATGAAATAAAACCTACCTCGAACGCTAATATTGGGACGGCACTGAATGTAACACGTTTAAATAATAAAACCAAACATTTGGTCGTGGTGGGCAATACATCCAAATATATTGGTGCAGAAGATAGTCAAGCAGAACATAATCCACATGCCAGTCAAAAGCTTTCACATAAATGGCTCGTTTATGTGCAATCTAAAGATCCCAATCTGCCATTGGAATGTTTTATTAAAAAGGTATGTAAATCTATAGATGTTGTGATAATATGTAAATAATTTCGTTTTCCATTTAAGATACGCTTCTTTTTGCATCCATCTTATCGGCCAAATGACATTGTCGACGTGTGCGCACCGCCTTTTCAAATTGCTCGACGTGGCTGGGGTGAATTTCCAATGCGCATACAATTATTCTTCCATGGGTCGCTACAACAGAAACCTATACAGTTGGTGCATAATGTAGTACTGGATAAAACTTTATGTGGCCTCCATACATTGGGTGGTGAAACACTATTGGAAATCTGGTTACGTTCAGAACGATTACAAAACACGCCCAGCGCTCAAAGCTGCATCAGCAGCAGCAGCAGCAACATTAATGATGCGGTGATGTCCAGTACATCCAATCAAACATCATCCGTGCAACAATCACCAAAAGCAATGACGTCTAGGCTACGTACAACTTCGATTACGCCCATCAAATCTGAATTAGATGATAATCTATTGGAATTTTTGAATAAAATCGAAGAGACACCAACATCAATATGTGCAGATATTGAGAAAATTCAACCAACGGTCATGGTTACCGAGCCATTACCCAATATCACCGTGAGCACAAGTAAAATGGCAGCACAACAGCAGCAACAAACAACACTTTGCATTGGCGCCCCAGCGAAGGCCAATAAAATACACTTTATAGAAGCTACCACCGGAATGAGTACTGCGATAGCGTCAAATGCTATTTCATATGTAAATAACAACATAACAACATTTGCAAAAGAAACTTCTTCATTCACTTTGACAACTGCAAGCACTGCACTGCCAAGTGAACAAATTGTTTCATCGACGACGACTAATCATACTCCGACCATTGCAAATACAATTTACAGACAGAGTGAAGTAAACATGTTACAATTAAATAATAACAATATTATCAATAATAATAATAATAATAATAACTGTAAGAGAATATTACGAATTGTTAAAAAAACATCAAATGACACCAGTACTACTACAACAAATGCTACAAGGAAATTTATATTAAAAAAATGTACTGCAAGAGAACAACAACAATTGATTCAGCCAAAATCAATAGTGCAAAGTAGTGTGAATACAACAATAATTGCAACACCAAAGCAACCATTGTCACCACCACCACTCGTTGCCATCACAAATGCGACTAGTGTACCAAAGAGAATAATGCAAAGGAAGCTAGTCAAATTGGTGGATGCCAAAGGAAATATCAAATATTTACAAATGCTGGTAGCCGTTTCGTCGGCATCTACAAGCAACACCACCAGTCGTGCCATTACTACGTTCAACAGCCCATGTAAGACAAATATTTCTTTAGCATTTTATTTTTTTTTCTTATGCCCTGTACCAAAGTGAGTGAGAGTCGGAGTTTGGATATTCCAAGCGCCAACACTTGGTCCTTCCAACGGAGGTTTGGTCTTCCTCTTCTTCTGCGTCCTCCAGCGGGTGCCGAATTAAATACCCTCTTCTCTGGAATATGTCAATGTCAGCGTACAGTTCATACTGTTATCGTTATACCTCATTCGATACTCGGCATTAACGCAAATAGGTCCGAAGATCCTGCGCAGAACTTTTTTCTCGAAAACTCCAAGCATCTTTTCATTCGTGGTGGAAATTGTCCAGGTTTCGTCGGCGCCATATGTTAGGACAGGAATAATGAGGGACTTGTAGAGTGTGATTTTCGATTTTCCAGAGAGGGCTCGACTAGTCAATTGGTTATTCTGCCCAAATGTAACACCTGTTAGCAAGAGGTCCTACGCATGATCTCCAGGCTGACGTCATTACATTCTGGTTCCAAGATAGACGAAGTCCTTCACCATCTCGAAAATGTAATTATCAACAGTGACGTGGTGTTCAAGACGCCGGGACTCATTGTTTCTAGACACTAGGTACTTCGACTTGCCCACGTTCATCGTAAGACCCATTCAACGCGACTCGCGTTACAATTTAGAGCATACTGAACTGACTGCTCGCGAGTTGATACCGATGCTATGTCAATATCGTCAGCATACGCCAGCAACATGACACTTTTGTTGAAGATAATGCCATTATGACCTAAATCGGGAAATGTAATAAGTAGTTTCTGAATTAGAATTTGTGACAGGGTAAAACTGAGCCTGTTTCAACCTTTTTACATACCTACCTACGAAAACTCCATAAATCATTAAAATTATACACACATACACATACAGGAGATCCCTGTATCAGGCTACTCTACACAACTATCAGTCGCTTGGTGATTCTTCTGCTGAAGCAGATCTACCAGACAACTGATTCGTTAGGTGCGATCAGGTGGCACTGGTCAATCCTATAAATCCTCATTATATAAGTAAGGTTAGCTAGGGTTGGGTATTCCATTAAAGCATAGAGTAAGAGATTGAATTTGTAGTCTTGATAAATGTTAAAAAAGAAAGAAAGGAAAATAAAAATAAGAAAATTAAACAAGGTAGTAGAAGTTCCGGAGTTCGGTCCTCCTCCTACAACAAGAGTTTTTACACTGCCCTCTTGTTGACCCTGGCTGACCGAGTATACGCCAGCTGGGAAACAAAAGGCACGCGTTACAAATTCTTAAAAATAAATGATTTTTGAGTACTAAAAGTGGCCGGCTTTTAATACACACGCTCTTTTGGGGTTACAGTCAATCGATTTAGTTCCCCTATTTTTTTCCTTAATAGTGTTTTTGTTACTTGTTGCTTGCTTGTTTTTAATATAAAAATTTATTTCAAAATTTTACTTATAGTTCCGCTTACGATAGCGAGTAGTACAAATATGGCACGTGCAATGAGAGTACCAACATCAGCGACACCAGCATTAATGAAATTGAGTAGAATTCCAGCAAATAGAGATGTTGAACAGCAGCGTGTTAATGCAGCCGGTATACAATTGCTATCGTCGAATGGTCGAATCATGGATGCAACACAAGTAAACACTAGTGTGCCATCAATTCCAACTAAACCGACTGGTGTGACAAACCACACCAGTGCCACAGTTACTACCAGCGCCACCAACAGCACCATCAACAATACTATTACCAAAAATGTTGTCTTCCAAAAGGAGGGCAAAGTATACATTATTGATCCACTGCAAATGAAATTGAAGCAAGGACAGCAAAATCAAGTGAGCCTATTAAAACCACAAGTGAGTATGCTGAGACAGCAGCAACAGCAACAGCAACAACATCAGCAACATAAACTATCGATGGTACAAAGTGTAGTTAGCGATCACGATTATGTGTCTGGTCATACGAGAACAAAGCCAGTGCCATCACCATCAGCCACAACGAATAGTGCACATCATGTGACTCCCCCCCAACCGCAAGTTCATTTGGGCATACGTCAGACACGTGCCAAGGCCTCTAGTGTATATGAGACGTTCAAGCAAGAACGTAAACAGTTCGAAGAGTCCTTCTTGGCAACAACATTTGCTACAATGCGTTCAGCGATTGAATATCTCTTGCGACGTTTACCAATGATTGCAGCAAAAAATACACTGGCCGCTGCGTTTCCTTTCGTTTATAATACGCAAAATGAATTTCATGCGTTGGCCGTACTCAAGCAACGTGCTTGTGAATGGTTGCGTGCCAAATATGTGGCACGTATTTTGCGCAAACACGATCAATTACAACAACTGAGTGAATCATCGTCCGGCAAGGATGCATTTTGGACAACACGTGAAATTGTATTATTTGCCCGTTATCATGCCTATACGCCCGCACTGAAATTAATAGAATATGGCGTCGATAATACAGTCGCTGGCGATGGTGATGGCCAACCACCGTTTACACAACTCGTTAAGAACGAATTGAAAATGGAACAACCGGCACAATATGAAACACTGACATTAGCAACACGTATCATCGCATGGACGGATGAAATGCTGAAGCGACTGCAAGCGTACGAAAGTGTAATGTTCGATACACAAATCATTGATATTAATAGCATAGACGATCTCTGTGTTGATACAGCAGCGAAAATCAAAAGAAACGTAGCAGCTAATCCGTTGCAAACTCCAACCACGTTACAAATGATGAATGGTGTAATAACCATATCGCCACCTGCACATCTTCAAAATGAAATACAATTGGCAACGGATATATGCAAAGATATTGGCATACATTTAGAAGCGTATGAACCAATTGATGATCAACATTCGAATATCGTATATCCTAAAGTGCAGACAGTGCTCGCACAGAGTATACATCATTTTATAGAGCGTCTCTTGCGACAGGCGATATCGTTTAAATTGCAACAAACAACAATGTTGACAACAGCATCGACAACAGTATTGAGCATTAATGATATACGTAAAGCCATTGTACAATGTCGTGAATTTGATTTTCTAACAAATGCATATATGGGCAAATATCAACAACAACAACAACAACAGCATGAGAATAACGATCATGATAACGACGCTACTAATATAAGATGAAATATGTACTTGAACCCCGTATTATCTACTTATATGTAATCAATAACATAGTGATGCTGTTATTACCAGAGACTTTAAAAGAAACGAGATATTCCACTGTTAATTGACAGAATTTTAACAGCAAATGGCATGAGCCGACATTGTCCACAGAGACTTTAATAGAAAAGAGATATTCATTCCACTGTTAATTGGCACTCTGTTATCGATTACATGATGATGCCCTGTTAATATATTTTCAGAGAAACATGTTAATTACAGTACTTAACCAGTTGATTATCGGATGTTACACAACGAATAATCAGAGACGATAGATGATCAAACACTTTTTTGAGTTAACCCTGACGAGTGATTTCATTTTGTTTAATCGTCGTTTGCTGTTAAATGTTAAAATGCATTAACAGTTCGGTATCTCTATTTTCTAAAGACTCTGATAGAACTCTGTTATCGATTACATGATGAGTAGATGATGTCCTGTTAATATATTTCCTGAGAAACATGTTAATTTCAATTACAGTACACGAACGAGTCAAATTGATTATCGGATGCTACACAACGAATAATCAGAGACAATAGAAGATCAAACACTTTTTTGAGTGAACAAATGTCATCATTTGCTGTTAAGAATATTGCCCATTAACAGTGGGATATCTCTAAAGTCTCTTCTGCTCTTTTGGTGCTATCATTCGTTGTGTATTCGATAATGTAGTAATCCGGTTAATCAACTTGACCGAATACTGTAATTAAAAATAACGCAAGCCTCAGGAAGTACATCAACAAGCGTGATTTTATATGGCTTTCGCTCGATTTTTTTGCTCTTTCTAATATTTTATTTGCAGTTGCATGTAATACAAATTTTCTATAACAAAAAAAAAAAAAGAAACTGATTGTTTTTTCACAATTTAATCCTTCACACAAATTTTAATAAATTGATTTTATGAATACGTACCTAAAGTTTATGCGACTTACATTATTGAAGAAGTACATTGAATATGTGCATTAGAATGGGTTGAAAAATATAAGTTTGACGTAACAAATATGCATGTTGAGGAATAATTGCAAGAAGAGAATATACTTCGAAAAATATATAGAAAGTATTTCTTTACGTATGACGTATTGGTCAGAAGTTCAAATCAAATGATTGATATCGTATTGCGGTTCGCAATTCGCCAGCTCCATACGAGATACTTTTTTCTTCAGGGTCTGCTTCCTTAACCTGGTAGTTTCAGTAAAGTTCCTATATTCCAATATTTCCTTTGTGTCATTGTCCATCGTTGATTTTTGGTGCTTTGAGAAAACGTAACAAATCATTTTTTGTGTGTTTTTTTGTTGTTGTTCTTTGTTACACTTTTGAAAATAGAAAAATAACAATAATTCCAATAATATTAAAAAATAAAAAACCAATAATTTATTGACAGTTCAGAAGTTGTCACATTCAAATTTTATGCGCTTGATCTTGGCATAACTGGCGAGTCGTCGACAGTGATGTCAAAGTTTCTTACATTCGCCTGATTCTGTCACAGCAGACGAACGCATATTGACGACTCGCAAACCAAAATACCATTTTGGGCGATTCTCCAAAATATTCTTTTTTAATTTTTCGTCCATGATAAACTGGTTAATAATGATCACAAAAAAGGAAGGTCACATTTCAAATTTCATTTTTTATGTATGCACATCGACCTAGCCTAATGCATATATGTTGAAGAATATATGTATTTAAGTAATTTATATGTATTAGATATACACCCACTCTTACGCTAACTAACAAAATATGTTACTAGTAAAAGAATAATTTTTGTTACTCATATTTTAAGTTTGTTTTTAATATATTTTATAAATAAAAATACAATGTTTTGTTTTTTTATCATATTTTCTCTATTTAAATAAAAAATACATTTATTCTTGTTTCAATATATCTGGTTTTCATTTCATTTCCTCTTGTTAACAGTATTTTATTATCATGATCATTTTGACTGAAACAATAATCGACTATATGCTAATTTAGAATATACTATGTATATATTTATAGGGTGAGGTAATACCAAAGAATATGTAATGCATAGAAGATTTGATAATATACCGGCAGAACGGCAGATCTCTGGACACTATATGGGACCCTAGGCCAAACTCGTTAGAGAAAGTTGGGTAGATACAAAAACGAACCTTGTGCACCATTCGGACTCAACAACACTATCCTAGGGCTCAAATAAGAGTCTAAAATAGTATTGGAACTAGTCATAGATAGACGTATAGAAGCTACATTGGAAACAGAACATTAAAAGCAGAGTCCAGAAGGCATCAGTCACTATGTATGCCTGCAAGAGGGCTAAAGGCAAGATCGGCACATCAATGGTCGCCACATCAAAGTGGTCATTCCTCTATAGTTAATCAAACAACTGATATTGGGTAACTGAATTACACCACCCCAACTTTCAAGAGGGTGAGGAACTTCTCTGACGGCTCCAAGTTGGATGAACCCTGGGCGGAGGGGTATACTCAGATGCCGTAGGAATTAACCACTCCTTCAGGCTGCGTAACCACTGTAGTGTCGTCCAAGCAGGGGTTAAGGCAATAACGTAGCCCTCTCTATAGTCAGAGAAAAGAAAATCTCCATGAGAGATATCGGGATTATCTCTGATAGACCGGTTGCTATTAAAGCACTTGGATCATACGTTTTAACATCCAAGACCACGATTCACCGCCGCAGATCTCTCGATGAGATCGCTGAGCAGTATAATCTCCATCTAATGTGAGTGTCGAGTCATAGTGACGTTCCAGGAAACTGCAGGGCGGACAAACTAGCTAGAAATGCACGACGCTAGAACCACTCCATTGAGTACCTGTAAGCTAACAATAAAGGGCAGAATGACAGACAAGATAAATGGCCTCTGGACACGCTCTATCAAAGGCCGTAAATCAATCAGCATATTAGTGAGATTCATGCAATCGTATAAAAGCTGCGTAAACCGCGTAAAGCTTATAAAATTATACGCTCGTATATCAGCTGTCATATATTTGTATGAAAAAGATTTTATGCGTCTCGTAAAAGTTTACGATATGATTCCACCGTGTAAATCACCAGAAAAAATTATAAAGTTTGAAATGCAGCTCTATTGAACACATGTTGAATATATGAACATCAAAATAAAAATCCCTAAAATTGACAGAAAGGAAAAAAGTACAAAATAATGATTGGGCTTTTTGAGAAAAATGAAAATAATTATCGGCTTTTATGCAATTGCATGAATCCCACTACTATGTTCATTAAAAGGTGCTTTTTTGGTAATACTCCAAGATACACACAAGGTGCACAATTCACCGTGTATAATTTCTATAATTTCACAATTATAAGTTCACTCTAATTTTTGCTATGATTCGGGGCGATCAAATGTAATGTAATACTTGTATTTTGATTGCATTTAAAAATTTTTCAAATTGTTGTTTTTAACACGTCCAATTTGTCTTCTGTTTGCACTCATTCCAATTCCTTGATTGTGTAAATGTGATAATTTCATCTTTGTCAAATTCAAAATGTTGCGTGACATGTTGCATTTTTTCTTAGATACATGATTATAGCAACCGATCTTATACGAGCCATTTGAAACATGTGAATTTATTCTATTGCTATTTTATAAAAGTACCGTTAGTGAGAAAGTCAGTATAATAGTTGTTTTGTACTCTGAAACATTGTCGTATTCAAGTGATATTATAATTGTGAAATGCGTAATATTTTTTTTTAATGTAGAGTAAATATTAATTGCAGACTCATTGCAGAATTCCTGCTTGTAAATTGTGTATTTTCTTAAATTTTTTTTTTTTAAACATAGGATGACATTCTTTACTTGTATAATTATTTAATTTGATTTACATTGTAATAAAAAATAGATAATTTACTAAGTACCTATGCATTAGAAGAGCTTATAAACAAATGAATCTAAACAAGTTGAAAATGATTCTGCAACATCTACAAAATAATTCAGACTCTTAATAGAAACCATAGAGCGATACATAGAGTATGTGTGTGAGAAAGAGATGTAAAGATACAAACAGCGAGAGAGAGAGAGAGAGCGTTCTATTGTAAAATAACAAATTTTTCACTAGTTACAAACTTAATTATATTATACTAAGTGCTCTAGTTGATGAATTGTTAAACTTAGGATTTTTTTTTTCTTCGCTTTATTTTATATTTTTATTACACTATTTCTTCATTTAAAATTTTATATTTATTATTCATTTTTTTTTTTTTTAATTAAACATGAGTGTACAATCACAGCCTTTACTAATTTTATATATATTTTTTGTTATATTATTTTACTTTATTTTATTATTATTTTCTTTTTTTTGTGGTAATTGGAAAAGCAAAAACAAACAAAAAATCATTTCAAAAAAAGAAATAAAACAAAGAAGAATTCATAGAAATAAAAATAGTAATAGGTCATGGCAATGATTAAGAGCAAAATACAATAAATCTATGTAAATATACACACACAATTAGCAAAAAAAAAAAAAGAATTAAAATATATGTATTCTTTTTCAATAATAATAATAATAATAATAAAAATGATTTCGAACGAAAATAAAAAATATGTAATTCAATTATATACTTATTTCTTACAAACAGCTAAACACTAGTAGTTAAGCGCGCCGCCGCCTAAATACACGTATTTCTAAATATATAGGATACATTTTTATACAAAACAAAAAATTAGACAATTCCTATAGTGTAAGGCTGAATTACATTGTACGTTACAAACGATACAATGTTAATACATAAGGCGTAATTAAAAAGGTAGTATAGCAAGCAAGCAGTACAACAGTAGCAGGCAATGTACTTACTATTGCTTGTAAATTGAACAAATCATTTTATAAATGTACTACAATGCCAATAAAAATTGATTATTGCACCTCAAGTATTATACATTGTATTGTAAGTATAATTCAGCATATATTGTCTCTAACAATGGTCAATAATTTGCTTATGGGAAGTATGTGTATTCCTTAAATAACAATAATAATCATAATAATAGTACTTCTACACGTATATAATTGTAATAATTGATATAATATTTACTATTACTATTGATATAATTATACATGGTATCTTATATTTATAGTAAGAATGATAAAGTCAAAAGGTACCTACGAAAAAATAATAATAATAAAATGTTTCAAATTATATGCATGTAAATCTTTTGACTTTAAGTACCCCTCTATACCAGTCATCATTCTTAATATTTATTATCTATTTTCTGCTTAGAACTAATCATGAAATTATACAATTGCATTAAAAAAAAAATGTAAATTCAAAACAAATCATATTAATTTTGATAGTATTTGATGGCAACACTGTCTTGATTACACCACTATTACGTACGTTACTCGTACGAGCTACTCGTTAAAATATTTTTCACTTGATCGTTTGTTTGTTTGTTTTTTTTTTTTTTTCTTGTCTACTATAATTGCAATCGCTAGTTAATAATACATTTTTAAATTTACAAAATGTGCCTATGAAAAATAAAAAATATATATAAAATTATAATAACAATAATATAAATTACACTTAAAAATTCTATAAAGCACATGACTTAAATTCACTGCTGAAGAGTGGTACAGTGAGAGAGAGAGAGAGATACAGTGTGAGGAGGAAAATACCTACTAATATGATGAAAATTTTATATGGAGGCCACATATTTCATTATTGTAAAATTCTTATATTATAATAGTAGTAATAGTAATTAGTATTAGTACTTGGTACTTTTTTCTTATTATTATTATTGCATTGCGAATAGTAAATAGCAGCAGATGTTGTGATGTTGCTAGTGTGACGTCATCATAGTCATAATCGCCAATTCTAAAAATGTTATGCTCTTACTCAGTAGTTTATTATTATGCATAATGCCAATGACGATGATGATCTTGGTGCGGTGTGCTGGTGGTGGTGGTGGTGAATTTCGTGTTAATTTATTATTAATCAGGTAATTGATGTTATAATCTGATTCTTAGACCCATAATCGGTGATTCTGTAAAGACAAATAATTACGGGTATTTTTAAACAATTTTAATCAAAAAATTTTTATTTTTAAGAAAACAATAATAATTAAACACCTTTAATGAAATTGAAATTGAAAATTAGTCAGTATTTGGTAATTCCATCATGAAAAGAAATATTTACATAAATATACGTATTAACATTAAGGTGGGTTAAATTTATAAACCAAGAATAATTTTTAAATAATTTCAAGCATTTCATGACAAGGAATCGTACAAAATTCATGATTTGGACTCGTTTTGAAATCCACTATGGAAGCATCAAGTTTTTAGCGGAACACTCCTCAGAAGTGCTGATAAGGACGAAATATCTTCAGAGGAAATATTGTGGAGGATATATTAATGACAGTCAGTCAAACATTTCACCGCTCTAAAGTGGATTCCTGTTGGAGTCGGTCATATATTTCACCGCTCTAGAGGAGGTTCCTGTTCAGACAGCGATTTTTTCGGTTATATTGTATGGCAGCCCGCTTAAATGGTGGATATAGGGGAAAATATGTTTCTCAAAAATGTTAAGAATGTAAAAATTGGGGTAAATCACTAATTTTACCATTCTATAGGTGAATTTCTGGAGCTATTTGCTACCATTCAGCCGTTTTTTCGGTCATTTTAAATGGGAGTGTTCTTAAGGGGTAGATACATAGGATGAGTATATTCGGAGAAAATTTTGAGAATAAAATTTTCCATAGCGGCAAGTTAGGGAAGTATTTGTCGATTTTCCCATTGATAAACTGTATAACCGACCATCATTTTTTCTCCTCAACTTTTCCTCCGAACATGCTTACCAACTCCATCCCTTAAGGGATCTTCTACACAAAATGAACGTATAAACACATTAAAATCGTCAATAGCTGACCGGGAATCACCATTAATTTTGCCTCAAAATTTTTCATCATTTTCATCTCATAATTTCACATTTTAGAAGGTCTCCACTACAAAATGATTGTATTTTACTGAAAAAATCCAAATAAGAATATAGGCTTTCTTGGAGAGAAATGCTTGAAATGATCAAAATTTTTTATTTTCGCTGATCCAGATAGTCCAAATTTAAATCTATACAATTTAATCCACCTCAATGTGTTTTATTTAGAATGAAAGGACGGCGTTTAAAATGTGACAAGTCCACCTTTTACGAAATTTTACTCTAGAATTCAGCAATGTTTAGCACTTTTTTAAAAAACATATTTTTTTTATAAATAATTTTTATTTATAAAAACAATTAAGCAAATGTGAGCTTTGTAAATTGGCGACTTATTGCATTTTGAACGCAGCTCCTTCATATTTATTGTATAATTGTTAAAGTAATCAAAGAAAATAAATGCAAAGAAACAACACACAACTCGATTAAATCAGAAAAAATGTTCATATATACATATGTTGCATATAAGGGTTGTATGATATATACCTAGCCATTCATTTATTTATGTATATATATGTTTTTCAAAAATCAACTTAACATGTGAGTAGCTGAATTCGATTTGTGAATCCAATTTAAAAATTGCGGCATTTATTTAATTTGTGTACAATTACATTTTGCCGCGCGCATAAATATATATCATACAGTCCAAGCACATATGTATATTGCAAAAAGAAAACAATAGCAAATTTGAAATTATTTCAATTGAAAATCAAATGAAAATTAAGCAAAAACATCAAAATAAATATTTAAAAGTAATTTAAAGTAATGCAAAAATACAAAACAAGTGAAATAACGAGCAAAAAGAAAAATTAAGTATATTTCACATAAGCATTTCTAGGCTACTTTATATGTAGTATGTATCAGTTGTATTACAAGTATTGCAGGCAATGCAATAACTGCAAAGAGTTGTGTGTCCTTTACCTATAGATTGACGAAGCAGATGTTGACCTTGACCAAGTAACTAACAAACCCTCACCTCTACTGCGTTCTCGTTTTGTTTGCAGTAAAACTTTAACACTCTCATCCGGAAACCATGCAGTCTTTATTGTAGTAAATAGTAAACTAAATAGATGAAGAGAGTTCAAAAATAATGTAATTACATTTTCAATGGAATAGTATTGTAATAATAATAAATCAAATATTTATACAAGTAACAAACATACCGTGGCAATATGGCCACCACTGTTGATATGAGAATTACCAGCCAATGTGTGGACGATGCAAAACAACGAAATATCACCCAATAGCTTGAAGGTAAACCAAAGCAATTTACACATAATGAATTGTATAATATGGAGAAAATGTAAAACGATGCCAAACTTATTAATATAGAAAGCACGTGTAATATTGTCTGTAAAAAAAATGTAGAAGATTTATTAAATTTATTTATTTACTACATTTGCATACTGAATATATATTAATTTTCTAAAAAATACAAGACATTCTATTATAATGGATAAATTTTCAAATATGTCAAACGCCATATTGTCGAATTATAATCAACGAGTAGCATATTTACTCGTTCTGTTGTACGATTGTGAAAAAAACATGGACGCCATAACATACATTATTTGTCAAACGAAATCAACAAGTGGCGTTATTTTAAAATTAAAAAATTTACACAAATTTACGTATTAATACTTACCCATGAGCGTATTTCGATTGCACAATGTACTAAATTCGTATATAGACAAGAAGCAGTTATTGTAGCGCCAAATTCCCATATACCAACATCCGAATCAGAGTAGGCACACAATGCCATAAAGAATACAACAAGACTCTGATATAAGGAATCCAATAGGATTAACCAAAAATCATGCTGTTTATAGACTTGACCCAAACGTCCCTAAAATGGAGAGAGATGAAGAAGAAGCAAAAACATTATATACGTAATTACACAGAAATATAATATAATAATGTCATTACATTTTTATACAGATAGGAATTTTTCAATAGCAAATCTTCGGGCACACGTTTATCATACACTCCAATAGCCAATGGTGGCAATGATGTAAATACTAAATTATACAACATTAAATACATTTGATCCATCATCACAGAGCCAGAAAATCCACAATATAATTGATACCAAAATATTAAAAATACATAGGCCTGCAAGAAAAACAAAATTCACATACATAATTAAGCTCATTCAAAATGGTGCAAATTATAGTTGAATACAACTTACAGCATTTTTATAAAAGAAATATAATATCATGCGTGATAGACGATCATAACACCAATAGCCATGCGTTAGAAGTAAACGTTCCAAATAACGAAACCGTGATAATGTAAAATCGGATGCCATTACTGCTTGCATACCCTCTTGACCAGAGATGCCAACACCAACATCTGCCATCTGTCATTTAATGTAAACATTTTTAATCGGTTCTTATTCATTTTGATAAGAAGAAACAGCACATACCTGTATCATGGAAACATCATTGGCACCATCACCAATAGCCAATGTGCATAAACGTAATTCCTCCTTAACAATTTTTACCAGATATGCTTTTTGTAATGGTGTCGAACGACAGCATAAAACCGATACACAGCATTTGGTTAATTTCAAAAATGGACGTATTAACTTTGAGCTAAAATTATAGCAGCATAGATTAACAAAATATATGTAATCATTAGCATTATTTCATTCTCATACCGTAAATCCAAAATAAATGTTAATGTCTTGCCATCGACAACAAGTGCGCGTGGTTTCAGACGTGAATTCATTTCGAATGGTGATGATTTTGGGGCATCCAATTCAGCGAGATAAAAATTAATGGCAGCTTCAGCAGCATCACGTGAACGTGCCGTTAAACTAAATAAATTGTTATACAAAGAAAATATAGCAATTATTGTACTTGTATTTCCTGTCGTCGTCGTTGTCTTACCGTATCAATTCCATTTGTTGTGTAAATAATTTTGCTGAATAGGCAACATTAATGGCCGTCTCTGGTTTGTCACCAGTTAGCACCCATAATGAAATGCCAGCTGCCATTAGGGAGGCAATCGTTTCAGGTACTCCATCTTGTAGACGATCCTCAATACCGGTCGCACCGAGTAATGTTAAATTGCTCTCCAATTTGGCAAATGAATCACGCAAACGACGTTCACGATTCTCCAATGACATTTCAATTTCCTGATGACGTGCCCACCATTCTGTGTATTCAGCTGCATTGAGTGTACGTTTTGCCATCACCAATATACGTAGACCTTCACGTGCATAACGATCCAATTGTTGTTGTGTTTTTTCACGTAAAATTCCTATTCAGAGAGCCGTGTAGTGACTATAATTATGTAATAATTATGGATTGTTTCCTTACCTTCTGCTGAATTTGGACCACATGATACTAGTACAGGCATTATTGTACTATCAGCACCTTTTGTATAGAGTATAATTTCTTGCGTTCCCGTACGACGCACCACAATTGACATACACTTACGACTCGAATCGAATGGCAATATTTTCAGCACTTCATATTCCATTAAACCACCATTCGGAATAGTAACTAGGATATGTGTGGGACTTCGATTGATGAGGCAACAATCATAACTGTAAGCGGCATTAACAAGTGCCAATTCATCAGGACTCTCCGCTTCATATAGGGGACGACCATCGGCAGTTTGATAAGTTGATTGATTTTTTGTTTGACTATTGCGGTGAGTGAGAGAGAGAGAGAGAGAGAGAAAATAATAAAGAGAATGAGAGCGAGATAGAGATAAAGAAAGGGAGAGAAAATAAAAATAAGAAAGAGAGGGAGAGATATAAAAACAGAGAGAGAGAGAGAGAGATTGTGAGTGAGAAAAAGATGGGGAATAGGAAAGACAGATAGAGAGATAGAAAGTAAGAGATAGAGAAATATAAGGTACATTAGGTAAAGAGAGAGAAATAAAAAGTAATAGTAGGAGCGAAAAATAGAGGGGAGAAAAAGAGAGATATAACGAGTTAAAGAAAGATAAAAAAGGAGAGAGAGAGAAAGTTAACGAAAAAGAGAGAGGTAGAATGTAACAGCGAGAAAGAAGCGGAAGAAAACGAGAGAAAGAAAGCGAGAGGTTGAAAGTGAGAGGAAGAAAGAGAGAAATAACGGAAAAGCCAAAGAGAGAGGAAAAGAGAGATAAAGAAAGAGAGAGAGAGTAAAGAATATAGATAGAAAACAAATTTATCAGATAATATTAAAAATATACAAACATATTCTGACTTGGTGACAGAAAATAAAAGTCGTTTAAACTATATCTGTCTGTTAGTCCGTCTATTAGCGCGTTAACTATCACAATTTCATAGCGATTTAGCTGAAAATTGGTATATACGATTATTTTCACCAACGACAAACGGACGAGTTTGTAAAGGGGCGAAATCGGGTTTAAACCCCACCCATTTCCCATACAAAAGTATGTTGGTAAATGTGTGTTCGAAAGCTTTATAATTTTCTCGCATAAAGTGTGAGAACTTGGCATATAAAGTCAGTCAGATCACAAAATATGTATAGTAAAAATAGCAAGTCTGCCTATCACCGAAGTGGTTCCATGTCAGCTGTGGAATATTCTACGCTCTATACGAAGCTCGGATTGGTTCCCAAAGTAAATGGAGTAGCCCATCTGCAGCATCACAATGGGTCTTAGTTTGGTCGAAATAACCCAAGTCTTCCTATCTGTCATGGTATATGTAAAGTATCAAAGCTTCGGCATTTCCGTAATTTCCAAATTAGACTATATAAATAAATACTTACTTTAATTTATTTGCCAAACGTTTTGCTTGTGTTTTGGCATTCAGAAATGATGTTAAGCTGGTAATTTTCGAATTGATGGCCGCTTTGGCACGACCCGTTGGTGAAACACTAGTCGAAAGAGATTTCATTTTCATCGGTGGCGATGATTCTGAACTGGGTGTTGATTCCGCCGAACTGCTAATTGGTGATAATGATGGTATATGCGTTTGTGCGGGCAATGCAAATGTTAAATTTGTTGGCGGTGGTGGTGGTGGTGATGGGGTAACTGAACGTGATTCCGTTAAACGTATATAACGATCAACTGGTATACCGGATGCATTCGATGTGATGATTGGTGTTATTTGTTTGGCAACTTTTAAAGTGGTTGTACTGGTGTTGGTGTCATTCTTGGCATTGATGTTGAGGCTGTTGCTACTGGTAGTATTGCCACCACCACCACCACCACCAGACATATTGGTAGTACTATTACTTTGCACCTCAATAATACCGCTGGCATTCATGAGATCACGATGTGGTGCCGCACTTACAACAACCGTATTACAAATGGCCAATACCAGTAGGAATTCTTGTATACGTTGTGCATTTGGTGCTAGATATGGACTCGAATTGATAAATTGTAATGACATATCATTTAATAGCGTTGAATTTGCAATTATTGGCGGTGCTGGTGAACCTGGCTTCGTATAGATTTGCTCCAATTCTGATGGCGGATGATTATAATCGATGCCATTGACAACACAACGACGAAATAACATTTTATTTTCGGTTAATGTACCCGTCTTATCGGAGAATATATGCTGTACTTGTCCCAGCTCCTCGGTTATATTCATTGCACGACATTCTGTT
This sequence comes from Megamerina dolium, assembly GCA_963854835.1. Classification (NCBI taxonomy): domain Eukaryota; kingdom Metazoa; phylum Arthropoda; class Insecta; order Diptera; family Megamerinidae; genus Megamerina; species Megamerina dolium. The sequence continues at coordinate 2,335,295 of OY978529.1, read as the reverse complement.
TTCTTATTGGTCTCATGATCGAACAGATCTATGTTATTATGAATATGATAGACTTGTAATATTTTACACAATTCTATTGTTACATATAGTGATAATGGTATCATCACTTGCAGTATGATAATGTATGTCCAGAAGGTCAACAAACCCTCATAGTCGGGATCAACATCAAAAGGCAAATAAGGTACAGGAAAATTTTCGAATGAACTAAGCCACAGTTTGCAACCAACAGCACCAACGACACATAATATCAATAAAATTATCACACACCTATTGGATGGGAGGGAAATTAGAAAATTGTCTATAGTAATTTAATAGTAAGTACTTACCATATCACATCAATATTCATTTGTTGTTCCACCTGGGAGCGTTTATAACGTGGTCCACTATTATTTAACATTGATTTCGTTTCATGACCTGCATATACCACTATGCCCTCAATAAAGTCTGTATTCTATAGAAATGAGATGATGATGATTATTTGCCATATTGTTTTACTACTATATATATACTATTAGTTACCTTTAATCTGCTCTCACGCAACAGAAGATTCTCTGTTGATATGGGAACACGCTCTCCCGTTGGATGTATTAAGGCCCCATGGAATCGATACAATTTTGTTGTTGGCGCATCAGCTTCAATACGACTTATAAATTTACTTGGAGTAAATATTGGCTGTTTTTCTGTCAAACCGCGCACAACCTGCAACATATGTTTGCAACACAAAAATATTACAAGACACAATAAGATAATAGGAATGTTCTCGCTGAGAGAGCGAAATGACATTTCATTTTGAGGGAGAGTTGCAAATTGTTACTGGACAAATTTATGCTAATAAAGACTTGCAAGTAGGAAAAACAGCTGATCATAAGCAAAAGAAACGAACAATTGCAATTTACTTAGTGGAATATCAGCTGTTCGTGAAATTTGCAGGTTTTTGATTATTTTGCGTTCTTGTACTTTTTGGCATATTTTTCTCTTTGAGAGCGAATGCTGTCAAATTCTCAGAAATTTGTTTACTGGTTAATTGTTACTGGAAAAGTACAAATACACACCTCCTAATAATATTTCAAACTCACCTCTCTTCGTTTGAGATTCGTTTCACCATCCAAATCACATGTGTCAATATAACAAACCCCATGGGGGTCACTAGTTCGTAATAATAATATATCAGCTGGTACTGTTTCATTATTTGACAAATGCACAATATCGCCAACACGTACATCTTGCCATTTAACTCTCTTGTAACGCTCTGTTTCACTGTAGTTAAAATAATAAAAGAGAGAGAGAGAGAGAAAATTTTTAATTTTTTTTTTTTAATATGGCAATACCTTTTTATAGGTAAAGAAGAATAATGACAAAAGTCGTCAGAATAGTAACGAGTAACGAATTGCACTTTTCAAATATTTAATCTTATTTTATTTTACAATTCTACAATTAAATTCAAACGATAAATTTAAAATTAATAACACTTTCCAACAATGTCATCTTCAGCACCATTAGTGTCGGTCACACTTATTGAAATTATAAATTAGGTCAAGCCCGGCCCACATATGTATGCACCACTATACGTAAATAGCAATTAGTCGACAGAGCAATTATAACAAAAGTGTAGTGTGGCATTAAAGAAAAATACGAAGCGTTCAAACTTGAGAATTATCATTGTTGTTGATATACTCGAACCTCGAAATAATCCATTAATAATAAATGCATGTAAGTACACGTACATACATACATACATACATATGTGATGATATTTCTTTGGAAATATCGTACATATCTGTAATAATGAATCATACGTACAATCCTACACAATTACTTGACACCTGTAGCAATACAATTCCATTAAATATGTATGTATAAACACGTAGCGTATAACGAATATGGAAGCAATTTATGGTAGTAAATATTTATGATATTTGTAATGATGTAAATAATTTAATTTATTTGTTATTTATGATTTCAAAACGGCTCAACCGGGCGTATGGGCAATTTTGATTAAAGATTAATTTTGTCGGAAAGATCGAATAGACAAATGGGCTATGGAGGAAATGCTGAACCTCACTTCCTTTGAGTAGTTGCGAGCACAATATCGAAATGAATATATTACTCTTCATGGGCGCATGATTTTGAAACATTAAATTGAAGTGGACGTTATTCTTTTCGACGATAAGAAAAAAAAAATTTTATAACTTATGAGTTATGCAATAAAAATTGGATTTTTATAGCCTACACAGACGGCAGCGTTAATCCAGATTAACGACATACTTAATCCGAATAAAATACTAACCTGACAGAAGGCAGTATTGCAGATTAACTAAACAGCTGATTGCTGTTTTATTAGGTCTGCTCACATTACTATCACTATCAATTTCTCTCATCTGTCACTCTCGATATGAGAAAATCTACAAGAAATACGTGAACTGAAAACTATCAGAAACTTGTAAATTGACATTGACAGTTAGAAATTGACAGCTGGATTTATTTGTTTGCCAACGCTTTTCATGTTGAAAACTGTTAACAATTGTTGCAAGTTTTTTATAAGCGAACACACCTAATATTTTGTAAAATGGATCGAGACAAATTCACAATAGAATATTTTCAGCAGTCTTGCCATCGCAAATTACCCTAATCCTCTTTTATTTTGAGAATTAACTCGTCGAGTTGATGCGGATTAGCTGCAGTTAATGCCCGAATTAATTCGAATTAACTCGGTAATCCGGAATTAGGCTGCCGTTTGTCTAGGCTATTACACCATTTTGCTCTAAAACATTAAGAATTGGGCATTTTATTTTGTCTAATTTAAAGATAGAAAGTCCCTAATAATAATAGTGGATCAGTTTCCACCATAAATGGATGGAATGTTTTTTTAATTCACGAATTTACAAAAACTATATTTTTACCACATTATTTCCCTTCATCCGATATAATTTATATATAGTAAGTCCATAATTTGTGGGTGCCGTAAGCTGAGTGGTTAATGCGTTGGCTTTCTGATCCGTAGGTTGTAAGTTCAATTCCCGACTATGACTACTTTTCTTTCGAACGGTGCCCAGCTGCTTATTAAAGAGCTCTGTGGCAAAGTTCAGAAAAAGTGATGTCACAAGCGTTCTGCCGTTCGTAACCGGCTAATATAAATAGGTTTCCTCTAGGTTAGGTTAGGTTATGTGGCTGCCGCCCTCTCTCTGAGAGGACACACTTAAGCCAGAAAGGCCCATTGTGTTACCACCGAGCTTCTCTTCCAATACTGTTGTGCGTGTTAAATTTGCACAGCATTAGAAGGAACCTACTCCATAGGCTCAATTCAAAAGGTGAGTGTGTGTCAAAATTGTGTGTCCTATGCGCAAGCGAACATATGCTCTTCAGCTGTTACACGCAACTGTCGAAGGAAAGTTCGGTTTACTTCCATCCACATTTATAGAGGAGTAATGATGATTGAAGTTTAACCAATTTTGGAGTCTTGTTTGTTTCATGTGCGTTTCAATCATTCTGCAAATGTCTTTTTTTAGTACTACATCTAAAACCATTAAAGGCTCACGAACTGTGTCTTTTGCTCTCCGGTCTGCAGCCTTGTTGCCTGCAATGTCAATGTGGCTAGGGATCCACATGAGTTTAATTCTATTTGATTATATCAAAGCATTTTGGATTGACGTTATCAGGCGGCTGGTGTTTTTCACATTCATGAGCGCTTGAATAGTTGATAGGCTGTCTGAGCATATAACATATTTTTTGTTGGATTTGATGGCGAATTCTGCTGCCTGTAGAATGGCTGCCGCTTCCACTGAAAATACGAAGCAGAACAGGAAAAGAAGAAGACCAGCAGATAGGGTGTAATGATTTGAATCTACTACTGCAAACGCTGTCCTTAGCTCGTTTTAAGTTCCGTCTGTGTAAAGAAAGTTCCATCCTTGATGCCACAGATCTGCTTTAATGTTTTGGAATGTTTGTCGGAACACAGATGGGTTGGTGGTATTTTTTCGGTATTGCACCATGTCCATTATCACGAAGGGTCTAAAATTTTGCCAGAGGGGTGGATTTTCATAGCAGGGCTTCGATGGATTGAGGGTGATTTCTAGCTCTTTTGCGTCTGCTAAACACCTTGTGATAGTGGATACGAATAACTTTGGTATTTATTCAAGTGTATTGTTTTTTTGTTCTCTCTGTCAGCGAAGGAAGTCCCGCTTCTGCCAAAATACATTTTGTTGGTGAAGTTGGAAAGGCAAGAATACTTCTTTTAATCGGGGCATAGAATGCTGGCAATACTGGCAATGCGGTTGATAATTTCGGTTATTTTAGATCTCAAGCCAATTTAGCAAACGCTTTAGCTGCATAACTTTGAAAGCGCATGGGATATTTGAGAGGGCGAAGGTGGTTGACAGGATGGGCTTCGGTAGTCAGATATAGGCGTTTGGGTCTGTACCTCATTAATCAAACTGCTCATCGGTGACGAGTGTTGGCGTGATGCGGGTGGAGTCGGAGTAAGCCGTTACATTGCAACTTTTGTCAGAGTTTATTGAGCAGAAATGTCAAAGACATGGACATGTGTTTACTTGGACAGCTGATTTGACATATATCCCTAAGGAAAGTTCTATAAAAAACACCGTGCATCAATTATGAGTAGTTATACACACACACACACACAAAAGGCACAATAAATAAAAGTGAAATTTCAAAAAATCGAACATATCTTCCTTGTTCTTTTTCAAGGTTTGTTTTTTGTAGCAATAATTAATCTAATAATTATATATGTGGAGATATGTATGTAATATTAATGAATATAACTAGGCGTTTCATTAACGCGCCAACGCACCAATCCACCAACCCACCAATGTCAAAAGAATGTTTGACCTTGCTGTTGGGATGACATATGTATAAATGTAGTTATGTTTTAACTCTCTTGTCTGTGACATTTTGAATCATAATAATTAATTAATATATGTATGAGCACATACTATTTACTCTATGTATGTATGCATGGGTGGATGAATATGTTGGAATCACGTGAAACATGAATACCATCATCAGACGAATGACCATAAATGAGCACACACACAAAATTTGAATTGTTTATTCGTGTGCACAAAGGATAATTGAAGATAAACAACAATGTTTACCTTGACACGCAATGTCCTTCCTCTCTCCATTTCTTTCTGCATACATATGTACTCGTATGTCTTGTAAAAATGACAGTTAAGCAGTAAAGCCGTAATAGCAGTTTATAAAACTTCATAGTTATCATAAAAAAAAAAAAAAAGAAGAGAATAGCAATAAAGAAGACAACTTTTACTACATCCACAAGGTTTTTATATTTCGTTTATATGCGGAGTATTAAGATAAGTCAAATCAAGCAGCTATTTAGGTGCTGGCTTTCATGTTTGCATGCCCATTTTTTTTCTACATTTTGTCATTTTGGTTTATTGCAATAATTTATGTCTGTGTCTAGTATTAGTTTGTGAGACAAAATAAAATAAAATTTCAGCTTAATGAAAAATTAAATAAATGAAATCTTCCCATTTTTTTTTTCTTGACGTTGGTTGGTTTAATCAAATGAAATATGAACGAGTACAAACAAGGTACAAAGGTATGAGAAGTTGCCTTTAAGTGACTAAACAATTTTGTGGCATACATTCTGTCAAATAAATACCCGGAAATTCTCATTTTTAATTTTCCCTCTGAGAATATTTCAAAAAAATAAAATATGGATTTATACCAATCGTAAACTTGAGTTTTCGACATGGTTCAATCACCAAATGTTTTTTTTTTCAACATTTCCAAAGTTTTGGCACAAGAAATTTCGTTTGAAACACAAAATTTCACACAAACTCTTTGTTCGATATTTTTATCCATAGTAAAAATCGCAACGCACACAAAAGGTTGACTTGTTTTTTTTTTGAAATATTCTCAGAGGGAAAATTAAAAATGAGAATTTCCGGGTACTTATTTGACAGAATGTACTATAGCAGCAGCCGCAGCAACAGTAGAAAATAATTTATGCCCAGCAATGGTTGGCAGCATATGCATGCACGCCCTATTATAAATTTACAACAACACGTGTATATATGATGTAGCTACCTTTGCATAGGTGCCCTTCTTTGATACCCTTTCGCGGTGGACACAACAGTGAATGTCATGGTCAATGTGAAATGTTGCAAGTACATGTGTCTCTATTTTTTTTTTTTTTTTTTTTTTTGACAATGTTAACAAATGCCTTGTTGGCTAAAACAACAGCAAAAAAAAAAAAATAGCAGTTGGTACCTAATAAAAAGCATGTCATGCTTATAATTGCTCTTACTACCATTTCGATACAATATACATACGAGGGCGGTCCCAGAACTAACCGACCTAACAAAGATAGCACAACAAATCTGGGAAAATTTTTCTTTATTTCTCAACCTCCATCTCCTTTTAGCTCTATACACTTTTCCCAGCGATATTCTATAGCTTCGTATGAACTATCTAGCACATTAAAATAGCCATCTACCGCAGACTCCACCTCTTCATTGTTTGCAAAAAAATCTTCTACCACCAAGCCATTTTTTCAAATTTGGAAATAGAAAATAATCCGAAGGAGCCAAATCTGGCGAATAAGGTGCATGCTGAAGCAATTCGAGCTTTAACTCATTGATTTTGGCCATCGCAATAGTGGATGTGTCTTTTTCGCCAAATACGGCCTTTTTCTTTAATTTCATCACTTAAACGCTGCAACAAAATGGCATAATACTCGCCGTTGATTGCTTTTCCTTTTTGAAGATAATCAATAAAAATTATCCCACGTGCATCCAAAAAAAAAAAAAAACTGACGCCATAACCTTGCCTGCAGATGGAACTCTCTTCGCCTTCTTTGGACACGATTCTCCCATTTCAGTGCTCCTTTGTCTGAGGTGTGAAGTGGTGGACCCATGTCTCATCCATGGTTACAAATCGACGCAAAAACTCTGCTTGATTACTGTGAAACATCCTCAAACACTCTATAGAAACATCTTCACGACGTTGGTTTTGTTCTATTGTGAGCAAACGCGGTACCCATCTTGCACACAGTTTTTTCATCTTCAAATTTTCGGTCAATATACGATGTTTGGCACTTGTTGAAATGCCTATAATTTCATCTAGCCTTCAGCCGGCGATCATTCAATACCATTTTGTGTATTTTCCTAACCGTTTCGGGGTTGGCCACCTCAATTGGTTGACCACTACGATGTTCGTCTTGGCAGCTCGTACGACCTCGTTTAAACTCTGCCACCCAATATTTTATGATCGTAAACGAAGAGTAGAATCTAGTTTGGCTTTAATATTCGTCGGACTGAGATCTTTCAACGGTGAACAATTTTTTCCATATTTACAAATTCACTGAGGTCGTTAATTTTCTATGGCTCCAAAAAAAAAATACTAAACAACATGGCGCCTTGAAACTTAAAACATATACTTTATAAGGTCGCCACTTTTCACCAAAGTAATTTTTTTTCAAACTTCTGTCGCCATCTATATGTCAGGTCGGGTAGTTCTGGGACCGGCCTCGTACATTGCTTTCTAAAATGAAATTGACAGTGAAATGTATTGTGTTTGCGTGTATGAGGGTGTTGTGCAAAAGCTAGTAAAATTATTTTCGACATGTAGTATAATTTACACAAAGTATTTACTATACAACTTTACAAGTACAATGCATATCGTAGATAGCAAAATGTCATATAAATTTTATGCCAAATTTAATAAAAGCCCTTAGCCAGTTATTTCAAAAGCCAAAAAAGAATGAAATTGCAAGAAACATCTCTGTACCAAAATAATCCGATGTAGACCAAGGCCTTCATAGATATCCAGACACATGTCTGGAAGTGTATGCACCACTTAGAAGATGGATAGAACTACAAAGCGGGCTACAAACATCCGAACTAGGTGAGTACACGACATCAAGACGTGTAAGACGAGGCACCCCTCAGGGAGGGGTACTTTGCCCTGTTTTATGGAGGTTAGGTTAGGTTATGTGGTTGCCCTCTCTCTGAGAGGACACACTTAGGCCAGAAAGGCCCATTGTGATACCACCGAAATTCTCTTGCAATACTGTTGTTCGGCTTAAATTTGGATAGCATTAGAAGGGACCTACTTATATTAGCCGGTTTTGCCACAGAGCTCTTTTAAGAAGCATTTTTGATAAATTGTTACTGCCGGCCTGTTCTATCGAACTTGGCAGTCAAGAGGAAATAGAATGGATGGGCTGCAGAATGATATAGCCTATGCCGATGATGTTGTTTTGATGGCAACTGGAAAATATCCTGAAGTTCTTAGTGGTGTGATTTTGTGATCTGAATTTTATGGCCATTGCAACCGTGAATGGATTTAGGCCGAATTTAGCATTCTTCGTCAGATATCTCGTTTCTTCGTTAGCTGGCGCCGGTTAGAAATTCCAAGCTCCGTCAAATTCTCCAGTACTTGATCTTTCTACCGAAGGTTAGGTCTTGCTCTTCTGCATCTTCCACTCAAGGGGATTCTCTGTTTGTTGACACCTCGTCTTGCCCTCGATCACCGTACGACCCATTCGACGCGACTCTCTTTCCAACTCTGCAAAATACTGCACTGATTGCTCGCGTGTTCATGCTGAACATCGGCATAAGCTAACATCATAACCCTTTTGTTGAAGATACATAGTGCCATTATGTCGGAGATCAGCAGCTCGTATTATTTGCTCCAAAATAAGAGTGAAGAAGTCCCACGATATCGAATTACCTTGCCTGAAACTCTGATAAACCAGAACATGATAACATGGTTTACAGACGGCCACTAGACTAATAAAGGGGCCGGAGCAGGAGTGATAGACCCGGGGATAAAATACTCGTAGCCTTTAGGTAACAATACTACTGTCTTTCAAGCGGAAATATACGCTATTGATAGGCGTGCCCACTTCAACATCATGCGCCAATACCGAAATAGAAGTATTACAATACTGATAGAGAGTGAGGCTGCTATCAAGGCACTCAACTGCAACCAGGTGTCTTGACAAGCTCAATAAACTAGGTGAAAATAACTAATTATGGATCCTTTAGGTTCCAAGACATATTGGAGTTGGAGGCAACGAGCTAGCGGATAGGCTTGCCAGGAAGGAAGCTGCAACCCAGAACCCTTCTGTGATCTGGGCAAAGGAGCCTTATCCATGCTCATTAAAAGAAGTGAAGAATCAGTAGGACATTCATACTGGGAAAACCTAACAGGGTTGTCTCAATCCAAGACACTTTTAGGGACCTATAACCTAAAACGACTTGAGGAATGTATCACTTTAAACAAGAATAATATAAGAATCAGCACGAGCTTATTGACAGGACTGAATTATCACCTAACGAAACTGGGAATCTTTTCGGATGAAACCTGCCGACATTGCAGGGAGGATAATGAAACTGCAAAACATGTGTTGCGAACGTGCCCAGCACTTATGCACACAAGCAAGAAAATCTATAGGGTAGGATCTAGACTAAACTTTCTTATAGATGCTGGAATTAGAGAAATACTCTAGTCCATGATGGGGTGCACAATAGACCTAGGGTCGTAGTGCAATACAACCCTCTAATAATAATACATTTCAGAGTTGTATACCGACAATTTGTTACCGAACTTTTTCGAACACCCAATACTTATTAACTCTTTAGTTTATGCGAAAAAAAAATACAATTTCTCGTTAGTTATGGAATGTTCCAACAAGGACGAATATAACGAGCTGTCATATTACTCGTTAGTTTAATTCCCTCATTAATTACAATTAAATTCTCAAGTAATTGATGTTTATTTGACAATAGAAACTAGAATTTTCTGGATTTTTTGATTTTGCTATTTACTCTGTGGAATTTTAATCATTTACTCTATTTGTATAATCGATTGATGGCCAATTAAGTACAATTTTGCCTACATACGAGTACATACAATACTGAAATATGTATGTATGCGATATAATCTCAAGTAGAAAAATTCCAATTCGAATTCCAATTTGACCAAAGTAATTGCAAAGGAAGAAATGTAATCAAATAAACAGAAAATGGGCATACATTTGAACAAGCAAATAAAATATTTACTTTGTACTTTTCTTGAAAATGTTGTAGGTGTTATTACGATGTATTTTATGATAGTTAGCTGCAGTAATGGTCGAAACAATGACGATAACTATGATGATGATGGCGACTAACAAATACAATCATCATAAATCACTAGTATAATACACACAATAATTACATACATGCATACATATGTACATATATTGTTTAGTTACATACACAAATATTTGTACTATAGGCTGATGGTGGTCTAGGTAAAACTAGCCTAGCTGATATCATTAATGATTATTACCTTTGCTCTTTAGCGGCAATGATGATGGCAACCATGATATGACATAGTGACTACATACTTAGTACCTTCCTTACGTACTCATTCATTCACTCATTCATTCATTCATGCATTATTCTTTTCTCATTCATTTAATATGTACACATTGTTTAATCAAAAAAAAAAAAAAAATACATACGCAAGCTATGAACTTCTTGATATCAAATTACACAATTAAGTTCCATTATTTTTTTCATTTTCTTTTCTCTTCACTTTACACTACATAGTATCCATAAGTGTTGTATGTACGAGTATATATACTCATTCATATGCACTTATACATTCTGTCAAATAAGTACCCGGAAATCGGAAATTCTCATTTTTAATTTTCCCTTTCAGAATATTTCAAAAAAAAAAAATTTTCCCAGGTTGACACAACTGTCAGCCACTATTCTTTGAATTTTTATTGCTGTGTGTCATTTAGTTTGATTACGGCGTCATTAGGAACAAGTCAACCTTTTGTGTGCGTTGCGATTTTTACTATGGATAAAAATATCGAACAAAGAGTTTGTGTGAAATTTTTGTGTGTTTCAAATGAAATTTCTTATGCCAAAACGTTGGAAATGTTGAAAAAAACGAGGGAAAATTAAAAATGAGAATTTCCGGGTACTTATTTGACAGAATGTATTGTGTTGTGACTGTTGCAATATTATTGCTAGTATATTGCCATCATATCGTATAATATACTTGCTACCTGAAAGTGAAATGGAATTTTATATGACCCACTTTTAAGTAGGTTTCAAGAAAAAAAAAAAAACTAAAAGCAATCCTATACAAACAGACTTGTGTTTATAATATTCCACCATATTGATGTGTTCTGGTCAATTAAGTGCTTCAAATGCGCGGAACTATTTCAAGAAAAGTACACAAAAAAAAAAAAAAAACCAAATGAAAACAATAACAACAACAGCAGCAGCAACATAAAACATTTCTTCACATTACCGTTAAAGTGTAATAATATTGTAATGCCTATGCGTTTTGAAAGTAATCATTTTTAACGCTCACCAATAAACATACTATATACATTGATACGAGAAACCAACACCGTCGCGCCGCCTTTTCAGAGAAAGGAACTAAAAAGACAATTTACCAACCAATTATCTTTCGCATGCAACTATTACCACCAACAACACTAACATAATGTAATAATTTATTTAAAAGAAAACTACATTTTATATCGAAGCACCTAAGAATATTGAGTTAAGGCCGCACGTATTAATTATATCAACATTATCGAAATTTCATTCAATGACATTCGGAATTTATCTGAATCTGAATCTAATGGGGTCCATTTTGTATGCCACTCTAGCATAAGTGAGGCAGGCTGATTCTCATCGTCGGCTTGAATGTTAAGCAGTTGTTCTGAATTTCGAGGTAGATGGCTATTTTAATGAGCTAGACAGTTCATACTATAAACAGGGTATCGAAGCTATAGAATATCGCTGGGAAAAGTGCACAGAGCTAAAAGGAGATTATGTTGAGAAATAAAGAAAAATGTTTCCAAATTTGTTGTGTTTTCTTTGTTAGGTCGGCTAGTTCTGGAACCGTCCTCATAGGAAAGTTCTCGGATTTTAAGTCGTACTTTCTTAGCGGTAAAATCACATGTTGAGTCAGTAATATAAGAAAATATTGCGAGTATCGATCAACAAGTGGTACCCATGTTAGATGATGAAGAAGCAAGTTTCCAACAATTTCTTTATTTTTATCTTTCTGGTAGGTAGATGGTTAGGTAGGGTGGCTGTCCCTTGATGTACTTTGGCTTGTTAAAGGCCCACTGTGATACCGGATCTTATTTGAGGCAACCTCTGGATTTGGTTGCTTTTATATGAGCAACCTCCGAGATGCCACCAAGAGAAGCAGTTCTATTGTTGGGAACTCAGTAGTGAAAGGTTAATTGGGGACCATTGCTACCAAGTTGCAGTAGTCGGTGGTTCTGGGGATAACTGAACATTTATTTTAAAGTGGATTAATGTCCTTTTGGGAGAAGATTCCCTCAGCCTCAAGGTCGATTTTAGCTGCTAGTTGTTTATCATACTGGTTGATCGGTAGCAAGTGCAGCATTACATTTAACACTGCACTTGGGGTTGTTCTAAGAGCTCCTCTAATGGATAGGCCAGCTATCCTTTGAATACTATTCATGCCTTTGACTGCATAACATTTATTGAGAAGCGTTCACCCGACAAGAATACCATAACTCAAAATTGGCCTAACTGCGGATGTTTATATCCATTTCGTTACATACGGGACAAATCCAGGTAGGACCGGGATTTTGTTCTACTCCGGCACACATCAATAGGATGAGGAGCAGCGTAGCCGGTATAGGCCGCTCCTTTAGGCAAAAAAACAGATAAACATTTCCGTATGTGCTGAGTTGAACGGTCCTTGGTCGACCAGTAAGGACTCCCCAACTTGCAGACACACACTGGTCCGGCCTACAGTCATGCCAAAACGCAGCGATGCGGGTGATCGCCGCTGCCACATTATGTCCAGCGAGGACCACCTTCATACGGAAACATCGCTTCTTCCTGTGAGGTCTCACAACGCGTTGCTTGCCAAACAGTTCGCGCTTGCCTGCCATGTTGCTGGGCATCCGAACAGGGACTTAATGTTGCGAGAACCGCCACCACGAAATCGACGCAGGAACGTGCAGTCGTACATTGGGGAACTGGCAGACGTCATTACAGACGACCCAGCAGACTACAGGTTGGCGTTGAGATCTGTCCACACCGAGATCGTGGAGGAGGCGACAAGTGTTCAGCACAACATTGTGTTAGGAGGCCGTCCGCCGCCCATCTCGGTGAGGGAGCGGGAGCTGCCGCGGGCGACCAGAGCCACTCTCGCACAGCTCAGATCTGGCTGGTCACGCATGCTGGCGCATTATCGTGCACGCTTGGATCCTGAGGTTCCGGACATCTGCCCACACTGTAATATTGGTCCGCACACTGTAGAACACCTCTTCGCGTGTGCTGCGAATCCTACAGACCTGCGAGTTGAGGCACTATGGACGGCTCCAGATGATGTTGCAAGCTTCCTGCATTTGCCGCTGCATGAGAGAGTGGATGACGGCGGCACCGATGCCAGCGGCGTCACTGACATCAACAACAACACCGATGCCAACGCCAATATCGACCCCTACAACAACACCGTTGCCAATAATGGCATTAATTAACATTTCCGTATTCCTGCTGCTACAACAACAACAACAACAACAACAACAACATATCCATTTCGTTCCCAATGTCCTTTTACATGAGTAGAGCACTGTTGCTGCTTTCTTTACTATATCTTCTACATTATAGTTCTAAGATAAGTCATAGATAGAGAGCATTATCACTAAATGACAATGTAGTACCGATTACAGTCGGTGGACTTAGCTCAGGTAACTGGTGATTTCTGGTAAACATAATAAGTTCGGTTTTGTTGGCATTGACTTCTAATCAGCATGATTTATGGTAGACTAGTTGTCAACTTCGTTTAACGTACCTTGCATAATTTCAAAGCGGGTATCTGGATGTGTCCCTCTTATCGTAACGGCAACATCAGCAGCCTAGGCAAAAATTTCATGATCTCGCAATAATTTATTCCCTGTCCAATTCCACAGAAGAGGCGAGAGTGCCTTGAGGAGCCCCCCTGTTGACAGATTTACGCACTTATCCGATGTATTCAACCAGGGATTCGACGATGCCAAGCTCTGCCAACACAGTAGTTATTGCCTTTGCTATGATGATTCGCTATTATGTTTCAGCGTAGTCGAAAATTTTAACGATATTAAAGTTGCACCACCCGATCATCGATTCACGATCTACGACTTGGAAGTTCAATGCGCTAACCACTGCGCTATGATACCTATCATTTCTTTAACCTCTTCAAAAAATATGATTTGTCAAACTTTACGAAATACTTTTTGGTCTCGTCGAAAATCTGATTGCTTGAGCTAAAATTTTCTTGTTCCAAGCTTTATTTTTATGTTGTGGAACAGAAAAAAATCCTCAGAAACTAAGTCATCAAGTGTGGTGGGTCCACAATCGACAATTGTGGATCAATATGCTGCCACGTTCTAGTGGAAATTGTACATTTTCCTTAACTAAATGTGGTAATGCCTCTTTCAATTTTTTATCGAATCAGTCTAATAATACACTATACACTGTTTTGCAAAAAGTCTAGCAAGATTATACCTATTATAGATTATTTTCATCGACTCGTAGACAAATTTGTGACAATGATCTTTCCGGCTGAACTGATGGATCTTGCCTTCCTTGGGGTCATGTCTGTTTCAATTTCTACTGAACCGGTCGGGCGTCACGGCTAGGACAGATGGCAGTATATGACGTTATTATCAATTACTTTCAGGCATACCACCTGTCCTCAAACACGGATACTGACTGATTGACCCTCGTCATTGCAGTTTGCCATTCACAGTCGCCATAAGGACATTCTTTATACAGAAGTTAATGCTGCATGAGCAAAAGCCACACCAGGCAACGATTTAGCAGTGTTTATCGTGAGCACCTGCCTGATGGCCTAATCTCACGATGCATAGAGCGTAAGTATCAATTTGAAGCGTCTACAAGTGCCCCGCAGTATTGAAAAATCGGAAACCAATCTCCAGATTCCTACGGTACCAATAGGGACACGTTGAATGGACGTGCTGCCCTCCTTGGTGGGGATCGAGGCCTAACTAAAACCTCTTCTGATCTAAGGGCTCAGCACCATGGTTGAAATGCAACTCCACGTCGAGTACTCCACGCCATTGACGTGTAATACTCTACTCACGTGTTCTTTGGGTTACCACAACCACCACGAAAACTTCCCCGAAGGGCCGTTCCCAACGATCAGGTTGAAGGGATTCCAACCTGATCCCCCGAGATACCAAATTTTTAAGTCTTTTGGTAAAACCTCGTAGCCAGAGCTACTACCAATTTCAGCCCCATCCAGCTCCGGACTGGTGATCGTATGACGATTTTGTGGTCATGTGACTTGAGATCTTGTGTCAGCTGGTTTTTAAATAGGCATGGGAACAAATTTTTTACAATAAAATCAAATAATATCAAAGATGGAATTAAGGAGCACACTTTTAGCAACAGCAACAATATTTGGTTTGATCCTGTGATACTATAATATTGTGCAGGCCTTTTGTGAATACGATTTTATATGGATGTGGACCTAAATTTGTCGTCAATTTGCTGGGTTCGCAAACTCATCGTAAACGACAAGAAATCCAGGACTTTACGTCTTGAAGCATACTTTCGGAAACAGTAGCAATATTTTGGGATCAACAACCTAAACGCTTTCCTCTAATTTTGCAATAATTCCGTGAATAAATTTATTTCTATAGAACAACTGTATATGCTATATTTTGCATTGTTCATTATAATCTCGTTACTCGTTGAAAACAGCAAACTCACCACAGTGTCATGTTCTTCCACAATTCTGACTTTGCCAACATTGAAAGCGCTTTACTTCGTTTCAATTATCATCAGAGGTATTGTACACTCAATTGTTGTTGTTTTTAATCCACAATATTTTTTTATTTTAATACTATTAATTCAAAATAAAAGCATCCAAATGAAAAGCAATTGAAACAGAATGGAACAGATGCACTTTAATTGAAATGAAAATAAATGTAAACGATACGCTAATGCCAATAGTAAATATATTTATTGCATTCACTTATCGCAGATTATTGTGAATGACGTCTGATTATTTTTATTTCAAATTTTATCATTCCGTTAGTTTCACAACGAAAGAGATGATTTATGCCATATTGCAAATAAAAAGGAAGCATAAGCAAATTTGAGATAAGCATTGGGCAAACATTTGGTGAAATTAGATATGTTCGATTTTTTTTTTTAAAGTTCTTATATATTATCAGCACGTGGCGTGTCAAATATGCAATATGCCTGAAGACTATTTTTGATTGGATCAATAATTGCTGTCTATATGATGTTGTTTATTTAAATTATCGCAGAAATACTTTAAATTTATCGCTATATTCAAATATAATAGCTCTCATTTAATGATAAAAATATTCAACTCAAATCAATTCCAACAAAAAGCAAGAATAGCAAATGTGGATGGTTCAAAACTCAACGATAAAGGTTATTCTAAAAGTTGCGAGGAAAAACATTAGCATATTTTCTGGTAGACAAGTTGCAAAGAAATATTTAGACACGGAGGATTCGAAGAACTTCCGCGTATTCCTTAATGAAATGAGTATTATAATGAATTTGGATGTCAATCCTGTCCAAATGGGCCTCCAACTCTGGTCTGGCCATCAACCCTGCCAAAACTGAGCTAGTCCTCTTTACTAGAAAGCATAAAATACTTGTTTTTACCTTACCTAGAATTGGGAGCATTAGCCTACAGCTAACTGAACAGGCAAAGTTCTTGGGTATAAATTTAGATAGAAAACTAAGTTGGAAACCAAAAACGGAGGAAAGGGTGCGTAAAGCAACAGCAGCACCCTACTCCTGTAAGAAAGCCATAGGTAAAAGATGGGAGATGAGTCCTACCAGCGTATCATGGCTATACTGCGCGGTCGTCAGATCAATTCTTTTTTACGGACTGATAGTCTGGAGGGAATTCTTAAATAAGGTGGTACACAGACGGTTAATAGACAAGGTTCAAAGGACGTCTGCGGTGTTGACAACAGGCGATCTAAGAACAACCCCGTCAAAAGCACTCTACTCGCTATTGCATCTGCTACCTGTGGATAGCGCGTGGCAAGCAGAGAGCGCTTATATAAGCAATTAGGCTAAACATGGTTTCACGCTTCAAAGATCCTTGGGGAGTCCACTAAAATTCCGGATGCCATCGACTATACCATTCCCATATCATGCTTTGCCAATAGATTCTCAAGCCATATAACCTCAAGGGAAGAATGGAATAGGGGTATTGTCAACGAAACTGGAGTTCAATTAGTACAATTTCACACAGTTGGCTCCAAATTAAAGGGAAGGGTAGGAGGTGGCGTCTTTTCTGATTCCTTACGCGCTAAGCTTAAGTTCCGATTACCCGACTTTTGCAGCGTTTTTCAAACCGAGATTATGGCTATAAAGAAGGCGGCAATGTGGCCTTCAAATATCTTTCAAAGATATTTATACCTACAGGGACAGATGATTGGCTTGGTCGGGCACTAGATTGCCAGAGATCTATCCATCTCATCAAGCAGGAATTCCGATTGCAACATGCAAGCTTTTTGTCACACTATATTTCCTCACTGTAGCTAACAGAAGATAGCGGAATAGTAGATATAATATGGGGATTCTGGATCAGCTATCTAACTGCGTGTGTTAGAGTGAGACAGGAGATCGACATGTTTGAAGCTCTCTTAGCCGTGTGTTAGAGTGAGACAATAGATCGACATGGTTGCAGCTATTTTAACAGTGTGTAAGAGGGAAACAGTATGTGTGAAGCTATCTTAGCAGTGTGTAAGATTGAGAAAGGCGTGGCATGGTTGCAGCTATCTTGATAGGTGTGTGAGAGGGAGGTGGCATGATGGGTGGGCGGAGGGTGTGGTGGGGTGGCTAAGGCGTGAGGAGTGGCGGCGCTGATATTGATTCGAGCTGTGCTATCAGGCTAGCATAATCGATAGGCGTGAGGAGTGGCGGCGTTGATATTGATTCGAGCTGTGCTACCAGGCTAGCATGATCGGTAGCAAGCAGCTATGTCTTGTAGTGGTTGATATAGTAAGTGCATATGTGTGTGTGTGTGTGTATATCTACTCGGGATGAGAGCTCTAGGAGAATGTGGCCAACTTTTGACAACAGAAAAACTGGTTCTCTAACCTAACCTAACCTATATGTATAAAAGTAAGGCAAGCCTGTTTTTGTTAAACTGCTAATATATAGTAGTACTAAAAATAATCAAATAAAATCTTAAATACATACATATATCATCATAAGTCTCAACGTTACAATAACAAGTAAGCGAATAACAATTTGTTTATTGTCTATTTGTATAACACTTTAGCACGTTCCAGGTGAAACTGTGTCACATTCATACTATCTTGGTTACTGTTGGATTGTCGTTATGAGCAGTTTCATACTTTCCATAGCTTCCCATTGAAAGCAGACATGTATTAAATAAAGAGTATGAACAAATTTTCGAAGAAAATCTCACGTACATCCATATGTTACATGTTATTTTGAAGGATTTCAAATTAATTCATCATTTTATTGGATCTTTTTACTTTAATTGCACATTTTATATTAAAGAAAATATCCACAAAGTAAAAGCAAATGAAACAGTTTATATTACAGTGAGCTATTTATAGGAACGTAATATGAATTGTTTCATTCGTTTTTGTTTTTATTTTCGGGACCGACATATGTATGTATAAGATTCCGTAGCCTATATATTCGATTGTCGTCATTTATACCAATCCATTTTTAATTGCTATTGATGCCCTATAAATGCCGCATCAAAATTTGATAGCAAGCGTTACCGCTCTCTCTGTCCGTTCCTCCTCAAAATTGTAATTGCAAATACAGGGTTATCCATTTTGTAATTCAAAATGTACAACACTGCCATTCGACAACTGTGAAATTTTGTTCACTTGAAGTTCTTCCATTTTAGAATATTAATCGAATAAATCGATTCTCCTGTGGTCTCTTTTTGCATTTTAATAGACGATTTTGGGAATTATAGTCAACCAATCCAGCAAACTGTGGGTAAAATATGATGCTAAAGAAATTCGAAGATTCTACGATACGATACGATAAGATTCTGCAATAGGACATTTTGGTCATTCTTGTCGGTTGTGAAGTGGGGGCGACCCAGATTTATAGATTCCACGGCGAGTTGAGCATTTTGGGCTCATTATGGCTAATTTTGTATTGGGACTTAAACTCCCATCCTTATGAATACCGAATTGTGTAATTTTTTCAGTGGAGGCTCTAACATTCTATAAAATCAATGTCGGCCGTAGCCACATTTTGCGCTTTAAAAAGAGATTTTAGTCACTTTAAGCGAAGAACACAGTAAATCAAGAAATTCAAAGAGACTCGAGATGGTTTGCTGACTGATATTTAATAGATTTCTAAATTGCACGGTGTGCTCAGTATTTCGGGTTGTTCTATGGATTAGTATGACGATTTTTTCATTTGGACTTACACTTCCATCTTTATGAAGAGGCAACTGTGACATTTTTTCCCTTGAAGCTAAAACGATTCTAGAATATAAATCATTTAAAAATTTCCCATAATTCTCGCGTGGCGAGGCTCTTAAGAGGCGATTTTAGTCATTTAGTCTACCAAACCATAAAATCAAGAATTAAAGCCTATTGACCATAAAATACCTCGAAGATATGCGGATGGAGTTGATCGAACCTCATTTCTATTGTAGCATGGTGGATTCGTGAATATCCAGGATTTCTGAATTTGGGGAAGTAAAAGCTTACAAATGTAATTAGAAAAGGTCTATGCATGAGTCACAAGAGCGACTTTCTTATGTGCATTTAGGTATGATTTTTTCGGAAATCTCTAACGGTCCACGGTTACTATTATTTCCACAATTCCACGATAAAAAATTATGCTGTCCAACGAACGAGAATTGTTAGATTATGTGGTTTTTGGGTCGTTAAATTCGATCAAGCTGAGGTAGAACTTCCGCTATCAGTCCCAAGCAACTTTCTAACCTCAAAAATATAGTTTTTGGAGGTTTGTTGAGATTATAAAGAAAACCGATATTCACATACGTTAATTTTGACAAAATGTGACAAAATATGGCGTCAAAAGTTACAAAGGACGGCTCATTTTAGCTCTATTGCAAGAAAAAGCTTTCGGGACGCATTATTGCAAAATTTGGTAGTGTCAACTGGCCTCCAAGACCATGCAATTTTATGTCGGTGAATTTTTGTTCGTGGTCTCACGCAAAACATCATACTCTTGAATATTTAAAAACGAACATCTGCGAAAAAGTCATTGAAAATTGTCTCAAAAGTATCAGTATTCCAGCAAACAATTTCTTGGCGACAATTTAAATGATATTATTGTATATTCCTTCCATAAATTGTATAATGTGACAAGTTCAAACAACATATTGCCCTTGTTTTAGTTCTGCCCACCTCTTCAATTCAACATATTGATCATAAAATTTAATTGAAATATGAATTGTGAGTGTAAAGGAAACGACGAACTGGATAACCCTGTATATACAATTTTTTATTATTGCTAATTACAATTTATACACTTCGAAGTATTTAAATACAGTTGGTTAATTTATCACACCACTGAATGAATAAGCAAAAAAACATGCATATGCAACAAAAAGGAGAAAAACAAAATGGTGGCTGACATATGTAGTTCAAAAGTGTGACATATGAGTCTGAATGAGGTCACAGGCTTAAAACTAAAATTCACTCAAATTTCAGTTTCTTATGAAACTGCTACCTCTACCTCTTTCGGTTTGAATTTTTTCTCAGCGTTTTTGAGCTTTACGTTAAAAAAAATTGATTGCAGTGGTCCTAAAGTTTTCATATTTCAAATAAATGTTAACTTCAAGTCGTCTTAATTCCAATATTTTTCCATAATCCCGTTTCGTAGCGGCTCTTTGATGCATTAAAGCGTAAAATAGGGGAATATACTTTTAAAAACTAAGTAATACATTATTTTTCATTGAGCTAAGGACCACTCTAAGGCACATACATTCATATGCAGGTATTTAAAAAATTTACGATGGAGAATAGCTACCATCACAAAACTAATATTAGTTAACAAAAAAAATAAAACAAGCAAAAAATAAAAGTACCAAAGCTAATATCGCCCAGCTGTTGGATTTTTGTTTTTTGTATACACTGAAAATATACTCATACTACGACGATACATTTTTAAACGCCCATTCACTTTTTATACCATTCTACTGTTATTATATTATTTTTTTTTTTATTTGTTTTTGCTATCCGTCTGTAGCTATTACTTTTTGTACTTACTTAATTTGGTTTCAAGACATATATTAATTAATTTGTTCATTTCATTCAACAAAAAAATATGTATCTTTATATATATAGTCAAATAACAACAACAACAACAACAAAAAAATAAAGTAGAACTAAAATATAATATAGATATACTTATTATTAAAACAATCTAAGCTGCTAAGTAAATATCGTACATACTATCTTATAAGAACACATACAGTGATGGAAATATGTATAAATTCAAAAAAACTCTCTATGAAGAAGTTGTTCAAACTTGAGTTTATATTAATATTATTACATTAATCACTGAAGAAGCTGCCAAGATCTTGAATTTAAAAGTTTATATCTTTTTGAAATCAAAAGATATGTACGAAACTTCCATTTCGAACTTCTCTCATTAGCATTCGAATACGCCAAATCCATGCGGTTGTCGAGAAGTATCCAAAAAAAAAAACACCGTTTAATAAAGAAATTGCCCTAAGGCAAGTAAGAGATCGTGTCGTTTTAATATGATTTACATTATTTTTTAGAAATCTGATATTTGTAATTTATTAACAACTTTTTAATTTTAATTGAGTACGAAACCGAAATCAATAAATCTGGCTTTGTGCTGAGAAACGTTTTAACATCATGTTAATGTAGAAATTAAGCTTTTTAAAAATGTGTAATTATTAGAAATTTATGTTTAACGTAAAATTGCTCATATTGTGTGAAAAGAAATATTTAAGAATCTGCAACTTAGAAGGATTTGGAATCTAGAATTGTATCGATTTCTTCAAAATATCACCATTATTTGGACGCTTTGGTAATATTATTACTTAGTGATGTGTAAATACGATGACTTTGATAAAATTATCAGTTTTAGCCAGTGTTGCCAATCATGTCATAGTGGATTATTGTAAAGATGGCTGAAAATAAGATATTTTGTGTTTCCAAATCATCATATATTTTATTTTTCTTTTAATATTTACACTAAGGCTGTGACATTAATCATTTCTTCAACAATTTTGATTAATTAAAATGTTTTTGAAAAAAATATTATAAATATTTTGAATATTCTGTTCGAATAATTCTATTTTGATTAATCAAAATTCTAATTAATCGAATATTTTCAATTTTTCAATATTCAAAATGATGAATTTAATGATGAACTTTAACAACTTCTGTAACCCTAATAAAAATATATTAAAATATATTTGAATTTATGGAAATTTCCACCACTGTACATGTTCACAATGTACATACATACAATATATATATGTACCAGTATGATGAATGTAATTAATTTTTTTTTTTTTTTGTTAATATTTAATTGCAGTATTTTTGTTATTACGAATGATCGTGTAAAATGTGAATGAATGCAAAAAGAAAAGAAAAAAACAGTGAATTACAAATATGAGAACGAAGAAAGCCGCCATTTCGTTATAAGTATTCAAATAGATGTAGGTACTGGGTGACACAGATTGCAGAGAAAAAAAACCATATGATAACTGTGTCAGTCATTATACCCGTATTAATACATTTTTTTTTTCAGTGTAAGCATGTTCTATGTAAAATATGTTGTTCTTTTTTCTTATTTCTATTTCTGTTAGAACAAAGAGAGAGAGGGAGAGAGAGAGGGAGAGAAATTTAATAAAAACAATATATTTAACCTTGAAAAATATATCAGAAAACATACAAGCATGTATCTCGAAATGTCGTTTATAAAACAACATAAAAATTGAAATGAAAATCATAGATACGAGTAAGTATATGAATGCTGTCATGTTTTATACTTGTATTTAGGTACATATGTATGTAAAATTTTAATACATTTTTGTCAAACATTAGACTTAATTACTTATAGTAGCACGCACCTAAAACGCCAATTACAACTAATATTGCGTTGTATAAAATTTTAGTTTTCTATTGTTTTGTTTTTATGTAGATTATTAATCTTACATTGTTTTTTTTTTTTTTATAAAACGGTCGCTAACCTTAGAGAAATGTCCAAATATTACAAATTAGTCCTTCAATCCAAAAAAAAAAATAGTTGTTGGCGTTTTATTGCCATTATGCCATATTGCCATTTTTTAAATATTTTATCAAATTGAAAAATACAAATTTTTAAAGTACATATACTATATACAGTGGCTCCCAGCTTATTTCGTACAGTGACAGTTTAAAAATTGCTGCAGTCGTAATTCCTAATATAGCAAAAATTTGAACAAAATATAAATGCCATTTTAGAAAGGAAGGTTTGTTTTTTATTTTCCAAAATTTACTTTTTCAAAATTTTAGTGTTTGACACTATAAAAAAATAAAATAAGAAAAAAATAGGAAAATTCATGTCACAGCTTATTTCGTACAGTCTCTTTAAGTTCAAACTAAAAACAAAGTAAGTTGATTTTAATATTTAGTTGACATCCCTTAGCGTTAATGACAGCCTGGAGTCTATTTGGCATTGAATCCACCAATTTTTGAGTGATGTCTGGTGTGATTTTTTTCCATTCTTCCATCAGTACCTTCTTTAGGTCTTGCTTATTAGAAATCTTGTGTGTTCTTATTTTATTGTCCAAAATAGACCAAAGATTTTCAATCACATTCATGTCAGGTGACTGTGGTGGTGGAGACATCAAGTGTGGGCAGTTCCAAATAAGCCAAGATTGCACAATCCCAGATTTATGTTTTGGGTCATTATCTTGGTAGTACCGAAATTCTTCCCGCAAACCCAGTTTGTCTGCACTTTGAAGTAAATTGTTTTTCAGAATCTCGAGGTACTTCATTTTGTCCATTGTTTCCTCAATAAAAACCAATTCACCTACTCCGGCTGCTGACATACAGGCCCAAACCATCACGCTACCGCCACCATGCTTCACTGTGGGCTTAAGGTTCTCCTTGTTTAGCTCGGTATTCGCTTTACGCCAAACATATGACATTCCGTCCGAGCCAAAAATATTAAACTTAGACTCATCCGCGAAAATAACGGTATTCCAGAACGCAGGAGTATTAATAATATGCTCTTTGGCGAAGTCAAGTCGGCGTTGTATATTCATTTTCGAAATGAATGGTTTCTTTCGGGCTACTCGACCGTTCAAGTCATGATTGCGCAGCACACGTCGGACAGTTTCAGCACTGGATGATTTTCCTATTTCACGCTGAACCTCTGCAGCCAACTTCGGAGCGGATAACTTTGGATTTTTCTTAATTTTTCGTACAATATAACGCTCGTCTGAAGCGTTGAAAATCTTATTAGGTGCTTCTCTGCCCTTGTTCTCCAACCGATTTTCGCGAACGAAGCGTTGAATGATGTATTGGACAGTTGAGGCACTTAAATTTGTCATTTCAGCAATTTTTCGCACACTCTGACCTTTCCTAAAATGGTTAATTACCAGTTTACGCTGTTCCATCGTTGTACGACGACCCATAACGCTAAATGTTTAATTTACAGCACTTTAACTATTTAAAATAATAATAATAAAAATTGTTATAATAGTTAAAAAGGTCCAAAAACTCATACAATTCAAAAAAACTTTGTAACTGCGCGGCAGAATGAAACTTACTTACATTGAAGTTTGTGTACGAAATAAGATGTGAGCTGAAAATCAGCTGATCAATAGTTTTTCTCTCTTGCATGACAAAAAGAACAATTTTTGGGGTTCCCCGTTTTCTTATTAGGTTTACTAAACACATACATAGACATCTACATTCAAAACTTATTGATAAGTTTTTTAGTTTCGATGTTACAGCCATGTACATAAAAATATATACACTGTACGAAATAAGCTGTGAGCCACTGTATATGTTTTAGATGTTTCATTTCCATAATTATTTCTTCAAGTTAGTCGAATACATATGTATATACAAATGTATTAGCAGCGCCAATCCTGTTGTCCCGAATAGCCCGGTATTTAAAAAATACCATAAATATAAAAAATTCCAAGGGAAAATGGTATATCACTATTTTTTATTAGATCTTACAAGTATTCGGAAAATTTGTTGGAAAAAAAAAATAAGTTACTAATGTCAATACTTTATTTTCTTTAGGGAACCGTAATGGCCTTCAGCTAGTAATGGTTAGAAAAATCTAGCTATAAGTACTTAAATGATTCGACATCGTAAAACAGTTTGGAACGCCTTAGGAGTTGAATAATGTTTTAAATACTATCATGGTGGGTGTAGTAGCTAAGTAGTTAGTGTGTTGGCCTTCTGATCTGCAGATCGTGGGATCAATCCCCGGCTGAAGCATATAAAATTTAACATCGTTACGCAACTGTCGGCAAGCAATTGGCAATTCTTCCGGCAGAA
Organism: Megamerina dolium; assembly: GCA_963854835.1. Classification (NCBI taxonomy): domain Eukaryota; kingdom Metazoa; phylum Arthropoda; class Insecta; order Diptera; family Megamerinidae; genus Megamerina; species Megamerina dolium. Next base: position 2,309,734 of record OY978529.1, on the reverse strand, counting down.
ACAATTTGTAACAATTGTACAAGCCACGCCCAATACTTCATGTAGCTCACATACAAAGTCGTGACGTAGGCTTTCGACTAGGAAGCGAAAATTGCCCATATCTGATCTAAGTGAGTCCTAGTAAGCGATCTAAACTACCAAACATCAATTTGCAATAAGAAATTTAGAAAAAAGTGCATACATACATACTTCAAAGCTAGCAAATTGTTAAATTTTTTTATCTATTTCATTTAATTATAATGAGTTTTTTAAGTGTTTGAGATAAGTGCGACATTTTTGATACATAATAATTAATTTGATATGAAATCGTTTTTAACCTAAGCCCAATTTAATTTGAGTGCGTTGGCCCTCTGATATGTATGAAAGATTATTCTTTCGATCGGTATCCAACTGTCGGAAAAGTAATTGATAATTGCTCCAGCATTAAAAATTTGCCATAAAACAGCTTCCAAAGGAGCTCTGTGACAAAGTTCAGAAAAGTTATGGATTCCTGCCGTTCGAAACCGGCTAATATAAGTAGGTCCTTTCTCATACTGCCCAAATTTTAACACGCACAGCAGTACTGGAAGAGATGCTTAGGCAAAGAGCCCTTCGGAGCCACATATTATTTTTTTTTTTTTCAGTCACCGATAAAACAATTATTAGTTGTTTTTTTTTTCCTTGTAAAATAATTTGTTAGATATTTATACTTTCTCAGATTTTTTTTTATTGTGATTATGTTGGTTTTATTGGCATTGTTGTCGGTATTGAATTATAATCCTTTAAAACACTTCTGCAATTCCGCACCGAATCGTGAGATCTCGGATTTGCTTTTGTAAATTAAAAAGAATTGCGGGATCAGCATGAGGTCCAAAAATTGATATCCCTATTATGTATGAACATATGTACCTATTAAATCATCTGAGTCATAGGCATCATTGTTTCTAAACATTTGCATATATTAATTTATTGCAAAAAATTGAGAATAATAAAAAACTTATAATTGTGAAATTTAAATTTAAACTAAGCATAAAAATACTGTTAGTTTTATCAATGCAATTAAAAGAAGCTTTAAGCAGCGTACATTAATGTGATTACAAAATAATGTGCAAAAAAAAAAATAATAATAATAAGCGAGCCTAAACGAGTAATATCCAATTCGAGGCGATAATGTATAATAAATTGTACTCTTTACTTTAAAATGAACACTATCGTTGAATGTGAGATTAAAAACCACAACAACAGCGACAACAACACAATTTATATGAAATACACAATGTGTGTACCATAAAATAGCATGTCTTGAATAGAAGCATGACATTGAAAACATCACAACTTGTATCTTGTATGAAACCGGTTATTGTTTTAACTATTATTTGTAGATATTGTAACGAGTATCGATAGTTGATTACTCATCACTATTGTGACTGACTCTATTGGCAGCATCGAAACGAATGTCAACAAAAAGAAATAAGCGATAACCAGAACAAGCCAACGAGAAAGGAAGAGAAGAATCTCGATAAAGGAAGATTCTGGGGTGTTGCCAACAGAGTATAAATAGAGCCAGTGTTGAGAAGAAAAATCAATCGAATTCCGAACGTGACTGCGAAAACATCTATACAGAGGCAAAAGTTGCTAGTACATTAAAGTGTTATTGTAAATAGTTGATTGTAAGCAGAGTTGATTGTAAATAGAGATTATTAAATAAATTGTTGCTGTATATAGTTGTATAAAATAAGTGTTGCAGTTATCATTAACAGAATCCAGTGATCGAACAAGGTAATTCAAATAGAATTAAACGCTCACAGAATAAAAACGTAACAATTGGTGTCAGAAGTGGGATTCTGTAAAGATGGTGAAAATTGACCAACTAAAAGTGGACCAGCTTAAAAAGCTGTTGGTAGAGATGAATCTATCGTCATCAGGTGCAAAGGCGGAACTGCTGGTGAGGCTGAGGCAAGCTATGGAGGCTAAGGGAATTAATGTAGAAGAACATGAGTTCTTCGAGGAAGCCGATATACAAGCAGTTGTGCACGCTGAGGAAGAGAGCAAAATAGATTCGAGTGGTCAACTCATGGATTTCATGAAAACCATGATGCTGCAGCAACAACAACAGCTACAAGAACACTCGGCTGAATTGCGTACAGAAATTCAAGGAAATGCGTCTCGCATTGACTCCAAGTTTCAAGAACATTCGGTACGTCAAGAAAACGCTATGGGAGAATTCCAGAAAACAATTGACTCCAAGCTTCAAGAACATTCGGCTCGTCAAGAACATGTCATCGAAAAACTACAAAAGGGAATTGAGATTAGATTTCAGGAAATTTCCGGAGCTATTAATGACAAAGTCACAGAGCTGAAAGAACATGTGGATGATTTGGATGATAAACTGAAGGAACATGTAGACAGACATGATGACTTGGAAGAAAAGCTTGAGAAATTAGAGCGCGAACTTAATAAAATAAAAATAAGTGGAGCAACCACATCAGTGATAAGAGAGTCAACTACAATTAAACTAAAGCCACCAACATTTGACGGAAGCACGCCATTCAATATCTTCAAGCTTCAATTCGAGACAACAGCTTCGAAGAATCAATGGGATGACAGCGACAAGACTGCTGCTTTAATAGTCGCATTAAAAGGTAATGCTTCCGACGTGTTACAGATGATTCCAGAGAAAGATCGTGGTAGCTACCAATCACTGATGGACACACTCCAGCGGAAATATGGAAATGAATACAAGAGTCAATTACATCGAGTGGAATTGAGATCGCGAGTGCAACGGAGTAATGAGAGTCTTCAGGAATTCGCTTCCGATATTGAGCGCTTATGTCATCTAGCGTTCTCCGGTAATTCGGAAGAGTTCGTCGAAAAAATAAAAATAGAGGCATTCATAGATGGCATACGTGATGGAGAGACAAAGCGTGCCCTAGTCATGTCACCAAGGAATACTTATGCCGAAACAGTCAGTAGTGCATTGACGTTTGAAGCCGCCAGTTTGATGTGTCGACCAATGCCACGGGTACGCCAACTAGAAACAGAAACAGCAGATCTGGTTGAAGCAGTGTGTCAGGCATTCAAATCTGTAGTGCAGCCTGAAGCAAGAACAACAGGTCGACGCGAAATCAAATTTACTGGTAAGTGCTTTATTTGCGACAAACCAGGACACATGGCGCGTGACTGCCGTCTACGACGAAAGCGATCAAGATCGAATTCTCCAGGAAGACAAAAGAAGGAGAATAAGGTGGATAGCGATCGCTCCACTAACACAAATCCATCGTTAAACTAAATCGAGTCAGTTCAGCGGGGCGTGAACTGACTCCAACAGTGGGTTGCCCCATCATTCACATTTCACAACTACAGCGTGTGCCAAGCAGCTTGACTATTGATGGAAAATTGGACAATATGGAATTCATGTTAACCCTGGACACTGGTGCATCACATTCTATAATCAAGAGCGATTTGGTAAAGAGGTTTGAGCCTTTAATGGGAATAAAATTGCGTACAGCAACGGGTGAGGATGCACAAATTCTGGGCAAGATAAAGAAACGAGTATCTATTGGAAATTGCACATGGGAACATGAATTCATTGTGGCCGACATCATCGATGACGTAATAATTGGCGTTGATTTTATGATTGACAACGGATTTACGTTAGATTTAAATCAACGGATACTACGTTATGCAAATGTCGAACTACCATTGAACATCGGTTACAAGCGTAGTGGGAACATCAAACGAGTACTGGCATGTCAACGCCAAGAGGTTCCAGCAAAATCAGAAGCGGTGATATGGGCACAGATGAATGTGGATGATGGGACAGGCAAGTTGTGGCTGGTGGAAGCAGATAAAGAAATAACGAATAAAAACATCATACTTGGTAGGACGTTAGTAGAACCTAAAGAAAATGGAATAGTACCGGTGCGAATTTTAAATCCAACTAATACATCTACAGTTGTAAAAAAAGGAATGGTGATTGGTCATTGCCAGGAAGTTACTGCCGTAGTAGACTGCGAAAAGGGTTCGTCGATAAAAAGTGGAAGATCAGGAACTGGCAAGGCGGAAATAAAAGCACAGATGGAGGAATGGGCAGGTGTGCTTACCAAACAGCAAAAAGAAAAGGCTTTACAAGTATTGGAGAAGTACTGTTCAATATTTTCTTCAAATGGAAAAACTGGAGGACGAACAACCATCGTGAAGCATCACATTGACACCGGTGATTCTAGATCAATTCGTCAAGCACCACGACGAGTTCCATTGGCCAAAAGAGACGAAGCCATTAAGCTGATTTCCGATATGCAGAAACAAGGTGTTATTGAACCATCAGCGAGTCCATGGAGTTCACCAGTTGTGCTGGTAAAGAAGAAGGATGGAAGTACTCGATTCTGTGTGGATTACAGAAAGCTGAATGAGATTACGAAAAAAGACAGCTATCCACTGCCAAGAATCGATGACACTCTGGACACACTATCTGGTGCGAAGTGGTTCTCAACTCTTGATTTGCAAAGTGGCTACTGGCAAGTGGAACTTGGTAGGGAAGACAAAGAGAAAACAGCTTTCAGTATTGGCGATGGTCTATGGCAATTTACAGTCATGCCATTTGGTTTATGCAATGCGCCAGCTACTTTCGAACGTTTGATGGAGCGTGTACTCAGAGGACTACACTGGAAAACGTGCTTGGTGTACCTCGATGACATTATTGTGATGGGAAAAGATTTTAACGACCACCTGGAAAAGTTGAAAGAAGTATTTGAGCGTATACAATCAGCAGGGCTTAAACTGAATATGAAAAAGTGTTCAATCTTCAGGCAAGAAGTTAAATATCTTGGTCATAAAGTAACAACAGAAGGGGTACATACCGACGAGGAGAAAGTAGCAGCAGTTCAAGAATGGCCTATTCCGTCGAATCTTCACGAGCTAAGAAGCTTCCTAGGCTTATGCACCTACTATAGACGATTTGTTCCTGGATTTGCAAACATCGCCAGCAGTCTGCATGAGTTGACAAGAAAGAACAAACCATTTGTGTGGGGCGAGGACCAACAGAAAGCATTCGAACAGCTGAAAGAAAAACTCTGTTCAGCACCAATATTAGCGTATCCAGTACCTGGTCAAAAGTTTGTGTTGGACACAGATGCGAGTGGCTATGGAATAGGTGGTGTGCTCTCTCAGATCATAGATGGGCAAGAAAAAGTAATAGCATACTACAGTAAAGTCCTGTCGAAGTCAGAAAGAAATTACTGTGTCACACGAAGAGAGTTGCTCGCAATACTGGAATGTGTAAAGTATTTCCATAAATACTTGTACGGTCAGGCATTTCATCTACGAACTGACCACTCAGCGCTAAGGTGGTTATTGCAATTTAAAAACCCAGAAGGACAATTGGCGCGCTGGATTGAAAGGCTGCAGAGTTATGATTTTACCATCGAACATCGTAAAGGAGGACATCACGGCAACGCGGATGCTCTATCTCGTCGTCCTTGCAAAATGGAATGTAAACATTGTTCTCGAGTGGAAAGCAAGGAGCACATTGTCGACATACGACTTACGAATATATTGCCGGAGGAGTCATGGACCACCGAACGAGTGCAAGAAGATCAGCGGAACGACCCAGATCTCGTAAAGATTATGGAATACAAGGAGCAGGGCATACGTCCAGATTGGCAAGAAATGGCTAATGAGAGTCCAATAGCAAAGGCATACTGGGCGCAGTGGCAAAGCCTGCACTTACGAGACGGATGTTTATTCCGAGCATGGGAAAGTGAGGATGGAAAAATCACTAATGATCTTCTAGTGGTACCCAAGGCGAGAATAAATGAAGTGATAGCTGAGTATCACAATGCCTCCAGTGGAGGGCATTTGGGAATCACCAAAACCGTCGAGAAAATAAAGAAACGATTTTATTGGGTTGGATGTCATGACCATGTCGCTGATTGGATTCGGAAGTGTAAGCAATGTGCAATGGCCAAAGGTCCCACTAAGAAAAGTCGTGGTAAGATGCACCAATACACCGTGGGTGCTCCATTTGAGCGAATTGCTATGGACATAGCTGGGCCATTTCCAATAAGCAACGCAGGAAACAAGTATGTTCTGGTGGTTATAGATTACTTCAGTAAATGGCCTGAAGTATACCCCATTCCAAATCAGGAAGCTAGTACAGTTGCGGATGTATTCGTCAACCAATGGATTACTCGTTTTGGTGTACCGATGGAATTACACTCAGACCAAGGTCGAAATTTCGAATCAGTTGTATTCCAAGAGATATGCCGTATGCTGGGTATATACAAAACTCGTACAACACCTTTGCATCCACAATCTGATGGCATGGTAGAACGATTTAACCGTACCTTGGAGGAATATTTGAGAAAAGTCGTAGATAAATACCAAAGAGACTGGGATGTACATATACCAATGTTCCTCATGGCATATCGATGCGCACAACATGATACGACGGCTACTACACCGGCAATGGCAATTTTTGGAAACGAGTTAAGACTGCCAGCTGATTTAAAATTTGGAGTTGTAACACCAACGAGATCTACCGAAGGTAATTATACTAGCGAAAAGCGGGAACAGTTGGATGAAGTACATCAGTTCATCAGAGAGCGGTCGCAGATGATAAGCGATAAGATGAAGGCCAGGTATGACTTGAAAGCAAATTCAAAAGGGTTCTATGAAGGAGAGCTTGTAATGCTTCATAATCCACAACGAAAGAAAGGCCTGTCCCCTAAACTACAGACTCATTGGGAAGGACCATATGAGATTATAGCAAAGATAAATGACGTAGTGTATCGCATTCAACGTGCCTGGAATAAAAGAGCAAAGTTTAAAGTAGTGCACTTGGAGCGACTTGCGCCATATCGAGGGGAAGTATAAAAACTTGTTCGGGACGAACAAGGTTAAGAGGAGGGCAGTGTAACGAGTATCGATAGTTGATTACTCATCACTATTGTGACTGACTCTATTGGCAGCATCGAAACGAATGTCAACAAAAAGAAATAAGCGATAACCAGAACAAGCCAACGAGAAAGGAAGAGAAGAATCTCGATAAAGGAAGATTCTGGGGTGTTGCCAACAGAGTATAAATAGAGCCAGTGTTGAGAAGAAAAATCAATCGAATTCCGAACGTGACTGCGAAAACATCTATACAGAGGCAAAAGTTGCTAGTACATTAAAGTGTTATTGTAAATAGTTGATTGTAAGCAGAGTTGATTGTAAATAGAGATTATTAAATAAATTGTTGCTGTATATAGTTGTATAAAATAAGTGTTGCAGTTATCATTAACAGAATCCAGTGATCGAACAAGGTAATTCAAATAGAATTAAACGCTCACAGAATAAAAACGTAACAATTGGTGTCAGAAGTGGGATTCTGTAAAGATGGTGAAAATTGACCAACTAAAAGTGGACCAGCTTAAAAAGCTGTTGGTAGAGATGAATCTATCGTCATCAGGTGCAAAGGCGGAACTGCTGGTGAGGCTGAGGCAAGCTATGGAGGCTAAGGGAATTAATGTAGAAGAACATGAGTTCTTCGAGGAAGCCGATATACAAGCAGTTGTGCACGCTGAGGAAGAGAGCAAAATAGATTCGAGTGGTCAACTCATGGATTTCATGAAAACCATGATGCTGCAGCAACAACAACAGCTACAAGAACACTCGGCTGAATTGCGTACAGAAATTCAAGGAAATGCGTCTCGCATTGACTCCAAGTTTCAAGAACATTCGGTACGTCAAGAAAACGCTATGGGAGAATTCCAGAAAACAATTGACTCCAAGCTTCAAGAACATTCGGCTCGTCAAGAACATGTCATCGAAAAACTACAAAAGGGAATTGAGATTAGATTTCAGGAAATTTCCGGAGCTATTAATGACAAAGTCACAGAGCTGAAAGAACATGTGGATGATTTGGATGATAAACTGAAGGAACATGTAGACAGACATGATGACTTGGAAGAAAAGCTTGAGAAATTAGAGCGCGAACTTAATAAAATAAAAATAAGTGGAGCAACCACATCAGTGATAAGAGAGTCAACTACAATTAAACTAAAGCCACCAACATTTGACGGAAGCACGCCATTCAATATCTTCAAGCTTCAATTCGAGACAACAGCTTCGAAGAATCAATGGGATGACAGCGACAAGACTGCTGCTTTAATAGTCGCATTAAAAGGTAATGCTTCCGACGTGTTACAGATGATTCCAGAGAAAGATCGTGGTAGCTACCAATCACTGATGGACACACTCCAGCGGAAATATGGAAATGAATACAAGAGTCAATTACATCGAGTGGAATTGAGATCGCGAGTGCAACGGAGTAATGAGAGTCTTCAGGAATTCGCTTCCGATATTGAGCGCTTATGTCATCTAGCGTTCTCCGGTAATTCGGAAGAGTTCGTCGAAAAAATAAAAATAGAGGCATTCATAGATGGCATACGTGATGGAGAGACAAAGCGTGCCCTAGTCATGTCACCAAGGAATACTTATGCCGAAACAGTCAGTAGTGCATTGACGTTTGAAGCCGCCAGTTTGATGTGTCGACCAATGCCACGGGTACGCCAACTAGAAACAGAAACAGCAGATCTGGTTGAAGCAGTGTGTCAGGCATTCAAATCTGTAGTGCAGCCTGAAGCAAGAACAACAGGTCGACGCGAAATCAAATTTACTGGTAAGTGCTTTATTTGCGACAAACCAGGACACATGGCGCGTGACTGCCGTCTACGACGAAAGCGATCAAGATCGAATTCTCCAGGAAGACAAAAGAAGGAGAATAAGGTGGATAGCGATCGCTCCACTAACACAAATCCATCGTTAAACTAAATCGAGTCAGTTCAGCGGGGCGTGAACTGACTCCAACAGTGGGTTGCCCCATCATTCACATTTCACAACTACAGCGTGTGCCAAGCAGCTTGACTATTGATGGAAAATTGGACAATATGGAATTCATGTTAACCCTGGACACTGGTGCATCACATTCTATAATCAAGAGCGATTTGGTAAAGAGGTTTGAGCCTTTAATGGGAATAAAATTGCGTACAGCAACGGGTGAGGATGCACAAATTCTGGGCAAGATAAAGAAACGAGTATCTATTGGAAATTGCACATGGGAACATGAATTCATTGTGGCCGACATCATCGATGACGTAATAATTGGCGTTGATTTTATGATTGACAACGGATTTACGTTAGATTTAAATCAACGGATACTACGTTATGCAAATGTCGAACTACCATTGAACATCGGTTACAAGCGTAGTGGGAACATCAAACGAGTACTGGCATGTCAACGCCAAGAGGTTCCAGCAAAATCAGAAGCGGTGATATGGGCACAGATGAATGTGGATGATGGGACAGGCAAGTTGTGGCTGGTGGAAGCAGATAAAGAAATAACGAATAAAAACATCATACTTGGTAGGACGTTAGTAGAACCTAAAGAAAATGGAATAGTACCGGTGCGAATTTTAAATCCAACTAATACATCTACAGTTGTAAAAAAAGGAATGGTGATTGGTCATTGCCAGGAAGTTACTGCCGTAGTAGACTGCGAAAAGGGTTCGTCGATAAAAAGTGGAAGATCAGGAACTGGCAAGGCGGAAATAAAAGCACAGATGGAGGAATGGGCAGGTGTGCTTACCAAACAGCAAAAAGAAAAGGCTTTACAAGTATTGGAGAAGTACTGTTCAATATTTTCTTCAAATGGAAAAACTGGAGGACGAACAACCATCGTGAAGCATCACATTGACACCGGTGATTCTAGACCAATTCGTCAAGCACCACGACGAGTTCCATTGGCCAAAAGAGACGAAGCCATTAAGCTGATTTCCGATATGCAGAAACAAGGTGTTATTGAACCATCAGCGAGTCCATGGAGTTCACCAGTTGTGCTGGTAAAGAAGAAGGATGGAAGTACTCGATTCTGTGTGGATTACAGAAAGCTGAATGAGATTACGAAAAAAGACAGCTATCCACTGCCAAGAATCGATGACACTCTGGACACACTATCTGGTGCGAAGTGGTTCTCAACTCTTGATTTGCAAAGTGGCTACTGGCAAGTGGAACTTGGTAGGGAAGACAAAGAGAAAACAGCTTTCAGTATTGGCGATGGTCTATGGCAATTTACAGTCATGCCATTTGGTTTATGCAATGCGCCAGCTACTTTCGAACGTTTGATGGAGCGTGTACTCAGAGGACTACACTGGAAAACGTGCTTGGTGTACCTCGATGACATTATTGTGATGGGAAAAGATTTTAACGACCACCTGGAAAAGTTGAAAGAAGTATTTGAGCGTATACAATCAGCAGGGCTTAAACTGAATATGAAAAAGTGTTCAATCTTCAGGCAAGAAGTTAAATATCTTGGTCATAAAGTAACAACAGAAGGGGTACATACCGACGAGGAGAAAGTAGCAGCAGTTCAAGAATGGCCTATTCCGTCGAATCTTCACGAGCTAAGAAGCTTCCTAGGCTTATGCACCTACTATAGACGATTTGTTCCTGGATTTGCAAACATCGCCAGCAGTCTGCATGAGTTGACAAGAAAGAACAAACCATTTGTGTGGGGCGAGGACCAACAGAAAGCATTCGAACAGCTGAAAGAAAAACTCTGTTCAGCACCAATATTAGCGTATCCAGTACCTGGTCAAAAGTTTGTGTTGGACACAGATGCGAGTGGCTATGGAATAGGTGGTGTGCTCTCTCAGATCATAGATGGGCAAGAAAAAGTAATAGCATACTACAGTAAAGTCCTGTCGAAGTCAGAAAGAAATTACTGTGTCACACGAAGAGAGTTGCTCGCAATACTGGAATGTGTAAAGTATTTCCATAAATACTTGTACGGTCAGGCATTTCATCTACGAACTGACCACTCAGCGCTAAGGTGGTTATTGCAATTTAAAAACCCAGAAGGACAATTGGCGCGCTGGATTGAAAGGCTGCAGAGTTATGATTTTACCATCGAACATCGTAAAGGAGGACATCACGGCAACGCGGATGCTCTATCTCGTCGTCCTTGCAAAATGGAATGTAAACATTGTTCTCGAGTGGAAAGCAAGGAGCACATTGTCGACATACGACTTACGAATATATTGCCGGAGGAGTCATGGACCACCGAACGAGTGCAAGAAGATCAGCGGAACGACCCAGATCTCGTAAAGATTATGGAATACAAGGAGCAGGGCATACGTCCAGATTGGCAAGAAATGGCTAATGAGAGTCCAATAGCAAAGGCATACTGGGCGCAGTGGCAAAGCCTGCACTTACGAGACGGATGTTTATTCCGAGCATGGGAAAGTGAGGATGGAAAAATCACTAATGATCTTCTAGTGGTACCCAAGGCGAGAATAAATGAAGTGATAGCTGAGTATCACAATGCCTCCAGTGGAGGGCATTTGGGAATCACCAAAACCGTCGAGAAAATAAAGAAACGATTTTATTGGGTTGGATGTCATGACCATGTCGCTGATTGGATTCGGAAGTGTAAGCAATGTGCAATGGCCAAAGGTCCCACTAAGAAAAGTCGTGGTAAGATGCACCAATACACCGTGGGTGCTCCATTTGAGCGAATTGCTATGGACATAGCTGGGCCATTTCCAATAAGCAACGCAGGAAACAAGTATGTTCTGGTGGTTATAGATTACTTCAGTAAATGGCCTGAAGTATACCCCATTCCAAATCAGGAAGCTAGTACAGTTGCGGATGTATTCGTCAACCAATGGATTACTCGTTTTGGTGTACCGATGGAATTACACTCAGACCAAGGTCGAAATTTCGAATCAGTTGTATTCCAAGAGATATGCCGTATGCTGGGTATATACAAAACTCGTACAACACCTTTGCATCCACAATCTGATGGCATGGTAGAACGATTTAACCGTACCTTGGAGGAATATTTGAGAAAAGTCGTAGATAAATACCAAAGAGACTGGGATGTACATATACCAATGTTCCTCATGGCATATCGATGCGCACAACATGATACGACGGCTACTACACCGGCAATGGCAATTTTTGGAAACGAGTTAAGACTGCCAGCTGATTTAAAATTTGGAGTTGTAACACCAACGAGATCTACCGAAGGTAATTATACTAGCGAAAAGCGGGAACAGTTGGATGAAGTACATCAGTTCATCAGAGAGCGGTCGCAGATGATAAGCGATAAGATGAAGGCCAGGTATGACTTGAAAGCAAATTCAAAAGGGTTCTATGAAGGAGAGCTTGTAATGCTTCATAATCCACAACGAAAGAAAGGCCTGTCCCCTAAACTACAGACTCATTGGGAAGGACCATATGAGATTATAGCAAAGATAAATGACGTAGTGTATCGCATTCAACGTGCCTGGAATAAAAGAGCAAAGTTTAAAGTAGTGCACTTGGAGCGACTTGCGCCATATCGAGGGGAAGTATAAAAACTTGTTCGGGACGAACAAGGTTAAGAGGAGGGCAGTGTAACGAGTATCGATAGTTGATTACTCATCACTATTGTGACTGACTCTATTGGCAGCATCGAAACGAATGTCAACAAAAAGAAATAAGCGATAACCAGAACAAGCCAACGAGAAAGGAAGAGAAGAATCTCGATAAAGGAAGATTCTGGGGTGTTGCCAACAGAGTATAAATAGAGCCAGTGTTGAGAAGAAAAATCAATCGAATTCCGAACGTGACTGCGAAAACATCTATACAGAGGCAAAAGTTGCTAGTACATTAAAGTGTTATTGTAAATAGTTGATTGTAAGCAGAGTTGATTGTAAATAGAGATTATTAAATAAATTGTTGCTGTATATAGTTGTATAAAATAAGTGTTGCAGTTATCATTAACAGAATCCAGTGATCGAACAAGGTAATTCAAATAGAATTAAACGCTCACAGAATAAAAACGTAACAATATTATTATTATTGCTGTGGCTATTTCTTCTTCTTCTTCTTATTCTTCTTCTTTCTATAAAATGTTTGTGACTGTCTGTCAAAAGAAAGAAGAAGCAGTGATGTCAGAAAATTATATAGCATATTTGCACAAACAATCATACTCGTATGTACTTACTCGTTGTATACATGTTGGCAATGAACGAGTGCATACAACGAACATTAACCGTAAGTGATGTGAAGAAAAAACTCATACTTACTACTGTAAAGTTTGATATTTATCAACAATATTAACTAAAGTAAAAAAAAAATTTAAGAATACCATTGAAAATGATTAAGCAATTATGCTGCTGACCAGTTAAACACAGTTAAACAATGGGAATAACCTATTGGAGGTTAAGAAAAACAACACAAAAAAAAAACGATTAAATATAGCGAATAAATGTTCGTGGTTTTATTTCATTTTTATCTACTCCCTCATTTTGGCTTCTTCTTCGTTGTCGCAATTGTTTGAAACAAAAGAAACTTTATTTGCAACATTTGTTAATTTTCCCGTTCCCTCTATGAGTCTTGTCTAATCATTGCATATTGTATTAAGTTAAATAATTTATATGTGAACGAAATAATCTCATGAAAATGTGTTATTTGTTTGAAATTCAAATGTAGCAAATGTATGTAGTATGTACGGGTGAACTGAAATAGAAAAAAGCAGGTGTTCGTACGAGCGATGAAAAAAAAAATGTTTAATAAAAAATCGATGAGAAAATCTTATATTGAGAAATTATACAATTTTCCATAATTATATTAAAATTTTATTCATTTGAACAATTTATTGAATTAAAATTTAACCACAAAAAAATTAAATATTTCAACAATTTATAATTATTAACGAATAAGTAATGTTTATTACAACAACAACAACCACTAAAATTTCTTCAAAGTCAATCAGCAATAAAATGCATTTTGAAAGTATGTAGTTGTCTATATGTGAGTACATATGCACTCATAAAAATATATATTCATTATGTACGAATACCAGAGTTTTTTTTCGACGAAAATTTTTTTGTATTAATATTGATGTTTGGTATTTATTAAAGTTGAAATTAGTTGCCGAATTATGTAAAACGCAATGTAATGACTCACATTGGCCTGTACTTGATTTTTGTTTTTTCCAAAATACAATATCAAAACGCTTGCAAATCAAAATGACTCGTCGCGTTCCATTGTGATATATGATATGAGCTATTCGCACGGTATAAACATAGCGAATAAGAAAAATCAATGACCGAAAATAATGATTATTCAAAGAAAATATTTTCATAATCATCATGTTCTAAATTCTATAGAACACTATTGAGTATAACAACATGTTGCTAAATGCCATGCATTTTTAATTTCATCAGCATTCCTACATACCTTAGTACACTGTTTAAATTTCACGTGAAATTTGCTATAAATTCCATAGAAAATTTATTGCTGTGAAAATTAGGAAAACACATAAATAAAATGCACTATATTTTCCATACAAAAAAAGAGTACTCATTTGTATGTTTTATCACATGAAACATTTGCAACATTTAAACAGCAACATGTCTCTAACGTTTTTTATCTCTCCATAAACATTGAACACTAGTGGTAAAATACTATCATTGATATTTGATTTAACACAAATTTCTGCATTATAACATTGTTAATTATTTTCAACACTTCTAATTTGAAAATCGATGCCGTTGGTGATATTTGATGTGAATGGTGCAGTGTATTTCCAATTTAAAACCAATTTTTATATATTTATTTCGATTTTTTGCGACATCATATAAACATTTATGCATTTTTTCGATTTTATATAAAACAAAATAAAAATCATTGCTGTGAAAAATCCGTTGAATCCATTGAAAGTATTTATTTTATCTGTGGAACGTTCGTGACAGCTTTTGTAAAAACTAGTCCTCAATTGTGATTTTTTCAATCAATATAAATATATATGGATTCTTTCGATTTGACGTAAAATAAAAAAATTAATTGCTGTAAAAAAAGAGAGCTCAACGATAGAATACTCTGTTCTATCATATGAAATATTCGCAACTTGTATCTAGCAACATAACATCAACATTTTGTTGATAGAAAAAGAAAACATCTTGGAAATTGAGTTGATTAAAATTATATAGAGTTGTTCGGAATTTTTGTTTATCTCGATTTTGATTTTTTCAATCATACTATTAAAAAAAATGTGATCTACACAAAATAATACTCTGTTTTATCATGTGAAATATTAGAACATGTGTCTCGCAACATGATGATAGCATCCTTCTCATAGAACAAGAAAACATCGTACAAAATTGAGCTGATTGAAATTATTTGAGATGTTTAGAAATCAATTTTCTTTGTCTTTCTGAAAGTAGTATTGTTCAATCAGGCTTATACATATACAACTTCTAATAAAAAAAAACTGATCCAAGCCACTTTTGGTATAATTATTTGAAGCACCGAAAAAAGTACTAGTGCAAAGGTGCCAGATCGGAGTATTATGGCGGGTATGGTAGTACAAACCCATACGTGGTGTCAATTCATTTTGGGCCCATGGTTTCTTAAAAAAATATACTATATATTTCTGGTTTTGCTAATGGGTTTGTCACTTTTTCTAAAGATGTAAATTTGATCCACCCTAATAAATTCTTAAGTTGCACGGAGCAACATTTTGAGAACTGGTTCAGTGGAAATCATAAAATTTGGATAATTTCAAGTATTTATACCCAAGAAAGCATACAGAAATTTCTGATTTAGAATGGAGTCCTCTAGTTGAGTGGAGATGAAGCGTATGTTCGGAGAAAATGTTGAAGAAAAAGTAATGAAGGGGGGTTATGTGGTTATTTGTCGATTACCATTTGTTTTTTTTTTTTTTGGGCATTTTGTATGATAGTTCCCTTAAGCGATGGAAATAGGGGATAAGACTGTTTGAAGAAAAGTTTGAGGTTATTTGTCGATTTTTAATATTTTTTCGGCCATCTTGTATAGAAGTTCCCCTAATGGTTGGTGATTAAGAGTAAGGGAAGAAAATGTTGAGGGGAAAAGTCAATGGCAGTCAATCTTACATTTCACCCAGAGCGGATTCCTGGTCACTTAAGGGATTATTTGTCGTTTGTCATGTGTTGTTTTTTTGCCATTTTGTATGGAGGTCCCCTTAAGGGATGGATATAGAGGATAAGAATGTTCGAAAGAAATATTGGGGAGGAAAAGATAAGGGGGGTCAGTCAGTTATTGGGATATTTGTCGATGTTTCGGACTTAGTTGTAACTAAGTCGCTTTAGGAAGTGAAAATAAAAGTTAAGCATGTTCGGAGCAAATATTGAATATGAATTTTTTTATACTTTCTTTGCAAAAAATGCTTTACATTATTCAAATTTTATGCCTTTCATTCAACCAGATAGTCAAAATTTTGCTCCATACTAATTTCACTCATCTCAATATGCATAAAAACAACAAAATTGCCATCAAAAGCATAGTATAAACTAAAAGCGATCAACAAAAGCGTTGACAAAAGTAAAATAGTACAAGTTAACAAAAAGTTTTGTATTTCTCGTATTTTTTTTTTTCGATACATTTGTGCAATCTGACCATAACATGATGATTTTATTTCAAATTGTTATTTTAGCGTATATTTCTATATGTTTGAATTTTATCCATCACTAATTTAAACATTGCATGCAAATGTTAATACATTCGTATGCAAATTAAGACAAAACACATTGTATAGCAAGTGTAACTTTGTGTTTTAATTGCAAAAAAAAAAAAAATAAAAAAAAAAAATAAAATAAAAATAGAAACATGTACTAATATAATAAAAAGAACTTAAATGAAATATCCCCATTGAGATAGCATATGTATAATGAATGCACTTATTTACTTGATTTTTCAATTAAAATAAAAAAATGAAATAATAAATTACAATTCTTTTATAATTGTTTTGCTTTTACGTAATGTAATGCAATCACATTATAGATGGAAATTTATACCAGTGTGCATATGAAAGTATAGTTGATACCTAAGTGCTTAAATGCTTATACAGATTAAAAAAATAAAATCCCCCATCATTATCATTCTGCATTATTATAGTTTCATTAGAAATTTATAAAATAAAAAATAAAGTATTCGACACTTATCATATACCTCATACGTCACAATGAACGATTAGCTCATTCAAATAGAAATTTCCCTAAATCAATTAATTCTATGTTCGAATATAACACTTTCTAAAATATTATAAATTATTATAATAGCTGTTGTGCATACATATATGTAAATCTACATAGTATTTCTGCAAAATTGTTTCAAAGCAGCTGCAAAAAGAACAACTTAAATGTGATGATCGCTTTCCAAGTAATATAAATCCCAAAAAAAAAAAAAAACAACAAAAATTAAAACAAATAAATTTTCTGCTACACCCACATTCTATATATTCAATACATATTTGTATGAATTAATGCAATACATACACTAACACACCATTTTTGGTTTAAATTTAGATGTTCATCGTATTGGTTACCATCCCAAAAAACCAACAACAACAAGAAACCAAGTAAATAAATAAATATAAAACAAGCCAATTTGAAAAGACTAACGAAAATACGATAATTTACATATTTATTTGAAATCCCATCGATTTCTTTACTTTTTGCATATTTAAAAGAGTAAAAACAACAACAACAACAGCAACAAGATAAAGTAGAATAAATAAAAAAGTAATATAAAAATTCAACTGTAAAAATTAATCGAAAAAGCTAAAGACAAAGAATAAGCAATAATATCCCATTAAATACAGTCAGGGACTAAAGTTTAAATACACCCCACAAATCTTAATTTTAACTCGTATAAAGCATTGCTGCGAAAATCTAAGTAAGCAGTTTTTTTGCAGTCTATCAGTAAGCAAACACAATAACAAAAAATTTGTATTTGTCGCATAGATAACTGTAAATTCATCAAAAACTCAAAAAATACGCTGGACAAAAGTTTAAATACAATACAAGAAAAAACGTGTTTTTGCAATTTCTTTGGAAAAGTACCGTTATATTTTTTTTGCTTTCTTCACTTACGCATATTTATTCAGTATTATTAGTGATTTCATCGTTGTCGGTAGACTTGAAAGCAAAATAATGGGCAAAGGAAAACAAATAGAGTCTGGTGTTAAAGATTTAATAATTAAACACTTTAAAGAAAGCAAATCCTACCGTGATATAGGAAAAATTTTGAATTTGTCCTGTGCAAGTGTGCAAAACGTAATAAGAAAATATAAAACTTACAAAACAGTGGAAAATAGGCCGAGAACTGGTCGACCAAAAAAACTTTCTCGCCGAGATGTAAACCTTATCCTAAGAGAAGTGGCCAAAATCTAAAAATAAGTGCGCCAAAGTTAGCCGGTAGTATTGCTGCGGTGTCAGGCAAACATGTTCACCCAAAAACAGTACAAAGAGCTTTACGGTATAACGGCTATCGAAGCAGAGTTCCACGTAAAAAACCGCTTATTTCTGGAAAAAATAGACAACTTCGTCTGGATTTTGCAAACAAGTACAAGGATATGGATGAGGACTTTTGGCGAAGAGTCTTATTCACAGATAAATCTAAATTTAATATTTTTGGCAGCGATGGTCGCGCAAAAATTTGGCGCAAGCCCGGCACAGCACTTCAAACCAAAAATTTAATACCAACCGTTAAACATGGGGGCGGCAGTGTGATGGTTTGGGGAGCAATTGCAGCAGCTGGCGTGGGACACTTGGCTTTTATCGATGGAATAATGGACAAACACGTGTATAAAAGTATATTGGAACAAAATTTGCAGCCTTCTGTGGATAGCATGGGTCTGGGAAGAAGTTGGATATTTCAACAAGATAACGACCCTAAGCATACCGCGCATTTGGTGAAGGACTGGTTGCTGTATTATGCTCCACGTCAGCTCTGTAGTCCTCCCCAATCACCGGACTTAAACCCAATTGAACACGCTATTACACGGTATTATTGGACCGAAAAATCAATCGCGCAGCTTTAAAGAACAAAGAATCCCTTAAAGAGGCTCTGAAAAAGGCCTGGTCAGAAATCAGCACATCCGAAACAGAAAATTTGGTTCTGTCTATGCCACGTCGTCTGCAGGCAGTCATTGAAGCTCAAGGCGGACCTACCAAATATTAATTTAAGTTTAACGTTTTTTAATTAAGCTAAAATCAGCTAAAGAAAGAAAATTTTGTATTGTATTTAAACTTTTGTCCCATGTATTTTTTTAGTTTTTGATGAATTTTAAGTTATCTATGAAAAAAAGTGAATTGTTTTGGTTTTCGATATTGGTCATTATTCAACTAAAAATAAACTGCATACTTACATTTGTGTTAAAATGCTTTATTTTTATTTAAAGCGATGTTTTATGGGTGTATTTAAACTTTAGTCCCTGACTGTATATTCACTCGCACACACACACACACACACACATGCATATAAACTTTTGCATGTGTGAATATGTGCTCTCTCTCTCTCTCTCTCGACTCTCAATCCAACACACCAAACATGAGCAGCAGGCAAACATTGTAGTCAGGCAGGCCCCCTTTTTCATTTTTATTGAAAGATGATGGGGAAATGCAAAATTCATAATTATTACATACATGCTCGCATGTACGTATGTACATACAACAGTAGCAATTTAAATTTAATAAATAATCAAATGTGAAAAACATAGGTATAACATGAATTGTATTGAAAAAACAACATCTGTTTTAACGGCACCAATCGCCATATGCACACACATTTGTATGTATATCTATATATCTACATGAAGCACATGTGCGCATTACAAGAAAGATCGGACTACGACGACGTGGTCATCAATAAAAAAAAAATGATTCATTTTGTTTGCGTACTTATAAGCTAACAAATCAGGCGTAAATCCATAACGATGAAATAATAATTTGCATTATTTAATTTCCATTAAATCTTAGTTATTACATATTACAAAAAAAATAGGCCAATTGCAGATTGCAATTTTAATCATTTTAGTATTAATTAATAAGTTGATCAGATCAATTTGTGTATTATTAAGGTTGTTTGATAAGTAGTTGATATAGGCAAATTTGTTGGACAAAATTCAATTCATATACTCTGCTGGTATGCTAATGGGATAGTGACGCAATTATATAGCCTCTCCTATCCAATTGTCAATCTCACCTACACTTCGGTGCATCCTGTCGATAACAGAAGAGGCTCTGACGACTCAACACTTTAAGCTAAGGGGTTGAGGTACCCGTGCCGAGAGCTGAATGGCTGTTAGTGTTTAAAGAACCAAGTCGTTAACGGTCCCCTCTGATGACCAGGCAAGATCGGTTGTATTAAATGCCTTACCCTGGTATACTCGCCTTGCTGGGATGGACCCTACTTTCCAGTTTACTCGTGGGAATCAAAACAGAGAACATACAGCATAAACAAAAAAAAACATACCATCTACGTCCATCAAAGTGAGCACACCAGCCACAGTGTCCCCCAAAAAGTCGAAGAAATCGGACAAGGCCAGGTACTAGGCAGTGGTCAAGCAGTACGAGACCTCCCTCGCAAATAGAACAGCACAACCACAACAACAAACAGATACGAAGCAGACGGCGAAGCGGAATCGGTCAAAAGACGTGACCGATCACCCGGCGAAGAAATGAAAGTACACCAAGCAGGGGGCAGGGGGATGGGCCCTTCCACTGTTGCTCCAGCGTCATCAAAGCAAGCATATAGTGAGGTGGTCAGACACGTCCTCCAGATTGGTTGATATTGTGAATGCGAAGAGCTCATCCAATATTTGGAGCTACAAAACTCAGGTGTCCCGATGGATGACTGGTCGGTCATTAAGATCGAAGAGCAGCAGTGCAACAGTCAGCCAGTTCTTCTGCTCATCTGCAATGAGCCTCTGGGGGCACTCGAGCAGAAAGAAAATAAACTTGAGTTTGGCATCAGGGAGGCCAAAATGAAGGTGTTTCCGGTAGCATCTGATGACAACCTGGAGGAGGTTGATGACGCCAAGAAGCGACCTAGAGCGACTCAAGCTGGCAGATGAAGGTGCCTCGGTGCATCAGCCGAAATTTTTTAATAGGTTTCGTTACTATAATATTATCATCTGTCACTGTTTATGTATGAAGTTTGATGACATTTCGTTCACTCGTTTGCAAGCTACAGTCGTTTGAGTCGCGCTACTTTCGCCGTAGTAAAAATAATGGAAAAACAGAAGTATCACATCTTGATGAAACAATATTTTTTTTATCGGAAAAACTTCCGAACAATCATTGCAATTCTTGCAGAAATGTTATCCCACATCTGCTCCTTCGAGAGCAACAGTTTATCGGTGGTTTAGTGAAATTAAAATTGGTCGAACTAGCACCGAAGAGGCACCTCGCTGTGGAAGGCCCAAAGTTACGAATGTGGAAATTGTCAAGCAAGTTGTGCGAGTTAGCTGAAAGAGTGCGATAGATTTTGCACGCTGTTTTACAGATGAATAAGCTACCGGCGCAATGGGTGCCGCGCTTGCTGACCGTCGATCTAAATCGTCAGTTTAACGTTGCTACAGCTCAATCGAACAGGCTCATTAACATACGCCTGAGTTAACAGTCACTGGAGAATATGGCTGAATTCGAGATGGCAGTCACAACTGCAGTGTTGCCAAATTTGCCAGAGTATCACGAAGTTCTGTGCGAATTTCTGGCAGCACTTGCAACACATCGAGCGTTTGAGTAACCATTTTGCGCAACATAATCACAATCACGTTCTATGATTAATAATTTACAATGTTACAGCAGTGTATCAGCTGAGTATCAGTAGAAGTGTTGCAAACATGTAATAATGCTGCTATATTGCAGTAATCATTACGTAGCTTGAACGATGAGCTGTATGAGCTATACGCTGACATTTACATAGCGCTGGCTGCGTCATGTAGAGCGAATGGAAGCGGGTATTGAATTCGGCACCCGCTGGAGGACGCAGAAGAAGAGGAAGACGAAACCTCCTTTGGAAGGACCAAGTGTTGGCTAACCTGGCAGCGCTCGGAATATCCAATTGGCGCCAGCAAGCGAAGAACCCAGAAGACTGGCGCCGCATTATACATTCTGTCAAATAAGTACCCGGAAATTCTCATTTTTAATTTTCCCCCTGGGAATATTTCAAAAAAATATTTTTTCCCAGATTGGCACAACTGTCAGCCACTATTCTGTGAATTTTTATTGCTATGTGTCATTTAGTTTGGTTACGGCGTCATTAGGAACAAGTCAGCCTTTTGTGTGCGTTGCGATTTTTACTATGGATAAAATATGGATTTATACCAATCGTAAACTTGAGTTTTCGACATGGTTGAATCACCAAATGTTTTTTTTTTTCAACATTTCCAACGGTTTGGCACAAGAAATTTCGTTTGAAACACAAAATTTCACACAAACTCTTTGTTCGATATTTAAATGAGAATTTCCGGGTACTTATTTGACAGAATGTATGTTCAGCCTAAATAGATCATCGGTTATTATGGCCACATAAGAAGAAGAAGAACTTATTTACACATATGTATATGGGTTTTTTAAGAGATGTTGCTAAATTTCCTTCGTAAAGGAAAAAATTATTTGAAAAAAATAATTGTATTTAAAAGTTGTGATTTCTGGCTTGGTCTTAACTCTGTTATAACTCCTTCAATAAGGGCTACTTTATTGCTGGTTTGTTAAATTGAAATAAGTTGAAAATGGTATTGAAGTATAATTCTTTCCAGGCTGAAATGGCAAACTATACGACACAAAATTGTCTATCTAACTTTGACAGGTGACTATTGATTTGAGTGGGTGTTATCGTGGGTGTTATCGTAGCTCAGTGGCTACTGCTTTGGTCTTAATATTGATGTAGACATATAAAAGGAATCGACTAATGAGAATATCTAGTATATGTCATTGGGAGAAATCAAACACACTTGGGCACACACACACACACACACATACATATCACATGTTCACATAATGTTTCCAAGCCAGCAAGCAACATGTGAAGCACACACATAAATGGCTCAGTAATTGGAATACAGTTTTATACCATATGATGATAATTGTTATTGGTTGTCGCATTTCCATACAAATTATGCATATATACATATGAATGTTTACGAACATGTTGATGTGCGTAAATTTCATAAGATTACAGGGGAAAGTTTTTCGTCTTCGTCATCGCACACTAATATGGACATAATGTTAATCGATTTATTGAATCACGTTTGTACCTTCTTTAAAACGTGTGTGACACATTCACGTACACACACACACACACACACACACACACAACCACATACATAAGCTCACCTATTCATCGACCATAAGAGAAAATAAATATTTCAAAATTAATATAAATAAAAAAAATCTCCTTACAGTCGGCTGGGGCCGACCAAATTATACCCTGCATTTGTAGAGTTATATATAAAAAGTTTGCTCGTATATCCATCCTTTTCTTCCACTACTTTGTATAGGACCTACAATAAAAAGCAGGCGTACCTCACCAATTTTGGAGGATCAATTTCTGCCTATAATACTAAACTACATAGGTTGCAATGGGTTGACCTAGGCGTATTAATTAGTAAGTTATGGGTGTTTTAATGTTTAATATAAATCCGAGACTTTATATGGAAGCTATATAAAAAGTGGGAGTGACGTATCTCTTTCTGGTATATCTAATTAATATTTCAATATCATTCCACACCTTAAATTTGGTTGTCCTACGCTAAATGGTTTGTAAGTTATGGAGCTTAAAAGTTTTAGTTTAATTCCCTCTACTTTGTATGGGAGACCTATGAAGGAGTGGGCGTGGCACACTGATTTTCTGCCAGATTTTTGCCGACTACGATATTAATTTAAGTGTCAATTATGGTTATTCTAGACAGAAGATTGCCGAAGTTACAGCTGTTTCAATTTAAAATTTGTATGGGGGCTACGATAAACAGTGGGCGTGGTGCGCCCATTTTCCGTGAGCCTAGTTGCTCGTACAATACTAATCCACACCTTAAATCTCGTTATTCTACGCTGAATAGTTTGCAAGTTATAACCGGTAACATTTTTTTTAATTTCCGCAACTTTGTATGGGAGACCCAAAAACCATTGGGCGTGGCACACTGATTTTCTGCCATATTATTTCCGACTAACATGTTAATCTCAGAGCAATTATGGTTATTCTGGACAGAAGATTTTAGAAGTTACAGCTGTTTCAATTTAAAAGAAGTACATACACTTTGTATGAGAGCTACGCTAAAAAGTAGGCGTGGCTCAACCATTTTTGGCGAGGTTATATAGTAGTATAATGTAAGTCTACGTACCAAATATTGTTGTCCCAAGTCGTATATTATGTGAGTTATGGCAAGTTAAAGATTTTGAAAATTTCGAGGTTAGTCGCTTTGAATGCTTGGTGTGGGCGTGGTTATTGACCGATCATGCCCAATATCAATCCCCTCCGTACCCTTGGATCATAGATTACTTATGCCAAATTTCATCGAAATAGCTCAATATTTACTCAAGTTATCGTGCGAACCAGCCAGGTGACAGACAGACGGACGGACGGACGGACATCGTTAAATCGAAAATTTAATCGACGCTGATCACGAATATATATCTATGTCTATATCTCCGGAGATTCCTTCAAGTGGACACAAACATCTGACCGAAATGAATATACCATGCATATTGCATTATGCAGGGTATAAAAATTACTGTTTAACAGTTAATGTGATTAATATGAATTACAAAATGTGTACATGTTAATGCCTACCATACTCGTATATATGTACATATGTTGTATAATACGAGGAAAAGGAAACAAGCATGCAATCGTTTTTTAGACCGTCTTAATGGTATTCTAAAATATATTTCATATTTACGGGGGCTGTCCCAGAACTACCCGACCTGACATATAGACGGCGGCAGTAGTTTGAAAAAAATTATTTTGGTGAAAAGTGACGACCTCAGTGAATTTGTAAACATGGACAAAATTCGTCTCCGTTATGTAATTCAATACTTTCATTTGAAAGGTCTCAGTCCAACAAATATTAAAGCCGAACTAGATTCTACTCTAGGAGAATCTGCTCCTTGGTTTATGACCATAAAATATTGGGTGGCAGTGTTTAAACGAGGTCGTATGAGCTGCCAAGACGAACTCCGTAGTGGTCGACCAATTGAGGTGGCTACGCCATAAATGGTTAAGAAAATCCACAAAATTATATTGGATGATCACCGGCTGAAGGTGCGTGAGCTAGGTGAAATTACAGGCATTTCAAAAAGTGCTATACATCGTATATTGAACGAAAATTTGCAGAACAATAGAACAAAAACAACGTCGCGAAGATGTTTCTATATAGTGTTTGGCGCTGTTTCACAGTAATAAAGCTGAGTTTTTGCAAACATTGAGAGGTTTAGTCTGCGGTACAAGGCTATTTTAATGAGCTAGACAGTTCATACTTCATAAACAGGGTATCGAAGCTATAGAATATCGCTGCGAAAAGTGTATAAAGCTAAAAGGATATTATGTTGAGAAATAAAGAAAAATTTTCCCAATCTTGTTGTTTTCTTTGTTAGGTCGGGAAGTTCTGGGACCGCCCCAATATATATAACATATTGTACAATAATCAAAGCAATGACTATATAGTGCTAGAAGGTATATGAAATAATTGATCGATCAATTAACAGAGCCCCTCTAACGAGTGGAGATGGGGGATACACATAATTCGAGGAAATGTTGGGACAAAAGTACTAATGATGGTCGGTCATACATTTCACCGCTCTGGAAGCGATTCCTGGGCAATTATATAAAGGAACTAATGAGGATGGGTCATAAACTCCACCAGTGTAGGAGCGCTTCCTTCTATTAAATTCGTTCAATTTTATAAATTTGGTAGGGGAGCTCATCTAACGGTTAGAGATACTTACGGGAAATGTTGAAAAACAAAATTAATAGGAGTCGGTCATACTTTTCACCGCTTCATAAGTGATTTCTTGTCAATTATGGGGTTCGGTTAGGTTAGGTTATGTGGATGCCCTCTGAGAGGACACACTTAGGCCATTTTGATAAAACCGAATTTCACTTCCAATACTGTTGTGCGTGTTAAATTTGGACAGCATTTCTAATGCTATTACTTATATTAGCAGAACCCTTGTGACATCACTTTAACTTAGTTTTGTCACAAAGCTCTTTTAAGAAACATTTTTGGCAAATTGTTACTGCCGGAAAAATTACCAATTCTTGCCGGCAGGTGGGTACCGTTCGAAAGAAAAATCTTTTCGATATTGAATTTGATTATGTTTCAGCCTGCGATTGAACCCACGACCTACAGGTCCGAAGGCCAAATCACCATGAGTCGATTATTAGCTGATTTTAAGTCTATTTTGTACTGGAGCATCGCTAAGGAATAAAGATAGGAGGTAGAAACGTTCAGAAGAAATGTTGAAAAGTAAAAATCGATGGGATTCGGTCATATATTTTAGCACCCCTTAAACGTACCCTTGGGAGTGGTAGGCGTAAAATTTATAAAAAACGTTAATTTTGTGGGCACAGGTTCAGCATTTTCAGCAAAAAAGATGAGGGGAATAAATGAATGGGAGTCGGTCATACATTTTACGTCTCTAGGGGTATTTTATTTTATTTATGATGAAATTCGACCTTACCGAATCAAATCAATCTCGGATTCGACTTTAACCAGCCGAAAGACGTCTAAAAATGTGTTTTTTCATATTTTCATTAGCAGATAGTAAACCAAATATGGCTGTACCAGATAAATGATTAAGCGATCTGCGTTTGATTACTCCGCATAGCTGTAATGATTGTTTGAGTCTGCTCATTTTCAATATAGTCCGAATCCCGGTCTATCAGGTAAGATCAAAAACATTTCAAAAACTCAATTCTTCTAGTTGCCATTTTTATTTGGGATAATGTACCCTAACTAGCATTTTGTTCTTAAGTTAATTATGGTATTGTTTATAAATTATATTATATATGTACTTACCCGTCATAAACGCGACATGTTGTATTGTTGATACGCTTATCGGAGCTTCGACGTCGTCTATCTTCGAATAGATCTTTCACTGCCGTTACGCCAAGTACAAAAAGTACCGGTATCATGGCGACTTCCTTGCCAAACGCATTTATTGCCGGAAACCAATTTAACAAGACGATAAATATAAAATATAAATTTGCCACACGATGGAATTGCTCAAGTAAATTTTTCGGTATGAACGAGAGCAGTGTGTATTTGGTGGTGCGTATCTTGTTCGCAACGAAATGACCATTCGGATGATCACGTTTTGGCGTTTTCGGTGGCACAGTGTGATTTGGCACAACAATACGATAGCTACGCTCTTCGAATTTTTCCGTTTGACAAATACCGATACGCTTCCACCATGGTGGTGTTTCCGAACGTCGCAGTGTGTATATGGACTCAGAGCGGGATGCTTGCCGCGAATGACCGCGTCCACCTGTGGCAGATGAGTGTGCCGATGGGCCAAGTTCGCGCGCTTCCGTCTCATCCTTATGCCCTGGCGGTAATATGAAATCGGTTCTCGAACCAACACGACTATGACCACTACGTGATGCTCCGGTTGCACCCGGTGAATCGGTTATCTGTCCTTGCGAGAATGCTCGTTGATGACCTTTCATTGCCGATTTGATAGGACGTCCGCCAGGACCTAAAATGGCACCACCACCATGACTCACAGAACGACCATGCCCACGAAATGCAGATCCTACGCCCAATGTTGTTGCCGTTGCTACTGTTGATGATAGTGGTGGCATTGTCGACACTAAAGCAATGCCTGGTATACCCGACGCTGTACTAGCTAAATTGTTGCCACCACTTGGAAAGACATACGTGCGTTCGGGTTCTTGTATCATCGATGGCAGTGGCGTTGTCGTCGTCATCATTATCATCGACGATGCCGTAGTCGGCGTTAACGACGACGGTATTGTCGTCGCGGTGCCTCCACCGCCGCCAACACCACTGTTCGTTGCCATAAAAGCCGCAGCACGAGCATTTATTGGATCGTATGTGGGGAATGTGCTGCCCGATGGCACCGCTAATATTGGCGGAGCCGATCGCTGTTGCTGTACAACAGTGAACTTTCGTCGCAGCTCTTCGGTATTTGCTGAAGGCATTGCGGCCGCAAGACACCATTAGTTTTATAATTTTCCGATTCAATCGATAAGTACTTGATTTTTATGTGGACGCAGTGTTCGATTACGTTGCGTATAATTGCCCAATATATATATTCGTTATATTAATTTGTTAAAGTCACTTTGTTCTATTGTGATTTAAGCCATATCAGTATTGTATGTGTAGATAATCTGGAGATTTGATGAAAAAAGAAAAAAAAAATGGCAATTTTAGTACGTAATTTTAATTATTTCAAAAAATTACTATAAATACAACTAATATGATAAAAAATTTCAAGGTCTCTCTACAATATGCCATAATAGGATATCTCATTAACTAAAAATGGTGGTATCTTTATTGCGTTTCATGACTTACTTACACTATTTTCTTTTGCTGTGACCATAATGGGTATGAGATTTCATGTTTATAAGACATTTCATTTGGCGAGATTTTAACAACAATATGAACGTTTCACATCATTCCGATGGTAAATTTGAAAACCTTGAAAATATTTCACCACCATCATCATCACAATTTATAATATATATCAGATATTTAGGCTTTTACACCCTAAAAAAGTTATTTATAAGCTCAGCTACTTAGCTACACACCTATGCGATATATCATGAGCACGCACCAACAACGATTACAATTGATTATTTCGTAAGTACATTGCTATACGATAGGAGTACAATGTCGCTGTGCATGTAACACGAAAAAGCAGATCAAATATGTAAAGAAGAAAGTAGCAAGAAGCATCTCATAGTGAAGACTATTACGATAATATAATAGTGACATGGAATTGCATAATTTCAATGTATTTTCCTCGATAGTATAGTGATCAGTAACACCGACAAACAAAAATTGTGTAGTGATTCATATCCGTATTTCCTTCTTTTCAAATTTACGTTAATATATATTGTATATTTAAGCATATATGTAAGCAGGTGTCGTACTTATTCGAGTCGATACCGAGTATATTATCGTTAGAATCACTATGATATAATATTTAGGTATATGATAGTACGTATACAATTTAATATCCTCGATAGTATAGTGATTAGTATCTCCGACGCATTTTACTCCACCTAAGTTAATACTATATACGAATAATCATAGGGTGGAAATGCGACATAAGCGATTAAATGTAAACACATGGGTACCTACAGTAAAAGTTACTTTCCTCGATAGTATAGTGATTAGTACACCTTCTCTTTCCATAATTTCCAATCGAACTTAATATGATTTTAATCGTAACCAATTTAATGCATACTTACTTTTAATTATCTTGATTTTCTCAATTTAATATTTATCGTCCTTCAATGTATATGTACTCATACACATATACAAATAGTCGTTAATTACCTTGCTTTCTTATAATCTGGGCATATTAATTACTATGTACTTACAATTGGTGAAAGTCCTAATTAATGACAATCATTATCAAGTATCAAGTACATGACACATTTTCAGTGTTTATAAGAAAATCAAATAAATTAAAAACATAAAAATTCAAATTAATTCTAGGTATGATTCTTATCTCTTCTCTGTTAAATGCAAACACAATTGAGCAAATATCAATATTGAATTTTATTCAATCCTTGTAATTATTAAACAATAATACATCAATCATAAAAGAGAGCTGCAAACCCATTTGTCCATCAATATGTATTTATGTATTTGCTTTGATATCTCACAGATTTGATTAAATGTTTAATTATGGATTAGATTTGTTTAGTTTAGTGAATTTCATCATTTACTTCATTTTAAACTCAAAACATGATTATCTAATATATCGAGTATTGCCTGAGAATTCATTTACGATTAGACCGAATGAAATTTCATCATCTACCAAAAAAAAAACATCTCGACTTACTTTCGAACTGTTTACGTAGTTGATTAAAACACAATAGCACTTCTTTGCTAGAAGATGCTACGATATTAATAAAGGTTTTGCATATTTTATTATATTTTATTGTACATACAGTTTTGTAAATATTAATTTATTTAAATGTTTCCATATTGATATAAGAGAAAATAAATTTAATACAAATTGCTGTAGCTTTTAGTTTTTGTTCGTTTTAAATTATTATTCGATTTTTTAAAAATCTTATGGACCTTAGTCTAATTGAAATTATATTTCATATTTTCATTCTTTTTGTTTTGTTTGTTTGATTAACATTGATATTAATAAATCCAGATAAATGTAAATACATACAAGGTTATAATACATACTTAATAGAAAACAAGGAAAAGGAAAACCAAAAAGTGATAAAATTGTTCAAATAAGTATAAAAATTTTAATCTTAAATAATTTTGAAACATCAACAGTAAGTACAAAGAATTGTTATTAAGATTAATATAAAATACATTGAACGAATTACAATACAAGGATGAGGATTCATGTAAAGTTGTAAATAAATACAATTAAATGCATAAAGGTTGGCGCCACCTTTATAGAGGAACTGTTTGAATTTGTATGGAAAAGTATATGTAGTATTTAGTAAATAATTGAAACAACGGTGTTCCGAACTAAACCAGTTATTTTGATAGTTTTTTGCGACTTTGCTGAAAAGAGTACTCAATTCGGTCACATTGGGTGTATCTTTGATCCACCATAACTGCTCGAAATATTATCCGATTACAATGATTTTTTTTTTGTGTTGAAAGAACGTACTAAAACCTAATAAATAATTTATTTTTGCAGTCGTCTCCAGATTTTATCACCAACCAATAATATTGTTATCAAGTTTTTGAAGGTCACGGTTAGAGTTGGAGTTTAGTAGTGCCCAAGATAGATCCTAGGCACTCAGTGAGTAGAACATTGTACCATTGTACCGGTACAACACGCACCATTGCCACACCACATTGTCTTTTTAACAAGGGTTTACTTCCGAAATTGTGCAAGGGTTCTTGAAGGCAATCGTACACTCTTAAGGGTGTCATTTCCTACTCAACCAAGCTGTTTTGGTGGACTCATTTAGAATCAACTATTGTCATTTCCACAATCAATTTGTTTTCAAAAATGCTTCGATTGCGATTCATTTCGACAGTGATTCACCCATTTAGGTGAATCGCTTTTGAAAATGTTCTTCTTTTTTTCAATAAGTGCGTAGGAAGTAGATGACCTTACTAGAATTTTTTCCATATGATTTTCATTGAGTTCAAATCTTCAAACGACACGTGTATAAAATTGACAATAATCTGACAATTGGTACGTGAGTTATAGTATTTTGTGTGAAGCTTTGATATTGAAAAAAAAAAAAATGGATAAAAGTGAATTTCGTGTTTTGATAAAACATTGCTTTTTTGATGAAATAAAATACAGTGGAAACCAAAACAATGGCTTGATAAACATTATCCGGACTCTGCTCCATTGAGACAAATGGTAGAAAAGTGGATTGCTGAATTTAAACGTGGTAGCACCAGCACAAACGATGCAGACGCAGTGGATGCCCAATTGAGGCTGTTATTCCAGAAAATATTTTAAAAAAAATCCACAAATTGGTTATGAACGATCGCGAATTGAAGGTGCACAAGCTAGCTGACATTGTAAAGATATCAGATGGTAGTGTTTTTAACATTTTACACGAACATTTGGGTATGCGAAAGCTCTGTGCAAAGTGGGTGCCGGAGTGTTTGACGCTATTAAACCACAATAAAATCGAATTCTATCGTCTATTTGTGGAAATGGATGAAACATGGCATCACCATTACACAACACATTCCAATAGATAGTCAGCTGAGTGGACAGCAGTCGACGAATCGAATCCAAAGCGAACAAAGACGCAACAGTCGGCCGATAAGGTGGTGGCGTCTGTATTTTGGGATGCGAACGGAATAATATTCATCGACTTTATAAAAAAACAAAAAAAAAGGAACCACCATTAACAGCGACTATTATTGTGAACTTTTGAACCGATTGAAGGCTGAAATCGCAAAAGTGTTGTTTCACCAAGACAATGCATCGTGTCACAAATCGATGATAGCGATGGCAAAACGATTGAATGAATTGGGCTTCGAATTACTTCCCCACCCTCCATATTCTCCAGATTTAGCCCCCAGCGAATTTTTCCTGTTTTCAGATCTCAAGAGAATGCTTTCTGGAAAGAAATTTAAGTCCAATGATGCAGTAATCGCTGAAACTGAGGCCTACTTTGACGAGAAAGAGAAATCGTACTATCAAAGTGGTATCAAAAAGTTGGAAAATCGCTATACGCGTTGTATCGCGTTGAATAATAAAATCGACTTTTGTCAAAATTCTGTTTTTTTTTTTCATACTTTCCCTACGAACTTATTGAATTATTATTTCATATGATTTATAACGTTTGAATGACTAATGCCATTATCATTATCAATATACTCTACACTCAAACAGAGTGAAGGGTATATTGAGTTCATGCTTCCGTTTGCAACACCCATAAGGAGAGGTGACAGATTGATAAAAATCACGATTCAAGTCAATTTAGCCATGTACGCATATCTGTCAGTCCATATATTCGGAGTATAACTGCGGAAATTAGAGATGGGTCGAGCTGAAAATTGGTACATGTGATTCTTTTTAGTAGTAAGGGACTTTGTCTATCTTGGAACCAGCATTAACAGCAGTAATGACGTCAGCCTGGAGGAAGGAGCGAAGGATAACTCTTGCAAACAGGTGCTACTTTGGGCTAAGTAAGCAATTGAGAAGTCGAGCTCTCTCTTGAAGAACTAAAACTACACTCTACAAGTCTGTCATCAGGCGCTGAAGCCTGGGCAATTTCCACCTCGGATGAGCGAATGCTTGGAGTTTTCGAGAGATAAGTCCTACGTAAGATCTTTGGACCTATTTGCGTTGGTGGCGAGTACCGAAAAGGGTACAACCATGAGCTGTACGAGCTGTATGCCGATATTGACATAGTAAAGCGCATCAAAATCCAGCGGTTGCGCTGGCTAGGTCATGTCGAGCGAATGGAAGAACACGCTCCAGCTAAGAAGGTGTTACATTCGGATCCCGCTGGAGGACGACGCAGAAGAGGAAGACCTAACCTCCGGTGGAAAGACCAAGTACTGAAGAACCTGACGGCGCTTGGAATTTCTAATCTTCTTCGATATTCGGTTGTTATGGCCACATAAGTAAGTAAGTAAGATTCTTTTCACCAACGAACGACTGAGTTCGAGAATGGATGGAATCGGATAAAAAAGACGCCTGCCTTTCATACAAAAGCATGCTGTTGAAAGTGTATTTTCACTCTTTGCAAGCAAAAATAGGAAACTGCTGAAGTAAAAGTTGGTATATAAAGCTAGTCTGATGGATACTTTGAAAATCTGATAAAAAACGGGCCTACCTTCCATACAAAAGTATGTCGTTTAATGTGTATTTTCACACTTTGCAAGCAAAAATATTAAACTGCTAAAGTAAATCCTTCTATTGAGCACCTAAACTACTTAAAAAATAGCAGCAGAAGATTATGATGAGTATCTTTACAGGAATCCTCTTAATAATTTTTTTTTATGGATTTGTTTAGTACAATTGGTTTGTATAATCATTTGCCGAGGATGTGAATTTACTCTACACTCAATACACATACACCGTTGTACGTAGGTATGTACTTGCAAATATTTTAATCTATTTGCTTTCTCCCGTTCGTTATCTATTCGTTATTCATTTTAAGGCACAAAAAATAGTTTTATTTTTAAGCTTAGTTGTAGTTATTATTTGCTGGTATATATTCACTGAGCTTATTGGCATTATACATTTGTCAATTGGTATTTGTATTTGTAATTATTCATATTTATAATAGGTACTGAATTAAAAAAAAAAAAAAAAAAAAAAAAAATAACAATAACAACATAATTATAATGTTTATTATTGGCACATAAAATTATCCACAAAGACATTCATTTAAATGCCATTATCATCGTTGTCATTAAAACACGTGCATAAAATTATTGGTTTTATGAATTACATTAACAATTCAATATATATATATATATATGTATGTATGCATGCATGTATGTGTGTGTGTATGATATACCAAATAGAGCGTCATGTCCCTAATTAGCATACAAAGAGAGAGACAGAGAGGAAAGAGAAATAAGATATGTATAGGGAGAGAGAAAACTTTAATAGCGAAAAACGAGTACATTGTACGAGTACATATAACAAAGTAGTATAAAGCAAGTTCAAATGTATATATGTATGTGTGTTAACGTTATGCATATTATATTAACGGTAACGATATGATGACCAATCATTACAAATGATTGCCATCAATGCACAAAGTTTGTAAAATGAAACAATTGAAAGCAAAAGAATGGTAAAACAATTTGATGGTACGAGAGATGCTGAATCATTTGTCGAAATAATATGGCCATGTAAATGGTTAGCTCAGTGATAAACGTGATATTGCGGCAAATATTGATCATAAGACTAACTGAATATAATATAAATACATAAATATGTAAATACATTAATTAGGGTGTGTCAAATTATTTTTTTCTTTACCACAAATCGTATAGCAAACTAAAAACTATTGATGATTTGAGCTGTCAAATTTTCAAAACACAACGCAACGAGTTACTACCGATTTATAATACTGTCAAATTTTTACTATGTAAAATTTTCAAAATTTAAAATAATATAATTGCCTACACTACATGACTCAGTCGATAAAAATATTATTATATTAATATATAAAATTATTTTAAAACTTTCAATTGCTTTAAAATATGGCTGTACTTGGCAAATGATTATGAAAGATATAGCCGTTTAAAGTAAAAAAATCTCCTTACAGTCGGCTGGGGCCGACCAAATTATACCCTGCATATGTAGAGGTATATATAAAAAGTTTGCTCGTATATCCATCCTTTTCTTCCACTACTTTGTATAGGACCTACATTAAGAAGCAGGCGTACCTCACCAATTTTGGAGGATCAATTTCTGCCTATAATACTAAACTACATAGGTTGCAATGGGTTGCCCTAGGCGTATTAATTAGTAAGTTATGGGTGTTTTAAAGTTTAAGATAAATCCGAGACTTTGTACGGAAGCTATATAAAAAGTGGGCGTGACGTATCTCTTTCTGGTATATCTAATTAAGTTTTCAATATCAATCCACACCTTAAATTTGGTTGTCCTACGCTAAATGAAGAAGATTGCTGAAGTTACAGCTGTTCCAATTTAAAATTTGTATGAGGGCTACGATAAACAGTGGGCGTGGCGCGCCCATTTCAAGTGAGTCTAGTTGCTCGTACAATACTAATCCATACCTTAAATCTCGTTGTCCTACGCTAAATGGTTTGTAAGTTATGGAGCTTAAAAGTTTTAGTTTAATTCCCTTGACTTTGTATGGGAGACTCATGAAGGAGTGGGCGTGGCACAATGATTTTCTGCCAGATTTTTGCCGACTACGATATTAATTTAAGTGTCAATTATGGTTATTCTAGACAGAAGATTGCCGAAGTTACAGCTGTTTCAATTTAAAATTTGTATGGGGGCTACGATAAACAGTGGGCGTGGCGCGCCCATTTTCTGTGAGCCTAGTTGCTCGTACAATACTAATCCACACCTTAAATCTCGTTATTCTACGATGAATAGTTTGCAAGTTATAACCGGTAACTTTTTTTTTAATTTCCGCAACTTTGTATGGGAGACTCATGAAAGAGTGGGCGTGGCACACTGATTTGCTGCCATATTATTTCCGACTACCATGTTAATCTAAATGTCAATTATGGTTATTCTGGACAGAAGATTGTAGAAGTTACAGCTGCTTCAATTTAAAAGAAGTACAGACACTTTGTATGAGAGCTACGCTAAAAAGTAGGCGTGGCTCAACCACTTTTGGCGAGGTTATATAGTAGTATAATATAAGTCTATGTGCCAAATATTGTTGTCCCAAGTGGTATATTATGTGAGTTATAGCAAGTTAAAGATTTTGAAAATTTCGAGGTTAGTCGCTTTGAATACTTGGTGTGGGCGTGGTTATTGACCAATCATGCCCAATATCAATCCCCTCCGTACTCTTGGATCATAGATTACTTATGCCAAATTTCATCGAAATAGCTCAATATTTACTCAAGTTATCGTGCGAACCAGCCAGGTGACAAACAGACGGACGGACGGACGTTAAATCGAAAATTTAATCGACACTGATCACGAATATATATCTATGTCTATATCTCCGGAGATTCCTTCAAGTGGACACAAACATCTGACCGAAATGAATATACCATGCATATTGCATTATGCAGGGTATAAAAAAAAATCCAGAACTTTGTATGGGAGCTACATCACATAGTGAGCGTGAGTTGCCCATTTATTGCAAAATTACTTCTCTCTACAATATTATTTGCTTGCTCCATTTTTGGAACTTTCAATTGCTAAATTATGGGTGACCTAGGCGATGATTACGTAAGTTATAGCGGATTAAAGTAAAAAAAAAATCCCGGAATTTGTATGGGAGTTGCATTGAATAGTAGGCGTGGTCAGCCCATTTTTTACGAAACTTTTTCTCCTGGCAATATTAATCCAAATGCTAAATTCTGTTGTCCTAAACCAAGTATTACCCAAGTAATAACGATTAAAAAACATTTTTAATTCAACAACTTTGTATCGGAGCTATATTTTATAGTGGACACGACTTGCCCCTTTCTTGCAAAATTACATATCTCTCTCTCTCTCTATTATCCTAATCTATGGCCGAAATGTTGCCAAAAATCCGCAAGTTTGTATGGGCGCTACACTCAATTGTGGGCGTGGCCAGCTCATTTCTTATGAAACTATTTCTCCCTGCAATACTAAATTACATCTCAGCTAAGGTTGTTTTAGGTAAAATACTGCACAAGTTATTGCGGTTGAGAATATTTTAAAATTCCGCTATTTTTTATGGGAGCTACAATAAATAGTTGACATGGTTCGCCCATTTCTTGCCACATTATTGTTGCAAATATTACCAAATATTGTTATATTCTTGGTGGAATTTGAATATTTGAGTTATGAGGGATTAAAATGTTTTGAAATTACGAGATTAGTCTTTTTATTTGCTCCAATTTGTGATCGTTACAGCTGACCGATCACGCCCACTTTCAATAGTGTTTGTAGCCATGGATCATAGTTAGCTCGTGTCGAAATACGTCAACTAAAGTTATCGTGCAAAGCATCCACCATGCAAGAAATTAAAATTTAGCTTAGATCCATGGTCGAGGTTAAGAACACTCGCTTAAATTTTTGCTGCCTGAATTGTAATGTTTTCCTTTTCGCCAAACCAATTTGACCTGCCCTAATATATATACATAATATAGTAAGTTCATGTAGATACAACGAAATTATTATTATCATTTGAGAATCTACACCAAAAATAATAGAAAAATAGACTGCACGCACTAGAGACCAGATACTGCGCTCTGATTGGTTCGTCTGTTTTGACAGCACATTGTGTGGATTTTCGTTTGTTTGTTTCATTCTTTTGCAATTTGCAAACCGGAAAAGTC
Organism: Megamerina dolium; assembly: GCA_963854835.1. NCBI lineage: Eukaryota > Metazoa > Arthropoda > Insecta > Diptera > Megamerinidae > Megamerina > Megamerina dolium. The sequence goes on along the minus strand of OY978529.1, from coordinate 2,272,269 downwards.
TCAATCTAGTCTTTTTCTTGACACACACATACACAAAATTATAAATAAAACAATGTTGTGACGTCAGCAAAAAATCAGCATCATGATAGCGGTGCACACAACCATCGCTTATAAATGATGTTCAACAATTTAAACGAAATTAATTCCTATTCCTAATTCAATTATTACTTTCTCAGCAATAAACTTTAATAAAAATTTCCCAATATTTGGATATATGAAAGTTTATGATATTTGGATGACTCATTTCTCTCTCTCTCTCTCACTATGCCTGTCTTACAGTCTAAATTAGAGTACAAAGCAGCAAGCGCGTATGTCACGAAATGGTATGTCTTCCTAATGGCTAGCCGCATGATATGCTAATAGTATGTACCGTTATATTACATGTCATTCCTTAGTAGTGCAAATGCATTCTTCTGACTATGACATGACATTACTATACATACTTGTCATGTCCATCAACTTATCCGAGTGTAGAGTATTAGTGCACACATTTATGTATAAATATAATTATTTTAATATATTATATAAAGAGATATATAATCGATTAATTTATAACATTAATATCATTTTCAATTTTTTCACATTCTTATATGCCTATGTTAGCGTTAGAGAAGACGAAATAAAAAATGCAAAAACAATATATTTATGTACATCATAAATAATTTAAGAATATATTGTACGATTAACCCATTCGTCCATACTGAATGTTGCCTGATCTGTACTATGCGTATCCTTCTCCTTAAATATATCAATGTACGTTTTAACCTTGACGGCACACATAAAGAAATCATCAAATGTTATCTTGCCATCGGCCGAACCATAACGATGTGCCAAGGCATTTAGAACACGATTATTCAAATGATAACCAGCCGATTTGAGAGCATCACGCAATTGAAAGCCATCAATACGACCGCTATGTTCATAATCGTACAGCTTAAAGACCGCCTTCCATTTGGCGATATCCGTAAGTAGCGCTTCGAATTCATCAAATCCCAACATACCGGATTGATCATGATCCATCATGGCAATCATTGAACGACACATGTCCTTGGAGAAACCATCAGTATCATTCGATGGCAAGACATCACGCAGCGAATGATCCAATATACGTTTCAACTCCATCCAATCGACCTCACCATCAGCACCGGCAATACTATTGAAGAGACGACGTAAATTCTCACGTTGTGGATCATCCGGCTCTGGTGTCGGTGGCAGCGATGGTGCAATACGATCATCCACTTCACCATACCCAACATTGTCGTCATTCTCTTCCATATTGTTTCTGCTCTCGGAGAAGACACGTATCAAAAATTCACCCTCTTCATTGGGATCGAATGTTGATGGTACAATCAAATAATTACCAGGTGGTAGCTTGAAACGAGCACACACCTCACGCGTATTGATGAAGTGAGGTGAACGCGCAACCGAGGCACGATATCTGAAGAAGTTCATGCCCTGCGGGCGTGATTCCATATCACGATCTGTTAGATGATAAATGGCAAAGCCGATGGTCAGACAATCCAGACCACGATTACGTTTCGAACGACGATTCTTTTGCATCAACGCGACAATTACCGTACACTTGCCATCATCATCATCCTCGTCGGGATCTTCCAACGATATCACATACTGCGGATTATGCCAGAATGTCTCGAGGAAATTACGACAACCACCCGCTGTAACACCCATTGTCCATTCGCCTTCAAACATAGACATTTCCCATTTGCGTAAACTACTGCGCTGTTGATCGTCGGTCAGCGAGTCGGGCGATAAATTACAAATTTCCACACGATCGAAATGATTGAGAAAATCTTGAAACGACATCCAAAATTCGCCATCACGATCAAATGTCAAACCGATCTGACGTTTCGTGTCCTCCGGTATGAAACGCCATTCGGGCGAATCATCCGACCACGGACCATTCCATTCCGCCTCATTGCCCCAGGGGTTACGCATGCGTACCATTGGTATTTTGCCATGACGATTTGGTGTGGAAATATCGATGAGACACACTCGCGTTATTGAATAGGCGTGGCCACGTATCAAACCTTCCCGCGTTTCGGCCTCAAACTCATGTGGATCCGGCTCCAAAGAGCAGCCCATCATTGAGTTGCGCTCGGCAGCCTTATGGAGGATATTGAAGAGATTTGGTGGTGCATCCTTCATGTCATACCATTCAGTGACACCACCCGTAAAATCTTCCATAGCCTCACAAGTGGTGCCACCTTTGAGAGCTTCATAGGAGCCGTGCAATTTGGCGTACGCCTTCTCGAGCAGAGCACTCCAAAATTCATTACGTTCGGTCGAGTGCATATAAATAAGCTCACCGTGCGAAGTGGGCAGACGATCGTCGATGACCACATCAACCCATTTGCCATATTGCCAAAAGCTAAAATGAAATATACCCGAATAGTTCTCTTCAAAACTTTGATCCGGCGGCACAACTCGGAAGAACATATTGGAGTTTGCTGTCAAATTGGCTGCAGCAGCAATGAGCCAACAATCGCCCAACTCACCTTGCTGCACATCGAAACGCGAATAACCTTCGACAAAGAATTGCGGATTATCGACAATCTCATGCGGACGCAGCCATTCGATGTAACGATCTGGACGACGTGAGAACATTAACGATTCATTACTAGCCGGAAAATCGGGATCCTCAAAGAGTGTACCGTTCGAGAGACAACTATCACGTAGCACTGCAAAATCGACATCATCAAATTGGGAGCGTTGGCGACTCGCTTTACGGCCCAGCCAAAACATATTCTCATTTTCGGGCACCTTCACAGATGAGAATGGTATTTCAGGTACGCCCACTGAAGATTCTTCCTCCTTCGTTGGTATATTGTCCGCAACAGCATCAGCCGGTGGTGCCGTTGGTATTATACCTTCTGGCAATGACGGTAATGTCGGATAAATACTTGTTGGTGGTGGTGGCACTGGCACAACTGACGAATATCCATTGCCGCCTTGGTATGGTGGCATGGGCATTGGCATAGGCATGCTTGGATACGAAGCCGTCGGATAAGGTAGCGCTGATGAAGATTTCGATGGCCCTGCTGGCGGATAGAAGTACGATGCAGGTGGCTGTGGCATACCACCGCCACTGGGATATGGTGTTGAACCCGGATATGGCGTTGAACCCGGATATGGCGCTGCACCCGGATATTGTGATGCACCCGGATATGGTGGCATTGCCGAGGGATATGGCGTCGATGTCGATCTCGGATACGGAGAACTAGATGATGGTCCCGATGGCATTGGCATATTAGCTGAGCCAGCCGGCGGATATGGCAAACTTGGGTACAGACCAGTAGTTGGCTGTTTTTGTCCACTACCACTACCACGTTCATCTTTGTAATAGCCCAATGCGGCCAGATTGACAAGACCAATGCCACTGGCATGGTAGTTTTTTGGATACATATCCTTAGAGTAAGACATTTTGCTTGCTTTTATACTTTGTTTTTATTGTTTGTCAAAACGATGGAGTGACTAATTGATTGATGGATTGATTGATTCGATGGACGAGTGTTCTTGGCAGCTACTACCTTCGTTTGTTAAGCGAAAACAAACAAGAAATAATATAGAACAGCTACCACCACACAACGTTGAATGCTTTAATTTCGCCTCTCCTAGACGAAATACTAAAAGAATAATTATTGAACTGGAAGAAAAAATAAACAAAAATCAAAACAAGGAGAAGAAAAAGAGAAAGACAACATAATACAATTGTATCGAATTTTCAATTTATTTTTGTTGCTTTTGGCAAATTTGTTCACAGCAAAAACAAAATTAAAGTGAAAATAAAACCGGGATGAAATGGAGAAATTCTTTAGTCACATTTAAAAATGTGACTAAAATTATATTACTGTAATATTGCATAATATATAGAATGAGTATTGCTATTCTACAAGTTAAATATATCTCACAGCAGAAAGAAAACTCTCAATAACTTACATCTGCGCGATAATTCAGATAATTCCAATAAAAATTTGTTTTCTTGTGTTCGACCAATCGAATAATATGCAAATTGTATTACGGAAAAACTTCTATCAATTTGAGTAATAAAAACAAAGATATTCCCACAAAATTAATCCGCGAGCCACAGTGGGAACCCTCAAATGAGTCAAATTAGTACTAGGCACGATATGACTTATAAAACAATTTTCTACCAATCTAATCTAATTGAAGATGCTGCATTAATTTCGAGTGAATTCTTGCCACATTTTCGACATTCTGATTCTGAATTAATGCAGAAAATGATGTTACCATATAAAAAAAATTCGACATTATTCCAAAATTGAATTCCTTAAAATTGTTTGTTCGATATTATTTCAATTCTTGCCACATTTTCGACATTCTGATTCTGAATTAATGCCGAAAATGATGTTACCATATAAAAAAAAAAATTCGACATTATTCCAAAATTTAATTCCTTAAAATTATTTGTTCGGCATTATTTCAATTCTTGCCACATTTTCGACATTCTGATTCTGAATTAATGCCGAAAATGATGTTACCATATAAAAAAAAAAATTCGACATTATTCCAAAATTTAATTCCTTAAAATTGTTTGTTCGACATTATTTCAAATCTTGTAATATTTTCGACATTATTGCAACATTTTTTCTTAAATGATTGTATTAGACCTTATTTCAATTTTATTTCAAATGCCTAAAATTTATCCCCGCCAATAAAAATTTTAATGTTGTTTTCTTTTAAGAGAATTCTAAATACAACACTTTCAACAATTCTGGAAGACTTAGGTAAGGACTATTTGTCAAGTTTTTGTTTAAAAATGATTTTTACCTTGAAGTAGGAATTATTGGGTGAGTGAATTAATAGTCGGCCTAGTACGTTGTCATACATCATTGTCCGAAATGTCATTTAAAAGGCTATTCACTTGGTGTCAAAATCAGTCAAAAGTTTTCAACTTGGTTGTGCGCATCATATTTTTTTTTATGATGGAACCTTTTGAGAGTTGGCGAAAAACAGCATTGGTGGGAAGTTTTTTACTTTTTTACAAAGAAAAGTGCGGCGATGATGTCAAAGACAAAGACAAAGCTTGAAGACGAGGATTTGTAGACATTACTCGATCAAGACCTGATCGAACCATTATGGGAGAGTTGTACCGACACCAATTGATGCGGTTGAAGAAAGCAATGATTGAGAAACGGCGGGAATATGCGACTAGGCACGAGTCGGTAATTTTTCACCATGACAACGCACGGCCACACATTCATATTCCGGTCAAAAACTATCTTGCTAATAGCGGATGGGAAGTTTTACCCCACCCACCTTACAGACCAGACCACTCAACGGAATCAAAAATTTGCCCGATTCGTTTTTGGCCGCCAAGCTGAGACGCAGTGCTTTAGTAATGGAATCCATAAATTGCCAGAAAGATGGGGAAATGTCATAGTTTCTTATGGAGAATACTTTGAATGACATATCTTTTAAAGAATTTTTCAAAGTAAAAGATTCTTTGAGCACTAAAAAAGGTCGGTTACTAATTCACACACTCAATACATTTTTTGTTTAAAAGCTGGTCTCTAATTATTTATTATGATGGCATTATTGATTTTCACAACTTATTGATCACTCATCAATCATATATCACATATAAACGTGGCCCCACTGTATTTCCAAGCAGCTTGACATACATATACATATATATGAATACATATGTAGGTAAGCAGCTCTCTCATATATCACAGCTATATCACGATTTACTTAGTGAAATTTTATTTTGGACTTGTGCCATTAACATCATTCATACGATACAAACGTACGTACAGTACATAAGAGTATATATCCAATAAATCTCGTAAGTCTAGTGAATATTCTCATTTCCATTTCTACCTAACAATAACATAGACATTGTCAACAGCTGACGCTCGTCAAAATTTCCTGGCATTTTCAGTGCAATGTTGATGAATTGAGCACAAGCACAGTACTTATAATATACATAAGTATGTAACACTTTCTGATTACAAAAACAAAAAATGGCAAGAAATAAGCAATTAGACTAAAAATATCTACAAAAAAAAAACATATGAATAAAACAATAGATGCTATCTCATCATGATTATTATCATGAGCAATATTCAATGTCAGAAATATGTAGGTGTCTACTTGTTTTTCCTCCAAAGGTACACTTTTTGATCTATGCGATTTTTATCATTTTCAATTAAAAAGCATTTAAGTGATGAACAAATGAAACAGCATTAACATCAAATAATGATAAACAATATAATTTTTTTTAATTGTTTTCCATTTTGTTCAAATAAATATGTGGCACTTAAAGCCCCAAAGGGCTCATTGGCTGAGCTTCTCTTCCATTACTGTTGTGCGTCTTAAATTTTGGACAATATTAGAAGGGACGTACTTATTTTAGCCGGTTCCGAACGGCAGAACATTTGTGACATCACTTTTTCTGAGCTTTGTCACAGAGTTCTTTTTAGAAGCTTTTTCATGGCAAGTTGTTACTGTCGGAAGAATTGCCAATTGCTTGCCGACAGGTGGGTAACGTTCGAATGAAAAATCTTATCGATATTAAATTTGTTATGCATCAGCCGGGGATTGAACCACGACCTACAGATCAGAAGGCGAACACACTAACCACTGAGCTACGGCACCCTTGTTCAAATATCAATGATAAATATACAAATTTTATACGAACGAGGGCTATATACTGGATTATCCATTTTGTGGTTCCGAAACTAAACGTTTAGAATTTCGATCATATTTTTATTATACAAATTCTGGCCTTCTGATCTGTAGGTCGTGGGTCAATCCCCGAAAAGATTTTTCTTTCGAACGGTACCCACCTGTCGGAAAGCAATTCTTACGGCAGTCACAATAAGCTCATAAAAAGTGATGTCACATGACTTTTGGATCTAAGTATTTCCGTTGGTGACGATTATCGAATAAGGCGCAATTATGAACTATAGAGTTCTATGCCGATATTGACATATTGAAGAGGATTAAAATCCAAAGGCTGCACTGGATGGTCATATCAAGCGAATGGAAGATCATGTTTCAGCCCAGAAAGTGTTGTATTTGGTGCCCGCTGGTTAAAATCGTCGACGAAGAAGACTTAACTTCCGATGAAAGAACTAGTACTGGAAATAAAACCCAACTAAAAGCTTATCCGATTTCCAACCTCCGACGAGTTCAAAACACAGATGATTGACGAATAATGGTTTTGAGAGCATGATTATTATTAGAATAGCCTTAGTCATGTGAGACTATTAGCAGAAGATATCTTTTAGATTACAATACTTGACTGTTGGGTCGACCCTTTTATAATAATGATATATGAGGCTATATAGGCTAACTTGGCCATGATGATGCTTAAAATCGACCTTTCTTCTCTAAGCACAGAATTACCAGGATTTTCTTATGAAAACTTTTTTGCCTGACCTCTATTACGGGTGCTAGCACAAAAATCTCTATATTCAAGTTGCTCCCTTATAGAGTATGCATACGACGCTTCAGTCACTTTCCGCTCTGAGGAATCACTATGATAATCCAAGCAAGTTTATTTGCTTAGCGGTTTCAAATTCAATTTCAATAAAGAAGGCAACTTCTATATTCCAGATAGATTGATACTTTAAAGCTATCTGTCAGAAAATATTTATAAAAGGTCACTAATGGTACCAGGCAGCTCTGAAATCTCTAATGAAGTTTCTATTCCAAACAAAATCGGTGGTTGTTGTTGTTGTAGCAGCAAAAATACAGATATGCTTTGTTTTGTTCCCGTACAAAGCATTTCCGTATTCTGATGATGTGAATGCACACCTTGGTCGACCACATGATCGAGTGCTTCCGGGACGTAGACCCGTCGATCCTTGGGTACAAAATCGGTATCTGAATGCTTTGAACTTTTCAATATTCTTTTAACGAGGAACTATTCAATTCTACTGTGGGCACTGGAGCATGAGCAGTATGAGGGTAATGGAAGGGCAGATTTCCTGACGCAAGCACCCCTTTTGTACTTCCAGAGCCCAGAACCGAGCATTACCGATTACTTGGAGCCAATTCGAAAATGTACATCGACCGTGGACGTACTAGGGTAGATGCAGCTCTGAATCTAGGCAGAAAAGATCTTAAACTCTACACTGAACTACTAATAGGCCCATGTATACTGAATCCTCTCGACTCGGTCAATAGGAGACTAACAGTTAAATGGCTTAGGGTCTCATTGTCAGAATAAAAAAAAAAAATAAATATGTGGCTCTTTGGCCGAGCTTCTCTTCCATTATTGTTGTGTGCGTGTTAAATTTACCTACTTACTTTAGCCGGTTCCGAACGGCAGAAACTTTTTGCGACATCACTTTTTCTGAGCTTTGTCACAGAGTTCTTTTAGAAGCTTTTCCATGGCAAATTGTTACTGTCGGAAGAATTGCCAATCGATTGCCAATCGACAAATGGGTACCGTTCGAATGAATAAATATATTTTCGATATTAAATTTGTTATGCTTCAGCCACAGATGAATTGACATTTCGAAAAACCTTTTCTTGCGTACTAAATCTCAGTAAATACTCACTTTTTAACGCAAATTTTTGACTTTTGACATTTTGACATTTTGACAAAGGCTTTCCTCCCACATTCTTCTTAGGAAATTTTATCAACCTTTAGTTAAACACGGTTACTAATAAATTTCTTACATTTTATTTTTTATTTAGAATGCTCGTATGGATTGATTATTTGTTTGGTTTTTCGATGCGTGTTGTAAAGTGACAAACAATCAAATAAATTGAGTGGTGTGATGTGCTTGAAAAATGTATGTAAGTTGTTATAGAAAATGAAAAATAAAACGAGTGATTGATTGATTGATTAAAGACCTGACGACTAACTGACTAACTAACTAACTAACTGATTGGTAACAATATAATGATGTTCATGATGATGATGATGATGCTTATTGCTATATTGCTTTCAAGCATGCAATGGTAGTTAGCTATATAAAAGCCTATATTAAATGCTTGTAATATTTCAATTGATAGCATCGTAAATCTAGTGACAGCAGTGCTAAAATTACATAGAATCAACTTTTACATGGCGACGACATTGGGTTGCACCAATTCGTATTGAATCATTACAAGCACCCATCACCTATTTATCAATTTTAGACCTACTTCAAAGCAATAATCTTTAAAAAATTAATGAAAAGATCGATGAAAGATAAAGATTATCGAAGAAAAATTGAAATTTTTTATTGAAAAAATGTGCTTTTAAATGAATGAACCCATTATATGTGGATCATCATCATCATCATCATCATCAATATTAACAATCACAGCAGACTGTTATTGTTACGTAATAATGTCAACAATGTCGTCAGCCAAACTTACAATTTCTTGTTGACATTGTAAAATTAAATTTGTATTTATTTATTACAAAAAAAAAACAAAAACACAAGCAAAACAAATCTGATATTTGTTAAGTTCATTTGCCTACACCCAGCTAACAAATGAATCAAGTAACCTTCGTTAATAAACCACATCACCACCTACATTATGTTTACTTTTAATAACAAAATGTAAAGTTAAAATTGATTTACTTATACGTACATACCTGTCGATTACATACTTCATCGTATATCGTCATATCGATAAGTACATACATTTTTTCATTAATATAATTAAATATTGAGGGTTATGCGAGCGAAAGAAGACGCGAAAATGACGAGTCTTGTTCAATTTGAAGAAAACAAATTAACAAATATTGGCACTTGAAAATCGATCAGTACAATGGAATGTAATCATGAACATCAATGGCAACTAAGCACAATACACGCTGTTTGCAAAGAGAGATTGCGCTGAGAGGAGACTTACAAATGACATACAAAGATCGTGCACACCGTTTGGGGCTCTCCATGTCTTGTGGGGTTCGACAAGATGAATAGAAAGCTAGTCTGCTTCAAGAACTTTGAAGTGGTCATCAACGACCGTTCGGCTTGGAGGAGTAGCGATATGGTCCCAAAAGGGTACTCATAGTTGTGGTACACTGATGAAATATGGTTGTGTGAGAGCTGGAATTGTTGGACCAAGATTTCGGAAAGCAATCGTAATGGGCAGATTCCATATTTCAGGCGGAGGTCTATGCCTCAGACGTATGTGCGAGAGAATGCATACGTGCCCACCCGTGATACCAAAATATACATACTCTCAGACAGCCAGGCGACTCTAGTCACTGGCAAAATTCTCGTTTCAATCAAAGCTGGTTTGGAAATGTTTTAAACAATGCCCTGGCATCCTCATGTGGGTGCCGGGACATGAGGGAAACGAAATGGCCGACTCTCTTGCAAAGGAAGGCGCAAGCACTCCTTTCATTCGACCACAGCCTTTCTGTGGCGTTACAAACAGTTTCATAAACAACTTGATATGTGAGAGGGAGAAACGGAATCTACTCGACTACTAGAGAGCCCAAACGGGCATACGGCAGACGAAGGGACTTATTGATCCCACACATGTGAAGGTGGATGCTATTCTTAACCTCAGAAGAAATGATATAAAACTGTACACAGAGCTGCGCACTGTAGACTCAATTACCATATGAAGAAAATAGGTGTGGTAGAAAACGTTGCCTGTCGACTCCGTCGTGAGGAGCAGAAAACATCGGAATATATTCTATGCAATTGCCCAGCGGTGTCAAGACGTAGACTTGGTTACCTAGGTAACGGAACGTAAAAACATGTGGTTTTCTCACGATATTTTTGCAGTGATGAGAAAGTTGGAAATTGTGTCGTCTTGAGCTCAAGACGAAACAATTTTTAAAAAATGCAAACCCTGGATTCGTCCCCTCAGCGGAAACATGTATGACCGACCTGCATTAATTTTTTTTTTTATCCATAATTTTACCGAAATATTTTGTATTTACCTCTATGCGAACACATTTGGTGGGTGGAAGTTATACTAAAAAATTGACATTTTCCTAAAATTTGTTCTCAGGGTGCCGTACAGAGATCAAATATATAGCCGAACTTCATTCTTCTTTCTCTTAACATATTACCCGAACAGTCTTATTTCTACCTTCAACCCTTCGGGGGCTCCCATACAAAATGCACGTAAAAACCACAAGAAAATCGACAAATAGCCCCATAGCTGTAAATGAATCGCTTCTGGAGCGATGAAATTTATGACCGATCGTAAATAAATTTTCAGCCTCAACATTTCATCCCAACAGCTTAGGGGGACGTCCCTGCAAATTTGATACGATCTCAAGGTGGCTCGTGAGGTAAAATGTATGACCGACCCCTATTCATTTATTCTCTCCAAAATCGTTCCCAAGCATATCTACACCCTATTTTCTCCGCTTTAAGAGTTTCTCCTACAAAATAAACATAAACACGTAAAAATCGACAAATAACCCCTTAGCTATCCAGGAATCGGCTCTAAAGTGGTTAAATGTATCACCTACCCTCATTAATTTTTCTCATCCAACATCTGCCCTGATCCCGAGCACCTCGACTTACAAACTTTAGAGAGGGTTCCCTACAACATTTTTATAAAATTTGATCTAGCCGCTTTCAGGGTGTCCCTAGAAGTGTAATATTTATGACAGACCACCATTATGTTATCTCTTCCAACATTATTGCCGAATATCTCAACTCCTTTAGGGAGGGTTCTCTACAACATTTTTATAAAATTTGATCCAGCCGCTTCCAGGGTGTCCCCAGAAGTGTGATATTTATGACAGACCACCATTAAGTTATTCTTTCCAACAGTATTGCCGAATATTTCAACTACCTACCTACCTCCACCCCTTACGGGAGCTCCCGAAAATCAACCCCACACCTTTTTGTTGTTGTAGCAGCAAGAATACGGACATGCTTCGTTTTGTCCCTGTACAAAGCATTTCCGTCTTCTGCTGAGTTGAATGGACCTTGGTCAACCACGTGGTCGAATGCTTCCGGGACGTAGACCGGTCCATTCTTGGGAAGCATACCTTCCCATGGATCGCCTATAGATCAGTGAAATATATGACCGACACTCATGATTTCCTCCAAACCCCTTCAGAGAGCTTCCTACAAAACCGGAATTTTTTTTTTAATTCTCTACAAGAGCCGAAATAAAATATCTGATACGTAATAACCTTCGGTTTGCATTACCGCCAGAAAAAAAGAATTGTCAATAGCAATTTATATTATTATTGTATTGTAGGTACCTACTTTTTAAACAATTACCTTAGGAATTTCTTTATAAATAATTAAATGAACTTTTAACATTTGCAAATTAACATATTGATTTATGTACTACTTACATACAAGTTTACTAGCCTTACTTATACGAATGTTGACTTAATCAATTATATACATGTATTGTATGTATTATATGTAATTGTCAACGGCATCTTTTGTACCACAATGGAATAAATAGCATTTATAATACGAGTATTGATATGTATGAGTATGAGTACGACGGCATGCAGTCAGTGATGGTAATAGTTGTAAATTGCTTTTTCAATTCAAAATTAGTCAAATAATTATTCCATTAGCTACGACTACGATAACGGCGGCGACTACTATAATTAGAGGGTCATCAGAAGAGCTGGCAATGAAAACAGAGCATAGGGAAGCGACTAAATAGATGAACTTATCATTAACAAGCAATTCGTTCGTACAAATCTCACAGAAAATATTAATGCCAGTGTTGCCAACCTTAGTCGAATATCGTAAAGATGAATGAAAGTAACGTAGTGGGAATCTTATGGAAAATGTCGACTATATTTTAAAGACAACGATTTAAACCGGCCCATGTCAAACTAATCGACATTGATATATATATACTCGATAAACTCTCAAAACAATCGACATTATTGCAACGAACCATTTCCTAAGCTTGGTTTTATCAATTAACTCGATCGTTCCCAGATTGGTGGAACCGAAAAGCTATTATCTTTTATTTTGGTGGGTTTAGGTGCTGCTCGGTAGACAAAAACCGAGACTCAATTGGCACATAGAAAAGCGCCATTTTGTTATATGTCGTAGAGCACGCAGGCTTGGGCACTCACATAGATAGTGGAAAACCGTCTCCTTGGATCCCTCTTGTTTGCAGCTTCGGCATCTGTCGTTGTAGGCCCATCCTATTTTCTCTGCATGGTCCCCTATCGGCCAGTGACCGGTAATAGTGGAGGTGATTCTGAAGGCATCTGTTCTTTTCTTTCTTACCAATTCGCCGATTCTTGACATATCGTATTTAGGCCAAGTTGCTTTTGCTATTTTACAGACGACAGTTCTTGACCACCTGCTTTCTGTGTGCTTTCGAGACTTTAGGTAGAGCTCTCTTTTGAAGGCGCTAAGGGGGTTTCCAACAATTACCGACTCGGATTCGCTGTTAGTTACCCCTTTTCTTGCCATTTCATCCGCTTTCTCGTTTCCTTCTATGTTCCTGTGACCAGGTACTCATGACTTTCTACAAATTTGCTATATGATTAATCATAATTTCGTTTAATCGAATAGGAGATTAATTCGATTGTTGGATTAAATGTTTAATCATCGCCAGCCTTAGTTCGAACAGAAAATTCAATCATTTATTTACCAATAGAAAGAAATGTTTATAACCACGATATGACAAAAGTGTCTGAAATAATGTCAACAAAAGCTTCGGAACGTCTTTTGTGTATCTTTTTAATGGTACCCTTCAAAAAGTATAATTTTGTAAGCGCAATTGCTTGATAATCGTTTGAAGGAGTCGATGTAAATCCTTCGTATGAAAACGGACAAAAAAATGAGAATCGAGTCAACAAATATTTGTTTAAAGGCAATACATCTATGCAAACCAAAGAAGAGCTGGACGCTGCCTACGGGGACTCTGCACCAAAATTTACCAACGTGAAATTTTGAGCCAAAACGTGACCGTAACAGATTGGAATACTATGGACGTTTTGAACGTCCAAAAGCTGTGCTAATTGTGCTAGACAACCGTCGAGTTGAAGTGAAGAGATATTAATAATATTTGTGGTTGGCCCTCAGAGATATCAGCCGTAGGGCTCATATCCTCTAACAGACTTGAGTCTGGTTTTGCGTGGTTCACTTAATGAACAAGGAATTTGTCCTTGCTTCAACGTGAAGCTCTCTTTTGATAGATTGATGCTCGAATTAAAAAATCCAAAGCTCTGTTGGCACAGTTTAGGTGCAATAAATCCAGGTTTTGGTAGCGATTAATTGCTGTAGATGAGTTTTAAATACATAATTATATCCCAGAAACAAAAATACACTCAAATCAGCGAACTGTGAAAGGGGAATCCGTTCCAAAATAGCAAAACACCGTTTGCTTCAGTTTGGAAAGTGATGGCGACTGATTTTTGAGATAGTCATAGAGTTATCTTAATTCGACATCTTTAAAAATGAAGAACGATTACAAAAAAGTGCGGAAAAATATGTTGTCTCGCCAAGACAAGTTGCCCCTTTTACATCTCAGCGGTCGTCTTGGCGAAAATCCTCGAATTTCAGATTGAACTGCTTAGCCACCCTCTTTACTCATGAGATATAGTCCAAGCGACTTTTTTTTTTGTGTCCTAAGCTGAATGCAGCTCTCGGATTTTCGTCAAATGAGGTCAAGACCTTCCTAAACGATTATTTTATCGAGAAAGAGACGAAGTACCTACTATTTGGACGGATTAAAGAGATGGGAGAAGTGACCATGTAGAGAAGCAAAAATAAATTTGACCAGCCTCTTACGCTTCGCTAAAAATACGAAGTGTGAAAATATAATATAAATTGTCGAAACATGTACACAAAAGCACAAGTGTGTGAAAAGCATAAAAATAGCATTAGCAACAACTATCAAATACATAAGAGTACAAAAGCACCCATAAGAACGGAAATTTGAACATGTCTAAGGAAAAAAAAAAATCATAAAAAGCTAGAAATTCCATTTAAGCGTACTTCCGTTTGATATTTCATCCTACTCATTTCTCCTTCTTCTTCTTCTTCTAACAATATACGCGTACATATGAACGTAAGTCAATGATTAAAGCGTGCAAAATGTCGTCTACAGACAAACAACTTACGTACGTATTATACTTGCGAAATACATTATTAGCTAATTATTGAAATTAAAATCAGAAAATATTATTAACAAATGAATAGGATGGCAGTAATGGCAAATTTTTAAAAGATAAAAAAAGCAAAAATTTATAAACGAACGAAATATAATGTAAATATAAAATGCATTAGGGTATATCTTAATTTTCAATCTTCAAGCTATGGATCATATGTACAGCAAACTAATGCCAAATATATTGAATTATATTAGCTGAATTTCAATATTACGAACCCAATTTTAGTAAAATGGCAATTTTATAGGAGATTTCCTTTAAGGAAGGGAGAAACATTGGGAATTAAAAATTAATAGGGGTTCACCTTACATTTTATTCCCCTAGAGCCGATTCCTGGGCAGCTATGTGGTTATTTGTGAATTTTGTAGGAGAGCCTCCATAAGACACATCAATAGGAGGTATTTCTGGGCAGCTATGTGGTTATTTTTATATATTTTTCTATACATTTTGTACTGCTGAGTTACATTTCAGCCTCCTAGAGGAGATTTCTGAGAAGCTATGGAATTACTCAATTTTCAGGTGTTTCATTTTGTATGACAGCCTCCTTAAGATATGAAGATAGAGGCAAGTATATATCAGATAAATATTGGGAAGATAAAAAATGGCAGTCGGAGATATATTTACCCTCCTATAGGAGATTTCTGAGAAGCTATGGAATTACTCAATTTTTAGGTGTTTCACTTTGTATGGCAGCCTTCTTAAGATATGAAGATAGAGGCAAGTATATATCAGATAAATATTGGGAATATAAAAAAATGACAGCCGGAGATATATTTCACCCTTCTAGAGGAGAGTTCTGAGAAGCTATGGGATTATTTGTCAATTTTTATATGTTTTTACCTTCGTTTTGTATGGCAGCCCAATTAAAGTGTGCAGATAGGGCGTGTTCCGGAGTAATATTGGGGTGCTAAAACAAATGGGAGTCGTAGTTACATTATACCTTCCTAGAGACGATTCCTATGGAGTAATTTGTCAATTTTCATGCATTTTAAAGCTCATTTTCTAAGTAAATGTGAAGAAAATTTTATGAACAAAAAAAATGAATAGGGGTCGGTCATATATTTTACTCCTCCTTCTACACTTTCAGCACTCTCGAAATACTAAGAAGAGGCTCCTTAAGCCGCATCAATAGGAGATATGTTTGGGGAAAATGTTGAAGAAAGAAAATTAATACATATTGGTCATACATTTGACTTCTCGTGACGATACCAGGAAGTGAACGGAGCTAATTTTGTAAAAATATCAATTTTCTATGAGATCACCCCCTTAGAGGATATGTATATTCAGGAAAAAATATTGAAAAGAGAAAATTAAGAGGGACTAGCCATACATTTATAATTAAATAATAATAAAAATAATAAACCCCACATTTTTCCAAATTTGGGGATCGTGAGCCAGTTCTAAAAATTCATAAATTGGTACATAACTGTCTATTTTGTAGATTTTTATCAAATTGAATAATTTTAGCCTACAAAAACTAGAAAATAAAAGCCTTCACTAAATAACGACCACCTTAATGAACATATGTACATATTAACGATCTACGAGAACTCGTATATGATATTTGCTAAATTTCAATAATGTGTTAGCCATACGGTAAGATTAAAGAAAATGTTTCAATTTAATATTTGAGCATAGCAGAATAGAATAAAAATATTCCTTAGTAAAATAAAGTGGATAATCGTCATAGAGACAACACTGGTGCACAAGTACCTAAATAAGATATAAACAAACGAGAGAGAAGTAAAACAAAACAACTGCAAGAGCTAATACGAAGTGTGGCCAGATATTCATAATTTACAATATTTAAATTATGGGAATAAATGTATGGTTTACATGTTTAAATAAAATATAGCAACTATAAAATTTAAGGAAATTTGTATTAATTTGTTTTCAATTACGATGCTTATGGGGAAATTTAAGTATTTTTCGACAACTCTGCTTTAATCTTCTTCCGCTCAACTAAATATAATTTTTTCATATACAAAATTGCATATTCCTCCTATTATAAAAATGTGCTACGGAAAAGCTTCTGAAAAAACTTTGTGACAAAGACCGCCCAAAACATATCTCCAAAAGTTCTGTCTTTCATAAACAGCTAATATGAGATGATCTCTTCTAACTAATCTCAAAATGAATACGCCTCACAAAGCAAGAAAAGGAGTACGTATGAGATTTTTCGAATTTAAACTCGCAGTTTCCTATTGCAATAGCTTTTATTTTGAAAAATATTAATGTCTCAATAAAAAGAAATCATTAAAACTAAATTTTAATAGTCAAATTTAACTACCCATTATTATGTTTTATGTTTGATGATATAAAAATTCGTATTTAAGAGTTGAAAAAATAATGTAAAGGCCAAATCAAAAATCTCAATTATGATTACAAAAATTTAATGAATTTTTGTTGCAACAGATATTGTGGTGATGTGCTGACCATTTGATGCGAATAAAATAAGATTCTGCTTCGTTTTAGTAATCATCTATTCGCTTTTCAATACTGAAGAGTTGATAATGCATTTTTGTAATGTAAAAACAAAAATTTCATAATTTTTCAAATTAAAATTTCGCATTTCTATGGTTCTTTGGGTCTGAAGCTTAAAAAAGGCACAAAAATTATAAGAAAATGAAGGCAAACAAAAATTTTTTTCTTCTTTTTTTTGACAACTTCCGCAAGATATTATCAAAGGAGATAATTAGCATTAAAAAACCAACTTTTAAGGCGGGAATAGGGTTTTTTAATTTTTTTTTCGAATTATTTTATGAATGCATTATATCTCAAGAATGTTGTCTAAATTTCAACTCAATCGGAGCAAAATTGACAAAGCCGATAGAACTCGCTTATGAACGTTTCACCGCAAATTTTTTAGTGTTCAAAACTTTAAAACGTTTTTCCCCACAACTCAAGTTTTCAAAGTCGGTGTCCCTCATAACTTCAAAACTACTGCACCGATCGGTTTTTGAACTCCATTTCTGTACATAATTTACGATGTAACGCTAGAGTTTTTTCAAATTTGTTAATATTTTTCATTTTACAATAACAAAATAACCGATTTTTTTTCGCAAAAAAATCTAAGAATCCTTCAGTGTTCCCAAAAAGTGAAATATTTTAATTTCGAAAAGCGTTACCTGGGCAAAGCGATTATCTAACGATATAATTTTGATTTTTTGATTCTTGAGGGACACCGCAATTCAACTTTTTTCCGAGACGCTCCAGAATAATTGCTGCCATTGCCATATTTTTAAATATTTCTCCATGAAAATTTTACAAAATATTCTTCAAATGTCATACTATACTGCACCATTGGTTTTAATAAAGAGATTTTAACTGTTTCATAAAAAAAAAAAAAATCACAAGAAAGTGCCTTTTTTTACACGAATTAACCCTATTATCCTCTTAATCTAATCTAGAATTTTTGCAAATTCATTTTTATTCATTTTCAAAATATATACTTTTAAATTCAATACAACCTGGTAACACCAACTAACATAGAGAGAGAGAGAGTGAGAGATCACTCATAAAAAACAACAACAACCAAAGAAGAATATCCAATAAGAGCCAATTATACCATAAAGACGGTCTGCTCAAGCCTTTGTCAGTACACAACGTCGTCAGAGTGTGTATTAAAATCAAATTATTTAAATTTTGTATCGTTTTTGTATTAAATTTGCTGAGAATATCGTGCATTTGCACAGACGGTCTTGTACGAGTATATTGTATATAACCCTTTAGTAATGTGATGATCTTCTATGCGAAAGAAGCAACTGTAACAACTGGTTTTATGTATAAGAGAATGGAAAGAATCGAATCGAATCGTAATTGTTCGATAAAATTGAATATCAAATTCGATATAATCAGCATATTAGATATACATATGTAAATTTTTTAGTATTTAATTAAACAGAAGCAAGAGCTAAGACTAAGAAAACTTACAGAGATAAGCTGACAAACATCTATTAGGGGGCGTTGAAGTGTTTGTGTGTGTGTGTGTGTTTGCAGAAATCCCACGTTGGCTAAAATCACATTTGCAGTATTTAGAATACAGTATTTTTTTCTCGCATGTATTTCAAGATTAAATGCAAAAACAAGCAAAAACCATTCATAAAGATATTCAGCAATCACTTTACACACAAATTTCGAGATTCTTTGATTCTAAAAAGCTTATATATGCATTAACGATCAACTCGACGTATGGTAATGTTTTTATATGCTTCTCGTAATCGTCATACGGTTTGATGAGAATTGACGTACAAATATAATCAACTTGTACGCACGCACACACACACAAATGCATGCATACGTATGTACGTACGTGCACCTCAAAACACTACTGTTGCTTTTGTGTACACGCAGCAAAACACTTTTTCTTCTTCTTTCCTCTTCTCCACTTATTTCATTTAATTCTTTTTCTTCGTTTACTTTTCGCTGTACATGTGTGTGTGTGTGTGTAAAGTGAAAATTTCACAAATTATTGGTATTATTATGTGTGTTGTAAGAGAAGACAACAAACTAATTTGCTTTTTATCTAATAACTTCTAGCTTTTCTTTAACATTCACCAACTTCACCAACTGAACACAATGCACAGAGACAAACTCTTTTTTCGTATATCGTTATTTTATGCTACTAACTTAAAATACTAATCTTTTATAGGTTTCTTCTTCTTCATGTGTGTAGAATTTTAATTTACTTCTTACTTTCGCATAGAATGGAAAGCCTCAAATTGCATTTTATTATGCAGTGCAACACATTGAACATTCACTTCTCACAAATAGCACGCTGCACGAAGTACGTATGTACCAAACAAGAATATAATTCCTCCAATTTGATTTCTGATTAATTACGTTTAACAAATATTATTTCATTGGCTTCAGTGATTTCTTTTCTTGTGCTGTATGAGTGAAGAAAAATCTCACTTCTTGTATCTTTTATTGTTTTTTTTTTTGCACTCGACAACAATGCATATAGCAAAGAAGTGAAGAAAAAAAAAAACATAAAACCCCAATATAACGAACGCTCCGCTCTACACTGTAATCCAAACTTCCACGACACGAGCAAAACGTCAACTGTTTCTTTTCCATTTCGTGAAACCACCGTCATCGTCAACAAAATACATCATCGGTGAAACAGTGTTGCCGTCGCACCACACAATTGTTGTGATGAATTTGCAAAGTGTAAAATTAGTACTAAAATGCAGAGAGATGTAGAGAAGGTACGTACAATCGATACAAATTATGAAATGAATCGATACTATGAGTGAAAACCAATATACACATGGAAATATATCGCTCTTCAAAATCGTGTGCGTTACAGTTTTTGTCGTGTTGGCCTCTTTTTTGTACTTTAATATTTCATTTAAATTGTATTCAAAAGAAAAGGTTTGCCAAAATAAAATTTCTGTATGAATAATCGTATGAGAAAGACTAATTTGCAAAGAAATACGCTCGTCGAACACGTTGGCCGTCAAGACATAAACCGAATAAATTATCTTAATACAAATTCAATTAGATGCGTTCCAATTTTCTATAAAATAATATAAATTTTAGTTGATATCACATTTAATAATTTTTTATTTCACAATAAAATAGCGAAAACTTAACAGATATGCGCAAAATGCATTTTTATAGTCAGTCATTTAACTTTTCGATATTTATTAGTATTAACCATTGCCATGTTACATTGTTTTTCGCTCTTCTCTTCTGTGTAACGTCGGTTCACTTGTGTTCGGATCATAAAAAAAGTACGTAAAAGTGCACAAAAAAATTTGAAAAAATTCACGAAACTTTATTGAGAGTTCTATTTTAAGGATCAATCGCTATATTAACAATTTTTTAATTTGCTTAAACAATATAACTATTTAAACAAACAAAAACGTGGAAAAGCTACAAGGTATAATCAGTTTCGGCAGGGCACAAGTGACCCGACGTTACACGTTAAGGATTAAGCAGATGGATATTTTTGTGTTTTGTGTTTGTTTAACTTTATGATAAATTCAAGCAACAACCAACTAGAAATTTGCTAAAAATTTAACTAATGAACTGTCATACTGGCTGCGAGAGGAATATATTGGTTGTCACTCTCCTTAGTGTTCAGTGTTCATAGACTCACTTTGACATTATTCAACCATACCACAATAAACAAAATAGTACGGCAATTGACATTTCCCTTTTGAGAGTTGCCCTTACAAAAGTCATTGGATATGCTTTATACATTTGTAGATTTACGGATTTCAAAAAAAAAAATTATTTCGTATTTAAATTATAAAATTATAGCCCGCAGTTATTGTTAAAATTAAGATCATCTTAAAATCGGTTTTTTGACAGATTTTTCAATTATCTTAACTTTGACTATAAATTCGGGGCTACATTCCTCAATATTTCAATGCGTGTTAAAAATATTTCGTCGAAAAAATAATTATATTTAGTTAGGGAAATACGAATTGCTGAAAACCCAGCTTTTATAGCCTAGACAGACGGCAGCGTTAATCCGGATTAACGAGTTAATTCGGACATTAACAGCAGATAATCCGCATTAGCTCTACGAGTTAATTCTCTAAATTAAAGAGGATTAGGGCAATTTTCGATGGCAACACTGCTAACAATTAACAGTTGTTTTCTCTTGTGAATTTTTTCTCGATCCAACTTACAAAACAATTAGTATGTTCGCTAACAAAAAACCTTGAACAATTGTTAACAATTTTAGACGGGAAAAGCGTTGCCGAACGAATAAATCCAGCTGTCAATTACGAACTGTGAATGTCAATTTACAAGTTTCTAATAAAGTTGGCGTACTTCTTGAATATTTTCTCATAATGAGAGTGACAAATGACAGAAATTGATAGGGATAGTAATGTATGTGAACAAACCTAATAAAACAGCAATCAGCTGTTTGCTTAAGCTGCAATACTGCCGTCTGTCAAGTTAGTATTTTATTCGGATTATGTGCGCAGTTAATCCGGATTAAGGCTGCCGTCTGTCGAAGTTATTATAAACGACATGTATTGTTAGCACCACCGATATAAGAGCTGTCACCAAAGGGTTAAAAGAACATAGCATATATCACACTCAGAATAAAAACGATTGGAATATTGTACGTTCCTACGATCAGCTTATAGGAGTTCTATGTGCTTTTTTTAATTTTTGAGCTTGACGTATACAGTTTGATTTGACGTTTCTTGTCTCAAGGCTGAACTTTTTTGGTACTAAAGGTTTGTTGGCTTTGTTTCGTTAAATTATTGGATTAAACATTTTGCATTCGATACTCTAATAAAATTCGACAACGTAACATTGAAACCTGTAGAAATTAGATTTTCAACGGAGCATATGAGAGTCATTCTCTTTTCTCTCTCTATCATATTGCTATTTTATACTAAATCTAGCTATCTCTTTCCTACCTATATAGCATACATAGGTATTCGTGTTGACTAATCGCACTCCGTTTTTTACATTATGTACTTTACATTCTGTTATATTACGTGTTGACAATTAGATTTACGAAATTATTTTACTTTTTTTTGAAGATTTAATTTAGTACATGTTTAGTTTCTGGTTACGTCTGATGTCATTCCTATGAAATAGTAAAAATACAATAGGGAATTTTGCGATTGCATAGGAATGCCTTCAGTGACCAAGGAAACTAAAACCATGATGTACTAAAATATTGCATCAAGCAGTTCATTAATTTCTAAGGACAGTTTTATAATAAGCACTTGCTTTCTTTGATAAAGAAACCCACCAATATATCGAAGGTCATCACGTAAATAATTTACGATATGCAGATAAGTGTGATAATGCTTCTTAATATCATATTATCGATATAATATACAATTTCCAAAACAAATATTTCAATAATTTTTTTTTTTTTATTTCCATTTTATGGCATATATAACTCAATTTCGGAAAAATTGTCACTTATGAGTTGTCAATGTTTGACCATCGATATGTCGATAATATGATATTAATATGCATATCTTTTTTCTTTTTTATATCATATGTATGTATTGTGATTGAATAATAATTGGGTAAAAATACTGTAATTTACAATTTACTACTCATTCTAATTAGTATTGTCGAATTTCTCCATTTCATACCCAGTTTTATAAGATTTCTGCATATGCAAAGTTATTGACAATTTTTTATATATATTTATTTGAAATACATACTAAGCAATATTGAAAATACTATCGATGTTCCACATTTTTGATTATAATTTATTATAAATTAAATTAAATCAATACACTTAAACCATATTGGAAATAATACGAATAGTAAAATATGAATAAGATTGATAGGAATCTAATTATTTGAATACATGATTGAAGTTGATAATTGCTTTAATAGCAAGCAAATTATTATTAGATGCAATGAGTACATTCATGGCTTTCATGCGATCGATATTAGTTTAAATATTGCTTATCAATTCATAAATATCTGTAAGATTAGTTATGTCTTATCTATTGCATATGCAAAAAGGTAAAAAGTGTAAATCATTTACGATATGAAGATAAGAATGTTCATAATTTAGAATAAAATACATAAAACGATGCATTGATTACTCTAACTTTTGAACACCCCAATAATAAACACACCATCAGGCTTATTCTGAACAAATTTACGCATGAAGTATTCATGTGTTTTCTACTTACATATGACGCTATTTTATGAAGATGCTCCAATTTCAACACTGCGATTATAAAGTGCTATCAATTGTGTTACTATAGTCCAAAATCCAATTACATCAATAGAACTAATAGAGATGCCTTACCATGCACATATAGTATAGGATTAACAAGTGCAATAAATATTCGTGCTGTGTGTATACAACAGAAAAATCAGCTGATATGATCTGCGAAATTAAACAATTTAATAATTTCACGAATGCGCATAAAATATCACATACACTCACAACTAGTTCAATATAAACGTAATAAACGATTCTTTTTGTATTTTCTTATTGCCACACAATGGGCAGCCTCCAGGCAGACGTTTATGCTATTACTCAATATTATATGTATATGTTTTTAAAATGTTTAATATGTATGAACGAAGGCTGATTGGCGATTTGTAGTGTTGGTGTTACCTGTAAGATAAAAGATGGAGCGCTAATTAATGTGAATCAAAGATGACACAGCAACAGAGTCAACAGTTCTGTACCATTGGCTGAATCATGCAACTTATAACATTAACTTACCGGCTGTTATACTTCGATATGCATACGTACGAATTTTATAAATAGTTGCACAATTCATATCGTTTTCATTACAGGAAATTACACATACACAAATGTGTATTATAAACATGTAGCTATAATTATTATCGAGAACTTACCAACTTTAATTTGCCTTCGTTCGCTTTTGAATATATATTCCTTTCCGAATATTGTATTACTGTATCCGTTGTGTGTTGTATCACTTTCAAAGTGTGTTTTTGTTTTCTGACCACCGACAATTGGATAAAATAAATTGTGAAAGAAATACCAGCAAGCTTTTTACAAACGAATGGCACCACAGACAAGAAAAAAAAAACGAACAAAAGTTCATAAGGGAAAAGGCAAAAAAGTCATTTGGTAATGTTACCATATTACTAAAATACATATTTTTTTCTAAATAAATAAATACAATATAATTTTTCATATTTTTTCACTGTGATATCAAATTTTTATTTAAATAAATATTTTATTTCTCGCTAATTATTGCTGAAATAAAACTCATAGTAAAACATTAATAAATGAAGCAGTGTAGTTTTCTGCAATCATATATAATCCAAAAAAAAAAAAAAACAACCCTGTTTTTTATCAAACATCATTTAAAAGCTTGCGCGAGTAGTAACACGAAGAACAACTGACAACACAACAATTCGACAATTGGAGCACAGGTTTTCTCACTCACACTCAGGAGTCACAGGCATACATAAAGTCAAATTACCAACGAGTAGAAAATAAGCTTCCTGTCATTCTACTTCGTTTGCCCATCCGAAGGCATAATTTGCAGACGAGTACAAAAAATTTTATTGAACGTTCGACCGAGTTGGAGCCAGCAGCCATACACACACCACACGTTTATGATTCTATAGTATTTGATATACAAAAAAAAAAAACGGCAGAAAATTTTGCGTTAGCAGAAATTGTGTTGAAGTGAATATAGCATTTGATAAAAACCAAGTGATATTTAAAGATTTAATCAAACTTTTGAAATATAATATAAGAAATACAGTCGCCAATACCGTCACTCCGTCGCAATGAATGAGGAATATGACGCCATTGTATTAGGCACCGGCCTTAAGGAGTGCATCCTCAGTGGTATGCTATCGGTGTCCGGCAAGAAGGTGCTACATATCGACCGCAATAAGTACTATGGCGGTGAGTCAGCCTCTATAACACCGTTGGAGGAGCTATTTCAACGTTACAATACTGAAGCGCCCGGTGATAAATATGGGCGTGGCCGTGATTGGAATGTCGACCTTATTCCCAAGTTCCTGATGGCAAATGGACAGCTGGTAAAATTGCTCATACATACGGGCGTTACTCGCTATTTGGAATTTAAATCCATCGAAGGTAGCTACGTTTATAAGGGTGGCAAAATTGCCAAAGTGCCCGTTGACCAAAAAGAAGCACTCGCCTCTGATCTTATGGGTAAGTTTAAATTGCAGTTACAATTCGGTAACATATGAAGAAAAAAAGGTGTATTCGAAACACACAAAATACAAACGATAAGTGTCGTTGACTTAATACATATGAGTATGTATGGATGAATGTGTGGCTGATGTTTGTTCTGGTCATTTGTATTTTCAACTAAGAGATAAAATGGAGAAAACTAGCAATATTTTATGATTTGCAAAATTCCATGCCAGCATTTTATTTAATTGTCCGCAGTGTACTTGTTTATTAGTACCTATTGTCTTTTATATTCTAGCTTTTTTTTTGCTATCAATTTTGTGACACGTAATTGTTTATGTGTGAGTGTATGAGTGTTTCAAAAATGAAGATAATGAATGACTGGGAAATATAAAACGAAAGAATCGAGTTTTAAAATCGAATATGCAAACTCTTTTATTGCAAAGAATTTATGATAAAGCAGAAGGTAAGGTAGGTCGCAATAGGTAAAAGTAATAATGTATTGTCAAAAGAGGGGCGTAATGTTTATAAAAACAACAAAATTCAGGTTTCATACATATGAGCATGTAATAAAATTCCAGGAAATTTTTACCATAACCAATTATCAATCGAAATTACTTTATTGTATAATATTTGCAAATAGTTTTCTTAAAAAATATGTTGCTATTAGTAATTTTATGTGATTCGAATTCGATTAGTAGATGCCAGCGCGTCAAATGTACGCTACACATAAGCATGCAAAATTAACAGAGCGAAGTGAATTGCATTTGACTGATAGTTTTATCTATGTATGATGATGAATGTATATAGAAATATGAATATGTATATAATGAAAAATGTTGGAATGTTAAAAATAAAAAAGAAATGAGTGAAATTGTTTGTATTACATACGTTAATGTTATAAATTTAGTGATGCCACATTGTATTGTTTGTTACTTGTTTGAAAGTAAAGGGTGAACAACAATAGGCGCGTTTTATAAACGATATTGATGCTAAGCTTCCTTAACAAAATTTTTTTTCACCTTAAGTAAAAATTATCAGGTTTTGAGGGTCATTATCTCGGCGATGAACCAAACCAGTCTCAATCGATAGCATTTGACTTTAGTAGCAAAAAAGCCAAATTTTTTCTTATAAACCCATATTAAAAATTTCCGAGGATTATTTTCTCAGATTATAACCCTCTAACTTTTTCGACAAATCCGCTAAAAATCATCATTTGGGAAGAGGTCAAGTGTTAAAATATTCTTCAGAAAATTTCACTAAGGGTCACCAAAGACAAATAACTAGTACGAGTTATAGGTTACATGTAAAAAACGAATATAGATTTTAAGTACTTTATTTTTAAAAATCCATTACATACTGTGATAGTACCTAGCCACAATTTGAGGGTCATTGTCTCGAGGCTGAACCAAACTAATCCCTTTGTGCTCCACTACGTCTCGATTTTTTTTTTTACAGTGCTTTAAAATTGGTTTTTGAGCTCAAAAGTACAATTTGAAAAATTCTTGTCTTCGGAGACCTATATTAACCCTCTAACTACCACCCGTATTGGTCCTTTTAGAGCTTTTCGAAAAATCCCTAACCCATAAAAAATCGCAAGAATTTTTGAGGAGAGACAATGTATAACTGAATTTTTTAAAATTAAAACATTCCGTGCTGTTTTATTATGAAATAGTCATAAATTATCTTCGAAAGTTGTTTCATAATTTGCAAGTTATTCATTTGTATACAAGTCGTGTGACAATAAAACGCTATTTTATTGGTGTTATTTGAAATGAATGATTCGTTATCACCTTGTGAAGCATCGAATGAACAAATTTTCTCGTTCAACTACCGATTCAACGAATAAATGCAATGAGTATCGAATCGAGCTTTTATTATACTCGTATGTAATTTCTCTCATATTCCTATAATGCAACGAATCGGTGAAATGGGGGGTATCAAATTGATTTTTTTTTCAATATGGCAACTATGTACATAAATACGACTTAAATCTGATTCATCCTGTATTAAAATTGCTTATTTATTTTATAATTATATATTTTCTTTCGCTATGTTATTCTTCTGTCTTCTTCATGTTATTCAGGTTTTTGCTTCTTTTTTTGCACTTTGTAGCTTAATATCAGCTGCCTCTAACAACAAAAACTTGCTGCTGGAATGATGGGGGGACAGAAATGTTTTGCTGGTAGTGGTCTTGTTATTATTGTTGATTTCTTGCAAAATTTTGCACAAAGTATTTTTATTTGCAATTAAATTTGTTGTATTACTTTTATTTTGCAATTAACATGATTTTTTTTTATTAGCAATGACGATGTTGAGTATATTTTTTAAAGTAATTTTTCTTCTCATTGAATAATTTACAATTTCAATGGTTAAAAATGTACAATGTGCAGCATACATATATTATATTTGTAGGCACATAGGTATGAATGATTATGATTGTTATTTCAAAAATTTAACCATTGCCATGTCTTGGTTACACGGAACTACGCAAGCTATACAGCAATTTTGAAACCAACTATTATTGGTGGCTGTTCTAGAATATTAACCTTAATTTTATCTTTTAGTTTGTAAGTACCCATATCTTTTCATACCCTTTCACTTTGTATGACGTCATGCCTGTACTTTGTATGTACGTATGTATGCATGGATTTGAAAGTGGAAAAAATTTAAATTAGCAATATATACCTCTATACAACCATGGTCAATGAAATAGGTGTGTGTATATATGTAAATATTAAAATTGTTCACATCAAAGTCGGTTTGTTAATTGTTGCGAAGGTCCCATCCATTGGTACATTATACTCATATCAGCCTAACTCTGCCTTTGCTGTTTGATGTTCAAGAGTACTTTATGAGGTTTACTTCAGGATCCTTAAATTGACTTATATACTCAACAGTAGTGAGGGTCAATTTTATCGATTTCGATACCTAATAGAATGCTGTTATTATGAGATTTATACTTTTTTCTAGATTTCGCAGCAAATTTAGTAGATTCAAACATATGTTTATTAATATCACCTTTAAAATTTTATATTACCCTAGAAAATCATATTCTGGTTATTTACCAGCTTTGTTGAGGCTACCAAGGGGCAGTGAATTGGGGAGGGATCTCAGTCTGGGACGGCTAACTCTGAGCTGGTTGACTGCACTAATAACTGGGCGTAGCAATTTCAGGTACCACCTCCGCAAGATGGGTCTTGTTGAGGGGGAGGATGCTGACATTTGCAAATTATGCATGGAAGAGGCAGAAACAGCGGCGCACATAGTGCGCCAGTGTCCTGCATTGACAAGCAGGAGAATGTCCACACTGTGTCGACAGTTTGTTGATGAGCTCGAAATATGGAAATATGCTTGAAATAACGCGTGATGTTATTATGAGGAAGGAAGTAGAAGAATTCTGCAACCAAACAAATAATTAACATACGATTTGAGGGACGAAAGGGACCCAGATAAGTGGTCTGATTCGGCTAATCTCTAAATATATATATTTACTATAATAGGCATAGAGAAATATTTAAGAGGATGTGAGAGCAATATCCTATGCTGCTGACGCTAACGAATAAACTAGAGTACCTAGAGTGTCTTTTGGAAAATAATACAATACGACATCCACTACCCGACGAGGGAACAATGGAGAAATAAGAATCAATTCTAGGAGGTCTAACAAACATTTTCCTTACCAACAGCTCCAAGACCAAAAATGCTGAATTTTTGCTATGGCCGTAACAACGACGGCTTTTTAGACGCCATACTGAAAGTAACGCATTAGATAATTGAGAAGGAATAGCGCGGTAAACATATTGAGGTCTGCAGTGACATTCAAGCTGCAAAAAATCTCTAAAAATTGCGCTCACGACTTCAATGATTATCCAAGAGTATAAGTCAACACTCAGCTCCATCACAAGAAGGAACAGGCTTGAACTTATTTGGGTTTCAGGACATGGTGGTGTTCAAGGGAACGAAATGTCCGATGAGCTAGCAAACTGTAGATTAGCGGATAATCCAGTATGACCAGAGACAATTATCAGAATAAATTTGGCAGATAGTGTGACTTTGGATTACGGACCAAGCGGACAACAGGTCAAGTACTTGCAGATTCTGCTGTGATGCGGAATAGTCCATGAAAAACTTAATCACAACCAGTGATGCACTAGGCCACAGGAGGCACAAAATCCTACGTTCATACCTACTAAAAGATGATCACCTTCAAATGTTCCCCCCGAAGGAGCTGGTTCAATTCCTCGATATATTAAATATACTAAATATCTAAGTCTAAAGGGGTGGACAATAGACCAGGATGGTCGCAGTGCATTAAGGCCTTAGCCTAACCCGTACTACCATTACCATTACCAATTACAGGCCATACTACAGCACATGACAAGCAAAGGCGCCATCCATAATTCAAATTGAGACTTCTGAGATACATTCAAGTGTCAAAGAAGTCTGTGTCCTTCATTTTTTCGTCATTTTGTAAATTTCTGTCTTCTCTTCCTCATCCTAATCTATATCTGTCAGGTCTTTAGTGCAATAAAAAAAATAAATATGTGGCACTTAAAGCCCCGAAAGGCTCATTGGCCGAGCTTTTCTTCCATTACTGTTGTGCATGTTAAATTTTGGACAGTATTAGACGGTACCTACTTATTTTAGCCGGTTCCGAACGGAAGAACCCTTGTCACATCACTTTTTCTGAGCTTCGTCACAGAGTTCTTTTAAAAGCTTTTTCATGGCAAGTTGTTACTGTCGGAAGAATTGCCAATTGTTTGCCGACAGGTGGGTACCGTTCGAAAGAAAAATCTTTTCGATATTAAATTTGTTATGCATCAGCCGGGGATTGAACCATGACCTACAGATCAGAAGGCCAACACACTAACCACTGAGCTACGTCAACCACCGTAGTACAATAGGCCTGGGAAAATTGCCTTCTACGGCGTTCTCCGATCTATTCACATCTATCCGTCTATCTATCTAAATAACTGAAGAAGCGCCGCACCAAGAGTTTTTGACCTTCCTTTCAAGCAGGTCGGTGTTTCTAATTAATTCGTTGTTGTTGTTGTTGTAGCAAAAATACGGAAATGCTTTGTTTTGGTCCCGTACAAAGAATTTCTGTATTCTGATGAGGTGAATGGACCTTGGTCGATCACATGGTCGAGTGCTTCCGGGACGTAGGCCCCTCCATTCTTGGGGCGCCTAACTTCTGACTCCAGGAGCAGTTTGATTTACAATTAATAATTAATTCGTATTTTTTGTTCGTTGGCTTCCATGGCTAAATTGTGTGAATTACACTTCGAACTGGTTCCGCATCCATCGGGATGTTCTATCGGGTTTTATACCATCATTATCACATCATTTGTATCTGACCTCTGCTAAAAACCTCTCTCTATCCCTCTCGTAATTGAAGATTAATCAATATACAATTTTTTTTTTGTATTAAACCTATTTTATTTGTCATGGGTGTGTATCAAGTTAATGCTGTAGCATCATGCCACACTCATGAGAACGATGACACAGAACAGAACATCAAGCCGAATACATTTGCACATTTATAAAAGTCTATTAAATATTAATTAAAGTTTTTCCTCTTCTCTTTTTCACACACACACACACATACACACACACACACACACACACTATATAGGCATGTTTGAGAAGCGTCGTTTTCGTAATTTCCTAGTCTATGTGCAAGATTTCAAGGAGGACGATCCAAAGACATGGAAAGATTTTGATCCAACTAAAGCGAATATGCAGGCACTCTATGATAAATTTGGTTTGGATAAAAATACTCAAGATTTTACCGGTCATGCGTTGGCATTATTCCGTGACGATGAATATCTCAATGAGCCGGCAGTGAATACTATTCGACGTATTAAATTGTATTCGGATTCATTGGCACGATATGGTAAATCACCATATCTCTATCCGATGTACGGTTTGGGTGAGCTGCCACAAGGTTTTGCACGTCTATCGGCCATCTATGGCGGCACTTATATGCTGGATAAACCAATCGATGAGATTGTCTTGGGCGAAGGTGGCAAAGTGGTTGGTGTACGCTCTGGTGATGAGATTGCCAAATGTAAACAAGTCTATTGCGATCCAAGCTATGTACCAGATAAGGTAAGCAATTGTGTTTTTTTTTTTTATTAATTTTTAAAATTTTAATTTCTCTTTTTAATCGTTACACAGGTACGCAAGAAGGGCAAAGTAATACGTTGCATTTGCATATTGGATCATCCGATTGCCAATACAAAGGATGCACTGTCAACGCAAATTATCATTCCACAGAAGCAGGTCAATCGTAAATCGGACATTTATGTGTCACTTGTCAGCTACACTCATCAGGTGGCTGCAAAGGGTTGGTTCGTTGGTATGGTCTCGACCACGGTCGAAACTGATCAGCCAGAGAATGAAATCAAACCGGGCTTAGATTTGCTCGAACCGATTGCACAAAAATTTGTTACGATCTCAGACTATTTGGAGCCCATTAATAATGGCATCGATACACAAATATTCATTTCGGAATCATATGATGCTACAACACATTTTGAGACCACTTGTCTGGATGTCTTGGATATTTTCAAACGTGGTACTGGTGAAGATTTTGATTTTTCCAAAATTAAACACGAACTAGGCGATGAGGAGCAGTAAATTAAAGAGAGAAAATGAAATAAAGTAGTTGAAGAAGAGAGAGAGAGAGAGAGAGATGAATATAAAAT
Source organism: Megamerina dolium (assembly GCA_963854835.1). NCBI lineage: Eukaryota > Metazoa > Arthropoda > Insecta > Diptera > Megamerinidae > Megamerina > Megamerina dolium. The sequence continues at coordinate 2,239,877 of OY978529.1, read as the reverse complement.
AAAATAAAAACAACAACCAAAATGCCGCCTAGCTATCATAATTTGAAATTCAATCACTGGCGAAGACGACAACGCAGACATATGTAGATGATGACATTTTATAACTGGAGTGTTTGTGTGTGGATGGAGAAGGCTGAAAATGTATGGGGGCAAATGTATGAGCAAATAAAAATGATGATGTTTGATCGTTGATCATCGGTTAGCCTCCCAAAAAAAAGCAGACAAACTGAATAATAAACTTGTTTTGAGATAAGATTTTTCCAAAAAAAAAAAAAAAAACAACAACAATTATACAATATAGCAAAAAAGAAGAGAAAACATAAATCACTGCTTGTAAGCTGTTGTGCTGCATGCTAATATAGTAAAAGAAAAGCAAATTGTCCCATTCCCCTAAATTTCATAACAAAAATTGAATAAATAAAAGAATTATAAAAAAAATATATATATATATACACATAAATACACGCATACCTATATTGTATTCAGTTTAGCTATTTTATTTTACATACCATACATTTCTACATATATATATATATATATATATATATATATATATATATATATATATATATATATATATATATAATATTGCTCTTATGGAAAAAAAAGGGAAAGATAAATTCAGCATACAATTTAAATACACACATACATATATATAATATATAAAATAAAAGAATAAAATCTTAATTGTTACAATGAAACAAAATAGAGTAGGAAACTATTTGTTAGATGGTATATAATCCCCCGCAAAAATATTTTATTTTTTTGTTTAAAATTTTATTTGCCACATAAAGCATAGCAAAGCACTCCTATATGTGTAATTGGTGTAAAAGAAATGCACTCTTCTCAAATGAATTATTATTATTATTATTATTATTATTATACAGCTTACTACTACAACATATTCCAATATGATCAAGAAAATGATATATACATATGAAGAACTGCATTTTCAAAGAATTTACACAATTTTTTAGACACAAAAAATCATCATCATCATAATAATAGTATATATAGTATGAATTTTTGCGCATATATATATATATAAAAGAAAAACGAATAAAAAACTGATCAAATAAATTTATCCACTATTATTATTATTTATGTTTAGTCCACCTTTGTATTTTTTTTTTTCATTTATTTTGCATTCTCATTTGCTGTATGACTCCCTCCTTCAATACGATGTAATGAATGATAATACATATTCCCCCCTAGAAGTATGCTAAAAAAAAAGCTTGTTTAGTTTTATATACCACACACTTGCATCTGCAGACACAATCATGCAAGTATAATACAGTGTTGAGAAGAAAAAATTCAAACAAACGAGGTATTCAGTAAAACGCTGCAAATTGATAAACAAAAAATAAAAGAAAAACAAATTGCAAAAATGAAATGTGTTTCCAAAATTGGCATTTTTCAATAAATAAAATAAAATAAAAGTAAAAATTGAGATTTATTTGAAAGGAAATATACATTTTTAAAGTAATTGCCATGGCGGAGAAATAATATGTACCTACTAATAAAATAAATAGTTCGTATTTCACAATTTTACTTGCAGGCAATTAAGTTCGATTTGCAGCAAGGACGTTAAAGAAGAGAATCTACACGATTGAAGTTATTCCTACCAGGATTGCAACCGATTACAATCAAAAATCGATTTAGGACGAATTTAGTATGCCTCGCCAACTATCTCTGGTCTTCGTTAGCTGGCGTCAAGTACTCCAGTTCTTGATTTTTCCACCGGAGGTTAGGTCGGCCTCGTCTGTGTCGTCTACCAGCGGATTCCGAATATAATACCGTGTTAGGGAATATGCAAAGCCGACTTGACCTTCCTCACACTCTTTATAGTTCTATCTTTTTGCGTCTGAAAAGACGCACTCCATTTTTCTCTGTACCGCTCCGTAACAGCACCTGCACATGGAACTTCTCTGTTTGCGGTGTCTTTTTCTACAGCGTCGTTCTCGCGACACTCCTGGTCATACCACTCAATCCTCAGAGGTTGATAATAACTGAGCACCTCTTCGACAGCAGTAGCCATCGAGTTAGATATATGAGTCCACCGTGCGCATGTATCATCGAGTGGAGAGTGTTCTGCATAAGTAGGTCCAATTAATATTATTATTATTAGAGCATTGTATTGCAGTGCGATCCTATGTCTATTGTGCACCCCATCATGGACTAGAGTATTTCTCTAAGTCCAGCAACCTTAAGGAAGTCCTAATCTAATGGACTTTAACAGATTTTCCGGTATTATAAATTCTCCGAAGTTTTTCTTTTTTGTGTGCATAAGTGCTGGGCACGTTCCCAACACATGTTTTGCAGTTTCATTCTCCTCCCTGAAATGTCGGCAGGTTTCATCCGAGAAGATTCCCATTTTCGTTAGGTGATAATTCAGCCTGCAGTGTCTTGTTTAAACTGATACATTCCTCAAATCGTTTTAGGTTATAGGTCCCTAAAAGTGTCTTGGATTAAGACAACCCTGGTAGGTTTTTCCAATATGATTGTCCTACGGATTCATAACTCCTTTTCATGAGCTAGCCTATAAAGCTCCTTTACCCAGACCATAGAAGTGTTCTGGGCCTACAAAGGATGTTGCTGCTCCCTTCCTGGCAAGCCTATCCGCTAGCTCGTTGCCTCAAACTCCAATATGCCATGGAACCCAAAGAATCCATAATTGGTTATTATCAAAAAGTTTATTCAGCTTCTCAAAACATTCCCACATCAGTTTTGATTTCACCTGGTTAGAGTTCAGTGCCTTGATAGCACCCTGACTGTCTGTGGCGCATGATGTTGAAGTGAGCACAAGCAGATCCGATAGTCAAGTGGCAAAAGCATTTGCTGTCTCCAGTGATAGCAGCTTACAGACGTTAGGGTTTCTTTGTATGGGACTTCGTTTGGTGTTTGCGACACATAAACGTGTTCGTACTTTAGCTGCGTTACGATAGTGATCCGAGTTGATGCTAGCATAACGGATTGCTTTTACGTCCATTGCTCTTGAAGCATGCTTTCCGTCGATCGCCACGTGATCAATTTGATTTCTGGTTCGCTGATCTGGAGACAGAAACTACACTTTATGAATATCGAGATGTTGGAATCTTCTAGTGGTAATTAACATGTTTCCTGTTGAGGGAAAGTCGTCAAGCCTCATCTCGTTATCGGCGGGGGTGGTTCTGGTGGGGTCTGAATTTTTCGACAGTTGTGCTAAAAGTGCCTTCCTTGCCCACCCTTTGGTATCGTGGCGGGAGGGGCGGTCACAACCTTCTTCGAGCCATTGAAAAAAGCTATCCTTGATCGTATCATTCTTCTCATCCGTCAAAGCGTGAGCAAATATTAGGCTAAAGTTAAATATTTTTGGCTTAATGCCGACTATTGCCAGCCGCTTCGCTGACAGATGTAAAATGTGAGACTAGAGTGTCGCAGTCTCTCACTGACAAAAAATATAGATTCTAGTTCGTGCCTCCCCATCTGCATTTCCGTAAATCATGGTCCTTATTTCGTTTGCAGGGGTCATCAATAAAATTTCATTTGGATAGAGTTATTGTGTGGTGGGTCCTAAGCCCAACACACAACCTCTAACCGTGAACGATTTCCCCACTCACTTCAGCATCCCAATGCGTGTCAGCAAAGCAGAATTATTAATTAGGGGTTTTACTAGATTCAAATCTGAATTGGAGGTCCAGTATTGAGTTGCGAGTAAGAAAAGCCTGTGCTAGGCTTTTTTACTTTATTTCTGTAAAAGGATGTCTGGGAAAGATGGGGGCAGTACGACTTATACTTACATTCGGTGGAATAATTTGATAGCCGACTATGTAGGTAAGAGCTGGAATGTTCGAAAACTCTGTAGTATTCAACGAGCGGCTAGTATCGGTATCACAGGGGCACTTGAGACATGTCTCACGGAAGCCTTAAATGTAATGGTACATCTAATCCCTATTGATCTTCATATACAAAAATTTCGCTTCCAGCTGAGCAATTAAGCTTAATGAAGTCGCCTAATTGGGAACCACAATAAGGATACATGTATGTAAGGTATGTGGTTCGTTGACACCCAGGTTGCAGTAAAAGCTCCCAATCCAATACTATAAAATTTAAACAAGTAAAGGAATGTAGGGGGAACTGGCTGAAGTAAAGTGGTTTGCTTTGGATCATCGAACGAAATTAGAAAGTAAGTGAATTGGTCCACATTGGTACTTCTCAGAACATGACTCACCTGGAGGATATCAAAAAAAGTAATTACTTACACCATCTTCAACTAGCAAATGGTGGGTGGAAATCACTCACACTCACAGAACATTTGATATGGCCTGTCTATAACCCTAGAACTGTTCAACAGGGACAAATTCGGCAAGTATAGGCTCCCAGAGGTTTTCTCGGTTCGTTGGTTCTTACGGACTCGTGCGAAAACTTAGAAGAGGAGACAACTCAACAATCACAATCAACTATGGACTAATAGGCATAGTATGACCCTATTCCATTAATCTTTTAATAACTGAAATTACAAATTGGGCGCTTATTCGATAGTACTTATCGATAGTCCATATATATTTCTTAAATCTCTAAAATTTACAATATATTTCATAGGATAATTAAATTAATTAAAACGTGCAACTCCATATATTTACATATATTTTCTTGTTAAACATCTAATAGAGTTCCTCTTGTCTTCTTGGCTAATGGAACTTCATCCTGTTTTGCACGTGCTCCCAAATCTGTAAGTTTACCACCTTTTCGTTGCAATTGCTTTTCAATAATGCGTGCATTATTTGCATAACTATCAGCTACCTCGCGCTGCATAAATAAAAAGAAACAGTACAATCATAAAAGTAACACTTAAAATTGAAAAATATGTTGTGCACATACCGCTTCAATTTCATCTTCTTCCTCATCAATGGTGGAAACTGTTACTGAACTAAATTTGCCCATATTCTTTGTATGACGTGTTACCATCACCTTCTCACCAGCACCAGCATCTATCACTTCACCATCAGCGACGACACTAATGTCTGTGGGAACAAGTGTACTACTGTCTGCCTGCACTTTTATCGATTCCAATTGTTGCTCATTTTTATTTTTCATTAATGCATGTCGTATTATGAAAGTAACATTTGATTCAGGCTCATGCCGATAATAGAGTGGAAGATTGCAGTTTTTACACTGTAAAAATGAACACATTACATATATAGAATAAGATTATTTAACAAATTTTACACTTACATTAAGGCGATATTGTCGTTCAATGCCTTTGTCACGTTTTATGTATACACTATCGGCTGGCGTGAAGGTAAGCTTGTGTGCATTCTTACGTCCATCTATAACACGTGCTGCATCCACACGGCGTAATGGTAATTTCTCAATGGTGGAATCTAAGCATATTTGTAATGAATATATTTATTACAGCTACTTGTATATTTTTATTTTTATTCGATCTTACCTAGAATCAATGCAAGTTTACCACATATACAATAGTATATATTTAATGGCTTTTCATTGTTATATTCTTCTTGATCCTTGACATCAGAACAAACTATACTGCGTGAAACGACTTTCGGCATTTTATTAACAAATTTACTATGTAATTAATTTATTACGATACTATTTCTCTTTGAAATGCAATGTAGCAATGAAATAAACAAAACACAATGCATGCTTCTTCTTCGTCGTTGACACATTCACAATAATACGAATCAAACAATACCAAAGGTCTGTTCGCTTACGTAATAGTTTTTACGAATTACTACAAATTTAACTGGAAATGTGTTCGCGTACGCCAAAAACCAGTAAAAGAGGGGAAATTAAATTATTTCCTCTGTGAAAATTCTTGCAAATGTTTACTGGTAATATTTCTTCTAGTAAATAAAATAAATAAATAAATAAAATAATTTCTTCTAGTAAGAATTCGTAAAATAGTAAAAACAGCTGTTCTAACTGGCAAGTCACAGAAATGAAGGAGTTTGAAAATTTTTAATAAAAATTTACTTACAAATTTTCCCTTCGCGTACTTTTTCACTTTGTTCTCATTTTTAGAGAAGATTTTTCTTACGCTCTTGGATCGTGTTGATAGAGAAATTTTACTAGTAAAATACGCGAACGGACCTCAATTTTCTGTAGAATTGTTCTATAGCTCCGCTTCATAAAATACATTAAGGTGCGTTAAATTGTATGTAGTACAAAATTTTAACTACTTTGTTCAGTGAGAAACACACACTTTAGGTCATTTCAAGCTGCCATCTTATTTTCAGGTTTTTACAAATATTTCAATTTAAAAAAAAAAAAAGGTAAAATTAATGGAAGTCAGTTATACATTTCACCGCTCTAGTTACGATTATTTCGGTTATTTGTCAGTTTGCCGGTATTTTATGTTCTCTTTCTATGGGAGTCCTCTTAAGGGATGGAGATGGAAAGTTAGTACGTTTGGAGGAAATGTTGAGAAATATTTAATGGGGCCTATCGTACATTTTACATCTCTACTGGACGATTCCTAGGCAGCTAATATAGATTTGCGTTTTTCGGTGATGAGAACGAAGACTGAAACCATGCTAGAGGCGATTCCTGTTCAGTTTTAGGAATAATTATCGATTTTCAGAGGCTTTTGTGTTCACTTGGAGTGTAGGGAGAAAGTTTATGTTTTCAACTGAGCTGTCATTCTCATATTTAACTGTTTTATTGCTGTGTTTATATCAACTATCTCAATCATGCTCATTCCTGTTTTTCTAGCAAACAACAATTCTGCACACTCGTTGACAAATGTTGCGAATGTGATATCGCCCTAACAACTAACGAAATCCTTATGAATACCGTGTCCTTTTTTCTGCATTTCAAATTCAGCAGTAAAATCCTGTCAATTGGACACAAAAAAAAACGAATATTTTTTATGATAGACGCATTTATATTTTTTAGTTTATTTACTACTCTTTTTAATAATTAATACAGAATGTATATAAAGTAGAAATAGAAATAATGAAAATATATGTATGTATATAAATATATGTATAAATATAAATTGCATTTATATACTCTCACTTGGATTGTAACAATCGATTACTATTTAATGTCATTTTTTGTTTGTTTTATGTTTTCATGAATGTTTAATGTTTAATTTTGAAAATTGTAAAAAAGATTTATGAGCGATTAAAGTATTAAAGTAGTATGATTTACACGAATACATAAATGTTACTTAAGAATTTAATTTCACATACGTACATATAATATAAATGAACTTAATACTAATACATTGAATGTTGGTCATGAGAGATGATTTGGTTTGTTTTCAGTAAATTTATATTTCAATTCTTCTTCTTGTGTTTCTATTGTTCAAACCATAAGAAATAAATAATAATAAATGCATATACATTGAATGTACATATGTAGGTATGAATGTGTATGACGAAATGAACTAACATACAAAAGTAAATATTTTACTATGCCATTTTTTGGTTGTTTAGCAATAAAAGTATGCATGTCTACAGTGAGATTCAAGATATGATCTTATTATTCTTTCGCTTTGAACTTTTCATTTAAACTACTTCCAATGTCTCATGGGATTGTAGTAAATCTTGCTGTTGTTGTTGTTCTTGTTGTGAATTTCCATTTTTACCACTATCAAATTTCAAGAATATATCCTCCAATGATGATTCATTTACCGAATAGTCTTCAACAAGATCAATACAATCGCGTAAAAATAATTCGGTACGTTTGAAAACATTCGACCATTGAATGTGATGAACATTCTTAATGAAATATGTTAACATCCCAGCATGATTTTCACGCAATTCACTATGGCGAAATTGTGAACACATTTGCGTTGTTATATAATCAACATTTTCGGCCGTATCGTCCACTTTCATTTTGACTTTGATGGTAAATCCAGCACCATACAATTGCTTCAAATCGGGTACTGCACCAAGACACTTAAATCTACCATCGGCCATAATGGCTAAACGATTACATAGTTGTTCACACTCATCCATACTGTAATGAGCAACAAATCAGTCAATCAATCAATTTTCAGTTTCAATTTCAACCATCACTTACCTGTGCGATGTAAGTACAATTGTTTTATCACGTTTCTGAAAATCTTGTATACATTTCCAGAGAAAACGACGCGACACGGGATCAACACCAGTTGTCGGTTCATCGAGCAACACCAAAGAAGGGCTACCAATCTAGATAGATGCATAAAAGTAAGTTAATTAATTTTTACCCAACCACAATCATATACTTACCATTGCAATAGCTGCATTCAATTTACGTTTAGTCCCACCAGAATAATGTTGTATGGCGATATTTTGATATTTCAGCAAATCCAATTCTTCCAACCAAAACATTACCTCATTGTGAATGTTCTTTGTGGCGATGCCACGTAATTGAGCCATGTATTTCAGAATTTGATATGACGTCATAAAATGATTTAAACAATCATGTTGTGGACAATAACCAAAACGATAGCGATATTGTGTCTCCTGTTGTAAAATATCGACGCCATCGATTTTGATGGTACCACCCGTTATTGTCCGATTTGCTGTAATCATTTGAAATGTTGTTGTTTTCCCAGCACCATTAACACCCAATAGTCCGAAACATTCCTGTTTGCGCACAACGAAATTTATACCGCACACAACTGCTCGTCGATCATAGAATTTATAGAGATTATTCACCAGCAACGGGTAATCGGATTCTTTCTTATCTGTTCGTGTGAGAAAAAGCGGGAGAGATAGAATTAGACAAAAGAAAGGAGTAAACACTAACTGCTGAATTATGTAAAATGCGACGCGAAACAAGTTTTGAAAAAATTTTTTTTTCTTCTTCTTATGTGGCCATAACAACCGATGATCGATATAGGCCGAACATATAATGCGGCGCCAGTCTTCTCTGTTCTTCACTTGCTGGCGCCAATTGGATATTCCAGGCGCCGCCAGGTTACCCAACACTTGGTCCTTCCAACGGAGGTTTGGTCTATCTCTTCTTCAGCATTCTCCAGCGGGTGCCGAATTAAATACCCTCTTTGCTGGAGCGTCTTCTTCCATTCGCTCGACATGACCTAGCCAGCGCAGCCGCTGGATTTTGATTCGCTTGACTATGTCAATGTCAGCCTACAGCTTATACAGTTCATCGTTGTACCTTATTCGATACTCGCCATCAACGTCCGAAGATTCTGCGCAAAACTGCTTATACTTGTAAATAAGTCTCGAGAGCATATCTTCGAACATTCTTACTTACATAATCGAACATTACAACCGAAAACCGATTTAGGCCGAATTTAGCATGATGTTTCATTGGCCAACCATCTTCTTTGACAATTAAAAATTTCAAGCGCTGTCAGATTCTTCAGTAGCTGGTCTTTCCGCCAGAAGTTGGACCTTCCTGAATACCTCAACCTCCAGCGGGTTCCAAATTTAACATCTAGAGCGTGTTCTTCCCTTTGCTCGACATGACCTAGCCAGCACAGCTGCTACATTTTGTTGCGCTTTATTATGTCAAAATCGGCATAGAACTCACACAGCCCGTGGTTGGGCCTTGTCTGCTACTCACCATCTCACCACTCACCATCAACGCAAATAGATCCAAAGATCTTGCTTAGGATTTTGCGTTTGCAAACTATAAGCATTCTTTCCTACAAGATGGAGTTGATCCACGCTTCCGCGCCATATGTAAGAACAGCCATGGGAGACTTGTAGAGTGTGGTTTTTGTTCTTCACGTGGACTAGGCTCGACCAAATAGCACCTGTTTGCAAGAGTAATTCTTCGCAATACCTTCAAATAGACATCATTACTGGTGTTAGTTCAGGTTCCAAGATAGACAAAATCATTTACTGCTTCAAAAGCATAGTTGTAAAAAATGGCTTGCTATCACTGGACGTTTTTTTTTTTTTGTGAAAGAATGGTAAAATATATTTTATTCAAAGTATTATCCATAGGCGGGCATTTGTTTTCTCATCCTTCAGGCAGCTGGCAGATTATTCTGCAAAATATCGAGCAAATTTTTGATTTCCTCGTGAGAAATGAAGTTTTGGCCAGGCAGGCCTTACGACATTGATCAGAGCAAATGGCAATCCAAAGTAGCAATGTCTGTCCAGTTCAGCGCTTCCAAAGCGCTCTTGACGATTTTTGCAACCTGTGACTCAATATTGTCGTGTTGAAAAATCACTTTATCGTGCCTGTTCACATATTCTGACCGCTTTCCCTTCAGCTAATAGTTTGATTCCATTTGATTCCACACATGGATCCACGGTTTCATTTGGCTTTGTCGTCGATGTTGAAGCATGGCCAGGGTATCCGAACGATTTTGTATGTTTTGTGTTATCGTAATGGACCCATTTTTCATCATCATCACTTACGTTACAATACCGTTAAAACAGCATTTCGCGAGTGAGAAAGCGCCTTTCGATGTCTCTTGACTTCGACTAATAGTTTACTTGTTTTTTTGGATAATTCGCAATGCTTTAAAATGTATTCAACTTTTGAGCGGTCAACTCCTAATGATGCAAACCGACGACCTTAATAATTATCATTGTACAACGAGAGTTATGTAGTGTCAATCTGAGTGTTGCAGGAATACCGACTCATGTTGATCTGTTTTTCTGAATTAGCGTAGTGCGAAAATCTGGTCGACGGTGAATTTATTAGGTATGAACATCAACATCCTCATTAGGCCTTATTAGTTCTAATCAGGATCTTGAGTATAATTTTCAATCTTTCACAAATTGTGAGTTCTCCTATCTTGCGTACGGAAAGGCGAACCTCGAGCGTGCTTTTGACCGGGTGTATGCAGGTGAGCAGCTCATCGCCTGCAGTTTTAATAGTTTTAAACAACTCATAAGGCGCCATCAGCACTTGTAACTTTGTTGTTCTTCAGCCCTAAAATGGCTGGTTTGGCCTAGTCATGATTGGGTGGTGGCACGTCAACACCGCCATTTGGCGGAACTGTTCGTAGCATTACCGTTAAGTAATTTGGAGAAGTGTTCTCCCATAGACTCAGATCACTATCGACATCTGTAAAGAGATTCCTATTTTCGTCACGACAGCAAGATGCTTCGGGATTTAAACCGCCACTCAGCTCAGCTTCTCAAAGAATTTTCAAGTCACATTCCTATTGCTATTCATCTCTATCTACTTGCACTAGCTTCTTTATAGCTCTCTCTCTCTCTCTTCTCTTCTTGCTCTTCAAAAGCCTTCTCTCTGTACTTCTTTTTCCTCTGTACCTATCCGTAACTGCTCGCTCAGCATCTGCACGCGCGGTATTTCCCTAGGCCGCAGTTTTCTCTGCTGCGTCGCGATACCTCTTGTCATATCACTTTATCGTCAGAGATCGGAAGTAACCGATAACCTCCTTGATAGTCGATTGGCAAAAGCATCTGTTTTTTCTGGTGATCGTAGCTTTTTATCATTAAGCTTTTTCTGTGTGGGCCTGTTATTTGCGATACATAAACATGTACGCGCCTTAAACAACAAGCTAGTGATCCAAGTCTATGTTGATTCCATGCACCAATTTCACGTCGTTCACACTGGAAGCATGTCCTCCATCGATCACCACGTGATCAATTTGGTGCCTCATTCGCTTATCTGGAGATTTCCACGTTGGTTTATGGGCGTCAAGATATTGTAATCTGGTAATCTGGTACTACAAAAGATCTCCTTTGGTCGCAGTGCCCGTAACACTTGTGATTGGCCCTCAGAGGTATCAGCTGTACGGCTCATATCCTCTAACAGACCTCGGTCTGGTTTCACGTGGTCCACTTGATGAACAAGGATTATGTCACGCTCTCTTGTGATTGAAGTATCATGTTCCTTGCTGAGACGATCTCTATCAGCCTCACTACTTTATCGGAAAACTACCTTCCTTGCCCACCGTGGGATTGAAGTCCCCAAGCACTATTTTGACATCGTAAAGGGGCAGCTTTTTCGAGGCGTTGAAAGAAGCTCCCCTTGGTAGCATGGTGGGCACACATGGGCTGATGTTCTTTGCATTAATCGTAACACCAAGGTATTTGAATTCGCTGACGACCCCAAGTCATAGCTCATAGCTAAGCAATAATTTATATTTTGCTTCGATTACAAAGATGATCATAATATTTGAATATTTTAGCTCATTCTCGTAAAAATAAAAACACATGTAACGCGACCTAACCTCCGGTGGAAAGACCAAGTACTGGAGAACCTGACGGCGCTTGGAATTTCTAACTGGCCCCAGCTAGCAAAGAACAGAGATGGCTGGCGAAGTATGTTATTTTCGGCCTAAATCGATATTCGGTTGTTATGGCCACATAAGTAAGTAAGTAAGTAAGTAAGTAACGCGATCGGCTACATTATATTTACTTATAGGACACTTTATATATGCGCCATTTTTCATAACATTTTTGAATTGTCTGCCACTTACCCTTTAATATCTCATCAACAGTCTTTTGTTCGCGTTTCACAAAGCTTTCCTCTTCTTCTTCTTCGCTCAAGATTGGACGATTTGGTCTAACCTGTCGACAATTGTAACAATTGAATAAATTGTGTAGACCTTGTCGTTTCTCTTTACTCTCCAAAACACCTATGAAAATCATCTGCACAGAAATAAGAAATGACAAATTATAAAACACACTAAGAATTATGGGGAATGCATTATGGTGGTAATACCATCGAAAATATGCCAACAAATATAGCATCCAAAAAGAATGTTCCCGTACTGAGTAGAAATTGTGATGGCACCTTACTACGACGATATATTATAAAATTCTCATTGATAACGCGTAGCTGATGATTTAAATTGAAATCGGGCAGCAATGAGAGAAACATAATGAGTGTTTCATGATATTGCATCATTTGTACGCTGCCTGAAGTCATTAGTGGTGTAATCGCTGCAAAAGAGAGTGAGTGACTCGATTATACAAACATTATCAAGGTAAAGCATCACAAGCATCGATTCATGCAACTGAATTCATACCTGATATAATGAACATAAATAGTAGATATGTTGTTATCGTCGATATTGAACGAAAACTATTTGCAAAACTATATAATATGGGTAAGTAGCTGCAGCCATAGAAAAATATACTCGATACAATTAACATTTGTTCATTCGGTGAATAGAGTGCCTTTGGCATAATGTTATATTGAAATCCGTAGAGTAGTAGACAGACAATTAAATGTAGTACAATATCAAAGAGCAATGTGGACAACCAATATGTTAGACGTGGTACGGCTTGTAATTGTTTGAAGCTCGTCTCATGTTCACGGAATGGTAATGTCACATAGAAGAACATACAAAAGAACATTCCTGAAAAAAAAAAAAATGCGAATATAATTAGTCTATAATATAATTCATTTTTGAAATTACTCTTACCAATTGGTACAATGGCAGCATAATGTTCCAAACGTGTTGGACTAACATCGGTTATGAATCTATCAATATTATAGAGAATAAAAACATGCATTAGTAAAATATACAGTACAATATATACAATATATATAATATACAGGGGCAGTACAGAGTCAAACACAAGTGGTAAGTCACTGTTAGTCACTCATAACAAACAACTCCTCAATTGATATGATCACAAACTGGAGAGTCTCTGATGAGGACTCGATGTCTGATCATAAACATATACTTTTTGAAATCATGGGATTAATTAAGAGCGCAATCCTCTACAGAAGTCCTAAAGAAACCATTCTGGGACAAATGCTCAGACTGTTTAGGATCTAAACTAACCAGAAGCATGCTTTCCACAAAATCGACAGAGGGATTGGATGCATTAGTTGGGACTTTGATTGACTCCATTATATTCTCATATCACGAATGTAGTCTGCTGAAACCAAAATCCTCAATAAAGAGGGTTCCTTGCTGGAACAAAGAACTTGCCAATCTGCGTCAAATAGCAAGATCTAAATTCAATGATGCAAAGAAAAACAAAACATAACAACGAACTAAGGAAGTCTAAAAGGAACTCATGGAGATAAACTTCTGTGAGGAACTTAGAGATATCCCAACCACAGCCAGAATATAAAAGTCATTGTACAAGGGGGTAACCAACCCAATTGGCGCACTAAAGGCACCAGAACTCATTTAGAACTCATTTCCCCGAATGTCGCCTTAACACAACCAGAGACAACGATCAAGGGGTGTCAGCATACAATCACTATAGGGCGAGAAACTCTACTGCCTTTAGAATAGTCAACTTCAACAAAAGGGTAGAATGGGCAATCAACTCGTTCAAACCCTACAAGTCATCCGGACCTGATGGTATATTTCCAGCCCAACTTTCTAAGGGGACCAAGTGGTTAGTGTGTTGACTTTCTAATCTGTAGGTCGTGGTTGAATCCCCGGCTGAAGCATAATAAATTCAATATCGAAAAGATTTTCTTTCGATACCCATCTGTCGGCAAGCAATTGGCAATTCTTCCGGCAGTAACAATTTGCCATGGAAAAACTTTTAAAAGAACTTTGTAAGATAGCTCATAAAAATTGATGCCGTAAGAGCTCTGCCGTTCGGAACCGGCTAAAATAAGTAGGGGTCCCACTAATACTGTCCAAAATTTAACACGCACACCAGTAATGGAAGAGGAGCTCGGCCAAAGAGATCTTCGGGGCTTTAAGTGCCACATATTTATTTTTGTTTTGTTTAGTGAAACCTTTCAACGAAAATAATGTATTTTGTAGCTGAAATAATTTTTTCTGCAAAATGTTGATACGTCCTCATCTGCTCTAGAACCCAATCAGCAAATATGAGACGATATTTCAAGCGTTGCAGTTTCAATCTTGTGTCAGCCGGATCGTATACGGTAACATGTCCAGAAGTAGTAGTAAATTGTAGTCATTTACTGGCCGACGTTCGTCAAACCTCTTTAGAATCATGTCCGACTTACATAGATATAGATAATTTAGTTTGTGTGTTCTTCTTTTTTCAAGTCTCAGAACAAGTCTACGGCTATTTAGTATTCTTAAGTCGATTTAAGCACTAATTTAATTTCCCAGTATTTTAGTATGGTTTCCCACTATTTTGCTTATGGCCAATCAGTGTAGAGTTCGCTGTAGCTGTCATTATTATTGGTGGTCTGGCATCACTCAACACTTGACATGCTCATTGCCGCCATTCATATGTATTATTATTATTATTATTAGAGGATTGTATTGCACTGCGACCCTGGGTCTATTGTGCACCCCATCATGGGCTAAAGTATTTCTCTGAGTCCAGCATCCATAAGGAAGTTTAGTATAGATCCTACTGTAATGGACTTCAGCAGATTTCCTGATATTATAAATTCCCCGAAGTTTTTCTTTATTGTGTGCATAAGTGCTGGGCACGTTTTTCATATATAATTCGATTAAAAAAATGATCATGATCTTCTCATTACTACTAACTCAAGAGTCTTGTGACTTACCTTCTAATCGGCACATATGTTGTATGTATTTGATTCGCTTCGCCTGTTTGCAATTTAAGTACAGCATTATCGATTAAATTCAATAATATTACAGAGCTATGATAAATATTGCCCGAAAAGTATAATTTGAACAGATTGCTGCCACCATCACCACTGTCAGGGCCAGCAATTTCAATTACACCGATAACATTTTGTAGAAAATGTGCAAAATCATTTTGTTGCAAGTCAAGTAATGCTGCAAAGGATATGAAGAACAAGCATTCTGTTTAATTATTGTGCTTTAGCAAAATACGATTACTCACCATCAATAGCATTACTGTGTACGGTTAATTTTTTCGCTTGTATACCATGTTGTTCAATTTGTTTCGTTAGAATATTTTCAATGCGATGATTATTCGAATTTCCCTCAAATGGATTATGTAAATAAATAATACCATTTTTAATATGTTTCAAATTGATTTGTAATATATCCTCATCACTTCTTAGCGATCTGGAATTCATCAATAGTATAGCCACAGCTGTACAAATGAATGGTAGTGATAACTACATATGATGGAAATGGAAATTTAAATGATCACTAGTACATGTACATATATTATTGTTTTAGATCAAATTAAACACTGCATTACCATAATTAATGTATACAACCATTCGTGGCGTAGGTATATAAATTTCTTATAGAATATAGCCATACATTGTTGTATGACATTAATGTCAGTTGGTGCATCCAAACGATGATATGGTACACGTGAGCTACCATTGCGTTGTAAACCATTTGGTCCATCGACTTGATCGACTTCATTTGCACAACTGTCAAAATATAAACATACAATATATGTATACAATAAATGCGAAAATGATTGTGTATAATAATAATTACTTTAGAAATACATCCTCCAATGAAGTATCAGTTATCGATATTGAATAGATTCCAAGTTGTTGTTGTTCATTTTCCAATTTAAGTAGCATTTCATTATAATTGGATTTGTATGCGTACGGCAAACTAATGAGCACAGTCGGTGGTAAAACATTCTATAAATGTGAGCATGAAAAAGTGAGAAATAGAAAGACAAGAGAGAGTGGATAGAGAAGGGAGGAGAGGGAAATTAAGTTGCGGGTGAAAGAGTGGAAAGACAGGGAGATGCAAGAGACATGAGAGAGAGAGAGAGAGACAGGCGAGAGAGAGAGGGGAGAGATATGAGAGAGAGAGGAGAGAGGGAAGGGAGATAGACGAGAGAGAGAAGGGACATAGAGAGAGAGAAGGGAGATAGAGAGAGATCGAGAGAGAGAAGGGAGATAGAGATAGAGAAGGGAGATAGAGAGAGAGAGAGAGAAGGGAGATAGAGAGAGAGAGAGAGAGAAGGGAGATAGAGAGAGAGAGAGAAGGGAGATAGAGAGAGAGAGAGAAGGGAGGTAGAGAGAGAGAGAAGGGAGGTAGAGGAGAAGGAGAGAGAGAGAGAAGGGAGATAGAGGAGAAGGAGAGGGAGAGAGCAGATATAGAGAGGACGAGAGAGAGATAGCAGAGATCGTGGAAAGAGAGGGTAGACAGTAAAGAGGGATATTGAAGAGAGAGAGGATAGACAGTGAAGAGGGAGATTGAGAAGAGACGAAAAGAAAGGAGAGAGAGAGAAAGAGTATAGAGAAAAGAGAAAGAAAGGGGAGTAAGAGAAAACGCGAGTGGGATTTACGGTTAATGAAGGAGGATAGAGAGAGAGAGAGAGAGAGAGAGAGCGAACAAGGAAAAGAGATAAAAGAGAATGAGAAAGAAGAAAAAAAGACAGAAGGAAATAAAGAGAGGAAGGAGGAGCAGAGAAGGAAAGAGAAAAAAAAGAGTGAGAAAGAAAGAAAGAAAAAGAAAAAGAAAAATTGAAAGAAAGAGGGAGTGAATGAGAAAGGAAAGGAGAGGGATTAAAGTTAGAAAAAATGTAAGAAAGAGAGAGAGAGAGAGAGAGAAAGATAGGAAGGGAAAATAGATAAAGGAAGAGAAGGGTAGACAGAGGGAGAGAGAGAGAGCGGATGAAGATAAGGGAGAGAGGGAGATTGAGAGCGCGAAAAAAAAAAAGTAATATTGATTAGTATTGCTTCAGAGTCTGATTAAATTTTGTTTATGATTATCATGATATTTTGAATCATTTACTATTTGATTTATCATGATTTCGATTAATTAGTGTTGTGATTAATCAATGTCTTAGATTATGCGATTAAACGCAGAGAAATAGAATAACAATTGTAAATATTTGAGCGAATAATTTGATTGTAATTAATCAAAATTCTGATTATTCTAATAATTTGAGCGTTGATTAATTTATTATATTTTCTGATTAATCAAACTTTCTTTTAGAATATTTGATTAAAAATTTAATTCAACTCTAATTTTTTTATTTTTTTTTTTATTCTTTAAGGGTTTTTTTTATATTTCACCCATGTGACTAATGTTGCGCTCAATTTTAAAGCATATCTTTTTTTAGTCTTAATCATACTAATGATAGATATTCTCTATCTTACTTTTGATCGAAAGTGATAAAAAAAAAATTAAATAAAATATTTTCAGACTAATGAGCATTATGTCTATACTTCATCATCATTACATACCAATATTTTAGCGTCGGGTACAGAACGTTGAATTAACTCTAATGTTGCGTGCTCTTTAAAATTCCCTCCATATGAATCTGTACATAATTTTAATATATAACCGCTGCCAACTTTACGTTTCAATTCTAACGGTGAGCCAGTACGTTGTAAACGACCATTCGATAAAATACAGATTGTATCACCCAGTACTTCAGCTTCTTCCATATGATGTGTGGTTACAAGTATGGCTTTTGTTTTACGCAAGTCAAGTAAAATATCCCATAGGACACGTCGTGATTCGATATCTAAACCCGAAGATGGTTCATCCAATATGACAATTCTGTGTGAGAAATTAATTTTTTTTTTCGATTCAATTATGTATTTAGGAATATATTCGTATATATTACATACTTTGTGTCGCCTGATAATGCAATACCCAGCGATAGTCTACGTTTCATACCACCCGATAAATTTTTACCATATTCATTAGCCTTTTCCGTTAATCTCAATTGTTTAAGAAGACCACAAGCTATTGTGTTTGCATCTTTTGGAGACATACCACGTAACTGCATGTGAAATAAATGAAATTTGTAATATTATGTAATATTTGTTTTTCAATTTGATAGAAGAAAACGTAAATTTTGTTGGAGAGTGCCCTAAGATGTACATATAGTACATATAATGAACCTTGGTCGACCAGGTGGTCGAACAAACTTCCAAATTTCATCTGTGCAATTGTGTGTATATGGTGACCATATGGTACTACTACAAAGGCTATGCGATTACTTATTATGCCATTCAAGTTTAAAATTCTACTATTTGGTCGGTGTAGCCCATAACTCGAATCTAGTTCGAGTATGAGCGATTCTTAATTTGATACCCAGGAAAAAGATTATTGATTCTGAGTTTGCTCGAAGGTGTTTATCGAGTGTGCTATTCTCTCGAGCTCCAAACAGCCTTACCTTAGCGAAAAATTGTAAATGTTGTGCACATGTCATATAATGCATAAATACACTATGTTGTGGACAAAATCCGATTAAATGTCGATAAGAGGACACATCACGTTCGCTGCAGACTATAATTTTACCAGAATCCTTTGGTACAACGCCTATGAAGATACGATTTGAAATGTTAATATATTATTATAGAAAAACTATAAATTTATAAATACCCATAATCATATTTAATGTTGTCGTCTTGCCAACACCATTATGACCAAGCAGAGCGGTAATTTGCTTGTTTTTAATAACCATATTTAAACGATCGGCAATATTAATTTCACGCATTGATGTTTTGAACTTCTTCACCAATTCCTGTATTATAATGGCATCAGTGCCACGTTCACTAGTCGTATATTGATTACGTTGTTTCTTTTTATAAAATGATGGCTGAAAAGGGAATTATAATGCTTTTAATAATATATGCACATAGCTTAAAACTTGCAGTACTCATATATTTACATTAAATAAAAATAAGTACGGTTTCTTTAAGCCACCCGGTCCGGGGAATACACAAGCCAAATAATTATACAATAGTGAATACAATAAACATTGTACAATGAGTAACGAATAAATTGTAAATATATTATATGATGAATCGGTGATTTTTTCAAATAGGTCATTCGTATCGAAGATTCGATCTGCGAAAGAAAAAAACGCTCAATATTTATAGAGTTAAAAAAAACAAATTAGAAAAGCTTACATTTATTTGTAAATATTTGCATTGTTGCGAGTCCTTCCATAAAAGTTTTTGTACTGCATAAATATATTGCTGCTGTTGATAATTCATTTTTTACATAATACAATGTATATGGAATGATGAGCAAAAGAAAACCGCCAACTTTAGCATATAATACTGTGAATGAGAAATCAAATACCATACGCACACACCACAAGTCAATTAATCGATTGTAAGTAATATGAGTATTAGCTATATGAATATTACCTGTATTAAAACATACTGATATCAAATATGCATACGACATCGCCGATAACATATAGAGAACATAGAGTATAACAACATATATAAATGGCACAATACCCAAAGCATTGTAAATGTATGATGTTACAAGTGCGGTCACCATAAATAATAAATATAATATTAGACGCACAAAATAGAAGGTAACCCCATTTAGAAAATTTAATGGTGTTGCTATAACGAGAAATTCCTAAAAAGAAAAGGGGACAACAATGAAATAATTTCAATAGGATTCTCTCACCAACAACATACCTTTAAGCCATTTTGTTTCTCTTCGACAAGTGGTACAATAAATGTGGCTAATAGTAGAACTGAAAAGAGGATCGAATATATAATGCCATTAACGACAACACGATCACTGGCTAATTCATCTTGTGCTATTGTTGGCATTGAGGATATCTCCAAATCATAATCAATACTTTCAACCGATGAACGTATTTTGATATAATTTTTATCAATAACATGTTGTAGCAAAAGAAAGCCGGTGCGTATATAATCATCTTCATCTATAAAAAACATAAAATTACTCATTATATGGACTACATCCCATACTTCATA
Source organism: Megamerina dolium (assembly GCA_963854835.1). Lineage (NCBI taxonomy): Eukaryota > Metazoa > Arthropoda > Insecta > Diptera > Megamerinidae > Megamerina > Megamerina dolium. The sequence continues at coordinate 2,219,411 of OY978529.1, read as the reverse complement.
TCGACAAATGTTTACCTTTTGTACTACTAACTTCTTCATCATTAACATAACGTTTTTTTGACGATATACGCATAGCTGTAGAACTGATGGAAAAACGAAAATCAACACCACCATCATTACTTGCGCCATCATTAAGAGGATATTGTTCAAAATGTATTGCAAATGAGTTGCCTCTACTATTTTCCTCTAGTATTGAACGTAGGTCTGTAGCATTTCCAATTGGTTTCAGTGCTATGCGACGTTATGGAAATAACATTTAATATAACAATAACAAATTATAATTATGATAATACATACCTTCTTCTGATATACTTAATTCACGACGTACATCCTCCATGAGTGAATCCAGAAATGAGGACGTTGGTGAATAATATAGAAAATCATCACTATTTGTTGGAAAGTAATCTTTTAAAATGTCCTACAAATAAACAGTATATATGATTAACAACTATTAGTAATTCTATACCAAATTTGGTCACTTACAATATTTCTCGTATCATATATCTTTTCGGGCGTAGTCTTTAAATTATAGCTAGTCTTTAGAAAAACAGCAAAAAGGCCAAAACAACCAGCAAATATTACTGAAAGCATTAACCAATTGAAACGTAGAAAAAGTAAATTTTTCCACAGGAAAACTCTAAAGAGTCTCCAGAACGCCATGATTGAACTATTATTGAATTTTACTATTTATAAACAATTCAACTTGTTTTGCATTTAATACATTTTCTTGTTCTTCATAATTATAGTGAAATTGGCTTTGCACAAAGTAATTAGTCCAAATAGGACAAACAATGAATATATGACAACTGCTGTCAATATATGACGTTTTAATAAATAACATAGATGACATTTACTTTATGTATTAAGTTGTAACCACAATGCTATGTAATAATTTATTGTAAATTTGTAGAATAGACACTTATGTCGCTTATATCAATGGCTAGTTGGGTACAAGTAATAATCATTACAATCTTGTATTTTTATTTCCTGCATGATTGCATTCATTTCAGTCAGATATGCATTCGCTCAGATATTTATAACCACTTGAAGGCAGCTACATAGATTTAGAAAATTATATATATTCCTGATCAACTTCGCCTAAATAGTCAATTTAGCGATGTCCGTCGTATTTGCCTGTCTGCCTCGTAGCTGGTTCGGACAATAATATTTTATACAGTCTAATAATTTTGCAAGAAATAGACACGCCACACTAAATATTTTATATACACATTTAAACCGACATTATATAAGTAGTCTTTAGCTTAAGACAATCATATTTAGCATGAAGTTTAATATTGCCGGTAGTAAAGACTTCACAAGAAACCAGCGAGTCACGATTACTATTTAATTTTACGACATACACACTCGCTTGAAAACATTGAGTGAAGCTCGGCCAATGTGCCCTTTGGGGCTTTAAGAGCCACTCCATTAAATGTAGCTTTAATGAAAATTTGTGAAATATTTGAAATTTCACGACGCAATTTAGCTCGAACTCCAACATTGTATTTTGTAACGAGCCACGCCTACTGTTCTTTAGAGCTCCCTTACAAAGTCATGGAAGTATTTTAAACTTCACAACCCCCACTTAAAAAGTACTTTCCCTAAGATAATCATATTTTGGGCATGGATTAGTATTAAAGTCAGAAAGTCAGGTCACGCCCAATATCTACCTAAAAGTCTACCACATAATGTCGAGGAGTTTTTAAATACTTTAAGCTACCTTAATTTACAGTCTCCCGCTTATGACAATAATATTTTACGTGCAAGTTAACATAAAGAGAGTTTATACCTGCAAAATTACGCCGTGCATGGTATAAATCGATTGGCTTAGGACGATTTGAAGGCATTTTCCAAAAGAAAAATACATCAATAAATCATTATAGACGTATTAGCACATAATCCTAATGAAAAAAACTCTAAAATTTTGTATCGACTTGTTTGAGAAAGTTAGCATTCAAATATGGAAGATTTAACCGGTATTCGTAAAAAATAATCGTTACCCTAAATTCATACTATACAGCACTAATCGCATAACCAACAATAGTTTTTTTTTGTTAACACTATTTAACTTCTGCGTTAGAATAGTTGCAATCGCTTGTTGTTAAGTGAAACAAAAAGAAAAGAAAGAACAACGAAAAAGATAAAGGAAGTTGTGTGAAAATGAAAAAGTTCTATAAATTGGAAATAAATCGTACAGAATGGGAAATACCAGAGATCTATCAACAATTACAAACTGTCGGATCCGGTGCATATGGACAGGTGTGCAAAGCAATGGTAGGCACATCAAACATGAAAGTGGCTATTAAGAAATTAGCACGTCCTTTTCAATCGGCTGTGCATGCAAAGCGTACATACCGTGAATTACGTCTGCTGAAACATATGGATCATGAGAATGTTATCGGTTTACTTGATGTTTTCCATCCCGGGCAACCAGCTGATTCATTGATGAATTTTCAACAAGTGTATCTGGTGACACATCTTATGGATGCTGATCTCAATAATATCATACGCACACAGAAGCTCTCCGATGATCATGTACAATTTTTGGTTTATCAAATACTACGCGGCCTTAAGTATATTCACAGTGCTGGCATCATACATCGTGATCTGAAGCCATCAAATATTGCCGTGAACGAGGATTGTGAATTGCGTATACTTGACTTTGGTCTCGCACGTCCGGCAGAAAGTGAAATGACCGGTTATGTGGCAACACGTTGGTATCGTGCACCAGAAATTATGCTCAATTGGATGCATTACAATAAGACGGTCGATATTTGGTCTGTCGGTTGTATTATGGCTGAATTATTGACGGGACGTACACTCTTTCCCGGTACCGATCATATACATCAGCTCAATTTAATTATGGAGATTTTAGGTACACCTGCCGATGATTTTATGCAGAAAATATCCTCGGAGAGTGCACGCAATTATATACGCTCATTGCCAGTAACACCGCGACGTAATTTTCGTGATGTTTTTCGAGGAGCTAATCCGCTTGCTATTGATTTGTTGGAAAAAATGCTCGAATTGGATTCAGAAAAACGTATAACAGCTGAGCAGGCGCTTGCACATCCATATATGGAAAAATATCATGACCCCAGCGATGAGCAGACATCACCAGTGTATGATCAAAGCTTTGAAGATATGGATTTACCAGTGGAAAAATGGAAAGAATTAGTTTTCACAGAAGTATTAGATTTTAAGCCACCCCATGGTTTTGCTGAGGTATTGCTGCAACAAATACAAAATTAACACACACTTTAATAGTTGTGTGTGTGTGTGTGTGCGTGTATGCATTCGATAAAATCGAATTTGGGTTGTACTAAGTACTTAAATTTTATTTAAAGCAAAAAGACAAATAACTACAAACTTACACATTTAATTAGTTACTAAATCTATGGCATATGAATTCGTCATAATTGAAAGTATATAGTTCTCATGCCATAAGCCTATAACAGTAATGTACTTTATATATCAGGCATAAATTTAAGATTGTTTAAATTACTATAATTAAGTACGGACAAAATGTTTGAAACAAATAATATATTGCAGCCTCAATAGTAATGTAAGAGTTAATTTGAAAATGATTATATGTAGTCAATTGTTAATGTTCTCAGTGATTATACAAGTTTGCAAGGAATATTAAGCCTACAAACATATAAATTGAGTTAGATGATTTTTTGGTGATGGAACTTATACTAAAATGTTGCATTAATTACATTAATACTTATCCAGTTATTTCTAAAGGAAACAAAAACATTTGCCTTCATTTTAAAATAAAGTTAATCTCGTATTAATTAAATAGATACATGTTGCTTGCAGTGGTATACATGCATACAAATACAATATTAACATGATGAATGTGAAATTTTTTTCAACAATTTATACAATAAGCTGGTAAATCTACATCAAGCATACTGAATTCAATAGTGCGTAATGCTATTTTGAAAATAAACGATGTGCATTATTCTATGAACATCCTAGAAAATGTCGCCAAAGCTTTGCTTACCCCAGAAGTCAATTACTTCACTAATTACTTTGTGGTTTGGTGAACCCAATTTTTCGTCCGCAGTTAAGAAACGGTTATGATTAAATTATTAATAAGAAATTATTTACATACAAAGTATTTTTTATTATGCCTATAGAAGTAGATCCTCCAGATAGCGTTCAAAATCTGTTTCACGTGTTTGCACCTCTGCATCTAATTCTAACTTCTTTGTCCAAATATCTTCCGCATGTATGTTTGTTGTCTCACTCTCATTTTCCATTGCTGTTGAAGTTGTTGCAGTATCATTTTCATCATCTACACTATTCTCTTGCTGAAATTCATCCATCATTGTATCGTCATCTTCACCGCTTTCACTTGCATTTGCTGCTGATGAAGTCGATGCCTTGGAACCGTCAATCTTATGGTTTTTACGTTGTCGGCGTTTATCGCGTTTTTCTTCTTTTGCTTTTAAACGTTCTGCATGCCGCAAACGTTTCACTTCACGCTTCTTTGACGTATAATTCAATTGTAATGAATGTTCTGGACATAAGCGTAACTTAACTAGAGCATTCTTGCGTCCTCCTTGCTCATAATATGCAAAATTGACTTCCCAGCTACGTAATTCATCACGATGCTCACATTTTCGACTACCACACTGAAATTGTCCTATGCCAGCAATAACTTCGGCTTCGGTACGCCAGCGCAATGCTACTTTGTTTTCCTTGTGGCGTGTCAAATCAGCAATGCAATATTCTTTGAACAATTTATCATAGTAACGGCGAGCCAAACGTGTTTCCCAAGTGTCTTCCGCATCGGTTACCTAGGAAAATAAAAGTTCCTAGCGAATATATTCATTCTCATTCATTATTTCACTTACCGTCTCATCCCAGAGGAACCGGTGATTCTCCTTAATAACATCAATGTCACGTTTGTAACGTTTAGATTCTGAACTTTGTGTTTTATTTAATATATAAGTCTTCAATATATAATCATGACGTTCCTGATCACTCAGTGTTTTTAATGAAATTGGAAACATCATCAATTATCACAATCTGTAGTATAACAATCAAAACACAAGAAAATTTGTTGTTATTGTTTATCAATTAAACAGGGGGTTTAACAGAGAAATACAGGTGTGAAACTATATCAGAATTAATGCGTGCATTATGCTATTGTGAACGGTTAGTATTTATGTTACTAATTATGCGGTCTTGTAATGCCATGTCATAATGGGATAAATTTTTCCATTGCACTAACAAAAAATTATTTGCTCGTAGTTATATAAGAATTAAGATCATCTTATATTTAACATCGACAAATTTCCCATGTAAAAATCTGTCAAATCTGTTTCCGTATGATGTTAAATGAGTAAAAAACATAAAAACATTGATAGCAAACATTGAACAATTAATATCAAAATTAACTCCTTATCTCCATTCCAATTTTCATTGCTGAAAGGTATATCATATAGACCAATTACTAATTGGGCGTATAATCGCTTTAAAGTTAACTACTTATATAAGCATTCATTATATGTATCACAATTTAAGTATGATACTGTTTCAATTTCAAATAACTAGTAATCTTTGTCTACATCACAATGGATCTAAATTGGTCCAAACTCGTCACAACACAGTTTTGTATCGATATAAAATTTCAATAGAATATAAAAAGTATAACAAAATATTTGGATGATATTATTACAACGTTACATTGCAACAACGCTACAAAAAGTTAATATCGACTTTTTTTTCCGATAAAAATTCAAAATCACATATGAAATGTCACATTAGTCATTATTGTTGCACATATGATTCATTTTCCGTTGAGAAATTTAAATTGTTTTATGGTTTCAAGTGCTAGGTGAAATTGACATATGTAACTAATCGCATGAATTCCAAGTCAAAATTAAGTTCCAACGTAAAAATAGTATTAAATTTTTTGACAAATCCCATACCTACCCATACCTAGCCATACCTACTATGGAGACTATGAATACGAGGCAATAAAATTTAGATTGATGAGAAAACGTTAATTTTAAAGTGAATTTTTTTTCTTGAAATCAAAATCATAACAACTTGTTGCTTCGTGCAATAAGATGAAAAGGCTTGGAACGAAAAAGACGGCAAAAAAAAACTTCGAAAACTGGTTTATAGTCATTCTTGAGAAAATTATTTTATTGCGTACATAAGCTAGAAGCTAACATTAGGCTTTACTGCACTGATAAGCATTTTTGTAGACTCCCAGTGATATTATTCCCTTACCAGTAAAAAGACTCCTATAATTAACAATGCTTTACCACCTGGCATTTGCATGTACTTAGTAGCAACCCTGATTGTACTACCAGTTCACAATGACAGCTAATGAAAAATAACAAAATAAAAATGACAGTGAAACAATCACTTCAGTTGTTTTGCGAAATTTGCTTGGATTGCATTATTGCGGGTGCTAGTGTTTTTGTGCTTGTGCAAACATTTTTTGCATGTGTTTTTTTCAAATTGAAATTTTCTTCAATCTAATAAAAAGAAGAGAAGGGAGAAGAAATATAACATCAACACACACAAACAAAAACAAATTTACATTTTTTGTGTATGCAATTACATAGATTTTAAAGTGCAAAAATACATAGAAGAAGTAAATTAAAAAAGCGACCAACGGAGTGGCACAAAAACAAATTAAATATCTATATTGGAGTAAATTTGATTAATTTAAATAAATTAAATATTTCAATTCTACTGAACAATTATAATACAATACAAAAGTAAATTGTGCTAATGTGAGAAGTGAGTGTTTTAGGAAAACAGAACAAAAATCTCATTAATCAGCTAATCATTCATTGTCCGGCACACACTCTTGCAATAGCAGTAGTTTATTAGTGTAATACGTAATGCGAGTTTTTAATGGCGCGCATCGTGATATCGCAAGTTTTGCATTAATACAAATACAAAGTACATAAATAAATTTCATTGTTAGTTTACACCGTTGTGAATTGTAAAGTGGTTATCGTTATTGGTGTGCTGTGTCGAACAGCAAGCGGCCAGAAATACTAGACAGATTTAACGACTCAACATCGCGAATGGTATATTCGCGCAATTTTTTTTTGCCAAATTTCAAGGTGAACTAGTCACTTGCGTACGTTTACTCTCGGTGTTCTAAACGAAATCCGACGAATCTAATTGGATTCTAATTGAACTGCGTGCTGCTATCGGGCGCTACTGCTATAACATTCATCATTATTATCTGATGCTGGAGCATAAACGTAACAGGCACAACAACAACTATTGAGTCGATGACGACAATAATAACATCGAACATATACAAATTAGAATTAACTATCTGAATTAGTTTTGGCCAAAACAACAACAACAACAAAAAAGGAAGGGAAATATACAATAAGTACAATAGAATTTGCGATAATCGAAATAATCACATCAATTACAACAAGAACAATAAATACATCACCATTAGCAAAAAACGAGCGACTATGGCAACGTCAGCGGCTCAAGCAGCAGCTGCCGCAGCCGCAGCAGCAACAAGCGTTGTAGTATTGGATCGTGGCAATAATACAACGTGCACAATAAATCTGCATGGTGAGTGTTTTATTTACGTGCGTGTGTGTGTGTGTATGTGTGTGTAATTAATCATAATTAACGTTTCTCTGCTTTATTTTTGAAATACAAATTTTAACAACAACAAAAGGTCTTGACTTCGCAATTTTTTTTTATTTCTCTCTAATTCTTTATTATATTTCGTCTATATGCAAAAACCGATTTACGTTTGGATGTTAAGGTGAGGTGATCCATTTAGTCAGCGTCACAATTTGATGCTAAAGAGAATGGGATAGTAGTTGTAGAATTGTTAAATGAGACGTAAGACCTCTTAGAAAAATAAGAGTTAAGTCCACCGTTAGGTCCACTTTGTTAATGATTAAATGCAAGGAAGTGTTTTAGTAGTTTTATGCTCTGTACTGGAAGAGAAACTCGACCAAAAGAATCTCGGGGGCCTATAAGTGCCATGTACATATTTATTTCATTTCTAAAAAATGTCATGTACTTTCAAAATGAGATAGTGGGCGTTGTATATCTGACCGAGTACAACAAAAAAATTCGTTTCAAAATTTCCATATACCCGCAAAATCTTTATTATTTGTTAAAACCCAGTTTTTCTGTACTTTCTGCATTAAAAAATCGATAGTTTCGCTATTTTTTGACCGATTTCATATTTTAAGACGGTTTTATAAATAGGAAGGTTTACGCTTTCGAAGTAAATACTTATATTAAGTGTTTACTTTAGTTACTTTCGAGTTATAATCGAAAAACTCGAAAACTTTGCATTAAAAATTTATTCTTCCAACTTTGAAGACTGTTTATTGCTAATTTCGAACAAAATGAACATTATAACTTGTAAATCCGATGAAATTTGTTGGAAAATGGAAATTCCATCTTTATTAATTATTTACTTCTAATGATAAACATGATAAAAAATATACGTTTTTTGTTAGCGATAAGAAATGTTCATCTCTGAAAATGGAAAAGATTGTCGACTTGTAGATAAGCAAAGGTCTCTTTGAGGTCTCGAGCGAAAAACTCTCATTTAGTTCAGTAATAATAGAGAATGGCAATTTTAGGTGCCACTTCTGCAAGATAAGTATTGCTGCAGAAGATAACGGGCGTCAGTGTCCTCCATTGGCAAATAGCAGGATGTCAACATTGGATCGAAAATTGTTTGATGAATTAGGAGTACAATTCATAGAGTTATGTTTGAAGTAACGCATGATGTTATGATAAAATAAATGCAAGAATTCTGTAACCGACTCCATACATAGCATACGAACTGAGGGACAAAAAGGGACCTATATACATAGATAAGTCATGATGAAGCCTAATAGCCTAGACAGACGGCAGCGTTAATCCGGATTACCGGCGCACTTAATCCGAATAAAATATTAACCTGACAGACGGCAGTATTGCGGATTAACTAAACGGCTGATTGCTGTTTTATTAGGTCTGTCCACTTACATTACTATCACTATCAATTTCTGTCATCTGTCACTCTCGATATGAGAAAATCTACAAGAAGTACGTGAACTGAAAACTATCAGAAACTTGTAAATTGACATTTACAGTTCGTAATTGACAGCTGGATTTATTTGTTCGCCAACACTTTTCATGTTGAAAACTGTTAACAATTGTTGAAAGTTTTTTGTTAGCGAACATACCTAATATTTTGTAAAATGGATCGAGAAAAATTCACAATAGACAATTTTCAACAGTGTTGCCATCGCAAATTGCCCTAATCCTCTTTTATTTTGAGAATTAACTCATAGAGTTTATGCGGATTAGCTGCAGTTAATGCCCGAGTTAATTCGAATTAACTCGGTAATCCGGAATTAGACTGCCGTCTGTCTAGGCTATAAGATCTTGAAACAAACAACTAATGAGGCGAAAAGAGCACACCAATGCCATTCAAGTCATCTTAGTGATGCTAACGATTTCTATTAACTATGATTTCCTTCAACCCTTCTAAGAGACAAGTAATAAGGATCGGTAAATCTTGGTTCTTGCGCGCTTTGACACTGCATTCGTTAGTCGAAACCATTTCGACAGCTAATCGGTTCCTAGCCTTCCGCAACCACCATATTCACTGGATTTAGTGTCGCGTAACTCCTAGTTATTCCCAAAACTTATACGAAGACAAAGTTTCGAGTGCATTCAAGAGATTCAATGTAAAATGTTGTGCCCTTTCAAGGATATATCAAAGAAAAACTCTTTGGGTAGTTCTGGGAATAGGAAAAAACGTTGGCATAAGTTTATTGAACGATATTAAAGTTCCCGATTCAAACGTAATTAAATATTTAGGTCTTCATTTGGACGTAAAACTCACATGGGCAATTCATATTCTGAAGAATATAAGGGGATAAAAGGGTAATGCTGTCCAGGCTATACTGATTGCTAAAAAAATCATCTCAACTGATTAATAAGTTTTTATTATATAAAGACTGTGGGTGCCGTAGCACAGTGGCTAGTGCGTTGGCCTTCTGATCTGATCTGGTCGTGGGTTCAATCACCGACTGAAGCACAACTTTAATATCGAAAAGATATTTTTTCTTGAAACGGTACCCACCTATCGGCAAGCAGTTGGCAATTCTTACGGCAGTAACAATTTGCCATGAATACGCTTCTAGAAGAGCTCTATGATAAACCTCAGAAAAAATTATGTCACAAAAGTTCTGTGGTTTTTATAAGTAGATCCCTTCTAATACTGCCCAAAATTTAATACGCACAACAGTATTGGAAGAGAAGCTAGACCAAAAAACCATTCGGAGCCTATAAGTGCCGCATATTAAACTTTTTTTTTTATATAAAGCCTCTCTCAAATCCATTTGTTCCACGGCATCCAATTGTGTAGAACAGCGGCATATCTTATCATCCAAATCCTGCAATGTCTTCGATCAAAAGTACTGAATGAAGAAATTTTCCATGGTATATGATATTGCCTGCCTGCCGAGTTGTTTAAGATCGGCGACGATGAGCTGCTCATCTGCATTTACCAGCTCATAAGCAGAATATGGTCGAACGTAAAAATGCCCGATGATTGGAGTCTCAGTGTTCTCTGCCCCATACATAAGAAAGAAGACCCCACAATTTGCTCCGACTACCGTGGCATAAATCTCCCGAGCATCGCATACAAGGTCTTATCGTGCGTATTGTGTGAACGATTGAAGCTTATGCTCAGCAACCTGATTGAACCTTATTAGTATGTATTCAGACTGAAAGAATCTCGGCGTCTTGGACCAACACGTCTTGGAACCAGCATCAACAACTGTAATGACGTCAGCCTGGAGATCATGCGTAGGATAACTCTTGCTAATAGGTGTTACCTTGGGCTGAGTAAGCAATTGAGTAGTCGAGCCTTCTCTCGAAGATCGAAAATCACACTCTAAAAGTCCCTGATTATTCGTGTCCTAACGTATGGCGCAGAAGCCTGGGCAATTTCCACCACGGATGAGGGGATGCTTGTAGTTTTCGAGAGAAAAATCTCACGCAAGATCTTCGGACCTATTTGCGTTGATGGTGAGTATCGAATAAGGTACAACGATGAGCTGTACGCTGACATTGACATAGTCAGGTGAATCAAAATCCAGCGGCTGCACTGGTTAGGTCAAGTCGAGCGAATGAAAGAAGACGCTCCAGCGAAGAGGGTATTTAACACAGAAGAAGAGGAAGACCAAACCTCCGTTGGAAGGACCAAGTGTTGGGTAACCTGACGGCGCTTGGAGAGAAATACACCTCTCGACCTGTCTTCATGAACATGGTCCCAATTAATGGTTTCACGGTTACGCGCTTTTAATTCAAATTAACACAACTTTTCAATATGCAAATACCAATTAAAATTCACTGTGATACCGTCAGGCTTTCATATAATCAAAAATGCTTGGAAGAAAGAAATTGAATATTTTTAAAATTCATAGCACATAACAACTAAATAGCTTCATAAAAAAACTAATTGCCAATAATATATTCTTGTCGAATGTTAAATATCAAGTTTTTTCGTTAAAAGATTAATTTAACAAATTTTCAATTTTATATACAAATAAATGTGTATTTAAAATGTTCCGACTCTATATACTACAATATTGTTTTGCAAGGGTTTGAAGTAAAAAAAAAAGTACTTGTTATTGTTGCCTTGCCTTCTGACAATACGATATGTACGATAGATACTTTTAACAATTACTCAGACTATACCAATTCAGCCCACGTTTATATAAAAATTGCTAAGTAATAGCAACATTACCAACAACAACAACAACAACAACAACAACAATCAGTATTAGACAAAAAAGAAAAAAAGCAGCAAGCATTGGGACAAGTTTTAAAGCACACATATTGTAGGAACATGGATTGAAATAGCACAACAACAACCACAACAACAACAACAACAACAAAAGTAATAACGAGACTAGCATATCCACCATCGAATGTATGTCGCATGTGGGGGTACGTTATGTATGTACTCATGTATGTTCATACATATGTAAGTATGTACATAAATAGTTTTTATGTACTTATTGTTTCAATATAAACTTGTACTACTATTACAGGGTGATTTTTTAAGAGCCTTCGTATTTGATTAAAAAAAAAAAACACAAAAATTTAGAGAAATGTATGAAATCTTTATTTGAGTCGATAGAACGATCTGTATAATTCAATGTTTAAAGATGATTTCATGTAAATGTTTACCGTGGCTGCGCCTCAAATGACTCATACGCTGGACTCAATTTTGGCTCCAACTCTCTCCGACCGGTATATCACGATTAAATTGGCTTACAGTGCGTCAACCGTTGCGGTCTTGTCGCTATAGACATTAGCCTTAATATAACCCCACAAAAAATAGTCTAAAGGCGTCCAATTGACCGGCCCCAAACGTGAAATAAACTGTTCACCGAACTCGCCTCTCAATTGGGCTATTGTTTCGCGTCCTGTCTGGCATGTGGCACCGTCTTGTTGAAAATACATGTCAGCCAAGTCCAGCTCTTCCATTTTGGGCAAAAAAAAAGTTTGTAATCATCGCACCTGCCTTCGTTGTCTTTGAAAAAGTATAGTCCAATGATGCCACCGGCCCATAATCCACACCAAACAGTGTTTCTTTCAGGATACATTGCCAGTTCTTGCAATGCTACTTGCTGCTCGTCACACCAAATACAATAATTTTGATTGTTCACGTATCCATTCAATCAGAAATGGGCTTCGTCCCTGAACACAATTTTCCGATAAGAAAGTGGATCTTCATCCAACTTTGCCAGCGCCCATTTACCAAGAGTTAGCCATTGTGGTAGGTCGTGTGGCTTCAATTGTTGCACCAGTTGTATTTTAAAGGGTTTTACACCCAAAATCTTCCGCAAAATTTTCCATGTAGTGTAGAGTAACAGAGGACCAATTCCTGCGAGCGGCGCCGAATCGATAATTGACGGTCATCAACAACACTGGCGGATACAGCTGCGATGTTTTCCTCTGTCCGCACTCTACGTATGCGTGTTGGTGGTTTAATGTTCAATAATGTAAATTTGGTGCGAAATTTAGTCACAAGATTCCGAATAGCCGCCATCTGAGGTCGCACAAACTGAACATAAAATGGAAGAATTGCACGATGCCCTTTCTTAACCGAGCATTAATTTTGATAATAAAATTCAATAATCTGCAAGCGGTGTTCGTTTGCAAGTCGATTCATGGCTAAATAATAGACCAAACTGAACATGTTTGACATTAACATGTTACACGAAAATAGCTGAGCTGCCAAAAACAGTGTTGCCAAAAAGAAAGTTGCTAAAAAATCACCCTGTATATGACTGTATGAGTATTTTATTTAAGCCTACATTCATGAAATCGTCACATAGTCACTACATATATATATTTGTAAGAATTTTAGAAAAGAAAAAAAAATACTGTCAATTTATATGAATCTAATCATTTTAAATAAAATCTATGAAATATAGAATTTTCTAAAACGGTGTGTAACTATTAAACAATGACCTTACAGTCGGTTTGGGCAGATGGATTTATAATTTACACATATATGCAAAATATATAAAGGGTTTTCCATTAGGGGCATAACAATTTCGTATCTTTATATGAACGCACGCTTAAATTTTTTTAATCAACTGTCAATGTCAAAACGTTAGTTAAAGTCAACATTTTCATCATGGTAAAGTTTACGAACCAGCAACGTTGGGAAATAATTAAAAATTACTACCGAAATTCAGAGTCGGTGGTCGCAACTTTAAAAGCGAAAAATCATCTTCAGCGATGAAGCTCATTTTTGGCTCAATGGCTTTGTCAATAAGCAAAATATGTGTTATTGGTCAGCAACAAACCCACAAGTGCTTCTTGAGACACCGTTGCACCCGCAAAAAGTTACTGTTTGGTGCGGTTTTCATGCCGGAGGTGTGATTGGGCCGTATTTTTTCGTGGATGAAAACGACCGTCATGTTACCGTCAATGGATAGCGCTATCGTGCTATGTTGGAAGATTATTTGTGGCCAGAATTGGATGAACTTGACATCAGTGATATGTGGTTTCAACAAGACGGTGCCACTAGCCAGACAGCACTCGTCACAATCGATTTATTGCAAGGCAAATTCGGTGAATGTGTTATCTCGAGAAATGGTCCGGTCGAATGGCCGCCTCGTTCATGCGATCTAACATCATTGGATTTCTTTTTATGGGGCTTTATCAAGTCACTGGTCTATGCCAACAAGCCAGCAACTTTAGACGAGCTCAAAGACAACATCCAACGCGAAATTGCCAACGTTCCGGTCGAAATGTGTGCTAGAGTGGTGGAAAATTGTGTCCAAAGAATCGACCGCTGTAAACGGGCTCGTGGTGGTCATATGACCGAAATCGAATTTCATTCATAAAATGTAATGCTTGCAATATATCCACAAGAAATTTGAACGCAATAACTCGAATATTTCTGTGTTTTATTAATAGATAAAATTGTTTTGTCCCTAATGGAAAACCATTTACAAAAAGTGGACTCACCAAGTCTATCTTTGTGCAGTAAACCAATTCTTAAATATTTAAAAATATTCGGGTTCATTTTAACGGTATTTACTCACATTGAATAGTGAGTATGGCTCTGCAAATTCAATTGATTATAGTGCAAAGTGCACCGCCCGCTGTGCGGTTCGAATAACAAAAAAAAAAAAAAAAATAAATAAATAAATATGCGGCACTTAAAGCCTCGAAAGGCTATTTGGCCGAGCTGCTCTTCCATTACTGTTGTGCGTGTTAAATTTTGGATAGTATTAGAAGAGACCTACTTATTTCAGTCGTTTCCGCAAGGCAGAACCCTTGTGATACCACTTTTTCTGAGCTTTGTCACGGAGTTCTTTCAGAAGCTTTTTCATGGCAAATTGTTACTGCCGGAAGAATTGCCAATTGCTTGCCGACAGGTGGGTACCGTTCGAAAGAAAAATCTTTTCGATATTAAATTTGTTATGCTTCAGCCGGGGATTTAAACCACGACCTACAGATCACAAGGCCAACACACTAACCACTGAGCTACGGTACCCACCTGTTAAAACACCTGTTAATAATAGTTTGCACAATTCGGAATTTTTACAAATATTTTATTTCGTTCGAAAGGCCACACAATAAGATTATGTGTAGAAAATTATTTCGCGAATATATTCACCGCGACTATTCCATAGATATCTCAATCTTTCCATCATATTCTTGATGACATTTTGCAGTATGACCTGCGGAATGGTCCGGATCACCGATGTAATATTGCTTTTAATGTCTGGAATCGTCTTCGGATCATTCACATAGACTTTATCCTTCGCGTAGCATCACAGAAGAAAGTAACGGTCGACTAATTGACATCTTTGATTCCGTCCTCATCTTCGAAAAAAATACGGCGCGATGATGACTCCGACTCATAAACCGCACCAAACAGTGACTCGCGGTGTGCATTCAGCACTCTGGTTGACTTAAAAGGCAACTGTCAAAATTGTATGCAAATCTTAAGAAATAAATGATCTATTGTCATTTGTTTTCGATACTATTTTTTGATTAAAATTCTATTTTGGGGGTATTTTGAAAATCGTTTCTAAATTGACATCTATTTCATATTTTCTATGTACTACTGGTAATTTATTAGTTTGAACAATTTTATATCACCATTAATTCCATTGGTTTTTCCATTTTATTTTAGGTGCTACAGTTGTATCTTGGCGTGTAAATAATCAAGAACAATTATTCGTAAGGTGAGTAAATATAATGCAACTTTTATAATACAACTGTTCGCTCATTTGATCAGACTTAAGGATTTTTAAGTACCTTAATAGTAGTCAACTCATAGATCGAGTACGTCTTGCATCAGTTCATAAATGCATCGTTTATGTGTCAAATATTATAAACTGAATGAGAATTATTGTATAATTAGTGAAGAGAGAAAAGTATTCCAGGGGACGCCTTTTCAGATGCAAAAAGAGAGAGAGCAAGAAAAACACGAGTGCAAAGAGATAGAGATGAGTAGAGACAGGAATGAGGATCGAAAAATTTTCGAGAAGATCAAGCGCTTGAGTGGCGGTTTAAATCCTGGAATCTCTCCCTGTCTGGTTACATACATATGTCCAGAGTGTACTGATCTTATGGACAGAACACTTCTCCACGATATTGAATGCCAACGCTTCGGACGACTGCGCCAGTTAAGGAGATTTCCCGAATACTCCAATTACGTATGATGGTGTAGATGTTCCATCACCCGACCACGAAGAGTCCAGAAAGCCCATTTCTATACTGAAAAATAACAACGCTCCGAGTGCTGATGGCCTGCCTGGCGAGTTGTGTAAACCGGAGGCGATGAGCTGCTCATCAACATGCACCAGCTCATAAGCAGAATACGATCGGATGAAAGCATGCCCGATGATTGGAGGCACAGTGTTCTCTGTGTCGTACATAAGAAAGGAGACCCCTACAATTTGTAAAAGACTTCTTAACATCACATACAAAGTACTATCGAGCGCAATGTGTGAAAGATTGTAGCCTATGCTCAACAGCCTGATTAGATCTTATCATTGTGGCTATGCAAATTCTGGAATAGACCCAAGAGAAACAGATCAACACAAACCACCTATTTGTTGATTATAAAGTCTTTTTCGACAGTCCGGTAAGGGATTACTTCTACATCTACGGCAAAGGATTACCACTGTATAACTTCCGTTGTGCATCGAAAATTTGGAACGGGGCTTCAGGCAAAGTGCTTCGTTATCGTGCGACTTCTTCAATCTTATTATGGAGAAAATAATACGAGCTGCTGATTTACGATTTAATAGCACTATCTTCAACAAAAGTCTCATGCTGTTAGCATATGCCGACAATATGCAGATTATATGAGGATGAACCCGCGAGCAGTCAGTGCAGCATCCTCAGAGTTGGAAAGAGAGTAGCGTCGACTGGACTGGACACGTCACTGTTGATAGCTAAGCTTTTGAATTTTAGTGAAGGACTTTGTCTATCTTGGAATCAGTATTAGCAAAAGTAATGACGTCAGTCTGGAGATATTGCGAGGGGTCACTCTTGCTAACAGGTGCTACTAGAAACGAAAACCACACTCTAAAAGTCTCTCATCATGTCTGTACTTACATATGGCGCCGAAGTCTGGGGAATTTCCACCTCAAATGAAAGATTGCTGGGAGTTTTCGAGAGAAAAATCTCACGCAAGATCTTTGGAAGTATTTGTGTTGGCGCCGAGTATCGAATAAGATGCAACCATGAACTGTTTGAGCTATATGCCAACATCGACAAAGTATCAATCAATGATTTTACCGCTGGTTCTGTCTATTTAAAGAATTTTTAAACGCTTAAATAGTAGGCGAGTCTTGCTTTCGTCCCTAACACATCTCTTATATGTAAAATCTTGTAAACTGAATGAGAATTACAATGAGTGCAATTTGTGATTTATTATGTACCGTGATCTTTAAAAGTTTTCCGAGACATATTTTGGGAATGCCGAATCTATGGATAGGCGTGAAGTGAAAAGAAGGTTTGTAAATGAAAAGTAGAATCTATATGAAAGGAAAAACACACTGAGAGGTAACTTGTATTGTTTGTGTGTGCTGTGTGTGCTCCGCAACATTATTTGTAATTTGGTTTGAAGGCATAACATTTTGTGTGATGACGGCATCAACATAAAACTCGTATTCCATATTCAACAAGCACATAAATGTATATAAAATGTGTGTGTGTGTGTGCAAAATCAAACATACAGGCTTGAAATAGAACAGCAGCCCAGCATAAAAAACAACGAAACGATGCGAAAAATGAACCAACATGTTGCTTACAAAAAAAAAAAAAAAAAAAAACTTAGGTGCGATATTTTTTTCTATTAATTATACCTTTCTAATGGCCATTGTTGCTACATGGAGAGTTTGAGATACACTGTTTACTGCTGCCGTTGCTTCTTCTTCTTCTTCTTCTTGTTCTGCTACTGCTGCGTATCTTCTAACGAACCTATTTTTCCTTACTTCCACACCTCTTTTAACCTTTTTTTTTTTTTTATTTGCTTTCAAATATTTCTGTCTTTCTATCTCACTTTACAACTTTGCATTGCAACTTGATTCTGTAGTACATTCACGTGGAGAACATACATACAACACACATGCTCGAGGACTAGAGCAATGGCGACGCAGTGCAGACGGCATCAAAACAATGCGAACGTTTTTATGAATGGACTTGCATGCTTGCTGTTTAGTGGTGGAATCTAGATCGATAAATCCTGGTGATTTCATACACATACATGTGAACATGCATATCTTTTTTGTTGTGCTTTTTTCTTCTTTTTTTTTTTTTTGTTTTTTGTTTATCCAGCACAACTTTTTTTCTTGTAGTATTTTTGCGTAAATTTTTGCCACAAGCATTTTCTACACTAGTTTTTCTAGCAACACATTCATACAGATGCCAACATATCACCCAAGTGAACTGAATCAAATTATAGTAGGGTTATTATTGTTGTTGCAAAGTTAGTATATAGTTTTCTGTAGAACAAATTGTAGGTATATGTTTATAAGAGCACTACATGATATGTGCCTAGCCTCGAGTAGACAACCTCTTGGCATGTATTTATAATTAAAGTTAGGATCAGCTTTTTGACATATTTCTGTATGGTAAAACCGAGGGCGGTCCAAGGACTACCCGACCTAACAATGAAAGCACAACAAATTTGGGAAAATTTTTTTTTTATTTCTCAACATAATCTCCTTTTAGCTCTATATACTTTTCCCAGCGATATTCTATAGCTTCGATACCCTGTTTATAGTATAAACTGTCTAGCTCATTAAAAGAGCCATCCACCTCTTCATTGTTTGCAAATCTTCTACCAAATAAATAAAATTATCCCACGTGCATCCCAAAAAAACAGACGCCATAATCTTGCCTGCAAATGGAACTGTCTTCTCCTTCTTTGGACACGATTCTCCCCTTTCAGTCCCCTGTTTTGACTGCTCCTTTGTCTCAGGTGTGAAGTGGTGTACCCATGTCTCATCCATGGTAACGAGTCGACGCAAAAACTCGGCTTTATTACTGTGAAACATCGCCAAGCACTCTATAGAAACATCCTCACGCTGTGTTTTTGTTCTATTGTGGCACCCATCTTACACACAGCTTTTTCATCTCCAAATTTTCGGTTAATATACCATCTATAGCACTTTTTGAAATGCCTGTAATTTCACCTAGCTCACGCACCTTCAGCCGGCGATCATACAATACGAATTTCATGGAGGCATGGCCACCTCAATTGATTGATCACTACGGTATTTGTTTTGGCAGCTTGTACGACCTCGTTTAAACTCTGCCACCTAATATTTTAAAGTCGTAAACGAAGGAGCAAACTCCCCCAGAGTAGAATCTAGTTCGGCTTCAATATTCGTTGGAGTGAGACCTTTCAAATGAAAGTATTGAATTACATAACGGTGACCAATTTTTTCCATGTTAATAAATTCACGAAAATCGTTAACTTTCGATGGCCTTGACACTTAAAACAGATGTTTTATAAGGTTGCCACTTTTCACCAAAGTAATTGTTTTCAAACTACTGCCTCCATCTATATGTCAGGTCGTGTCTAACTTGGACTATAACTACGAGTCCTTGTTTTTAATTAATTTTGTTTTACGGCACAGTCATCGTTTTGAAATGTTTGGAACCAATCATCTTTAAAATATTTGTAATTGCCTTATCGTTGCAGCTAACTATTGCATTTTCCCTCTTTCAATTCCTCTTTGAAATTTACGTGCCATCATCTAAAGGCTTCTCATGATCTAAACGGCAAAAAAGAAGAGCAAAGTGTGTCTAAAATGTAATTTCCTATCTTCACTTAATGCCCCCTAGCTTCTATATTTCTCTTCTGATTTTCGCAATATTATACTTCGCCCAAAAATCACCTACAATCTTAACAAAATAATTTTTATTCATGTCAGTGGAACAACTCCCAGGCTAGGTATATATTACTCAACCCTCATGCAAATATTTACATGCGTTTTAACATAGTTGGCAACCTTCGATAATTCGAAACGTCCTCATCATGGTTAGTTGGGTATTTATTTAAAAAAAAAAAGGAGGAGCTGGTATTATCCATTGCGGTTGCTGGGTTAGCCAACTTAACATGGATACTAGGATAGACTAATATGCCAACATAGAGATTTTATGGATGGATATATGGAAATAGCTATGTTCCCATGTTTTTCAGGGCATAGTTTTAAGAAATGACTTTAAAAATTGAACTATCTTACAAAAATTATGGGAATACAAACAAATATTCACATTTGTTTGTTCAAAATGAAATGTCAACTGTCAAAAAGATGCGTCTACTCCACCTGTCTGAGGACGTCTATATTTTTTTTGAAATAAAAAAAAAAAAAACAAATTCGAAGTATTTTAAATTTTTAAGTGCACTTTGCAAGATATAAATTTTGTTCGCGTACACTACTATCACTTTCTGTCATTAAGAGAGTAAAAACAGAAAAATGTGAGAAAATATACTGAATGTACGTGAACGGAACCCTATCAGAAACTTGCAAATTCACAATCACAGTACGTAATTGACAGCTCGATTTTTTTCTATAGGTGATGGAAAGATGGAAAGATTTTGACATAATCGGCAAGAACACGCGAGCAGTCAGTGCAGCATTTTCAGAGTTGGAAAGAGAGTCGCTTCGGATGGGTCTTACGGTGAATGAGGGCAAGACGAAGTATCTAGTGTCAATATACAAAGAGTCCCGGCGTCTTGGACAGCACGTCACTGTTGACAACTACGCTTTTGAAGTAGTAAGGGACTTTGTCTATCTTGAAACCAGCGTTAACAGCAGTAATGACGTCAGCCTGGAGATATTTAGAAGGATCACTCTTGCAAACAGGTGCTACTTTGTTCTAAGGTGCCCTTTCTCAAAGGACGAAAACTACACTCTACGAGTAAGGGACTTTGTCTATCTTGAAACCAGCGTTAACAGCAGTAATGACGTCAGCCTGGAGATATTGAGAAGGATCACTCTTGCAAACAGGTGCTACTTTGTTCTGATAGGTGCCCTTTCTCAAAGGACGAAAACTACACTCTACGAGTGTCTCATCATGCCTGTCCTAATATATGGCGGTGAAGCCTGGAGAATTTCCACCTCGGATGAGCGAATGCTTAAAGTTTTCGAGAGAAAAGTCCTACGCAAGATCTTTGGACCTATTTGCGTTGGTGGCGAGTACCGAATAAGGTTCAACCATGAGCTGTACGACCTGTATACCGATATTGACATAGTAAAGCTCATCAAAATCTAGCGGCTGCTCTGGCTAGGTCATGTCGAGCGAATGAAATAACACGCACCAGCTAAGAAGGTGTTATATTCGGAAGCCGCTGCAGGATGACGCAGAAGAGGAAGACCTAACCTTCGATGGACCAAGACCAAGCACTGGAGAACCTGACGGCGCTTGGAATTTCTAACTGGCGCCAGCTAGCGAAGAACAGAGATGGCTGGTGAAGCATGTTATATTCGGCATAAATCGATAATCAGTTATTAAGGCCACATAAGTAAGTAAGTAAGTGATGGAAAGTGATTGCAAAATTTTTACTATCACGAACTATCACCTGTCTTCAATTTTTACGCTCTCAATTTTGGTTTCACTGTCCATAAATCGAGTAGGGTAGAACGCTGTCAGTTAGCGAACAATCTTATATTATTATCTACAAGCGCAAAACAGTTGATTGCTTGACACTTTCTAAATTTTTAACTGAAGAAAGTATCAGGGCTGATCTTTTGTGACAGAAAAGAAATCAATTTAGTCCTTTACTCTTTTAATGGAAGCATTTATCAAATTTTCAAGTACGAGAACACATTTCCGATAATTTTGGAATCCAACGTTTGTAGTACGGGAGCAAGGCTAATATAAGACTATGAAGTGATTGAACAGAATCGCACTAACGGCAAATGTTGTCATTACGTTGTTGTTATTGCAGTTTTTGTTTGCTTTCAAATGTGTGTAAAAACAAGTTGTTCTCAACAAATAAAGCAAAACATCTGCGAATCATATAGTGCTCGTAATACAAATGCACAAATAGAGAAATGAAAAAAAAAAAAACTACAAAACTAGTGGGTAAAAAGTGGGAGAAAAAAACGGAACACACAAGTTTTGCAAAAAAAAAAAAAAAGGAAGGAAAAAGTAAAACTCTAAAACTTGAAAACTAGTATGAAAGGACGTTGGCGAACATAACAACAAACTCTTTTACGAGTATTTCTATATTCTGTTTTGTTTTGCCGCTTTTTGTTTGTGTAACTAACCCATACGCAACTATACAATATCAGCACATAGAATAAAATGATGTCGTTTTTGCTTCGAAATGTTTTAGCAATTTTGGGTTTCATCGAATGGAGCTTTAGTTTGCAACACTTTGTATGCGGTATGTACATTAAGGTTGTTCAAACTTTTAAAATGGTCCAACTCATCCGAAAACATTGAATTTGGATTATTTTTTCCCAAAGAAGCAAAAGGACTATGGATTCCGAAAAGCGTATCTTTCTAATTTTTACAGCCATAATAAAGGCATCAATTTTCCGTATATATGTTTAGAGGAAATGTTGGCAAGGAAAAACCAATGGGGGTCGGTGATATATTCCATGCCTCTAAGACCGATTCCTATGGAATTATGAGGTTGTTTCTCGATTTTAAGATGTTTTTCCGTTCATTTTGTAACAGAGCCCCTCTAAGGGTAGGTAGGTTGTTAGTATGTTCCGAAGAAATGTTGAAGAGGAAAAATTAATGGGGCTGGTCACATATTGTACCACTCTCGAAGCGATTTTTAGACAGTTATGGGGTTGTTTGTGAATTTTAAGCTGTTTTTTCGTTCATTTTGTAGGGAAGCCCCTCTAAGGAAGGTGAAGATAGGGGGCAAGAGTGTTCCGACGAATTGTTGGGAAAGAAATATGAATGGAAGTTACCGATTCATTAGAGGGAGACAACTTCTGGGCAGTAATGAGATTATTCGTAAATTTTCAGTTTTCGTTTATTTTGTATAGAAGTCCGTTTAAGGGTCAAGGAAAAAACTTCGAGGGCGATCCCAGAACTACCCGACCTAACAAAGAAAACAACAAATTTGTGAAAATTGGTCTTTATTTCTCAACATAATCTCATTTTAGCTTTATACACTTTTCTCAGCGATACTCTATAGCTTCGATACCCTGTTTATAGTACGAACTGTCTAGCTCATTAAAATAGCCATCTACCGCAGATTCCACTTTTTCATTGTTTGCAACTCTTCTGCCACCATGCCATTTTTTCAAATTTGGAAATAGAAAATAATCCGAAGGAGCTAAATCTGGCGAATAAGGTGCGTGCTGAAGCAATTCGAGCTTTAACTCATTGTTTTTGGCCATCGCAGTAGCGGTTGTGTGAACTGGTGCATTGTCTTGATAAAACAACACTTTCTTTTTCGCCAAATGCGACTTTTTTTCTTTAATTTCATCACTTAAACACTGCAACAAATTAGCATAATACTCGCCGTTGATTGTTTTTCCTTTTTGAAGATAATCAATAAAAATTATCCCACGTGCATCCCAAAATACAGACGCCATAATCTTGCCGGCAGATGGAACTGTCTTCGCCTTCTTTGGACACGTTTCTCCCCTTTCAGTCCACTGTTTCGACTGCTCCTTTGTCTCAGGTGTGAAGTCGTGGACCCATGACTCATCCATGGTTACGAATCGACACGAAAACTCGGCTTTATTACTCTGAAACATCGCCAAGCACTCTATAGAAACATTTTCACGACGTTGTTTTTGTTCAATTGTGGCACACAGCTTTTTCATCTCCAAATTTTCTGTCAATATACGATGTATAGCATTTTTTGAAATGCTTGTAATTTGACCTAGCTTACGCACCTTCAGCCGGCGATCATCCAATACCATTTTGTGGATTTTCTTAACCGTTTCTGGCGTGGCCACCTCAATTGGTCGACCACTACGGTGTTCGTCTTGGCAGCTCGTATGACCTCGTTTAAGCTCTGCCACCCAATATTTTATGGTCGTAAAAGAAGGAGCAGACTCCTCCAGAGTAGAATCTAGTTCGGCTTTAATATTCGTTGAACTGAGACCTTTCAAATGAAAGTATTGAATTACATAACGGTGACCAATTTTTTCCATGTTTACAAATTCACTGAGGTCGTTAACTTTCGATGGCCTTGACACTTAAAACATATGTTTTACAAGGATGCCACTTTTCACCAAAGTAATTTTTTTCAAAATACTGCCGCCATCTATATGTCAGGTCGGGTAGTTCTGAGACCGACCTCGTATGTCAGGTACTTTTGGGAGCAGCCACTTTTGTTTGTGTACAGACTGCATCAATTCATCTTCGTAACTTCAATCAAGAGACAAAAGGTAGCGCAACATTTTTGTTAAATTACCTTAAATAGCAATTTTTAGCAATAATATCACCAACAACAACAACACATCAACAAATGATAAAAACAATATGAAAAAAAAGAAAAGAAAGAACAAAAATTACGCGCAAAAAGGAAATAACCAGTGTAGCCATCAACTGCAAAGTTTGGTAAATAAAAATGTTACGTGTGCTCGTACAACAAATTCACACACACACACACAAACGCACAAGCACATATACGAGTGCTAGTGCATACAGACAAGACAAGAAGAAGAAAAAAATGAAAAATCATACGATCCTGTTGTGTTTTTGTTGCTTGCAAATGCTTCAGATGTTGTGCTACCGTTTCCGCTTTGTTATGCGATTTGCTTGATGTATTCGCTCATGTATTTTGCTGTTGCAAAGCTTACGTATGTGTGTGTGTTTGAATGTGCAAGCCATTACTGGACATGCTTGAAGCATTATCAGCAGCAATAACAGCGAAGCGCATCAGCGGTATTCGAGATTTACTTTTTCTGTTTGTATGCTGCTTTAAGTATCATTTTTTTTTTCTTCTCTTTTTCATTTTTCTTCTTCGTCTTTGTCTTCTTAATTTTTTGTGAAGAAATTTTGACGGCTTTTTTCTTATACTAAACTTGCACTTGCACATTAGTTTACACAACATGCACACATACACGTGTTGTCATACTTTTTGTATGAAAATACTTTGCTCCGTTGGTTTCTTCATTCTCAATCAGGGTTGCCAACTATGTAGAGGTGTTTCTCAAATGAGGGAGTTGGAAATTGGGGGAAATTGAAAAAAAATGTATAGTGACAAGATTTTAATGAATGTTTTCACAAATTATTGAGACGTTTTCGAGACCAAATAGCATGGAGAGGCTGCAAGTCATGGTAGAGCGATAAATTCTTGAGATTCTATGAATGGTGAGAGGTTATTAAACATTTATTAAACATATAATTGACTCACTTCCGAAACGAAATAGCACGAAGGAGCTGAAAGTCATAGTAAAATAGTTAATTATAGGGACTGCATGTAAGGCGTCATAAATTCAAACTTTAACTGAACCAAAATCGAAATCAATGGCGATATTCTAATTTTTGCCAAAGTAAATATGCATTTTTAAAAATAATCATAAGGATTTTTAGCGAAATCGATTAATTTTATGCAAAATAAACCCATTCCGAATCAAAATAGCGCTGTATATGGTCCAAAAGTATGTCAAATGAGTGTTTTGAAATCGTTTGCCGGGACACTTTTCTTTCCTCGGCAAATTAATTTTTTTTCGAAAAGATGAGAATGGGACGGCGTTAAATCCAGTGAAAATAAGAGTTTGTTGACAGTTAAAATATGTGTTTTAATCCAAAAAAAAATCCATCAATTAATGAGATATCGCATTACTGTGTAACAAACTCCAAATTCTTTTCCACGATAGGCACGATTCCAAGATGGAATTGTGCATTATCGGTTTGAGACGAACTCTATGAACGATGAAGTTGAAATCGTAAAAGAAAATCAACATTGTCTTCACTTTTGACCCCAAACACTCGGCATTTTGACGTCTGGTTTTTGAATCATATTGAAAACACTCGATTTCCTGATGTAGAGGAAGTTTTTGTGCGCTATGATGACCTGCTATTCGTCCAAATGTTATGAAATTCGGACAGTACATTAATGTAGCTCTACCTTTCCAACGAATGAGATTACCATTAGATGACCACACGAAATATATATCATATTTGCTTTGGAATACATCTTATAAGTAGATATGTAATTTTGAATGTTGGCAACTCTATCCTTTGCATTCGTTCGTTCAGCCGCCTCTCTATAGAGACTAGTTTTTGTCGGGTTGAATTGTTTTAAAATGCGAATTTCTCAATGTCTGCAATAGTTTTTCACTCAAATACTATAATATATTCTTGCTACATTTCGTTTTATCATTGTTTTTTCTTCACTCATTTCATTTATTTATTACAATACGTTTTCTTTTTTTTTTTTTTTTTGCTTTTTTTGTTATGACGACTCTTGTTGATGATTTGTAGCACTTTCTGAATAACTTGTGTTTTTCTTCTCAATTTTTGTCATTTTTATTTGTATTTTATGCAATAAAATAATGCATATAGCGAGCTAATGGCATCTACTAGTATAGGGTGTCTCAAGCCATCGATACAATACATTGCCAATAAAAAAGATGAGTAAAGAATTGTTTGGATTTATATCTGGAGGAATTATCGAAGTAGTGGGTGCCGTAGCTCAATGGTTAGTGCGATGGTCTTCTGATCTGAAGGTCGTGGGTTCAATCCTCGGCTGAAGCATAATAAAATTTGATATCGAAAAGATTTTTCTGTCGAATGGTACCCACCTACCGGCAAGAATTGACAATTTTTCCGGCCGTAACAATTTGCCAAAAATGCTTCTTAAAAGAGCTCTGTGACAAAACTAAGTTAAAGTGATGTCAGAAGGGTTCTGCCGTTCGGAACCGGCTAATATACGTAGGTCCCTTCTAATGCTGTCCAAATTTAACACGCACAACAGTATTGGAAGAGAAGCTCGGTGGTCTCACAATGGGCCTTTCTGGCCTAAGTGTGTCCTCTCAGAGAGAGGCAGCCATATAACCTAACCTATCTATCGAAGTAGCTTAAATTCTCAAGTGGATATTTTGCAAAAGTTTATTTGGAGAAAATGTTAAAATAGAAGCATTAATAGTGTTCGGTCCTTCATTTCACCGCTCTAGAGACGATTCCTTGACAACTATGAGGTTAATTGTTGATTTTCAGATGAATTAGTATTATTATTAGAGGCCAAGATGCATCGCGAAGCCAATGAGATCTATTGTGCAAGTCCTTATATTTTAACACTAAGTTTAGGCTCTTTATGAATATAAACACTATCTGAAATATATTGTTTAGTCCAGAGTCTGTCTCCCAAGTGGTGGACATACACAGAGAATATGCTCTAAACATTCAATGCCCATTTCACAGAATCTACAAACATCAGTGTCCGCGAAAACCAACTTGAATAGGGAATATCTCAGGCTACAATGTCCTTTGAAGTAACTAGATCGGATTCGTAAGTCTGCTCGATATTCCCTTAGCTGGGCTGCTTGTCGTTGACCGGGGTTGTTAAGCTAGTGGTATGCAAATTTCTTTTGCGCCCATTTTACGGTAGCGGTACGGTGTAATTTTTGGCAACTCCACAGAAGACCTCCGAGACAACTAAAGGCATGCCTGCTCCTCGTTTGGCTATGTAATCAGCCATTTCATTACCCTGATGTCCTTCGGGTCCAGGAACCAACCCCAATAGCACAGTATCAAAGTTGCGTAGTATGTTAAGAAGGTTTTGGAAGTCATTTACCAATTTCGCGCTAATTGTGACCGACTGAAGGGCTCTCAATGCTGCTGACAGCCTGCTGCTTAATGGACTATCTGACAGTATATAAATCCGAGTTCTTTTCATCTTTCTACGAAAGCTTTTCCTTATACAAATATAAATGGCGTTTGAAAAGTGGTTGGGTAGACACCCATTGGAATAAATTTTGAATTTTGAATCACGGGCCACTTACGACTGCCCCTGTTCTACCACTTTCTACTTTTGACCCATCAGTAATTGATTTGAAGTTAGTAGAATTAGTTCTCCAGACCTCACGGTTATAACGTAAAATTTCTGGAAGAAGACTAGTTTTGAGGATAATATATGAACTCTTTTATAACTAAAGTTTTCTAAAATCTGTGTCCCTAAATATTTCCGCTTTTTACTACAGAGATTTCTGGTATTCGTAAGGCATTCAAGCAAGCGTCCTTCTCGATTATGATAGGAGAAGGTGGAACGTTTAGAAGCACCCCTAAAGCGTCAGTGGGGCACGTTTTCATTGCCCCTGTGATGCTGACACAGACAAGACCGTGCAGTTTACTAATTTCTGTTACTGCTTAGATGCATAGGTGATTGTGGATCTGACAACCAAGGTGATACTCCAATGTGTCATACTGGGATTTAAGCCGCAGGTCTTAGAGGTAGAGAATTCCCTAGTGACTTTCAGGATGGCTTTCTCAAGATTTGGTTTTCAATCATTTATCGAGAACTGCGCCTAGATAGCTCGCTTTATTGGAAAATTGAAGTGTGCTCTCGTCATGTGAGATTGATATTCCTTTTTGTGTTGAATGGCACAAGTGCAGTTTTTGATGGGTTCATAGAAAGCCCTTTTTCTATGCACCCGTTGTTAATTAGTAATAGGGTTTGTTAAAAACCACAGAAGCGGCGAGAGTACACCCCCTTGCAGGCAACCCCTTGTAATTGCGATAGATCTTGATGTCCCTTAATGATGGACTAAAGCTACGGAATAAGAATATGCAGAAAAATATTGAATAGTAAAAATTAATGAGGGCCGGTCATATATGTTACTTTACCTCACTAGAGGCTCTCTGGTTGCGGCGAAAGGGAAATTTATTAGAACGTAAATTTTGTTGGGAAGCCTTTTTAAAGGATAGATATAGGAGTAAAAACAATCAGAAGAAATTATTGGGAGGCGGTCATCAAGTTTACTCTTCTAGCGGCGATTTTGAATATTTTAATTAATCTTTCAACTTTCATGATTTTTTTTTTTAGATTAGATACTACTGAGGTTAAACTTTGTTGGAAAAATGTGAATAAATACATACGAAAGCCAACTTTTGACGTCGTTCATTAAATAGTAAATCTAATATTAGCAAAATTTCAGCTCCATTTCTATATATTTTCTTATGAAAAATGTAAAAATATAGATTTTAAAGCATACTTTTGTATGGGAGGTAGGTGTGATTTCTATCCGATTGAGCCCATTTTTGAAGTCGGTTACTTATTGGTAAAAATATACTCATATTTCGAATGGCAGCTTCATAGCTCTATATTTTCGTGCGAAAAATGTGAAAAGATACATACGAGATCATATTTTTATATGGAAGATAAACGTGGTTTTAATCCGATTGAGCCCATTTTTAAAGTCGGTTACATATTAGTAAAAATATACTCATATTTCGAATGGCAGCTTCATAGGTCTATATTTTTGTGAAAAAAATGTGAAAATATACATACGAGATCATACTTTTGTATGGGAGTTAGACGAGCTTTTCTTCCGATTGTAGCCATTTTTGAATCAGGCTATTTATTGGTAAAATTATACCTAAACACTAATTTTGAGCTTCATAGCTTTATTTTTTCGTGCGAAAAATGGGAAAACATACACAGAGAGGAATATTTTTGTATAGGATAAAGACGTAGTTTTTATTCTATTAGGGCCATTCATAGTAAATTTTATAAAGTCATAATTACCTGGAATATTGCTGTATTCAGTAAAATTAAACAACGTATCATCCTTCTTTATAATTTATCAATTGGTTTTTGTGATCCAAATGCAATGTTCGACTGTTTTCCCACAGAATTTTTAAATATTTCATTTTTGTGCTGAGTCGCAGTTGATTCACTTCGCCCACAGTTAATTATAGATTATATTTAAATCACTTTACTCTATTTCATTATTTATTTTTGCAGTAAATTGGCATCATTTGATGGTAAGAAGGCGATACGTGGTGGCATACCTTTTGTGTTTCGTAAGTAATAAAGAAAAACTGATGTATTTTCATAAATATGTAATAATACCTATTGACAATAAAATCATATATATTTTTTCATACTATTACAGCACAATTTGGTCCATGGTCATTTGGTCCACAGCATGGTTTTGCACGTATAACCCGTTGGAATTTAGAAAGACCACCAGAACGCCTACACAACGGTGATGTTGAGGCTATATTTTCATTAATGGATAATGAATTTACACGTTCCATGTGGAATTATCAGTAAGTATCATATTATACGAATACACAGTAGCAAATCTATTGACCCATATGGTTCTTTTAAATTAGATTTCGCATAACGTATCGTTTGATATTACGTGAAAAGGAATTACATTTTCACATTGGTGTCTATAATCCGAGTAAGGATTTATCATTTACATTCAATCTATTATTGCATACATATTTAAAAGTTCCTGACGTAAGACGTTGCCAGATAACCGGTTTACATGGTTGCACCTTTATTGATAAGGTATGTATGCAATATGAGGTGGTACAGTGGATATGATGAAATACAGTACACATTAAGACTGGTCACATTTTTAAACGCTTTGGCTCAACGAAAAATATAAAATTTTGGTACAGAAATTCATGACAGTCGCAATGAAACCATCGATTTTGTATAGGCGCCCTTTCTAAGAATATCAGATATGAGTTGTGTACAGAGAAAATGTTGAGCAGGAAAAAATAATGGATGTAGATCGTATATTTCACCGTTCAAGAGGCGACTCCTGTGAAGCTATTGTCAATTTTCTGTTATATTTTGGTCCATTTTATAATGGAGTCCCCTAAAGACGTGGATATAGAGGCTAAGTATGTTTGGAAGAAATTTTGGGAAGAAAAAATTAAATTGGTGTCAATCACACATTTGAGAGGCTATTTCTGTTCATTTATTGAGTTATTTGTTGATTTTTAGGCGTTTTCTATATTATTTTGTATTGGAGTCCCCTATAGGGTTGCAGATAGCGGGTAAGTATGTTTGGAGGAAATGTTGGAGAGCAAAATTTAATGGGGCTCTGTCATACAGTTCATATATTTAGAGACGATTTCTGGTGTTATTATTTGGCGGTTTTCACAAAAATCTAAAATTTGACGAATACAGCCTAAGACGCTAGGGAATCGCTCTGTATGATCCAACCCCATTTCTTTTTCCTTCTATATCATTTCTTCTTAACGTGCTATATACAACCCTCAAATGGACTATCGTACAAAAAGTACGCTCAACACCTGAAAATCGGCAATAGAAGCCAAGGGATTGCTTCCAGAGGAGTAAAATATATGAGCGACCACTATTAAAGTTTCCTCTCAACATTTCTCCAAACATTCTTTACTGTTATTTCCACTCCTTAAGAGGACTCCCATACAAAATGAGCGTACTAACATTTGCAAATCGACAATAGCAGCTCTGGAATCGCCCCTAGAGCGATGATATGTATGACGGATCCTCCTTAATTTTT
Organism: Megamerina dolium; assembly: GCA_963854835.1. Lineage (NCBI taxonomy): Eukaryota > Metazoa > Arthropoda > Insecta > Diptera > Megamerinidae > Megamerina > Megamerina dolium. The sequence goes on along the minus strand of OY978529.1, from coordinate 2,187,945 downwards.
CTTTCACAACATTTCCTCAAAACATTCTTACCCGTTATCTCCACTCCTTAAGGAGACTCCCATACAAAATGAGCGTATTACCACTTACAAATTGGCAATAGCTGCCCAGGAATCGCATCTAGAGCGTTGATATGTATGACGGATCCTCCTTCATTTTTCTTTCGCAACATTTCCTCAAAACATTCTTACCCGTTATCTCCACTCCTTAAGGAGACTCCCATACAAAATGAGCGTATTACCACTTACAAATTGGCAATAGCTGCCCAGGAATCGCATCTAGAGCGTTGATATGTATGACGGACTCTCCTTCATTTTGCTTTTTCAACATTTCCTCCAAACATAAAAAATAAATAAATAAATATGTGGCACTTAAAGCCCCAAAGGGCTCATTGGCCGAGCTTCTCTTCCATTACTGTTGTGAGTCTTAAATTTGGACAGTATTAGAAGGGACCTACTTATTTTATCCGGTTCCGAACGGCAGAACACTTGTGACATCACTTTTTCTGAGCTTTGTCACAGAGTCCTTTAAGAAGCTTTTTCACGGCAAGTTGTTACTGTCGGAAGAATTGCCAATTGCTTGCCGACAGGTGGGTACCATTCGAAAGAAAAATCTTATCGATATTAAATTTGTTATGCATCAGCCGGGGATTAAACCACGACCTACAGATCAGAAGGCGAACACACTAACCACTGAGCTACGGCACCCAAACATACTTACCTATTATCTCCAGCCTTAAAGTGGACTAGCATACAAAATCACCGGAAAACAACTGAAAACCGCAACAGGCTCCCAGAGCACCATTAATTTTTCCTCCTCAACATTTCCTCCAAACTTACTTACCCATTATCTCTAGCGCTGAAGTGAACAAAATCACCGGAAAACAACTGAAAACCGCAACAGGCTCCCAGAGCACCATTAATTTTTCCTCCTCAACATTTCCTCCAAACATACTTACCCATTATCTCTAGCCATGAAGCGAACCCTCATACAAAATCACCGAAAAAACATCTGAAAACCGAAGCAGTCTCCCAGAGCACCATGCATTTTTCCTCCTCAACATTTCCTCCAAAACATACTTACCCATTATCTCTAGCCCTGAAGTGGACCCTTATACAAAAACACCGAAAAACATCTGAAAACCGCAACAGTCTCCCAGAGCACCATTAATTTTTCCTCCTCAACATTTCCTCCAAACATACTTACCCATTATCTCTAGCACTGAAGTGAACCCCCATACAAAATCACCGAAAAACAACTGAAAACCGCAACAGCCTCCCAGAGCACCATGCATTTTTCCTCCTCAACATTTCCTCCAAACATACTTACCCATTATCTCGAGTCCTGAAGTGGACCCTCATACAAAATCACCGAAAAACAACTGAAAACCGCAACAGCCTCCCAGAGCATCATTCATTTTTCCTCCTTAACATTTTCTCTAAACATTCTTGCCCCAATCTCCAATTATTAGGAGTTCAGTTCTACAAAACTGAATATTTCTTTTTACTCTCTTAGGAAGAAATGTTCGAAATGATCCAAAATTTATGTTTCTCGTTGAGCCAGGTGTTAAAATATCGAGCCATCTAATGCACATGCATTTGCATATTTATTAAGCATACATTTCATTATAGACTCGTGATGGTGCCATATACCAGGAAGGTCGTGAAGTGGTAACTGTTAGTGAATGGACAGATCGGGTCTACCAGCATACGCCACAAGAGCATGTCATAACAAATGTTGTGTCCGGTCGTAAAATGAGGCTCCACAAATATAATTTTCCCGATACAGGTACAATATACCTTACATATATCTACTAGAAATTACATTTTGGAGCATTAATTTCTGGAATATAAATATTTGTAAATTTTCTCTTCAATATCTATGACATATTATTTACAGTAATCTGGAATCCATGGGTGGATCAAGCGCGTGAAATTGGTGATTTTGGTGATGATGAATTTCCAAATATGTTATGCGTTGAATCGGGTCATGTCTCATCGCCAGTAATTCTTTTGCCGGGTACTGCATTCGAGGCTAGCCAAATATTGCAGGTAAATATAATACATATATTGATGGTATTTTTTTTTTAATTTGAAAAAGATTTCTTAAAGAAGAAAATGTTCCAATTTATTCTTAGCAATTCAAGTGTCCAAAATATTTGGGAGAAGAAGCAAGAAATGCGAAGAATTGATTTTTTAAAACAAGTTTTCCATAATAATCCATATTGTTCCATATGTAAATGGTTTATTAATGACAATATAGGTTGATTCAATTTTCAGCCATACAATTTACAAACTAAAAATGAATTAAATTTTAAAATTTGAGAATAATTGGTTTTTTAAAATTTACAAAATAATCAGTTAGAGCTTCATGTTCGTTTTTCGATTCAATCCCTGACTGAGGAGACATCAACTTTAATATCGAATCATGTTTTTTTTCGAATGGTGCCCACCTGTTGGCAAGCAATTGGCAAATCTTCCGGCAGTTTCTCAAAGCGCACTGTGACAAAGCTAAGGAAAAGTGATGTTACAAGAGTTCTGCTTTTTGGAACCGGGTTCTTCCAAATATAACACGTGCAATAAAACTTGAAGAGAAGTCCGATGGTAACACAGCGAACCTTTTTGACCCTTTCATAAAGGGTGGCCACAATAACCATCCCGTCAATTCCGAGATTATTGCAAACATTTCTTTTTCTCTACTACGTCTAATTTGAAAATGTCGCCATAGACCAGAGACGCGGATTGCTTCCATTAAAGTGAACTTCCCGTCGGAAAAAATTAATGGGGATTGATTGTATATTTTATCGGCTGATGCCCAATTTGATAAAAACTTAAATTTAGTAAAGACGCCTTCCTAAAGAGCGAAGATGTGGATACCGTAGCTCAGTAGTTAGTGCGTTGGTCTTCTGATCTGTAGGTCGTGGGTTCAATCCCCGGCTCAACAAAATTTAATATCGAAAATATTTTTCTTTCGAACGGTACCCACCTGCCGGCAAGAATTGGCAATTTTTCCGGCAGCAACAATTTGCCAAAAATGCTTCTTAAAAGAGCTCTGTGGCAAAACTAAGTTAAAGTGATGTCACAAGGGTTCTGCCGTTGGGAACCGGCTAATATAAGTAGATCCCTTCTAATGCTGTCCAAATTTAACACACACAACAGTATTGGAAGAGAAGGTTGTTGGTGTCACAATGGGCCTTTCTGGCTTAAGTGTGTCCTCTCAGAGAGAGGGCAGCCCCATAACCTAACCTAACATACGGAGCGAAGAAAACATTTTTGGGGGTTGAGCTTACATTTGATTCCTCTAGACGCGATTCCTGGACAATTATATAGTTATATGTCGATTTTCAGTTGTTATTGTATATGACAATTTCGTACGTAATCTCAAGAAAAATATTGGGGAAGTAAAACTAATGAGGGTCGATTTCGGGGCAGCCCTGAAGTTTTTTTTGCCGATTTTCTGATGTTATTATGCTCATTTTGTGTGGGTACACCCTTAAGGGATGGAAATAGGGGATAAGTGTGTTTGAGGGAAATATTTTACCTCTCTACATGCACCATTAGAGTGCTGAGAAGTTATTTTATAAAAATTTCAATTTCACAAGGGAAGCCCTCTACAGCGTGGAGATAAGAGGTTAGCATGTTTCGAAAAAATGTTGTATAAACAATATTAATGGAATTTGGAGTCCCTCGAAGTGATGGAAATATTGTAGAAAGCATGTATGCTCAGGGGACTTGTTAATGGTGGTTGGACTTTTATTTGAACTCTCTAGGAGCGAAATATCTTGGTGAAATAATAAAGGAAATTATGATGTCACAAGTGTTCTGCCGTTCGGAACCGGCTAAAATAAGTAGGTCCCTTCTAATACTGTCCAAATTTAAGACGCACAACAGTAATGGAAGAGAAGCTCGGCCAATGAGCCCTTTGGGGCTTTAAGTGCCACATATTTATTTTTTTTTATGAAAAAATAAATTTTCATCTGAAGGACTCGTGAGAAAAATTGGAAATTTTAGTAATTCTATTTTGTAGCTTCTTTTGACCAAAATAGAATATTTCTAGCTTATCAGAAGTTGGGAAAACAAACAATAAAGTGAGTCAAGAAGGAGAAGAGGAGAGCAAGACTATGTATGTCACAGGTTAAAATTATAGTTCTATTATATTATATTATTACACAATAAACTTGATAGTCGTTTTATTACCGATTATCAAGTACTTATTTCCCATAAATATTCAAGAAATAATGTGTACAAATTAAATTAAATGGTAACTATCACTTGAATCACCCTATATTAGTTATATACTTTTTCTTTAAATTGCAATAATTAACATAAATATATTTTTTTTTTCTTTGTTTCGTCCACTTTTGTTTCTTACAATCATTTTTTTCCCTCGATACTAGATTATTATTGAAGGTAATGTCAGCAGAAAAACAAAAAGGAATCGCTAGCGTTTAAAGAATCGGAACCCATTGAGGTAGACCGATTCGTAAAATGATAACGAAAAACAATGAAATGGAAAGAAAAACCACTGCACAACACTCGACCGCATAGAAACAACGGAATAATCAAAACTATTGTGAATCGTTATAAATACACCAGTATACGAATTGTGTACTGTATAGTACACACATGAACAAAACACAGGAACGCACATTAAGACAGTATATGGAATTAAATTCCAATCTTTTACCATTCCATATTGAATGGATAGTTAGAATTAATCTTGCCATTGATAATTGATTAATACATTATGATAATTTAAAGCAATTTCCCTTTAGCCATTGGATGAAGACAAATATATAGAAATTATAAATAAAACAAAAGAAAAAGTGTCAATTTAATTCAAATTGTAATAGATGTATGCAGTTATTATAATGACTAAACAAAAATACAGATTGAAATCATGTCATTCCATTTTAAAATTATATTCAATGTAATATTAATGTTGCCATTATTATGGCATATTTATGGTTTTATTTGTTTGTAATTCTTTCTTTTTTATCTATCTAATTGAGTGTTGTACTATACAAATAATAATAATAATAATAATATTATTCAATAAAAAATTACTTGCTTAGATTGTTCTAGTGAAATTCAAATGTATATACATTTGTGATTTTAATTTCTTTTGCATTTGGATTTAAACACAACGAAACGTACCTACTGTCGTATCGTAACATTTTTGCATGCATCGAAATTAATTAGTGTTACCGCATGGTGGATTTTATGCACGATAAAGAGCGGAGAATCTCTCTTTCTCTCATATACAAAATGTGTGGTGCCATGTTGCAGTAGTTAACATTGTACTATGTAAATTACATATTTCTTTTGATCAATATTACAGTTCTGTTACAGATTACATTGCTCTTAAGGACTAACCAGAGAGTGCTTATGTTGAATAAGCTACTGTTACAAATTACATTTCTTTTAAGGACTAACCATAATATGTTTATGTTGAACAGTTCAGTTCTGTCGCATATTGTTTTAACGTCATTCTCTCAGATGTGTTGACTGTTAATTGCTATTTAGAAAAACAAAAGAAAGTTGGCACTCTTTGTTGGTGACATCGAAGTTAAAATTTGTCGAGGGATTAAAAGAAATATGTTTTTAATACTCTCTCCTACTGTACTGTATCCATTCTGTGTGATAGTTCATTTTTTAGAAAATTATAAAGAAAAATAAACAATTTTGGAAATTTTGAAAAGGCAATTTTTTCGTAAAATCTGTAATTTATTTTAACACAATTTAACATCAAATTAAAAGGCATCCAATGGTATATGAAACATATTTGCAAAAAATCTTACACATTTGTAATTTTTTGAATGTTTATGCTTAAGTATCTTTTTCAGCGTGGCTGCTCTAAAAATTTTAACATCATATTAAAAATCATACAATATCCTCTCCAATGAAACATATTTGTAAGAAAAATTGTCAATATTTTTAATTCGTTTTTATGTTTATACTTATTTAAGTACTTTTCAGCATGGTCTGCCTTTGATACAATTACCCTATTAAGTCCAAAGTCTGCTTCATGGCCAACAGTATTTCTGCATTGAAATCTCAAAGAATATTTATAAATTCCAATTCGACTTCGCGACCAACAGTAATTCAGAACTGGCCGGAATTAACAAAATTACCCTCATAATCCCAAATTGGGTTTTCATTCCAACAGTAATTGCATTAAATTCTCAAGTAAATCTGCTCGATATCCAAAAACGAAATTATAATAATGAGTCCCTTAAAGTAATAAGCTCGCTTCTCTAAAGGATATCATTTTGAATATTTCACGGCTGATTTTTGCATATAGTCGAAAAATGAAAAATACATCATGAGTTTGCAGCTTTGGGAGATATTCTTGTGAATATTTTTATACAGGATGTTTTTGGACTAGAAACGAAATTTGTTTTCTATTATTTACTATGGGTTACTATGGTAACCACAGTGTACCAATAAAAACAAGTAGTTTCTATTTTTTACAATTGGTTTCTATGAGACTCTTAGTTATTTCAGAAGATTTGTGACTTACGAACTTTCGTAGGCGTCTTTTATTATCACTTTCTTATTACACTAAAACTTGAGGTAAGCTGTTTAAATCAATATAATACAAATTTCCAAAAAAGAAATGAAGATGAAGATTTCTGAAGCGTTACTATACGCTTAGATTGAAATCTGGCGAATATGAATTTAGCCATTGTCAAAAGACATGGCATGACTTGTTTTAATTAGAAGTGATTTAATTCTTCTTTAAATGTAAGCTGTCCACACGAATTTTTGCTACCTACTCAATTGGGTTGCTGAATAGTATTCCATGGGCGGATTGCCAACATTATATTACACTCAGGTACTTTTCTAACCTAAAAAAACGCTAAAATAGCCGAAAAATCTATATTTTTGAGGTTAGAAAAAAACTGAGGGCGATGGCGGAATTCCAAATTCGAATTCAGTGACCCAAAATTAATGGAATAAGATTATTCCCGTTCGTTGGATCTCAAAAACATACTTTTCAGAGTTAGTTGTTTTTGTGTTTCTCATCAATCAACAAAATGTCTTTTTCCGTCTCAAGTTCTCAATTCTAGCGGTGGTAAATATCCATAGCATCAATTCAATGTACACGTCCCTGATTGGCTATAAAAATTACCATTAATTCCTACCTATAAAGAATAAAATAAATGGAATATTCTACTGTATGTACTACGTAACAGAAAATGTTAACAACAGTAAAATCTGTTTTTACAGATCATAATACTGTAAGCTGTTTAACTGCTGCTTAAACGCTCGGTTATAAGATCAACAATATAAACTGAGCGTGTTTTATTCAATTTATTGATTTTAAGTAATAATTTTCAACAATTTCGATAAATAAATCAACGGAGCTAATGTCAAATGTAAATGTTAAAACAAAAAACAGCTGTAAGAGTTAACTTTCTTCCGGTGGAAACACTCCGCATTTTTCAAATTTAAAAAAGCTCTTAACTACAGTTATGCGTAGAAATAGGTTATTAGTGTGCTTATATATGCTTTGCTATGATCATGACTTCACCACCATACACATATGCACAATATGGTTAGACCTTTATAGTGATGTTACAAGAATAATTATGCATTGTATAAATTATTGTATTTTTATGTTGAAAAAGATTTTCTTTTAAATTAAAAATTAGAATAAAAATATACATATTAAAATAAGAACAGGTTGTGGTTCCATACATTTGTTGTGTTTATTAAATTTTTATCTCTGCCTTTACATTTGCACAATCCAATACCACATTGTGAACAATAAAAATACATCATATTTGTATTACGTATTGTGGTATTCAATAAAATGGCTAATAAATATTTGTGATAATTTATCAAATATGTGAACAAACAAACATATACTTATGTACATAAATGAATACCTTGTACAAGGCATGGTATATCTGATGTTGACGATTAATCGACGATTTGATATTTAATTTTTATATCTATTATGCGCAAAGAAATCCAGAAAATATTATGAATTAATTAATTAATATCGATCATAGGTTTTTTCTTGTCTTTGTTGTACACAGACCGACGAAATTTGACAACGTCGCTTATATAATAAATACAACCCTACACCCATAATTTCCAATTTTTTTATAACATTAACGTTTCCGTTTTATTTTTATATAACTACAAATATAAGTAAATATGTAATGATTTAAAGCGTATTGTAATAAATAAACTACTTTTCAATGTAATAACTAATTGTAGAATGAAGTGTATGTATGTATACGATTTACAATAATACTTATATAGAAAACATTTGATTATTAACGTAGATTATTACATTATATTATTGTAGAAATTAAATATTAATAAAAAAAAAAAATGAGAAAAGAAAAATCACAAATGTATATGTAATAAAGAGTGCGAAATATTACTAAATATAATAATAAAAAATAATAATTATGTGAAAAATGAAAGAAGCAAACAAATCCATTATAAGCGACATGTTATTATTTCAATCAAGAATTGCTTGAGAAATCATGGAAAAATGTATGCAGTTATGAATAAAAAGATTGCAAAATATTATATAAAATAAAATTGTTATTTATTTACATAGGCATTGGTACGTCCGTTGTACGTTGTTTCTTATGTTTCTACTTTTTCTCGAAAAAACATTTTTTTTTCTGTCATGTCACACATTTATTTGCCTAATTTTATTTTCATTTGTATTTCGTATTCATTTGTAGATGCTCCTTTTTTAAGTACGTTACACTTAAAAAAAATTATTATTATATGATGATAAATTGAATTTTAGAAAATAAAACCCCAATACTTTACACATAACCTCAAAATGGCGTTGATGAGGTTCGAAGTGTTTCATATTTCATATTGTTTCAACATGACGTTTAAAAGTACGAGTAAAACTATCAGTTCAAAATTGTTGTTACTCGTCACTATCATTTTCATGTTGATTTCTATTTCTCTCATTATATTTTTTAAGTAATAATAAAACGTGTTTTTAGAGGTGTAGAATTTCATATTTAAATAAAATAATGAGACTACGTAATTTTATAGTGAGAATTGACTTTATTACAAGGAGAATTTAATGGCAATAGTGTTTGACTATAATTTCGGGAATGTAACCGCCGCAGTCCACTGATACATTGCAGGTTCAATTTTCGACTACTTTTTCAATGAGGACTTTTTCAATTTTGTCTTCCAAGGCATCCAAAGTTTTCGGATAATTCAATAATTTCGCGTATCCATTGAGAAAACAAATCGTACGATGTGGGTGGCCAATCAACTGACCACTTCGTGAAATAACACATTCACGAAATGTTTCCTTCAATAGATCGATTGTATGGCGCGCATGTAAACATTCCATTAAACTGACGTACAAAATAATCAACAAGCATGGCTCTATAATGTTCGCCATTGACGGTAACGTTCTCGCAGTTCTCATTTTTGAAGACGTAAAGATCAAGAAGTAATGGTACTGTGGCTGAATGATTAGAGTGTTGGCTTTCTGATATGTAGGTAGTGAGTTCAACCCCCAATTGGTCACAACTTTAATATCTAGAAGATTTTTTTTTCGAATGGAACCCACAGTACTGGAAGAGAAGCTTGACCAAAGGGCATTTCGGGGTCTATGAGTACCACATATTTGAGGCACCGATTCCACCGACACATAATACACGCCAAACAATAAGTTTTTGAAAATGTACGATGCATTGTGAATCATTTCACACCAAATGTGACAATTTTGCTTATTGACATACCCATGGAACCAAAAATGAGCCTCATCACTGAACAGAATATTGCGATAACATTGGGTTGACTTGCAGTTGAACTTGTGCCCATTGATCGAATGTACGGTGTGATAGATGATTATATTGGCCATAAAATGGACGTAGCACACCATGATTTTCGAAATAAATTTGCACAATTTCAAGCATTGTTCTGGCGTTAATTTTTTCAAATCTCTAGGTCTCTTCTTGGTATCCTTCTCAAGGCGATTTTGGTATTTTAGGTTCAATTTGTAGGAGAGCTCCCCAAAGGTACAGAGCTAGAAGGCAAGTAAGTTCGAAAAAAATCTTGGCATCTTCTCTGTAAATATAGTGGAACCGGGGCGGGTATTTATTGCCCCAAAATCAGACGAAATTCATGCCATTGAAACATGCATGCGGGAGTGTCTTCGAAGAAAGATGCACAGATCCCACCTTTATATATTATCTTTTACAATCGCCTCTAAATGAATAGATGAATGTCAGCCTTCTAAATGGGTTAGGAAATCTAAATACTGTAGTATTAAGGTGGATAACTGGCCATGAAGGACACGAGGGAAACGAAATAGCTGATAAACTAGCTAAAATGGGCGCTGAAAAGGACCTGATCGGCCATGAACCTTCTGTGGTTTGGCAAGATGCCATGCCAAGGAGGTTACGAGGCCGGTCCCAGAACTACCTATAGATGGCAGTAATAGTTTGAAAAAAATTACTTTGGAGAAGAGTGGCAACCTTATAAAACATATGTTTTAAGGTTCAAGGCGCTACGTTGTTTAGTATTTTTTTGAAGCCATCGAAAGTTAACGACCGTAGTGAATTTGTAAACATGGAAAAAATTTGTCACCGTTATCTAATTCAATACTTTCATTCTACTCTGGGGAAGTCTGCTCCTTCGTTTACGACCATAAAATATTGGGTGGCAGAGTTTAAACGAGGTCGTACGAGCTGCCAGGACGAACACCGTAGTGGTCGACCAATTGAGGTGGCCACGCCAGAAACGGTTAAGAAAATTCACAAAATGGTATTGGATGATGGCAGGATGAAAGTGCGTGAGCTAGGTAAAATTACAGGCATTTCAAAAAGTGTTATACATCGTATATTGACCGAAAATTTGGAAATGAAAAAGCTGTGTGCAAGATGGATGCCGCGTTTGCTCACAATAGAACAAAAACAACGTCGTGAAGATGTTTCTATAGAGTGCTTGACGATGTTTCACAGTAAGAAAGCCGAGTTTTAGCGTAGGATGCACGTGGGATAATTTTTATTAATTATCTTCAAAAACGAAAAACAATCAACGGCGAGTATTATGCTAATTTGTTGCAGCGTTTAAGTGATAAAATTAAAGAAAAAAGGCCGCATTTGGCAAAAAAGAAAGTGTTGTTTCATCAAGACAATGCACCAGTTCGCACAACCGCTACTGCGATGGCCAAAAACAATGAGTTAAAGCTCGAATTGCTTCAGCACGCACCTTATTCGCCAGATTTATCTCCTTCGGATTATTTTCTTTTTCCAAATTTGAAAAAATGGCTTGGTGGTAGAAGATTTGCATGCAATGAAGAGGTGGAGTCTGCGGTAGATGGCTATTTTAATGAGTTTGACAGTTCATACTATAAACAGGTTATCGAAGCTATAGAATATCGCTGGAAAAAGTGTATAGAGCTAAAAGGAAATTATGTCGAGAAATAAAGAAAAATTTTCTCAAATTTGTTGTTTTCTTTGCTAAGTCGGGTAGTTCTGGGACCGAAAAATGGAAGGAAAAGAAATTTGCAGAACATTGTTAATATTTTGTTCTGGGTCTGTTAATATAATAATAAAACTCCATTTCAAATGCAACTTTTCTTCATGATTTATTTAAGGTTTGTCCATTTTTATTATTTTTTAAATTTTATTTGATTTAAATTTGAATAAAATATGAAATAATTTAAATGTACATAAACATACATAGATTTAGATATATATATATAGGTATTTATTTATACATACATTTATTTTCGCTTTATTAATTAAATCAATTATTATTGTATTCTAGTATATATTTATGTATGTACGAGTATGTATGTAAGTATGTATGTAGGAGGGTAAAGAGGTATATAGGAAGAAATGTTGTAAGCGTGTGTTAATTCAATTACATACATATTTTTTATATATATGTTTGTATTTATATTGTATATTTTGTTATTATAATTATTAGTTTCATTATTAATATTAGTAATTATATAGATATATATTTAATTTTTGTAAAGTTGTAAATTTATAACATTTTTTGTTTTTTTGTTTCTTTAAAAGCTTCAACAATTATCGTCTTCGTTATTTAATTTGATGTGTCGGTCGAATACATAGTCAACGAATGTTATCGTTTTTATTATATTATTCAATAAAAAAAAAATTGAAAATAAAAAGGTCATTAAACAGCAAACGACAACAAAATAAAACAAACCAAAAACAACAATGCGCACATTTACATAATTACTATTTGTTATAGCACTACCGAGTGCATAATGACGTTACACAAAGTACAGTGTTTTTAACAAGAGCTTGCCCAGTTTGAGTTCTTCAAAAACACCTACAAATTTTTATTTTCATTTACTTTGCTTCCTTTCACCTTAAGCTTAATAATTTGTAAAAATTTTTAAAATGCTATAAATAAAAAGCAATCGTGCTGAAAATAGCTATGTAGGCTTATTTTTACCAACAACGGAATGTGTACAAGAATGACTGTCGTCACAATTGATTATTTTGACTAAGGAAAGAATGTGTTCAAGAATGTGCTTAATCGGATTAAAATCACAGCTAACTCCCATATAAAAATGTGTTTTCGAACATATATTTTTGCACTTTGCCAAAGAAAATATAAAGCGATCAAACTGAAACTCGTCACAATTGATTATTTTTAGTAACAAAGGAATGTGTTCAAGAATGTGCTTAATCGGATTAAAATCACAGCTAACTCCCATATAAAAATGTGTTTTCGAACATATATTTTTGCACTTTGCCAAAGAAAATATAAAGCGATCAAACTGAAACTCGTCACAATTGATTATTTTTACTAACAAAGGAATGTGTTCAAGAATGTGCTTAATCGGATTAAAATCACACCTACCTCCAATATAAAAATATGTTTTCGAACATATATTTTTGCACTTTGCCAAAGAAAATATAAGCGATCAAACTGAAACTCGTCACAATTGATTATTTTTAGCAATCAACCGTGTTGACTGAGAATGTGTATAATTGAATGCAAAGCTCGTCTACCTCCCATATAGGCGTACATTTCAGAAAGTAAATTTCTAGACTTTTTGCATGAAAATATAAAATTATTAAGCTGAAACTCGGTAAATAATTTTATTTTGATTAAATTATTGCTAAATTGGAGAATTGGCATAATCGGATAAAATTTGCGCATAGCTCTCATACAAAAGCATGTTTGTGGAAAGTAAAGTTAACTTGCATCGAAATTAATTCTTTAAAAAAAAAAACTGTAACTTTCTCTTGTAGAAAACACTATAATGACATTACGTATTTTTTGTACAAATCCAAATACATACTCGTATGTAGCTAAATATTTGTGTAAATTAAATTTTCGATAAGCAATTTGCTACAATTATCAGCACTTGCATGTATTAAGAAAAAAAAAATACAATATGTAAGCTTAATTAATTTTAGTAGTAGTTGTTGTTGTTCTTATTTTGATAGTTTGCAAATGCACTTCAGCGAAATGTTTGCACAAATGTTTGTGAAAACAATACACCATACTCGTTACTGTTCAATAGTCCAGTTGAAATTTATTTGTCTGTCATATATTATGTTATTTAAAATACAATACACATTAATATTAAGTTCTTATAATAAAACAAAGTCGTCAAAAATACACATTATTCATGCACAATTACAGTTAGTTAGTTAAATAATTCGTATATAATTGTTTTGAATTAATGCAAGTCCAAAAATTGTCAATAATTATTAATTAAATACTAATAAATAACATTATTATCGATTAAGTAGGTAAGTACGTACATATAAGCACGTATATGTATGAACATTAACGATATACGAGAGTAGAACTAAGGTATGTTAAATAAAGTATTGTTTTTTTTTTTTTTTGAAATTGTGACAGTGAAAGGGCAGTAGTAGAGTAGTACAAATGACAGAGCTGGGTAAATTTCTCAATTTTTTCAATTACATTTCTTCAATTCATCAGTTACATTATTAAAAAATAATATTATTCGTCAATACTTTCTCAAAGTACAACGAATGCCGCCATTTTTTTCATTTCGCTCCGAGATGAAAGAGAAAAGAATATTAAAATGGCATTTCCTTGTAATAAAATTGACAAGTCGTCATTTGCGTTAATTGAAAATTACAATTTCAACAATATTATAAATTAAACTGTCTTAATTTAAAAATTGCTATTTAATCTGTCTTCAGCTCTGACAAGTAAAATAAAGTCGGCACCTATCTATAATAAAAATAGCGAAATGAAAGTGTAATGGATATATGTACATGAACACACGTACAACTCTATAGAATGGAATGAAATTGGAACATGGAGAGAACATGGAATGGATTACGTTATTTTTCATAATTTCATAAATCATGCATTTGCGTTGCTGTCATTTTAGTTTTTCTATATGTTTTAATGCTTTTGTTGCATTTAAATCTCAACTTCGGGTGTGAATTTTCGTCAAAAGTAAATTTCTTCTTCTTCTGCTGCTGCTGCAGGTGCTTGTTTATTCGCTGCTGCTTGTTTGTTTGCACTAGTCGTTTGAATATTCGTTTTCGGTCGCACCATTTGTGGAGCATTTATATGTTTAATGGATGCCGTTACTGTTTGAAAATTTCTACTTGTTGGTGTATTCGCTGACGTTGGACGCTGACCGTATGTATATGTAGCCGATGAATCGGTACGTGTTACATTTACAGTCGATATTGAAGAACCGCCACCAGAGGGATGCTGTATAATTGCTGGTGAACTGCCGGTGCGTGCATGTTGTGGCACCAACTGGGGATGAGTGCCTGCAGTACTATTGCTATGTTGGACATTTGCTGAGCGTTGCCGATCGGCCAATTTCAAGGGAAATAATTGTGTTATTGCCGATGAGCTTGTATTGAAACTAGCCGATTTATCGATTTTTGTCGAGCCATGAACACCACCACCACCACCACCACTACTAGTATTGCCTGACATTGAGGATGACGATGACAAAGATGATAATTTCATAGGTATTTTTTGCTTAACACATGTCTGATTGGCTTTTGGTGCATTCGTAGCGCTTAGCAAGTTGACCGGTGGTGTTTTTGAAATGGTCGATGCTGTACGCCATTTATCTTTACGACGATCAACTGTATTCGCACCACCAGCTGCACTATTATTTGCAATTGTTGCATCAGTACCACCCATTTGCACATAGTGACCACCACCAGCAGCATCATTGCCATCGTTACTATCATCACCAGCACCGCCGACTGCAACTGGATGTGGTGGACTTGCCAACATCAGCGGTGTATGTGGTGACAGCAAGAGACCTTGTGAGGAGAGCACCTCCATTTTGCGATACAATTGCTCACGTTGCTGTCGTATATCCTCTTGTTCGGCTTTAATTTGTTCCAGCAATTTCGCCTGCTGTGCACGTTT
This sequence comes from Megamerina dolium, assembly GCA_963854835.1. Classification (NCBI taxonomy): domain Eukaryota; kingdom Metazoa; phylum Arthropoda; class Insecta; order Diptera; family Megamerinidae; genus Megamerina; species Megamerina dolium. The sequence continues at coordinate 2,172,564 of OY978529.1, read as the reverse complement.
ATCATCCAGTTCCTGCTCTTGTTGTTCGCGCTGACGCAACCAAGCCGTCTTCTCCTCCTGCAATTTATCCTGCAGATTACGCAGCTCCTCCAACTGATCATTATGCGTGTATACGGAACGTGGATTTTCACGATACAATGCCAACTGCAATTGCAGATTATGTATGGTGGTCATCTGTTGTGAGATGATGCACAGCAGAGTGTGCAGATGATGTGACACCTGAAGTGCTGCATAATTATGCTCTTTGGTTGCATTCAATTGATCAATCGATGACGAGGCATTGATGTTCTGTAGCTGCTGTTGCTCCATCATCGTGATGTCATTGCGTGATGGCGCCGAGTGTAACATCGTGCTGCTGCTGCTGCTGCCTTTTGCAACCGGCTCATGTTTCTCTTCGAGCTCTTGCAGACGTGGTGACATCACTTGCAGATTGGCCAATTTGCCAGCATCACGACAGGGGAATATATTTTTTGCCCGTTTCTCATCGAAACCGGCAAATGTTTCGGCACGTTTGGGCAGCGTCGGCGATGAGTACGTCTCACTTTGCTTCTCACCAACCGAACTAACCGATCGTGAGACGGGCAATCCAGTCGCAGCCATATACACGGTGGTGGCAAGTTGGCTGATATCTTGCACCGTATTCAAGACACGTTTCCACAGCTCGGCCGTATCACAGTCAACATTAACAAGATCCTTATATGAGCCGAATGTGGGTAGGAAAGTGGCAGCACTCATTGTGGTCATCAATCCGGTACCCCCGTCCGGCGCCACAACCAGGGTAGAGGACGATGACGACGATGAGGATGCTGCCTCATTGAAATGCTTATGCTCCTTCATTAGCAGATTGTATTGCAGAATGATTTTCTCTTCTAGCAGCAGCGCCTGTTCGATATCCTTTTGTCGCATCTTCTCGATTAGCTCACGTTTATTGACGCCAATGCGCAATTTCTCCTCGGCCGTCAAATCTTCCGTCTCAATTATGTCCGACGATGGACATTCGATGACCGCCTGTCGTATCGATTGTATCCAAGTGTTCTTGTCTTTGGGTTGTTGCACCTTCAGCTCGTACATTTCGGGGAATGCCGGATTCGATGAGATAATATAAATGCCACGCGATTCAGTTCCGGCCTTCTCGCGTATCAGTAATTTCTGTAGTGGCACAACGCCTGCCTTATGTTCCGGCGTGAAGAATGTGTACTTATTGTGTGCCGAGTTCTCGCTGAGAAAGCACAGACAATCGGTGAGCACGACAACGAGCACAAGTTGCATTTTCGAGCGGCCCTGCATTAATGTCGCGAGTCCCTCGAATTTGAGTCGTCGCCGCGAATCGACACCAACATCGCTCTTGCGAAACGGCTTATTCTTGTATATAGCAAATGATTTATTGTCGATGCGATTGAATATTTCCACCTGACGTTCGCGCAGCTCCTTTTCTGCCACACAGGCATCAACATCGACCAGCAGCGCCTTGACCAAATTCAATGCATGCTGCAATTTGTCCATTTCCAATTTATCTTCGCGTGCACTCTTCAGCAACGGTTCGATGAGCAACGGATATTTGGTTAAGCGCTGCGTCACAAACAGTATACACTCTGGTATGCCCTTCTTCTTGAGCAGCGGATTCGTTAGACAGTGCTTATACCATTCGGCAAACGTTTGATCACGCGTTGTCATGCACGTCTTGAATTGCTCCAATGCGGTGCGATGATTGGCACAAAATTCCCCATACGAGAGGCGTAAATGTTGTGCCTTTTCCATGGAAAAGAACTCCAATAGGATGTCCGCAATGCTATCGATTACATATTGTTCGCGTTGTTTTTGGCGCAACTTCTTCAGAAAGGCCAAATGCAATTCGCTCAACTCGCTGAGACGCGGAAACATCTTGTTTATGTTCAACGATGGGAAGTGGCGTTGCAAGCTCTCGACAAACACCTTCTGTATGACGAGCAGTGTTTGACAATGGTGCTTTTCCGTCATTATAAACTCGTAAATGTGCTCCTGCCGTTTCACTTGTTTCTCCTTGAGCGACTTCAACACCTCCTTCGGTACACTCGGCGACCACGAATCGTGCTCCTCCAAAGCTATGCCCAAAATGGGATCAGCACCCAAATCCTGTGCTTCTATGGGTGGATCATTGAGAAATTCTGAATTCGGTATCAACGGTGCATCATCATTGTATTGCGAGGCAGCACCAGCAGCAGCAGCTGGTGTCGAATTTTCACGTTCTCCACCACCATCATAATAGTCTTGCCCTGTGGAATCATTCTTATCACCACCACCACCAACACTCTTTCGCACACCAGCAAATGAGATTTTTTGTGTACCACTACTGATCGATGATGACCGCCTGCCCTTACATTCGGCATGATGATCCTTTACAGTGGCCAATGTGATTGTCGCACCACAGGCGTCACATGAGCTCGCCTGTCCCACCTGTTTCATTTTCGTTTTATCCTTCTTCTTGCGAAAGAACAGCGAACCGCGTTTACGTCGCTTCTCTACGTTATCGTATACTTCGATTTTGGCATGTGCACGCAATAAACTTTGATTCTCATCTTCGCTGTCGGTTAGATGACGTTGTATCGCTTTGATATCCTCTTTAGCAACAATCGATGATGTTGAAATGGATTTCTGCAATGGTATACGACTTATAATTTCAGTGGCAAGATTACGTTTTGCAGCGATACGTTCAAAATCTCTAGCCAGCTCGGCTTCATTGAGCGAATGTGTTGATATACCTGACGGAAACAAAAAGACAATAAACATGAGTTTGCAATTAACGAAAAAAAACATACACACACACAAACACGTTTACACATTGACCTCTACGCTGCTAAAATTTTTGAAATATGACTCATTATTATGAATAAAACAGCAGTATGAAATTAAGTTAAGAAGCTTCTTATCAATACCAATAAGCAATTGCAAAAATTTTCACACTGAATATTCAAGATAAGAAATACTGCTAATACAATAATTAGTAGTGAAAAAAGAGCTTTACAATTGAACGCTACATTGTCATAGTATTACCTCCAGTACTATTGCGAGCCGAACGACGTCGTTGCTCCGTGACACGTATTGTCTCCTGTTCCTCACTATCCAAACTTGATAGACTAACACTTTTGTTGGTGCAATCATTCGATGCAACAATACAGCCGGCTGCAGATGCAGTCAGATCATCGATGGCAGTCCATGATTTACGTCGATTTGTCTGAAGCAAAAATTGTTGCTGTTGTAGGGGGGACCACATCATAAAATGTGCCGCACCTGCAGCCACAACATTGCATGTACCACGGCCAGCTGCAGCAGCACTCACCATACCTTTTGCACCACCATTAGCACTGCCACCACCACTCAAATCGGGCAGTGAAGCACTTAATATTGCAGCATTTATGAGGCCATAATTTGATAGACAACCATCGTGCATATGTACACTGGAATTTTTCATTTGCACCACACTTTCACGTATATTTTGCAATTGATTCAATGTATCCTCAAAAATATTATTGTATTTATTTGCCGATGCCGGACTATGCGGTGTTACATTAATTGTTGGTATCATATTGTTATTGTTGTTGTTGTTGTTATTGCTGTAGTTATTATTGTTGAGCAAATGGGGGTGGTGCTGTGGGTGCGATATTGAAGATGACGGTGACGTTGTTGGTGTTGCCGGTGCGTTTATAATAGGTATACAATAGTTTTGGCTTTCTTGGGAATTGATAAAATTATTTTCAGTGCCTGTGTCGTTAGTGCAGTTGAGCACAATGTTGTGGCCGTTAATAGCAGTAGGAGATTGGGTGGATGCACAAATTATTTGTGATCCTGTTGAGCAATTGGAATTAAGAAAATCAGTCACAACATCATTATCACTATCATCGCCTGTATTTGTATGTAGTTCAATATTATTATCCATCATATTAGGTACTTCAAGGTTTCGACGATTTTTTTTTCGCTAATTCGGAAAAATTGAAACGATAAAAATTACAACGCTATAAAAAATTTAAATATTTTACAATTTTACCTGCTATATTGTAATATAATGTAATATATTATCCTTGATACGCTTACTGCAGCAACACAAATGTTCCTCTGAACTTGAAACACAAGAAATAATAAACAACAATTGCCATATACATGCATGTAAATAATATTACATATTTCTTACCACGTATCTCCCACCTACATACAATAATTTCAATACTGCTGTCAGTATATATGTATGCTTCTTGATCCTTTTACAACAACAGCAATACAAATGGGAGTGGATGGAAAATAATACAGAAAAAAAAAAATACAAAACCTTTAACACACACACAATAAAAACAAAACAAAGAATGTTTTAAAGAAAAATCTCTAGTTTTTGTCTGTGCGCCTGTTGTTTTCGTTACTTGGATATTTTCTTTACATATATACATATATGTATAGTATGTTGTAAGCACATAAAATAAAAATGCCAATAGTCGATTGAGAAATTTTCTTCATCCAATTCGACTTCATCACTACATAATTGTCTTTGATGCTAGTGTTTGTTGTTCTTGAAATATTCAATCATTTAACATTACTGTATTTGCATCCGTTATGTTCTTTTTTATGCAAATTATATTCTCTTTAGTAATATTATTTTCAATTTATCATATATAAATATGTTAATGTATATTGTATGCATAATTTAATTAATTACAGAATTTTTCTTCACGCACCGAAAAATTTTCTACACACACACGCAATACAAACACACAAACAAGTGTTTTCCATTTCTACTTCGACTCCATATTCTTCATTTGTGGGGGTTTTGACAAGTGTCAGTGAGTTACATATATGATTTTGCAACCCTAGAAACAATTTCGAATATGGAAATATAACATTGCGCAGAGAGAAGAAATATTATCAATTTTAATCAAATGGATAAAATAGATATAATATCATAATATTTATTTTCAAATAAATATTTATATTTACTTTTTATGATAAATACGAAAACAAAATCCAAAATGAAATTATATTTTCAATGATGTTCGACCAAAACCCATAATGCAACATTGCGGCTGTGATAAAAAGGGTTATCATCATTGGCACATTGTTACTTCAACTGTCACAATCAAATCCAATAGATTATTGTTTTGAGATTTGTACACGGAATTATTACAAATCGAGCATCTTTCTTTTTGCTATTTAATGTTTTCTATTTACATTTATATGTATTTACCCCTTTAACTCGCGTAGATTTTCAAAAATGGCATTCATCTAAATGTTTAAGTTTATGAAACGCTGAAATTTAAGCGTTTAAGCTCCAAAGATATGCACAATGAGAAGCCTTTTCTATTTTATAACATGTGCCCAAATAATTGCAACATGCATAGAAAGTAAATCACCGTTATGCCTTCAAAAACGCGCTTCAAAATAAGCATTTTTCAGTTGTTCAGTTGTTGTTGTTCCTTAAACGATTTTACTTTTGGGTAGCTTAAAAGTTATCTCCCTTCCCTAAGCAGTCCCTTTTTAAGATTCTATATAGAGTCACGTAAGAATCATTTTTAGGAGTGGTCTGAAAACGCTTTCTTGCTTACACTTAAATGAGCCCTTCTTCTGCGCGCTTATATTTTGGTTTGTTGGGGTTTATATGAGATTAGCATGTTAGTGTATGGATTGGGCTGGCAGCTCAAGCATTGGCCTCAACCCTATACCTCTTTTGGACTTTGCATCGTAGATCTCCGTAAAAAAACTTCGGAATTTATTTGGTACCTATAATGAAAAGCTTTCTTCAGAAAGTTAGTAAGCATTCGAGAATTCCTGATGTGTCCTTTGATTCCAATACAAAATTCGTATCTCACCAAGAAATGCTCGCATTCATAATACATGTAATTAGCTTTGATCAGGTTATTGTGGCCAACCTCTCTATCAGAGTGGCCAATAAAGGTCGTAGTGATACCACACGGATATTCCCGAATATAATTATTACACATTATGCAAATATCGATTAAATGGCCTCTATGCGGCACATAATTTAATATAATTAGTTCAACATTTGCTTTAAATACCAATGAAATGCTAAAAGCGTGTAGCGCATCAAAAGTTTTTTTTTTCAGGTCACAATCTTATATAAGCAAAAATAGCAATAAATGCAATTTATATTAAGTTTGTTGTTGTTGTTGCTGTTTTAATAGCATTTTTTCTGGATTGACAATTCTTGATCTGGAATGACTAGGGCTTATTCCGGGACGAAGAATCGATTGCCATGGAAACATCGTGGCTTAGTTTTTAAAAGTCATAGCAATCCGAACCATTTTTTGTTCTATCCTTTTGATGGTACTATATTAGTAGTATTGTCAAAATTCATATTTTTCAATATATTGCGATGATCAATTATAAACTACATATTGTATTATTTCAAGATAAGCTACAAATAGTTTGTATTACAAAAAAAGAAAATAGGGAATCGGTTACATTTATTTCCCAATTCAAATTGGATCAATAGTTGACGAAAATCAAAAATATCCACGTCCGACAACAAGACGTCGCGATTATGTTTGCCTACATAATGTTATATGTGTTCCAACGCATTGATAATACTATTTGCACTATATCGCCGTGAATGTGTTCTTTACTTTACTCCAAATATTCTGATTCACTTCGAAATGTTTTCTTTTGATTTTAGATTTTCTCGCACAATAATGACAGATAAGACCGAATGAATTTACAAACGAGTTGAGTGTATTTCTTTGCTGTGCAAAAAGTAAAGAAAAAGAAAGATAGAACAAATTCAACTATTTCTATTTTGTTAATCTATATAAAACTTAATTAAATAGTAGTTGAAATTTGGAGCAAATTAAAGAGAACTCTCCATGATCAATATGCAGGTTAGTCAGACGAACATATGTATATGTATGCAACTGTGCAGTATGTTACAGTACTGCATCAGCATGAAAATCATAAAAGTAGTAAAAGGAGGAGCAATGACTGAGACGACGACGACGACGACGACACATCTGACACGTCAAATCATTTTTTGATACACTTGATCATTTGATTTGATACACACACATATTTTCAACAGTTTCTATCAATAATAATATGTCATTTATTTTACATATCCAGTGCTGCGATCAGAAAATCGGAGTGCTGCAATTGTTCATACTGGTGCTGTGTATGCTAATATGTGGGTCGTATGCATTCTATGTGCCCGGCGTGGCGCCAGTTGAATTTGTAGGTGGACAAAAAATCGATGTTAAAGCTGTTAAAATGACAAGTAGTCGCACACAATTGCCATATCAATATTATTCATTACAATTTTGCCTACCCAAAAATGGTACCTTCATATATAAGTCGGAAAATCTTGGTGAAGTATTACGCGGTGATCGTATCGTGAATACACCATATGAGCTGCAAATGGCTGAGAATATCAATTGTAAATTGTTGTGCAATAAAAAAGATCAACCAATGAATTGGGATAAGGATCAGTCAGCAATGGTTGCCGAACGTATACGTCACGAGTATTTTGTTCATTTGTATGTATACATATGTATTACATGCCCATTCTTCTTATATTCCAATTTCATTGTAGACTTGTGGATAATTTGCCAGTGGCGACACGTATTGTAAATTTGAATAATCCCAAAGAAATCACATACGAGCATGGTTATCGTTTAGGTCAAGCCGAGGGTGATAATGTTTATATAAATAATCATTTAAAATTCATTTTATCCTATCACATGCATACAAAGTAAGTATGAATGCAATATACCAAATACATAGGGATGTTCGATGGAGTAAGTGTCAGAAAATTATATTAACATATATTTTTATATATAAATTCACAGAGACAAATACCGTGTTGTCGGTTTTGAGGTTGAAACCTCATCGGTTAACTATAAAGAGATTAAATTCGAGGGTGATTCTTGTAATTTCCCCGATAATGCGCGTCCACAATTGGTAAGTGTGTCAGTGTTGTAGGAATGTTAATGTTATTTATTAAATTCTGCTTCACTTTTACCACCCACCGTTAAAGGTTAATCCAAATTCGAATACACAGTTATATTTCACATACTCAGTGGAATGGAAAGAATCAAAAGTTAGTTGGGCATCACGTTGGGATATCTATTTGGGCATGAAAGATGTTCAAATACATTGGTTTAGTATTATCAACTCGCTTGTGGTCGTGTTCTTTTTGTCAGGTATTATTCGTAGTGTATTTCTATTAAGGATGAATTGCAATTTGAATTATTTCTTCTATTTGTAGGCATTTTGACGATGATTATGATACGCACATTACGTCGTGATATAGCTCGTTATAATACTGATGATAATTTTGAAGACACTTTAGAAGAGACTGGCTGGAAGCTGGTGCATGGTGATGTTTTTCGTCCTCCAAAAAATACACGTCTCTTTTCAGCGGTCATTGGCAGCGGCATACAAATATTCTTTATGGCTTTAATTACTATTTGTAAGTCTCAAAGTCGCGTCGGATCAGAGTGCTTCTGTAAATGAATTCTTCGTTTTCTTTGTAGTCTTTGCTATGTTGGGCATGTTATCACCGTCGTCACGTGGTGCCCTCATGACATCAGGCATATTTATGTATGTTTTCATGGGTACAATTGCTGGCTATTTTGCAGCACGTCTCTACAAAACAATGAAAGGACGTGAATGGAAGAAATCAGCCTTTTTAACAGCTACCCTATATCCAGGCATTGTTTTTGGGTACGGAGCATCTTTCAGCACCTTTTGATTATTTAAGAAATTATTGTATTCTATCTGTTTTTTCCTCACCTTAGCACTGGTTTTATATTAAATTTTTTCATATGGGATAAACATTCAAGCGGTGCGGTACCGTTTACGACAATGATTTCATTGTTACTCTTATGGTTTGGCATTTCGGTGCCACTGGTGTACTTGGGCTATTATTTTGGTTACCGCAAACAACCGTATCAACATCCTGTACGCACAAATATGATTCCTAGACAAGTACCAGCACAGCATTGGTATATGAATATTGTATTAAGGTATGTTGTTGTAACATAAGCGTAGTAATTTGATATTTAATTGCCTTTTGTTCTGTAGCACACTGATGGCTGGTATATTACCATTTGGCGCTGTTTTCATTGAACTCTTTTTTGTGTTTACCGCCATATGGCAAAATCAGTTTTATTATTTATTTGGATTTCTATTTTTGGTATTTTGTATTTTGGTAGTTAGTTGTGGTCAAATATCAATTGTTATGACATATTTTCAACTATGTGGTGAGGTAAGTGTACACATTTGTTTATATTTGTTTTTTAATTGAAAAATAATTTTTTCATTTTCTATTTTCATTTTTATAGGACTATCGCTGGTGGTGGCGTAGTTTTATCGTATCCGGTGGTTCAGCTGTATATGTTCTATTTTATAGTATTTTCTATTTTTTCACCAAATTGGAAATAACAGAATTTATACCAACACTTTTATATTTAGGCTATACTGGTAAGTTATCACTTGTTAAATTTATATAAATTTTATTTTAGAATTCATTACAAATGAAAACTGCGTTGAGTCATATCCATCAGATGGACCCACCCATGCGTAAATTTTCTAAATCTGAAGTGAAAGCAGCTATCGATAAATGAAACATCCTAAAAGACCCAAATATGACCTAGTCACAGGAAAAATTCTAAAAGAACTGCTTGATGAAGGAATAACATTCCTGACTTACTTATTTTCTAATATAGCAACATCTGGTTTCATATGTATGTCCACAAGGGAAAGTATCTCATATAAAAGTGATACTCAAACCCGGCACGAACGTTTGCCACTGAGTTTCAGATACTCAGTGGGCGTAGCCAGGGGACGTACAAGAGGGCAAAGAACAATCTTGAACTCCATGAAGTATCATGCTGGAGTACCGCAAGGTAGCGTCATGGATCCAATCCTCTACCAACTCTACACATACGATGTACGATCAATTGAAGGACCTTTGGTGATGACACTGCTGTCCTTGCCGTTGACACTCTTTCACATTCAGCTTCATCTAAACTGCAAAGAGAGTTAAACAATATTGCTGACTGGCTTAAAAAATGAAGAAACAGGTCCAATAAAACAAAGCCAGTCCAGGTTACATTCACTCTTAAACGCGATACCTGTCCAACCGTCAAACTCAACGGTATAAATATATCTCAACGTGATGAAACTAAATATCTTGGCATGCTCATAAATCCAAAGTTTCAATCAACAAACAACAAATTTTGTACTCAGCAATTTTATACCCCGTCTGGACATACGGTATTAAGCTGTGGGGCACTGCAGCTACCTCAAATGTTGAAATACTGCAAAGGTTCCAATCAAAAACCCTAAGGATGATTGTAAATGCGCCTTACTATGTCAGAAATAACCAAATTCGTCGTGACGTCACAATCCCCACGGTCTTTCGAGAAATAAAGAAGCATCTTGCAACACACAATCTGAGACTACAGACCCATTCAAACCCACTAATCTACAAACAATCTCCTATGCTAATGGCCTATATTTAAGAAAGTCACATAGGACACTTATGGAGGACGGCCTTCTCTAATGAGTTAAGCCTAGCATCCATTCAGAATTTGAAGATGCGTAAACCGATACGATTAGGCAGAAATAAAAAAAAAAAAAAATAATAAATATGTGGCACTTAAAGCCCCAAAGGGCTCATTGGCCGAGCTTCTCTTCTATTACTGTTGTGCGTCTTAAATTTTGGACAGTATTAGAATGGACCTACTTATTTTAGCCGGTTCCGAACGGCAGAACACTTGTGACATCACTTTTTCTGAGCTTTGTCACAGAGTTCTTTTTAGAAGCTTTTTCATGGCAAGTTGTTACTGTCGGAAGAATTGCCAATTGCTTGCCGACAGGTGGGTACTATTCGAAAGAAAAATCTTTTCGATATAAAATTTGTTATGCATCAGCCGGGTATTGAACCACGACCTACAGATCAGAAGGCGAACACACTAACCACTGAGCTACGGCACCCAGAATAGGCAGAAATACTTGTGTAATAAATTAGAAAGTCTTTTTACAGTAACAGTCGGTTATATGCTTTAGGAAGGAGAGGCATCGTATGGAGTTTTAGCAGGCACCTGGACGATTTGGACTTTGCCGATGACATCTGCCTCCTCTCACACAAACTCATCGACATGCAAGTGAAGGCGGACAGCTTAGTCGCGCTGACACGTAGTGTCGGACTAGATGTCAACATCGCTAAGACCAAGGTCATGAGAGTTAACCACAAAAATGCAAGCCATATAATGGTCGACGGATGCCCGGTGGAACTTGTTGAAAGCTTGTGTTACGTCGGCTGGATTATTAAGGCAGACGGCGGAGCTAATGAAGATGTCAACTGCAGGTTAAACAAAGCAAGGACAGCGTTCGGGCGACTGCATGCAGTGTGGGCGGGCTCGCGAATCTCCAGGCGCACAAAACTATGAATATTAAGCGCTTGTGTGGTCAGTATTGTTGTACGAAAGTGAAACATGGCTGATCTCTAACATCATCACACAAGAGCTACAAACTTTCGTCAATAGAATATTCTGTAGAATATTCTGGCCGAACACCATCAGCAACGACGCGCTGTGGAGACTAACTAATGAAGAACCCGTCCTGTTGCAAATCAAAAATAGAAAGTGGCGATGATAGGTCGCACGCTTAGAAAACCTTCAGATAGCATTACAAGAATGCCAATAGACTGGAACCCGAAAGGGAGCAGAGGTCGAGGTCGGCCAAAAAATACTTGGAGTAGGTCGATGTCAACACAACATGGGACGGCGCAAAAATAACAGCAAAAATAACTCTTCTACAGTGTACGGTAGAAGAGTCTTGTTGAGGCCCTGTGCTCCAAGGAAAAAAAAAATGCTGTAGGAAGGTGGCTACTTCCAAAGTGTGTGTCGACAGTGATGAAGTTTCTATAAGTCTTGTTATGGGGCACTGTTACTTGTAGATTATGTGTGGAAGAGATAAAAACAGCGGCAGATGTAGTGTGAAGCACAAAGACTCCTAAATTGATCCGACAGTTTCTTGGCAGTGGATGTTCCTCATAAAAACATGCTTAAAATAACACGTAATGTTATTATGGGGAAGGAATTGGAAAAATTCTACAATCGGGAGAATTTAGACCGACTTCATACACACGAACTAAAAGACATAAAGAGTCCCCGATAAATGGTCTGATTCGATTAATCGATTATTAAATAAATAATATATGACGAATCATTCTAAAACTCTCCAGATTTAATATTCGCAATAATATTGGATGCTGAGCCAAGATTTTTCGGAGTTTTTTGTTTTTTTTTCTTTCTATAAAAGGTGCCACGCCCACTCGCCCTATATATAGAATTATTTTATACCGCTAGATATAAATTACGTCAGCTAGAAAAAAAGTGCTTTTCATCCGAAAATGATCAACTTCGAACTTGCATATACATTAGTAAATATAATGCATGCTGAGCTTGATCTTGAACCGCTTAAGTAAATTTTCTGAATTTTATAGGAGAACGTTTTTAAATTTCTGATTGAATATGGTAAATCATCAAAAACTGAGTCAGTTGGACGAATTTCAAAATTTTAAAGGTTTCAACAGCCTTGATACGTATAATCTTAAGAATTATCTGCAATTGAAATTGAAATTGAAATTGAAATGAGCTTAAATGAACATATATTTTTTGGGTTTTTCTTCATTCTCAATACTTGTAGATGTAAACTTTTCGAAAATTTTACGCATGTAACTCAATACTCTCTTAAATCGACTTAAGTGGTGACTGTTTTTTGCCACAGATGTATTACAGCGCAAAGTGTGAAAATAAATATTCGGAAATGTACTTTTTCTGAGAGGCAGACATGTGGTGCTCATCCAATTGTGCCCATTTTCTAATATAACCTTTCTAATTTTATATGCCAACGTACTTTTGTAAGGGAGACGTGTGTAATTTTGATCCGATTTCGTTTATTTACGAATTCTTTATTGGTGATAATAATCTTATATACAAATTTTGAGGTCGATCGCTCTATAATTACGGCAGTTATCGTGTAAACAGACAGAGAGACATGGCTACATTGACTCATGCCGTGATTCTAATAATAATTTATATACCATTTATTTTTCATATCTGTAAGCGCTCCTTAATCGTATAAATTGGGTGAAATTCACTTCAAGATCCACTTGAACTACATATTTTATATTTAACATTAAAATAATATTTAACATCGAAACTATCGAAATATGATGTAATACTTATGTTAATGTACATTTTCCTAACATTTGTCTCTCTCTGTGTTTTTATTATTTTCAGGTCTCATGGTATTAACATTCTGGTTATTAACAGGGACAATTGGTTTCATCTCAGCATATGGTTTTATAAGAAAAATTTATGGAGCTGTAAAAATTGATTAAGTGATTTTTTTTCCTCTTCTTAAATATCCTATTTTTTGCTTTTATTTGTGCAAAATTGCATTTTCGTAAAATGCTTTAAACATGAACTACAACACGAATGGAATATTAATAATATTCCATAATATATTAATAATTTGTTTATGCGTTTCGTTATTTACTCCTTAATAATTTAAATTATTTAATTTAGATAACAAAACAAACAAACAAAAAATGAAATTTACATAAACACAATTCTAATAACAAGAAACAGCGAAATACTGAAACGTAAAACATTTATTGCTTAATTTCATTCGTATAAATATCATTGAAATACTTTTATTTTTCCATTTTCTATTTATATGTATTTCTTATTTTTATTTTGTCGATATGTGTTAAGTTAAATATACAATACTTACTTATAAATAATACCTACATAATAATAAACTATCATCTTCGACATATGTAAATTCTATGTGATGATTAATTTTAAAATTTATTTTTAAATAATAATAATAATTAAAATATAGAATTTACATATGCAATAATATGTGGGGCTTGTTGTTGTAACTGTTGTGTATTGAAATAGCACAAACAATTATGAGGATGTGTCAACCTGAAATTATAACACCTTATGAGACCTTGTGAAACAGCAACCATATTTCAAGAAATATTTACTGTAACATGGTGAGAGAACACAAAGGAATGACATCACTGTTATTTGTTATGGTAATAAGCTGTCAATGTTACACTCTCTGTTATGTTACATTTTTGTGTCAAGCATTGTTTGTAATTTTTTTCGATGACCGATAATGATTATGACATAACATATATTAGGTCCGTTCGCGTACGTAATAGTTTTTACAAATTATTACAAATTTTACTATTTCTTACTGGAAATGTGCTCGTATATGCCAAAAATCAGTAAAAGAGGGGAAATTGAGAGAGCAAATAATTTTCTTTTCGTGATAGTTCTTGCAAATTTTTAGTGGTTATATTTCGACTAGTAAGAAATCGTTTTAGAGAAAAAACAGCTGTTGTTATTGACAAGTGAGTGACAGGTCGGGTGCTGGAATCTTCTCTAAGGAGTTGGGACTGGCGAACACTCTGCATCTAGGAAGATACGTATCGGTCTATCGAACAGAAATGCTTGGTTTAATGCATGCGCTAGACCATCTACTGGATGGAAAGCTGCAAGGTAAGAAAATCTTGCTAGCACTCGATAACCAGGCGTATCGAGTATCTTCTAAGTTGGCGCTCGAACGTGTTCAGAAACTTATCGGGTATGCTCGTAGTAATGCGATACTCTTATGTGGGTGCAGGGACACATTTGTATAGAACAAAATGAAGCTGCAGACGCCTTGGATAGACACGGATCTGAAGCTGAGTTTTATGAATCGGAACCAGTAGTTGCTCTTAGCAACAGAACGGTGAAGGTAAAGGTCGAAGAGTGAATAAAGAAACTCCATCTCACGAGATGGGGGAACTTATCCATTTGTAGACGGGCAAAGGCTTCGTTGAGGCTATCAAAGGACAGTGAATCGGAAAGGGCTCTCAGTCTAGGACCGTTAACTCTAAGCTGGCATTAATAACTGGGCATGGCAATTTCAGGTGCCACCTCAGCAAAATGGGTCTTGTTGAAGGGAACGATGTTGACATTTGCAGATTATGCATGGCAGAGGCAAAGACAGCGGCGCACATAGTGTGTCAGTGTCCTGCATTGGCAATCAGGAGGATGTCCACACTGGGTCGCTAATTTATTGATGAACATACCCCAAAATGTGGAACATACCCCAGAAAGATATGCTTGAAATAACGCGTGATCTTATTATGAGGAAGGAAGTAGAAGAATTTTGCAACTAAACAAATAACATACGAAAAGGGACCCAGATAAGTGGTCTGATTCGGCTAATCCCTAAATTATATGGTATATATACTGGCAAGTAACAGAACTGAAGGAGTTTGGAAATGACTAGTAAATCTTAGAAATTTTCCGTGAGCGCACTTTTTCACTTTGTTCTCATTTTTTAGAGAGCATTTTTCTGCTGAATTTGAAAATCTTCCATACTATGTTGGCGTATTTTTGGGTAGAAATATGAGCCCTACCGCTGATACCTCTGATGGCCAACCACAAGTGTTATAGGCACTGCGACCATACGAGGTCTTTTGTACCCAAGTCCATCTACGACACTAGAATCTACTCTACCTTTTTAATGGAATATATATTGAACTTTTGATGATTGAAGCTGGTGTTGGGAAATTCAGGGCAGGCTGGGCATTCGCAAAAGATGTGGATCGATGTTTCATCCTCCTCCAGACAGAGTCTACACTCCTTGTCAGAGGATAATTCCATTTTGTGGAGATGGCAATTTAACCAGTTATGTCCTGAGAGATAGTCGGTTATTAGGAGTAGATTTGTTCTGCTAAGGCTAATTCTGTCAAAAGCTGTATCAAAGTAATGTCGTGGTAATGTTTTTCTATCATAGCTTTGGCCGATGCCCAGCTTATACCGCAGAAATGTTCTGGACCTCTCAATGGAGAAGACGAGCCAGCTCTCGCTAATTCGTCCGCCACTTCATTGCCTTCAATTCAGTTGTGCCTCGCCACCCAACATAATGTGACCTTATTTTGCAGAGAAAATTTGTGTAGGATAAGAAAGCATTCGGGGACTAGTTTGGAAGAGGACTCTTGATGGAGCTTGGCTGCTTGGCTGGAAGTAGAAGAATGAAATGTTAACAATTACAAATACAACAATCGGTAATTTATTAACGAAAAACGATCACAAATAAATGGGTAAAAACGCATTGAGTTTGATCGTGTGTATTTGGGGCAATAGATACACCCGCCCCGGTTCCACCATCTTCCAGCTTCAACCCGTCCGTGTATCAGACTTGTGAGCCTTGGTTGATGGTGATTGAATCTTTCCTCCATGCTTCTTTTTCGCTTATAACGATTTCGAAGTGCCGGAATTATGATATTTTTGAGGCCAGTGTGTCCTCGTTAAACAAAATGGGGCAAAGTTTTGTAAATTTTTTAAGCGCTCGGATAGATCTCCACTTTTGTGTCTGGAGATAGCTTGCAGCCATAAGGGTGAGAGGCAGGCTTCCTTTTCAATTGGGATAGGAAGTGAAGGGATATGAAGAAGTACTCCCATAGCGTCGGTGGGACAAGTTTTCATTGTCCCCGTGACGCCAACACAAGTGAGACGAAGCAGCTTATTAAGTTCTGTTGCTGCCTTTCTTTTGGCCACCATGCGAGACATGCTTAAGTGGCAATCGCTTTTATCACCGTAGTGAAAGTCCAGTATATCATTTTGGGATTTAAATGCCATGTTTTTTTCCAAAGAGCCTTGAACAGGCAAAGAATGCTCTGGTAGCTTTGGTTGTGACTGTCTTTAAATGCAAGTTCCATGTTAGCATTTTGTCTAGGATTACACCTAGACGGTTCGCTTCATTGGAGAATTGTAAAGTAGTACCATTTAATGTTGGCCCTAATAATTTAATATTGCTATTTCTTGTAAATGGCACTAGTGCAGTTTTCAGTGTATTGATGGTGACTCCCTTTTCTTTGCACCATTTGCTACAATATGTTAGGGTCTGTTGCATGCGCTCCGATATGGTCTGTTCATGCCAGCCCACTATATATACTACAAGATCATCAGCGTAGCCTTGAGTAGCAAGTCCTAAATTGTTTAGTTTGTGGAGGAGTTCATCTATAACTAAGGTCCATAGAAGAGAAGAGATGACGCACCCTTGAGGGGACCCTTTTGTAGCGTGATCCAGCAAATTCGACACTAATTGTTCTAGATTTTAACATGGATAAGATCCATCTAATTATAAGTGGCGATGTTTCTTTTAGACAGAGGGCGTTATTAATGGCCTCGTAAGAAGTGTTGTCACAAGCTACGGAGATGCGAAGGAATGCACACAGAGCTATTTGTTTGGAGTGCATTTGCCACGTCGGTAGGCAAATTGGAATTTTGTGTAAAGGGAAATTAACAAGGTTATTTTCCCTAATGTGCTGATCCAATATATTTTCCATTATTTTAAGGAAAAATGAATCAATGAGTTATTTATAAACTTTATTCTGCTAATTTAGACAAATGAACAATCTAAATTATATAAAATACAATACATTTAAGCAATTTTCACTTGAATTTCTATCACTTTTATTCAATTTTTTTTTTTTTTGAATCTATATTCATTGTTCATTCATTCAAAATACAAAATCTTAAAATTTTTTTATTATTAAAACAAGCAAACAAAAGCTAACAAATATCAAAATCATTTAATCGATGATATTTTGCTTTACTTAATCGATTCTACATATTGTTTTTTGGGTTGTGTTTGGCTCTGTACCCAATATGTAGGGCAAGGTGAACGCATACTTTATATAAACAATGATAATAATAATAATAATAATAAAAAAATATTTATAATAATATGAATACAAATTAAGTATAAAAACAAAACAAAACAATGGAATCTCCAAGCTTATACTTTAATTACTCTTTAAAACAAAAATAAATAATATTTGTGTATATATTCTGTCAAATAAGTACCCGGAAATCGGAAATTCTCATTTTTAATTTTCCCTCTGAGAATATTTCAAAGAATTTTTATTCCCCAGGTTGGCACAACTGTCAGCCACTAATCTGTGAATTTTTATTGCTATGTGTCATTTAGTTTGGTTACGGCGTCATTAGGAACAAGTCAACCTTTTGTGTGCGTTGCGATTTTTACTATGGATAAAAATATCGAACAAAGAGTTTGTGTGAAATTTTGTGTTTCAAACGAAATTTCTTGTGCCAAAACGTTGGAAATGTTGAAAAAAAAAAAACATTTGGTGATTCTACCATGTCGAAAACTCAAGTTTACGATTGGTATAAATCGTTCAAAGAGGGGCGAGAAGAAATCGCAACGCATACAAAAGGTTGACTTGTTCCTAATGACGCCGTAACCAAACTAAATGACACATAGCAATAAAAATTCACAGAATAGTGGCTGACAGTTGTGCCAACCTGGGAAACATTTTTTTTTTTTTTGAAATATACTCAGAGGGAAAATTAAAAATGAGAATTTCCGATTTCCGGGTACTTATTTGACAGAATGTACACAACAATACAGTGCGTATGCATGTAGAAATAAAAAGAAGAAGAAAATATATACAATTAAAACCACAAAATAATATAATTTTAATTTTATAAATTTAAATTAGTTATTATTACTTTGAATTTGAAATTTTGTAATTCAAATCAAACAAACAAAAAGTGAACATATAGAAATTTATGCCTAAATAAACAAAAATAAAGAATGGAAAAATTGTGTTTTATTCTGTCGAGTCAATACTCCTCCAATACTGTTGTGCGTCTCAAGTTTAAGACAGCTTTTAGAAGGCGTATTTCAGGCTGAGATCTGTGCCGCTATGAAGGCAGCAGAGCTAGCGATTGAACGTACGCCTCTTAAGGGGGACTTACATCTTGTAAGCCAATTTTGGAGCTAGTTTTTGACAATTTATTGTAAAGAAACTAGAAAAGATTTTCATTTGAATTTTTTTTTTATTTATTAGTAAAGGGTTATCCATTTCGCGGTTTCAAAAGTATAGGGCTAGAATTCGACATCTGTCAAACTGAGTTGTTAAAACAATTTCTTTCTTTTTCAGTTCAAAGTCTGACATTTGCGAAAATGGATCGCTTAACTATCGCACAACGCATTAAAATTGTAAAAACCTACTACAAAAATTGTGATTCTGCCACAGCCACATATCGTGCTTTAAGAGAAGATTATGGTTTACATAATCGTCCAACTACGCAAGCAATTGGCAAAATTGTGAAGAAATATGAAGAAAGGCTGGATCGGTTACAGATATTGTAAGGCCTGTGCATCATCGTTTCGCTCGTACCACCGAAAATATCGCTGCTGTAAGTGAAAGTGTTGCCGAAGACCCGAATGTGTCGATTCCTCGTCGTTCTCAGAAATTAGGACTGTCTTACGACACATTATGGCGTATTTTGCATTTGGATCTACACCTACATCCATATAAAATCCAGCTCACACAACAACTGAAGCCAGCTGACCATTCACAACGTCGTAGATACGTCGAATGGATGCTTGAACACAACAGGCGGTGGACGGCGATTTTTCGAACAAAATTTTCTTCAGCGACGAAGCACATTTCTCACTCGGTGGGTATGTTAACAAACAAAATTGTCGTATTTGGGATTCTGAGAATCCTCAAGTAATTGAAGAGAGGCCACTACATCCACAAAAAGTCACTGCTTGGTGCGCTCTTTGGTCCGGAGGTGTGATTGGACCTTACTTCTTCGAAAACGACGATGGAACGACTGTCACCGTCAATTCGGAGCGTTATGGTCATATGATAACTGACTTTTTTTTGCCTGCTATTAAAGAATACGACTTAGAGAATATGTGGTTTCAACAAGACGGTGCCACATGCCACACAACTCGAGCGAATATGGCTTTTTTTGCAAGAGAAATTTTCTTGAGCACCTAAAAACCAACATTCGTCACGTTATGGCTGAGATACCGCCCAATATCGATCGTTCGCTTTTTCAAAATTTCAATTTTTCACAAAATGGCGGGTATTTTTTCACAAACTTCATTTTAGTACTATGTTTTTTGTCATATGTAAAAGAAAAATACACTCTTCAGCCTCTTACCATGGCGGTCATTACATATGGCGCTGAAGCCTGGACAATTTCCACCTCAGATGAGAGATTGCTTGCTTTTTTCAAGAGAAAAGTAAGACACATCTTTGGACCTCTTTGTGTTGGTGGCGAGTATCGAATCAGGTAGAATCATGAGCTGTATGTCGATATTGACATAGTAAAGCGTACAAAAATACAGCGGCTGCGCTGTGCCGCTCCAGGTATATTCGGAACCGGCTTGAGAATAACTCAGAGAGGAAGCAAGACCCAACCTCCACTGAAAATACAAAGTACTGGTGAATGTGGCAGCGCTTGGAAACATACCATTCGATTTTCGGTTGTAATGGTCACAATAGTAGTAGTAGTGAAGTAAGTAGTATCATCTTCAAGGCTCCCTGTCATCAATGTGACCAGATAACAGCCTATCTGGTTACAGTGGATCACGTAGGGGGATACATCTATATAATCTATCCTATACATAATTGAAACATAGTGTATAACTTGACAAATTTCCTTGTATTAATACGATTAAACTTTTATTCTCATTTCGCCACCTTATTATGGTCATACTTCCTACTTCTAGTATATACAATATGTACTTAAATTAATTTAAAGTACTTGTGCAGATCTATGTACATAAAGGAGCCTCAAATTGTTTAAGGCAAACTTGTGACAACCTGGCTCATTGAGAAACATAATATTTGGATCATTTCAAGCATTTTGTTCAAGACACCAAAAATAAACTTCAGATTTGGAACTGTTTTAGATTTCAGGTACCCCCAGCTTAAGAGGGAAGGAAAACTTAGTGGAGACCGATGGTACATTTCAGTTTAAACAACAAATATGGGGTTATTTGCCAATATTCCACTGATTTTGCTTACATTTTGTATCCATCATTCATGTATAAAATCATCCAGATTTTATATTTCTAGTTGAGCCAGAGCTTTTAAAAATGCGACCAAACTTAACGCACAACTTAATATCAATTCATTATCACGTACGATTCAAGTGAATCGCAATTAAAATTCAAATTCAGCTTTACGTGGACACTTCAATTTGGTATGACCCTCTTGGCGGCATAAACCACATTTTCGAGTTCTCGCTGCTGTCGTTCCTGGATCACGTCGATTATTGTTGGTACTTCTATTACTGCTTGCATTAGTACCCCAAGATGTAGTCGCTGTTGTTCCGGAATTACGATTGCGAGCCGCCGTTGAGGTTGATGCTGAAATTGTAAAAGGCAAGGTATGAATGGTTGGAAGATTAATTGAACATTCCTTTTGCGTACTGTTTTTGTAAAACTTAAAATTTTCTTTTCCATTCTTCTTTCTGAATTTATATGATTAGTAGATTATCATTAGGACCAAACGATCTTACGAGCACCCTATATTTATAACGTAATTGGAAGCTTCAGATATAAAGGTTTTAAAGGGTTTACAACAACAGTGTTGTTGTTTTTTACAACTTTGGCCATTGAGAGTTTGTTCGACTTTTTTGAAAACGATTGTATTTGATGAAGATTACTAACTGTACATCTGTGATCGATTTTTATTTTGTTCACCGACTTATGCTTTAGAAAAGTTGGACTGGAAGAATCATATGATTTATGTGAGTCATTGCTACAATTTACACAGAATTGCCATGTGGTGTGGGATTAGCGAATTCTTTTCACAGTTCAGTGCTACGACACCATTTTTTTTTTTGTATGCCCTAGTTTTTGGCAATTTAAGCATCTCATTGGGTTCGGGACATGTCCTTGAACGCGGACTCTTTCCCAGCTTAATTTGAGCATTCCTGGTCGCCGAATCAAGTCGAAAGTGACTATAGCAGCACCTGTTGGACTTATTTCTACAACTTTTTGACTGACTAAGCCTTTCAATAGTTCCTTTTCTGATATGTTGATTATGTTCTTGGAATAGATATGTCCTTGTGTGGTGTTCAGTGTTTTGTGGGAAGTAAGTTTGACGGGTATGATATCCACATGCGAAGCTTTTATAAATTTTACGGCTGCTTTGAGATTATTAACTTTGATTAATTGATCTCCCGATTTCAATTCTGACACTTCAGTGTAATCCTTACATATGTGTTGGAGGCCTTTTTCGATTTGGAACATATTATATGACGAAATTGGACGAACTTCTTTATCGGTGGTTGCTCCTATAGCCGTCGCTACTACATAGCGAGGGATATGGTCATTATTTTGTGACATTTCAGGAAGGGGATGATAATCATTAGATTTACTGCGTTCGCCATAGAATTTGGTGCTGGGATTTGGATCAGGTTCAAGGTCTCGAAACCTGTTCCTGTTAGGGGGTCACAAACGTTTTAACGTATTTTTCTTTGTGTATTTATTTGTGTTTTCAATGGGACTATTAACAGAAAAGAACTTGTGCACTGTTTGTGCAAGTGTACAGTTATGCACGAGAGAACAGTTAAGTAGAACAATATAAGAATGCGAGCAGAAATAACAATTGTCTTGATAATATTCATACGAATAGTAAGAAAGCAGGTCTTTCCGCGGCGATTGCCTGAATTTGACTATTTATTATTGCATCATATTTCTCAAACAATATCTGTGTACTTGTATACTCACCACGATCAGCATCATTTTCATCAGACCATTTGAAGAAACCACAAGATTTATCACGATTACTGCACGCATAAAAGGGTCTACCTTTGTTCGGACCGTCCTTACGTACAATTAAACTGTGAGAAACGGATGATAATAATTGTAGGCGACTATATAGAGAGCAGTATAAATTCTTACCTATTAGCTACTTGCCCGCAATTACATTTAACGTTTTCTGCATTATTTGCGTCATCTGTATTGGATGTGGTGCTAGTACCCCAGCCACTATTGCCACCAGCTCTAGTGGATGTTGAAGTTGAACTGTACGTTTGCGAATGCGAATTAGCTGCATTGATGGTAGGAACTTCATCTGCCCATTGAAAAAATTTACATGCATTACTTTTGGGACAAGCGAAAAATTGTCGACCCTTATTTGGACCTTCTTTTTTCACCGTTAATCTGTGTGAAGTACATTCAAGAGAGATATTATGGTGAAGAGATTTTAAATTATATAATTATGCTATCAAATTTATACACTTACTGTTTTGCTGGCTGGTGACAACCACTACATTTTACATTCTGAGTCTGTGATGAGCCACTTGAACGAGGTGTTCGGGGTGATGGCGACATATTCCAAGCACTAAATTCTGCAACATCATAATCATCAGCATTTGTATTTGATTCTTCTCGCAAACATGACCGTTTTGCCGATGGCAATTGTGATTTACGACGATTATGCTCAGCAGTACCCCAAATATAATCATCAAAATCATCATCTTCGCGAAAAACTGCTGAAAAACTTTCCTCATTGTTGTCGATAGCAACAGTAGCAGGAGCAGAAGCGATGGCAGTGCTTCCATGGGCATGCCTTTGACTCGTCTGTGATCTGTGAGTGTTGCTTGTAGCAGTGCCCCATTGAAAATCATCACCATTATCATCATCATCATCATCGTCATTAAATGCGGCTGCAATATCAGCATAATCATCTACGTGATTACGGCTATTAGAAGTGGTAGTGCTGGTGTTTCTAGCGACGGCAGGCGCATTATTTGAAGTTGCAATATCAACTTCTGCTGCTAATATAGCTTCTTCAAATCCATCATTACTATCGAAAAATTCCTCCAGTACCGCATTATCTAATTCAGCAATAGCAGCAGTAGTAGAAGTGTTACCATTCGTTTGTCTGCTGCTCGCTGCTAAAATTTAATTAGAAAAATAATTAAGTTTTATAATTCTGCTCTTCTGATCTGTAGGTCGTGGGTTCTATACCCGGCTGAAGCATAACAAAATTTAATATCGAAAAGATTTTTCATTCCTAAGCTCAGAAAAAAGTGATGTGATCCGTTCGGAATCGGTTAAAATAAGTAGGTCCCGTCTAATATTGACGCCCAACAGTACTGGAAGAGATGCTCGATGGTATCACAATGGGCCTTTCTGGAATAAGTGCGTCCTCTTAGAGTGAGGAGGGCAGCCACTATAACCTTACCTAATCTACATTTCAACTCTCTTGGAGCATTATGGGAGCGATGGGAGTGAATGTTATGAAAACGTCAATTTTGTATGAGAAATCCCCTTAAGAGTGGAGATAGGAGATAAGAATGGTCGCAAGTAGGCGGTGTTACATATACTGCCTCTAGGGGCGACTCCTAGGAAAGGAGGGATCGAATTGTATAGAATAATCAAATTTTGAAGGGGAGCCCCCTTAGGGATGGATATAGGGGGTAAATATGTTCCGGAGGTTAGCTCTGTGCAGCTGTGGGGTCATTTGTTAAATTTTCTCTCATTTTTTTTTAAACTTGATCATTTACCTCCAAGCGATATCCACTATTTTTGTCTTACGCATTGCATGTAGATCAATGGAGGGTCTTATTTATGGTATTGAAAAAAAATTGAATAAAAATCAAATCGAACTTACCAGCTGATGTTGTAAAATAGGAACGTATATTTGAGTTTGTTGTTGTAGTTGTTGTTGTTGCTGCATTCGTACTGCTGACTTTCTTTGTGGACCTCGTTGTTGATGTTTTACTAGTACCCGGATTTCTATTCGTTCGATTTGGTGCTGCATTCGAATTAGCGCCAACATTTCTATTACATTCAAACATTGTAGATGCAGATGAGGCGCTACGAACATCACTTACAATTGCACCAGTAGATTTGACATTGTCCAAATTGATTTGAAATGCTTCACGAAAATTGGCATCACAATGTAAACAGGTTTTATACCAACCATTCGGTGTATTAAATATTGTCTTGTAGAATTTATTGGCAAATTTCACTTTCAATAGTTTAACACGTGAACCACATTTTGTACATGTCTCTTCCAGTACGGACGGCTCTTTACAATCATCCGGTAACCAGATGACATTTTTACAATCGGGAAAATTAAGACAACCAATGAAGTGGCCACTTTGGTTACGTTTCTGTTTGAGCGCCAAAGGTGCCACATTACATTTGGGACATTGGAATAATTCTTGCAGACGATTTGGATTATTTTCAAAATTGTTGGCAGTTATGGTATTGTTTGTAGCGTTGGCATTATCTCCATTATCGGAGGTGGATGTTGGCGTTTCATTTACTCTATGGAATTAGAATTGTAGAAAGTACTGTACTAGAAACCCTCTTGTTTATGCTGACAACAACTAACCTATGAGCAATTTTCTCATCCATTGCTGTAATTTTCTCCATAATTTGTTGATAGGCAATTTTATATTTTTCAATTTGTTCGCTTAACACTGCTTTTGGATCCTTCTCACCAAGACAAATCTTTTTGAGATCAGCTTCAAATGCTGCCCGCAAAACTGGTTTAGCCAATTCCAATTCCATTGCATCGTAACCCTCATACAGGCCCATACCAATAACACCAGGCACAAGACAACCTTTATCAACGACACCAATGTAGCCTTGAATGATGCAAAAGTGCTTTAATAAATTATACATGAATGATGTACTTATATTTGATCTATATACCTCTCTCCTTAATGGTATTTATATGCTCAGCATGTGTGGCATCAGTACCAATACCATGTTTCTCCATTAAAGCAATCAAATCAGCTTCAGTTAGCAGTGGTGGCGCTGTTGTTGCACCTTCTTGCATTGAAATTTCAGTAGGTTCAAATACTTGACCTGTAAAAATAATAGAGATAATAGTACTTGATTATATACATGCGTATACATCACGCCCGATTTACCCTGTTCATATTTATGTATTTCCTTAGCATTCCATTTATCATATATATACACATCGAGATAATTGCGCTCGTAAATGCATAAACCAGTGGCAGTGAATTTTTCACCAGCTATATTTATATGGACAACTGTTTCGGAGCCAACAGCGTCTTTACTGACACAAGCCAAAAAATGCCTACATATAAGCTCATAGACGCGACCTTCATTGCCTTCCAGATCTGTGAACGCACATAATACGAATTATTATTTAAAGGATGTGATAATTGTGAATATTACTTGTTACAAGCTTCGTTGGATGTATCGGTGGATGTGCTTGATCAGATTTATTACCATTACGTGGATTGGCACCCCATTCTATAACACGTTGTGCAAATGTGCCCCATATGGCATGTGATGTCTGTTGCTGAACGAGTGAGCTAAGAGAAGAAAGGTAATTTACTTAATGAACTTTTTCACTTAGTTATAAGATCATATCATTAACTTACGTTAAATCAAATTCCTTTGAGAATTGATTCGTCTCAGTACGTGGATAACTGATAATACCTTTTGTATAGAGTTTCTCTGCAATGGTCATTGTCTCCTTAGCAGATAGTTTAAGTTTACGTGAACCTAATTTCTCCATTTCTACAGTATCCATCGGTGTGGGACGCCATTTACTTTTCGGCTTAACTGTTACACTCTCAACGGTTGCCTTTGGATCTGCTAAACAAAGTAAGAGATAATCTTCGCATGCCTGCTGATCAAATAGACGATTGCGTGCCCAATTAAAATCCACTGTTAGGTCATCGATAGTGTGTGTAACTGTTGTATAGAAAAGAAAAAAAAAAACAAGTAAAATTGTACATCAATAATTTAGTAAAAATGAAACCAACGACGAACCTTTTAATTTCCAAAATGGTTCCGATACAAATGCTTCGACTTCCTTATAACGTTCGGCAACAAAACCTAATGTTGGTATCTGACAGCTTCCATACGAGATCAATTTATCGGCGATTTTCTCAGGAAATAAACGTTGTAAACGCATCGTTTGAAAACGCGTAATAGCAGCACCCGTACGTAAATCCAATTCAGTACGTATATCAACGGCATCACTTTGTCGTTTATCGGGTGCTGTCAACTTTTGTAGTGCACGTCTCACGGCGACGCCAGTAATCTCGGAGAATTTTGCTCGATATACAAGTATATCGGGTTTTATTGCTTTACACACATCGACAATTTCAAAACCAATATTTTCACCCTCACGATCACAATCTGTCCATATGATGAGACCTTGACAACCGCGGATTTCACGTTCCAGTGTACGTTTGATTGGTAGAAAATCTTCATTGCATGCTTTACGTATTGGTGCATCGAACAGCGCTTTCGGATCAACATTACGCCAATTACGATATGAAACTAGAAATTCCAATTGTAAAAGATGACCCGACACTGAGGT
Source organism: Megamerina dolium (assembly GCA_963854835.1). NCBI lineage: Eukaryota > Metazoa > Arthropoda > Insecta > Diptera > Megamerinidae > Megamerina > Megamerina dolium. Next base: position 2,145,350 of record OY978529.1, on the reverse strand, counting down.
CATAACCATTTTACTTTTACGCCCCTTTACGGTCGCCTCAAAATCAAACACCTTATTATACACGGAATAACCCTCACGCTAAATGTGGTGAGCGCAAGAAAAAGAAACAAACATATATCGAAACATTCGTATTATCACACATCAACATTAACTTACCCGGCGAGCAGTGCCATTTGAAAGTAGACCAGCGATTGTTTTCGCTGCATCGTGTTTTTCTGCCACATTCAAATATTTCATATCTATATTATCTATGACTTTGTGATTTTTAGCATAACTTCGTTGAGCATATTTCACCAATTTGGAACATTGCAATATTTTCAACATTTACACCGCATGTAAAAAGAAATTTAAAAAAGAGACAATATTCGCAAAAGGAACAACAACAATTATGCATAAACAATATAAAAGAAGCCCCTAGTGCTGGGAATCTCGATAAGCATATGATAATTGTTATCGATAACATTGCTTTAAATTTTTCTAGAATGTAAGTAATGCATGTAGAGAGGGAGGGTAAGATATAGTGCACAACACCGATAGTAGAAAAATAACAACTACATTTTTTAAATTACAGTATTACAGAATTTCTAATTTGATTACATGGCTTGCATTATGAAAAAATGCATGGAAAAAAATTTGGGGAATTAAATGGTATTGAACTATTCCCTATAGCGAGAAGAATTTCTGGTTTAATATTAAGTGCATGTTAAGCTTAATTTCAAGTTTTGGTGGGTCCATCAGGAAGCGCTTTTTGCTTCAATGGTATCACGGTGGATCTTATATATCAAGAGCAATAATGTTCAACCATTTATATTCTCTGAGCTACATTGAATAATTATCGTGTTTAATAGTATACCTGAATTACGTCCACACTTCTAGTTCCTTTTGCTACATTGATCTTTTTCATAAAGGCATTTCTTCGGTTTACATTAAAATAAAATTCATCAGTGTCGAAAATCGAATTCCTTACAATTTCGATGTTATTTCAATTTGCAAAAAACAACAACAGATATTTCGGCATTAACTCATTCGACATTATCTTAAAAATTAATTAGACGTTAATTCATTGTTACGCAGGCAGTCGCAACCATGAGTTGTTGTAGTCGTTCCTGCTTTCAATGTAAATTTGGGAGAGTGAAAACAGAATAAAATCATAGAGTAAATCATAGACAGTCACGAAATGAATTTGCATCCTTGAGTCATTCACATAGTCAGAACAATGACGACTGCCTGTATAACAATGCCTAAACACTATATTATTTTTAGAAAAAAATTGGAACATGAATTTGTATTTGTATTGGCCAACTTTCGGGAATGTATCTAGGCTGTATAGTGATGCACAGGGTGGCTGATACCATGCTTAGTGGCACTCCTCCTAACAGAATTATTTAGCCAAGCGTGAGGCAATCGTAAGAAGGTCCTGTCATCAAGAGCTCTCACCTGCAACGCAGGAAAAAAATAGCTGCTATAATTGCTGCTACACTAACTTATTTGGCTCAAATAAATATCAGCCGACAGTAACAAGCAAACCTAAAACCAGTAGACTTGCCGATTCGCTTTAAATTTTGCGAGATTATTCAAATGGCGGAAGAGGCCAAAAATATCGGCATTTTTTTGTCTGACGAAGCCCCTTCAATTAACCGGTTAACATAATAAAATTGTATTATTTTGTAGATGATTAGAGAAAAAATTACGCATACAGCATTTCAGTGTAGACTTGAAGAATTGCAAGTTAAAATACATGACGTCACCAATTACATCATATACAAAATTCGGGTGCGAATTTAAATACCCCATAATTCATAGTACTTTGACATGCAGTCATCTTATGACGCCATTTTGTTGGCAAAGGGGAATAAAAGAACAAAATTTCATCCAAATTATGCATGACAGATTGCAGTAAATAAAAAGACATGTTATTTTTGTGTGAAATTAATAGCAAATAATATATATATCTATATTTATTTTATTAATTTTCAAAGAGTTGTTTTCACGCTTCTTTTGTTTTCTTTTTGTTTGTTTGTAATTGTTGTTTATCTTTTTTGTTGTTGTTCTTTTTGTGATAATATATATTTATTTATTTAATTTATTATTCAACATAAAAATTCTTAACTAATTTGCATAAAAATTTACTTCCTTTGAGTAACAGAAGCAGCAGAAGAAATTGAGAAAGAAAGAAAAACAAGATTATAAAACAAAACAGTAATAATAATAAACAAAATAATGAGTAGAAATATAAAAGCAAACAAATTAACTTGAAATAAAATCTGTATGTAATAATTAATAATATATTAATAATATATAGTAATGCCATAATAAAATATTATTGTGTTACGCGTATGCCATTTGGCGCCATTGTGCCCACATACTGTACGTAACTTTCAATTGTTTACAATTTATATTTATGTACGTATCATCATCATCATCATCATCATCATTATGATTATTTCACAAGGTAGATATTTCATTGTTATGATAATATTTGTTTTTATTACAATACTAAGTTTAGTTGTACTACTACTAAATTATATAATTCATAATTGTTTTTCATACGTACATATGTATAGATATATATGTAGATATAGGTATGTATATATATAAATAATTCTCTTTTCATATGTTTATTTTGTGTGTCGTAATTATAATTATTATGCAATATTTATATGTGAAAAGACCGAAGATTTGTTTTCCAAGGGAAATTCTGGGACAGCATTTTTGTGTTTACAAACATTTCTTTCTCTTCTCTCCATTATGTGTTATCGAATACAAATATTATGATAATTATTTTCTTTGAATTACTGTGTAAAGAGATGCTTTCTCCTACTTCTATCCCATCTTTTTCGTATTGACTTTACCCTTTAGTTGTATGTTCTCACTTAAATCCCATATAGTATTGTTAATAGCCGCTTAAGGGGCACATGCGGTAATTGGATTGTTATTGTTGTTACTACTGCTGATGGTTGTTGCTTTTGGTATTGATGGCTATAACCGTTGAGTGGCTGTTGGTGTTGGCATTGGCATTCTAAATGCCGCCATACACTCCGCAATCAACGACGCCATGTACGATCCTCCGATTCTTCGTCTTCCTCTTCATCTTCTAGACGTAGTTCAGGTATTGTATCAACCATGACAATTGAGTCTGCATCACTGATGTTCGCTTTGTCGCCAATAATGGGTGCTGTTGTTATTGTTGTTGTAGCTGTTGCTGCTGCTGCTTCTGCTGTAGTTGAGCCAATTTCCGTATTAGTAACATCTACCGTTGGTGATACATTGCCAGTTTTACCTTCTAATGGACCACCACTAGCGATCTTTTTCTCACCCACTGTATTGGGTGTTGTTGCATTTGCTGGTTGTATAATGGGTGCCCAAGATATCTGTATGCGTACAAATAGAGTTAATAGAAATACACAATGTTTCACATGTGTTCATTCTAACCTGTAAGCGTTTGTCTTTAAAAAGTTTTCCACGTACTACAGCCTGTTCAGCACTTATACGTGTTGCATATGACAATATCAGTTGTGGTATCTCCCTGTCGACATCATGTTTCATGATCTCACCAAAATGCTGAGGAGCAAAGTTTAGTTAATTTTATAGAGTTTGTGTGTGTGTGTGTGCGAGCGAAAAACTTACCTTAAAATGTCCTAATACAAAATCAGCTTCCTCACTGGTAAATCCTGTGACGACAATCGTTTTTGGTCGGCGATCAACACGTGTTGATCCCTCCGGATATGTTGAAGCACGCACGCCACCACCAGCAGCACCTCCACCACGTGCATTTACGCCACCACCACGACCGCCAGCACCAAAATGTCCCATTTTACCTACCGTCGGCGAGCCTACACCCACCGCACCACTGCTGGGTGAAATGCCTAGGCTTCGTTGAAGTTCCTCGATGCGTTTTTGTATGGCAGTGGTGTCATTACCCTCTTGCTGTTGCGCAAACAGCTCCAATTCGATGTCGAGCAGCTCCTTCTTTTGCTGTTCCTTAGTCTTTTTCGCTGATGGCTGCTGATGCATAGAGGGCTGTTGCTGATTTTGCATTTGCGCCTGTATTTGTTCCTGTTCGGCTGCGATTTCTTTGCGCAATTTATCAATTGTCTCCTGCAGACTCTTGATGGTGCCCAGTGTTTTCGCACGCTGTGGATCTTGCTGTTCCAGACGCTCGACTAGTTCCAATGCTGATTTCATTTGTTTCACATAGCTCTGCAGCAGCTCCTGTTTGCGTTTGCGCAAACCATTGGCCAATTGGACGACAGCCTTTGCTTGTTCTTCTTGCTTTTTACGTATGATGGCGACATTAGCTGCCGTTGGTGGCATCGCACGTGCTACATTGTTCTTGAGACGCAATGATGCTGAGGGTGGGGCATGTGTGGCAGCCACTGTTGCACTATTTGTACTACCTGTTGTCATTGCCGCACTAACAAGTGGCGGCTCTGTGCCCGGCGGCACAGTCATTGCAGCGGTTGCTGCTATACTTTGACTAGTGACAGATGTGTTGGCAATTTTAGCCGAGTCTGCTGACGGTGTTGGTATGGCCGGTATATTATTGAGATGGTATTGGCTATTCTTACGAGGGCCACTACCACTACCTCCGCCGGTACCACCAATACCGCCTATCGGTATTGTGAGACCATCACCAGAGCCAGATGTGCCGGCATCTTGACTGTGCCAGAACACTTTGATGAAGCGATTATTGAGTACGGCTTCTGTGCTGCGATACGCCACATTTGCTTCGGCATGAGTGGAGAATGTAACAATGGCCGCCTCTGGATCACCGTCGTACGATATCTGAATATTGACAATTTTACCAAATTTCGCAAAATGATTATTCAAATGGGCAATGGTATTGAGTCCGCGTGGCACTTTGCGCAACTCCAGCGAACAATTATTCTGCATGCTCGGCATACGAGGGCCCAGACGGCTATTCAGTGGCACTTTGCGTTTGGCTGGAACATCTGCTATGGCAACGGAATCTTCCAATTCGTAACGACGTTTACCCTGCTGCTGCTGTTGCATGGCGTTAACATCACCGCCGCCACCACCAACAGCCCCTATGCTGACGCCGCCACCGCTGGCATCCACGACGGGAATCGGTATGAGTTCGCGTTGTAGTGGTGTTGCAACTGCAGTCGGATTGAAGGGGAATGGTAACATGGGTGCGGACGCGCGGAAACCAGCCCCAGCGGCAGCACCGGCAGCGGTACGCGCATAGTCAGCAGCTAGTGCACCAACGGCTCCATTAGCGGCTGATTTATCACCAATGTGGGGGAAGCCAACTGTGCCCGGTGCACCTACGCCGACCATTGGTCGGGCGGCGCCTGTGAATGGATTAATACCAGCAGCTGCAACACCAGCGGCACCACCAGCTACCAATGCACTGGGTGTTGAGCCCACCATACCGGCTGGATTGGTCGAACGTGACCATAGGTCCGGAGCATCGGGATTGTACTCGCGCAACGACATGCTAATGAGTGTCGAGTTGTTAATACCCTCGAATACGACCGGATTTACGCCATGATCCCATGGACATGTTTCACCGCGAACACAATAGCCTTTCTCATCGAAGTCACGACATCTCTGCCGCTTCTCATGTGTCTCATGCTGTATGGATGATGAAGTATGATGATGACGATCGCGATCCGGTGAACCTCGTGATGAACGTAGCAACATCGGGGATCCTTTACTCCTGCCACGCTCCAATGATGGTGAACGACTTCGCGAATTTGAACGATTTATTGTTCTTGTCATTTTGCGACTACTTCCAGTGTCCAAACCACCACTACCACCACCGCCACCGCCAACGCCAGTACCAAATCGTGGTGATCGATCGTCCATCATACCACCGCTATTAATATTACCGCTACCAATACGCCTATTACGGTCATTTCCACCGCCTCCGCCACCACCTCTTCGACGATCATGTGAAATTGGTGGCGATTTATTACGAAATTGGCGTTGATTCTTTTCACGCTCATTGGCACGACGATCGCGTGAGCGCGAACGTCGCGATAGTCTTTCGTTTGAGCGAGAACGAGATCGCGATCTGGAGCGCAATGAGGCACGGCGCCTTCTACTATCACGTGGTTGATTCTCTTTATCGGCAGCTGCACGTGCCGCTGGTGGACTAGCGCTACGAACGTGCGATGAATTTGTGGTAGCTTGCTGCGCTGTTATTAATGTCGCTGTCGTCGACTCTGTTCGTACTGATGACGACGATGGCAATGAGTAGTGGGCTGATGCTGAAGAGCGTAAATCAACGTTGTTGTTGATGACGACATCAGTTTTATGATTGTAACTATCTTTGGTTTTGTTCTGAAATAAGAAAAACTTGTAAAAGCGTCCGATTTAAATAAAATGAAATTCACAAAGTACATACCTCATCTATTTGTGGTGGTGGTGGCGTTTGTATTTTATCGACATTGCGGTAAACATTGCTTGATGTATTATCACTTGTATTCGGTACTCTTGTAACCTCGGTTGCAGGGACTACATCATCTGTGTCATTTGGATCTCTGGTAATCACATTTGCATCCTGGATTCCTTCGGTGGTCACTGATGATTCTGTTACCACAACATGGTCAATTGGGTTGCTGATAGGCAGTACATTGGGTGCTGCTAGATACTCGCCAGTTGTAATTGCATCAAAAAGTCTTTCTACGAATGGTTTTGTCTCCTCGCCAAGGAACACATCCAACTGTTCGATCATTACACGTTTCAGCTCTTTTTCTGGTTTGTCTTTTTTGAGTAGTGCCAGCACATAACGTGCAAGAGCTGATGAATCTGCATCACATCTAAGAAAAAAGAAAACACATACATTTAAACATATTACCTCCCAAGTAGGTTAATTTTAAAAAAAGAAATACTTACAAAGGTTCCAGTACAATAACCAGCCAGCTTTTAAGCGCTTCCGGATTATTTATCAGCATTTTTGCTTCAATTCAAAAAATTGCTGAAGATAATTACTACACTGTTTATTGCGGACGAATCTTTATTAAATTTAATTTATGTCGGGTGTTAACTTTTATTCGCCTTTACTGTACTTCTGCTTCTTCCAATATTACTGTGTACTATGAAATTATTTTTATAGTTTGTATTCTGTCAAAAAAAAAAAGTCGAATTAATTAAAAATGCATATTAATTTGAATTACAATTGTAAAATTATTTCTAATCTGCACAAGAGTTTATCAGCTCTAGAAATGTATGCGCGTTAAATGTGCTATGTAATGTGCTATTTGCAGGTAATATATATTCTCTCGCTGCGGGTGTCTATTTCGTGTTGTCGTATCGTGTGTGTAGTAAATACGCGCGACAACGAGTAACGAGTATTAAGAAAATTTTCTCGATTTTGCTACAACTCGTTATTGAGAAAAAAAATTGGGCGAAAAATTTTCACAATTTTTTTCGCATGCTTTTCTGCGATGAAAGTATATTGTAAATACATTCAAAATGTATTCGTATTGAATTGTTATACTTTTTTCTTAATTAAAATGAATTACTTAGCAAATTAACACATTTCCCTAATAAGATTTTATGTATTTTACACCACACTTACTATACGTAAACTAGTACGGATGAGGATATCACATCGATAAAAATAAGTGGCAGATGTTGCATGGTATTGCCAGTGCAATTAAAAAAATTAATTTATACAAGTAAAGAATATTAAATTTTTCAACAGAAGAAATCGATAACGATGATTTTCGATTATAATAATTTTTGTGCTATTTGTATTTGTATTTCCCAGCAACGGTTATCGTAAAAATTAAATTTTATGGCCAGTTTTTCAGTTCAAGTTTAACTCTATTTGTCGTTTAAACTAAGAAAAACTGGTCCTTAGAGGTTTAGTATTTACCATTACGGAAGAATTAGCAATTGGGGTGGTATATGTTTTACAAAGAATGTGCTTAAAATAATAAGTAAAAATAGTGTAAAAATTTTTGTATTCAACACTAAAAAATGATAAACATTTTGATATAATCATGAGCAAATCCAATACTTGCTTTTTGCCTTTTTTGTTGGTGAAAATACATAACCTAAAGCTTGATGTAATAGAAAACATTAATGCGATTGGTGTTTCCCTTTACAATTAATTGGCTTAAATTTGGTTAAATATGCTAATGATTTTGTTGCCATTGAGGCGATAATCAAAAAGAAATTGCGTGCGTTTATTCAAAGCAGTTTTCTTGAAACTGTTGGTGTTATTAGGCATGTACCTGTACCACATCAAAAATTAGACCGGCACGTCAGCTGCAATTTCAGCTGTTGAAGTCAAATTCTGAGCTTATTACCGGTAATACCTTTGACATAAAAGGTTACTTTCGAGTTTCTGAACTTGAAAGATGAACGAATGAGTTTTGTAAATTTGCTGTGGACATTTTTAAAAGCAATGGCGGTATAACTGCTATTAATGCAGCTATACATTTTAGTAAGAGATTTGAGAGCTTGGGTATAGAAAATGACGCTGAGGTTATCAGGACTTCTGGGATTAATACTGTTGAAGGTGAATGAAGGTTCTTCAATACAATTGTCAATCACTTAAACCGAATGCTTCTAATGTTGAATATTTTATAAACACGAACGACATTGCATTCTCATCGGTGATGGCCGAGCTATGGCTGCAAACTAATTGCAGCCAAAGATAATAATTAGATTTTCGCTTGCATTCATAATAGACTTGCTGTTTCCGACATACGGATACCTGGCCATGTTGATGGTGCGGCCAATGAAAAGGCTGATGTTGCAGCAGGTCTTACGTTTGAGGCTGGTGTCCCTCTGAGTATGAATCTCACACGCAAGGAGGCTCTACGACGATTTACGAACTCCTCCTGGAGTGGAATCGTGCTATATAAGTTGGAAAGAGATAGCTAGGTTTAGTGTAAAATAGAAATGTGATAGAGAGAAAAGAGAATGTCTCTCATATGCTCCGTTGAAAATCTAATTTCTACAGGTTCACACGTTACGTTACCTACCAATCCGTTTCGACTAATCGCCCGAAAATCAAAAGTTAACAAAGTGCGGCAATCATATTAGGTTTGTTTGGTACTGACAACTTTCAACAATTGTCGAAAGGAAAGCGTTCGTGTACTTGGGCGTAAACATTAAAGAGAGCTGATAGTTTGTGATAGTACAATCGAGCTGTCAATTACGAACTGTGATTGTCAATTTGCAAGTTTTTGTTCGCGCTCTTTTTGTATATTTTCTCACATTCAAGGCCGAAATACATAAAAAGTGTGCATGTATATTCATCTGTAAAACGAAGTTAAAATATACGCATCCTTATGAAAGCGCCCACATAATATGCATCATTTCTCGATGCTTGATGCATGCCGAATATTGCTCAACATTTAAATTTTGTAAAGCATTAACATTTTCAGACTGTTGGGTGTGTTAGTTGTGAAGTGGCAAAATTGAAATTATTTGTCTTGTGAAATTTAAAATGTAAATTTTCAATATCCTTTTGTTTCCATTTATAAGTTTTGATTTTTCATGCTTTAGACATACTTTTTAGGTGTTTCTCGAAGTATAAATTTTGTATGCTTGATGCATTCATATTTTTATGTATTTCGCCCTTGAGAGTATAACTTGTTTTTACTCTCTTAATGACAGAAAGTGATGCTAAACAAAGCTATCATATTAGAATTAGCAATTTGAATATAATTAGTGCTAATCGGAAAGAAAAAAAACAAGTAAATGCATTTGAGATGTTTGATCCTTATGCACAACCAGAGGGTGAATATGTCAAAATATTTTCGAATTTTTACGCTTTAAGAGAGTTGAAAAAGCTGATGTTCTTCTAAACAGGAAGAAATGCTCTGGGAATGCCATATTTAAGGTGACAAAAATTGTTTATTTCACATTCTACGGTCAGTTGATGAAATCTAATTCAGTAAATTTCAAACCAAACTGTCAAATCTAGTCAAGATGACACTTGACAGATAACAAAAAGTTAATTTCATTAGAAAAACCAAAATCAAATACAAAACAACTTTTCTCCTCTCTTCTTTTTTTCTCCTCTCAGCAACTCTTTAATAGCAATATGATGTCACCTGAAACAATATGCCTACATAAATGATAACAACTTAACTTTATTCTATTTAATAGATTCTACATTTTATTTTTTATTAACTATTTAACAATTAATTTTCATCGCAGTATTTTGGTGTATTGTTGGAAATGTCGAACTTATCGTCTTACAGTTTAATACGTTTAATATCTTCCATACGAAAATCGGTGCTGCAATATGAATAAGGGGCAATTAAAAATAAGTACATAATGTTTTGCATATACCTATTTAACTATCACATACCGTAGTGTTAATATCGTTTTTATTTCATTTTTAGTTATACGCCACGATGGCATATCACTACCACCTTCTGGATCCCAATAATCAGAGAGTTCAGAAATTTTCTCTAAATTTAATAAAGTTGCTATTTGTGTGAGTCGTGTCATTTTATCACGTACGGACCACGAGGTGGCACCAGTTAAATAAGTGCCTAGTGAGCGAACTTCTTGATCGAGAACAAGACCACCAAGCTGTGATAAGATATATAGGAATATTTTAGCATAACATTAGTTTCAATAAAGATATCTCTATGCTATGATTTTACCCTGTTAAATGTAGTTTTCTTAATCGCACGTTCCAAACGTGCTGTGACATCCGTTGCTAAAATACTGACAAGTGCATCATAATTGCGTGTGCTTAGTGTACTCTTAAAAGTATTTAAAAGGCCATCCAATTGTACAATTAAAAATTGTATAAACGTTTCACCAGCTTCATATATTGCTAGCTCATCCTAAGGAACGAAAAAATAAAAATCAAATTATATGTGAGCTTTAGAGTGTAGCAATGCTCTAGTACCTCGGTGAAGTGGTGGTTATAATTTAGAAATTGGTCAACCCAAGGATTTAGTCGTGGCTTAATTGCACTCGAACGCAATTGTTGCATACCGAAATCAACACAAGCCTTCAATGCATCACGTACCGTCTTCAGTTCACTAATACAACTATCGAGAATTTGACGCTCAATTGCTGTTAGGGCAGGAAAAGTTCCATTGATTTCTTGCTCCATTGTCTGCCACAATGTCTCAATATATTCCGTTGCAACATCGGCATTATTTAATTTCGTTATGAAATTATTTCTTGCCTTTTCTGTATCACTTGATTGTAGTTTTCCCTGTTGCAAGGATGTTTGTATCGCATTATAGGCTTGTGCCAAGTCCATATAACCAGAAGGATATCCGATTTTTAATGGTGCCTTGAGAGCATTTATAAAATCACCATCTAAGCATGCGGCAGCATTATTAATAACAGCACATGTACCATTGACGGATTGTGTCGTTAAGGAGCGTCGTATCGATTTACGTAATATAAAGAATACATCATCGACCATTGAAGAACATTGTTGACCGACTTCGTAGTTATCGAGGGCGATAGCTTTAATAACACTTTCCTCCATGAAATATCTATAGGGGGATAGCAAAATGTTAGAATATGTGATGTCCATAAGTAGTAGATACATCGATCAAAATACCTCTCAAAGAGCAAATAAGTGCTGAGTAGCTCTTGCATTTGACGACTTAATCCGGATTTCTTTAAAAGATCTTCCAGCTTTTGTTTTTTCACATTTTGAACCTCCTTCGCAGCTTGACTGGCTTCTATATCAGCCTGTAGGATAAATTATTACGCAATTCGAATTATAATTCCATAATTACAACCTACCATTACCCTTCGTTTCATAAAACGAAAGTATAACTCTGCTCTGGAATGCATTACAGTGATTTCAGCTACAATCGAATCAATATCTTTGGGACTCAGTTTATCTACAGAACCACCAGACGGTTTGCGATAATGGCCCAGACCAACACTACCCACACCAACGCCACCGCTGGCATTGCCACTGTTTGTGGCATTCGATTTTATGGTTTCATTTATTTGTTGTACTCGCGTCGACACTGAACGATTTTTCGTAAACTCCAATATGAGATTTTTTACTTCCGTATCACATTCATATTGTAATATGGTTACCATATCCAGTATATAGCCAGTGCCATAGCATGCTTCAATAATTGGCTGATTCACTTCAATGACACGTGCGAAATTTTCAAGAATCGATGTAAGCGCATCTGCATAGGCTACTGGCAGACGCTTTTCTGCTTTGGCAATATCCAAGCAATTGCGTAATTCTTTCTGCGCCTTTGATGACAGTTTGGAGCAAATATATTTTGAAAACTTCTCAATGCCTTCCTTATGACGTCCAAGTAATGGAAATATTTTAAAGAAACGCTCCACCGAAGCTAAATCGTCTCGGCTGACAGCATCTTCAAAGCGACGCTCTACCAGCTCACGCATTTTTTCTGTTGCCGCCTCCAGTGTACGTACGGCATCACTAACGGATGTTACCGAACCTTGTACATCGTCAGCAGTACGTTGTAGCAACTGTTGGTCCATAGCCAAAAAACGTCCAATGTGTCCGGCTCCCTTTTCATAATCTTCATCGTCGATCGCTTTTAAAACACCTTGGCTGCATAGTTGCAAATCGATTAGATCATGCACACGCTGTTGACATTCTGATGCACGACTGCGTGCCAAATCGAGACGACGCACCTTTGCGCTAACCGACTCGGCTAATTTTGCAGTGTGTGCAATTTTTTCATTCAGCTTATGGGAATCCTTCTCAACGGTTTGCAAAGTGTTCAAGGCACGACCAATACCACTCATTTTTGATTCGATTTGACATTGCTTGGCAAGTAATGATTCCAATGATGTGTTGATTTCAGCCTATGGGTGGGTGGGTGAGTGTGTGTGTGTGTGTGTAGGTATGCTTAAACTTGTTAATCTTCTTTTACTTATGCTGTGAGGGCACTATACTAACCTCTTTATCTTCTATCAAGCGCAGGGCAATGTCAATGTTTTCGCATGTACTAACGTCCACATCTCCAATTAGAGTTTTAATATCCATTTGTTTTTATTTCGATTGGGTTTTATTTACTCGTATCTATTTGATTACAGAGAGAAAAAAACACCGTCCAATCGGCAATGAAATGTCATGTTGGCAATTGCCGTCCAATGCTGCCAATTCTAGTAAACGTGGAATACACTCATGAACCGTGGGACAAAAAATGTTTCGTTTCATCTATTTTGTTGATGATGGACAATGTCAATATTTGTTTCGATATTCTTTGCTAATAAAATAATTCAAATTGTTGGCATTTATGAGTAACAAATGTCGATTTATACAGCACAGCATTTGGGTTGGATAAAGCTAAGCGCATAGTGTAGCACCGAATAAAGCAGAGATGAAAGCGAAAAGCGCATATTCAATTGTAGACCAAAGATGCGATTTAATAAATTTTATTCACAAAGCATCCATTCAGTATAGGAAAACAAACTAATGGAAGCGAGAATTTATAAGATTTTGATTTTGAATATAAATTAATAACCATTAATGAAGTGTATTTATTTACCTTAAAGCTACAGTGAGTCGTTCTGTAGGACTAATTAGGATGATATTGGAATTCGTCCAGGATTATGTCCAAGGACATAGACCAACCACAAGTGTTACGGGCACCACGACCAAACCAAACTCTGTTTTGTCGAATTCGCTGTTTTGCTCTTTGCTTCGGTACGATTTGTTTATTTTTTTTCGCTGCTTAGCTCTTAGCTTTCATCTGTGCTCTCCTTGCCGCTGTACCATTCGCTTAGCCTAACGAGACACAAGGGCCGAAGACGAAAAGTGCCATAATTAAAAATGTACAAACAGTTGTTATAGTGAAATGCTGAATAACGTGGGTGTATCATTAAATATTAAATAATTAAAATTGAAACTTATAAAATTTGGCTATTAGTACTTCATTATTTCGTTTAATTTCATATCGTTCGAATATTCGTATTTTATATGAATAACATGAAGTGAGCAAGTTTTTTACCAATGTCAGAAATAAAGATTAAGGTAGGTATATCAATATTTTAACGTTCTACGTTAATGCAATAATTCAAAATTCCAGCCAAAGATAATCAGAAATTGGATTATGTAAAATTATGAAATACAAAAAACTATGCCGGCGAAAAAATGCAACCCTGCACCTACTATCGCTTCAACGAATGAGTAATCACTTTTATTTACTCATCATTTACATCACTGCACATTTTATAAACATTAACATGTGCTAATAATAATAATTTCACTGTCTCGCCGAGATAAGTTTGGAACGAAGTGCGATTGTATACATATTCTGGTGAAGATGTGCAGTATTGGTGAAGATGATTTTGGTGATGAAGGTGGTGCGCATGCCATGGTAGCAGATGGTGATTCTGCTGATATTACAAACAACAGTGATGTTGTGGGCACTTGCAAAAAATGCAACAAAGAAGGAACTACTTTGTACAAACTGAGTTTTCGTGAGCCAGAATGTCGTAATTGTTTTTTGGTTTACGTTCGTCATAAGTTTCGTGCATCATTGGGTTCATCAAAGATATTGCCACGTAATGCCAAAGTGTTGCTCATATTCGATGGTACGGCTGAATCGATGACACTCCTGGATATGCTGTATGATGCACAGACCCAGAAAACATTTAAACGACTACATTGCGATGCGCAGGTGTTGTATATTGATGATTGGTTGTTGGTTAAAAATTACAAAAAACTGCCAGATGATATGGAGCTACGGCCAGAATACGTCCAACATATGAATGACGTTTGTAATATTTTAGGGAAATACAAAACTTTCAAAAGCTTTATACTACCAATCGAGAGTGATGAGAGTGTAAAACCAATATCAATAGAGAATGTGCAAACATATCTACAAAAAGACTTTACCTCGAGTCGTGCATTTCTTAGACGAATTCGTTCAATAAGATCCTTAACGTCTCAACAGGATTTTCTAAAGACTCACCGTAGTCATGTAATGAAACGTGCTACTAATGAACTTGATGCTAACTTTATATTCCTATCTGATGTTAGCACTATGTTAGCCGCTCAACTAATTGCTGCCATAACATTGGGTCGCGGTGGTAGTGCTGCTTTGGATGTTGGGCTAGTCGACGATCGTCTTGGTGACAGTGTGCTTATTGTACGACCACTTAAAGATCTTAATAATCATGAAATTCAATTGTATATGCGTGCTCAGGAATTGATACCTTTGCAAACGGAATCATATGGTGTAGCAGAGGGTGCTGAAGCAAGTTTACAAAATCTAACAAAATCATTTATAGATAATCTTCAGCAAAATTTCTCAGCTACGGTTTCGACAGTATATCGTACGGGTGATAAGCTTGCACTAAAACCTAGCAGTGTTCTTGAAAATGGTATGGCTAATATGAACCTAAATAACGGCGATGTAACCCACACATCTGAACATAATTATGCTGCAGCGTCGTCGTCGTCGCCAATTGCAACAATTTGTACTTTCTGTCACTCTCCGCTGGACTATGTCAATTCGAATACGCTCTTGGCAATGGAATTTTCACATATAGTTTCAGATGCTGGTGCAACGTTGGATAAATGCCCGCAACTTGATGTTTTAGCACGTGAACGTTTATACGGTGAGAACGCAATGCGTTTAAGGCGTCTCTGTCACGCCTGTCGCAATATAGAAATCGACAGTGGTGACAGTGGATTAATACCTCAATGACGATTATGTTTTTTGTTTTACAAAATATTTTAATGTAAATTATATTTCGTACATTATGAATTATAAAAAATTGTATAATAATTCTATATTTAAATCACACCAATAACTTAAAAATTACACACAATTAATAGGACATATTAAAGTTTACTATCACCGCCAACACTCAGTTTGTAATTTGTTATTGGTTGTTTTGTAAGTGGACTTAAATGCTCATCCAAAGGTTTGATATTTATCACAACTTGAATATCATACATATTATAAATCATAAAACGATGCAAATTTTGAGATTTTTCCTGGAATTTTGCTATTGAAGATGCTTCGACTACAGTTTCTCTATATGAATTTGGCTCTTTTGGGTATAAATCATCACCTGAAGATGCAATAAGTTACAATTATTAGAACATAATACAATATATCGTGTAATTGGTATCCCTTACCTGGTAAAATACCAACTAATCCATCTGTACAACAATAATATACGGGCATTAATATTGTAGACCCTAGCTGACCACGCTGTTGAGCAAATTGCAATAATTCAGACCATTTATGTGTGTGGGTTAAACGTGATAATTCATAGAATTGTACTGGAGGCAGCCATATATGATGTAGGGAAAATTTCTTCAGATATATAGTGGGTGAATGCCACTACAGAAGTGTATAGATTATGAAATTATTATTTTCTTTTGACTTGTAAGCGATAAATTACCATAGCAAAATCCACTTCTGACGGTTCCAGCAATAGATTTGGTTGTTTTTGCAGTGCAACAAAATAGAAAACCGTATCAAATCTGCGATAGAAGAAAAAATAATAGTATATATAGAGTTACATGTTCCGAATACCCGAAATTAATTTGGATCTGAAATCTCATCTAAACACTTTAATTTTGGCAAAAGACTTATGCATGTTTGAGATGACAATGTTTTCATTTGTCCTAATCATTTCACAAAAGCACTACTTGTACTAACCTTTTAGTGGATGACATCGGTGCACGCCAAACTGACCACTCATGAAGACACCATAGATCTGGTACTACCTGTAGATGACGACAAAGCTTTAGAAATTCTCGAGCATCATTATGTACCAAATGTTGCCAATGTTTACGATTGAAATCTTCTCTATATTGACCATATACACTTTGATCAAATATTGCTTCCTTAGTACGACAGAGTAATATACCAACTTCTTCAAATGTTTCACGTATAGCTGTGATACGTAATGAGATGTCGCGTGTAAAATTCTGTCCACAGGTTAAAAATTTTGTTGTCCGATCATGACCACCCAGAGCTCTACACGTCGCATCGATGTGTAATGTTTCCAAGTACGATTGTGGTATATCGAATTCTTTGAAATATTCTAACCACTCATTGGATTCGTCTGCTGTTATTTCAAGTACACCACCTGGGAAGACACAATGATCGACAGCAAACGCAGTGCGTTGAGTACGTTTGAAGACTAATACCTGAAAGGTAAGAGGAATGCATTATGGAATTGTCTGTTGTGTAATGCGTAATGCATTCTTTCAAATTTACCTTGTAATCGTACAAATCTGTAGTTGATTCAATTTGTGCAGCCACAATAATGCTGGCCGATGGGCGATGTGTTTCATTGCTAAGTTTTGCTGTCTTCTGATCCATGATCGTATCAAATATTTGGGCTCTGTTTGGAATTTAAAGTATGAATGTTTATTTCGTAAATATCATAATTGTTGACATGTTTAAGTTTAAGTAAACACCCTATAGCGAACATGTTCGGAGTCTCAATAATTTTAAACTTTGTTTCTAACTATAATTTGACACTAATTATTTTTTAGGGTTTTCATTTAGTATATGTCATGGATATTACTCCAAGAGTGTAAATCATATAATATGCTGCTGTAAATGAAGAACAACGTCTGGTTTTATCTGTACGTTATTCCTATTGAATTGTAGCTATCTTTGAGTGCGACTATGCCGCATATAACAGCTGTTGCACCCTCCGTTGAATGTAAATACAAACAGCTGATAGATAAATTGTACAATTGGGTGTTCAAACTTTGGGCTTTGTATCCGGCTTTGTAAAGTCGCTATTAAGTTCATACTTGTGATGGCCAAACAAATAATTAATAAATTCCGCAAATCAGCCAGTTTAATTATCTTGTCGAGAAATAGAAGTTTAACACAGTGCGGTTCAGACTATCAGGTGGTTATGTATTCATGTCAAGTTAATAAAATATTTACATACATATATAATCTTAGAACATGTGTACATATGTATTCATTTGGTTTTAGGTTTTGCTATTTAATCGTCCAGAGAAATCTTCGTTATTACCAAATGCCTCTGTATTTCCTGGCGGTGTATGTGAACCAATTGACGAATCACCGCTTTGGTTAAAATATTTTCGCAAATTTGGATTAAATGATGAAAAGCTCAAGGAACTTACAACAAATGGAGTATGTGATGGCTCAATACAACGTCCAAGTATATTTGCAACACAAACACAAGATTCTTTACAAAAGTGAGCCAAGTGTATTTTGTATTATTTTATGCTATTATAAACGACAAATGTGTATCTTTTATTATACACGTGTTATTTTACATATTTGAATATAGAGATATCTCATTACGTATAACAGCTATACGTGAAACATTTGAAGAGGTTGGCATTCTATTTTGCCGTGATCGTGATTCGTTAACACAACATAATAGAAATGGATGTTTTTTGGAAAATTTCGATCGTTCACATTGGCAACATAAAGTACATGAAGATTCTACACAATTTTTACAACTTTGTAAAGAATTAAATGTTGTACCCGATTTATGGAGTCTACAGGAATGGTCTGTTTGGCTAACACCAAGTTTTTTCACAAAAAGGTCGTGATTTATTTTACATTATATGATTGCATTTATTGATCTTTTTGTTCTGACGAATGTTTAGATTTCAAACTGCATTCTATATGGTAGCTCTAGAAGAGACGCCTAATTTAATATTGGAACCACACGAGGCTACGAGTTTTGCGGTAAGTAGAATGGGTCATTTACTCGAAATTGAAAAGTCAACAATTTTAAAGTGGCATATTTTATAATTATTGTAAAGAAAGTTTGGTTTCAAATATAAAATAAACTTTGTTTTTCCAGTGGAAAACACCTTTAAACTATTTGAAAGCATTTCAATCTAAAGAACTATTTTTACCACCACCACAATACTATGAGTTATCTCGCCTTGCGAGAGTATCACAATTGGAAGAATTAAAACAGTTTGCAGATGATCGTGCAAGAAAAGGCACTGTTCTCATGTTGCCAGTACAGTATAGTTGTACGGATGGTACGGTTAGTCTATTACCTGGAGATGATATGTATCCTGATGATCCGTATGCTAGCACAGATCGTATACCGGTTGCAATGACAATGAGGGAATTTCGGGCGCTTGCTAAAGAAAGAATACATCGTTTGGAATATGTCAAATTTAATGATGCTATAGTACATTTGAATTTTACACCAGCCGATGGTCAACTTCGACCAATTAATATTAATTTAGATAGTAAATTTTAGTAATGTGCCTCCCTCAAATAAATACATTAGGTTATGATAATAATGGTTAATTAGAATTTATGAAAATTTGTACTATATATATTTTGTAATATATAATTTCATTGTACGGATTTAGTTGCTTATTAGTGTGGTCGGGTAAGATAAGGTTAAGAATGGCGTTAAGGTTAAGAGAATCGTGAAAAATCTCTATAAAAGAAGGTTAAAATGTCATTTTTCGGTTATTTCATTTTACTTAAGTATATTTTAAAAATAATCTGATCAAATTAAATATAATCTCATTGCATGCTGTGATATTTATTTGTATAATGACTAGCAAAACGATTCCATCTAATTATCTAATAAGCTTCTATCGCGGCGATGAACATCGTGGTGATGGTGATGGTGGTTGTAAAAACAATTTAGTATTATGCAGGAATTTTAAAAGGTCACTATTACATTTACAAAGTGTGAAACATTTTAAACGTCTTTACTTACATAATTTTATTTATTAGAAAGAGCTTGATGAGAGAGAGAGAGAGAAAGAGACTGGGACACACATTTTGTGCTCAATAGTGGTTAAAGATAGAGAAGGCAGTTGGTTAATAAGTATGTAGTGCAAATGTAAGTGTCGGTGGAATAATAAGCGGATGAAGTTGGCACGTAGGTAGTTAGGTTTAGGTAGATGCTCGATATTAATATCATCTTTAGAAAGAAATATGACATACTGATAGATCTAGAGATGTTTGGAATGCCAAGAGAGGGTGTAAAACTAATTTTTGAGAAACAACAATTGACGCTGATTAAGAGACATAGAGTTGATTCGATGAAAATCTTTAAATTTATTACACATTCCATGAAACTATAGCACCATCGAATACTATTAACGTCGCATAATATAATAATAACGCCGCGAACGTAACAGCATAGCCACAGGCTTGAGAGAAATTACCGGACAAACGTCACGCAGGTTTTAAACCAACCCGTCCTTGTGTCGAACTATTGTGGTGAGACTCTATTTATCAAAAGCATTCGACACGAACAGTCCATACCGAAAGATAAAGCAAGCGGTGCCACAAGGTAGTGTACTGTCGCCCATGTTCTTCAACTTTAATCTGTCAAAGCGTTCTACGCCTCCTTCTGGCACAATCTTGGCCTCGGGACATAATATCATGGTCACCGAAATCAACACATACCAGGTAGGGGTTCTGCCATTTTTCAACCAAAGAAATCTTAAACTCTTACCTGAGAAATCAAACGTCCCACCACGGGGACAAAAGAACTATGAACAATAATCACTGTGAGTAACACTTATTAATCTCATAGCCCTGATAATGATAAAAATTTGTACAAATTTTATTTGTGGCAAAAATGAAACGTCGTATACACAGGGTGATTTTTTGGCAACTTTCTTTTTGACAACATTGTTTTTGGCAGCTCAGCTGTTTTCGTATAACATGTTACTGTCAAATATGTTCAGTTTGATCTATAATTTAACCATGAATCGACTTACAAACGAATAACGCTGGCAGATTATTGAATTTTATTATCAAAATTCATGCTCGGTTAAGAAAGTGCATCGTACACTTTCTTGTGTTCGGCTACGAAGCTCATTTCTGGTTGAATGGATACGTGAACAATCAAAATTGCTGTATTTGGTGTGAACAGCAGCCAGAAACATTGCAAGAACTGCCAATGCATACCGAAAAATGCACTTTTTGGTGTGGATTATGGGGCGTTGGCATCATTAAACCATACTTTTTCAAAGACGACGAAGGCAGGAACGTTACTACCATGCGATGATTACAAACTTTTTTTTTGCCCAAAATGGAAGAGCTGGACTTGACTCACATGTGGTTTTAACAAGACGGTGTCATGTGACACACGGCAATCGAAACAATGGCCCAATTGAGAGGCGAGTTCGGTGAACAGTTTATTTCACGTTTGGGGCCGGTCAACTGGCCGCCTAGATCGGGCGATTTAACGCCTTTAGATTATTTTTTGTGGGGCTATGTTAAGACTCATGTCTATAGCGACGCAACGGTTGACGCACTGGAAGCCAAGATTGCAGAATTTATAAATGAGATACCGGCCGATATGTTGGAGATCGTTCTATCGACTCGAATAAAGATTTCATACATTTCTTTAAATTTGATGTGTTTCTTTTTAAATGAAATCCGAAGGCTCTTAAAAAATCACCCTGTAGTTTACAATATAATTTTTATTATCAATGAAATCAACTTTCATATGACTCGACAATATTTGTAAAAAAATGTTTTTCCAATTTCCAAGACCATCCTATTGTACAATTGGAGACATCCTCTTCCGCATAAACTAGCATTTTTTTTTTAAACAACTCAATTCACATACAGACAATGCACTTTTAATATTTATGGTGTGCTTTTATTTGTCTCTCATATCACAATTTTGAGAACATGGTGTGTCTTCCGCGTGTCTATTTAAGCATCATTATGTTAACACCAAAGTCAATTGATGCAATTTGTCCAACAAGCTAGCAACATACACACAATCACAAAGAACATCAACAACAACAACAACAACAATAACAACAAGGGCAACAATAAGAACGGAATGAGTATAGATATCCTGCATGTAGAATGGGTGTCTAAACGACTTATTGTAGTTGATGTTGGGGTATGGATGTGGAGGCGTAACCACAACCAACATCATTTCAACAGTTTGTAGCAATGCTACTAAATTTTCTAGTAGCATTTGCAGAAGAAGAATAATGAAAAATATTCGTATTTATGAGATTGAATACAGACTGGCCAAACATTGGGGACAGACTTAATGCTTTCACACATCCCATACCTATTATAAGTTCTATGTACAATAAATGAATTACAAGTTGGTATAAATTTATTGTGGTAATTCTCACTGATTTGCTCAGTATGTTGACTGACTCACGGGTGTAAAGGGGTTCGAATAAGATATTTATTGTTTGTTATGGTGGTGAGTTCGGTGATGTCAGTAGTAGTGGTGGTGGTGGTGCTGTTGATCAAAAAGATTTACTTGCAAATGAAACTATTTGTTTTTGCTACTCTGGTTGTCATTATAGTGATTATGTATGATGATAATATTGATGATGATGATGATGAAAATGATGTATATTCGTAAATTTATTCACAAATTCTTATATCCTCGTGGGAAACTAAATTCCAGCAGAAGTAGTAGTAGTATTTAGCAATAGTATTAATGTTATGACCATACAACATATAAATGCATATATCCTACTATAATACGTATAATATTGCCCACTCACATATTTTTTTCCGGCCATTAGAACATTGAGGGTAATGAGAGTTAGCACGGATGGGATCCCAGGTACCAGTCTCGCTTCCTTTGTGAGTCTTTACTATGTAGTGACCGTAGCGATGTTGCAAGACGTTCAGCAGTTTTTACTACATATTCCATGCAATACTCATTGTAGAATTTGCGGAAACTTTGGCGAGAAGTAACACTTGTACCATTTTTTTTTTTGAAATTTCAGCTCTGGCGTGCGCAAGTCAAAGGTTATGGAAAGATACGAGTATTTTTTTCGATAATTAGTCAAACTATTTGGAGTCAATCCAAAAAGCTTTTAGCGATGCTACAATCTCTTTAACTCGTCGGTCTTCCTTAGGAAAATAATAGTTTATCATGGCGTCCTCATTTGAGGAAAATCTCTGTCCTCCAAGCACAATTTTTGCCTTAAGAAGCAAAACAACAAATTTGTTTGGGGTTAGATCTGTTCAATCTCCAACTGTGACATATGTAATATCGAAAAGATTTTTTTTTCGAACAGTGCCCACCTGTCGGTTTGCAATTGGCAATTTTTCCAGCAGCAGCACTTTGCCATGAAAAACTTTTTTGAAAGAGCTCTGCGACAAATCTCAAAAAAGTGATATATCAATTGTTCTTCCAGGCAGCCATTGTCATGTGAGGCAGTACATTGTCTTGGCGAAAAAATATTCTTTCCGACATATATGTTGGTTTTTCCACAATTTCTGCCGTATATTACGATTAAGATTACTTCATGACTATTCCATCACTTTCGAAGTCGAGTTTTTGTTTATTTGGAGCCGACTCTCCATCGCAGTGCACTACTGTTGTAGACAAATAAATAACAAAATTGATAAAAATCATACTTTTTGTGAAGACATTCGTTTAAGCGCACTCTAAATATTCCTTGAAAACAAGAAAATTTATAAATATTTGGTGATTCTAATGTTTTGTATGACCACCATGATTTTCAATAACTTGAAAGATGCGATTAGGCATTGATCTTATAAGATTTTTATAAAAAGTCTGAGTTGAGCTCAAGTCAACATTGCTGTATCGCATCTTTGAACTCACTAACGCTGTTGTACTGGCGTCCATTTTCGTAAACTTTATCAGCCAGGACTCCCCATAGGTTTTCTAACGAGTTGCAATCTGGACCAGTCCAATAATCGAGCTTTCTTTCTTTGCTCACTTTAATTAGATCATTTTCTAGCACCGTTTGGGAAACTTGATCGATATTATCGTCAGTGGTTTCAGTTTTTGGCTATTCTCAGCGTTTAGCGTCTCCCAAACTGGTATGATACGTTTAAATTCAGCTGCCCAATATTTCACGGTGGTAAACGATGGTGCAGAATTCATGTTCATAGCGTACAACTTGTCTTTGTTTCTTGTAAACATATTGCTTTTCAAAAAGAATGATGCAATGACAATTCGATAAATAATCTCTTCCATTTTCACCAAAATATTCACGTTGATTCACTCAAACAATTGTCAAACAACTGCTGTGCTTCTAAAATGCCTGAAATTCTAGTGAATACCTTTCGAGAGATGCCCTAGATTTTGTTGAAAAGTGCTGCCAAATTCATGTTGAGCTCGAACATTTTTATAATATAATGCCATCACAGAACATTACTTTTGCCATTAACATCTTCATAAGATTGGTCTTATGAGAAAAAGTTTGATAATTGTGCCATATTTTACAAAGCTTTGATAGAGATTGGAACAGGGAGGTCGAGTGGGAAAAGGGGCTGAACGGAGGGTATCACTAAGACCTTACATTGGCGGGAATGTTGGTTTTACGAAGAATGTACAGTAGCACAATGCGAGCACCTAGCCCTCTGGGTGCCGTACGTGTTGTATTCTCTCATTAAAGCTACTAGGGCTTCCAGATTCTCCCTATTAAGACTTAATTGAAAGAATATTTCCATCTGTCTTTGTGAATTTAGTTTACGAAAGAGTTTATTCAGTTCATCACTTGACAGCTCGAAACTTGACTTTTTTCAAAAGATATTGCGGGCTCGCGCGAGCTGTCTGGCAAAGTTTTCGTTCTAGACGACTGTATCTAAATACTGTGGAAGTGAACTACAACAATTTTAGAGTTATTCTCATAATCTCCTGTGTGAAAGTTCAGATTGTGTTAACCTTTGAACCCCATCAGTTTGACAACACTTGGAATAACAGTCTTCCATGAATTGAGGATGATTGTTTGTGTCCAAAAAGCCAAAAAAAAAAAAAGTTAAGCTATGGAAATTATAATCTTCAGTTAATATTTTTATTATGGGTACTTCAACATACCATCTGAAGGTTGCTTCTTAATATTTTCCTCAAGTGCACCGCTTGAGGCATAACGTCTGCTTAATACTATACTATAATTTGTGGTTATTTTTAGCATTCATGTCACTAACATTAGCAGCAACTACCACACTACTTCAGTACTATTGAATATGTAATACAATTACTATTCATACCCACACTAAGTACTAGCATCATCGATGACATGTCATCGGTTGTCCTTGTAATAAGCTTACGATGCATGGTGGCCATTAGAGTAGTAGCTGCTATATGTATGGTACATACGATATATATATAAATTATTGTGAATGCATGTGTGTATCAGTTAATAATCACTACTATAATTGGGCTTTAACCTGTCGCCATGAATAGCATTGTGTTGTACGTGATATGCATTTCATTGTCATTGTTCGATGACAGCTTCATTAGTTGTGTTAGTTAGCCTTGTTAGAGGACACCCATATATGTGGATGAGTGTATGTGTGTGTGTGTGTGTGTAAAAGCAATAGAGAAAAAATCATATATAAAATAAAATCTTCTTTTCAATTTGCTATTAAATACAACAATTAATTTTCTCATTTTCACCATGGCAAAGGGTGGGTGGCAAATTAACTTTAATTTCTTTCCTGTTTTGCTGCTATAATAAATTCAAAAGATAAAATTTAATTTACCCCTCATTCACAACAGCTCATTCCAATTACCATCCACTATGTTGCCATGTAGTACATTAAATCATACTTAACCGTACCTAAACGCCATTTAATCAGCCAACCAGCAAATGCTTGAAAATGTTTGAAATGTAAGATGAATGTTTTTAAAATTAGCCTTAAAATACAATTATCAAATGATAAGAATACCCCACTACCACCTACTGCTAGTAGCATTAGTATTTTAACCAATTCCACTGCTACCATCTTGTGACCTACTCCACCATTTCATCTGCATGCATACACATTTATTATGTCACATTACCATCCACCACCGTAGCTAGTGTAATAGCATAATAGCAATAATAACAATGTCATTGAAATAAATCATAGCCGACATAAATGTGTAAACCGGACAGAAAAGCGGAATGGATGCTTCTTCAGTCCTGTTCAGTTTCGTAGTTGGAAATTTCTTTTAAAAGGGGTGCAAAGCTCTTAACCAGAGCGGAGTGTATTATGATTATCGTTGTGGGGATGTTGCACCGCGACCTATAAGACCTATTGTGCCCCCTTCGCAGAGCTAGAGTGTGTCTCTCAGTCCAGTTCCCTCGATGAATTTTAGTATTGGTTCTAATTCACAGAGTCTAATTTCATCCTCGGGTATGATGAAATCTCCCAGGTATTTCCTTCTCTTGTGCATCAGTGCAGGACAAGTTCCTATCACGTGTTGTGCGGTCTCGTCCTCTTCTCTGCAGAACCTACAGAGAGCATTAGAGAAAATTCCCAGTTTTGTTAGGTGATAATTCAGCCTACAGTGCCCTGTTAATAATCCCGTAATGATTCGCAAGTTGTTCTTCGTTAGACTCATACATTCCTCGTAGCATTTCAGGTTGTATGTCCCTAGCGCTAGTTTGGAGTGTGTTAGGCCCGGTAAGTTTTCCCAGTATAAGCTTCTTTGTCTATTCTCTTCTTCCTAGATGATACAAATGGGGTTGATGCTCCCTTCCTGGCAAGCTTATCTGCCATTTCGTTTCCATTGATCCCTACGTGCCCCGGAACCCATAGAATCCACACCTGATTGAGTTGGCCCAGGATGTTCAGTTTTTCAATGCAATCCATCACCAGATATGATGTAACCTGGTGAGATTTGAGTGCTTTGATAGCTGCCTGCCTGTCACTCAGTATTGCTATTCTGCGATTCCGGTACTTCCGTTCGAGATTAAAGTGCGCTCATCTATCTATCGCGTAGACTTCCGCTTGAAATATAGAGGTGTCCTTACCTAATGGTTCAGAGTATCTTTTCTCTGGTCCGAATACACCTGCCCCGGCTCCGTCGTCGGTGAGGGAACCGTCGGTGTATCATGTTATCATGTACTGGTTTACCTTGTATGTTTTCGATATACCTTCCCAATGTTTTTTGTTACTAAGCTCAGTTTTAAAATGTTTCTTAAAGCTGAACATTGGGAGTATCACGTCCCTTGGCATCGAGATTTCAGGAAGTTGCTCAGCCAGAAGTTCTATCTACCTTCGGTTGAGATAACTGCCTGTGCTGACGTTGTTCCCAGCTACCCTCAAAATCGCCCTCCTCGCTTGGGACTGGATGTAAATATGGAGGGGAGTGAGAGCGGAGTGTAACAATACAGCAATTATTAACAATTATGATTTTTAATACTGTATATTAAGGTGAGTTAAATTGCACGGAGCAAACATTTGATTATCTGGTTTAGCATAAAACATAAAATTTGGATCTTTACAAATATCTTCTCTCGAAGGTAGCAAAAAGATATTCTAGATTTGGACCTGCCTGTAGGTTTTGCGGTCATTAAAACTCCATTAATATTATAGGGAGCCTATAGGAAGCAACTATTCAGATATCGCCAACATTTCCACAATTACCTCCTTATGGGGGTAGAAGAAGTACGGAAAAACACTCGGATAATTTAGGACTCAAAAAGTCTAATCTTTTTCCTAACATAACGTATGGCTTGCATGTTGAAATACTGGCGAACACTAGATGCCATGTGTTGCATAAAATATACAAATTTTTTCAATGTACTCGACCTTCTTGTAGCTTAAAGTACTTTTCCCAACAACGCTCAATAGTTTTGATACCTTCCTTGAAGCTGGATTAGCTGAGCTTCTCAAAATAACCATCAACTGCAGACCTTACTTCTTTATTTTTCGTAAATTTTTTACCACAAAACCATGTTCAAGGTTCAGAATATGTTAGGCTAGGTTAGAGCGGCAGCCCTTCGGATGAGAGAGCGCACATAGGCCGTATTTAGGCCCCTTGGGATACCGCCACGGGGATTATCCTTCTACCTAGTTACGCGCTGAACCAACCGGAATATTGAATGAATTTTAGGAGATAGATAATGCCAATCTAGGATAATTGGGCTAGGTAACTCACATGGTAGTGTCTTAGAAATTTTTTGCGATTTTTACACAAAGCAGGGCAGTTACATAGTAGATGTGAGACCGTTTCATGCTCCTCCTCATCTCTGTAGCTTCTGCAGAAGTCATGAGCGAGGTTACACAAAACTAACCTCACAGTGTGAGGACCTATGAGACAGCAACCAGTGACCACTCCCTCATAAGTCGAGATGTCTACCCTGTTAAGATCAGCAAGTTTGCGCGAACGTTTCTTGCTGAGTAGGTGCTACAGCAAATTCGCCCTTCTACAGGTGAGTGTATTTGTTCATCTTTTCTGAAAGACGTTGGTGGTGATAACCTCCAAATTATGCTTACACGTAGCTATGGGCATCCCTAACCGAGAATTCTCATGGGTTAGAGATTCTTTTGTACTTTGTCTTGCAAGCTCATCGGCTATGCAGTTTCCTCGTATACCCCTGTGTCCGGGTACCCAGCACAAGAGAATATCTCGTTAAGAGATTTGCGGCAGTCAAGAATGGTTTTCGATATCACGAGAAATGAGCCCAGGGCATTAATTGCAGCTTGGCTGTCACTCAAGATGCAAATGTCTCTGCGGGAGACAATGCTCTGTTTGATCCAAGTAAGTGCAGTGTGAATCGCTTTAACTTCTGCCTGAAACACGCTACAGTGGTCAGGTATGCGGAAAGAAATATTTAGGTTGAATGATTCGGAATACACACCTGCTGGAAGGATTTAGTAAGTACAGTCCACCAGGTCAGTACCCCATATGGGAGGACTGGCCTGATAACCGGCTTGTAAATCCAGCAAACAATTTTCGGTTGCATCCCCCCACTTGTTCCTTATTGTTTTTTTACAGGTATAGAGTGCAGTGCTGGTTTTTTTCAACCCTAGAAATGATGTTTTCTTCCAGTTTTGTTTTCGGTCTAGGACCACTCCTAGATAGCGGGTTTCTTCTCGCAGAATTAATGGAACCCCCCCTAGAGTGGGAACGTTTAAGGGTGGTGGTGATGCTTTGTGGAGAATCAGCTCAGTTTTTTGTGGGTTCGCATTCAAGCCTCTATTCTTAGCCCATTTTGATAACATATTAAGATTGATCCGAATAATGTCACTTAAGACTTCTGAAAATTTTCCAGTCGCCAACAAGACAACGTCATCAGCATAAGCAATCACTCCGCACCCTTTCAAGTGTTTCCCGTAGTAGTTCTTTAACTACCAAGTTCCATAGAACAGGGGAGAGTACCCCACCTTGTGGGGTTCCTCTTCTTACACGTTTCGTGAGGTAGATCTACCTAGCTCGGATGTAATGAGTCTCTATCTGTCTCTGAGAGCTGTCCAATAGTCCAATCTTGAAATCGAAGCACAGAACGAAAATAACCGATACACATTTGGAAAAGAACTTGTGTTAAAGCATCACACAACCTCAAGGCAGGTATGACAGCTATTGAGCGTCGTTGGGAAAAGTATATCGAGCTACAAGAAGTCCGAATATATTGAAAAATACACAATTCATATACAATAATATTTGTTTCATGCTTTTTGCATATTTCGAAGGGAATATTTGTTGTGTGAACCCTCCTGATAATTGTCGCTTGCTATGTGTGGGAATAAAAAATTGTATGCACCTTTTCATAATTTGCATTTCTCTTCAACATTGCTCTTGGTTGGGTTCTAGATGTGGATGTTGTTATTGCACTGATGGTACTAGCTACCAGTCATATACAATATACATATATATATGAAGGTACATATAATTTTAAGCAGCTTTTCTTGAGCATTTTACGATGATATCATAATTCATTTCTGCTTCTGCATCTTTTTAATTTCACACTCATACACATACAAACAGAAATACACATACAATTTTATAATTTACGATGAGAACTAAATAGACTTTTGGCACACATATAAATGTACAGGAAGACATTAAGATGTGATAATGTCCCCAAAAATTAATTAGTATGTCGGTGCGTGCGTGAGGTGTGAAATTAATAACAACGAAGCTAGGAAGATGACTTTTATTTGATATATAAATGTTAACGTAAGGTCAATAATATCAATTTATTGTGTTCTATAATTTTACAAAAAGAGAAAACTGCTGGTGCTTTCAACCTGCTTAAGATTTTAAATTTCATATTTGTTATACAAGGTGGCAAGAAATATATGCTTATAATGTTCGCTTGAAAAATATATCAAATTATCGATAAAAAGTAGAAAATTGAATTTAGTAATAGAGTATAAAGCGATAAGAGCTCAGCTGACGATTAAGAGGTGTTTTGATTTAATTCCTGATTCAGTTAAACTTGCTAAATAAATAATTAGAGATTCTGATGCAGAATTTCCCTCAGACTATTGGTCAGTTGTTGAAATGTGTGTCGAATTGGTATTTCAGGTTTAGGCGCACAATATTTCTGTAACGACACCAATATTCTCGACTGAGAGGATGGAATTAATATGAAAATATCTTACTTTGTCCATTAATAGCCTATACAGAAGGCAGTATTGCGGATTAACTAAACGGCTGATTACTATTTTTTTAGGTCTGCTCACTTACATTACTATCACTATCAATTTCTGTCATCTGTCAATCTCGATATGAGAAAATCTACAAGAAGTACGTGAACTGAAAACTATCAGAAACTTGTAAATTGACATTCACAGTTCATAATTGACAGCTGAATTTATTTGTTCGCCAATGTTTTTCATGTTGAAAACTGTTAACAATTGTTGAAAGTTTTTTGTTAGCGAACACACCTAATATTTTGTAAAATAGATCGAGAAGAATTCACAATAGAAAATATTCAGCAGTGTTGCCATCGCAAATTGCCCGAATCCTTTTTTATTTTGAGAATTAACTCATAGAGTTATGCGGATTAGCTGCAGTTAATGCCCAAGTTAATTCGAATTAACTCGGTAATCCGGAATTAGGCTGCCGTCTGTC
Organism: Megamerina dolium; assembly: GCA_963854835.1. Lineage (NCBI taxonomy): Eukaryota > Metazoa > Arthropoda > Insecta > Diptera > Megamerinidae > Megamerina > Megamerina dolium. The sequence continues at coordinate 2,114,666 of OY978529.1, read as the reverse complement.
TAGGCTATTAATTCGAATTAACTCGGTAATCCGGAATTAGGCTGCCGTCTGTCTAGGCTATTAATTCGAATTAACTCGGTAATCCGGAATTAGGCTGCCGTCTGTCTAGACTATAACATGCCAATCTCATGTCTTTTTTCCCCAAATTTACGTGCAGCAGATGTTGTTGGTGCATTATTTCGAGTGAGCTTTTTTTTTTTTTTTTGAAAATCGATTTGTTCTGCTGACTCCAAGAAGTGAAGGGAAGGCATTTTATACAAACATCAACTTTGTAAGGGAAACTCCAAAAAGGTTGAAGATAGGAGTATAAGTATTGTATTTTTCGGAAAAATATTGAGAAGAGAAAATTAATAGGGGTCGTTCATATATTGAACCTCCCTAGAAGCTGGATTTTATGCTCAGAGAATAAGAAAAGATGTGAAAACCAAATTTTTTTCAACTTTGAGTTCGTAAATTTCATCAATTATGACAAAACTTCAAATTTTGCATTTTTTTTTTATCAATACGTTTGGTTGCCACCCTAATGCATAAATGTATATCCATAAAGGTAGGTGCTTTTCACATGGGTAATATTTTTACTCCTCTCCGTAGTACTCTTTTAATTGGATCATCAAATTTTTAGTACGTTTACTACTTTTTTACTCAAATTGTCTCCATTTTGTTGTTGTTGTTGTTGTTGTTGTTGTCAATTTTCATTACAATTTATATGAACATATTAAACTCATCAAAGAGTACATTCAATGACACCATAAAAAGCAACAAAATGCATGCTTTAAGGCATTCCACCACAGCATACGAAATTGAATGAATGCTATTAAAGAATACAATAAAATATAATACACATACTGGTATCAAGTTTCTTTTCCTCACACCCCCAATTGATCCGGTTACATTCAATTTTTATTGTCACGTGTGTAACTGTTTTGTTGTGAGCATTTTTATTGCCATAAACAAAAGTGAAGAAAGAGAGATAAAAAAAAATCTTAAATTCAAACGCCCATATCGCTCAGTCTATAGTCACAACAACAGCACGAAATCAGTGACGCAACTTAAAAGAAAGACGGAAAAAATAAAACAAGAAACAGTTTTGTTCAAAATGTGATTTAATTTATTGCAAACAGTAATATGTATTCAAGAAGGAGTCGTTGAGTGAAATGGTGAACAGTTTAACGGGAAAACGCATTTCCTTAACCACTTACTCACATGTACGCATCAATCCAGCAAGAATATATCGACTATCGACTACTTGTTCATTGCCTATCGACTATGAGTAAGGAAGTATCAACTATCGAATATCTCTATGACTGCATTTGGATTGTTTCCGTGTCTATTCAACAACAACAACAACAACAACAATTATTGAAATGATATGCTATTTATTTGCTCTCTTTCTCACTATCACTCTTTTTGTCAATACTGGTCATTACGAAAATTAGGTATGCCGTATGATATGAAAGTATCCCACTCTCGTGTGCACGTACACGTTTGTAGATGTAAGAAAAAATTACTAAGAATGAAGAAAAATAAAATAAATACATATAATAAAATTGTAGCAAACCATCAATAAATTTGGCACACAATGATACATTGCAAACGGAAGTATAGAATCGCCTTTGGGATGAAACCAAAACGAAAATAGACAGACATAAAGACGGAAACAAAAAAAAAAGAGACAAACTCAAGATGGACAGTCACTTATACATATGCATATATGCATTACTTGTAGTCACATGTATGTACAGGGTCTATAATTAAAATCTACAATGTATTTCAAAGAGCCGGAACAGGTGCTTAGTTGACTTACTTAGGGCCACCATCTATTGAGGTGTATACCAAAATAAAAAGTAATTTGAATCTCTTATTTTCAGTTAAATTACGACGAAGTGTAAAGCCCAAGTGCTGGAGAACTTTAAGGCGTTTTGGATTACTAACTGGTGCCAGGTTTCTTTCTGCTAATACGGGTCTGAAGTTGATTTCATGAAAAATATATTCGAACGTATCCAATTCGCCTGCCATTTTGGTTGTATGTTGCTCTGGAATGATGCATATTGCCATCTTGAGGACAATCCACACTCAGGAGCAGATATGAATGAAAATCCATATAATATTCAACAATTGCAACTATTATTCATTTCCCAAGCAATTTCAGTTTAGTAGATATAATATAGTGGAAAAATTCCAGAATAAGGAAAATATGGATTTCTCTTGAGCTCTAACCAAAGAGAAAAGAATTTTTTCAACAAAATCATTACGAGCGACGAAAAATAGATTCAGTTCAACAATTCTGACCGCAAAAGACCATTAATTGTGCTAGACCTGCCACCAATATTAGTTACGAATCGTAAGATTCATGCAGAAAAAAATGTTACTGTATGTCTGAAGGATGAAAGCCAACGATATTGTCAGTATTCGGCATGAACATCCGAGTGGTTAATGCAGATTCTGAGTTGGAAAGAGAGTTATATCAATTGAGTATTACAATGAACGAAGGCAAGACTCTTTGACTTGGAAGAGCTAAAAGCTTTGAAACTAGGTGCAATTATTACAGGTGGACTTTGCCAAAACCAAACTTTAAAATTAAACTTGTTATGACCACCTAATTTAGTTGCAAGACGTAGGTGTTGGAAGAAAATCATATACTAAAAGAACTTGAAACCAATTAAAATTGTAACGCCTGGATGTTACCAAGGTTGAACGAAAAATTAAGAGAAGCTCTGCATGAAAATTCAATATTTAGAGGTCAAGAGATTCGATAAGTGGTTTTGCTTTATGACTACTCTATTTTGCGTTAAAATCCCCAAATATTTTGGATTTTTATTTATTATTAAACTTTTATTTATTAAATAATTGTGTTTTTAATGCATTTTGCTAAAATATGACTAAAATATGTCAAATAAAATAAAATTGATTTGTCTTTGTTTGTGAACAAATATTTCATATTTCATGAAACACCCTTTGCGTGAATAGTTTTATGTGTGTTTGTAGTCGCACCCATTCATTTCATATGATGATGATGTTCATGAAGCCATAAAAAACAGTCAATTGTAAATGTGGCTAGTATTGTATGCACATACCACCCATCAATAACACATAGAAATAATAATAATAATAACAACAACAACTACAACAACAATACAAAACATTGAGAATACAATAATACGAGTAAAGAGATAAAAGTATTACAAGTTATCCAATGGACAAGAACCCATCATCATTATCATTTTCAAAATCATCATCATTATTGTTTAGTAGAGAAATGCAAAAAAAAAAGGAACATACGCACACACAAAACAAAAAAATGTACATAACGAGCTCAATAAAAAATCACTCCGAAGGGTATTCTTCAAGCACATATACATAGAAGAATATATTCGTATGCATAGGAAGTAAAAGAAGAAAAAAAAAACAAAATGAAATGATAGTTGTCCAAAATTTATTTGAGACGTCTTATATTGATGTGCTGCTTCCTACATCCACTTACTTACTTATTTTCATGTCTAATCTACTTATCTGACCGGTCAAAATTGTCTTTGCACATACAGACATAGTATAAAAAATTGGGATCTGAGAAAAAAAATCTATACCAGCTACACGTTTAATACGCGACGCATTTTTTATGATGTTTCCACATCAATAACTGGCAGCATAAAGTGCGAACCCATATAATTGTATATGGGGAAATACGCTTTACATGCAAGGGTATGCGATTTAGAATTAGTATGTGCGGGTTATTGCAACTGAATTGCTTTACTTATCAATACCATTTGGGTGAATTTAGTTGTGATGAGAGGGAAGACATTTTATGACAACTCTATTATGTCACATTTAATTGTGCATATGTTTAAATTCTTCTTTCAATAACTTAAGACAGAAAAGTGGAAGATTTTATTGTTTTATGTTCTAAGAATGAAAATGATTACAAGTTTTGTTGCTTTATTCACAAATAATATTTGTTTTAAAGGTAATATTTGCTATTTTTTCAATTTGCATAAGCAAAGTGATATTTTGTGAGTCAAACGTAGTTATGTCAATTTCATTTTATTAATTTATATTTCAATCAATCATAAACATACTTCAGGAGCCTGAAACGTCTTGAAATAATCAAGTACTAAATTAATTTCTTCAATGTTCCATTTCTTTTTGGGTTTAAACCGCTCAATTTTAAAACTTTTTGTTTCTTCCATTTTAACGCGTCAAATGTCAACTTGATGCCTAAAATCTGTTTATGCTCCAAGATTGACCCAGTGTAATTGTGCAAAATAAGTGGATGAGCAAATGTGTATATTAGAGTGCTGCAGGAATGTATTCGTTTCCATGTTCAATACACTCCATTGAGATTAGAATAAAATCTCTCGTTCATTCTCTCTAAACAAATACGAATTATAATGAATAAAATGGAAATAGAATGGAATGGAGTATATGTTTCGTCTTCATAGAATGAGTAGAATCTCAATATATGCAAATGGACGTAAAGCATTTGAGAGTACTCTAAACATTTGTTTTGCTTTTTAATGTTACAATAAAATACATATAAACAAAAAATACAGTAGATAAGACAACATGACGCGACAAGACGCATTAATACAAATCATCAGTGCCTGTCATAAAAAGGAACAACAATTATAACGTACAACACACTCGTCGTACTCTCAAACATTCGTTTATTTGAAGAGAAAAAACGAATGTATGGACTATTTCTTGTACAAGAAATGAGTGGAGTATTCTATTTGCATAATATTTCACTCTCACTCATTCTCATTCTATTTAGATATGCTTTGGAAATATTGTACATGTTTTGAGAGTAAAGAGAATCATTCGAAAATCAAATATATTCATGCAGCTCTTTAGTGTATATTTTGTTAGTGTAAAGTGCAAAAAAGTATGAATATGGTAATATGTCCGTGCATTTGAGTAAATGCACTGAATCGTGAAAACCATTTATATTTATTCAACGTCTGAAGAATCGCTACATGACGCATTATTTGTCTTGAGTTTGTTATCCTTTGAAGGTGGGTCAAGGTGCTTTTGATCAAGCTATCAAAAGCATTAAGACTATATATTAATCATATTTATTTGGTGCTTGAATGATCTCCAGTATGTTCCGATCTTGGTACGTTCTCAACGTAATGTTCATATGCCAAATAAGGCCATTGTAACGTAAACGCAGATCTTTAGACCGATGATAACTGCAGTTATTGCGTTTAGTGCCATTTTGACTGTTAGTATTGTTTGGGGCCGTGAGGCCTACGACGTTTGAATGGAATTTTGAATTTATATTCTTTAATTAACCATACGAATTTCTTCTTGTTTTCTACATCTATAAACGGTTGCTTGTTTTCAATGTCATTTCGTTCTCTGTTCAACTCGTCATGAAAAAAATTAATATTGTGCAATGTGTATTCTGGAAAACTGCCTGCTAGCAGATAGTGCAGTCTTCATCTCTTTTTGAGCAGAGTCTTCTTTTGATTTCCATTGTTTTGACTAATCACGAATCGCTACGAGAATCACCAAACACGCGTTCTAATATCCAAATTTGAGGTCAATCAACCAATTTCGGATTCGAATCCACCGATTCCAAATACGTATAGAAATGTTTATCTTGTTTGCTGAACACAACCTTTTAATTTGTTCGTGTGGCTGTGTAATTAATACAGAACTTGAATAATATAACAAATTTTGTAACTCTTTTTCTTTCTGTCTCAATAAATGCATATTGCAAAGTGATTTTGTGTATTAAAGACATTACCAACAACAACACAACCAAGAAAAATTAAAGAATTTCAGCATGTCATTAAGGGGAGGAAAAAGAACAGAACAGAGAAGAACAACAAGAAGAGGAAGAGCGAATTTCGATAATAATAAAATAAAATTTATGTAAGTAGTGTACTCCTTATTCAAGTGACAATGACAGACACAACGGAGGCAATATAATACAATGTCCAATATGTGTGCTTGAGTGTGTATATAAAGTGTATGTATAATAAAAAACAAACATCTATAGAAAGAAAAAAAAAAATAAATAAATGGGAAGTGAACCAGCAAGCTATACCAATTACCAATACGCGATCGAACATTGTTACATTGTGGACCATACTACATACTACAATAGGTATACTCTTACTATAATCAAAGTCAATATGAAGTAATGACGATGGTGGTGGTGGTGTTGGTGAATACCATGGGATGTGTAAAAAGAATTTGTCTTTATTATAAACAATGTCTGTGATATATACACACACGTAATGATTACGTGATTATGCTACTTTCTTGTATAGCACATCTCACCCTATTCACCATCACAACCACTACCACCACCACTTCCTTAACACCTTAGCGTATGTCATGATGTGCATGTGATGATGTGACACGATGTGTCAATATGATATAATCTGATCTGTGTGCTGATAATGATGTGTGCTACTCGTTGACTTGCACGAGTGGAGGAAGGTGGAATAGAACCAACAAAACGTATGTACGTATGAGCGTACATACCTCAAGTGGTCACCATCATTGTCATCGTTCGGCGTTATAGGAAATGAAGAGAGACAAAAAACCAAATACCTACCTACATTTTTTTTCCCTCGCTTGTCTATGCAAGTATAACACTTATGTATGTACTCGTACATATGTATGAGTATGTGGGTGTGGTGTTTGTATGTTCAATTTTAGTATTCAACACCATTTACTATTCGGGTCACTTGTCGTCATCGTTTAATATTGTTATGCTTGTTTCTTCACATTCCGTTGCCCGTTTCATTATATTTCGCAATCTAACGGAAATACAAACGAATAGGTAGTATTTACTCGTTGCATTTTGTTTTATTTGATTTTTTTGTTGTGCTTTCTTCGAATTCAGTTTCAATTCAATCGATACGTACGTACGTTTTAATTTTTGTATAAATTGTTGTAATGCGTTTAATGCAAGCAAGGTTTGATTGGGTTTCTTTCTTTTCATGAGTAAATACATACTTACATATATACCATTTGTGTACATTAAGGGGGGTTAAATTGAATAAAGCAAAATTTTGGCCGACTCAGTGAAAAATAAAAAATTTTGTAAAATTTCAATAATTTCTTTCCAAGGAAGCATAAAGAAATTCTTAATTTCATAAAACCGTGAAATTTATAGGCAAGCCTCCCCCCCCATAAGAAGTGAAAATATGAGATAAGTACGTTCAGTGAAAATATTGAGAAGGAAAAATGTATGAAGATCGGCCATATATTTCATCACTCTAGGACGATATGTGTGCAGCTATTGTCGTGTTTCATATGTTCATTTTGATTGGAGACCTCTTAAGAAGTGGAGGCAGGGGGAAAATGTTGTGAAGGACAATTGATTGGGAATCAGTCATAAAGTTTACTACTCTAGAGAAAATTCACAAATAACCCAAGAAATGGCTCTTAAGTGCTGAAATATATTTCAGCGCCCGCAAACGCTTCTTTTTTATTATATTTTATTTTTATTATTATTTTTATTTATTTATTAGATTTTATTATTATTTTATTTTATTATATTTTATTATTTTTATTTATTTTATTATTATTATTTTTATTTTTATTTTTATTATATTTCTTTCTTAATATTTCCTTCGAACATACAAAAAAATATATATGTGGCACTTAAAGCCCCAAAAGGCTCTTTGGTCGAGCTTCTCTTTCATTACTGTTGTGCGTGTTAAATTTTGGGCAGTATTTGAAGGGACCTACTTATATTTTAGCCGATTTCTAACGGCAGAACTTTTTGCGACATCACTTTTTCTGAGCTTTGTTTACAGAGTTCTTTTAGAAGCTTTTCCATGGCAAATTATTACTGCCGGAAGAATTGCTAATTGCTTGCGAAAAGATGGGCATCATTCGAAAGAAAAATCTTTTCGATATTAAATTTGTTATGCTTTAGCCGGGGATTGAACCAACACAACCTACAGGTCAGAAGGCCAACACACTAACCACTGAGCTACAGCACCCATAGCTTCGAACATACTTCATCTTTATCTCCATCCCTTAAAGGGCTTTCTATACAAAATAACAAAAAAAAAAAAACAGCTGAAAATCAACAAATAACACAAGGAAAGGCTCCTAGCGAACTGAAATGTATAATTGCCCCCATTAATTTGTCATCCTCTCCACCTCTTAATGGGACTCCCACATAAAATCACACCAAAAAAACAAATGAAACTGAGTATAACTGAAGAGGAAGCGCCACTAGAGCACTGAGATGTATGGCAGACCATTAGTTTAGATCCATTCGGTTTTTCTTCCATGATATTTCTTTCAAATACAGTTACTCCTTATCTCCATCCCTTAAAAGGATTCCCATACAAAATGACACAAAAATAAGAAAATTAAGAAATAACACATGGGAAGGCCGTTAGAGAACTGAAATGTATAATTGCCCCATAAAATAACCCAAAAAACATCTGAAACTGAATATAACTGAAGAGGAATTGCCCCTAGAGAATTGAAATGTATGACTGACCCTCATTAATTTGTCTCTTTAATACTACTTTTAAACGTACTTACCCCTATCTCTACCCCTTACGGAGACTCCCATACGAAAGTACCGACAAAACAACTGAAAAACGACTTTCGTTGCCCAAAAGTATGATTTTCCCCCATTAATTTTTCGTTCTCAACATTTCTTTTAAACATATTCACCCCATAATTATACTTCTTCGGGGCTTCCCCTATAAAATTTACGTTTTTATTTTACAAGTCAGTAATTTCTCAAAATTTTATGTTTTTCGTTATGCTAAGCTGTTTAAAAATTTGATCCGACTTAATGTACATGTGCTCCATGTCCTCATCATCATCATCATCATCATCATCATCATCGTCTTCATTAATATCATCATGGTTGTCGCCATTGTTTGTTATAGTGAATAGAGAATATGTTCTTGTTTAATTTCTTTTTCGTTTATTTGCAATACAATAACAAATTGCAAGTACCAAACGATTGCTGTCACATTTAATTGTTTATACATACATACAAACAACCGTTGCGCAGCCAGCTGATTAACTATTTGTATTCATTTCGTAGACATTGCAATAGATAGAATTTAAAAGTTGGTACAGCGGTTAAATATTGATTATATTCGTGTGCTTTATACGGTATAGTATGAGGTGTGTGTAAAGAATTTTTCTGCAATTGCATGTGCCACAAAAATGAAGGAAAAATAGTATCGATAATTCAGATAGGCGTCTGTATTATTATGGGTATTGGAAATTAGCTTCTGCATTTTCTTTTTATATGCTTAAATGAACTAATGACTTTTAGTTTTTAATCTAGACTGGTTAAATTATTTTCAGCACTCGGCGAAAGACTATTGGAAGAAAGACAATATGAAATATGAAATTACAGCCCGTTTATTTTATATTGCGTATACGTCACGTGTGCTTAAAAATTCGATTAATGAAAGATATACAGAGATAAACAATCGGATGATTAATAATATGAAGCACTCGGCACATATTACTTAAACAAATAGTTAAGTGGTTTATAAGTAGATACGACTAAACAGATACCTTTTGCATGCGAGTACATGATGCATATGGAAGGGGTTCCTGACTGTGAACAAAAACACGACAAGTCATTTAGGACTTATATGCTCAAGATGGGTCATTCTTGCACAAAAGCAAAGATAAATGATGTAAATTAACTCAATTCTAAGGCTATGGGTGGGTGTATATTATATGTATGAAAGAAAATGTGAAGTGCACCCCAAAAACACTCACACTATACCTTTACTTATGTACATAATACGATTATTATACCATACCAAAATTTATTATAATTAACTTTTTAAATGTATCAGCAATATTTGGCAATAAATTTCATCTTATGTGCATATGTAAGGTGTATACATATGTGCGTTTATGTACATATATCGAAAATTAAGTTGAGTCATAAGGCAGAGCGAATAGCTCATTAGGCTAATGAGCCTCAATGAAGACAGTGTTTTGTTGTGTATTACTTCATATTTGTTTTCTTTCATATATTTGTATGCTCATTTAGTTTATTGTTCAGGGAAACATGCATCTTCAAGTGTTTCAGAGTGTATGGCTATGTGAAAACTTTTGTGTTAGCCGACTTGATAAAAGTGTGTAGGCAGGCAAGCACTCGAAATTTCTTTTCACATATTTTTCGCATGTTTGATGTTGCATAAAGTTTTCTCATTTGAAATAAACTGTATTTAATACTAAGCATAGTTTTATATTGCATTTGCTTCAATTTATCAACATGAAGTTTGGTGATGATTGGCAATTTTGTTTGCAGAAAATATGCGTGAAATCACTTAGTGGAATATATTGTATTCAAATTTTATACATATACCATATACAATATCAGCTGGTCGGTAATTAGTGAGTTTATCAGCAAAAAATCGCTTCATTTAAGAAAGTGTTTAGTTCCTTGGTGTTCTGATAACGAAAGATTTGTGTGACAAAGTGATGTTTTAAGGAGTTTGCTGTCAGAACCGACTAATATGTATTATTAAACACCTTCTTCTTCTTCATTTTTATACGCATTTGGTGTTGCTTCTAATTCGAAGTTGTTCCAAACCTTAAAAAAGTAGTGGAAATGAGAAATATTCCGTTATGTACCAAAAATCACGACAAAGGAAGCAAACTGTATAACTGGCTCTCATTTCAATTTGGGTCCCAGGTTAAAATTGAAGGCAACGAGGTCGCTAACCGCACCGCAAAATACGCTTGCTCTGCTCCTGTTGTTTCTACACTCAACTACAATTTCACTGATATTAAATATCACCTAAAGCATTATGACTCTAACTCGAATAAGATAATTTGGAACACTACTTCGAGTTGGTACAACGGTATAAACGCCGAACGCATTTATCCACACGACTATTTACCTGAAACGATGAAACAGATTGGACAGTATCAATATTATCCGCCTGCGGTTAGGCCATACGAAAATATCCCATGGGTATTTGATGAGAATTGAGGCTAATGCCCTATTTAATTGCGTTGTTGAATTCCAAAATAACCTGCTATTACATTACCTACGTGAATGTCCAGAGTTTCAACACCTGAGATATCATACCTGTCGCCGCGATAATCCTTTAAGCCTCCTCTGTAACACTTCCCCGACTAATATTGAAAAAATCTTAAAGTTCTTAAAAGCTTTCAGATTGTATTACCAAACATAGTAACCGCCCTATCCTTGAACTGTTTCCTTTCATCCATAAGCAGCTGAAGGCCATTGCTGCTATTGCTCCTAAAATCTGAATTAGGTATTAATTTAGTTAATACTCTAATTCTGTCAAACAAACAAACAAAACAATTTTTCTTTTTGAAATTTTTTGTGAAAAAATGTTCTTTCTCTTAGAAAAGCTTACCTTGAAAATTTATATGTTTCTAAATTTTGCTCCCAACAACTCCTTAGTGCTCCTAGAGGAGAAAATTGTATGATCGATTCTCATTTATGTTTAATACACAACATTTCTTAAGGAGGCTTCTCTACGACAAATGAACCTAAAAGCATCTGAAAATCGACAAATTTGACCATAACTGATTTGCAATCGCCTCTACAATGGTGAAATGTATAATCGAGCCCCTTTATTTCTTTTGCCTCAACGTTTTCATTAAATATATTACACTTTTGCAGAATCTGAGCGCTTTGGTGGGTCTAACCTACAAAATTTATATTTTAATTCGATTAAAATATACATTTTATAGGGAATCCCCCCTAAGAGGCGGAGCTGTTCGGAAGAAATGTTGGGCAGTGAAAATTAATGGTAATCAGTAAGAGATTTTGTTCCTCTAGAGCCACTCAGGTAGCGGTGTGAGCCAAATTTTAAATAACCAGCAGCTGAGGTCCTCTTAGCAGTCGGTTATAGATTTTATACCTATAGGGGATTCTGGGTATTTCAATGAATATGCAACTCAAATGTCCTAATTTTTCCCACGGAATTGAAGAACAAATACGTGCCATATACATTTTGTGATTGTAAAAATAATTTCAAATAAGATTTTTCATACATTTTTTTTTTTGCATTCATACTACTAAAACTTTATTAGCAATATATTGTAGTTCACAAAAATAATGTAACCATACGATTAAATTTTTGCATAAACAAAATATACAGTTAGTACTAAAAATCATGTTTGTATTTGTGGGGAAAAATTATATTTATTATTATTTGGTTTTAAGCGCAAATGAATTGTAAACAGGGTCATGTAGAAGCAATAATGGTACTTACATGTATTACAATATAAGCTTCTAAGATTATATGTAGTAATATACATTTAAATATAAATGTATGTACATAAATATATTTTATATATAATGTTTTACTAAACCATTAACTCTTATGGTCAACTGAACGTACCCAAAATGCATACAATATATCGTTTATTGTATATAAACTATATATTTAGAATATTACAATATTTGACTAGTTTAATGCCTAAAAAGATAAAATAAGTGTACCCATTCACATCATCACATCCCACATTGCTCATTCCAGAGGGAATCCTTTTTCTTTGTTCTGGGCATACAAAAAGCCTCTGGTATATAAAAAGCCTGCTTATATGCTCATATGCTCTGTAATATATACATACGTATGCATTTGTAGAAAGTGTAAAATGAATAAACATATTAACGGAAAGCAAAATCAAAAGTGAAAAAGATGTTGCGTTGAGGTCAGCTTCTTATATCAGCTGATTTCGAACGGAAAATATATTGTACTAGCCAGTTAGAAACTTCAAGCGCTGACAAGTTCTCCAGTACTTGGCCTTTCCACCGGAGGTTAGGTGCCGAATATAACACCTCCTTAGCCGAAGAGTGTTTTTCAATTCGCTCGACATGACCTAGTCAGCGCAGCCGCTGAATTTTTATGCGCTTTACTATATCGGTGTCGGCATACAACTCATACAGCTCATGGTCGTACCTTATTCGATATTAGCCACCAATGCAAAGAGGTCCAGAGATTTTTCGTTAGACTTTTCTCTCGAAAACTCCAAGAATTCTCTCATCTCAGGTGGAAATTGTCCAAGCTTTGGCGCCATATGTAAGGACAGGCATGATGAGAGCCTTATAGAGTATAGTTTTCGTTCTTCGAGAGAGGGCTCGACTTCTCAATTGCTTACTTAGCCCAAAATAGCACCTGTTTGCAAGAGTGATCCTTCGCAATATCTCCAGGATGACGTCATTACTGGCTCCAAGATAGATAAGGTCCTTCACTACTTCATAAGCGTAGTTATCAACAGTGACGGGCTGTCCAAGATGCTGTGACTCTTTGTTTGTTGATACTAGATACTTCGTCTTGCCCTCGTTCACCGTGACGACCCATTCGATGCGACTCTCATTCCCTTCTACACTGATTGCTCGCGTGTTCATATATGTATATCACAGGATGCTCTTTTAGAGCAACCCTGTCCCGTCCATCGCATTTCCTGAAGTGCGGTGATGTTAGCCTTGTATTTTTCGAGGAAATCAACCAACTGGATAGAGGCACCTTTCCTAGAGTGGGACATATTGTATTATTACAAACGTTTTACAGATGTTTGTCATTCTCTTCAGATGATATATGGGTTTTAGCGAACAAATGTATCGCGATGGATGTCAAAAAATGCATGTGATTCCAAAAAATTTCGATGTCGTCGATGTCGATATAGCATATCGTGATACGATGTCACGATCGATGTCGATTATAGATGACAAATTTAGGGCTGTCGTAGAATACGATTGCTATCGAAGTCGGATTTGAATTCGGCCTCAATTTCGTTGATAAAAGGTGAACTTGATTATGTCGGTTTTTAAATCAAATCAGATTTATTAACCGATTCGAGCATGAAATCGACATAATCAGATTTATATTTTATTATCAAGGAAATTGAGGTCGAATTCAAATCCGATTTCGATAGCAATTATATTCTACGACAACCCTGATTATGAATACATACGTTTGAGTCCGAAAGTAAATTTAGTCGACGGTGTGGTCCTTTTAAGATTGAGCTGCTGCTTTATAATTGTAGTGTCTTGTTGACGCCTTTATTGGATTGTAATGCTGAACTTATCAGTTGCATTCTTCAAATGCGAAACTGCAGTATTCATTGGTTTGCGGCATAAGTCAGACGGGTCAGGCTTCAATTGTGCTGCAAGAAACTTGGTTGATATTTTGAATAGTCATTCTATTCATAAACATACAATAAATATGTAGGTGTACGAAAGTTATTAAAACATCGTCTATAATTATAATTTGATCGCCCAACTGTTGTCGGTAGCGTACGGTAGATTCGCTGTGATCAAAAACAACTCTTCTCTTCCATTATAGACCAATGAAATTAAAAATATAGTCAGAAGATCATAGAATGTTCAATTCTTAATAGAGATATTGGAATTAATTTTGAAGGATTCACACTACATGATGTTATTAGTATTTATTGTTATCGCATATTAGCGCCCACACCCAACCATTGGTGTGATGAGTCGTATCGTGCTCAAGGTGGCCCTTAGCTAACCGAATATGGATCAACTCCACTCAACTCAAATCTGTGTATTAGAATCGTGAAATATTGATACTTTTGTCACTTCCTGTCTCATGCTTCAGCCCTTCTGAAGGTTATGTTTCGGACGATGATATTCGCTCCATACTACTGGGAGCTAAAATGAATGGGAAAATAGATTAAAGGCAAAAAACATGAAGCTTGGTACTAGTTCTCAAGATAAACTGCTGCTCTCCTGTCAGGAGATTATCTCCAACAGCAGCTGAAGTAAGGTCCGCCAGCTATCCATACAATAAAAAGGCAAAATCTGAGCTAAAAGGTAGGAAACAGAGGGCTATTCTCATTGTTGGCATGTACATGATCAGCCAGACAAGGTTCGATACCAGGCAGTGTGCGAGACCTGGCAGTAGGCCACGTTCGTACCAACCGTAAATGCGACGATGAGAAATTGGACGAAACTTGACAATCCTCGAAGTAAAAACAAAGTTGCGAAGATCTCCACCTCATCAAATGTTGCTTCAGAGTACGCCAAGAGCAATTGGGCAGGGCTGAGTTGAAGATGGTGCTCACAGATGAAACCAATAATGGTGATCTGATGGTGCCTGCAGTTGTCTTCGACTCCACTGAGGTATTATGCGGCCTATGGGAGCTTGTCAAGTGTATTGCCAGGAGACGTATGGAGAGACTTAAGACTTAAGCTCACCCTCGAAACATCTCGGTACATCTCGAAATTTGCAGCGACATAACCCAAAGGTGCCGATACAATACTGGGCGTTCATTAAGTACAAGGTCGCTCTGAAAAATTGTATGCCTTTCCTCCTCACCATTAACGAGGAATCTATTATGGCTTTATAGAATGTCTATTATAAAATTTGAAGTGGCGTTAGATATCTAAAACTAAAAATTTGTAGCCTCTTTTCTGACGGAGATAAGATTTAATTTAAATTTCTCAAATTTGAGGTATTCAAAATTCTCTAACGTTTAAAAATATATTTTCGGGTATTATTAGTAGGAAATTTTACAATTTACAATTTTTATATGCCGAGTTTCGTAAGCAACGATAAAACAAAACTGGCGTGACACTTTGCAGTTTTTTAATTTCTTTCAAAGACATCGGTAGCTGAATATCTTCGTTTGCTGCCTGAACCTTTTGATTGGAGTCATTATTCTTCATCGATTTCATCTGGGGGTATTGAGTTTTTTTTTCAATTCAAAAATAATGGTTTTCAACACAGAATTGGCAATTTTTCTGGCAGTAACAATTTGCCAAAAACGCTTCTTAAAAGAGCTCTTTGATAAAACTAAGTTAAAGTGATGTCAGAAGGGTTCTGCCGTTCGGAACCGGCTAAATATAATAAGATATAAGTAGATCCCTTCTAATACTGTTCAAATTTAACACGCGCAATAGTATTGGGTATCACAATGGGCTTTTCTGGCCCAAGTGTGTCCTCTCAGAAAGAGAGCAGCCACATAACCTAACTTAACACAGCCAAACGTACATTGATGAAGATATAAAATTGGGAACATTGAAGCACTCAAGCTGAACCACTTTCCAGCTCGGATGAGAGGATGCTTAGAATTTTTGAGAGAAAAGTCCTACGAAAGATTTTTGGGTTTATTTGCGTTGATGGCGAGTACCGAATAAGGCCGATATTGACACAATTCAACGTCTGTGTTGGCTCTGTCAACCAGAATGAATTGGAACGCAGACGAAGAGAAAGAACAATCCTCCAATTGAAGGATCAATTAATGGAAAACCTAATTGTTCTTGGGATTTCTAACCAGCGCCAACGAACGAAGAACAAAGAAATATTCTACACTCAGCGAAAATCGAAGAAAATCGGTTGTAATGATCAGTACATAAGTAAAATCCAAAAATAATAACATTTAATTGGCGCTTTAACCTGCAATGGAACTTAACATTGGAAAGGGTTTACATTATTGGCCGATTCCGAATATCGTAGCCCTTTTGAGATAGCTTGTTATTAGCATTGAGACAGAGTTTGTTCAAAAGTTTTCTTTCATGACATATTTTTACTGTGGAAATGATTGCTAATTGCTGGCTATTGCTGGTGGGCTATTAGTTTCTCTCAGCTGAGGTTCGATCTTGGGAATCAACCTCAGAAATCCCACCTTCAACCAATTAGGCTAAGGTACCTAGAACTGCTTAAGATCTGTCAGACATAAATTCATATCTGATAGACCTGAACTTTGCTAAGATATCTCTCAAAGCCACACACAAATAGAAACCAAATAAATATTGTGTAAACATTTATAAGATATCTCCACCGCATATCGTACATGCCAATCATATAATGTGTGAAGAAAGTCTCTAGGGATTATTTACACATTAACACATCATATCATCATAAGAGTAAATGAGCAATAAAAATAAAAGGTTGAATCAAAAGCGAACAATTAATATAAATAAATATATGTATGTACGCTATGTTTGTCCATGCAGGTGAAGCAAATGCCAAACAGGGTTGAGATATACAATTAACCTACGTAAAAGCCAATAATCAACCACTATTTTGCGAATATGTTGTATGTACATATGCACTCGTATGTACTGGTATTGTGTCGCCTAAATAATAAGGGTCATTAAGGCGAAATGGCGTCATTTGTTTGTTCATCATATAAATACTTAAGTTGAATCGACTATAGCAACAATAACAATAACGACAACGACAATAACAACAGCAACAACAACAACAACAACAATTATTCCAACAATAAGAAATATCCAATTGTCCTCTATTTTCTAATAGTGTACATGCATATAGTTATGTATGTGTGTTAGTGTGCCTTTAGTTCATGTAGGCTAATCTTTTAATGCATTTAGAGCTTCCGCCGTTATAGAAATCTAATATACACATGGGTATGTATTTTACATATGTACAATATCTACACATTTGTTCGAAAATATAAGAAAAACATGGGCGACCGATTTAACAGTACTATAAAAATTAAAGTGTTCAATTTTCGAAAATTTCTTTTAGATATTTTCATTGCTTATATAGTATTTATATAATGAATGCAGAAAAAAATCCAGAAAACGAATCTCTGTTCTTTAATAATATCTTTGTAGTTATGAATCTTCCAAAATTAGTTGTTTGAAGTAATAATTCATTCCAGCAACTCCGTTTATTATTTAAAACCCGGAATCACATGAATCTTAGCAATTTAGGTCAAAGGGACTGCCAACTCAATAAAAAAAAAAAAAAAAAAAAAATTTTGCGAAGAAATACTATAGTTGTGAATATTCTATGAAAATGAGAAAGGGCAAAAATTGTACTTCTATAGATAAAATAATATCAGGTGTAGTAAAAAGAAATTCATTATTTATTTTTCCAATAGATGGCTTTAGTAATTTGCGTTAGAAAAATAGGATTTCGTACTAAATAAACTTTTCAGGCAGTTTTGTGATTGCTTGACTCAGTATTGTTTGAGTACGCGTCAAAGATGGACACCAGTAAAGAGAAAATACACCATATTTTACAGTTTTTCTTCGATAGGAGCGAAAACGCAAGCCAGACGGCTGAAAATGTGAATACCGTTTTTGGTCCTGATACTGTAACAGCCAATCACGTGCAATTTTCGTTTCGGTAATTTTGATGTCAAAGATGTGCCATGCTCTGGAAAGCCAATTGTCAAAAATATCGATAAAATAATGGAAATCATCGAGAAGCTCAATGTATGGCTGCCAAACGAATTTCCATCTGCGAATCGTTGCTGAATCGCAACAAAATCGATCCATTTCTGAAGCGGATGGTTACTGGCGATAAAAGTGGGTCACTTACGACAACGTCAAGCGAAAACGATCGTGGTCGAATAGCGGTGAGCCAAGCCAGCATTGACGGTCAGGAAGGTTTTGCTAAGTGTTTGGTAGGATTGGCAGGGAATAATCTACTATGAGCTGCTCCCCTACGGCCAAACTCTTAATTCGGATTAGTACTGTCAACAATTGGACTGTCGCCCAGGAAGTAATCGCCCAGAAGCGGCCAACTTTGGCCAATAGGAGAGGAATTGTGTTCCATCAGGACAACGCCAGGCCACACATATCGATAGTGACTCGCCAGATGCTCCGGGAGCTTGGTTGGGGGGATCTTATGCATCCACCTTATAGTCCGGACCTGACACCAAGTGATTACTACCTGTTACTGTCTATGGCGAATGAATTTGCTGGTGAAAAATTCGCCTCAAGAGAAGCTTGTGAAACTCGACTGTCCCAGCTCTTTGCCAATAGGGACGAGGCTTTCTATGAGATTGGCATTATGAAATTACCTTCAAAATGGCAACAAGTTATCGAACAAAACGGAGCATATTTGATGCTATGCTAAATAAAACTTTCAATTTAATGCAAAAATAATGGATTTCTTTTTACTAGACCTTATATGTAAACATGTGTATGTATATTCTCATAATATACATAAAATGTATTGAAGATTAGAGCAAAAAATAAAAATATATTTATATAAAAATAGTCAAAACCCTGACAAAATGTAATAAATACCAGAGAAAAAATAATTATGCCAATATTGAAAAAAAAAGAAGTACAAGATATTATCCAGGTTTTATCCAAATATAGACGGCCGGCTTTCGTATTTTAATTACATGGAATTTTCTATTTTAAAAGTAATTAAATCTCTTTATTTTTCAAATGGTTGATTGAGTCTAACCTCGATATTCGTAATTCTTTATATTACTACTTCTTTTACGTTATGTTATTATGTATTGGAGTATACCAGTGTTAGTACTTATTGTATACATATCACCTACGAGTATGTGTCAAATGTGCCTGGGTGTTTCTGGTATTTGTGATTTGAGGTTAGGAGTACGAATTAACAGAAAAAGAAGACAAACTAAATACAGTTAAATGTTAATTACGTATCTAAATATTGATTAATTGATTGTTGCTTTGTGCGTGTTGCTATAACATATCGCTATACTCATTAAGCTAAATTTTTAATATGAACTTAATCTAATTTATTTAACTTAATCGAATTGGAAACCGGAAAATGCCGCGGTACAATAAAATGCAAGTGGTATCGTCGATATGTTTCATCGATATCGATATATTTCAAGTGATGACGATTAGTAAGGCAAGTTAGGTAAATGTTCCCAGTCTTGAAAGTGACTGATGATACGAGTATTTGTGGAAAAATAAGAAAACTTGTGTATGTATTTGGAAAATAAAATTATCAATTCTAAGCATTCACATTTAAGGTTATATAAACACTTAAGAATTTACCTAAAAAGCGAATATTTTAGGAAGCTGGGCTGAAGGCGTACAAAGTGCAAAAAGTTCCGGATAGAAACGCCGTCAAGAATGAAACCGCAAAACAACGAGCTAAAATACTGAATCATAATTTCGTCATGAAATTTGAATGCTTCATAATGGACGACGAGACTTACGTTTTAGCGGACTTTTCCCAGCTACTTGGCCAGGAATTTTATACAGCCGATTCTCGAGGGAGTGTTGCTGAAAAATTCAAAGCCAAAAATAGTACAAAATTCCCAAAGAAATTCCCTGTTTGGCAGGCAATTTGCAGTTGTTGCAAAAGAAGCTGAGATTGCTGAAATTTTTACGTCAAGTGTCCACGTTTTTTGGGCCTGAGCTCGCTTCATGTCATTACAGCAAAACAGCCTTAGAGTGGTTCCAAAGGAAAGAAGTGGTTTGCGTGCCTAGAAAATCTAATCCACCAAAGTGTTCAGAACTAAGGCCGATTGAGAGATACTGGGCTTTTTTAAAAAGGGAGATAAAGACAACAAAAAAAGTGGCCAAAGACCTTCAAGACTTTAAAGGCAAGTGGTCTGCAGCAGCTGTGAGGGTGTCGGACACTACCATAAAAACATTAATGGAAGGGGTTCCTGAAAAAATTAGATTTTTTATTGAAAAATAATGATTCCTGGTTTCTTTTTTTTTTTTTTTAAATCTACAAATAATTTTCAAAATAAAATACGAAACGATTTTTTTTTTAATAAACGCCAATTTATTCTTATACAATTTAGGCGTATTACAATATTTAAGTAAATTAGCTGAAATACTGACTGATTAGAGTACAGCGTACTGTAATGGTAAGTGGATTGTAATATTTCAACAACAAGACACAAGTAAGTTCGAGACTTTAAGGCAGACTAGTAAAGGTAAATAAATTAATAACTCCAGCCAGCCAGCCAGCCATTCATCTAACTACCATAGACAGCCAGACAGTCAGTCATCTCATCCAATTATCCAACCAGCTAGCTAATCATAGCTAAAATAGTCTAGTTAAATGGCATTTCAATAACGAAAAACGAAATGAAAATATTAAAAGAGTCGATAAGAAAGTGGGGCATAGGACATTTTTAAGGATGAGAGCTGTGCAAAGACAGCGATATGACACGCGCAACCACACACAACACTCTTACATACTCGTACATATAGCAATAATGCTTTAACCATAATTTTATTACCGTTATAGACTTTTATAGTTATACATTCATACATACATACACATGTTTGTACATAGGATGCGCATAACGCATCCATTAGATTCGCATTCATTGGATGCGCATAAATTATAACTTCATGCTACGTACGAGTATATATAGGGAATGATATTGATATTGATATATGGATATATGTACGATATGTACGTACTATATAAATTGATATCAGAGAATGAATCAACTGAAATGAGGGCTAAAAGCATAAAGTCATAGAATATATGTACCATAGGTATGCATACACTATACGGGTTATATGGTACGTATGTATTCTACTTACGCTTTCTATGTTGCTGTTGCTGAATATTGTTAGTGGCCAACGTTGCGTATAATAATAACAATAACAAAGAACAACCAGAACAACAAAAATAATATTTTCGATTTTACGCTTTTGATTTCTTCATTTCTCATACGCCAAATCTATAAACGAGCTCATCCAGTAATTGTGATATTTGTACTAGCATGAAAACTGGAAGCTCGGCGAATGGCCTATGTATTACTCATACATATGTACGAGTATGTATGTATTTACGTGCGTCGAACATCGTCTGAGTGAGAGATAGAGAATATTGAGTAAGAGTAGAGACATTTACATAATTAATTAACTCATAACAGTGTTGTAGTTATACCCGTTAAACCAAAATTCAATCAAAGGGTTCTCAAAAAAAAAAAAATTAAAATGCTATTGAAATTAATTTCATTCTAAAAAACAATGTTGGGAAAACGCGAAAAAATTTTTAAATAGATTTAACTTGATTTGATTTCAAAAATTCACTCCTAAAAGGCTCCAAAAAGGCTCATAAAAATAACCGAAAAAGAACCATGAAAAACATCGAACCCATACAAATGAACAGTTTTTTGAGGGTAATGTAATATTTTCGATTTTTTTCAGTGTGATCTTATTGATGGCAAGATAAAAAAAATCGCAGCACCCAGAATTCATTCAAATTAGGAGCCCTTTTATGGTCATGTTTATCAGTAATGTTGTTTATTTAGGATTGTATGTAAGCCATAGTGACCTACTAGTCGTATACTTCGTAAGACTTTTCCACCTACAATCCGCTATTTGAAGGTATTTTATATTGAAAGTCCCTTTAGCCACACTTAGCGGTATGAACACCGGTTTTGCAAAAGCCTTTTGCATGGCAGATTCGCTTCGTGCCAGTTCATCGGCTTTTTCATTTCCTTCTATGTTCCGGTTTCCCGGCACCCAGATCAGTGAAACGTTGTGCCGTTCGCTGAGTGTATTAAGACTCCTTCTGCTTTGTTCCACTAAGAAGGAGAATGTGACTGCTGAATTCAAGGCTTGAATTGCAGCTTGACTGTCCGGTAGTTGCCCGATGTTGAGCTTGAATCTGAAGTCTGCGATTAGTATACTACAAGCTTCCCCAATTGTGAGCACTTCCGCCTGGAATACGCTAGACAGATTAGGGAGGCGCACAGACCTGTCCACATTCAGTCTCTCGGAATATATACCTGCCCCGACACCACAATCCATTTTGGAACCGTCCGTCTAGATTGTGGTGTCGAAGCTGTTTAACAAAAATCCCTTAGTTCGGTCCTTCCTCGAAGGAAAAACTACTGCGAAGTTCTTATTGAAATTCGTCTTCGTAATGATTTATATTTAGAATTATTTTCAGTGGGAACTAGTAGAAGGAAAAACTGTACTTATAAGTTAAAGATCCACAGAAGTCATCCAAATTAGGAGTCTTTTTTGAGAGTCATATCTCAGTGTGTCGCGACTGAAGTTAATCATGTACTTACTGTACTGACGACAGAGTCTTTTGAAAGCATTTTGTTTGCTGGGATGGTTTTTAGTTCACTTTGTTCTTGTAATTGAGGTATTATTGGTATTGTTGTATGTATTCTATGTATTATGAATTATACAATTGGAACTTTAATGATATACATACAGTACATATACTCATACTACATACGAGGTTGGTCCCAGAACTACCCGACCTAACAAAGAAAACAACTACTTTGAGAAAATTTGTCTCTATTTCTCAACATAATCTCGTTTTAGCTCTCTATAATTTTCTCAACGATACCCTGTTTATAGTATGAACTGTCTAGCTCATTAAAATTGCCATCTACCGCAGACTCCACCTCTTCAATGTTTGCAACTCTTCTGCCACCAAGCCATTTTTTCAAATTTGGAAATAGAAAATAATCAGAACGAGCCAAATCTTGCGAATAAGGTGCGTGCTGAAGCAATTCGAGCTTTAATTCACTGATTTTGGCCATCGCAATAGTGGATGTGTGAACAGGTACATTGAAATAACACTTACTTTTTCGCCAAATGCGGCCTGTTTTCTTTAATTTCATCACTTAAACGCTGCAACAAATTAGCATAATACTCGCCGTTGATTGTTTTTTCTTTTTTGAAAATAATCAATAAAAATAATGAACCTTGCCTGCAGATGGAACTGTCTTCGCCTCCTTTGGACACGATTCTTCTCTTTCAGTCCACTGTTTTGACTGCTCCGTTATGTCAGATGTGAAGTGGTGGAGCCATGTCTCATCCATGGTTACGAATCGACGCAAAAATTCGGCGTTATTACTGTGAAACATTGCCAAACACCCTGTAAAAAAATCTTCACGAAGTTGTTTTTGTTCTATTGTGAGCAAACGCGGCACCCATCTTGCACACAGCTTTTTCATCTCCAAATTTAGCACTTTTTGAAATGACTATAGTTTCACCAGGCTTACGCACCTTCAGTCGGCGATCATCCAATATAATTTTGTGTATTTTCTTAACCTCAATTGCTCGACCACCACGCTGTTCGTCTTGACAGCTCGTACGACCTGGTTTAAACTCTGCCACCCAATATTTTATGGTCGTAAATGAAGGAGCAGACTCCCCCAGAGCAGAATCCAGTTCGGCTTTAATATTCGTTGAACTGAGACCTTTCAAATGAAAGTATTGAATTACATAACGGTGACCAATTTATGTTAATTGTCGTTAATTTATGATGGCTCCAAAAAAAAAAAAAATACTAAACATAGTGGCGCCTTGAAACTTAAATCATATGTTTTATAAGGTTGCCACTTTTCACCAAAGTATTTTTTTTTAAACTACTGCCGCCATCTATCGGTCAGGTCGGGTAGTTCTGGGACCACTCTCGTATTTGATGTACTAATATTTGTAAAATATAAATTTCATATTTAATCGATAAATTTGAAATTGAGCGCAGATTTTGGGTAGGCAAGAAATTGAAAAAGCTGGAAGCCTAATAACAGGAAGCTAAATTCTTAACGCTAAATTCTTAGCTCGGTAGTTGTGGTCAAAATTAAGTTTCATCTGAAATTTAGTGCCGATCCTTTAACAGAAAGTAATTCAAACATTTGCCATGTAAGAGCTTCTGAAAGAGCTTTGTGACGAAGCGCAGAATAGTTCTGCTATTTGTTATAGGAGCTAACGTGGAAAAAAGTGCAATAATATCGAAATTATTTTTTACTCTGTTGGACATAGGCACTATAAGTACGAGTATGATGCTTCTAGGCTTGCCTCAACGAAAGCGAAGCCTTTCTTTGGAGAGAAATATCAACAGTATCCCATTAAGCAAATTTCTATCTACACCGCTGTATGTGAAGCAGTAACAGTAAGACATAAACGGAAACGGAAATGGCTGCTGTATTCAATTATTATGTGAAAGATCAAATATTCAAGCAACGATATTGGACATCACATATAAATAATTGATATGTTTATCCCCAAATGAGTGTATGAGTATGTACAATGTAGGGTTTAGGTAAAGTGTGCGGGGAAAAAATTTGACTTATGTTATGAATTCGATGTTTTATTTAATAAATTAATTGGAACAATTGGATATTTGACAAAAGGAGAAACATATCAGACTTTTAGTGAATTTTTATTATATTTCTAAAGAATGGCTTCTTTTTAAATTGTGTGCTATCGTCGAACTGAATGACTCAAAAAAAAAAAAAAAAAAAAAAAACAAAAAACAAAAAAAAAGTAGACGAAAGTATCTCGAAGACGTAATATTTTCTACAAAATCATATTGGAAAAGTCACACGATTAGAAAACGTCTGGGGTCCTTCCCAATTTTCACTGCAAAACGTGGTTTGAGTTTTGCAGGACTCCCGAACTACGGCATTTTTTTTTTGTAGAGGCGATTCCTTACCGAAAGCTGTTTACTAACACCGAGTACAGGGTACATTTCGGCTACTCTAAATCCAGTGGTGCTGGCCGTTTTTCTAGGTTAATTCAGGTTTTCGAAGACAGTTAGATAGGTCAGTGCCTTTCTTTTTAATTTAAACACAGCTCCTGCCAGCTACCAATCATCTGTTAACAGACTACCTTCAAACTCTGTCATTTAGTTATTGTTTGACAGCTATTGAAAACAGATATCCTCGTGAATTTTGACGAAAATGGATGGAATTGAATAATTGAATGGAACATTCTTGTTTAAAGAGAAAATATGACAAAAAGTTGTAAATTACGGATCCATTTGTCAAAAGTTCGGAATTCTGCTCTCTAGAAAAATAGGTTGAGTGAGGTTAGGTTAGGTTAGTGTGGCCACCCTCTCTATGAAAGGCCAGAAATGCTAATTTTAATATTACGATGATGTTACTAGACCATATAGTTCCAAGCTGGATTTATTTAGGAGTTTCAGCAGGATGCATATTGCAATCTTTGAAAGTTGGGCAAGGTGATCTAGATTGTAGTGACCCTGATATAGTTTTCCTTAATTTGCATAATGAAAGACAAGTGCTTAGCAGATGTGAAATGATTTGACGCTTCTTAGACGAGTTTCTACAGAAGCCATACGTTGTGTCTTATAAGGCAATGGTCAGTAACTACTCCTAGAGGGCGGTCCCAGAAGTACCCGGCTTATATGGCGGCAGTAGTTTGAAAAGTAGTTTTGGAGCCATCGAAAGTTAACTACCTCCTTGAAATTGTAAACATGGCAAAAATTGGTCACCGTTATGTAATTCAATACTTTCATTTGAAAAGGTCTCAGTCCAACGAATATTAAAGCCAAACCAGATTCTACTCTGGGGGAGTCTGCTCCTTCGTTTACAACCATAAAATATTGGGTGGCAGAGTTTAAACGAGGTCGTACGAGCTGCTAAGACGAACACCGTAGTGGTCGACCAATTGAGGTGGCTTCGCCTAAAACGGTTTGGATTGGATGGTATTGTTTGATAGCCGGCTGAATGTGCGTGAGCTATGTGAAATTACAGGCATTTCAAAAAGTGCTATACATCGTATATTGACCGAAAATTTGGAGATGACAAAGCTGTGTGCCACATGGATGCCGCGTTCGCTCACAGTATAACAAAAACAACGTCGTTAAGATATTTCTATAGAGTGTTTGGCGATATTTCACGGTAATAAAGCCGAGTCTTTGCGTCGATTCGTAACCATGGATGAGACATGGGTCCACCACTTTACACCTGAGACAAAGTAGCAGTCAAAACAGTGGACGAGAAATCGTATACAAATAAGGCGAAGACAGTTCCATCTGCAGGAAAGGTTATGAGGCTTGTTTTTTGGAATGCACGTGGGATAATTTTTATTGATTATCTTCAAAAAGGAAAAACAATCAACTAATGCTAATTTGTTGTAGCGTTTAAGTGATGAAATTAAAGAAAAAAGTACGCCTTTGCGGCCTTTGAAGCGTTGTTTCATCAAGACAATGCACCAGTTCACACATCCACTATTGCGTTGGCTCCTTCGGATTATTTTCTATTTCCAAATTTGAAAAAAGGGCTTGGTGGTAGAAGATTTGCAACCAATGAAGAGGTGGAGTCTGCGGTAGATGGCTATTTTAATGAGCTAGACAGTTCATACTATAAACAGGGTATCGAAGCTATTGAATATCGCTGGGAAATTTGTTGTGTTTTCTTTGTTAGGTCGAGTAGTTCTGGGACCGCCCTTGTATAACGAATATAAGAAACATAATTAAACTTACTGGTGGGTAAATGACGCAAGTGACATGTATATAGGGTTTTAATAGCGAATTCAGAATTTGAACAACTTTAACAATATGTTAATATTTTCTTAACCACTGTAGCACCGTACACAATTGTTTCAGTTTCTTGTTGTTATTGGGTCTCGGTAATTCTTACTTTTTTGTAACGAATTAATTTCTTTAAATAATATAATTTTATTTTATATTCATTCTTCTTTTTTTTCCATTCTGATTTTATCGCTGACATTAATTTAAATTTTGTTATTATTTTATGTATTTTTTTTTTTTTTTGTTCATTATACAATATACTATGTATGTATGTAGATATAAATGAATATATTGATTTACCGTTGATTAATCAGCAATTTTTCATTTGATTTTCATTTATTTACTTATTTGTTTAATTTACTCATACATTTGTTGTATTTTATTTTATAATTTTGATTTTTTTTTTTTTCCTCCACCATTTTAAATGAGGTTACACTACACGAGCTCATATATTTACATAAATTCATTAATATTTGAATATAGTGATTAAAATATGTAGAAATTCGCATGTAAAATGATATTACTCGTATTGTGTTACAATGTTTCCAATTGGCAATAGTGACAAGTTCAATGAACGCCGCGTCAGCAACAGTTGCATTTAGTGACAAAATTATCAATAGTGTGGATATTGATACTGTAATGATACATACATATATTTATATAGTTACGTATATATAGATATATGCATGTACATACACGCCATTCCCTGCAATTAGAACATGAAGCTTTAATTCGTGATTTTTGCAAAAATATATTATTTCGATTTATGTCGTTTTTGCAGAAAATAAACGATCTGTATTTTTATAAGTGAATACGTCAATGACGTTTATACGTCAATAAAATAATTAAGAAATTTGATTTTGCAATCACACAGAGTTTTGCGATTGCATACATATTAGGTGGGGAAAAAGAAATCCATTATTTTGACGCTCGTTGTAAGACTTTAATGATTTAAGATTCTTCTTTTTAGGCGGAATTTCTTTTAACTTTGATGCCATTTTCAAAGTTCCGATCCCTAAGTTCTCGAGAAGAACTCGACTAAATGATATGCCTAATCTTCTTTGCATGGCTATTTCGTGAAAAACTCGACTAAAACACAATTTTCTCTTTATACCAATTTCTATCACTGGGGAAGTTTTGCAATGATAAAAAATAATAGGGTAATTACAATGTGCGGGGTTGAGATTATAAGATGGGGGTGTCGAAACTTTCCAACCAAGCTCTGAAATCCATTACTTTGACGCTCGTTGTAAGACTTTATTGATTTAACATTCTCCGATTTAAGTGGAATTTCTATAAACTTTTCTTCCGTATAACCGTATAACTTCTATAACCGTTTTCAAAGTTCTGGTCCCTGAGCTCTAGAGAAAAACTCAACTGAACGACCATGCTGACGGAGTTTTTGGTGAGTCACTATATACCTTTCTTTGCTCTGATGGAACACAACACCTCGCTTGTTGGTCAATTCCGGTCGTTTCTGGTCAATCGTTGGTTTTAATATTGTCGTACATGACACATTACGCACCCACAGTAGTCGTCCGCTTAACAAATACAACAAAGAAGAACAACGAAGGCTAATCATTGATGACACAAGAAAGTGAATGTGAGTACATATGGAAAAAAACCATTATGAAGATAGTTTAAAGATTAATTCTACAAATCATAGGTTACCTAACAATGAGTAAGCATATTAATTATATTCGATTATTTACATTAGAGCAGTCCTTAGCACTATGTACAGTGTTACTTTCGCCTTAAAATTAAGGCGAAAGTCGATCGATTAAACCACCAACACGCATACGTAGAGTGCGAACCTAGGAAAATATCGCAGCAATTGAACCTCTATTACTCCACTACGTGGAACATTTTGCGAAAGGATTTGAATGTAAAACCTTTTAAAATACAATTGGTGCAAGAATTGAAACCACATGACCTACCACAACGGCTAACTTTTGGTGAATGGGCGCTGGCAAAGTTGGATGAAGATCCATTTTTTTATCGGAAAATTGTGTTCAGTGACGAAGCTCATTTCTGATTGAATAGATACGTGAACAATCAAAATTGCCGTATTTGGTGTGAACAGCAGCCATAAACATTGCAAGAAATGCCAATGCATACCAAAAAATGCACTTTTTGGTGTGGATTATGGACCGGTGGCATCATTGGACCGTACTTTTTTAAATACGACGAAGGCAGGAATGTTACTGTGAATGGCGAGCGTTGCCGTGCGACGATTACAAACTTTTTTTTTGCCCAAAATGGAAAAGCTAGACTTGTATGACATGTGGTTTCAACAAGATGGTGCCACATGCCATACAGCACGCGAAACAATGGCTCAATGGAGAGGTGAGTTCGGTTTATTTCACATTTGGGGCCGGTCAATTGGTCGCTTAGATCGTGCGATTTAACGCCTTCAGACTATTTTTTGTGGAACTATGGAAAGGCTCATGTCTTTAGCGACAAGCCGGCAACGGTTGACGCACTGGAAGTCAATATTGAAAAATTTATTTGTGAGATACCGGCCGATATGTTGGAGAGAGTATGCCAAAAGTGGAACCAGCGTTGGGAAATATTTTCTTTCGTGCAATTTGACAAGACCATATGCATAAGATAGTGAATGCCACTGGTATGAGTAGGCAACTCTATAACATAATTTGAATTTTATGTAACACAATTGACTACCATAAGCTTTATGTCACATTTTAACTTCAATGACTTACTGATTTAATCATTTGTCATATTAATATTTATACAAAAATTATTAACCCCAAATTTCTTTTGTATTCAGTCAGATAGTAAAAAAAAGCGTACCAGATTTTATGATATAAAAAAGATGCACACGATACCACCAATACAGAATACAAATAACAACAACAAAACGGTACATTTCAATTTGCCGTATTATAGTACATTTTATATTTCCTCAGAAAAAGCGTAGACATGAGTAAAACATACGAATGTATGGTACGGTACATGTACATACGATAAATTCACGCGTGCCCAATGAACTCAGAATATAATCGTAAGCGTAACATATGAAATATGTTTATTTCCATATTATGATACAACACCAAAGACAATTCAAAAGAAAAGGGTCATAAGTTGAAGGAAGAAAAAAAACAAAAAACAAATGGGAAAATATGAAGAAGAGAAAGTAGCAGGTTTATTGAAAGAAAATAAGAAGAAAAGAAGGGTTTCCAACGTTCACGCCGCATATCCCTTGCATATATTTATATTTATATGGATATACATCATTTATTGATGACATTAGGATGTGTCAAATTTTGCTAGAGGAACAGATTGACGACGACAGCAAATATATTCAAGGAGTTTGAGTGTACAACTCAAAGGAATCCAGAATTTTAAATGCATTTCAAAGCTCCTGAGTATCACTTAATAATATATATAATTATAATTTATTAATATTGTATAAGACACAGCGTTTTAGTAACTAGATTTGCAATTTTTGCTTTACGCTTTGTCATTAATATTTGTTGGGCCATCTTAGTGTGAATATGTTCGATGTATGTATGTGCCGTAGCAGAACGTGCCTTTAATATATGAAAGGCATCTGCCTTTAACACATGATTTAACTTTGACTTCATTGCCTTGCAATGACAAAGAAAGTCAAAAAAGAAGTAATAAGAAATAATAACCGAAGTCAAAGGGTCGATTTACTACATGGCAGGCGTAAGAAGCAAATTTTATGTACAAGTATGAACGAATAAATATGTATGCATATGTTTATAATATGCCACAAATAGAACGCATTTTATGATAAACATCAAGGATGCTATTTTGTAAGTACAATAGTGGTATTCACAATCTTGCGCTGCTAGTGTGACAGAAGCCAAAGCACAAAGTCATAATAGAGCACAATTTTTTTCAATCGACAATGAACACTTTTATAGAGCAACATATTTTGAGCATCATTATGACATCATTAAGCAGTTAAATTGCCGCAAAGCCATAAGTTTTGACATTTAAGGTGAGAATAGGGTTAATTCGTGTAAAAAAAAGGCACATTTTTTTGTGATTTGTTTTTATGATACAGTTAAAATCTATGTATTAAAACCAATGGTATATTATAGTATGAGATTTGAAAAATATTGGAGAAATATTAAAAAATACGGCAATGGCAACAATTATTCTGGAGCGTCTCGAAGTAAACTTGAATTGCGGTGTCCCTTATAAATCGGTGCTGGATCATCTGAAATCAAAAAATCAAAATTATATCGTTAAATAATCGCTTTACCCAGGTAACGCTGAGTGGGATTTCGAAATTACAATTTTTCACTTTTTAGGAACACTTTGATGGAAAAAATGCGATTTTTTTGCGAAAAAATAGGTTAATTTGTTATTGTAAAATGAAAAATATTAACAAATTTGAAAACTTTAGCGTTACCTTGTAAATTATGTACAGAAATAGTGTTAAAAATTTCAAAACGATCGGTGCAGTAGTTTTTGAAGTTATGAGGGACACCGACTTTGAAAACGTGAGTTGTGGGGAAAAACACTTTAAAAAATTTGTGATGAAACGTTCATAAGCGAGTTCTATTAGCTTCATCAATTTTGCTCAGATTGACTTGAAATTTAGACACAACATTCTTGAGATATTATGAATTCATTAAAATAAAAAAATCGAAAAAAATAATTTTAAAATCCTATTCCCCCCGTAAGAAAAGTCATAACTTCAAAAGTGAAATGCAACTATGTGGACAAAGTCGAGAATTTCAAAATGCAATCTAAGCGTCACTGCAGCTTATCAGCTGTGCAAACAAAGACCACATGTTCGATATTTGATTTTCCTTAAGAATGTAAAATATTTTTTTTAATGATTGTATTAATTGATTACTTTTGAATCCATTCGTGCACTTTTCGAAACGTCTAATTTCTTAAATTGCTAAAATATTTTTATTAAATTATTTACCATTATTTATGTTCATTGCACCGCGTCAATGTTAGGCAAAGAATAACTTATGCGAAATAACAGGGTTGCATTGCAGCTAAGCATCGCATAAATATACAAGATGTGTTCCGAAGTAATTAGGAATTTGTAAAAATAAGTATTTCTAGAGTTGTCGATGTTATCTGTACAAAAAATAGCGCCCCACATAGTGTAATAGTTTGTTTACAACTTCTATCGAAGCCTTCCAATTTATAAACAAGTTTATGATAGACGCTTTTTAAAAACAGTTGTAAGGACATTAATGATGAGCGTCATGGTGGCAAATCAGTATTTGTGATCACCTTAATTCTATTAAAACTTTATGTGAATTCGTCAAGCATCAACCAAAATCTCCATTGAAATTTATGGAATAGGAATTGAAAATTTCGAAATACGAAAATCGAATTTCGATTGAACCTTTGGGCTACCGAAAGCGTTTGCACAGTTTGATTCGCATGACCGTAACCTTTATCCCGTTGAGAGGAATGTGTTTTGTGAATGTATATATGAGAAAGTGGAACAAATGGAGGCTATTGTGTTTTTCATTGTTTATGATAACAAGACTAATACAAAAAGTGTTAGATTATAATTGCAGACGTAATTTTTTTTAAAAGCAAAACATTATTCATTGAATTTTCTTTTTTCCATGATAACTAATTTGCGCAGGGTTGTATTTGCACATGGAATGGAAAATGGAATTACCAAAAAGAACCAAAAACATATAAGTTTAGATAAATGGAAAAACTCTATAACTGGATTTCAATCTCGTTCTGTCTCTGCTTAGTAAAATATGATTTGTGGTTGTTT
Organism: Megamerina dolium; assembly: GCA_963854835.1. NCBI lineage: Eukaryota > Metazoa > Arthropoda > Insecta > Diptera > Megamerinidae > Megamerina > Megamerina dolium. The sequence continues at coordinate 2,081,963 of OY978529.1, read as the reverse complement.
AAACCAGATTAAAGCAAGTTTGAAGCTCTTATATTCAGTTCAGCTACCTTATAGCGTGAATACCGCTATAAGGTAGCTGAACAAACATATAATATGTTATATGTTCGTGCCTACATATAACGAAAAGTGCATAAAGAACTTTCTTTGTGAAAAGATTTTAAAAAGGCAATAGATATTATTCTTCGAAAATAATTTAAAAATCAATAAGCATGAGAAATATTGTGCCTTTAATAAATACTTGCAAGTGTATAAGTATAAAATGTATACCAATGTTCTTTTTTAAGACATTGTCAAATCATTCTCTATTCAAAAGCATTTATGCATATGAGTATTCGCTTAAATGTTTTTATTCTATTATTGTTGTTGTAACAACGTTATCTGAAGATATATTTGAAAAGAAAATTGTATTGCATATCGTGAGTATATAGGAATGTATATAATATTTGTATACAGAAGTATCATTTTTAAAGTAGTATTAACGTCTATTATCGTTCCCATCATAATTTATTTATTATCAAATATGAACAGCCATAAAATTAATTGTACTGGGGATGCAATGATTTTGAAGCAGTTAACATTTTTTTTGCTTCTATATATAATTTTCTATAAATTTCTTCAATTCAGTAAGTGGAGGAAAACGTAGAATATCTGATTTGATACAAACAACGGATACCGATGGCCATGTATCGATAAAGTGTCATAATTGAAAAATCCGTTATAGCGAAATGCCGTATAAAGAACTTCAATGCAGTGAGATGAAGGTGTAGAGGATCAAACCTTTCTTGGCCTCCGCTTGGCTTGGCTTTCAATTGGGTCTCTTCGCCTTCGCTCCCTCCTTATCATTTGTTGACAAGTTATCGTAGGTAAGCCATTTCTCAATGTTAGTCGAAACTTCGAAGGTTAGAAACTAATACTTTTGATTGAATTTTATTAATAATTCCTTAATGAAAATGCTATCGCTTAGTATCTTCTGGTACAACTTGTGTTCCATCCAAACATCAAGCATTTACGTATATTCATCCAGTTAATGAGTGCTTAGCCGTAGATCCATTGAGATATTGCTGATGGTGCCATGTTGGTCTATTTGATTTCTTCAGAAATCTTTGGACAAATCTTAATCTCTTTTTTTTTGAAAAAGGTGGCCCAAAAGTCAAAATACTGCGGTCTAAATGAACTTTTGTGTTAAAGAAATCCTACTGAAGCAAAAAAGTGTCTGATGGATTGTGGAAGGTCGTGGTGAGTATAAGGTAACAGGTCCCTGCCGGTGGTGCCATAGCTCAATGGTAAGTGCGTTGGCATTCTGATATGCAGGTCATGGCTTCAATGCCTGTCTGAAGCACAACTTTAATATCGAAAAGATTTTTTGTTTCGAACGATACCGATCTGTCGGCAAGCAATTGCCAATTCTTCCGGCAGTAGCAATTTTTCATGAAAAAGCCTCTAAATGAGCTCTGTGACAAAGCTCAGAAAAAGTGATGATACACTTTTACACTGCCGTTCGGAACTGGCTGATATAATTAGGTCCTTTCTAATACTTTCCAAAACAACTTAAAACAGCACTGTAAGAGAAGCTCGGCTAAGGCCCTTCAGGGCCCATAAGTGCCACATATTTATTTATTATATTTTTTTAGCGGTTTCTGCCCAAACGATTGTCCCTAGTCATTCAAACTGCCATTATGTTAAAGAACTAGTCAGCGTTTCAAACCTTTACACACTGTAAAAGTGGGTGCCGTAGGTCAATGTTAGTGTGTTGGCCTTCTGATCTGTAGGTCGTGGTTCAATCCCCAGCTGAAGCATAACAAATTTAATATCGAAAAGATTTTTCTTCCGAACGGTTCCTACCTGTCGGCAAGCAATTGGCAATTCTTCCGGCAGAACAATTTGCCATGGAAAAGCTTCTAAAAGAACTCTGTGACAAAGCTCAGAAAAAGTGATGTCGCAAGAGATTTGCTGTTCGGAACCTTAGCCGGTCCCTCTAATACTGTCCAAAAAATTTAACACGCACACCACTAATGGAGGAGAAGCTCGGTCAAAGAGCCCTTTGGGGGCTATTTATTGTTTTTTTTTATTATTTTTTATAAAAGTTTTGCGCTTGCTATAAATGTTGCTTCGACCTGAATTCAGCCACAAGTTTCTATTTCTCATGGTAAATGTTCGATATAATGTCTCTTCAGCTATTATTATGAAGCTGGTCCATCTGAGAAATAGACCTGGAAATGATTGTTTCCAAAAGATGATACTAAAGAAGTTGATATGAATGCTGCCTACATTTGATGTGAATCCCAAATCTGTAAGTTAGCCACCCTTTATGGTAACTTAAGCGTAAAGTGCTTTTCATTTATTTACTATGTGCTGCTTTTATATTTTTATAGTTCTTATAAAATTATATTTGCAGTTATTCTTTGTAATTTCTTTTCTTTTTTTTTCTCTCATCTAAATGTCAATCGCAAAGCAATTGAAAATGATATTTTTAATCCAAATGAGAATTTTAATGAATTTCTTTGAAGTGAATGGAAAATATGTTTATTATTGAATTTTTGAAATGCATTGGAATGAGATTAAGAGGGAGAGAGAGAGAGAGAGTGAGAGTGAGTTACATTATTAAGAGAATAATTCTTATTATTCAGTTTTCATAAGACGGATTTTATTAATAGAAAAGAGAATATAAAACTTTTTTTATTTCATTAGATTTATTTATCTATTTATTGTATTGAATTCAATCATATTTAATATTTTTTAAAATCATTTTTTCTTTACTCTGCAACAGATTGAGCGTGTTAAATCTTACAAAAATTTCTATATTTTTATTATGTTAAGATTTCTTTTCCCCTCCCAATATTTATATGCCCATGCTCATTTTTAAAATGGAAGAAAATAAAATTACACACCAGCCGTAACCGCCCTGACACGTGTTTCTATTGTTATAAATAATAGTCAGTCATTCAGTCAGTCAGTTAGAATAAGTAGGAGAGAGTATGAGTATACTTAACTATGGGTGAGAGAATGACTGAATGAGTTGAGTGAGTGATTGAACGATATGAGTGCATTGATATGTAAGTGTGAAAAATTTGTCAAGGTCTTCTCAAACACACAAACCCAAGGAAACGTATCAATATGCTATTTTCTTTCTGTTGTTGTTGTGTAGTTGTTACTTGATTTGCTGGGCGATACTAGCGTTATGTGATGCGGAAAATATACTTTAATGCGTAGAAAAAAAAAAACGTTTGCCAAAAAAACATTTATATATAATTCGTGCGGAAATTTAGTCAATTTAAAGTAAAATTATACAAACTTTCAGTCACACACGTGCACTTGCTCTAAGACTTATGCTATGCTTATATCATGTAAATATGTATTTACATGTGTTTGCATGTACGTGTTCATATTCGATCGTTATCCTTTTTATCCCTTTTTATTGGTGGTATAAATTACATACATATGTGTGTACCTATGACATCACATACAACGTCAATATGTATGTAGTTATGTGTATTATTTTAAACAATATTTTAATGGTATTTAATTTGAAATTGTAAAAATTGTGATTTTTTTCACTATATAACCCCTTCATTGTTACTTTATTTTTTGTCGTCAGATTTTGTCATGAATATTGATTATTTTTACGCAGTCTTATGATGTCTACAGAAAGTCTCTTTGATGACACTGAGCGAAACTGTTCAGTGACATAAATATTGGTGAAGGGTAATGTAATGCTCAATTTTTGTGTAGTAAAGTTCGTAGAGAGATTACTTTGCCCGATTATCACAGAAGTATTCCGGATAAGGTATACTGCATTGATTGAAACAAGTGGTAATTGGAGGGTGTAATGTCTGGGCTATACACCGGGTGTGGTAAAATTTCCCTTCCGCTATTTTCCAAGTACGTTTTAACGGGCTGTGCAATATGTGACCGAGCATGGTCATAATGAAAATCGATGATTCGTATTTGGTTACCCATTCCAACCATTTTTGGTTCAATGCTAGCTTCAATTTGATGAGTTATTGTCAGTAGGAACCTGGAAGTTGGTTTCCGATTTTGCAATGCTGCGGGGCGCTTATCAACGCTTCAATTTGATACATTACGCTTTGTGCGTCGTGAGATAAGGCCACTATGACAGGTGCTGACGATAAACACTGCTTACTTGTTGTACCGTTCAAGCAGCATTTCAAACATGCAAACTCGCCTTTGGATGTCTCTTGGTTTCTGTTCATATGGAACCCAATTTCCCATTTTCTGGATCATACCGATGTTCTTTAGACGCAATGAAATGGCTTGTTGAATCGCTCCCAAAGATTCAGCAAAGAGCTTGACATGGGTCTTTGTCCAATAAAGCCTTCAATTCAGCCTTACCATGCTCTTTATCGCTTATATCAAAATCGCCACTTCCAATCACCACACTGGAATGCATCACACATCTCGAGGAGCAGAAAATTGAAAATATTGAACTCCAATGTTAAACCATCTTTACTGTATGGCAGCGAGACGTGGAGCACATCAGCGGCGGATATCAATGCTCTGCAAGTCTTTATAAACCGCTGCTTACTCAAGATTTTGAAAATGTTCTGGTCTAACACTATATCAAATGCTGATCTATGGAGAAGACGTAGCAAACGCCAGTATTCATTGAAATTCGGAAAAGAAAATTGAGCTGGGTTGACCATGTTCTGCGTAGACAAAGCGAAGACTTAACAATAAACGCCATCGATTGGAATCCACAAGGCAGCCGAAGACGAGGAAGGCCTGCGAACACTTAGAGACAATTGTTGGAGGCGGAAGCCCGCGCTGTGAACCTGAGCTGGAGCGAAGTTAAGAGGCTGGCACAAGACAGATCTGAATGGATAAAATTTGTTGCGATCCTTTGTTCCTCCCTGGAACTATAGGATTTATACAGTGGCTCACAGCTTATTTCGTACAGTGTATATATTTTTATGTACATGGCTGTAACATCGAAACTAAAAAACTTATCAATAAGTTTTGAATGTAGATGTCTATGTATGTGTTTAGTAAACCTAATAAGAAAACGGGGAACCCCAAAAATTGTTCTTTTTGTCATGCAAGAGAGAAAAACTATTGATCAGCTGATTTTCAGCTCACATCTTATTTCGTACACAAACTTCAATGTAAGTAAGTTTCATTCTGCCGCGCAGTTACAAAGTTTTTTTGAATTGTATGAGTTTTTGGACCTTTTTAACTATTATAACAATTTTTATTATTATTATTTTAAATAGTTAAAGTGCTGTAAATTAAACATTTAGCGTTATGGGTCGTCGTACAACGATGGAACAGCGTAAACTGGTAATTAACCATTTTAGGAAAGGTCAGAGTGTGCGAAAAATTGCTGAAATGACAAATTTAAGTGCCTCAACTGTCCAATACATCATTCAACGCTTCGTTCGCGAAAATCGGTTGGAGAACAAGGGCAGAGAAGCACCTAATAAGATTTTCAACGCATCAGACGAGCGTTATATTGTACGAAAAATTAAGAAAAATCCAAAGTTATCCGCTCCGAAGTTGGCTGCAGAGGTTCAGCGTGAAATAGGAAAATCATCCAGTGCTGAAACTGTCCGACGTGTGCTGCGCAATCATGACTTGAACGGTCGAGTAGCCCGAAAGAAACCATTCATTTCGAAAATGAATATACAACGCCGACTTGACTTCGCCAAAGAGCATATTATTAATACTCCTGCGTTCTGGAATACCGTTATTTTCGCGGATGAGTCTAAGTTTAATATTTTTGGCTCGGACGGAATGTCATATGTTTGGCGTAAAGCTAATACCGAGCTAAACAAGGAGAACCTTAAGCCCACAGTGAAGCATGGTGGCGGTAGCGTGATGGTTTGGGCCTGTATGTCAGCAGCCGGAGTAGGTGAATTGGTTTTTATTGAGGGAACAATGGACAAAATGAAGTACCTCGAGATTCTGAAAAACAATTTACTTCAAAGTGCAGACAAACTGGGTTTGCGGGAAGAATTTCGGTACTACCAAGATAATGACCCAAAACATAAATCTGGGATTGTGCAATCTTGGCTTATTTGGAACTGCCCACACTTGATGTCTCCACCACCACAGTCACCTGACATGAATGTGATTGAAAATCTTTAGTCTATTTTGGACAATAAAATAAGAACACACAAGATTTCTAATAAGCAAGACCTAAAGAAGGTACTGATGGAGGAATGGAAAAAAATCACACCAGACATCACTCAAAAATTGGTGGATTCAATGCCAAGTAGACTCCAGGCTGTCATTAAAGTTAAGGGATGTCATACTAAATATTAAAATCAACTTACTTTGTTTTTAGTTTGAACTTAAAGAGACTGTACGAAATAAGCTGTGACATGAATTTTCCTATTTTTTTCTTATTTTATTTTTTTATAGTGTCAAACACTAAAATTTTGAAAAAGTAAATTTTGGAAAATAAAAAACAAACCTTCCTTTCAAAAATGGCATTTATATTTTGTTCAAATTTTTGCTATATTAGGAATTACGACTGCAGCAATTTTTAAACTGTCACTGTACGAAATAAGCTGGGAGCCACTGTATATATACATAATACTTTGCCTTCTACTGGAATCACCAAGAAGCTCGAAAAATGGTGCCGCTTGACTTAGAGTGATTCGAAAATGGGCGACTGTTGAAACCAGTAGTCATTGGTGATAAGAATTGAATAACGTACGAGAATGCACATTGAAAATAGTAATGAAGAGGCAACCAAAAGCTCCGGAAATAATTAAAAAGTCAATATTGACGGAAAAAAAGGAATGACTGGAAAGGAGTTATCGAAATCCAGCTACTCCAGCCTGGCCAAATTATCGCTATGGAGCTCTATTGTGATCAACTAACGGTATTGAGCAAAGTGATCGAGGAAGAGCTAATTTATTCGATAAATTAAACGCATAGCAGCTAACGGACTGAAGATTAACGTTGGTAAATCTAAAGTTAACCAAAATTTTAGAACCATTTACAGTTATTTTCTTCTTTACAGTTTATAACGAAGCGTTGGAATTCGTCGAATCCATATGTGATCCTGAGCAGACATTGACAATCACATCAATAAAGCAAACCAAGTGTACGGGTACCACCAGCCTTTATCAAATCAGCTATTCATCAAATATCTAACGATGAACTTTGAGAGCGTCCACAATAACAACTGTGCTTTAAAAAAGCTAAAGTAAAAATGGATGGGTTATTCATTAAGTAAACCTGATCTGATGGTTGAACAAGAACAGCAATTGCATGAAACCCCCAAAGTCAAAACGGATATAGGGTAAGGTCAGCACACATTCGGCGCCGATAAATTGAATTGAAAATGCGGGATTTATGGATGAACTGGCATGAGATTCAACATATGGCAAGAGTCCGACAGTGGTGAAGAGATTTATAGAGACCCTTTGCTCTTTCAAGAATTTATAGGAACTCATATATGCGGTTAGCCATATATATTTCGGGAATAGTAAACAAAAAACAAATATTAAACATTGAAAATGATTTCATTGCATCTTAAAATTTCTCCAGAATGATCAATACAGTTTGCGATGTTCTCGAACCAATTCGAAAATCATTTTTGCCACTGTTTTCCGTTTTCTATTAAGCTGCAATATTTTGGTGGACGTCATTAAATACAACAAATTTTATCTATCGCTGATAAAAAATACCTAACAATTTATTTTGTACAGGAGTTAGGGTAGTTTAATGTATATACACTATATTACAAGGTCACCAATGGACAGATTTTTATAGCTAGCACAATTCTTTATGTAGTAGTACATACATACGTACGAGTATATGCATATGCATACATATTTATTGGACATATGAGAATTTTATGTATTCAATTGTGGCAAATGTGATCTAAAATAAGAATATTAAATCACTGCCATACATACGATGCATACATTTACGGTATATATGTAAATTTATACAAATCAATAGAAACACTCACATGCCAATCGATATTTACCACTCACCATTGTAATGTTTCACCTCACCTCTTGAGAAACAAGAACAAAACTTGATTGTATCCACCTAGTCCATCGATGACTGCTTACTCTCCCCATCTATTATGATGTAGACTCTTACCTTTTCAAAACAGCAACAATAACAAATACTTCATCTGTCTATCCAACCAACGAATTATGTTTTTTTTTTACCAACTAGTCAACCAACCAGCCAGCCAACCAACCAACCAACCTACCGACAGACCAAACATTTATCATTTGTTATCATCCAAATCATATTGTAGGGAATTGGGTTGGGGTGAAAACAATTGCGCAAGTCCTTTGGAAGTACATAAATAAGCTACAAATATACAATCATTGGACTATATATGTGTATGTGTGTGTGTGTTTAATATTCAGACATATATTGTAGTATACCTTCATTCACATATTTACAAGTATAGTACATAACTATATACATTCTCATATTGTCTATCGTACATACAAGTTAATAAATCATAAGAGAGCGCGTTTCATTTTTCCTCTTTGTTTGTTTTGTGCTTCAACTTAACTTCTATTAAGTTCATGTTAGGTGCGAATTTTATATATTTATACTACAGCTCGTAAATGCGGAATCAAATATAGTGAACATTTGTTCATATACATATACTCGTACCTTAGAATGTATGTATTTCACTTGCAATGTTCGACAATCAGTGCTACAATCCCCCTAAATTATATGAGAGCATTTTTTTAGGACAGCTCATATTTACCACAAGACAATCAAAGATGGGAAAATATAATAAATGGAAACGCCCACTTTATTAAACACGGCTTGTTTGTTCAATTTGTAATGAATCAATGAATGAGTGTATGAATACAAATATACGAGTACAATTACGTATGAGTATTACAGAAGAGTCTCTCACTGCTGTCAAAATGTATTCGATTCGATACTATGGGAGAACTTCTTCATTTTATTCTTTATTTATTTATGAAGCTTTTCATTATACATACATATATACAATATTTCCTAATATTTCCTAATATTTCCATGGTCGAATGCACTTGAATATGTGTTACAAAATTGACAATTTAAATAAATGACACCAGTGTAACACACCTGCTTTTGTCATATGATGCCTTCTTACATATACATTTATTTACTTACATGTTAAATTTATAAAATAAACGAAAATTATATTATTAAATATTGTTAACTATCAGGTCGCTCTATAAGTTCGTTCTTGGGTGGTTTTAAAATAATAAAAAAAGAAGAATAATATATTTTCCTTCATTATTTGCAATGTCTTCCCAACGTTTAGGTAAATTTTTAATTCACTGCTAAAAAAAATTGTTTGTCCTTGAGCCAACATACGCGTCGATATCCCATTTTATAGCTTCTTTTGAGGTAGGTAGTTCTTATTACTTAAATGGGACTGAATTCCGCGGAAAAGGTGAAAATCGCAAGCTGCAATATCCTCAGAGTATGATGGATGCGGCATTAGCTCCCATCCGAGCTCGTTCAGCTTGCCTAAGGTCTGTCTTGCGATATGAGGTCTTGCGTTGTCGCGGTGAAACAAAACTTTGCGTCTATTGACTAAAGACGGACGATTGGTTTCAAGTGCTTCATTCAGTTTGGATAGTTGATGGTAATAATAATCAACTGTGATCATCTGGTTTGGTTCCAGCAGATCAAAATAAATGATACTGGCCATATCCCACCAACAGGAGGCCATCGCTGGAGGTGGGTTCTGATGTTTCATCTTTATCCAACCACTAGCGTTTGCGAACAGGATTATTGTAAAGGACCCATTTTTCGTCCCCAGTAACGAAACGGTTCAAAAAACTCTCATTTTCAAGCCGCTGCAGCAGCTGAGAACACACTTTCACTCCTTACTGAAGGTTTGCTACGAAAAGTTTATGCGGAACCCATTTACCCAACTTTGGAACCCTGCCCAATTAAACCAGATGCCTGTAAACTGTGCCATGCGATAAATTTAACCTTCCAACCATCATATCGACTGTCAAACTTGGCTCAGCTTCCCCAAGTTCCAGCATGGCGTCGGAGTTAAAGATCTCAGGACGACCAGAGCGTGGGGCATCCTCAACGTCACAATCACCACTTCGGAGTTTGGAAAACCACTTTTGCGCAATCCTTACACTCACGGTATTCTCCCCATAATTTGCGTTTATTTCTGCAGCACACTAATGTGCGCATTAATTGTATGACAATATTAGAAGTGGGTGCCGTAGCTCAGTGGTTAGTGTGTTCGCCTTCTGATCTGTAGGTCGTTGTTCAATCCCCGGTTGGTGCATAACAAATTTAATATCGAAAAGATTTTTCTTTCGAACGGTACCCACCTGTCGGCAAACAATTGGCCATTCCTACCGACAGTAACAACTTGCCATGAAAAAGTTTCTAAAAAGAACTCTGTGACAAAGCTCAGAAAAAGTGATGTCACAAGTGTTCTGCCGTTCGGAACCGGCTAAAATAAGTAGGTCCATTCTAATACTGTCCAAAATTTGGGACGCACAACAGTAATGGAAGAGAAGCTCGGCCAATGAGCCCTTTGGGGCTTTAAGTGCCACATATTTATTTTATTTTATTAGAAGGGACCTACTTATATTAGCCGGTTCCGAAACACAGCGCCCTTGTGACGTCACTTTTTCTGAGCTTTGTCATAGAGCTCTTTTTGGAAGCTTTTTCATGGCAAATACGAAATTATAGAGATATCATTAAACAAGCCCAAATAGTGAGTTTGTATGGGAGCTGTACCTGTGTACCTAATATAGCTGTCTCACAACAATTTTAAAATGGAATTTAGCGATATAATTGAATGAGCCAAAATAGTAATATTGTATGGGAGGTACATATATAAAATAATGGGTTTATTTCTCGCTAAAATATGAACTCACGTAACAAATATAGTTGTTCTGGATAAAATATTAAATGGGTTGTGGCAGTTTCAAAACTCGGTAGTTGGTAAATCATGCACATTTTCATTGCTGAGAAAATATGTTAATTTTTTACGGCACTCATATCATTTTTCTTCTTCTTTCTTTATTGTTATTTTTTTTTTTTTGCAAAGAGCTATCAGAACAGGTTGCAGGTCATGAAAAATTCACTACATTCTTTCAGATTCTATTAAATTACTAAATTTTAGTTTCTAATTTAAAATACAATAAAATTAAATTTATATATAGCCTGTTTCATTCATTTCCATCGGAATCCTATGAATGGATTGGAAATTTCACTGGTATGACAGATCTCATAGAATATGATCGGCGATTTTGATGATTTGGTCCATTGTGTCAACTCTGGTGGAATTCACACTTGAAATTTTTCGTACACATGATTTTAGCTAAAAAGGAACATTTTGTAGAGTTGAAATCAAATTTAAATGATTTTATTAACAATTCCAAAAATTTTAGTAATTTATGATGCCCCAAATAATTTGTTGACTGAAATGTTTGGTGTGTTGAGAATGAAAACAATAAGAGAAATTAATTTGTGGCAAAATAGACAATTTCCCACTCATTCCACTCGTATAAAAGAAGTGTTCGAACCAAATGTGTTGTGAACCAAATGGTTGGCAACACAAACAATTTCCGATAAGCTTCCGTTTTATAAATCCTTCACTTTTCATGGTCATGTGTTCATAACGAGTGTTTTTAAACGCATTTCCGCCATCTCATCTCCCATATTTCTGCCCCTACCCGATTTCAGAGAAAGATTGCACAACAATAAATTTATTACATGTAAAACATAAAGAGAACAAAATAATTCTATCAATGTGACATACTTACATGCATATATGATTGTTACACCAATAACATCACAAAATTAACAAAAAACAATAGCAATAATATTCATAGAATTCAACTGTGCTGTAATTATGCATGTTGTGAATGGTGAATATGGGCAAAGTCAGATAATTGCAATTGTGAGGGAGAAATAAAAACACACCCAGTAAGAGATAGAGAGAGAGAGAGAGAGAGAGTGAGAGTGAGAGTGCATCGAAGTGGTGAACATTTGACATTTAATAAATTTGAATATCACCAACGATGTGGTAACGTTTCGTTTTCTTTTTGTTGGGAACACTGACCCCAACAAGAAGCAGCGAACTCTTTGCTTTCGAACAATGTACAAAGGAAGTACTATAATTTATATCATATTTATATACAGTGGCTCCCAGCTTATTTCGTACAGTGACAGTTTAAAAATTGCTGCAGTCGTAATTCCTAATATAGCAAAAATTTGAACAAAATATAAATGCCATTTTTGAAAGGAAGGTTTGTTTTTTATTTTCCAAAATTTACTTTTTCAAAATTTTAGTGTTTGACACTATAAAAAAATAAAATAAGAAAAAAATAGGAAAATTCATGTCACAGCTTATTTCGTACAGTCTCTTTAAGTTCAAACTAAAAACAAAGTAAGTTGATTTTAATATTTAGTTGACATCCCTTAGCGTTAATGACAGCCTGGAGTCTATTTGGCATTGAATCCACCAATTTTTGAGTGATGTCTGGTGTGATTTTTTTCCATTCTTCCATCAGTACCTTCTTTAGGTCTTGCTTATTAGAAATCTTGTGTGTTCTTATTTTATTGTCCAAAATAGACCAAAGATTTTCAATCACATTCATGTCAGGTGACTGTGGTGGTGGAGACATCAAGTGTGGGCAGTTCCAAATAAGCCAAGATTGCACAATTCCAGATTTATGTTTTGGGTCATTATCTTGGTAGTACCGAAATTCTTCCCGCAAATCCAGTTTGTCTGCACTTTGAAGTAAATTGTTTTTCAGAATCTCGAGGTACTTCATTTTGTCCATTGTCCCCTCAATAAAAACCAATTCACCTACTCCGGCTGCTGACATACAGGCCCAAACCATCACGCTACCGCCACCATGCTTCACTGTGGGCTTAAGGTTCTCCTTGTTTAGCTCGGTATTCGCTTTACGCCAAACATATGACATTCCGTCCGAACCAAAAATATTAAACTTAGACTCATCCGCGAAAATAACGGTATTCCAGAACGCAGGAGTCTTAATAATATGCTCTTTGGCGGAGTCAAGTCGGCGTTGTATATTCATTTTTGAAATGAATGGTTTCTTTCGGGCTACTCGACCGTTCAAGTCATGATTGCGCAGCACACGTCGGACAGTTTCAGCACTGGATGATTTCCTATTTCACGCTGAACCTCTGCAGCCAACTTCGGAGCGGATAACTTTGGATTTTTCTTAATTTTTCGTACAATATAACGCTCGTCTGATGCGTTGAAAATCTTATTAGGTGCTTCTCTGCCCTTGTTCTCCAACCGATTTTCGCGAACGAAGCGTTGAATGATGTATTGGACAGTTGAGGCACTTAAATTTGTCATTTCAGCAATTTTTCGCACACTCTGACCTTTCCTAAAATGGTTAATTACCAGTTTACGCTGTTCCATCGTTGTACGACGGCCATAACGCTAAATGTTTAATTTACAGCACTTTAACTATTTAAAATAATAATAATAAAAATTGTTATAATAGTTAAAAAGGTCCAAAAACTCATACAATTCAAAAAAACTTTGTAACTGCGCGGCAGAATGAAACTTACTTACATTGAAGTTTGTGTACGAAATAAGATGTGAGCTGAAAATCAGCTGATCAATAGTTTTTCTCTCTTGCATGACAAAAAGAACAATTTTTGGGGTTCTCCGTTTTCTTATTAGGTTTACTAAACACATACATAGACATCTACATTCAAAACTTATTGATAAGTTTTTTAGTTTCGATGTTACAGCCATGTACATAAAAATATATACACTGTACGAAATAAGCTGTGAGCCACTGTATATATACTCATCCCTTATCTCCACCATTTAAGTGGATTTCCATACAAAATGGACGGAAAAATACCTAAATTCAACAATAGCTGGCCAGGAATCCTTGAAATGTATATGTTAATGAAATGTATCCATGAAATCTATGATTGACTCCTATTAATTTGTCTTCTTCAACATTTTCTTGAAGCATATTTATCCCCTATCCGCAATCCTTAAGGGAACTCTCATACAAAATTACTGAAAAAACATTTGGAAATCCACAAATAACTCTATCACTTAAGAGGAATCAATTCTATGAGATTGAAATATACATATGACCGATGCTCTAAATTCTTCCTTCCCAAAATTTTCTTTGAGCTAATTTACATCTTATATCCATCCTTTAATGAGGTTCCCATAGAAAGTGACCTAAAAACAATTAAAATTCTAAAATTGCTGCTCAGAAATCACTCCTAGAGCTATGGAATGTATGACCAATCCTCATTAATTTTTTTCTTCTAAACATTTTATCTGAACATACTTACTCCATATACCCATTTCTTAGGGTTCGCCTACAAATTTGATGTTTTCTTTGTGCTTCCGTGGTAAGAAATGCTTGAAATCGTTCAAAAATTTGACCTGTCTTAGTTCACACCCATGGAAGTTTTTGGCAAAAAAATTCTTACATTATGCTGCAAGTGAAAAAGTTGCGATCACATATCAATAATAGTACAATTCGTCGAAGCTGTGGACAGTATATCATAAGGCTCAAAAGCATTTTCCGCACAACATTGTTGCCATTTACACACTGGGCATAAGAGTATACCGTGCTGCTCTGTCTCAGCCTATTTGGATGCTACCACATATAATTGTTTCTCTAACTGTCTACAGGGTGACTTTAAAAAGCCACTAAGGCGACTAAGGAGGTTTGGAGAAAAAAAAAAAAAACATTTTTAAACATCAAAATACACACAGACACACTCTTTTACATACCTAGTTGAACATTAAACAGTTTATCAACCACAATCATCATCACACATACGAGTACAGGCGCAACCACAAATCAGACAATTTTATCCCATTAAGAACGCATTTAAATCACTTTAACACACTCACTCGAGTGCAACCGACAATGACAATGAATGTTCAACAGCAGCAGTAGCAGCAGCAGCAGCAGCAAGTAGCATTCTGATGATCATACAGAAGTATAATCATGATGATGATGAAACATCATCAAACCAAAAGGCATCAACCGCCAACAGATACGAGTATCACCACCCCAACCAAACAAACAAAGGCAATAGCAAGTGGTGCGATTTTGGACGCTTTATGTAGACTCGTTAACAGTTCTAGTCAGTCACCCCTTGTTACTTATTATTATTAATGTTGTTGTTGTTGTTGTTGTTGTTTAGCATTGTTGCACAGCATGTTGCAACAACCAGCAGTTTAAATTAACAAATTCAACAACAACAACAACAACTAAACCAAAAAAAAAAAAAAAAGGTACACGCTTGAGGTATTTTTTCAAGTCCTTTTCGTTTAGTGGTACTCGTATACATACGTGTACGAGCAAGCATCTACCCAAAAGTGCTTTAGTATA
The DNA here is from genome assembly GCA_963854835.1 of Megamerina dolium. Taxonomy (NCBI): domain Eukaryota; kingdom Metazoa; phylum Arthropoda; class Insecta; order Diptera; family Megamerinidae; genus Megamerina; species Megamerina dolium. The sequence goes on along the minus strand of OY978529.1, from coordinate 2,066,619 downwards.
AGTTATGCGTGTCTTTGTAACGATTACGCTTCTTATTGTTTTTTTTTTTTTTGCTGTTCTTCATCTTCTTTGTTTTTATTGCGCGCTGCTGGTTTCCCATTTTTGTTCTTTTGCTCTAATATGTTCAAGTATAAAGTAAACTGTGTTAGTGAGAAAACAGAAACAGGAAATAGCAACAATAACAACATTAAAAAATTAATACAAAAGCCTTCGTGTATAAAATAATTCAATCAGGATTTGCACTTGCATTCACTTAGCTCATTTGCTCACTCACAAATCATACACCCACTCAAATAATACGTAGAAGGACAATTATATCGTTTGGATGAATCTTAAAAAATTTATAGTGATTTACGACATTTATTAGGTGTAAAAAAATCAAAAAAGGTATAATTCATTGGCATTTTGATTGATCAAAAAGTCAATTTAGCGCGCTTGGAAAATGATGTGGAGTCGACCATTATGTTTACTTCACTTCTGCGAAGATTTCTGGTAACCAAACGATAAATTAGACGTTGACGACAATCTTTCGTAAAAAAGTTGCATCACCTGTGACGATATTGTAGGCAGCACCGTGACCATTTATTGTGAGTATTTCTTGTTGAAAAAATTCCCATTGTATGCGGAGAAATTCTTTTTCGATGCAATCGAAACAAAACATATATATACAGGTTTTGCATTTCAAATTCCACCTTATTCAATAGAAATGCATCACTTTCCAAGCCAAATTCACCTTGTTCTAATCCAAACCAAATGGCTCTTACAAACAAATTGCTCCCTTTTAGAAACCAAATTCATTTGTTTTTCAAATCAAATTCGCCTTGTTCAAATGCCCTCTTTTTCAAACCAAATGCATCAGTTTGCAAAACAATTGCACCCTGAGATGCTATTATTCTACATACATAGTTTGGGTACAGGGACCGAGTGATATTCCAGGGAAAGGCGAGGCTGGGTTGCGAGTGACACAGTCGCAGTCACTACCGGACATTGGCTGATGAACAACAAGCGATCAGACTGGGATTACCATCGAATGGAGAAAACTTAATTTCCCATTTTTTTACAGTATACAGCTCTTGTGCGTCATCAGCCTATCAATTCCTTTTTGAACGACCTTACAGTATTTGTCATCCTTGCACATGACCGTGATATATTTTTGTCCATCATTCAAAGTAGTAGACAATATACAAGGATATTTCTTTACCTTTTCATATTTTATATTTATCCTCTCCCGGCCTCCACTGTCTCTTTGCTCTATTCAAAACTCATTCCGAAGTATAGAGTGAGGAAGCCGGCTATAGCCCTAAAACCCTTGATAGTACACTGTTTGGTGATCTATACTTATAATTATTATTATTATACAGGCTATTCAATGCACTGCGACCTAAAATCTTATAATTACTGCGGGCTTGATTTTACCTATGTGGTTTGGAGTCAAGATTCTGTTACCAAGGTAACCAAGTCTACATCTTGCCACCGCTGGGCAATCGCATAGAATATGTTCCGATGTTTCCTGCTCCTCATGACAGAGTCGACAAGTATCGTTTTCTACCACACCTATTTTCTTCATATGGTAATTGAGTCTACAGTGCCCAGTGAGCAGCTCTGTGTAGAGTTTTATGACATTTGGCCTATGCTATAAATAAAAATGCAGGAAAATCACTCAGAAGGCAGAAGGTTTATGCATAATCAACAGTGGCATAAAATATAATGCTGCATCTTTTGGTGATATTGATGACTTGATGATTTGATGATATTGTCACGCTACTACCCTAGGAAGGTTTTTAATCATTCTCAGCATTCATTACAATTTTCCTTTTAAAAGAAGATCGGGATAATGGTAAGATAGATTGTACCGGCAAGTGATAGCCTGCCTAAATCGTTGAGCATCCACTTATTCTTCAGCTTACGGTATTATTGTAGTGTATTCTAGGCTGAAATTTTATTTTCTAGAATATTTTAGAGAAGACCTCGTAATAGTTAGTAATGTAGTAAAACATTCATCAAAGACAGTGCTAGAATGTCATGAGTTACTAATCGAGTTTGCTCAGTATTTTCGCCATAAATGTCCTTTGGGTACCCTCTCATCGAAATATCGAGGGTACCCGAGGGATGTCAATGCCGTTGTCAACTTGGAAATTATTAATAGCTAGGGACACGGCAGCAGACGGCAAGATGTCTAACCACGTGATGAATAACAGAAGAACAATTGGAGTTGCAGTATCTTACTGCTTTATTTCTAGGCAAGCCGGTAGACTAAGGGTACCACATTCGGGCTTTTGTAGAAGCTGTCAAGAGAAAAAAGAGACAGAAACTGTAAATGGGGGTGCTTGACTTAATACGTTCGGAATCGGCTATCTTGACAGAATCACCGAAATTGCAACCATACAATTAACAAAGACAATTTCGTTTATTAAATCCACAGAATGGGTCAAAGTGGACCCAGTGAGATAAGGATTAGTTCCCATGGTATCGAAATACGTTATATGGCAGCCACAGTACCTAACCTATATCTTTTCTAGCTAGCAACACAGTTGACCTAGTATGGTTGAAGTCAATCACTCTTTTAGGGGGACAGCCACATAATCCATCTTATCTAGGATGGATATTTTTTTCCAAATAACTAAACTAGGTTTTTTGAAAATAACGTGTTTCTAGAGAAGGTTGAAATTCTTTTAAGAAACAGTTTTGTCTCCGTCATCGACGCCCTGATCGTTCAAGTTTTTAATATGCAACCACTTTAACCTTTGAATGAATGAATAAAGGAAACTAGAAAACAGACCCCATTCATGTTGGTCTCCTTGATGTGGGAAAGGGGCTTAAATGGTCATGTGGATTTTCTGTGGGTGGGGATCTTTTCATCTTGATTGTTAGCAGACACTAGCGGTAATATGGGAAATTCTCTAGTCGGAGGGATTTCATGTCATCGTGAACTAAGAGGAATGCTTCGTAATAGCGGTAGATGGAGTCTGGGTTGTCCCGAGATTAGAACACCTGCAACACTCTACCAGCGACTAATGCAAAGATTGCCGTACCAACAAAAAAAGCATCCTAAGCCAAGGTGTCTATCCGTGCGGATGGCTGAATGGTCGGTGGGTGGATATTGAATAGCTGATCGCGAACGGTCCCCTCCGACGCCCGGTCAAGGTCGGTTGTATAAGTTGTATAAGACATGAATGATTACTTTCTTCGGTAAACTTGATATAATAACTACTATAATTATTTCATTGAAAAGAAAAAGTGTACATTTGTTGAGCTCTATTTTTGCAACCTCTATGATGCAATACTCAACTGGAGATGTTTTGGCGGATTACTGAGCTTAATTGGGTCTAAGCGAAAATCTTTGAAGTTGGTAAAAATTCAAAACAATCATCTTTTAGCATGGAGCGATTACATTTGTTATTGTAAACGTTGTGACGAAATACAAAATTTATTTTCCTTGAAATTGCACTTGCATTTATTTAATAATATTTGGTATTATATGTATGTACATATATAAAATGAGTACAAGTACTTACATATCTTATAACTTATATACAATATATATGTACTTCAGTAAATATAATATTCTACAGAATATTAAGAGACAGGTGCTACCAAAATTTGTCTGTTTGCATTAGAGTCTGGTAGTGAATTGCATTTAGCACTTAGCAGCGAGTATATGTACCTATGGATGTGTATACTCGTACTATGTACATACATATACCATATACATATATACATATTTATATACTTATAAGCATATATTGTATATTGTGCATAAAGTGAAGTGCAATTTTATGCAATTTCAGCAAATTTTCTTCTTCTTATTTTTAACATTTTTTATATTTTTTATTTAATTTTTATTATTTTTTTTTTTTTTGCATTTGATTTCGTTGCGAAGGTATATATATTTGCATATATCTACATATATATGTTACATATTGTATAATATGTACATTGTTATGTTCTTCTATATTCTTACCTATGCACATGAAAGCGAAGAACGAGCGAGAGTGCGCGCAATCTATACGAAGGGTTGCCATAGCAAAAATTCGAAATTAGCAATACTGAATTTTAAAATCATAATTTCTGGAATCTAAATGATCTTATCCATCTAAAAAATGCCACAAAGGGTCTAAAATATTTGAATGCTTTTTGATTTTTTTAACCACAACTGTTTTGGAAATTTCCGAGACTGTTTCAGAATATTAAATCGGGTTTTGATACATTTGATGAAATTTTCTGCATACCAAAAATATGTAAATAGTTTTCTTCTTCAAAAGAAGAAGAAAATTGATTACCATTCTGACGTCTTAAAATTACCATTAATTGTCGATGCAATAGCAATGGCTTGCGAATTAAATTTGTACAATTTTAAAGCGCTATTTTAATAAATTTTCATTACCTAAAGAGATATTTGAACTGATTTTATAAATTTTACAAATTGCGATCTTTCTGTAATACATTTATTCATCTGACTTGACTTTTTCTTGTTCTTTCTGTTTATGTATATTCACACTAACAAATGAAAAAAATGCTAATATGACTTATTTATTCCTAATAATATTATTGTAATAATATTATTGTAATGCCTTTTCTTAATTGTCTCAAAATTGTCTCGTTCAATCAATACTTCGACTACAAAGTCAATCAAATGCCATTCAACGACATTGCCATTCATCTGGCAACTCGCTGCATACAGCGAGTAATTCTGTGTTTCAACAATATCGAGTAACAAAAAAAAAAAAAAAACTAAATGTAGCTCAATATTTGAAAAAAATTTCTGATTGTTCGTTTTTTTTTTTAATAGATGCTTTAAATTTCTATTGCTGTCTATATGCGGAGAGTAGAATCCTTGAAACATCACATTTTCGAAGCTATTTCACAGAGCTCTTTCACAGAATCTCTTTCATGGCAAATTATTATTGTCGGAAGAATTGCCAATTATTTATCGATATGGTAAATGCCTATTGAAAATTTAAATGTTTATATTTTACAAGCGAAATTATATACATATAATGCGTTTGATTGCTATAAGTGTTCAATTAATATGACGGGTTTTAAGGTATCGTAACCTGTGTAATTTTAATTTCCCAATTAATAGACTTCAACCAGGAAAAAATTAATATGATATTAAAAAAATGTGCATTATTTAACGAATTTTGTTCATTTACCTTTGATAACTCCGAGCCAATTTGTTTCGATTTTTTCATATTTGATGAGTGATGATTGGTCTTAAACGTTCATATATCAATTTCAGGATAAATGGAATTGCCATTTCAAGATTCTCCATTCAACATTTTTAAATCGAACTAAAAAATTAAGACTTCGTTGGTCAAACCGTTTGTGCTTAAACATTTGTATAAATTCTTTAACACGATGGAATTTCTAAGAAATTTCAAAATTGTAGGTGGTTGTTGTGAGTCAAGTTAAAAGCCATGAGAGAGAGAGAGAGAGAAAGAGAAAGGGCTTTCTTTAATTTTATATAGGGTTCTCCCTAAAGGGATGGAGATGGAGAATAGGTATGGTTAGGTTAGGTTAAGTTTTGTGGCTGCCCTCTCTCTGAGAGGACACACTTAGGCCTGAAAGGCCCATTGTGATACCATCGAGCTTCTCTTGCAATACTGTTGTGCGTGTTAAATTTGGACAGCATTAGAAGGGACCTCCTTATATTAGCCTAGCCGGTTCCGAACGGCAGAACCCTTATGACATCACTTTAACTTAGTTTTGGCACAAAGCTCTTTTAAGAAGCATTTTTGGCAAATTGTTACTGCCGGAAAAATTGTCAATTCTTGCTGGAAGGTGGGTATCGTTCGAAAATCTTTTCGATATCAAATTTTGTTAAGCTTCAGCCAGAGCTTGAACCCACGACCTACAGATCAGAAGTCCAACGCACTAACCACTGAGCTACGGCACTCACTGAGAATAGGTATGTTGCAGAAAAATTTTACGATGGGAAAAAAATGGAGGTTGGGCATATATTTTACCTTTTAGGGGTACCTTGAGAGCCGATGAGAGGCTCTGGGTTGGGATCATTTGCCAATTTTCAGCTGCTGTTACGTTCATTATTTAGCCTCACCTCCTAAGAATGGAGATTTTGGTGAGCAAATTATTGTGTGTCTGTCATATCGGCTTGATGCCACAAGGACACCTTTAGAATAGTCGCAGCATAGTCTAGCTAAGTTCTGAAGATAGGGGATGGGTATATTTCGTAAGATATTGAAGAAACAAAATTAATGGGTCATGGGTCATACATTTTACCCTTTTAGCGGTGGAGACTGCAGAAGGTAGGTATGAATTTTATAAAAGTCATAATTTTAAAGGAGAGCTTAGCGAAGGGATGGAGTTTGGAATTGAGTTCGAAGAAAATGTTGGTCGACTTGGCAATTAATGTTTCTAGTGACATTATATTATGGTTAAACGATATTGGAAGTGTTGAAAAAATACTTTCTTCCAACTTTAAGTCACGTGAGAGTGACACTGCAAAATAGAACTTTTCTATTTTGGAGTTATTTTCATTTTGGGACGTCTGTTATAATATTTTTTTTTTATAAGTTATGTCTTTTCCGTTCTCTTTTTCCCTACAAGCATGTAAATATATTTTTTTTTTTCATATGCATAATAAGTCCACTTCGTATATGACCAACTACTAGACGATTTTACAATACTTCAGTCGTAGTTTTGAAATTATTTTCAATTTAGTTTGTTTTTTTTCATCCAGCATTATTTTGCTTATAACATTTTATTTGTTTTGTTTCTCTTGGTCAGTGATGGCGTACAATTACGTCTTTTGTAATATGAACTAAATATTTTTTATATTCATATTTATTTATTTTTAATTTTGTTTCTTTTACTCTTTTTGTATAACAAATAAAAATCGTTTATATAAATATTTTGTATTTAAATGAATAGTGTTGTTGTTGTTGTTGGTATTATTGCTATACAAAATTATGTATGTATATACATATTGTGCAAGCGTGAAGTTGCCACACAGACAATATGAACATATACCATACATATTGTCCATAGTACGTATACTTGTAGAAGACAATAACAAAAAATAAAAATCAAAATAAGAAAAGAGACCTTTATAGAAATGCATTTGGGAAATATGACACTTTCTGCATTATCACAATGTCTTACAAGTGGTTGTGATTGTGGTTGAAAATAGGCGTAGGATATATATGGTATGTATGGTATGATACATATGAAGGGGTTGCTTTCAAAATGTATTAAAAACATTTTCAAATTCAGATTTCAAAGATTTTGAAGAATATTTTAAAAATTATTAATTAGTATAAACTACCAAGGAATTTGACACTACTCACGTTTTAGCCACAACCCCTTCATATGTAAATATATTGTAGGTATATGAAAAATATGTGTAGATCATGGTTTATGTTGATCATAGGGATGATCATAATAATATTATTGAATTTTATTCCATAGGATAAACTGTACAGCTTTGTAAACTTTGTACAGCTATAATTCTAAAGAAAAGAGAAAGTACATGTAAAGATGCGAAAGTGGGCGACTTAGGCTTTTTATCGCTTATTTACGCGCACATGTGTCTTAATAAATAAATTTAATTTTATATATCGATTTAGCTGAAAAGCTTGATAACTTTATATTTCCCATCGCAAAGTGTGAAAGCATTGACTCACACAACATACTTTTGCATGAGAAGTAGGTGCTGTTTTTATCCGATTTAGCTCATTTTCAAATATGTCAATTATTTACTTACGTACTTATGTAGCCATTACAAGCTAAAATCAATTTAGTCGGAATTTAGCATGCTTCGCCATCCAACCCTATCCTTCGCTAGCTGGCGTCAGTTAGAAATTCCAAGCGCTGACAAATTCTCCAGTACTTGATCTTTCCACCGGAGGTTAGGTCTTCCTCTTCTGCGTTGTCCCACGGCAGGTTCCAAATAAAACACCTTCTGAGACGGAGCATGTTTTTCCAGTCGCTGAATTTTAATGCGCTCTGCTGTGTCGGTGTCGGCATACAGCTCATACAGCTTATGGCTGTGCCTTATTCGTTACCCTCCACCAAGGCAAACAGGTCCAAAGATCTTGCGTAGGACTTTTCTCTCGAAAACTCCAAGCATTCTCTCATCTGAGCTGGAAATTGTCCAAGCTTCGGCGCCATATGTAAGAACAAGCATGATGAGATACTTGTAAAGTGTGGTTTTCGTTGCTCGAGAGAACGTCCGACTTTTCAATTGCTTACTTAGCCCAAAGCAGCATCTGTTAGGAAGAGTGATCCTTCGCAATATCTCCAGGCCGACGTCATTACTGGTGTTAATGCTGATTCCAAGATAGATAAAGTCCTTCACTACTTTAAAAGCGTAGTTATTAACAGTGACTGGCTGTCCAAGACGCTAGGACTCTTTGTTTGTTGATACTAGGTACTTCATCTTGCCCCCGTTCACCGTGAGACCCATTCGATGCGACTCTCTTTCCAAATTTGAGAATGCTGCACGTGTTCATGCCGATTATGTCAACAGCATGACACTTTTGTTGAAGATAGTGCCGTTATGTCGATATGTCAATTAGCTAGCTCGATTCTAATACATATATTTATATGGGAGGTATGCGTGGTTTTTATCTGATCAACACATTTTCAAATATATTGTATATATTCCGTGATCGGACTACCTTTATATGCCCAGTTAGGTATGGTTTTTATACGATAACGCTTCTTTTCTTGTGGTAAGAGTTCTTTTACATACTAAGTTTTAGTCCGAGATCTTCATATTATGGAGCATAGAGTGTGAAAGCACATATTCAAGGATACAAGTTTTTTAGAACTCTAAATGACAGCTTGTTGATGACAACTCTTTCTCGCTGGAAACCTTAACGTTTGAACAACGTTGGGATATAATGCATATAGTGCGTTCATTGAAAAGAAGTATTGGTCGAAATAAGGCACCCACCGCGCCTGCTGCTGAATGTGGCTGCCATAGCCGAGAGTGTGCGACTCAGTCCCGGAACATCGACTCGCCATCGATCTCAACAATTCAAAATTTCACGTTTTTCCATATCCGGAAATTGAAGACATGGACTGGGACAATCGTTGATTTCAGCATAATGGTGCACTATGCCATACGGCCCATGCCACAATCGATCTTCTACGCGCCAACCTTGGTAATCGTATTATCACCCTTCTCGGCGATGTCAATTGGCCTGGCCACCTCGGAGTTGCGATTTGACGCCGTTAGACTTTTTTTTGGTGGGGTGCCGTGAATGACAGATATTATGCGAACAATTCATTAATGATTCAGGCCCTTTAAGGCGAATATCGACCAAGCCATTCGTGAGATAGAGCCAGAAACCGTCAGCAAGGTATTGGAAAATTGGTATTGACACTTCTTTGAAGCCATCAGAGGCAGCCACATGAATAAAGTCGTGTTCCATAAATAATGAGAATGGTTGCTCTTTCGCAAAAACCAATAATATATCCAAAAAAAAATATAACTTATTTTTGTCCACCCTGTATTTCACAATGTATCCATACAAGACACAATTATCCTGTGTGGTTGCAGAGTGAAATCAATTCCAGCTACTCCGTACTTAATCAAGAAATATCAATAATAAAATTTATATCATCTTTCAAATTTCATATCCATTGTAAACGATCCGTATTAATATGTGCGGCCTACTGCCATTAACTAAGGACTTACTAAAGCTGCATGCATGCTATTTCTGGCACACAGCAAACAAACAAAAAATTGCTCTCTTAATGTATGGTGTTTCTGATCAATTTGTATATTTGTATTGGTATGTTTGTAATTAAAATGAAATTCTATTATTATTATTATTGTTATTGTTGATTAATTTGTTTATCATAAATACGATGATGGTGCTGCTTGGTGGTCGATCGTTCGACAGTTTAATAGCAACAAGGAATGGCTTTAAGAAAAACAAAACAACAACAAATACAATATCAATACCGAAAGGAAAAATAATATGAATAGAAATAACAATAGCACGATTTACATATACAGGGTGATTTTTTAAGAGCCTTCGGAAAACATAAAATTTATAAAAATTTATGAAATCTTTATTTGAGTCGATAGAACGATCTATTTAATTGAATAATTAAAGATGATTTCATGTAAATGTTGACCACGGCTACGCCTCAAATGGTTCATATGCTGGGTCCAATTTTGCTATACTTTCTTCAACATATCGGCCGGTATTTCACGAATAAATTCTTCTGGCTTCCAGAGCATCAACCGTTGCGGACTTGTCACTATAGACATGAGCCTTAACATAGCCCCACAAAAAATAGTCTAAAGGCGTTAAATCGCACAATCTAGGCGGCCAATTGACCGGTCCCAAACATCAAATAAACTGTTCACCGAACTCGTTTCTCAATTGGACCATTGTTGTGAGTGCTGTGTGGCATGTGGCACCTTCTTGTTGAAACCACATGTCAGCAAAGTCCAGCTCTTCCATTTTGGGGGAGAAAAAAAGGTTTGTAATCATCGCGTGGTAGCTCTCGCCATTCACAGTAACGTTTCCGCCTTCGTCGCCTTTGAAAAAGTACGGTCCAATGATGTCACCGGCTGCTCTTCACACCAAATATGGCAATATTGATTGTTCACATATCCATTCAACCAGAAATGAGCTTTGTCGCTGACCACAATTTGTACTTTCTTAACCGAGCATGAATTTTGATCATAAAATTCAATAATCTACAAGCATTGTTCGGTTGTAAGTCGATTTATGGTTAAAAATTATAGACCAAACTGAGCATGTTTGACAGTAACATGTTAGACGAAAACAGCTGAGCTGTCAAAAACAGTGTTGCCAAAAAATAACCCTTTATATGGACAAATCGTTTTAGAGATGTTTGCTATTAACTACAAAAAAGTGCAAATATTACGTTTTTCGCGAATATCTCGAAAACGTTTCTTTGGAAAAATGAATGAAGATAAGTTTCTCTTTCAGCGGCTCAAGCTTATTTTAGAAAACTTACTTTTTTTGAGGTACTCGCAAAAGTGGAAAAAATTGTCGAGTAGTGTTATTTATACTAATACACATATACAGAAAAGCTTAAATTGTCTCTGTTAATAAACATATTTTGAATAATAGTGGCATTGTGCAATTGTCTACTAGGATTCCAGATATACGACCGCGTACCAAATACTCGATGGTGTAGTGTCTCTGTTGGTGTAGGCGTTTGTTGGTTGACATTATGCGCATTATTTGATTATGTATACAAATGAGAGCATTTTGCCACACAGTAGCTCTACACATAAGTATGGGCATTTTGTTTATTTATTTATTCAACAATAATAATGACTTCTTCAAAACACAAACACACACACACACAGCTTCCTTCTTTAAAAATTTTTTTTTCAATTTTCAGAAGAATTTGAAGTGGCTGGCTACAATTTAAAATTGATTACAATTTTGTGATTGTTTTAATATTGATATTATTATTATTATTATTATTATTATTATTGTTGCTGTTACTTGATACATTAGGATAAACGTATCGCTTTTGACCTCACATAGTGAAATTATGATCATAAAAATTGAAAATTATCGCATAGCGCTCATTCATTAAATCCAAATGTAATATATTTAAAATTTCACTACAATGTTTGTTACGGTATCAATGAAATAGTTTTATTTTAGAGAATGTATTTTTTCTTACCTCAAAACTTCCAAAGAAAAATCTTTTTAGTACCAACTCTGCTTGTTGTAGATTCCGAGAGATGACACAGCCACACGAAAAACCTAAAATGTCTTTCCAGCAGACGAGATACCCACTTGTATTAGGGGTCGCTAAACTCGAATGAATTCGTTGGTTTGACTTGGTCAGCTTTGATCTTTTGTCATTCATTGAAATTCACAAAAGTGTCCTTAGAGAACTTAAATGTCTGACAGACTCCCTTGCCTTTCGTCTCTGCTCTTTAGAGGTGCTTCAATGTAAAATTGACGATTCTAAAAAATTTCGCTTCCATCGTCCTCAGAATGCCTTTAGAGGATTGATATATCAGACGACTCCTTATTAATTTTTTCAACTCAACGCTTCTTCTGAACCTACGTACCCTCTATCTTGCGCCCTTTATGGGTGCTGAAACTCGACAAATAACCCCCATAATTCAGCAAGAATCGTCGATGCTAATGTGTGGCAAGAAGGAATTTCGCGCAAACTGAAAAGCATGTTACCTCTTAATATATATATGCATTGCTTGTAAGCTACCTCTCGAGTAGGCTCTTTGTGGTAAAACAGAAAAGCTTCATCTCAGCTAAATACCTCATTCGAGCTAGAGTACCTCAAGGCAGCGTATTAAGCCCCTTGCTCTATGCGTTGTTCATCGCAGATATGCCAACCGACGTCAAGACTATCACCTATACTATCGCCGACGATACAGCTATATTATGCACTCATGCAAATCCGAACGAGGCGTCAAAACTTCTCCATATACTTATCAACAGGCTTCAGGGATGGCTGGGTGACTGGAGAATCAAAGTCATTGAGTCCAAATGCGTTCACGCCACATTCACTCTATGTAGGAGTTCTTACCCCCTGTGCAAATTAAACCGATCACTTAGACTTTAGAAACTAAATATCAAGGAATGCATCTGGATCGCAGGCACACTTGGGCAAAGCATAGAAGTGCAAAAGTTACCCATATAAAATTAAAAACTTTTGAACAGGCACTCCAAACTCAAACTGGACTATAAGGTTCTTCTCTACAAAGTCATTATCAAGCCCATATGGATCTACAGTATCCAACTCTGGGGTTCCGCTTCGCCCTCAAACGAGGAAAAGCTTCAAAGAGCACAAGCAAAAATCCTGCGCTTGATTACCAATGTTCCTTGCTTCGTCAAAAATGCTAATATCCACAGAGATTTACCTATCCCATATGTAACTGAAGACATTTTCCGAATTGCTAAATCTTATTTAGCAAAGCTTGAAAAGCATCCCAATGCTTTAGCTAGGCGCCTACTGCAATACCAAGGACACACCCGCCTGAAGAGAAGGGGACGTGCTACATATAGCATTCCAAACCGATTAGACTTTAAGTTCTAAAATTTTTTTTTTTTTCTTTTTCTTTGTGTTAAAACCGTGTAAGCTCAAAGCAAAGGCAAGGAGCATTTTGTTAATTTCCATAGTTAACAAGTGAATGTTGATTGTGTATCTAAGAAAATTTATTGTTAGTTCTAGAATATTGTGAAATTTTCTCGATTCTTTTACAAAATATTAGGTGTGTTCGCTTGTAAAAAACTTTCAACAATTGTTAATAGTTTTCAACATGAAAAGCGTTGGCGAACAAATAAATTCAGCTATCAATTACAAACTGTGAATGTCTATTTACAAGTTTCTGATAGTTTTCAGTTCATATACTTCTTGTAGATTTTCTCATATCGAGAGTGACAGATCACAGAAATTGATAGTGATAGTAATGTAAGTGAGCAGACCTAATAAACCGCAATACTGCCTTCTGTCAGGCTATTATTTTATTCGGATTAAGTGCGCCGGTAATCCGGAATTAGGCTGCCGTCTGTCTAAGCTATCAGAAACTTGAAAATTGACATTCACCGTTCGTAATTGACAGCTGGATTTGTTCGCCAACGCTTTTCAGGTCGGAAAATTTCACAATTAGAAAACAGCTGTTAATTTTCAGCAGTCGAAAATTGACTTAATACTGTTTAATTTTGAAAATTAACTCGTAGAGGTAATGCGAATGAGCTGCAGTTAATGCCTGAGTTAATTCGAATTGTGTAACACTTTAAATGCACTTCGGAAAGACGACGAAATTTGGGAGTTCTCGAAATATATTACCACACTTCAATCAGAAAAAATATAATTTTTGTGTTGCTTTGTAATAATAGATAAGTTTATTTTATTATTGTAATTATTTAATTTATATATATATATGTATTTAAATCATAAGTATATAGGTAGATACTTATAAACTATTCACAATTATTTGTAATTATTGATTTTCATCTGTAATTAATTGCATTACTATTATTAGTATTTTTTTAAAGTTTTTTTAATTGATGATACTTAATTAAATATTTACAAATTAATTTTGTATTTATTTAATATTATAAATATACGTTACATATACATAGATTTATGTCATAGACTTATTATCTTATTTTTCAGGAATTTTCCTTTTATTTTTCAAAACTTATTCTAATGAAATGGATTTTTTTTTTTTTGATTTTTCAGTATACTTTTACTCATATATGATAACGATATTTTACAATTACATACATATGATATTGGAATGCTAATGAATTTATAATTCTTAAATAGTTTAACTAAATGAAATCATAAGTATATGCTTGTAGGCAAATAGATGATTTTAAATTACAACACAACCATTTTGAAATTATTGTATGCAGTATAATTCTATTAATAGAGAAAATAGTAGATAACTTATTGGATATTAAATTAAGATTGTAAATAAATTAAATGAACAAGAGAAAAATGGAATAGCTTGAATGATATAAGTGAATTATATAATTATTTCGTATATACATTATATCACTTTGGTATATGGAAGATATTATTTTAGTACATATTAATGCTAAGTATAAAAAAAAAATAAAACAAAAATATTAACATGATGGGAAGCTGCAATAATTATACTAGGGGTATAAAATATTTAACAATTAATAGACATGACATGAAAACTGATTTTTTCAAATTTTTATGGATGCGATTGACTTCTAGGATGATGAACAAATGATGGACATTTTTATAAAATTTCGAACAACTTCACTGATCTTAATGAAATTTCAAAAATTCTGACATGCTACAGCAATTCACCGATACACATTTTTCTTTATTTTCAGCCTTTTTTCAGAATCGGTTTGAAATGCTGTAGTGCTAGAAAAAAACATCGGCTGCCCTCTCTCTGAGAGGACACACTTAGGCCAGAAAGGCCCATTATGATACCACCGAGCTTCTCTTACAATTTGGACATCATTAAAAGGGACCTACTTATATTACGGCAGAACCCTTGTGACATCTCTTTAACCTAGTTTTGTCACAGAGCTCTTTTAAGAAACATTTTTGGCAAATTGTTACTTCCGGATAAATTGCCAATTCTTGCCGGCAGGTAGGTACCGTTCGAAAGAAAAATCTTTTCGATAAAATTTTATTATGGTTCAGCCGGGGATTGAATCCACGACCTACAGATCAGAAGGCCAACGCACTAACCACTGAGCTACGGCACCCAAGATAAGTATGATAGGTATAGTGCTTATCCAAAAAATCAGCGTTCAGATGAAGCTCATTTTTGGCTTTGGAAATAAGCAAAATTATTGCATTTGAAGCAACTCAAATACATGATTGACTACCGATGCACCCCACAAAATGCATGACGTGATGCGTGAACAGGAAACATAATCGCGTTAAATATGTTTCTTTAAAAATGTAAAAACATTTTAGATGTCACCGCCAATGACGACAATTTTTTATTCCCCGAGGTGCATAAACATCGTCTGGAAGACCTTTTTTATTCCCAGAGGTTCATAAACATCGTCTAGAAGATCTTTGGTTTCACCAGGTTGAAACCATCGATTTATTGGACAAGTGTTTGTTGACAAGATTATCTCCAGAAATTGAACTAAACGCCGTCCTTCAAAGATTTCTTGAAGTCATGGATCAACAACAACTATTGTAGCATTGTAAAGTAATATCGAAGGCAACTTTCACGTCTTATGGCCTCAAATACTCGAAATGTAGTCGAAATTTGATGCTCCAGCATGATGTACCTCAGATGCTTTCGCAATTGCAATTTGTTGGAAATTATTTGCCATTAACGTCACGAAACTGTCTCTCTAAAACTTGTGTCTTTTTATTTCATATACAATCCTATACCTCATAAAAAAACGGCAGTAGGACGAACTCTTTGATTAAGGACTATATTCGGAAAAGTTCGAAATAGTAGAGAGATGTTATAGGAACGAGACATTGAGGAATTGTGAGATTGTGATGTGGCAATCCTTACTAGCAGGTAGCTCACTTTGCCCAAACTGACCCTCTTTGAAAACTCATGAATGAAGCAGATGCATGACTGACTGTTTTGCCATTTTATAGTTGGGGAAATCTACCCGACTTCTTCACATAACATTGGCAGTTAATACCGCTTAATTGTAGTTGTAAGCTGTGGGTGGGATCCCTAAAAGTCGGCTTTCCTGTTTGAATGTAGAGAAAAATGACTGAAAACAATCTGGTAATGAATGTAATCATTGAATATAATCATAGTTATGTAAGACTGTCAGATTTTAATTATTTTATTTTTTGATTTCATTAAAGATCATGGAATGGGCTCATGGAAGATAAAATAGCATATCATCAGTTAGCTTCTGAGGTTATATTTTGATCTCATTGTGCTTTTCTTAATGACAACACTGGTCCGATTAGAACTCAATATCTGGCAACACTGACGCCATATTGAATAACTGATCGCCGTAAATACGAGTAAATTAATCAAAATAAAAATTCTGTCAGACAATTTGTTGATTTTATGTACCATGCATCATATACTAAATGCATTTTGTTGAATGTATGTAATTTGAAAAAGAAAAAAAAATGAATTCAATCTTTTGCACAAAACGTGACTGGCATGCACATAAGAAAAAAAAAAAGCAATCTAAAAGGTTAATGACATGATGAATTGAAAAATTATTATACCGTATTATACTTTTGTATATGCAAATATGAAATGAAATAAAAACTAAAAAATAATCAAATATAATTTGTATATATTTTCCTATTACATATAGACAATACATATATTACGTATATATGTAAGTACTCCCTATATAAATCAATAGATTGTATACTCATCATGATGAAACACGATCGATTGACGATAAGTTCAAACATATCAGTTCATTTATATACAAATCTATTAGAACCGTAGCTATATATTTCCATATATATTGTACTTAATATATGTATTTATGTATTTACATAGATTATTTAATTCTATATATTTTTCATAATCATTTAGTAACTTTGTTTCATATGATTTTTTTTTTTTTTGTTTTTTGTTGTTGATGACAAGTTCAAGTGTGTTTTACATTTCAATTTCTTTTTAATGCCTTCATACATATTTTCAATTTTTTATTAGTTGTTTTTAATTTCTTTTACTCATATATGCACTCTTTCAAGTATTTGCCGTTATATACATATGATTAGAATATATAAATATATTAATTACATCTAAAACTAATCAACAGATAAAGCGTTTGTATGTATCATGTTCATTATTAGTATAACTAAAAATTTTTTCAATATAATCTTTTTATATTTTTACTACAATGTATTTATTTAATTACTCGTTTGCATGTACATTAAATTTGTCTTTAAAATTTGAAAATGTATTTTAAGTCATTCGTTTGGGCTAATATTTGTCACAAATTCAGGGAAAGAATGGCGGAAAATGTTTAATAATTTTAAATGAATAATTGATTGAATGACATTGATCATAATTATATTAATTAATTCTTAAATAAATTCTTTTTTTTTTTCTCTTTTAGAGTATCTTTCCAAGAAGTTATAACAAACTTGAATTAGTGGAAAAATAATCAAGTTGACCAGTTACATATCAACGCTGATTCAACTTAAACAGAATTGCCAGGTTTGAAAAATATTTAAAGTTTTCTCCATCGAAAAATTGTATATGGAATCTTGAATTCTCGAATTAAGGCTTCAGTAGAAGATTTTAATTTCACAAATGGTATTGCTGCTTAGTCAATTTTTTTGAGAAATTTTAGTACTTCTCGATCAAGAAAGAAGAAAACCTAGTACTACCATTTAAAACATATTTATAAGAGTAATTTTAAACAATCGAGTATGAAAAAAAGAATACTAACAGAGTGGTAGAGATAGTTCGTATGAGCACATGATATTTGAAGCATTCACAGATAAATTAAGATGCCAAAAAAAAAAAAAAATATCGATACTAAAAAAGTATTTTAATCGACTGTCAGTAATCTCCATTATCGATTCAGAATTCGATAATTGCTGAGTAACTGTTCAATTATCGAATTACATATCGATATTGATATTGTCTCATTTTACCTTGGGTGCCGTAGCTCTGTTGTTAGTACGTTTGCCGATGGTATTACAACGATTTTTTTTTTGGGGCTAAATGTGTCCTCGCAGAGATACAGCAGTCATAATAATCTAAACCTATTGCGAAAAATGAAAAACTATATGATACAATGTCGTCTGCAACCCTACCTGGCTTCAAAAACTGATACTTTCTATTTCAATCTTACACACTAATGTCATATTTTCCCACACGCAGGTTAAAATGCCCATGACAAGAATTTAATAATGAATATGTTTAAAATTTTAAAACGATTTCTGCGTCGATTTCATGTTATTCATGTGTTCACATTTCGTGTTAGACCTTTTTAGTAGAAAAAAAACCGACTTGTTTGATTAATTCAGTTTTCATAAAGAAAAAACACAAAGAAAGAGAGAGAGAGAGAGAGAGAGAGTGCGTAAAATATGTGAGAATTTGTAAGGTGAAATATTAAAATTCAAAAATAAAATTCATCTCCTTATCACACTTTACAATCGGAGTACAAATTTCCTGTATTTAGTTTCAACAAATTTTTTGTGTTTTCTTAAACTGTACTTAAACGTACTGTACTTAAACGAGAAATTATTTTTAAAATAATATATTTTTTTTTACCCGAAAGAACGGCGTGAATAATTAAAAAAGTTTAAAAAGTATGTTGAAGTTTATGATGTCACTCACAATTTGTGCTGATCTTCGCACTATGCTGATATTTCGTCATCAATGTTTGATGTCAATACTTTTCTGTTTTTACTTGCTCGTTAATGTTTCGATTAATTTTACGATAAAATTTTGACTGTAATGTATTTCTACGGCTCTACTCAATCAACCGCAATTTATTTCAAGTGAAACTAGTTCGTTTCGTCATAAAAATATTAATTTAAAGTGAATATGTTCATTTCTATCTTTTGACTTGGTATTAATTTCTAAATACAACAACAATTATTCTATTAGTTTGATTCCAAACACTGACGATAAAATATCGAAATTCGTGCTAAAATCAATCGGATTCGTAACGGAAGAAATATCAAACACGATATTCCACATTAATGATAATAAGTAAAAAAATGTTTAAAAACAATCTATTTGAACCTATAAATGCATTAAAAAAAAAAAATCTTGTAAATTAATAAATGAACTGTCATATTTCGTATAAATTTTTGACAAGTTTATATTTACACTTATAAATATATGAGGTGCTTGCCAGTCATTAATCAAATTCGAATTATTTTATGACGTAAATATCACGTGTAAAATGAAAATATATGTTCACTCTATTGAAAAGAAAAAGAAAAAATATTCAATCTTTCAA
The DNA here is from genome assembly GCA_963854835.1 of Megamerina dolium. NCBI lineage: Eukaryota > Metazoa > Arthropoda > Insecta > Diptera > Megamerinidae > Megamerina > Megamerina dolium. Next base: position 2,047,246 of record OY978529.1, on the reverse strand, counting down.
TCGCATTCGTTAACAAGACCCAAGGGATAATTTCTGATTTTTTGCAAATCTCAATTTCTTGTAGGTAATGCTAAAGTTTCTTGCAACAAATTTTTCATAAATTGTGTGCGTGAGTGTGAGTTTTTTTTTTTCTTGTTTCTCCCTAATAAATATTATAAATATTAATATAATATTTTTATACACATATGTATGTATATTATTCATGGAAATATGTCGTGAGAAATTCATATGATCACTATGAGAATATTATTTATCAAAGTAAAGAGAAAAAAAAAAAAAGCAAAATTAAATAAATATAATCGAACCGTTTTTTCTTAAGAAATTCATGTGTATGTAAATCAACTCTGACTCTGTAAATAAAAAACTTTTATTTTGGCGCGCAATAAAATTTTATGGAGAATGGAAATAATTTAGCCAGTCTAAATCAGGAGAATATACTGGATGAGTGGGGTTGATTTATAACCTAATTCTTGAAATTTTGCAATTGATACTGTGGACTTGTCCAGCTTGGTGGGATAGAATTTTCTCCCTAGTTTTTTTCCCCTCAAGTTAATGCCGAGTCTGCCCAAAAGCTGTAAGTAATACTCATCGGTGATCGGTATACCATTCTCAAAGTGTTCTAAGTGCATGACATCACATAGACCAACTTTCATCTTCTTCGGCTTCGATTCGCCGCGAGTCGAGTACACTGTCTCGACAGTTCCTTAATTGCTGGTGTGTTATGATAAATTCATATTTCGTCCACGGTTTTCAGCGGTGCAAAAACTCATTCGCAATGTGATTGAACATCGCCAAGCACTCTGTAGAAGTTGTCAAACGTTTCCTTTTGACCAAGCAACGGTGGATCGATCCAAGCGATGGTGAAGAGTCCCCATAAGACTCTCAATCAAAAATTTTTTTTGTAATGCCACAGCAAAACTATTTAACAGATGTGTGAAATTTTTGGGTATGTTCTGTTGAAAGATGTTTTTTGACAAGAAAAATGATATTTTTGCCGAATAGGGTTTTTTAATTATTTCAATTTTCAGAGAGTTGCCTGGTATACCGTTGGAAAGGACTTGATGAACACTAAATTTACTTCTCGGACGCCATGCGACCTGCGAGTTCAGATTTGAAAAGGTGATTTGGTCTTGTATTTATAGAATGGCAGCTTTTAAAAATTCTTGACACATTCGCCTTTCAATAATTGAAAGTTCACCTGATATGTTCACCTGATCTGTTTAGTAGTAAGACTGACTTTTGGCTTAGTTGTTTTTTTAATAAGCGAAATTACCACGAAACGTCCTAGTAGGCCATACTTCTTTCAAAATGACGATAATCGAGCCGTCGCCTTCAATTGAGACCAGTACCAGAGTCATGCTCAAAAATTGTTTGTTCCCAAAAGTGGCTAATGTGGTCTAGAACACTAGACTAGAGTTTAGCCAAATGGTGTCATATGCTTGCGAAATAATAGATTTATTGAAGCAATAGTTCGGTGGTGGGTGCCGTAGCTTAGGGGTTAGTGCGTTGGCCTTCTGAGCTGTAGATTGTGGGTTCAATCCCTGGCTGAAGCATAACAAAATTTATGTAAATAATTTGCAATTTTCCAGCAGTAACCATTTGTCAGAAAAAGCTTCTTAAAAGAGCTCTATGACAAAACTACGTTAAAGTGATGTCAAAAGGATTCTGCCGTTCGGAGCCGGATAGTATAAGTAGAACCCTTCTAATGCTGTTCAAATTTAGCACGCACAACAGTATTGGAAGAGAAACTCGGCGGTATCACAATGGACTATTCTGGCCTAAATATGTCTTTTCTGAGAGAGGGCAGCTACAATAACCTACACCTAAACCTAAGTGTTCGGTGACAAGATTTTCTCCAGAAATAGATCTATACACTGGTGTCCAAGATCATGAAATTTGACGCTCATAAACTTTTTATATAGGACTATTTAAAGTCTTTGGTCTACGCGAACAAGCCAACTACTATTGCAGCCTTGGAAAGTAACATCAAGGTCGCCATTGAGGCTGACCACTGACCACTGATTCAGCGATCCAAAAGTATTTCGATGTGATTATTCTGGTCCGTCGTACTCTCATACTTTTTTATTGTGGGTTCGCATAATTGAAAATTAGTGGACAGTGTACGAAATTCTCTCCCTCTCTCTCTCTCTATCTATCTCTTGAAGGATATATGCCATTGCTTAGTAAAACTTGATTCCTTAATAGATTTTTTAATACCAAAATGCATTTAAAAATTATTTATTCTATTGTATGTCTAATGGAATTTACTTTTCTCGAAAAAATGTACTTTTATTGCCTCGTCGAATAAATATTTCACAGTTTATATGTCAACCTTTGTATGTCCAAACAATGAGGACAATTTTATTTTCGAGAGAAGAAAACGCCATACGTGAAAATTATGTAGGAAAATAATTTAAAAGTTGATTTGATAATTTAATGCATTCTCCTATATAAATGACAAAGCAAAAAAAATCTAACGACAAATTACTTCTTCGATTACATGTAAGGCAGTAGGTAATGCACATGAACTAGTTCATTGTATAGCAAAGAATATTACTATAATACGAGTACTGAAACGCTTACCTCAAATGATATGCTTATTTTTAAATAATGCGTACTTAATTTAATCGAAAATATAATATTAACTATTGAAATTGTGAACACGAGTATTTCAAATTTACTCTCACCTTTATATTCTAGTTTTAGAGAAAATTTTGTTTGATTGCTCTAGACTTCACTGTAGGTATTGATTGAATTTAAAAAAAGTTAAGGCTGTGCGATTCATTGTGTAGTTGAGTGATCAGGTTAATCAAGATTCTGATGAATGAATTAATTGTTTAATCGAAATTATGATTAATCAAAATAGAAATTATTCGACTAATCAGAATTGTTTTTGAAAATCCTTTGTAAAAAATATTACAAATATTTTAAACATTTTTTTCGAATAATTTTATTCTGTTTAATCCAATAATTTCAATTTATGATTGACTAAAATCATGATTATTATGAATTTTGATTAATCAAATCGTTCCATTAATCGTACAGCCCTTAAAAATTATTCAATACTTCGTTTTCGATTTCAATCGCATATGAATTGACAATCAGCTTGAAATTTCACGATGTTTTGTATTTAGATTTTTGTTTCATGTTTCAAGACTTCAAGATTTCGCACTTCAAAAATTTCAAATCCTTAAGCTCGCTACGCTGATTAAGTTCGGAAATGAAATCGAGAATTTTTATTTGCACATTTTCGAAAAACAAAAAACATCTCTTCAAATGAATGGATGCCTCTAATAAATATCGATAAGTTTGCAATAATTCATCAATATGATTACCGACGCCATTTAATTCAATGCACTCAGATCGCCGGTTGTAATTGTTGCTGCTGGTGCTGCGTCAATTGTTGATTATAACGCATCGCTGCCGTTGTCGTTGTCGCCGTCGTAGGCCACTGATGATGTTGCTGATGATGATGATGGGGATGGGGATGATGCTGGTGCGAATTCGATTGAGAATGCGGTGGTGGGTTTGCTGTTGTAACTGCAGCAGCCGCATTCGCACTAGTAGTAGCAGGTGTATTGGTAGTAGTGGCAGCTGAGGCTGCAGCTGCAGCTGCCGCGGCGGCATGCTGACGATTCGCAGCTAATTGACGTCAGAGATAAAATTCCGGTGAACTTTGCTGGCTATCGCTATTCAAATGTGGATGTGAATGATGATGATGATGATGATGGTGTGGTGGAATAGAACCATTAGCACTAGCGCTGCTAGCGCCGTTAGCACCATTTGCACAATTCGCACCATTTGCACCAACTGTACCACCGGCTCCGGACGAGCCACCTAACAACATTTGCAAACGTTGTTTCAATTGATCGCGCTCTTGACATACACGCGATAAATCCAACTGCATACGATGCAGATCCTGATTGAGTTGACGATTTGTCTTTTCCAGCTCATGCCGTTGATGCAGTCGTTTGGAGCGGCAATTCTGCGCATAGCCTCGATTCTTTAGCGTACGCCGTTTCTGCTTCAGCCGTACAATTTCTTCACGCGGACAACCGTGCAAACGTTTATTCAATTCGCGTACAGTCAATGTGGTGAGCAGATCGTCGTTGAGGTTGTCATCCATACCCATAGTACTTGAAGTGCTGTACTGGCCAGAACAGGTACGTGGCGAGTTTGTGGATGATCGTGTCGAACTGACCGACATGGGACGACGTGGATGCTGGCCGATACTGGTTATAATGGGACCACAACCAGAACCACCGCTGGAACCACCGCTTCCCCCAGCACCACCAACACTACCAGCATTAACAATGATGCCGCCGCTAGTATTGCCAACACTAAGGCCACCACCACCATTACTCAGACTAATTCCGTTATTTCCATATGGCGTATGCATATTGATGGGCGCCAAATGCTCCAGCGTATGGAAGTGATGATGCTGATGGTGCGGTTGTATCAGATGTCCGTGGTGGTGGTGATGATTTGCCGCAGCGGCAGCTGCTGCAGCGGATGCGTGCATATATTCGCGCTGTCGTTCCCATTCCTCCTCCTGCGTGGAGCAGGCAAGTGGTCGCAAGTCCAAGGGTTGTGGGTCGGAACGCATTGAATTCGGTAGCCACATCATTTCTTGTGTTAAGCCAGCACTGGCGGTGGGTGGTCGGTGATTAGCGGCTGCCGCTGCGGCCGCATAGTGCTGCCCGGCTGCGTAACTCTGAGCGCAGGTACTACCGGTCGGCGAACCAATAACTGGTGGTGTCTCTGGCGGTGTTGATGGAACACCAACCGGTACAGATGGATTCACCAAGATGGCTTGTCCAGCCATGGGACCATGTGTATATATTTCCGGCGGTGGCGAGAGAGGCTGCAAACGACGTTCGTCTATATGCCAGGTGCCTGGTGTAAAGGCACGCATTTTAATCGGAGGCTCCTCTTCGTCTTCGGGCGTAAGAGTTGTGGTCGTCCAGGCGATTTTTGTCACTGTCGACGGTGGACTGTGATCTTCACGTTTTACACCGATTGTTGTGACGGTTGCCGTTCCGTCCTCGAGATGTTCGAGAACAAATTCTTGTACGTATTGTTCAGCGAGATTCGGATCTTCCATTTTCATTGATGATGATTGGACGTGAACGTGTGACCTTTTGACGGTACACGCAAACCCGACGGCGTTCTAAAAATGTTGTTGCTTCTGTCGTTGGGTAATTGTTAAAATATTCTATTCGAATTCCCAAGCACTTATGGGTGTTCGTAACAAAATCCATTAAAAAGTTGATTTTTTAAAGATTGTGTTGTTTTTTCTATATCTTTTTTTTTCACTGATGAAAATTTTCTTGAATTTGAAATTTTCTTTTGGGCTTTGAAAACACACAAAATCGTATACACGAGCACAATCAATATCACAACTATAAATAATATATTATAATACAAATATTTTCACCATCATTTATGTATTCCTGTACGTAAAGAACACTTTTTTCACTTGTTCATTAATTTCAAGTAAGTCGCACAGTGTAAAGGTGAAAAACGCACGACAAGGGTAACTACAATGATAACGACAATAATAACATCCGTTAGTAGTTTCTTCCGTTTTTGGCGAATAAACCAATTTCAAAGAGTTGGCGGTAATGACTGATCGAAGGGCGTCTTCTGTTGCGGCAGCCACACACACAATATGGCCGAGTCAAGCATTTTAGCACAGGTATATATTTGAACGATAACGACAACGCCGATGACGACTACAACGATGACGACCACCGCAACGAAAACGAAACATAATTTCGCATCGCGCTAATTTTTGCTCAAAACATCGGACATTCGTCGATATGATTCGGTCGGTATGTTGTAGTGACACGCGTCGCACTGGAATGTACCAACGAAAAACGAAAAGAAAAATCATTCCGGTGCACGATGGTAAATAATGTACTCATCATAACGGCTCATGCACATACACAAATACCATTGCAATAATAACATCCGCTATACTCGTATGTGTATCATATACCATTACGTGGGATAGAAGCAACAGCATCAGACGACCTCTCTCTGTGGATAATATGTAAGTAGAGTGTAGTTCAGTGTGGTGTAATGTGCTTTTTGAATCTAAGTAATGGTGATGGTGCACTCAGTTAGTTTAAGAATAAAGCATTCTACATTCTCTCGCAGAGTTCTTTCTTTTGCTGCACACTCTGTTAGCTAAAAAGCGGTCAAACATATGAGTTTATGGTATCACGAAGAGAGAAAAATATTGAGCTTTTTCATTCAATTTGTACAGTGGATATGGAAACAGATTTTTCTGATGAAAATATTCAATAATTATGAAGTAAAGTGTTAGTAATACAGATCACTTTCTTTTCCCAATATGACACTTTTATTGCTTTTCGAAATGGCATGTTCCTTTCTCAGAAGCCCATACATTTTCACATCGAAAAAATTTTGCCTTCTGAACAGGGAAAAGTGGAATATTTTTATATTGTACTCAATGACGGGGTGAAAGTATTGCGATTGGATAACGTTTTTTGTGTTAAAATGTGCCTGTTTTCGAATGATTGTAATTTCAAAACTAGAATATTTTCATTCCATTTAGAACGTCAAAACACAATGTACTAAATTTGGAATTTAGTCATAAGACGTTTTCTTCACTACATCTTCAAAAATCTCAACACTGTTATCTCTACAAGCGCTCCTATTAACTGGCTATTCTGTTATCTGATACCTTTACATTTGGTTCTCTACGGGTATATTAAGTCGTAGGTTACGCCAACAAATCAGCAACTTTAGAAGCATTGAGAGACAATATTGAGCGAACCATCGCGTTCCTGTAAGCGCTTCCGTGGATGACATTTAAGTGATGTTATGCTCCATATCTAATTTTCAGATAAAGTAAAGATCGTCAATAATTTCTAAAAAAAGGTCTTGATTTTTTTTTAGTTGGTGCGCTCTTATTGAAAAATCCGACACAAATTATTTATATTATCACATTTTTTGTACGATGAGCTTGTGTAAAAGTCCAGCAAACCGGAACAGGAAGTGTAAACATATTATAAATTATTTCTCAAGCAGTTTTAACCATAGCTGCCCGTTCTTAAAAACATACTTTTATATTGCAACTGTTTATTGTTTTGACAATAGGCAACGAAATTTTCTACAGAACAATTTTAGAGCAAAGAGTTTAATAACACTTTATCAAACAAATTCCTAACAATAAATAGGTATGGTTGACTTCCTAAGCGCCTCTTACTTTGCAATTGAACAACGTATTACATTCCTAAATGCAACTGTGTAATTATTCCTAGGATAAGATAAACTTTTGCAAAGCATTTGAGTGACAGTGCGACAAAGTATCAAAATCGTATATAGACATTTAGGAAGTCTGCCTCTATCTCAATAAAAACAATCGCCTTATCGTCATCAAATCGAACTTGATTTATTTTATAATTTCTGAAGTCTATATGCCTTTATGTTTTTTGCGATTTTTTAGTCTAATGTAAGGCTGAGTTAATAGCCATGCTCACATTTAGAAATTAAATGCTATAACTTGGAATTATTTTTCGAAATTTTTAGAAATGAACCGATCGCCTTAATCATTTTATTTTAAGTAGCTCTCATACAAAGTTACTCAGTCAAAATTGCTTTAAAATGTAGTCGATATAAAATGTGTTTTTTACAGTTGTTGATATTTTATCTGGTTAAACTTTTAATGAAAAAATATTATGTACTAGTCCTATTATAGAAGAACATTTAGTTAGTTGAAAGCCGAGAAAAAATGAAATGTTTTTAAATTCAGAAATTTGTCACGTATTAAATTCATATTGTCCCAATCATATTTAAGAAAATCGCCTCAATTGGCAACTCTAATCGGCTTCATAGAAAACTACTCGTTGTTCTATCGAACAAATACTTTCTCTTAATAGTGCACTCGTTTGTTTTTCACATTCCGCAACTAGCTTTTCTACTCTTCATTGTCAGTGGTGTGCACTTGTCATCGTTGTTGTTATTGTTGTTATCGTATCGTGGGTCTATTAGTTGTAAGGTGGTTGATTCTCTCTCTATATATATAATGTTATATATAATTATTATTATTCGACTCACAATTGCTGTGTTTGTTGTTGTTGTTGTGGTTGGTGGTGCTCAAAATGGGGCGTTTAAATTGTTGTCAATAAAACGAAGACAACGACGACGATATCAACAGCGACATGTGCACCTTATACAATATTTGGAATATATCTACATATAATACATAATTTTAATCAGCTCCGCCCATTTGCTGTTGTTGTTATTATTGTGCTAAACGATTTATAGACTGGTGTACAGTGTACACATACATACAGTATGGTGTATGTTCTACTTGTATCGTCTAAAGATTCCAATGCATACATATGTATTTGTAAGTATTTGTAGAGGTATGCATGTGTGTCTAAAATGCTTTCAATTTTCCAACCCTGCATTTTGTTTGTTTTATTTTCGACTCCCTCTTTTTTGAATGGATGCTTATGTGTCTATGTTTGGGAACTTGGAGAGGTTTTCAGTTGGATTGTCAGCTTATTAAGCGGTTAGGAGTCCTTAGCATGAAAAATATGCATTTTTGAACTTTTTCACTTTACTATTTTTTGGCAAATCTTAGATCTAAAAATTTAACAAAACTGTGACATGTAAAATTTGGACAGTAGTAGAAGGGATAGCCTGTTCCAAACCCTTATGACATCACTTATTCTGACCTTTGGCACAGAGGTCTTTTTTTCACGGCAAATTGTTACTGCCGGAAAAAATTTCAATTACTTTCCTCAATTGTCAATTGTCAATACAAAAAGAGAGTTCCATTTCGTTATTTAAGGAAATCTCGAAAATGATTCATTGAATATATAATAATTGAAAATTTCCCCGAATATGTTTAAAAGACCTTTAACCTTTAGGACAAATACAACAAAATATTATTTTGTTGAAAAATCTGTCATTATTCGACATGTTAAAGTAACTACTCGTTATAAATACACGTTGTAAAGTGAGTAACGAATTAAATATATATCGATACATGCATGTAGGGTGATCCAAAGAAAAGTATATTAAATAAAAAATAAAAGAAAATAAACAAAAATCAAATTTTATTTGATTAGCTTATACGATATCATTACTATAGCTGCCTCAGCACAGAGTAATGCTCAACTGTAAACTTAACTTTGCCGAGGCGTTTTTCATAGTTTATGGGCCTCTCTTATGAATTCCTAGGAAGATTATTACCTTAAGTGCCTGAAGAGTTTGTGAATTGTATGCATAACATCGGCATACCGCAAAACGAAGTCTAAGGAACTTTAATTGAAAGCTTAGAGCTGATAATACGATTACCAAAACTTAACAATTAAAAAACGCAATTTATAGATCTGTGATCTAAGCAACTTCTGTTTGGACTCCAGCCACTAGAGATATGCAATGGCAAAGATTGCAAAAAAAAAAAAACCAAAATGCCAAACGACTGAATTTTACTCTCACAACACTCCCTATATAGCCACGCCATAATTTATGATGAGGATATACAAAGTCTAACGAACAACAATGCACTGGATCACAATTTGTATACTGCCGCTATTAAAAGCTTACAAGCTGTAGTAGTAGCTAACTCGTGTGTAAACACCAAATATAGACCTTAACGAAAGGCCCGCACCTGTAGTTAAAGTGGAAGAATCACTGCCCAGGAAAGCAAGGTACATCCTGACACAGCTTTGGTCCGGATACAACAAGTTCCACGATTGTTGTTTTGCCAAAACTGATGACTGCATAATGGACGAATACGATGCACTATACCCTACTACAACTATGGATGAACCTTACAGAGGCTGCTCTATGCCTTAAGCTAGAATTTATGGAAAACCCGAACGAAACTTAAACAAGGTACGTTTTAATCAAGACTCAAATTAAAGTTGCTACAACAACAACGACATTACTAAACTTAGCGCTCAAAATATCGATTACTTGATGAGCAAAATATCGATTACTTGATGACATAGCACATGCCCATGTCCATGAGTTGCAATTTTAAGGCCACAGCAGCCACATGCTTATCGATAAGCACCATGCGATGACAAAAACCGTGCTAAAACTGTGAATATTTAATTTCGGATTTATCTTTTCAATAAAAACTCTGTTTGGACAATATAAGACTCATTTTGTAAGCACGTTTAAAAATTTCGCAACGTTGTGCAAACCTTAAACAAATCATTTTGTTATACGCGAGGTTATGATACCAACTGACAGTCAATATATTTCAGAGTTGTGGGTGCGAAAATAATCTATGATTTAAAAAGAAGCAACTAGATGGACCACCCTATATAGCAATGCATATTTAATTATTGTTGTTGTGAATTAATATTGGAATATTTTGCGACTTTCCATACTCCTCTTTTTTTTTTTTTTTGTTTTTCATGTTCATGCTTCCATTCTATTAGATTTGGTGGTTGCCATTTTGCGCATATTCTTTTGGAATAAATACTCGCACAACCAGCAAATAGACTTGGTATTGGTTAGGTCGATGGAGGCGCCTATTTCTTTGAGGTGGTATGTATATCTATTGATATCGTGCAATATGTAAGCACTCTATGTGCTTCGAAATGCATTTTACATCATATTTCCTTCTTATAACCTTCTTTTTACATTCTACATATAAACCATAGACAATATCCATTGTTCCAGTTCCTATTGGAATAGACAGAATGGAACGTAATTTTCAAAATGGTGGCTATAAATACAAACATTCGTGTATGTGCATACATATATGTCGCAGTACATATCTACAAAGTACTATATGCCTTTCTCTTTCTTTCGTATATGTTTGTCAGTATATTTTTTGTACATATAACAGGTGTATGTACGTAGGTACTACATTTTTGTTATTGTAATTCGTGTAGACCTACCTATAGAATATACACAACAATTGTAATACTACTCATTTCATCTTAGTCGTCTTCGTTAATGTTGTTGTTGATACTATTATTATTCTTATTATTTTCATACATAGTTGCTGCTATCCATTTCCTTCTTTATATATATCTATATACTATATGTATGTATTTTTTCATTACTTTCTTTCCATCATCACTCGATGCAATTAATGAAGATTTTTTGTTCCCCACCTCCCATACGTTCATTTGTATATGAGTGTATGCAAACAAATTGAAATAACCAAAAACAACAATATCAACAATGAAATCAAATTGAATTATATATGATACATTCATACATACATATATATTTCATATATGTATGTACTATGACATTATAGCTACAATGTAGGTAGTATGTACCATCCCCTACATACATATACATATCTTTATGTATACGAGTATGAGTATGTGTAATATTCGCAGTGATACTGCTGTACTCATACAGTTACAATTGTGTAATGAAAATAATAATATTTGCTTGTGATTAACATTTTAATGAAGTTATTAAAATAGTGAGTCTGTCTATACGTAGTGAATGTACACATAGCTGTATATTTACGTAATGTAGTAAAACTTTAAATATTAGCTATCTACATTTAATATTTTTATTGCATTGGCCAATTAAATTTCTGAATATTGAATACTTAATCGTTGACCATAGGTAGTCATTAGGGTTACAACACTTAACATACATATTTTACTTACATTACATTATATTAATTTCTTAGGTCAAATTTTATAGCTCCGTATTTCTTCATTTGTGAAAAGGAATTTCGATGAAATGGACTTCTACAATGCAAACAAATTTTTAGAGATTTGCAATTTTTTCACATAATAATGGTAATTTGAATAATAAAATAATAATAATAAATAAATAGAAATAATCTTCATCATCTTTTGACGCTACAACTGGTGGAGGTGGGACCTCCAAACAACTCGGTCATCAGCAATCTCTCTCCAGCTCTTTATCCCAAGTGTAATCATGTCTTCTTCTAGTTCGTCGGTCAAGATTTTGATCTTCCTCTTGCTCTAGTGTTAAACGCCTTTCTTCTGTGCCTTCGCCATCCTAGTCGCTGTGCTTTGATGAAACGAATGACATCTTCGCCGTTTTTAAATTGTTCACTGCTCCAGAGATTTTCCTCAAAGCTTTTCTTTCGAAAATTTGCAGCTTGGCTTTTCTAGTAACGTCCATGATTCTGCTCCATAGCATAAGACTGGCCAAATGATGGTTTTGTACAAAGATAGTTTGCATTGTCTATTGAGTAGCTTTGATTTGAATAGTTTGACTATTGATGCTTATGACCTGTTTGCTGCTGGTTGAGCTGTCGCTGCTCAGTTTAACACCTAAGTAAGTAAAAGCTCCTACGGCCTCAAAAGAATAATGGCCAAACGTTAGGTTTGATATTGATTTGTTTTTTTTTTTTCTGGACTTTATCATATATTTCGTCTTGTTTTCGTTGATTTTGAGACCAATTCTGTCAGCAAAGGTTTTTTTGGTTAGAGCGTATATGTTTTTGCTGATAATTCTGATGTCGTCCGCATATGCAAATATTTGGGTCGTCCTTACTTCGTCAATGGCATTAGGTTGAGCATTAGGTTGAAGATTGTGGATGAGATCGTATCTCCTTGTCATACTCCACTTTTAATTCTGAAGGATTCAGACTTACTGTCTTGTATAATAGCTTTTGATACCGTTTCTCGCAAGGACATCATTACTATTCTCGTTAGTTTTTCTGAAATTTTACATTTTCGGAATATTGTGGGGATAACCATCATATTAATGCTATCAAATGCAATGTTGTGCTCAAAACATTTCTCCATGGAATGTTTAATGGAAAAAATTTAATCTATTGTTGACCTTCCAGTTCGAAGTCCGCATTGATGTTCCGGGAGAACTCTCTCTCTGCATAGTCTATGAGCCTTCTATTCACAATTCTCGCAAATTTTTTAAAAGTCGTGTTAAGGAGGGAGATACCTCGATAGTTTTTGCAGTTTGTTTTGTCGCCCTTCTTGAGAATGTGGATTATTAATGCTGTGTTCCAATCAGGTGGCAGTGTTTCCTTGTTCCATATCACCATTGCAGGTGATAAATTCTTTCAATGAAGGCGGTGTTCGCATTTTTTAGGAGCTCGGCTGTGATATTGTCTTCTCCAGGCGACTTGAAGTTTTTCATATATGTAGTTGATCGCATCTAGTATTTCCTGCATCGACGGTGGTTGTTCATCGGGGTTGTCTATTATGGGCATATCCGTATAAGTATATGCAGCAACAATCTCACCAGCATTTAACAGTTCTTTGTAGTACTCTACCCATCTTTCTACGATCTTTTGTTGATCAGCAAGTTTCTCACCATTTTTGTCATCCCAAATAGAAAAAATAGTAATAGTAATACTTACTTACTTACTTATGTGGCCATAACAACCGAATATCGATTTAGGCCGAAAATAACATGCTTCGCCAGCCATCTCTGTTCTTCGCTAGCTGGCGCCAGTTAGAAATTCCAAGCGCCGTCAGGTTCTCCAGTACTTGGTCTTTCCACCGGAGGTTTGGTCTTCCTCTTTTGCGTCGTCCTCCAGCGGGTTCCGAATATAACACCTTCTTAGCTGGAGCGTGTTCTTCCATTCGCTCGACATGACCTAGCCAGCGCAGCCGCTGGATTTTGATGCGCTTTACTATGTCAATATCGGCATACAGCTCGTACAGCTCATGGTTGTACCTTATTCGGTACTCGCCACCAACGCAAATAGGTCCAAAGATCTTGCGTAGGACTTTTCTCTCGAAAACTCCAAGTATTCGCTCATCCGAGGTGGAAATTGTCCAGGCTTCAGCGCCATATGTTAGGACAGGCATGATGAGAGACTTGTAGATTGTAGTTTCGTTCTTCGAGAGAGTAATAGTAATAGTAGTAATTAATCGTGAGCTAAATCATATAAATAAAACCTCTTAAAACCGTCTTACAACTTCCTAAATCCGTTGAAGCGACCCTACAAAGTTTTTATCCTGAAAAGTTTCTGAACTCAAGATTCACTTTCAAGGAGTAATTCTAGACCGAACTGGAACTGGAAGAAGAATGTTATGCATACGGTTGAACAGGCCACCATAACACCGTAGGGAGCGATGGGGAAAAGATGGAGACTGAATCCGAAATCAACCTGCTGGTTCTCCAAGACTGTCATAAGACCAATACTCCTTTACGACGTATTATCTTGATGAGCTGCACTTTTTAAATCTTTACACCTTAAACCGTTCGAAATGATACAAAGAACAGCAAGCATTCTCATTACAGGGTCACTCATGACAACACCTACGTTGGCACTTGAAGTGATGCTATTGTACATTTTGTCCCAATTAATTCAATAGGTAGACAAATGGCGGTCTTCGGTTTTAAGACTAAATGCCCTACACCAATGGGTGCCAAGAGGCTTTGGCCACGATAGTATTTACTATCATACCGAAACCACTCTTGACTATGTCAAACCAGAATATTCATTTACTAAAAGGTTCCAAACTTCCTTCCCTGACAGAAGCATCTGGGAGGAAGAGGGTAGGTCACAGAATCACACCCACATTTTTACAGACGGGCCCAAACTGGATGGAAAAGTGGGCGGTGGTGTTTAATCGGAATTTTTTTTATCTGGAAATTAAATTTAGCCTGTCCCATTCCTCAGACAGAAGTCAAAGCAATTAACACTGCATTACCTTGCAGCAACCAGAACAATGTCATTGGCAAAGTGCAGAAACTTTTCTAAGCGATAGCCACACTAGTTTCTGTTGAAGTCGAAGACAGCCATTGGCTGCTATTTATAACAAAACGAGATGGCAGAGCAGTACAACATACTGTTGCGCTGGGTGCCTAGAAACAGTGATGTGAAGGGAGACTGCAAAGCGACTGAGCTCGCGAGACAGGGCACAAAAGCATTATTAAGTGAGGAAAATTAATTATTGAGTATGCTTGAGTATATGAATTCTCACTGTAGAACGGCTAAATTGCTGTGGCTCCAACTCAGTAAGAACCGCACTCAAAAACTTATTGATCACAGGAAAAAAGACACATCAAGCATTGTAGGAGTGGTCACGACCCACTGTCTCATGGGACTTCACGCTGGTAGGATGGCTTTGAGATATCGCACGCATAACTTCTTTGGATGCTGCGGTGATGAGGAGGAGCTCGAAACTGTCACGCATCTGCTATGCAACTGTCCTGCACTATGTAGAATAAGAAAATCGTTTCTAGGTAATTATTATTTGGAGGGCCTGGTCATACTTTCAGAGATTGCACTGGGCAATCTCCCGAACCTCCCGAACTCAACATGAAGCTAGCAACTCTCGTAAATCAAAAGTAGGCAATGCGTTTCTGCTTAAAATAGCTAAATTTATTATTTTACGGTACCTCAACAAACTTGATTTTGAGGCCTGGTCGTAAGAATTTAATAGATTAGTGACGTAAAACCGGTAAAAGTCTTGAGGTTTAGAGGGAAAGGTATATTTTGGATTTATGGCTGCATGAAAACATTTTGAGTCTTTTTCCTATGAAATGCTCATTTTGTGATCATGAAAAATCGAGAAAACAGTGCAAATGTAATTCTTATTGCTGAGCAATCTATTTCTTTGGATGATCACAGCAAAGACAATTTTTGTTTTTTCATAGAATATTATAACTTCTAGGAAGGCGTGATTGTGAAAATCCCACAAAAGGGCAACCTCACAGAATGCAAGAATTGGAGGGGCATAACCTTGCTCAGACTTTCTGCTGTACTGCAACTAGAACTCAGACAGGAGCAGGCAGGCTTCAGAGCAAACCGCTCATGCATCGATCACATCAACAGTCTTCGAGTTACAGTTGAGCAGTCAATTGAGTGGAGGACCCTACTCTATCTTGTCTTTATCGACTTTCAAAATGCGTTTGGCACGATACACCACGACACTATTCGTAGCGCTCTTGAATGCAAAGGGGTCCCATCAAAACTAAGTAAACTCGTTGTGGCACTGTATACAGATGCAGGCTGTCGGATAATGCATGAACAACTTCTGGGTGACAGAATTAAAGTGTTAGCAGGTGTGCGATAAGGCTGTGTTCCTTCACCTCTGCTGTTTAACATCGTGTTGGACGTCATCATGGAAACTACCACTACACCTGGAAGCGACATTGCTTGGGGACTGCAAGGCCATCTGATGGACCTCGACTACGCAGACGACATTTGCCTGCTGTCACATACTACCTTGACATGGCAGCGAAGATCCAATCAGTTCAAAAAGCAGCCGCGAAAGCTGGACTGACGTTTAATATCCCCAAAACCAAAACTATGCGTATAAACCCACAAAACACTCACAAATTTGCAATGGAATGCATTGAACTGGAGGAGGTACAATCTTTCTGTTATCCCTGATCTAACAGGGACTGCGATTGACTGGAACCCCCAAGGAATTCGTAGACGAGGAAGACCAGCGAACACCTGGAGACGACTATTAGAGTTGGAAACCCGTGCCATGTGTCTGAGCTGGAATGAAGTGAAGAGACTGGCACAAAATAGACCCGAATGGAAAAAATTAGTTGTGGCCCTATGTTTCAGCCTGGAATCCTAGGAATATGGGTGCATGGATTATAACTTCTTAGTTCAAATTTTGCAGGAGTCGTTTCAATTCACTTTTTTCAAGAATATCAACAAGTTGACTAGCGGTAAACATATTTTCAAATATTAGTTTTTGTAGTAATGTCAAAAAGTTTAGTTAAAAGTTCAAAGAGTTTCAAACATATTCTGCAGTCAACGGCTAGGTTGATCATTCGAATAAAAGAGCGAAAAAGACTTAAATTTTCAAAACTTTATTTTTTATTTAATAAATCGATAATGTACTGCTGTATCAATTACTTAATTGTGTATTGTTAATCAACAATTTTGCTCAACATTTTTACTCTAATAATTCATTCATTCATTCTACAATCCTTTTACATTATCCACTTAATATTTATTCAAATGATACCAATTTTGTCTTGTTTAATTTCACAGTCGTTACAATAATAAAATTACGTAAATGTCTACAAACTAAGTATGACGAAAGACCGCAACAACAACAACAACAACAATAACAATGACAAACTTTACCACAAATCTGACCTCTTAAGCGCCGTTGTGGGAATATGGGAAATTTCAAAGCTAAACAATAACAACAAAACCAGAACCAAATCAAATATATTTGTATGTACCGTCGAGAAGGGAGTAAAACTACTTAATAACAACACGAACAACAACAACAACAACCATAGCAATGAGAAGAACAGTAACAAATAAAAATACCTATATCGAATTGATTGCTGTGGTGGGGGGAGGGAAACAAAAGAGAAAGGAAATCAAATAAAGACATCACATCACATAATGTGAATGAAGAAAATCAAGAAGACGAACAAGAAGCTAAGAACAAGAAGCAGACAATGAAGACAATGTAAGTATGTTGTCCTTGAATATCGAATTAAAGTGATTGGTAAAATGGATGGAGGTAGGGCGATTAGATTGGGGTATTGAGAGCACGCGATTGAGAAGCGAAAAAAAAAACATATATGTACGTAAAATTTTAGTCAAGCACATCGGCAGTTCATATTATCGATGAAAATAAGGAAAAGAAGAATATGTAAGTACTACTACTACATAGATGAAGAAGAACGATGAACTAAAAAAAAAAAAAAAAAAAAAATTAAGAATCAAAATAAATAAAACAAAGAATAGAAAATGTGTTCATGAACAACAACAACAACAAAAATCAATCCCTATCGTTACAATCGTGATTGTAAGCAGGCAGACAAGCCTTCTTTCTGTAGGCATCTTACGCCTACAAACATTGATGAAAATAAGAATGCAAAGAAGAACAAGCAGCTTTTGTGCTACTTATGACTGTGCATTGAGGTGAGTCAAATTATATGGGGAAACATTTTTGCAAACAGACTCAACGAAAAATCATAAAATTTGGATCATTTTAAGCCTTTTTCCCAAACGAAGTAACAGTAAAATTAGCGGTTTAAATCCCGGAGCCTCTTTCTGCCGTCACGGAAATTGGAATCTGGTCACGGATGTCCAGAGCGTGCTGAGGTTATGGAGGGAATACTTCTCCAAGTTACTGAATGGCGATGCTACGAACAATTTCGCCAGCGGAGGAGATTGCCCGAACACCCCAATTACTGATGATGGTGTTGACATTTAACCACCACGACCATGACGAGGTTAAAACAGCCATAATGAGGCTGAAGAACAACAAAGCAGCAGGTGCAGATGGCCTCCTTGTCGAGTTGACCGGCAGCGATGAGCTGCTCACCTGCATGCACCAGCTCATAAGCAGAATATGGTCGGACGAAAGCATGCCCGACGATTGGATGATTGGAGTCTCAGTGTTCTCTGCCTCGTACATAAGAAAGGAGACGCCACAATTTGCGTCAACTAACGTGGCATAAGTCTCCTGAGCATCGCATACAAGGTCTTGTCGTGCGTATTGTATGAAAAATTGAAGCCTATGTTCAGCAACCTGATTGGATCTTATCAGTGTGTCTTCAGACCGAATAAATCCAACGCCAATCAAATTTTCACACTACTCCAAATCCTGCAAAAGATCCAAGAAAAACAGATCGACACACATCACCTATTTGTCGATTATAAAGCTGTCCTCTACACAACTCTGTCTGAATTTGGTATACCTGCAAAACTCATTCGAATTTGCAGAATGACACTGCTTAACTCTCGTTGTGCAGTGAAAATTGGGAAGGACTTCTTCCCTCCGTTTAATACCGAACAAGGTTTCAGACAAGGTGATTCGTTATCGTGCGACTTCTTCAACCTTATTATGGAGACAATTATACGAGCTGCAGATTTGCGACATAATGGCACTATCTTCAACAAAAGTGTCAGGCTGCTGGCGAAAGCCGAAAGCCGATTGACATAATCGGTATCAACTCGCTAGCAGTCAGTGTAGCATTCTCTGAATTGAACCGTGAGTCACGTCGAATGGGTCTTACGGTGAACGAGGGCAAGACGAAGAGCGAAGAGGGTATTTAATTCCGCTCCCGCTGGAGAATGCAATAGAAGAGGAAGACCAAAACTCCCTTGGATAGACCAAGTGTTGGGTAACCTGACGGCGCTTGGAATATCCAATTGGCGCCAGCAAGCGGGGAACAGAAAAGACTGGCGCCGCATTATATGTTCGGCCTAAATCGATCATCGGTTGTTATGCCCACATAAGAAGAAGAAGAAGAAGTTGGAGAGATAAAATTAATAGGGTACATATTACACTACTCGAGCGTCAATTCCTGAGAAGCTATGAGCATATTTCGGAATATTTAGCCGGTTTTGCCTTCACTTTGTGTGGAAGCTCCTATAAGGTCGGAGAATATATATTTGGTGGAGATATTAGGGAGAAAAAATTTAAGGGGGTCGGCATACCACTCTAGAGGCAACCCCTGGAAAGCTATTGGGGTTTTTATAGTTTTATTAATGCTTAAGAAGAATGTTCGGACGAAATGTTGGGGAAGAAAAATTTAAAAAAAAAAACGGTTCCATTTTCTTCTTCATCTATTCTGGACATCCATGTGGTTGTTTGGCGATTTACTGGATTTTGTTCGACAATTTTGTCCGGTAGACTCTCCAGAAGTTTAAAATAGGGAGTAAGTATGTATGAAAGCATATCTTGTGGGGAAAATTTTATTATGGTCGATCATATATTTAACCAGTCTAGCTGCGCTCCAACCACATCATTTATAACTTTCAACTTTATTATGTTTTTGACCTAAAAAAAAATCGCATTTAAAAATAGTAGCTGAGTCCAAAGACGATTGACCCACCTCAACGTGGCTACGAGCACGTATTATATACATATATCCCGAAAAATCAAATTCAAAACGAATGAATAAAAAGAAGAAAAACTAAGACAAGAAAATATCGTCGCTGTGCTATCATGCCAACTGAGGGGGAAATATTACCAAACATTATATGATGGTACCAATATATGTTTGATTGTTAGGTACTACGAGTATGGTGGATGATATCAATTGAAGCTTGTAAAAATTAAATTGAACACAAACGCTCAATCGAATTATCCTTTGCATGCTCCATTTGTTTTGGTTTTACCGCATCCCATTAATATGGAGGATGGAGAACAACGATGGTATAAAAACGATATGACATTTGCTGAAGAATTGTGAAGCAATGTGAAAGGTATAGAACTTTAACTAAGATCGTTGTGGTAGTGGTAGTGGTGATGGTGGTGATGGTGGCGGTGGTGATGTTGGATAAAATTAGTAAAACTTCAAAGGCGAGACGAAGTGACGACTATTAATAAATATATATAGATTTCGATTTTATTTACTGGTTAATTTGATTATAGTAATAGTACGTATGTGCATCGACGATTAT
Source organism: Megamerina dolium (assembly GCA_963854835.1). Lineage (NCBI taxonomy): Eukaryota > Metazoa > Arthropoda > Insecta > Diptera > Megamerinidae > Megamerina > Megamerina dolium. The sequence goes on along the minus strand of OY978529.1, from coordinate 2,026,926 downwards.
TTTAATAAAATCTATTATAATTTTCACATTTATTAATTGTATATGGATGCGGGAAGTTGGCAGAAATTGACTAATTAACTTATATTTTCATTATGGCATCATTTTCTATGAACAAATTTCAAAAGAACTGCATGGAACGGCACAATTAGTAAGCACATTCCTTCTGATCAAAAAAAACATTTAGCAAGCGACCTCGAAACACTAACAGCTCCGAAAAGCTCAAGGATATCTTTCTAATGTTGTTCTCGAAAGAATTGCGAATCCATTCGAATTAAAAGACACCGCTTTGAATTGAGTAAGACGTGCTCGGAGCATCGGACGTCATGCAAATGATACGAGAATCTTCCATAAAGTTATTGAAAAAACAAGTGATCAGTTTTTCTTGAGGTTACTTTATAAACGTCTATGTTAGAGAACGCAGCATGTTTTGGACAGCCATACCATGCAAAAGACATTACCACCGACAGTTAAGTTTGGACAAATGCCATGTCTTCCGTCAGTCGTTTCTGTTCTTCGTTCACTGACAGGGTCTCTATAACTTGGTTCCTCCATTTGTGGTTAGGTCTTCCTCTCTGACGAGATTCTTAATAAGCCAGTGCCATTCTTCCACCGATGTTTGAGTTTGGACAAGTGTAGGTGTTTCCTTCCTCATTCACTGACGCCTATACTCTCTACAAGTTGATTTTCATCATCCCATCCCATGACTATACAGGAACCTACAGAGCCCGCCTAAACTGCTAAGGAGTCTCAGAGCGCGACAATATAGTTGAAGCAGTGGTTTTCAGCAATGGGGTAGTATTGAAGATTTCACTGAAAATATCTCGGAAATAGGTCTGGTCGTTCTGGTAGCACTACGCATCCGTAAGGATCTATATGTGAACCACTTTCTTGGTGGTCGGCCAGTATAAAATTTATATAGAATTAACGTAATGTTCTATTTTTAGTAAGATTGCACGGAAGAATTGTTTCACTTTTACTTGATGTTTATTACACAACCTCACAATTAGATTAGATTAGATTGGTAAGGGGTAGACGATTACTGTGTATGGCACTGCGTCCGACTCGAATTATTGTACCATACCTGAGATTAATATTTGAAGAGATTATATCCTCCTATTTTCTGAAAGAACATTTTGATTCTTGTAAGTTCAAGTTCAGATAGATTAGTCGTCTGTAGTAGTTGCTTCCCGAGTGTTTGTTTTCTCACCCGGATAAGGGCTGGGCATTGTGTGATTAGGTGTATGGATGTCTCATCGTCTTCCATACAGAATCTGCATATTTCGCTGTATATCAATTTCAGATGGGTTTTATGTTTGTTTAGTAGACATTGTGCACTGATTATACCTGTCATAAGTTTTAGATCAGCTTTGCTCAAACTCAAAAGGTATTTTGAGTTTTTTCAACGAGTAATGCGGAAAGAAAGCTTTGGTACATTCTATACCAATAGTTTTTGACCACCTTGCGTTTGTAGTCAGCTTTGCTGATTCCCAGGATTGGTTCGGGTCCAAATGGTTGCTTTTCAGCTCCCTCCCGTGCCAATCTGTTTACACTCTCATTACCATCGTAGCCACAGTGTGCTGGAATCCAGTGTACTATCACTTGATCCCCGACTGATAGTTGTTGGAGAAGGTTAGCTGTCTCCCAAACTAACCTACAATTAAATGTTGACGAATGCAAGGCTTTTATTGCAGCCTGACTGTCCGACATTACAATGATTCTTTTCCTATAAGGACGCAAAGGTTAAGAATTTCCCTGGTACATTTATTAATAGCAAAGACCTCCACTTGAAAGACAGTTGCTAAGCTACCAAGATTTATTGACATTCGGGTACTGGGACAATAGATTCCAGATCCTGTGCCTTCCTCAGTCTTGGATCCATCAGTGTACCAGACAATGTCGTCATTTTTGATTCTTCCCAGTTTATCCTATTTGGGATATGAGTTTTGTATCTCTTGTTAAACATATTTCGCGGAGGCATTGATTCAAAGGGCATTACTCTTTGCAGTTGTTCCTGTCTATCCAACGTAGTTTTTTCCATTGGTTTTTTCCACCACACTATCGCTCCATAGGTGATGGTATTAAGAATAACCGGGGCATAAATTTTTTGAATCCATATCGTCTTCATTCCCCAGTTTTTGCCACAGACTCGTTTACAGGCTCCAGAGAGCGTTGCTCGGCTTCTGAATAGTACAAGTACGAACCACACAATAGAAAAGTATTTATTTTGGGTCGCTGAATCGGTATCCCTCGACGAATCTTCGCTTTCATCCTCAGGTTTCTTCTAATCTAAGAGATATTGTTGAAAAAAGCAAAAATGGTTTGAGATTAGAAATAAAACTGATATTGATGGTGGTAATTCGAATGGAGATTTGGATTCAGTGACCCAGAATTTGTTGGTTCTTTCAATTCTTTACTATCGGACAACCTAATTTTTTGTGCGGCTCTCACTTTTTTCAAGATTACAAAGAAATCTGAGGGTGTTGGCGAAAATACGACCATTTTTTTTTTGTCAAAAATAGGTAAATAATACTTTTTACCATACAAAATCCGAATTTTAGAAATTTTTGGAAAAGATCCAATATCTTTTTCGTTGGTAACCCCAACCCCGGTTTTTTTGTTTTTTTGCATGGGGCAAAAGTCATCTTAATGTACAAAAATCATTTTGCACGCACCACATAAAGGTGTAACACTACTAAAACTATATTGGCATCTAAAAATATGCACAATATGTTCATATCCCTTGCCCAGACAAACCACCAAATTTATTTATTTGTTTTCGATTTTTTGTCAGTGGTCAGTCAACATTTGGTTTTTACGATCTGTGACTACCATTTCCACACATCATAATAATATTATATATAAATTGAAATGATACGTAAGGTATAGGTAAATAGGTATAAAAAAAATCTCCTTCCTACAAAAAAAGGGAAAACAACAACAACAATAAGGATATAAAAAAATATGTATACAATATAAAACAACAACAACAACGACGCCAATAATATTATAATATTTTTTATTCAATATTATTTATTAAATAACGAAACAATATGCTCAATATACACTATTTATGCAAAATTTGTGTTTCATATATAGCATGAGGTGGATGATTCTATCTGACCCTTACTCCCAGTTATAAATATCTTACCATATATATGTAGCTTCAAGCACCTTAAACAGATACTATTATTTTTTAAACTGATATTGGGAAAACACTAATATCATATAAATCATGGATGTTCACAAAAGAAATTATACGGAGCCAAATAACAGCTCCGTAATGAGAGCAAAGCATAGAGAAATTAGACGCTAGATGACGTTAAAAAGATATGAATGATTTTGTGCCAAAAACTTGGCAGTTTTGTAATAGCTTTACTCAACTTTGGTCTTGATGGTGGTATTTGTGGTCCTGATACTGTAACAGACAATCACGAGCAATTTTGATATCGTCGATTCCGTTCTGACAAAAATGCACGACGCTGTAGAAGACGACATTGTCGAAAGTGTCGACAAAATCATAGAAATCGTCGACTTCGACCATCATTTAAGAACTAATAAATAGTGAGTGCTTGATCTATAATAATACATATTTTGAGTTCATTATTTTAAAGGACCTTATGGTTTTCGTGTGAAACATGGCTGATCTCGAACTCCATCACGCAGAGACTTCAAGCTTTCGTCAACAAGAGTTTGAGGATCATTTGTAGAATTTTCTGGGCTAACACTATTGCCAACGTCTGACGAGCGAAGAGCCCATAATGATCCAGATTAAGCGTAGAAAGTGGCACTGGATTGTCCACACTCTAAGAAAGCAGCCAGATAGCATGACGCGAATGTCGCTTGAGTTGAACCCGCATGGAAGCAGAAGCCGTGGACGAAATACCTGGAAAAGATCAACATTAGGAGAACTAGCTGCTGTCAGCATCACATGGGAGGGTGCTAGAACAACTGCCCTAAACCGTGTGCGATGGAGAAGCCTTGTGGAGGCCCTATGCTCCAATTAGGAGTTTAAAGGAGGGGAAAAAATGGTTTTTGTGTTTATTGTTATTATTATTATTTATGCTTGTTTGTTAAGAGCTAAAAGAGCCAATGCGAATCTGAACTGAGCATTGTTACTACATAAAATCAACCATAGAATACATAATAAAATAGTGACCAACAGTGGTTCGGTCATTTTATACATATATGCTCATGTCTACTATATGTAAATATGTAGTTTTTTATGTTGTGGTAAAAATAATAATAACAATAACAACAACAACAACATATCAAGAAGTGTGCAACATATTTATTTTATGATTTTCATATGCAAAATAGCTCATCCAAATTGGCATACACGCATACATATGTTATCTTGAATGTGATTGAAGTGTGATAATATTAAATTTGACCACCAGATGAACACAGTCTGTTTCGGCTATTGAGCTTTTCTTTTCTCTGTACACAGTCTTACCGTATGTTATTGGATGCATCTGTAAAATATTTATGTTGATTTTGTAATTGAGGCAATAATGGGGTGTGAGAGAGTATAGTTATGTGTACTTGTGTTTGTGGTAATATTTTATTTATTATTTATTTATTTTCTTTACATACAATAACATATTTTTAATAATAAATAAGATCGTAATACTGCATTTATAATTTATAAATGTGATCAAAAGAGATTTTCTCATTGTAATTAAGCGCACTAGTATTGCATCGAACGTATGTATATGTATGTAATATTAAATTCACTGATAAATGCCACGATATAGGTGTATAAAATTCAAATGTTTTTAATTTAAATTAATCGCAATATGTGCATATAAATTTAAATTCACGAAAAAGACCACTATGGCGGACACGATGATCAAACCGATTTTGAAGTGATCGGTAAATCATCGTACGAGAGGTGAAAAAACCCAAAACATAAAAGGGGAATTTATGTGGAGAGATAGGTGACCATATGGTAAGTATGAAAATAAGGTAAGGTAAGTACAATGGTAATTCAGGCAAGTATAATTAATACATTTTATGTTTTTTACTTCTGTCTTTCGGTGACCAATCATATGGCTTGTCTAAACGGATTTAGACACATTGCAATATTTTATAGATGATATTGACGCCAAGAACGGAAATATGGACGGCCTACTCTGTCTCCTATTGCTATTACTGGAACGTAAACAATTTTTTTAAATTACTTTATGCACTTATAAGTACTTACGTACATTATGCTGATATGCATATATGCACACCTTCCTTCCTTTGGAATCACATACTTAGTTCAAAATATGAGGACTGTTAGTTAATAGAGGGGAAAATTGGCAGCTAAAAAGTTGATTTAAGAAGGTTTACCTTGACTCCCTTTAAACAATTTTTTTATTTTTTTGTGAGATACGAGTACAAATACAAGCAGTCATAAATTAAAGCCATAAAAATTGTTACATCCGTTTGCTGCATACATATATGGAAGTACATATGGTAGTGTATTAGATAATCTTATAAAATAATACCCATCGCTTCTTGCTCTTTTCTCAGTTTACTCCATCATTTTTTTTTTTTCTCTCTCCCTTTCATTTCTTGTCTACCATTTTGGTGACAATAAAATTGATTCTGATTGCCTCGGCTTGTCTGTACGTATGTATTGTATATTATCTGTTGTCCATTTTGTGTGACAAATGCAAAAAGGAAAACAACAACAACAACAACAATAACAACACTTTATAAAGGGATACATAATAGTAGTACACATATTTAGTATGTAACTGCAGCCGTTCAGTGTCCAAATCAATATAATAATAATAATAATAATAATATGAATGTACACGAAGATGTGTACTAATAAAAAACGCCATTTGGCGATTAAGAAACGACAAGATTAAAAAATTTATTGCAAAAATATTTATGTGTTCTCATTCCGTCATTGAACATCTTTCTCGCTTGCTCTTGCTCTAAATAAATTGTATATCTATGACCATCTCGCACTGACCCCAAACCATTATATTTACTATCCCGTTACATGCTCACAAACAATGCAAAATATCAACAACAAAAGCAATACGAATAATAACAATAGCACCGGCATGGCATGTACTATATTTAGTACTTTCAAAAGTTGTGGTACTTGATTTTTCGTCATAAAATCAATCGCACCGTTTTTTATAATATATTTTTGTGGAAATATTGTTTAGAAGTCTGTGGGGACTATAATAAAACAAAGTTTTATTCAAAATGTCCGCTATTTATGTACTTCATACCACAAGCGACTCAATCATTAAGCAAAAACTCATCGATTCTATTGCGCATCTTGCTCATTGAGAGATTTTTTTATACCAGTATACACTTCTGATATTCCGAATTTTTTCTAAAACAGACCATAGAACCACTTAGGCCATCAAATGCCTCTTGTAGCACCACACAGTCTTAGCTACCGATTCCGCACAGCTCCAATCTAAATGGAATGGCTGCCATTTGCATTCTAACATGACCGCAGTTCTTCCGCTTACAACATGTGAATTGCAGTACCCACCATCATCATCATCATTTGGCGCTACAGCTCAATGTTAGCTTTGGCCTGCTGAACAATACGCCTCCATGTTACTCAGTCTTTTGTCGTCTCTTTCCAGTTTTCCACTTGGAGTTTATTTAAGTCTTCGTTTACGTTCGTTTCCTCTTGCTCTGTTGGTGAATGACTTCGCATCTATTTTTCTTTGAGATCTTGAATCGTCCATTCTTGTTACATAGTCTAACCATCTTATGCGTTGTGCTTTGATAAATCGCATCACGTTTTTCATACCCACCATAGTATGGGTAAATTGTCTACATTAGGAATCAATGCGTGCTTTCAATATTTGATGATAGCTGATATGTGCAAATGGCCTTCTCGAATGGGTCGCTTAGGCCATCAAATTTCTATTGTAACATCACACGGTCTTAGTTCCCAATTTCCTACAGCGCGAACAGTTTAGTTGTGGTACACCCTTACTCATTGATTTTCTACTTTCTAAGAAAAAATTTATGTAGGTAGATAGGGATAAGTACGCTCCCTGAAAGTCTTACCTATGCAAGTAGCTATTGTGACGCTATGCTGTCTTAGTTTCCAATTCCGAACTTAATTAAGCTCAATATATCCCATGCAATGTTTTAACTTAATTGAAGACCATAAAACGATCTGATCTTTAAAAACCTAGAATTGTGTTTTCTTTCTCCCGTCTCTGCAGATTTTGTCAAAATCGTATGTTAAGTGCCTAATTCTCTTCTGCTGGTAATTATTGAAGAATTTTGTCTACATTGAGACAAATGATGACCAGTAATGATCTCCAGGAATTATAATTCTTGCAAATATATATGCTACTTTGAGCTAAGTAACCTAATGAGAATTTTCACCATTTGTAGAAGAACGAAATACACACTTTACAAGTCGCGCATCATGCCTGTCCTTATATGCGGCAAATAATACTTTCCATCTTCTGTGAGAGCTTGCTTTGAGTTTTCAAAAAAATAGTCCAGCTCAAAATCTTTGGACCGATTTGCCTTAGTGACGATTACCTATTCGGTAATCACAACTATTAAGTGCGTGAGGCTTACCGATATTGATATAGTTAGGGGCATGAAAATCCAAAGGATTTGCTGGTTAGGTTATATTGAACGAATGAAAGAACTTAGCTGGACGACGACCAAGAAAAGAAGGACCTCAGTGTAGGTGGAGGGAACAAGTACAAAAGAATTTGTCTAGATTCACCGAACGAAGAACAGAGTTTACTGGTGAAGCATTTTGCATTCGGTCAAAATCAAACATAATTGGTTTTAGGGGCCAGAGAAACAAGTAAGCAAGCATCGGAGGTTATGAACAGAGTAGCCACGTCTGCAAATTCAAGAAAGAACGTTTAATTGTATTATTTCTGTTTTAGACGTTTATTCGCCATCATAACTCTACCTTGGAGACTTTCTTTTATTTGATTAGAGATATGCTTCGCCTACATCTGAATCTCAACGAAATAGATCCTCCTACTTACCAATCCATTTTGAAGCCATCGTCTAAGGTCAAAAACATGAAACTGGAAGACTCGTCATCTCATGCAGTACTTTCGGATATGTGAATAGTAAATCTTCTGTTAAATCTATATGTTAGAGTGGTTCCCATTAGAGTGTAGTTTAATAAATTACCTGTGAATGGCCACTGACAATACTGTTACCAATACCTTACCCTCAGTCATCACCAAAAATTCACATATCCGGATAATTTACATTTTCGGAACGAATTTTGGTACTTGTATCATCTGATGACCTAGCGCATACTCTATCCATCTGCTTATCAAACGATTCTGCTACGATAAATTCGTAAAAATCGATTTTGCACTGTTACTTCTACCAGATCTTGTACACTTTATCACTTCATGGGTGTAAATCAGTGAGAATTATTTATAAAGCTAAAAAAATGAAGTTCAGTGATTCCCCCGCAATGAGTGCAATTAATCATGTACCACAACTTTTGAAAGTACTGAATACATATGGTGAGATAATAGTAGGGATGCGTTTGGTCAATGTTGTACACAACAAAAAAAAAGGAAAAGTATTTGTAATAAAAAACAGAAAGAACTAAAACCCTCGCATCAACTATTCTATAACAGTAATATACCGTGTATGTGTATGATAGAGAGGAAGTGAAAGAGAGAAAGAGAGAGTGAGTGAGTGTCAAAGAAATGTGAATTGAGAATGATTTAGAGAAGCATCTGTCGTAATTTATGAAGTGTAGTGAAATATTTTATATTTTCCTTTCTTTCCTCCCCCCTATTTTATTATTGGCAATAAGAAATATGAACTTGTCTTATTGTGTATGTGCATCACACAAAATTGATAATAAATATTCAAAAATCAATTTAAATTTATTAAAAGTTTTTGATTTTCTTCAACAAAAGTTTATCGTAAACAATAAATTGAATTAGTTGATGACAAGATCAACAAGGTGGCATGTGAAAAGATATTTATTTATGGCATTTAGAAAAGTTGAAAAGTTAAGATGCGGGGTTGTTGTTGTTGTTGTTGATTTATTGAACTAATTTTAGAATCATATGAACCATCAAAATGGTCACATATGTACTACTCATACTAATAACAAGGAGCTTAGAAAAGGTAAACAAGTACCTACACATTCTGCTTTTCCAAAATTACAAGAATTGTTGTTTGTTTTAACCTTATGTGTAGGTTCTGAAGAGGGTCGAATGCGGTTTTCATTAAGCCTAAGCGCGCTTATATAAGCTTGTAATCGTAGAAGTTCCTAGATTAGGTTAGATTACACTGGCTGACCCCAAAAGACCCTCAATGATCCCTAGTGATGCCAGAACGACCACATATATTCACGAGTTGTAGAGATTTTAAAAATTGCAATTTTTATCTCGAACTTGGGTTTACTGAGGCCCCTAACCAGTTTAGGCGGATTCTGTAGAGTGCTGGACAGCTACAAGGTAGCTGATACAGGGTTTCTTTTACACCTGGCTCCTTCCATCTATCATCTTCAATTAAACCCATGTTTTAAGATTGGAATGATCAATTTCCTACAAACTACTGATATACGTAATAATTTTTGCTTCGATAGTGATTCCTTCTGTAAAGTGTGCCCTCCATGAACAGATGTTAACAGGTGTTATGGAAGCTCCGGAATGAAAACATTTAAAATGCTGACTAAACAAATTCAAACTTGTGCTCATTGGCTTTCGTCGATATCATTCCGGTATGTTCGATCTTAAAATATAAATGTAGGGCAATCTTAATTCCGTCTTCAAAAATGTCAGTAACATCATGGATCAAATTAGACTGGCACGTAAACAGTTGGAACATCATCCATCATTCAACCAAGAAACAGTTTTAAACCATCTGAGCAAAGCTGAATTCAAAATGAAGCTCGATATTTGAACACCACTCGATTTAACGCAAAGGTCATAAATCACCAAGGGTGCCGTGACTCAATGTTTAGTGTGTTTGCCTTCTGATTTGTACGTTTTGGATTCAATTCCTAGCTGAAGCACAACTTTAACATCGAAAAGATTTTTCTTTCGAACGGTACCCAACTGTCGGCAAGCAATTTGCAATTCTTCCGAAAGTAACAATTTCCCACAGCAAAAGCTTCTAAAAACCTCTGTAACAAAGCTCTGAAAAAGTGATGTCGCAAGAATTCCGCGGTTCGGAACCGGCTAAAATAAGTAGGTCCCTTTTAATACTGTCCCAAATTTAATACGCCTAACGGTACACTTAGGCGTATTAAAAGGGCACTTCGGGGCTCATAAGTGCCACATACTGTGAAAACGTGGACAACCAGATCGAAATTGAAAAATTACTTAGACGGATGGTCTCTGGAGATGAGAAATGGTTGACTTATAATCATATTGTGTGAAAACGATCGTGGTGAAAGCATTGGGAAGCGGTTTAAACAGCGGACTAACATTTAGAAAGGGAAAATTAGATTCCGAAATCTATTGTCAACAATTGAAACGCTTGAAACTAACGATTAACGGTTCAATCGGGAAGCGTGTTGTGTTCCATAAGAACAATGGCAGAAAATCTGCACGAGCTTGGTTAGGAAGTTTTGATTCATCATTTTTTTAGTCCGGACTTGAAACCAAGAGATTATCACATTTTGCGCAAAACTACTTTAGCGATAAGAAATTGGCTTCAGGAGAGAATTGTGAATATCGCTTAGTATTATTTTTCGCTAATAAGTATTGGGACTTCTATGAGGAAGATATCTTTAAAATTACAACAAATTATAAAACAAATCCAACAAATCGGAACCATAAGATTTGGAAGTAAATTTAAAAAATAATAATTCATTTTTGTCCCTCCCATGTAATCACATGTGAAATATGCTCCTATAAAGCTTTCATTCGCAACTTGTTGAGTTATATTAATTAGCTCTATATTACCTCTATATTAATTATCTCCATTCGGAAGTTATATATATTATGAACGGTTATTTCTACTATAAAGCTTGCGTAGAAGGCATGACTTTCAACTAAAAGCTCTATCGAAGCAATGACTAATCCTATATGTGAAAATACATTTCATAAGCATTAAGAAAACTTGGTTTTATTTCCAGACGGTCATATAGAAGTAGTTTATATCGAAATTAGTGTATTTTTATTTTTTAATCTCATTGAATCTTAAATTATTATTCAGTTATGTGTATACTATATTTGGACAAATATTCAAGTTAAATGATAACATCCATTAGAAGCCTTGACATTTTTTTTTTCTTTCATTTTAAAATTGTCAACGAGTAAAATATCCACTTAAGGATGCTATTTACGAATTCTTTTGCCTTTTTTCGTTCTGTCTCTTCGCTTTTAGTTTTTATTTTAATATATTCCATAATATATTCCATGATATATTCTATACTTCACTGTCTCTCTAACTGTCTGCATACATGAAATCCCTCATATATGCATCTTCAAACAAGTCCATATACTCGTAGTAGTGAAGCAATATCTTTATTTATTTTTGCTCTTCAATGTGTAAACCCCAATGTTGTGTAGGCGGCAACGTTATGTACTACTAGCTCATCTCATTCATACTTAAACATACTTAGCGACTATATTAAATGTCTATGACAAGAAAAAGAAGAGATCAACAACAATAATGTAAAGACAATAACCGTACTATGTACTCGTATATGTGTTATGTATATGTGAGAGTATGTTTGTTTGAGAAAAACACTTGTCGCATTTGTCCTACAGGATATTTAACTCTATGATGTATACATGTTCGTATGTACACTTGTAGTATGCATGTACTTGCATATTATCCATCTAAACTCATCATCAACATGTATACTACATACTCTCGTATATGTTCATCTCCATAATAAAAAATCGATTTTCAGTTGATTTACAAGAAATTGTTTGCGATAAACCACGATTTACGTCATGCTGAAGTGCACTTGCACATGCTCATCATCATCATCATCATCATCATCATATGACGCGGCGTACTCAATAAAGCTATGTGAAGTAGAAATTACAAAAAAAAAAAAGAAACTAGAGAGATATGTGCAATTGCACTCACTCTCCTTTATTATGGTATGTGAGAGAGTATGTATGCGAGAGACAATGAATGTAAACTAAAAAATCAAATAAAATAACGCAAAAAAAAAAACAAAAATAAAATAAAATGACAAAATTTAATGACAACAATTGACAAGTTGTTTTCTCCTTCGACAAGTGTGTACCGTTAGAATGATGACTGCAAAAAACAATGGGTTAGAGACACTCGTGCTCGTATAATGTATGACATGTTTAAATTGTCAACCAAACTGAAGCACTGATTATATGGTGGGCGGATAGTCAGGCACACGCAAGATGTCATTCAAATTGCTCAACACAATTGTCAGATAGATGCGTTCAATTGTTAATAATCCGCTTTAATTCTCTGCCTTTGATCGAAAACTGTATATGTATGTAGGTACTCATAACTACATACAAATAGAATAGGAAGCGAAAGAAATGCATTTGTAAATACGGGATTTACCACATCACAATTTCAACATACACGCACACAAACACACACACACACACACATACAAAACTCAACAACAACAATAATAATAATCCAACAATTGATTCCGATTAAATATAAATCCGCTATTTGTTTTGTGAGTGTAATGCAAACAATTTTTATTGTTATTTCTCTGCTACAGTCGTCATATGTATGTACAAGCGAGTATGTATCGAGTTTAACTATCTAATGCCCACATATTAGTTATATCATATCATGTTTTTTATTACTTATATTTTCATATAAAATATATAAAAGTGGATCATCGGTTGATTTCTTTTGCCATTACCATCATAGAAATGTTAAGTTGAGTTAGAGACTCAAAGAAAGTTTAAGGCAAAACGTACATTATTACGAAAAATGAAATTTCCAAGGAAAAGCGTTGTGATTGAAATGATGGTATAATCATAATCCAGTTATATTATTTAAACAAATTAAAAAATCGCTAATATAGAGATTGATCCTTAAAATAGAATCCTCAATAAAGTTTCGAGAATTTTTTCAAATTTTTTTGAGTACTTTTACATACTTTTTTAAGAGCTGGACACAAGTGGCCCGAAATTACACAGAAGAGGTGCGAAAAACGACGTTACAATGCAAGGGTTTAATTTGAAGTTTAAAAAATATGATTTATTTTGACCAAATCGAAATTGTTTTCAGCAGAGTTAGTCATTAAATTGTTTTCCAAGACCTTGGTGACGGTTTCTGGTTTCTGGCTTGCTCGATAGTCGCCTTAAGGGCCTGAATCGTTAATGGATATTTTGCATAATGTCGTCAAATCGTAGCTCCGACAGCAAAAAATCAATTAATATGGCATTTTCAGCAACATTAAAAAAACAAACATTCAAACATAAAGCGATTTATTTCGTTCCGGGGAGATATGATTTTCATTTGGATTTCCAGTGGTAAAGAACTGGTGCTGTAAAAATAACATATGTCCCGGGCCGGTTCCGAACGACAGAATTCTTGCGACATCACTTTTTCTCAGCCTTGTCGCAGAGTTCTTTTAGAAGCTTTTCCATGGCAAATTGTTACTGCCGAAAGAAATGCCAATTGCTTGCCGACAGGTGGGTACTGTTCGAAAGAAAAATCTTTTCGATATGAAATTTGTTATGCTTCAGCCGGGGATTAAACCCATGACCTACAGATTAAAAGGCCAACACAGTAACCACTAAGCCACGGCACAGAAAAGTGAAAAAATAAATAAATAAAAATAAAATAAACATCCACTTCGTTATTGTTTCTCTATTTGGACTTTGGAATACCTAGAAAATGCAGTCGATTTTATTGCAATTAATGGTATCGTTTTAGCTTTTGCAGAACTCGTAATTTGACACCACTGCATTTTTTTGTCATTGACTTTTTGGTACCGTTAAAGAGCTTAAAGATCTTAAAGATATTATCAACACGAATCCAACAACGATTTAAGCACAATATTGGTGAGATTGACAAATTTGCTGAGGAATTGAACCGCCTTGATGGGTTTAGCACAACTCTTTAGTGTAACTCTTTGAATTACGTTTTATTTCACAATCAATAGAAAATCTTATTCTTTTTAATGTAGCAACAATCATTTATGGTTGTTAGCATTTTCAAAAAGAAACCATCCGATGACCATATATGGTGGTAAAAAAATATATAAGGAATCGTTGAACCGTTATAAAATAACGGTTTTAATGTGTTATAATATTGAATAATTGAAAATCGACCGCATTTTACTCGAATCTACAGAATTTTTTCTCAATTCTACAAAATTAAGTTTTTTCCAACGAGTAAATGAAACTTCTCTAAAGAGAATTTTTTTTTTGTATCTCAGTTTTCACACCCTTTTTTTCTCACCCTGTATGTGCACACACTCATGCCATCAAATACATCATCATATGAATAAAGAGTGCGAGCGCAAAAAAAAGCGAATAAAATCAAATTCTACCAAAGCAACGAATGGTAACGTCAACGAGTAAAGAAATTCGTTACAATGGCATTAGGTTTAACAATCAATGTGTTTAACAAATCCAATGCTTTCACTAAATATGAGGGACATTAATAAATAAAACAAGTGGGAGAATTCAAATCAAGCAACAACAACAACAAGAAGAAAAACAAAAAGAGCAAATACAATATGTGTGTATGTGCATTTATTTGTATATTCTTTCCATGGATGAACGAGTAGATATTTGTGTATTAGTCGAGTACTTGTACGATTATGAAATATTCTTGTGTACTTACATAACTCGTTCCTTTTTTTAAATCGTGCGTTCTATTCGTAAACAGTCATATTTATTTAGTATACATGCCGGTTGAGTGCCCCCGACAGAGTCGTGATGTGGAACTAATAGAGAAATCCAGATTTGAGTTGCCAATTGAATGAAAATATTTCAATTTAATTTCATTACTAAACAATTAAGAATATTTTTTATTTTTTTTTTTATTTCTGTTTTGCTTAAATTTATCATAATTTATCATCGTGTCATTAATAGCATCGATTTTAATTAAAACATTTAATGGCAACTCGGCGATGTGTACCCCTTTTTAAATGTCGGTATTTACAGTAATAATGAGAATATTTTATCTCTTTCAAATTCGTACATTACATTTGATGCCATGGTAATGCTTTCGTATACACGAGCAAAATGAACTCGCATTCAATGTTTAGCAATCCATTCAGATGAGTAGCTAAATTGATTATAATTTTAATTGGCGAAATGCAAATATTATCATCTGAACATTTACCTTTAACCCTTTGAGTCGTTATTGTTATTATATACTCATACACAATCGATTTTTGTGGTAATTACATTAAGTGGATGCCAATAAGCAAATTTTGTGGTGATGGACGATAGAGTAAATATTTACATACATTTCATTAATATTGTTGAATTTGATACGTAGGTTTGTATGTATGTTTATGCAAATTATACATACTTATATTTATAGCAAATTAACTTCTTTAATTATAATTAAATAATCTCGTCTACCCTTCACATTCTCTCTAACATAGTATAACTTATCTGACCTTGACAAGACTAACATTATTTCGAATGAAATCTCATACAAACGTACACCCATATCCACATTCAAACTGTTCATTGTACATCGCCCTTTCTTTTCTGTGATTTTTTTTTTGCCAAACACTTTTTGTAAGGGATGAAAATGTGTTCTCACATTAAAATTAATGATGATCATCATCAAGGAAATAACCTGTCTTCGGTTGTTTACCCCTCATGAATCGTAAAATTTACTTAATATTAAATGAGTGTTAAATGTCATTCGTTTGACCTGTCAAGTGTCATTTTACAATTTAACAAGTTCACCATGTATTGCAGTGTGTGCGAACATGCACCTCATAAACGTTACACTTATTTGTAATTGTCACAAAAGTCAAACGTTTAACTTTACGGTAAATAATTACACGCCCCCAAAAATGCTATTTTACAGATAAAGTTAATTTTGAATTTAATTTGTAAATGAATAAGTTTCAGTAAGTACTGAAACTTATTAGGAAAACTTAATTCTCGAATGTACTATAAATTTAGGTAGGGAAAATGTAAATGTGAGAGCAATGCATACTTTGTATTAGTGTGCATGAGTATGCATAACCCTGTTGGAAATTTCGGTGAATGTATAAAAACAAATATAGCGGGACTTTATCGATAGAGTCACTACCGATGTATGTGACCAGGCATTTTCCTAATGAACACAATTATTCTCCTATTGGCCGCTTCTGGACGATCGCTTCCTTCAGACGGTCCAATGCTTGAGAGTACGAATTTAAAGTTTGGCCGTAGAGACGCGTGATTTGACCACGACTGTTTCCGCTTTCCCTAAGTGATCCATTTTTCAATACCATTCGCTGCAGAAATGGATTGATTTTGTTGCGTTTCTGCGGCGCTATACAGATGGTAATTCGGTGAATTAAATTATTTGCGTTAATTCATTGAGGTACATCGAGCCTCATTGAGTAAAAATATAATAAATAAATATATGGCACTTATAAGCCCCGAAAGGCTTCTGGCCGAGCTTCTCTCCCAGTATTGTTGAACGTGTTATGTTTTGGACAGTTTTAGAACGGACCTACTTATTTTATCCGGTTCCTAACGGCAGAACTCTTGATACAGCACATCTTCTGAGCTTTGTCACAGACTTCTTCCGGGGATTGCCGGAGATTGAACCCACGACCAACAGATCAGAAGGCCAACGCATTAACCACTACTAACCACTGAGCAAAATGTGGCGTGTTTTCTCTTTGCTAGTGTACATTTTTGACGTGCGCTAAAAAATCTCAGTCAAGCTATTATAAAACTGTATGTTTTTTTTAGTACGAAATCTTACCAGATTACACTCATACTACGCATTTATTGAAAAAATAATGGTTTTCTTTTCAAAATGTATTTTTATAAAATTAAAAACGTATGCATTTTATTGTAAATTGTAAATTAATCTTCTCTCGATGGGCTCTTTTGCAGAACTTCTCTTCCATTACAGTTGTGCATCTTAAATTTTGCACAGTATTAGAAGGGACCTACTTATTTCAGCCGATTCCGAATGGCAGAATTCTTGCGTCATCACTTTTTGCCTACCGGGTAAGTTGTAAGTAATATATATTTTAAAAATTCTATTGCATACTTTTAGGTGAAATCTTTTCTATGCAGAAGTTATTATTAGCTTTGTTCCCATTTGTTTTTTAGTTAAAGTGGTTAAAGTGTACCAAATAGCGAAAAGACAATTCATGCAAATAATTTCTGGTTCACATGAGTTAATCTGTGGATAATATTTATATTTTCCTCTAAAATATTCCAAAACTATCCAAATACAAATCTTTAGGTATTTTCAAGTAGTTTTTTATTTAATAAAATTACCAATTTTCGATTTAATTTGTCAGATTTTAAAAATTCATCGATGAAAAGGTCGGTACTATGTGGTGCAACAAGAGAAACAAAATTAATCACTCATTCACTTGTCATGATTTGGGTCTTCATGAACGTGGTATCCTTCCTTGTAGTACAGGGACGAATTTAATATATGTAAATATAATTAAATTTTCTAAGAGCTTCTGACCTTAACTAAAATCCTTTGAAATAAGCTATCATTAAGTTATAGAACCCTAACACCCTACCTTCTCTATTATTGTGTGTATGGATTTGTATCATTTCATTTCATCCCATTAGCTATTACTTACCCCCAATGTCATTGTAATACATAATATATCACTTGTAACCTAATAACTTATTGACATCAATTAATTGTTAACCGATAACAAAAATGCCGAAACGCGTGGCATAACAACTCAAAGATATTTTAACTAGGTTTTGATATATGTACCCATTATTATCGCTGTATATTACAATCTTACTGAAGGATAAAGAAAAGAATTAACTATACACAGTTGAAAAAAGGGACATTATTTATCTTTGACCATAAAAGAAATAAAGAAAACAATAACAGCAATAAACAACAGAAACTATTGTAAACTTTTGCCTTATCACTCCTCCAATTTGTTCCCACTCCAAATTTGATCAATATACCAAATGAAGAAATCACACAATAAATTATTGTATTAAAATAAATGTAAGTTTGCAATGCATATTTTTAGGGGCATAATGTCATATAAACAATAAGAAATATACAAAATAAGCATGTTCCATGTATTGTAGGTATAAAAATAAGAAGAAAAAGCTGCGTGTTCAATGGAAAAAATACACATATGTTTTTTCTCTTACCTCCTCTATATCTCACTCTCTTCCTCTTTCTATCTTTATCCTCACATATTTACGCATACATATATACGTAAACTCATCTTCATCCATTCTATAATATATTATGGTTATATTTCAAATTCATCAACCGAAAAAAAAACATGTTCATTTAATAAGACGATTGCTTAAGGATAATAACAATCATAATAATGATAATGATTATGTGCATAATAGTGTAATATTGGTGGTATTATTGATGAGAATAATTCCACATCATAAAATTGATTATCATACGTACATGTAAGATATTATGGAATAAAGTTCATCAAGCTACAATTCGTCTATGACTGGGATGGTTGATCAAAAAATTCTTACAACGTCACAGATAGTCATACATCTTACCCCTTTGAGGCACTCTGGAAGCGATGGAAGTGAATTTTATAAAAACATAACATTTTGTAAAACATTATCGACATTCGCCTTCACACACAATCCAGACCTATTGGACTTTATACAATATTCTTAAATAATTAGGAAATACTTGTGGAAACTCTGTATTCTACAGAGTTTCCACAGTGTTTACTGTATTTTGACAGCTTATGAAGGTCATATTTGTTTTTCAATTTTTGACATTTGATGTTCTTTATGTTCAGTAAAGTTTGCCATTTCATCGTGAACAAATTCACGTTATCACAACGTTGTGGAAATCGTAAAATATATTTTTTTTAAGAATGTAGATGGACGTTCCATTACTCTGTGAATGACCAGCGTTATCGGAGCAAGTTAACCGATTTTTTATTTCCCGAAATTGATGAAATTAAGTCGGATAACATTTATTCTCAGACAAGACGTCTTCACTTGCCATACAGCCGGATCTTTTGCGCGGAAAATTCTGTGATTCGATAATTGCAAGAAATGGCTCCAACAACTGTCCACCAAGATCATGTGATTTAATGCCACTGGACGATTTTTTGCCCAGTGTCTGCTATCGTTCTAATTTGCTATGCATCAATAGTAACGCGATCCTTATGCATCGGTAGAACAAAAAATTTTCTCTAAAACTAATCATTAAGGTCAAAAATGTTGATATATTTAATTGCCTCGACTTTGCATTTTAAGCTAGCGTAGACTCTTTGTTTTGATTTAGTTTATAACATATTTGTATCAGTATTTTTGAGTAGACGTAAACGCAAACGTCATATTCCTTGAAATGTCTTATGTCATTTTGGAATTTTAACTATTAAATACTAAAACAAAAAATTGCAAAAATTTTATAATCCAACCAATCAATAAGTATTATATATAATTTCATTCTATTTTTGACTAAATATATTCCGCAAAGACTATAACAAATATGGGTAAGTCTCTATAACAATGCAACATTGCAATTTGCTTAGTTTCTCGCTTAGTGTACCGTTTTTTCATGAACAATAATCGTGCGTTTATGCCATTTTATTTTATTATTAATTATGGCAAATAGTAAAACAAAGAAAATTTTTCATTATGGTAAAAATATTATACCCAGAAAAGTTTCCATGTGGAAATTGCAACACATTAGTATAAAGAAATGAAAGAAACATTGACCATCAACTATTGATGTGTAACTATAGAGAGTAATGGCGTACAATACGTAATTTATAAGGCTACGTACAAGAATTACATAGTAACGAATTGTTTAAATGAATTCTAATATATTTTGTCTAACAATTCACAGATCAACATCTATTTCGAAATTGTGCTTTGGAACAGATCGAAAAAGCCAAAGAGTTGGAAGAGCAAAAACAACAAAAGACAAGCGAAGAAAATAGTGATGAATTTGAATATTTACCATGTCAGAAAAAATTTCGTCTACATGCAGAAGATGAAATCAGTTTGGATAGTATATTTTCGGCGATTCTGTCGATGATTGAACCCAGCGAGAAAGAATTTAAAACATGTACATGGGATATTAATGCCAAAGAATTGTTAAATGAAAAACAAGCAATCATATTCGAGGAAAAATTATACATTTCCCAATTGCAAGGTACAAATTGTAAACTCAGCGAGGAAACAAAAATATTTCTGGAAAGTGAACTGCAACAAGTTGGTGAATATGATTTAAATATCGAAGAGAGCTACGATGGTTATGTGGTATACTCAACGAGTTACATGGCAAAGGGTAAAAATAAAACAACATGTGGTCATACTTTGACCGGCAAATATGACAATCATTTTCTTTTGATCGTTGAAAAGCGTATGGAATATGATCATATAGATAATGCACGAATTGTAAGAATCTCATATAATTAAATATAAAAAAATGCACATTACAAGAACGAAAAAAAATATATATATTTTAGGAAAAAACACTAAAAGCACGTCTTAAAGAGGATACAATGACAGCTGTACGTGAGACAAAAATCAATCATGAAGTCAATCGTTATAAGGCCGTTATTAATATGAAGGGACGTGAGGATATCTTTGTACTGGATGGTGGTGTTATGCTATTGATGCGCTATTTAATTGTGAATAATTTTCGAGGAGAATTTCAATATTATTCAATGAATTTATTTGGTAAGTTGATTAAGTTGTTTGAGAAAATTACATAACATAGCTATGTAAAACCAGAGGGCGGTCCCATAATTACCCGACCTAACAAAGAAAACAAATGAAAATTTTTCTTTATTTCTCAACATAATTTCCTTTTAGTTTTACACTTTTCCCAGCGATATTCTATAGCTTCGATACCTTGTTCATAATATGAACTGTCTAACTCATTAAAATAGCCATCTATCGCAGACTCTCTCACCTCTTCATTGTTTGCAAATCTTCTACCACCAAGCAATTTTTTCAAATTTCGAAATAGAAAATAATCCGAAGGAGCTAAATCTGACGAGTGAGGTGCATGCTGAAGCAATTCAAGCTTTAAATCATTGATTTTGGCCATCGCAATAGCGAATGTGTGAACTGGTGCGTTGTCTTGATGAAACAACACTTTCATTTTCGGCAAATGCGGCCTTTTTTCTTTAATTTCATCACTTAAACGCTGCAAGAAATTAGCATAATACTCGCCGTTGATTGTTTTTCCTTTTTGAAGATAATCAATAAAATTATACCACGTGCATCCCAAAAAAACAAGTGGTGGACCCATGTCTCATCCATGGTTACGAATCGACACAAAAAATCGTCTTTATTACTGTGAAACATCGCCAAACACTCTATAAAAATAACATCTTCACGACGTTGTTTTTGTTCTATTGTGAGCAAACGCGGCACCCATCGTGCACACAGCTTTTTCATTTCCAAATTTTCGGTCAATATACGATGTATAGCACTTTTTGAAATGCCTGTAATTTCAGCCAGCTCACGCACCTTCAGCCGGCGATAATCCAATACCATTTTGTGGATTTTCTTAACCATTTCTGGCGTAGCCACCTCAATTGGTTGACCAATACGGTGTTTGTCTTGGCAGCTCGTACGACCTCGTTTAAACTATGCCACCCAATTTTATGGACGTAAACGAAGGAGCAGACTCCCCCAGAGTAGAATCTAGTTCGGCTTTAGTATTCGTTGAACTGAGACCTTTCAAATGAAAGTATTGAATTACATAACGGTGACCAATTTTTTCCATGTTTACAAATTCACTGAGTTCGTTAACTTTGGATGGCTCCAAAAAAATACTGAACAATATCAAGAATCAGTCCTAAATAGGTCGCATTTCGTGCATAACCAAAAAAAAAATTATTGAATTGAAAAATTCATTAAAATGGCTAGAATTCTCCCTAAAGTGGTAAAATATATTATCGATCCCCGTTGTTTTTGTCTTCTTAATATTATTTCTGGCCGTACTTCCCCCTTAAGTCCATACCTTAGTAGGACAACTTTACAATTTTAGCATTTTCTTTTTATTTCGCTCCTATCATTTCCAGGACGCCTCTAGAGAGATGAGATATATGATGGACTCCCATTAAATTTTACTACTTAAGATCTTCTCTGAACATAACTACCCACTATTTTTATTCCTTAGCAAAGTTACCCACAAAATTAACTTAAAAACACCTGAAAAACGACCAACAACCTCATAATTGGTTTTTATCCTTTTATCTTAATTTATATCATTTTCATAGCTCAATTTAACACTTGTCATTTGCCAAAAGTCAACTGTTTGTGTTGAATGCATTTAAAATGTCACAATTGACATTTGAAATGCGTTCAATATCAAGGTGTCGCAAATTATCGCAAATTTACCTTTCCTTTGCCAGGTAAAATTGTCTATTGCAAACTAATTGTACGTGAAGAGCGTAAAAAAGTACGCATTTTCTATCGTACCTATCAAAATGTTATTTGCGTTATGAATACACAATATTTCAATGATGTGGCAGAAGAAATTACCGAAACATTCTATACTGCAGATGGTCACATTGTATTGCACTTTTGGCATGGTTACAATTATATATTGCATGCGGTCAAGGCTCCAGTGAAAAAACCGAAAGAACGTATTCTACCAAAACTTGAGCTCATGTGGAAAGCCGATAATTTACTATCGAAGAAATATGAACGAGAAAAGAAATTAAATTACGAAAATGCCATGGACTATCTGAAAGAACATCCGGAATTTTCCGATTTCCTATATGATTATGTTTTGACAATGCTCAAATTCAAACCGACTAATGTTTTAGAATTTACAGTGAAATTCTTTCAGAATATGAAAAGCGCCTATTAAGCAATACGAATACGGATTACCATAGCAAAGCATAGCAACACTTTGTTTGTTTGTCCTGTCAAAATAAATTTATTGATTGAATTCTTTCGATATTTGCGCACAACAAAACAATTATACATTTTTTTTTGAATATTCGATTAAAAATTTTCAATTGTCATAAATAAACGTTTTTACTATTTGATAATGAATTGTGAGGGTAGAGAACATTTGGATGAGGTTTGTTTTAACATCTGTCAAATGAAATGAAATAATAGCAATCTTCTTTAAAACCGATAATATTCGCTGAACAAAACTTTGTCACAGGATCCTAAAGCTGCTGTCGAACAGGAACATGATCCCAATAAAGTTGTTGCCACATTCAATCAAGAATTGCCAAAGGAAGCTAAATTTGCGGTATGAATGCCGATTTGCTTAGTTAATTCCGCTTAATCCGCATCATTTCATTTCCAGATGTCTATCAATACAAAAGCGGATGAATTCAATAATCCACCATGTTATCTGCCACAACCAGGTGATGAGCTACCAAATAAAGATCATATGGAACCAATGGGACCCGTTGGTCCATGGGCTACTGGTAAAGTTGATTGGTCCCCAATGGCGGGCTTAACTGGAACACGTCCCGTTGTCGATCGTTATTCGATTACACGCTATAGTCCAAATGAATGGCGTGCCAAAAATCTCGAGACCGTAAATCAAATTAATAAAACTTTCGATAAGGCGCTCAAGTTTGTTTCTACAACAAATTTTACTGCACAGCTTTGCCCCACCACACTTAAAATATTCTCTTATTGATGATTTATTCGCAGGAGTCAGTATAGCGCTAAAACTTCATTGATGCGTATTTCTTCACTGATCGATAAGACACAGAAGGAGACAACTGACAGTCTGACTCAACGTGCCCAATTGGTTCGGAAATGGAGGAACACCTTAGAGAATGCTATCAGAGCAATGGCCGATGAGATAAGTACGTTGGAAGAGGAACGTGTTCGTTTGAAAAAATCACTTGTTATTTTGGGTGTTCCTGAATCGATTGGTGAGCAGAATCGTTTAATGGTGACCTATGATAAAATCAATTAATCAATTGACCTCACCTCCAGCGAAGGAATGTATTGAAAAACGTGCCGCACGTCCTGATACTGAACTTGTACGTGATCCACCCGAAGAGGAACTAATCAATGAGCTCGCACTGATTGCTGAAATTCGTCAACTACTCAAAAAGACACTCGAAGATTTCGAAACGCAGCAGGTGGAAAATCGTACAGCACGACAACGTCTGGAATATGATTGGAGTGATAAAAAGGAAGCCTATGAAATTGATTCGTTAAATGTTGGTCTCAATAATCATTCGAAAACGATTATGTTTCGTCCAGGTGCCATACGGCAACCACCTGAGTAAGTGCAATCACATTGAGTGAGGGAGACAGGGGAAATAGTGAGGAGTACTGGTACGACTACGAAGTGTTCCTCAAAGATTAATTTTGTAGTACGCAAATTCTTAGTTTTTCTATCTCTATTCCGTGTAGCTATCGGAGCCGTAGCTCAGTGGTTAGTGTGTTCGCCCTCTGATCTGTAGGTCGTGGTTCAATCCCCGGCTGGTGCATAACAAATTTTATATCGATAAGATTTTTCTTTCGAATGGTACCCACCTGTCGGCAAGCAATTGGCAATTCTTCCGACAGTAACAACTTGCCATGAAAAAGCTTCTAAAAGAACTCTGTGACAAAGCTCAGAAAAAGTGATGTCACAAGTGTTCTGCCGTTCGGAACCGGTTAAAATAAGTAGGTCCCTTCTAATACTGTCCAAATTTAAGACGCACAACAGTAATGGAAGAGAAGTTCGGCCAATGAGCCCTTTGGGGCTTTAAGTGCCACATATTTATTTTTTTTATTTATTCCGTGTAGCTACTATGATAGCTCAAAAACTATTGTAAGATTTGAATAATATCTTCAATAGTAAGCTTTTAAAAATTCTTCATTGCCCAAGGCTTTAGGATAGTTCCTATACCCATTCCACTATATTAAATCGTATTCACTTCGATATTAGAGCGAAAATTTTAATATCGTATAAACAAAAATTTGCTTCGACAAACTCAGCCGAATTTCTTCCACATTAATTTTAAGCATGTTAAATTTGAACGATACTGTAA
Organism: Megamerina dolium; assembly: GCA_963854835.1. Classification (NCBI taxonomy): domain Eukaryota; kingdom Metazoa; phylum Arthropoda; class Insecta; order Diptera; family Megamerinidae; genus Megamerina; species Megamerina dolium. The sequence goes on along the minus strand of OY978529.1, from coordinate 2,001,860 downwards.
GCGACGGTAACACCACTTGTTTCTGAATTATTGTCAGAGAGCCCTTTCGAAAACCTTTTCGCGCAAATTTGTCTTGTCTGAAAAATTGCCAAAAGCATTTTAGCGAACAAAATTTTGCTTTTTTAAGAAAAGAAATGGATCTTAGTTGGTCAAACCGCAAGTTGAGCCTGAGAATTTATAAAAGACTAACGCACTAATCACTTAGCTACGACTGTCAGAACATTATATGATGAAAAGTCGATTTTGAAGCTTGAGCTGGCAACCATTGGATGCTACAGAACAATAAAATGTCATATGTATTCAGAAAATTGCCGTCAAAACCTTCCCGACTCACTGCTGGGTCTTTGATCACTTCCGTTTGTTATTTCGGTTGTTGTTCGTTGGCAAGCGCGGTAAGAATTTTGAGACGAGCATCTTCATAAGATCACTCTTGGATCACTCAATACGATGTTGTGGAGTTCTTCAATCATTTATTAGGAAATCATTTCTTTTGGGCCTCCGGGAGGCTTAACAGTATTTGCGCCATTACAACCACATTAAAATTCAGCAATTCGTTTCGATGGACAATTTTTGGTTTCACCAATGTTTTTTCTTAAACAATTTTCAATTAGTTTATGAAATTCCGGTGCCGTGGTTAGTGTGTTGTCCTTCTGATCTGTAGGTCGTGGGTTCGATTCCCGGCTGAAGCATAACAAATTTAGTATCGAAAAAATTGTTCTTTCGAACGTTACCCACCTGTCGCCAAGCAATTGGCAATGCTTCCGGCAATAAAAATTTGCCATGAAAAAGCTTCTAAAAGAACTCTGTGACAAAGCTCAGAAAAAGTGATGTCACAAGGGTTCTGCCGTTCAGAAGCAGCTAAAATAAGTAGGTACCTTCTAATACTGTCCAAAAATGTATCACGCACAACAGTAATGGAAGAGAAGCTCGGCCAATGAGCCCTTCGGAGCTTTAAGTGCCACATATTTATGTATTATGAAATTCTTTACTTCGCCTCTTGCAAGCAATTTTGAAGGTTATCCATTTCAAAAAGCTGCTAAAGGTAAAGTAATACGTCGTCTTGACTCAAATCGAACCGATTTTAAATTACCGATGCGGCTTCATTGTTCGCCTACGTTCCTATTGAACCGTCTAGTTAAACATTTCAACGTTCATTCCAGACAATCGTCCGAAGAATATTGGGAGCATTTCAGTAAAGAGACCTTGGAAGAATGTGAGAAATGTCGTCAGAAATCGAATAAATTGCGTCAAACTTTAAATTCGATATTATTGAATGCAGCACGTGATATACGCACACAGGCGGATGTCGTTGAGAAGGCTTTCGTGGGACGCATCAATTGTACTCAGGAAAATTTGCAACGTTTCGAGAATGATTTGAGAGACGTGAGTGCTTGTTTTTTAGATGATTGATCTTTGTATTCTATTCCATTCATTCATCCATAGTGTTTACAAAAACTAGCAGAGACTGAAATGAGAATCGAAAATATGCATCGATCCATACGTAGTTTTGATGCTTCAATGAAAGTTGCCCAGACACGCATGGACAATCGTAGTTATCGTCCAAATGTTGAACAGTGTCGTGACGGGGCACAACAGGATCTTATCGATGAAGTGCATACCATACAGAGTGGCGTTACTGCAATGCTGGCCGAACTGGACGATGCTGAGAATGTTAAGAACGAACTAATGAAGGCGCGCAACACTTTGGAGCGCGAAATCATGCTGAAACGACGTACGTTAATGTTGGATCGTGAACGTTGTATGTGGCTAAGGGCACACTATCCATCGGCGAATGCCCTAAGTGGCTTTGCCAATGTCTAAGAACGAGTTCGCAAAATAAAAACATATCAGATATGTGTAAATGATAAATACTTGTTTTTTATTATTAATTTATTTTCAAAATCGATGCCCCATATTACATTGTCTTCTTAATATCTAATCAAATCAGTTCCATATACTCTTCATACTCATCATATATACAATAACATATAATAATGATTGAATAGAGTAGAAATATTAAAGATTCACTGGTACTTCGGGAAATAGGTAACCCAATTGTGCCATTTGTTTGCCAACATCAATTTTATCGTATATATTTTCAAACCACATTTTATAAGGATAATCCTCATGTACGCCACCATATCTGTATGCGAAATGGAAGTGAGATTTTAGAGAAGAAATTTGCCATTAAACCAAACTTACCGTTTTGGCAAATGATCCGGACTGATGTGCTTGTGCAGTGAACTCAAATCGGAGCCATGAATAAATAGGCGTTCCTTCATTGCCGGACTCAGAAATGGTTTGAACATATTGTAGCCGGCATTGAAAGCCCAATTTTGATTGATAATATGCAATGCTGATGTACGTACTGGCATTGAAGTCTACTCGTGGATGTGAGGAAGGAGAATTAATACTTTCAAAAGTCTCTCAATCGATAGTCTTCCAAGCTATTACTTACCACCAATAATGCCAACATTCTTTGTGCCACACTTGGTGTCAAATGAAAGACCTGTGTAAGGGAGAGACCCTTCAAATCGAATATGGCAACGCCGCCCATTACTTGTGATAATGGCTCCAATGAGCCCAGCTCTATGAGTATGATTGTCGCACGAAATATATCATCGACAGTGACACGACTTGGATTCCAAACACCGAAACGATAAATCAATATACGATGACCATGTTGATCACGATATGGTGTTACTGTAATTATATCCTCATCACCAAGATATTTCAATTCCAATGGTCGTACCTTCTCATACAGTGTCTTATTCTCTTCACGAAATTTATAATAGTTGCACATCTGTAATGGATGAAAATGTCAAAATATGACTTGGAACATCGCTGCATCGTTTTGAAGCATTTACCAATCTATAACTATTCTCCAAATTCCAATAGCGTGCACGTAGAAATTTTTGCAGATGTTCATCATCGGTACGATGTGGTTGACATTCATTGTGTTCTAAAGAATACAAAAAAAAAACCAAATTATTTGATCGCATTTAAATTTGTTGTAAATTTCAGAGTCATACCTAATATATAAGTTCGAAATTTTTCGATTGTCTCAGCTTTTGTCGCCTCACATTCACCCTGTTCGATTGCAATCTTTTGTACAGCCTCTGGCAACACTGGATTTAGATCAATGTCATGCTTAATTTCAACGGCTGGCATTTTTTTCTTTTTCGATCTGAAATTAATCATAATTGAAGATAATTTCTTATCAAATATTTTTACAATATTTTTGCCGTTGTTTTATTGTTAACAGAAAATTTTGAAATTTTAAAAAAAAAAAAATAATTTATTATGAAAACAGAATTTTGTGATGTCAAATGCCAAAACAAAAAATATTCTCCACATAGTCGATATTTTTGGGAATTTTATTTTATTTTTTAGTAACTTGGGTTTTAGTACATCGGCACTCTCTTGTGACTCCACATTTGTAATCATTCCCTTTGCTGATAGAATCACAAATGATATCCTTGATGCAAGGTACACCAACTCAGTTACTCATCCTCATCCTAGCTAAGCTGTCTCAAGTTTAGTTGTCCAAGATCGCTGAATGTCCCAAAAACCATATGAACGACGATTCCACCTATCGACAGAATTTAGCCATCTGATCATCAATCATAAAAATACTAATCTAGAAACAGGTAAGTTCCAGGTGGATCCAAATGTGCTTCCCTTGCATCTTCAGAATCAACGAAAACTAAAGCATTCGAACCTTCATATATTCTAGAGGCAACCGGAAATATTCGACAACAGTTCAACCTTGGATCGATTTCTAAAGTATCCATTCTAAACAAACAATTTAATTATAATAGCATCACTTCTTACAGTGTTTTTCACAAAGCAGTTTCAGACACTTTTTCGTACTAAGAAATTTAAATATCGCTAAGAAATTTGGCAGAATAAGCTTTTGTCTGTCTGAATAAAGACTTCTTTTAGTGTTGGGCGAACCAAATTTAAACTGAGAAATTACGAAAGGTCAACAAACGAATCACTAAGTTGCGGCGCCCAAAGCATTAGATGATCAGTATTTGCTATGATTTTTGATATTTATGGTAGCATCGTTAGACTCTCAACTAAGCAGCAAAATTTTATTTTTTCAGCAGATCCTCTATTACGTCAACATGTTATGCGTATTCAGAAAGCTGACATCAAAACTTTCCCCACGGTCACTTCTATCGACTTCCATCCATTCTTCTGTTGCTTGTTTCGAAATTCAGCAACAGTCCGATCTTTGCTGAAACTCTGGGGTATCCCATGCTCCAACGTACAATAACTAAATGAACGTAGAACCGCTATATCTCAAAAATTTTTTGTTTGAGATTCCATCGTGCAGCGCTTCAGACATCTTCTCATTCAACAGTACTTCCAGCCATTTTGCCAATATCCCAGTTGAAGCAAATTGAGAGAGAGATTCTTGAGAGTAACACATGAAGTTGTCAGGAAACTTCCAGTACAACAAATGGCTGCAGCAAAGTCGTCCCTCATATACAAATGAGAGAGTTTCCTATACCAAATCATTGACGCATGTGTTGCTATGTATTTTACTAGCGTCTGATGCACTTAGACAGTGTTGCGAAGGGCAAAACGTCCATTCCATTCTCCAGAGAAGTTTACTATTTAAGGTTGCCACTTAATTTCATCTTCAGATTTGTATAATAACTCATTTATCATTGAGGAAAAATGGCCCTCTTCAGATATTTTTGATGTACAGTAGTCTTCAAGAGAGGATCGTGGAACCCATCTTCAGGAATTTTAAAAGTTTCCAAGGGCTTCAATTTTATGAGCAAAAAATTTAATTTAGCGGTGAAACTCTAAATAATTAAGTTCGTTCCAAATACAGGAAAGTTAATGGTGCCGAGACGCTCTTAACGTAAAGCTTTCAACTAAGGAGTGGACATTTTCAAACTTTTGTTTGGGGAACGAACCAACCTAATTTGTATACATATGTATATGTGACATTCGCAGTGAAATTAACAAACAATTAACGTCTGCACCTAAAAATGTCGGAATTCCATTTTGGGACCACTTTGGCTGTCATAAACCATCACTTTCTGTCATTAAGAGAGTAAAAGCATATTACACTCTTAATGTCAGAAAATATACAGAAGGTGCGCGATCGGAAATCTACCAAAAACTTGCAAATTGACAATCACAGTACGTAATTGACAGCTCAATTCATTTTTTCTATAGGTGATTGAAAGTGATGGCAAAAATTGTACTACCACAAACTATCAGTTCTCTTCAATTTTTACGCTCTCATATTTCAATTTTTTTTTTTATATAACTGTAGTGAGAGCACAAAAAGTAAAAAATTCAAAGCACGCAAAAATAATCACATACGAACACTTAAATTTGTTGTGTTGTTTATCAACAATGAGTTAGGTTATACATTTTCTATTTTTCTATCATTCTTGTAAGCAATGGGACTACTATTACGTCATGCGAACAGCTGATTATATCAAATTCACTGAGAGTTTAATTAAAGGTGTACCCATATGATTTATTTCTTTTTTATTTGGTTTAAAAAGTGTACGAATAAATGCAGGAAATATAAACTTGGTGATTCCATTCAGATGATTCTATGTCAACGCAACGCAATGACACTACTATGACACAACGCAATGCTACTACTGAAATTAATTGACGCCAACGTAATATTTGTATACCATATATGTATGTAGAACTCTGTCTCTTTTCATCATTATATCAGGTCAGTCGATAAGTTCGTGCATTTTTCTTAGTTGGTTTTAAAATAAATAGAAAAGAAGTTTTCACTATTTATTAATCAATAATATATTTGCCTGCATTATTTACAATGTCGTCCCAACGTTTATGAAAAACTTTTAGTTCCCTGCTCAAAAAATTTTTTGTCCTTGGAGCCAAACTACGCGTCGATATCTATTTTTATAGCTTCTTTTGAGGTGTAGTTCTTATTACTTAAATTTCACTGAAGTCCGCGGAAAAGGTAATAATCCCAAGTGCTTCAGTCGGTTTGTATAGTTGATGACAATAATAATCATCTGTGATCGTCTGGTTTGATTTCAGCAGATCAAAATAAATTATATCGGCCATATCCCATCAAATAGACAGGAGAATCTTCTTGGGGTGAAGGCCATCTCTGGGGGTTGGTTCTGCTGTTTCATCTTTATCTAACCACTGGCGTTTGAGAACAGGATTATTGTAAAGGACATATTTTTCGTCCCTAGTAACAATACGATTCAAAAAACTTTCATTTTCAAGCTGAGAACACACATTCACTTTCTGCCCATTTCCCCAGCTTTGCAACCTTACTCAATGGAACTAGGTGCCTGTAAACTGTATTCAATGTCATGAATTTAACCTTCCAGCGATCATATCCACTGTCAAACTTGGCTCAGCATCCACGAGTTCCAGCAAGGCGTCAGAGTTAAAGACCTCAGGACGACCAGAGCGTGGGGCATCCTCAACGTCACAATCACCACTTCTGAATTTGAGAAACAACTTTGCGCAATCACGGTATTCTTTCCATTAGCTGAGTTTATTTCTGCAGCAGCAATTGCTGCTTTTTTTCCACTTTTATAAAAAAAAAAAAAACCAAATACGCCTCTTATACTCGTTCGAAGATTCCATGTTATTTTTTTAACAACGAGTGCTTCTATCCGCGGTTAAAATCACTAGTTGAATGCACAATACATCAGAGAAAATAAAAATAGTTCCGTTATCTCCCATGAAACATTTTTTTTTTTTTTTTGTATGCAAAAAGTGCCTACTGTGAAACTATTGAAAAAATAACGCACGAACTTATGGACTGACCAAATAACTTAAGCACATAGTTCACATATTTAGAATTGCTCAATATTTAAACAAAATAGAGAGAAATAAATCGCGTTTAAACACAAGTTTATAATTATAACATCTCTCTGCACGCAATTATTTGCGGTCAATTTTATACAGTGTGTCATCAAAAAATTTTTGCATTTCATTGACACAATGCGATCGAGCACTAATCATTGATTTCATTGTAAACAACTTTAGACAATGCAAAGCAAAATCGAAAAAGAAAAAACAATAACATCAACAACATCAACTTAAATCAATTATGATTGATGAGCATTGATGGCAGCAACATTGACAATGAAATATTCATAGGTGTACGATATGTCAGGTAAAGATTCAAAGTGAAGTGTTTGTTATTTAGGAAAAATTCCAGCAAGTAGGTGACAGTACGAATAGTAGTAATAATAAGAGGTATGTATGTAGAAAAAAAATTCAATAATTAATTATTTTTATTAATTAGTACATGTTATTAACTAGATATTTAAAGAAACTATCAATGAATATAATTACATGCAAGTATGTATCATGTATAGTACAGATGGAAGTACTTTACAACTATGTAAACGATGCTAATAATCATCACTTTTTTTTTAAAGACATTATTAATTACAACATTAATTACAGTATAGTAAATAGATATGTAAATATCAGTTGCATACATTGTCATCTGTCCAATATGACTCACCATGTGGTTAGTAGTACGACATAGGATGCAGCAAATGATTGTAGGGGTGAAAGAGATGAGAGGCGTATGTAAAATATATACGCACGTGTGATTAGTTGGTATACAATTATACGAGTGTCTATATATTTATAGATATGTATGTACACACAGCAATGCATGTGCTTTTAATATCTATGTAAATAATAGTTTAACTTCTAAGTACCTATGCCACAATATTTGAGTGTTATCACATTATGAAAAGCAATATAAATTTAGCATTTTCTACACCTTCATTTGCATTTCGCATATTACTACAACGAATTTGTATGTTTTTGTATTAAAAAAAAAATTTGGTTTATACTATTTTTCTTTGTAATTTGTCATTGAGGTTATGTTTATTACTATTTATTTATTGCTCCTAAATATATAATTATTTACATGAAATTAATTGTTTGGGAACTCTTTATTTTCTTTCATTCTAAGAATTATTTCTTAAACGATATTGCATTTGCATATGATTTAAGAGTGAAATGAATGGTGGCCTTTGAAATATAAAAACATTGCCATTACGAATAACTAAGTTTCAAAAATTTAGAATTATCTTACACTAAAACTATCATAAGAAAACCTTAATATTATCAGTTTTTAATTACAGATATGTACTTACGTCATCAAATTAAAATTTTTTAAAAATTCAAAAAATAGAGTTAATCGATTTAGCTGGCATGTGAGCCATTCATTATCGGCCGTATAGCGAGGTATTCATGTTTTTTTTTTGAATTATTAATAAACACCCAAAATCGATTCCAACTAACGAAAATAGCTGCAAAATATTGTAAAAATTTTACAGAAATTTTGGAATTTTTGACATTGCAAAATTGTTTACGATCGAAAGTCAAATTTAAAATATGTCTGAATATTTTAATACCTACTTCTTTTTCGAAATTATAAGGGCAACAAAAGAAGATAATGGACAGCAACATTTTGTGTGAATTAATTTGCAAACCTACACATATGTATACTAACACACTCATATAAATATTGTAGTAATATATAATATTTACATATGTAAATATATTGCTACCACACCCACTATAATAAATAATACTGATCAATAAATCGCAAAGGTGTTAAATTAGTTCAGCTGCACAATCACAGCGAACTTTGACCTTGTTTAAGTCTGGTTAAGTGAATCATTCAAAGTTATCTCACACGCCAAGTGAAATAATTAAATTTTTTTGACTAACATCTCAAAACATAGTTTTATTGATGCCAAATAAAAGCGGGATATAAATTTCCTTCAAGGTTTTTTTTATATCTTTCTTCATTACTGTCAGAAGTTTAGTTAATCCTTTATGTTTCCATCACTATATAATTGTCACCCTGTGTATACATCTACTATGTGCAATATGTAAACATATTTTCGTATGTATAATAAAAATTAATGGAATTATAAATCAGCAAATTTGGCAAAAAAAATAAGAGTAAACAAAGTTAAAAAGCAAAACAATTATTATCAGAATTAACAATAGATTGATTGCTCCATTGAAATATTTGACGATAAGCATGTCTACTTAATAAGATAATAAAAGTATTGTGTTTGAGCCGATATTCAACAAAAAAAGGGGAGGATTACTGGTAGGATTGTGGAAAATTACCAGCATTCACAAAATCATTAATTATTTTTGTGCTCTCTTGAAGATGATTCAGTTTTCTTTTGCAAAAGATATGTATGGTTATATGAATGGTAAAAAATTATGTAATTTATGACTCCTTAGATTAAATTAGGTCCTAATGCACTGTAATCATTCTCATAATCATTATATTGTATGTACATATAATATTTATTGAGCAGCCTTATTGCGTAAAATACATATTTATTCCTAGAACTGCATACAATAGTAAATATGTTCAATAGAATGGGTCGATATAAAACCAGAGAAAAATCCGGCCATAATAGAAAGAAAATTTTTTGTTTATCATTTCGGAAACACAAGTTGCGTTCTTTTGTAACCGAGTTGGAAAAGAATACCAACTCGCATTTTTTAATTTCCCTTTTACTTGAATATAATTTCCCTTTAGTTACTTAGCAACGTATACATTTATGGTTGTTCGTGAAATTTATAAACGAAATAAAAACAAAAAATGAAACAATTTTGCGGAATCTGTGGTAAATATATTCGTTTATTTAAAATAAATTTTTATTTGCGCTTGCTTTATTTTGCTTATTTTTGTTTATATTTACAATACAATTTTGACGTGTTGTTGAAATTTCCCAAGCACATTCCAGTAGTCTATTCACAATAGTGCTGTTTTTTTACTCTCCAACACTATAACTCAGGACGATCAAAATATAAGCAACTTCAATTGAACTCGGTTAAAATAGACGATGTCACTTATTTTTGTTGTTGCTTTGCATGCAGTTCGGCAAATAGGTCAGTGTTCTTTTGCAACTCGCTTGCAAAGGAATGCGGCTACAATAATGGCAAATGTCTGCATTTTTGTGTGATCATTCTCTCGCCTATATAAAGGTATAGACATTCTCACTTCTCCACGCTATTTAGACGATGAGAGGAAGTTGTAATAAGCATTAGGGTGCTGCAGGAATGTATTCGTTTGTATGTTCAAAACACTCTATTGATATTAGAATAAAATCTCTCATTCATTCTCTCTAAACAAATAAGAATTAGAATGAATGAAAATAGAAATAAAATGGAATGGTGTGTATGTTTCGTTTTCATAGAATGAGTAGAATCTCAACACTTGGAAATGGACGTAAAGCATTTGAGAGTACTCTAAACATTCGTTTTGCTTTTTTATTTTACATTAAAAATAAGCAAAACATACAGCAGATAAGAGAACATGACGCGGCAAGACGCAGTAATACAAATCATCAGTGCATGTCATGAAAAGCAACAGCAATTATAACGTACAACACACTTGTAGTACTCTCAAACATTCGTTTATTTGAAGAAAAAAGAAACGAATGTATGGAATATTTCTTGTACAAGAAATGAATGGAGTGTTCTATTTGCCTAATATTTCACTCTCACTCATTCTCATTATATTTAGATATGCTTTGCAAATATTATACATGTTTTGAGAGTAAAGAGAATCATTCGAAAATCAAATACATTCACGCAGCTTTTTAGTAAGCATCAAGACATTTTCAATGATATATTATTTTATTCAATTAAGTTCGGATTTTCCAATTAGAGTAAAGTATGATTATTTTTTTTTTTTTTTAAATTTGTTTTTAAATGTACCCTCACAATGTCTCATAGAAGTCCTTGTTCGTATCGTCGCTCTCCGATTAGGATCGTTTTCGCACCATACTATACAATATGCAACTCATTCTCCATTCACAGTCACCATTCATTTAAGAAGTGGATCGGCTTTGTTCCGTATAGCCAAGACTTTCAGATAGAAGTTTGAACTATCATGTTTTTCCCAAAAATTAGTGTGGCATCCAAACATCGGGTTTTTTTAATTCAATTTCGTAGAGACGGTTTAAAATGGTTTTGAAATCGATTTTTCTAGCTAGGTGATACATACTATAATCATTTCCTTCATTTCCAAGATCTTATCCATACTTTCGAGTGGGATCTTCCTGTGCCAGGCCCACTTTCAACGAAAAAATATTATTTATATATAATTTTTTTTTTATTTATATTTAATATTCTGACTTTTCTTCAACTTTTTCTTGTTAACTTTAATCTTTTACACCCTATAACACAGAGCAAAATAGACCAATGAAAATAAATATCATTTTTTAGTATAAAATGTGACATTTCGAAGGAGAATAAGACTTAATTTTTTACGAAATACTCGTATACATTACAACAATCATCTAGCGAAAAAATATTGGATGTCTTTTTCCTAACGTCATATAACTTCTACAAGTCATCCATCAAACGTCAACATTATGATCAAATAGGGCATTTTAGCTGTAGTATTCAGAGTGCTCCAAAAAATAAATTAAATGTTGCCATTATGCCCACATGATCAGTTTTCAATAAAGAGTTGGACATTTAAGACAGCGTTTTTTTTCCGGTTTAGAAAGCGACCCAACCTAATGTACAAGTATAAAATTTACTCCCCACTACTTCCACTATAAAGATTTCCTGTAAATTCTGTACTTTGAATATTTGAAAAATAAAAATTTATTTTCTGATAATATTTATTTAATTTTTAGTACTAGTTTTTTTTTTTTGTTGTTACTCATTGATCATCATCTACATGCATGTGAATAAGTATTAATACACATGTATAACAAATTGCGCTATTCAATATTCGTATAAGTGCTTAGTTAATGTAAATCAAATATCATCATATTTGAATAGCTAAAAAAAGCTCAATTAGATGACATTAATAATTTTAAGTATATTTACTAATTACACATATATATGTGCCTACATATGTACTACTTATATGTACATAGTAGGTGCTCGTACTTTAGATTGTGCCTAGTATATTATATGCAATTCTCATAAAACTAAGAGATGCTAAAAATTGTAACGACTAGCAAAAAAAAAACATTTTTTTAAGCATTTAGACAGTCTCCAATGTTTTTTGAATACATCTCAATGATTTTATCGTATCACACAAGTGACTTCACAATGAAATATGTAAACAGTTTGATATTAATATCGTACAAATACCGAACAGTGTGTTCAAGCTCCAGATAAGCTGCTAAGACTATAATACAATATGGCTAGCTAATTCTTCCTTATTGGATGTCAAAATTTAGCACTGCTACCAGTTGAGCCTTAGTTGTCTCGTTGAGGATAAATCAGAGGTTATATCGTATATTCTATATCGTATATTGTATATCGTATATACCGTATATATATCGTATTTTGCAATGCAAAAGAGCATCCGTATTCATCTTACTTGAGGCACTGCTGAGAAAATTGAATGAATCGAGTAGAACTGATTTCCATTTTTATCAAAATGCTACTTATAGTTAATTGCATGAAATTCATATTTCTCGCATAGTGTTTGTTATTGTTCTAATTCTTGACATACTTAATAATAACGGCAACAAAGTAGGTCTGTTGTAATTAGTGTTGCTTTGAAAAAAGTAAAAAAAGAATAAATAAATATGTGACATTTACAGACCCCCAAGTACCCTTTGGCCATGCTTCTCTTCCAGTACTGTTTGAAGTGTTAAATTTTGGACAGTATTGGTAGAGACCTATTTATATTAGCCGCTTCCGAACGGCAGAACTCTTGTGACATCACTTTTTCTGAGCTTTTTCACCGAGCTTTTTTAGAAGCTTTTTCATGTCAAGTTGTTGCTGTCGGAAGAATTGCCAATTGCTTGCCGACAAGTGGGTACCGTTCGAAAGAAAAATCTTATCAATATTAAATTTGTTATGCATCATCAGAAGGCCAACACACTAACCACTGAGCTACGGCACGGAATCATATACAATAATAAATTTATTGTTGTATTTTTTGTACTACTCGTTCAAATGATTATAAAGCGAGTAAATATCGTGCAGTTCTTTCCGGATCGTTACTTTTAGTGCGTACTGGCATTGAGTTATTGTTTTCAATAGAACACTCTCTCTAATATATTTCTTATCAATTCATCTATTGTATATAGAATTTAAAAACAAATAAAAAATTAGCAATTTTGCATTAAATAAAACAATTACGTATGCGAATTCTGCAAAAACAAAAAACAAAAGAACAATTCACAAAGCCATAGATCCACACAATTTATATATGCAAGTAGATCAATGTAACTGTGAGAGTGCATTCACTTCTATAATTTGTTAAACAGAAATAAAAATATAGAATATAAAATTTTTTATTAAAGTTAAACTCAATCGTTGCGTTTTCAAATTTAATGATAACCTCAAAAGGCCATCTCATCCTATATGTGTATTTGTACATTAATGAGTATGCATTTGTTAATGTTAGAGCATCCGAAAGAGCTCTAAGACGATGTTTCCGAAAGGGCTTTAAGATATAATTCCAAGAATTCCAAGATTTTTTTAGAGCCTTCGGTATATCACGAATAAATTTTTCAATATTGGCTTCCAGTGGGTCCACCGTAGCGGGTTTATCGCTATAGACATGAGCTTTAACATAGCCCCACAAAAAATAGTCTAAAGCCCGTTAAAACGCATAATCTAGGCGGCCAATTGACCGGCCCCAAACTTGAAATAAACTGTTCAACGAACTCGTCTCTCAATTGGGCCATTGCTTCGCGTGTTGCGTGGCATGTGGCACCGTCTTGTTGAAATCACATGTCAGCCAAGTCCAGCTGTTCCATTTTGGGCAACAAAAAAAATTTGTAACCATCGCAGACTCTTTTCGGACACCATTTCCCGAACGCTCACGCTCATAATGAGCACATAAAACGCTCATAAATGCTCCGAAAACTCTCAGAAAAGAGCATCTTTTTCTACCAAACTGGTCGATTAGAAAGAGCTCTAAAAATCTGCCGGAAAGAGTTTTTTCTGAGCCATAAAATATGAAGCTTTTGAGTGTTTTAGAAGCTATCTTTCTATTTTCACACATGCAGTGCTTTCTACACGACAGCAACGTACGAATAATAATGATTGATGCGTATGTGTGAACGGCTGTCACCCATGCTTGTGCTATTAAGAGCTCGCATGGTCATGCGAGACACAGCATACACAGAGAGCACTCTGTGAGCTAACTTTTTAAGACTCTTTTCAGAGTCATTTAAGAATGATTTTTAGGAGTGCTCTGAAAACACTCTTTATTTTCACACTTTTAGGACTTCTTTTTATGAGCGCTCATATTCTGCTTTGCTGGGAAGATTCCAAATAGCCGCCTCAGAATGTCGCCCAAACTGACCATAAAATGGAAGAAGTGCGCGATGCATTTTCCTAACTAACATTTTCCAAATTCAATAATTTGCAAACGTTGTTCGTTTGTAAGTCGATTCATGGTTAAATTATAGACCAAACAGAAAGATGCTACAAAATCACCCTGTACATTGCCAGACCCTTTCGAGGTCAAGGTCAAAAAGCTCGCTAAAGAATTACAATTATAAATTATCTGAAATACATAAAAACTGTTTTCTAAAAATAAATTGATTCAACCTCTTGTCAATACTTGACTTTGGGCAATATTCGCATTAGATTTTAGTAAAAAACAAAAATCAAATCAAAACAAAGTAAAAAGCATGCCATCACCCGAGCAGTTTTCCAGAAAATTTAATTCGATTCGAATCGATTTATATTGTATTATGATTTTTTAATAAAAATATGTTCTCAATAAGTTACAATAATTACACCAATTACCAATTATACAACCTCATATTGGGAATATTTGGCAAGCCTATTTAAATCTTGAAAATGTTAGACTTAGAATAAATAAAAACCCTTTCCAGAGGTATTTCATATATTGGTTAGAGCTTTTATGTTCTGTGCATGAGTAGTAGGAAACAGCTTCTTTCTTTCAAATAGTGTCTGCCGTGTTAAAGTTCTTCCGCCAAGAACAATTTGTCATGAAAATTCTTCTACAAAGAACTCTGTGACGTCAAAGATGCACCACGCTCTGGAAGGCCAATTGTCGAAAATAACGATAAAATAATGGAAATCGTCCAAGAGCTAAACATTGCACAAAAAGCCGTTTGGAACCATTTAAATAAGGCTGGATACAAAAAGAAGCTCGATATATTGATGCAACACGAGTTAACGCAAAAAAAAAAAACACATGGACGGAATTTCATCTGCAAATCGCTGCTGAATCGCAACAAAATCGATCCATTTCTGAAGCGGATGGTTAGTGGTGATGAAGAGTGGGTCACTTACGACAACGTCAAGCGAAAACAGTCGTGGTCGAATCGCGGTGAGCCGGCGCAAAAGGTGGCCAAGCCAGGATTGGCGGTCAGGAAGGTGTTGCTGTGTGTTTGGTGGGGTAGACAGGAAATCATCTACTATGAGTTGCTTCCCTTCGGCCAAACTCTTAATTCGGACCTATACTGTCAACAATTGAACCGTCTGAAGGAAGCAATAGGCCAGAAGCGGCCAGCTTTGGCCAATAGGAGAGGAATTGTATTACATCAGTACAACGCCAGGCCACACACATCAATAGTGACTCTCCAGAAGCTCCGAGAGCTTAGTTGGGAGGTTCTTATGCATCCACCTTATAGTCCGGACCTGGCACCAATTGATCACTACCTGTTCCAATCTATGGCGAATGATTTTGCTGGTGAAAAATTCGCCTCAAGAGAAGCTTGTGAAAATCAACGAGGTTTTCTATGAGAGTGTCATTATGAAATTACCTTAAAAATGTCAACAAGTTATCGTACAAAACGGTGCATATTTGACCTAAATCGGAGCATTCTAATCATGCTAAATAAAACCTTCAATTTAATGCAAAAATAATGGATTTCTTTTTACTACACCTTATATTAATTTTTTAACATTTAAAAATCACAGGAAATGGATGAGGCAAACTCACAAAGTTCTTATTATAATTTCAACTACGAGTAAGACATAGTAGGATTCACAGGAATTGGGTAAGAAACTGCAAATATTTCGTGTAGCTTCCATACAAATATTTTCAAATTTGAAATCGTCATAACTTCATTAATTCGATATATTCAAAAAGCGAATTTACTAACTATATTTATTTCAACTATTTTATAATAAGTGAAAATTTTATAATAAATATATAATGTTCAAGTTCGAATATTTCGTGCTTTTCCTGCTTTATTGCAAGACGTAAAATTATAAATAATTATTCTCACGGAAGCATGGTACTATATCAAGCACGTTTTATAAATATTTTAAAACATAATAACTAATTTATATGATAACTGTAATTAATATTTCTGATTATTGTAATTTTTACACAACTATTTCCTTTTCTCACCTACACTACGGTTTTTGTTTTTGTTATTATAATTATTATTGTTTATGAAATATTATATTGAAAATTTAAATCAATTCACAGAACTTGTATTCGTTTTTCTAAGCGTATATATATATTCTTGTTATTATTATTATTATTATTTTGAATAATATTGTTTATTGTATTGTATTATATGTATGTATGTACCCTTGTTATTGTTGTTATAATTTATTGTTTTTTTGTTATTATCGCAAATTTTGATTTTTTTTTTTTTTATATTTTTATTTGATATTCAAATTCACAATAACACTCGGTCGGTCGGTCACTCACTCAGCTCAAGCGGTAGCACAACAAACTACATAAAACGTTTCTGAAACAATGATCGTAGAGAACTGTTGTTGATTGTATTTAGTTCTTGGGGATCATTTAGCTTTGTAGCGTCTCAATTTGAGTTCGTGTGTTAATACTGGTGTGTGTGTGTGTGTGTATGTTTCATATATGAAAGTGTGACTCTACTGCACAGTATACTGATCGTCTCGTTATAATCGTAGTCTATGATATGTGCACGATCAAGTGACAATCGACAAAAAGCAACCCTAACTTCTGTTGCTGCCAAAATAGCAGTTATGATATTTCGCTATACATACCCGAACTTGTATTGTGCAGTAACATAATACCCCAATATGATGAACTGACGTAACTTAAAACTGCTACGCAAGCTATGCCGACTTATTTATACCAAACACCCAAAAAAGAGACGACTGTCGGGGAGATATAGAAAAAGTGGGTGGATTATGCCTATATTTTATGCACTTAATGCACTTTCGCGAATAAATAAACCTAAAGGCATGGAAAGTCCATTTTTTATTAAATATTTGAGCACTAATATATTGCCCAGAGCACCCAAATAATCCCTCAGGAGAAATTTTGAAGCAAAATATAAAATTTTTATGGAACGATTCAAAGTAGTGACTTTTGTAGGGGAGTTATTTGAAATAATAGTTCAACACTTCTAGAAATTCCAAGATTAACCCACTGGATTGCCCCTTGTGGCAATTGACCTATCACGCCTATTCTCATTATACTGACAGAAGAACCGACATGTTTAAATTGACTTGAGGTTAACGCCGCGTAAGTATATTTCTGACATCTGTTCCTTTATGTCTTCGGAGACTCCCTGCTTGCCATTAGGCACAGGGTACAAAAATGGAAAAAATTTAATAAAGCACTTTTGTGCTATATTTACACTGTTTATTATATATGTTATTTTGGAATTAAAATTTTAAGTGAACAGACTGAAGAAGAAGAAGAAAGATTAATAACAGTTAGTTATCGATCTCCTCTATAGACGAAAAGGGTGAAATTATGCTGATAATTCTGTGATAATCGCTGTTGGATCGTAAGATAACCAGGCAGCACTAAAGTTTCTACGATAAAAGGTCTTACTTTTAAGCAAAAAATAACATTCTAATGTTACCATAACCTCATATTAAATAACAACAATTACGACAAATTAAACTCGCCGAAACGAAAATTGTAAGTTTAATATGAGGGCTAAGGCATAATGATCGTAGTGGCGACCAAGAAGCAGTACAGAACCAGAATTAGGACCACCCGAAAATCCTTACACGGGGCCAGGTTATCTTTACGGTTTCACAAAATAAAACCTAAACGATCCATTAACAGTGTATTTACACCATAAAACCACCACCTACATGGCTGAGCATGCAGGATCAAATCATTAAGATAAATCCATACATCCAGTGAAGAAACTCTCAAATTAAACAGGTTAGAGCAAATATTTTCTACTACCACCGACACAAAAATTACTTATCAGGATCTGTTCAATTCAGATTCTGCCGTATTGATGGGAAGATTATGGAGCACATTGCCAAATGTTCCATCTATTAGGGAGTTAGCGAAATAGCACAAACATGAGTAAGACATGCATTAGTATCCTATGGGATCCAGAATAGATCGCAGTACTGTGGCGAGCAAGCACACCTTCCCATAGCCAATACTTTCTAAGGCTTAGTTTTTATTGAAAGATTTCAATAATATCGATTTTATAAAGTGAATTGAATGAAATTTCTTTTTAAAAAAAGTGCCGAACTTTTTATTTGTTTCAATCATTTATTGTAATTCCACAATTTTTTGTATTTGAAACCTAGCTCTTCCAGTATTATTCTGAGTGTTAAATTATGGTTAAGCAAAGTTCGACGATTAGACGATTAGACGATTCTACACAGCAAAACTATTGTGAAGTAAAATCCATGAACTTGCTAACACCTGCTAGAAATTCCAAGTGTTGACAGATTTCCACTATTCGGTCGATCCCAACTGAGCACCTATATAGGTGGAGCATGTTCTTTCATTCGTTTAATATATATAAAATTACAACATTCCATATACCTACATAATGGAGTAGTGGCAAAATTTCCTATAGGGCATTGCTGATAATACTGATCATGATATTGATCGTATGGAGCTTATGCTGGACATCTTTTATTATGAAAAAATAAACAAATGAACTAAGTCTTATCGCATACGAAGGGCGATCTGACTCATTCAGAACTTGTCTTTGTCATACATATTAGCGCATAACCACTTTCACTGCTGATCCATGATAGTACAAACTATGATCATATTCAATACAATGGAAATATATTCAATGTAAACGAGTTGAAGCAATTATAGTAGTATCTCACTAAAGATGATCGTTTCAATTAATTATCAGGCTTGATGATAATTATTCTTTTGCAGAGCGAACATTACAATGCAATTATGTACAATGTAATTGTATGTTATAATGACGTCATACATATGATCGTATTATGTATGTATATTTGCATGTACATATTTGTATGTGAACACATATTGTATATGCTGCAATGATGTTTCATATAGCATATTAACTGAGGTCAAACAATTCGATGGCAATAACCTTTAGAAGCAACATAAATGCATATTCGTATTGTGAATTTAATATGAAATTAATTCTGACAACCAAAAAGATGAAATCAAAAAGCAATGGGAAAAAGAACTCGTCTTGTCTTTTGAGAGTTTTAATGCAGTCTGAACGACTAGAATCGGTTATTTCAAAAAGCGGTTTCATTTTTAATTCACAGAAAAATAAGAAGAAATCAAAAATGAATTCTTAACAGGTGTTTAAATGCAGTTTCAATAACAAATATTGAATGTTTCGTAGAAAATGTTTAATTAACTACAATTACCAATGATCTGTGTCTTTCTCCATCCTTACAAATATTATATTAGCATCAGCTAGAAGTAATGAATTCTTCAAAAACAGGGTTGATTTTCAATGATAATAAATCAGTTTTTCAGTAACTATTGAAATGGGCAATCCAATAGGACTTCATGGCCTAATTATGTCCACTAAAAAGTGTGACACCATTAACTTAATTCAAGAATAATCCAATCTTATCAATCGTATTTTCTCATATTAGATTATATTTTTAGAATTATGACTTTAATTTTTGTTAAAAATAAATACGAGCAATTAGTAATAATAATCTATATTTTATCGCTGTACGCTAATCAATTCTATAAATTCATATAATGTATAGTACGTAGTTAAATTGAAATTGAATTGATTGGCAATCAAGTTTTGTATTAAAATTGTACTATAATCGCAGAGTACCTATTTATATACCTAATATTATTTACTGCTACGTAGAAATATTCAAATCGTTTTTAAATAGGTAAACAAACAATTGGTTTCTTTTTTGAATATGATGCAAAATAAATGCTATTCCATGATTATTGTCTTAGTACAAAGAGTAAACGTCTCCAATATGTGTGACATGAATCGGCAGTAGCTCATCCCGCAAACCTAATTTCAGGGCAGTGTTGGGGTCATATTTTACCAATAGCTTGAACAATATTGTATTCAAGTGCCATAATTATATCGCATAACATCGATCTTGTCCAATACTCTACACAAAAAATGAACTTTCCTCATAGAAACTCAATTATTGGGTAATTGGTATATTATGCAGCGACATTGTATTGGAAGCAGAGCTGGTGAAGTCTAATTCTTTCAGTTCATCATAATATCATTATATAGTCCGATTACATTTCATAACGCGGAAATATGATGACATGCTCGAATATCCTTCAACAGAGATCAAGTCAATAAAATTTTCAATTTTGTTTTTTTTTTTTAATAATTAATTAAAACTAAATAAGCGAAATATATACTACATGGGATGATAAGACTAGGAGATAATAATGCAAATGCAATTTTTTTGGCAAAATTTATTTTTATTCTCCAATATGCATTCCTTTTAGTTCGATACAACTTTTCCAGTGACTTTCGATTTTCTTAATGCCATCAGAATAATAAGTTTTGAAAATGTTTGCAAAATAGGTTTCAGGTATGAAAACAAAAAAATAGCCACATGATGCTAAATCTGGAGTATACGGTGGAAGCGGCACCAATTCGTATCGTAAATAATTTGTCTGTCTTGATGATAAATCGCTAAACGAGAACATTTTACAAAAGATGAATAATATTTTCCTGTTATTGTTTTTCTTTTTTCAAGATAAAATTTAAAATTATTCCATATATATCCCAAGAAAACCGTAGTCAAAACTTGTTCAGCCGATTGTTGTGTTTTTGAACGTTTTGGTAGACACTCACCAGTCACAATCCATTGTTTTGATTATTTACATGATTCTGATGTGTAGATGAATTCATTAAGATTTCATCAAAATTCAAAATCCTTTGAATCACACTGAAACCTCTTCAAATATTGCTAGAAATCATCAAATCGTTGGTTTTGATCAATTCTTATATAAGAAGCCATCCATTTTGTTATTTCAGAGAAAAGATATAAAACATACGCCATATTAAAACTGGGTTCAATCCCCGACTGAAACATAACAAATTTAATATCGAAACGATTTTTCTTTCGAACGGTACCCACCTGTCTTCAAGCAATTGGCAATTCTTCCGGCTTCTCAAAGAACTCTGTGATAAAGCTCAGAAAAAGTGATGTCACAAGAGTTCTGCCGTTCGGAACCGGCTAAAATAAGTCGGTCCCTTCTAATACTCTCCAAAATTTAACACTCACATCAGTAATGGAAGAGACGCTCGGCTAAAGATCCCTTCAGGACTTTAAGTGCCACATATATTTTTTTTTTATAATGTTTTATAAGCCATTCCATTACCACAGAATTTTTATTTCTTCATCATTATTTCAAAACATTCCAAATTTACTTTTTATTCATAAAGAAAGTGTTTATTTTAATTATCACTATTAATTTAACTATGTAATTAATAAATTAAAGTCAAAGTAATGAAAGTGTATATTACGCATTCAATATCACCGTTTTTTGCGCGCCATCCCTGTGCCAGATCTAAGACGTATCATCCCATGTAGTAACTGATTTTGTTGTATACGAAATTATACAGATTTACATGATTTAATTGTGACCTTAAAAAATTTCCGTATGTGTAACTGTAAATTAGTTATTTTATTTTTATTTTTATGGGAATTTCCAGGGTTACGAATATGACATTATTTTGTGTGACGTCACATACTCAGCTGATTCTGTCAATTTTACTGAGTATTTCACCTTAGTATTCTGTCATCCGTGACTTCATGAAAAGAAACAGGTATGTCCTACGTTGCTGAATTTTGCTATAGCTGCTGTCACTATCGTACAAAATATAAACAACTAAAAGGAATGGACAATTAAGAGAATTGCACCTTTCATATGACCGAAATTTCATTAAATCAAATATTCGAGATTTAATATTTTTCAATTACATATTTTCAATGTTGGTTTATCTTTTCTGCGAAATGCCCAAACAACTGTAATAATATTTAAAAAAAAAAAAAAAAACAAACCTGAACTTGACATTTTTAATACGTTTTGTATTATTTTCAATACTCTTCTTCTTCTTCGTTTTTTTTTTTTTGCTTCCGCACTGTGCAAAATATTAAAGCCGGGATCCGGTTTTATCGAAGACACCACCTTCAACGACAATATATATATGTATCGACTTGTATAGGAAGCCAATCTCATATTATTGTTTCTTTTTTTTTCATCTTTTTTTTTATTTTCTTCTTCGACTTCTTTTTAACGTCAATGATCAAGGTCATGACTTTTGTTCACGATGCACAGTAAGACATGTAGATATTATAATTGTTTCGCAAACAAAAATAAATAATAAACAGCTACGCTTTTAATTTCGTTTTTAGTTTTTTTATTGGCTTGAGGTGACGCTGATAAATTTATTCAAATTACTTTTGCTTTTTCTTACTTTTATTAACCAATTAAACACATTATGATTTCTTGTATTCGATAATCGTCTACTCAAGCATTCAGATTAGTTCATGCACAGTTGAACTGTGTGAACGTGTGCACATAAAAATGCGTGCCTGTAAGATTAGTATGAAAAGATTAGATATTTTTTTGTTTCATCATTAATAGAGAACAAGATATGAGATTACTCTCTATCCACAATCTACGATTATATTAAATGATGATTAAATAATATATTCTACATTTTGATACCAGTACCAAATGTAATAATAGAAAATAATTGTTTTTTAACTTTTAAATGATATCTTTCCAGTTTTAATGTCCATAGCTATGTACATAAATTGGATGTACCTATATATCATATGTAATTACAACAATTTATTTAATATGAATCACAACAATTAATCGCTGTAAAAATGTTAATTGCATAGAATATATTGTATGATATATAGGGTAATTAAAATTCAATACAAGTCAGCATTTTACAGCGACTATATTTTTGAGATGTCATACATATTTATTAGAATAATTTTTTTTTAAACAATTGCCATCTACTTTAGTAGAAATGCTCACAAATTTAGTCGAAAATATTGCCGTAATTTTTTGACAATATAATTTTCTTCATTCCAAATATGACAATTCTGTATATTCATTTGACCAGCTTTGTAAATATATTGACTGACGTCTAGAATTTTACACTATACGGTGTTCGTATTTGAATTTACGTTTAGATAGGTACAGGATTATTATTTTGTGGTACCCCAATTTTTTTTTTCAAACAAATGTCAGAATGCGTCTAGAATTTTACACTATACGGTGTTCGTATTTGAATTTACGTTTAGATAGGTACAGGATTATTATTTTGTGGTACCCCAATTTTTTTTTTCAAACAAATGTCAGAATGCGATGTGACGGCGCGCGTTGGAAATGTCAAACTAGTACAATTTTTACCATGAAATTTTATTTTCAAATTTTTGGAGTCTTGTAATCATGACATATGAGGCTCATTTTACGCTGTGTGCAATTGTTAATATGCAAAATGTTCGTTATTAGGGCATTGAAAATCCTCAATTGTTCCATGAAATGCCTTTACATTCACCAAAAGTTACTGTTTGGTGTTGCTGGTGAAACAATGGATTTATTGCAAGTAATGTTCCCAAATTGATTTCAAAACAAGGCAATTTTGACTAGCCACGACACTCACCTTATTTGACTCCGCCTTAGTTTTTCTTGCTGGAATACCTAAAATGCAAGGT
Source organism: Megamerina dolium (assembly GCA_963854835.1). NCBI lineage: Eukaryota > Metazoa > Arthropoda > Insecta > Diptera > Megamerinidae > Megamerina > Megamerina dolium. The sequence goes on along the minus strand of OY978529.1, from coordinate 1,977,977 downwards.
TTATTCCAACAAACCAGAATCTCTGGAACAACTTAAGGCCAACATATGCAACGAAATTGCCGGAATTGAACCAGTAACACTCAGAAAGATGATGGAAAACGACGAATAAAGGGACGATATTTGCCTGACTGCAGGTGGTAGACATTTACCAGGTATAATTTTCAAAAATTTATCAACCAAATTGTAAAGGTCTAAATTTAAATAAAATAAACAATAAAAAAAAAAAGATTGTGTTTTTTATTTTATTCGAAAAAAACATAGAGTACAAAAAAAAATCACCCTGTATATGGAAAGTGCATTATATTCGCATAGTTGTATAAATACCTACATTGTTCTATTAATTTTTCGAATATATGTAAGTACAGGGTGATTTTTTAGCAGATTAAGTGTTTTCGTGTAACATGTTGCTGTCAAACATGTTCAGTTTGGTCTATAATTTAACCATGAATTGACTAACAAACGAACAACGCTTGCAAATTATTGAATTTTATGGCCCAATTGAGAGGCGAGTTCGGTGAACACTTTATATGACGTTTGAGGCCGGTCAATTGGCCGCCTAGATCATGCGATTTAACGCCTTTAGACTATTTTTCGTGTTGCTATGTAAAGGCTCATATCTATAGCAACAAGTCCGTAACGGTTGACGAACTGGAAGCCAATATTGAAGAATTTGTTCGTGAGATACTGGCCTTAAAAAATCACCCTGTACAAGTATATCTATAATTATTTTATGCGATAATTACTCTAAATGTACAACATATCACAGGTATCGTTAAGGTACTATAAAAAGTGGCAATTATTTAATTCATAATTATTTATTAACTAATATGTATGGGTATTTATAATTCCATAAAACAATAAGGCATTCAATGTAATCCACTCACGAGAAAGTCATTTTGCAATATGACAACGCTCGACCACATGTTGCTCAATCGATCAAAACATATTTGGAAATGTTGAAATGGGAAGTTCGATGGCACATGGCTTAGCTGCGCAGCACTTACGTTCTGTCGAAGAAGTCAAGAATTGGGTCGATTCGTGGATCACATCAAAAGAAACATCGTGTTTTCAAAATGGTATCCAAAAATTACCAAAAAGATGAGAAAAGTAGTGGCTAGCGATGGACAATACTTTTAATAATGTATAAATTCATATTGTTATTAAAATAAACGCTTAAAAACAGCAAAAAAACGGAACCAATAAAGTTGCACCATCATACAAGTCAACCAATAACATGATTGCCGTGATGATATTGTCGTTGGCGAAGTAGTATCACCTGTAATAGATACGCCTTGTGTAATATTCTGACCAGTGATGCTATTTTTTGTTATTTCGTTTCCCATGATGTAAAAAACAAAAACTATTTTTCGCTTGTCGATTTTAATTTATGTTAATGTATACCTATCCGTAGCTCAATGGTTAGTGCGTTGTTCTTCTGATCTGTTGGTCGTGGATTTAAACCCCGATTGTGACAACTTTAATTTCGAAGAAATGTTTCTTTCGAATGGTACCCACCGGTCGGTAAGCAATTAACAATTCTTCCGGCAATAATATTTTGTCATGAAAACGCTTCTAAAAAATCTCTGTAACAAAGTTCGAAAGAAAAATCTTTTCGATATTAAATTTATGCTTCAGCTGGGGATTGAACCCATGACCTACAGATCATAAGGTTACCACGTTAACCACTGAGTTACAGCACCAGTTTTTTTACTTTTGATCGCTATAATATAGTTCCTTCTATTGTTTTTTTTAAGGACGACTAAATTTAACATAAATCTTAGTATTATAATAAGCTAGAACATCGCAAGAAATTGGCTAGCCACATCCAGTTTTTAATATAGTTCCCATACAAAGTAGCGAAATTTAATTAAATTTTAAACCGCCATAACGGACGAAGTACTTCGCTAATGACAACCATATTTTTGAAATGGAGATTTGTATTATATGATGAAATAATTTTACTACAAATGGAAGAATAATGCCAATTCTTAATAGATAGTAGATCCCATACAAAGTATATTTGACATATAGATTACTATTGATGAGAAAAATTTTGCATAGATGCAATGTACTAAAAAATAAGTTTAGTACTCACACTAGTTTATATGTACTAATTTAAAATTAGGAACAATTTTTTAAATCTCTATTCATAAATAGAAAATAGAAATTTCCCCAACAGAAATACAAATTTCCCTTAAAGCGGCAACACCGATGAACAACATATGTGAACAGCTGTTTTATTTGTTCTTTTTTAACATATGTTATACTTGCTTGCTTGTTATTATTTCTTTGAATGTTTTCATTTTCATTACATTGTTGATGGTGTGTTTATTGTAATTTGTATATGCATAACTATTATTTTTTTGTATAACTTTCTCTCTCTACTGCAGTTACACATTCAATATATATACATTTTGTATGTGTATGTGTGTGTGTGTGCATTTATGCGATAAAAAAGAAGTGGTTTAAGCAGTGTGATCTAATTGTTTTCTTTTTTGGTGCTTTGAGAAAATTAGTGTGAGTACATTTTGTGGAAGGTATGTGTGTGTAAATAAGAAAAGAAAAAAAAAAGACCATAGAGGAAAAATTGAATATTCAAAATAAACACATATACCTAATATAAGAACCAAAATAGAATAATACAAAAATAAAAGAACAAGATAATCAAAGAAGAAAGTTAATATATATTTTTTGAAAAATACTTTTTAAATAACGCAATATTTATTCGCTGCTTTCACATTGAGTGGAATTGATTTAATGAGTGCAAATTATCGAGTGAAGGAATAGGAAAGAAAGTAAACTGATTTATTTTTTGATGCGATCATTTTGCTAGATTCTTTAAATTTTGTATATTCTTTGTTTTTCTATTACAAAGCAGCAGCAAACGTTAGCATCAACAAGACGTAATAGCATTTTGAGAGTTGTTGCATAAAGGTGTACAAGCTTGTTTTGGTGTTTGGTGAGAATTGACATTTTAGTTGCGTTTCATATATTTTTTCCTTCGGAATATAAATACATGCATACTAAATATACATACATGTGAAATGGATGTGGAAATAGTAGACACAGAGATGATGACCTCTAAAAAGGCCAAAGTTAATGTGGACGATAATATGGAGGAGGAGCAACATGTTGAAAGCAAAGACGTGCCTATGGAGGAAGTTGATTTGATTGATTACAGTGACACATGGTGGGCAATACCAGAGCCAACGCTATTACAGATATTTTGGTTACTACCCGTACATGATATAAGAAATGCTGGTGCAACATGTAAACGTTGGTATGATATATCTTGTGATGATCATTTGTGGCGTCGTAAATTTCAATTACATTATAAAATTGATCCACGTATTGCATTGAAACCAGGTAACTAACTTCTTTTATGACTTCTATATATGTAGATGATAATGATATGTCATACTAAATGAAACAGGTGCTACATCGTGGCGGGATGACTATAAACGACTTACCACAAATATACCATTTGTGCTAAGTCAACGCTTGGAAGGCCATACCCATCAGGTGTTACATGTTAGTTTCTCACACAATGGTGAAATGTTTTCGACATGCTCTAAGGATGGTTATGTTATTGTAAGAATCATAATTAAGTAATATAAATTTGTTTTAATGTAATTTTATTCAACTATGTATAGATTTGGAATTCATCACACCCCTGCACTGAAAAATACTCGCACAATATGAAACAATTTAGCTGGAAGTATACACAGTACTCTCAATTCAATCAAAGCGATACGCTGCTACTAGTCTCTGGCGTACATTTTGGTTCGCCGCACAGTACGTCGGGAGAAATTGCAGTTTTCACAGTCGATGGCAAAAGTAAATTGATTTCTTCGATATCTGTCATAATTGAATTCTATGTCTTGTCATCCATATTTCTAGTGGAATCACATTTACGATGTCGTGTCGTCAACCGTCCCTATGACATTTTTGGCACATGGTTCAGTGATCAATATCTCATTTCTGGTGATCTACATTGGCTGGCACATTTGGTGAGCACCTCAGTACTGTGGCTGAATAAGGCAAATCAAGAGGTCGATTCTGAGCATGTGCCCATTATGAATCAATTATATAAATTCTATAATAAAAATGCCAGTTCAGTGCGTGCAATCATGATGGCAAAATGTCCATGGTTGGATGATTCGAATGATCCACTTTTGGCCGATGAGCTAGAAAATCAAAATACCATCAACAAGACCACAACCACAACAACGGCCAACTCAGATGAATCAGAAATGTTCTCTAATCGTAATCGTGGTGCTGTCGCTTCGTCATCATCTCCAGCAGCAGCGGCATCATCAACATCTTCAGTGGGTAATCCACTTTCACATGCTGCCACATTACGTCGTTCAACGCATAGTGTCTCACCGGATGATTATTTATTTGATATAGCACAACAAAACATCACCTCAAGCTGTGCGAACGCTCAACCGCAGCTAGGTGCCGATGCGACTATACGCTATTTGGATGAATATCGTCATGAATATACAAGCGAACCAGATCGTGACAGTGATTGTGGTTCAGAAGATGAGTTCGATGGTGCTGCTGGTGGTAGCGCCAGCGGTTGTGATGCTAATGCAACTGCTGCCGCTCTCAGCAGTGATGATGCAACAGATGCTCAAGATGATTACGATGATATGGAGAATTCAATGCCGAAATATTTAATATTTTCGACCGGTTCGAAAACGTATACACCACATCAGATTGGCATCAAGCGTATACGGCATGTAAATTTCCCCAAAAAACTTGATCCCGGACCATCGTTAAAGGAGAGAATCGCCGCCAAAAAAGCTGCAGAAAGTCAAAATCAACTTCGTGCCGATCCAGATTGGTGGAATTATGAGGCTGTAGCTGATCGCTTTGATAAGGTGGATAAGATTATTGATTTGCATGGACATATCATTGGTATGGCCTTAAGTCCTGATAATAGGTGTGTCATTTACACATTATTCCTTCCGATCTCTCGACTAACATTTCTCTCCCAATTTATTGTAGATATCTTTATGTAAATACGCGACCCTGGCCAAATGGCTATGTGCTCACAAATGCCTTGGAGCCACCACCAATTGCTCAAGAAATTGATATACATGTCATCGATTTGATGACACTGAAACGTGTCGGTAATATGTTACGTGCCCATAAAGCATACACGCCCAGTACGGAATGCTTTTTCATATTTCTCGACGTATGTGGTGATTATGTGGCAAGGTGAGTGAATGAATATATCTGAAGTTGTTCATTTCTTTAATTTTCCTTTTTTTAAACTTCTTTTTAGTGGTGCTGAGGATATGCATGCTTATCTATGGGATCGTTATTATGGTATTTGTTTGGCGAAATACAAACATAACGATGTGGTAAATAGTGTGGCATTTAATCCACATGATTCTGAGATGCTTGTTACGACTAGTGATGATTATACAATTAAGGTGAGAGATCAATGGTGTGATTTGATTAAATTAAGACAAAAACCGAGAAAAGTCTATGAGTATTCAATTATATATCAAACGAATATTAAGCAGCAAGATATCACCTCAGATTACTCAAAAACCTCATGACTAGCATAGCTGTATACCTAAGCTGTAGCTTGAAAGTTAAAGGTTAACGGTTAAATCTTTCACGTTTTCATACTCTTAAAGTTACAGTCCCTTCTACAAAATTTACGAATATTTTTTTGGTCTTGCACTTAGATTGAAATTTCGTACCAAAAATGTAGATTCCTAACAATGCTCAACAACAACAACAATAATAATAATTTACTTCTGAATTTGACATTCAGGTGTAATTTGTGTTGATACCATGAGAAAAAGTGGTCAGCCTTTGTTAAGTGAACAGTGACAAAAGTCGCGGTCATATGTAGAACTATCCTATTTTCGCTATCTTTCAGTATTAAATGTGTTCTTCGTTTTAATTGTATAATTTTTTCTTCTTCTAGATATGGCGTTCACGTGCCAAAGCCAAGGAATACAATATCGATGCTACAAATAATACCGAAGCTTTTGAACGAAAATATAAATCACCACCACAATGCCAATAACTAGAAGGAAATGTACGAATAAGCGATTTACAACATTTTCTATGCATAACAGAATACCTAACTAACTAGTTAGAAATGTGTTAATGTTGAATATTATTTTAAATTCTATTAACTTTGATGAATCTATACATATATTTTTTTATTCTTTTTCGACAAATTTACCAAGTAATAGAACTATTTTTTATGAAATTAGGCTAGAAAAAAAAAAGAAATTCGAATGTTTACATACACGAAATGTTGATTGATGCACCCAATAAGCCATTGATGAATGGATAGAAACTCAAAAATTAGAATATAATGTGAATTTGTTGTAAAACTGATTAATTGTATCGTTGAGACTATTTAGATATGAACGCATATATATTTCTTAACCGGAATTGAAAGAAAAGCATAGTAAAAATTTTAACTATTAATGATGAATTATTCAAGTTTTTTATTTTTATTGAATTTTTCGATTTAACTATAGTAAGAGATACAGCAAAACATATTTATGAGAAATAAATTGGATGAAACAAGTTTTATGAGAACAAAAATAAAAATCTGATAACACTTTGTTATTGAATGGATGGAAGTCTGAGGTTTGTTATCACGATATGCCAACATACAAATAAGATAATCAACTATATTGTATAAGACGTAATACATACTAGTATAATTAATTGATATACATATGTGGTAAGTAACATTTAAAATATTAAATGTAATTTTCTTAACAAATTTACAGTTGCTTCACGTTCATAAATATTTCGTTTATTCTTGATGATTATAAAATTTCATTACTCTATACGCACACCATTTTGAATAAGTGCATTGAGCATTGATTGTATACATAAACATATAAAAATAATTCTAATAGATACACGTACATAATAGATTATAAAAAAGGTAATTATCAACATATATGTATAGGTAATTTTTTCTGCTTCTATTCCTCACATTATTCGCAAGGATGTGATTCAAAACTACCTGCCGCATCATCATTGGCATGACCGTCGCCACTATCATCATGATGACCATCGTCACCATGGTCATGTTCATGTGGTTTGCGATTTCTTCGTCGTTTTTCCGGATGTCCAAAACAATGTTCACATTCTTCATCATCTTCGGAGGAGCTCTCGCCAAATGTAGTCGGTTTCTTGTATATGCAGCAGCCTAACGAAATAAATTAATACAACAATTATTAATTAATATATGATTTGTAGATGAATACACTTGTATAAATTGTTCTTACATTTCGATTTTTTCTTGCCCATATTCTCGTTGTCTATTGTATCGGAGCGCCATTCAACTTTACGCCCAGTTTTGGGTTTTTTTAAACGCAAACGCAGCACGGGTTGTTGTGACTGGAAAATTTGTATATATACATATATATATATATATATATTATCACACACGTTCTTACAAAACGAATTGCATTAAGCTATTTAATATACATACCGCAGTCGCATCATCCACTACAGAATCGTTAAGCACCCCTGTTTGTGACACGACTGATGCATCAGAACGTACAGCAATTGTTTCCATGTTGTCTACACTTTACATTAATTTCTATATATATTCAATTTTTTTTTGTATGTTCTCTACGCTCTAATACACTTCTTTTTTATTACGAAAAATTTCAATGAAATAACATAAAATTTGCAATTAGAATGAGGACACCGAAATCTATTATGACTCTTATGGTTTTGATAACATCAATGTCAAAATAGATTCATTGAGAAGGGTGCGATAGATAGTTTGTTCGAAAAGATATGTAATAGCTATTTTGGTGTTATTTCCCCTTTATAATCTTGAGACCACAGTATGCGAATTATAATGCCATGATTATAGGACGATTATAGTTTTGAAAATGAACAATTACTGGCATTAATTGTCAAATAACACTAAGATAATTATAAAGGATAACAAATATTTTTTCAATTCGCAATCAATACAATGTGCATTTATACACTAAATGAGAGCAATCAGTCCAATCAAATATAAAATAATAAGTACTAAAAATATTTGGCTGAATAATTTGAATACATAATTATGGTGTTCATAGTTTATAGTAAAATAAATATCTGGCAATTTTGCAGAATAATTCTAAAACAAACAGTGAGCACAACTTTTCTTATTTTATTCAAGATAAATAGTGATCAAGATAGTATAGTGATTTGCGCGAAAATTAAAAGCTTTACGCTACAAGAGTGTGCTGCACATGATGATACTAGGTTTCCAACTTCCATTTTTAAATAAAGTGATCAGCTGGTCAATGGCACACTCACACGTCAGAGTGGTAATTTTAACAATTAGTGGTATCTTTGTTTTGCATGTTATACAAAAATTTGCAAAACGTGATGCCATAAACTGCGAATACCATAAATTTAAGTTATTCATGTAATCAATGTAACAAATTACAACCCTGCTCATATAGGATGAATTCACCATGGGAACAGTTGTATATTTATTTTCTTTTTGAACTGTTGACATTCCCATTTACATTCTGCTATTCGTTTCAACTGTCATATTTGACAATAACATCATACAAACGTCACATTTATTGGAAGTTCTTCCAAAAATGGCAGGAGCTTTAGTTCGATTAAATTTTCTACCAAAACAGCAAATTAGTAAGTAAAATAATAATAATTGCATAAAATAATAATTCGAATAGTGAAAAGTAGTGGCTGGCAAGCATTTGGTCTAATTTTGTATTTGAGATGTAATCAATAAGTTTCATCGTAGAGTCTTGGTTCCAAATTATGTAATTTTTCATAACAAAGTTGAGGGGGTGAAAAATGCAACAAATTTCCATTAAGCGGAAATGCAATTTCACAACTGCAGGGAAAATCAAATCGCCCCCACCTTTATACTAATTGTGTATATTGCTCATTTTAGCGTATGTATTGCCCTCTGCGGTGGCACAACGTCGTTTGCAGGGTACTCAACCACCACCACCAGGCACGCCACCGCCGCAGACACGTACCAAATTCGGTCCGCTAGCTGATCAAGATCGAGTATTTACTAATTTGTATGGCCGTCATGATTGGCGTTTGAAGGGTGCGCTCAAACGGGGCGATTGGTTTAAAACCAAGGAGATCATACTTAAGGGATCTGATTGGATTGTCAACGAAGTTAAAACGTCCGGTTTGCGTGGACGTGGCGGTGCTGGTTTCCCCTCTGGCATGAAATGGTCTTTTATGAATAAACCATCCGATGGTCGACCCAAATATCTTGTAGTCAATGCTGATGAGGGTAAGTAACAAGAATATTCATGTGTAAATTTATATTGTTTTGCTTTTTCGTCTAATTGCAGGTGAACCGGGCACATGCAAAGATCGTGATATTATGCGTCACGATCCACACAAATTGATCGAGGGTTGTTTAATTGCTGGACATGCAATTGGTGCACGTGCCGCCTATATTTATATACGTGGTGAATTCTATAATGAGGCATCCAATATGCAATTGGCCATTGCAGAGGCTTATCAGGCTGGTCTAATTGGCAAGAATGCTTGCGGCACGGGGTATGACTTCGATGTATTCTTGCATCGTGGTGCTGGTGCTTATATTTGTGGCGAAGAGACAGCGCTCATCGAATCATTGGAAGGTAAACAGGGTAAGCCACGTCTAAAACCACCATTCCCAGCTGATGTTGGTGTCTTTGGTTGTCCGACCACTGTGAACAATGTGGAAACGATTGCTGTTGCACCGACTATTTGTCGTCGTGGTGGTGCATGGTTTGCCAGTTTTGGTCGTACACGTAATTCAGGCACTAAACTATTCAATATATCTGGTCATGTCAATACGCCATGTACAGTGGAGGAGGAAATGTCAATACCATTGAAAGAGTTGATTGAACGTCATGCTGGCGGTGTGCGTGGCGGTTGGGATAATCTGTTGGGTATCATACCGGGTGGGTCTTCAACACCCATAATACCGAGACGTGTCTGTGATGATGTTCTTATGGATTTTGATGGGCTGATTGCGGCGCAAACATCATTGGGTACAGCAGCCATTATTGTTATGGATAAGTCGACCGATGTGATTAAAGCCATTGCACGTCTCATACATTTCTACAAGCATGAGAGTTGTGGTCAGTGTACGCCATGTCGTGAGGGTATACATTGGATGCAGAAAATTATGGATCGGTATGTTGTAAAATTATCATTCATTAAATATGATCTCATATTCATGAAATATTCGCTTTCTCTACCAACTTAGATTTGTTGTTGGCGATGCTCAACCAGCCGAAATCGATATGCTTTGGGAAATATCAAAACAAATTGAGGGACACACAATTTGTGCCCTAGCTGATGGTGCTGCCTGGCCAGTACAAGGTTTAATACGACACTTTAGACCGGAAATAGAGGCTAGAATGGAAAAATATTCTGTACGATCGAAAATTTAGGTGTTGATCCAAATATGAATACTACATAGCGATATTGAAATGAAAAATTGTTAGTAATTTGCTTACTATGATTAATATTAGACAGATTACGATATGATGCTTATAAAGATGTTAATTCAAATATTGAAAACTTGCAAATAGTAAATATGCTGCAAAAAAGTATCAAAATAAAACTAAATAAAAACTAAATGTATATGAATATTTCTTTTTTATTTTTAATCTTCGAAAGGCAACATCAAATGGTCATGTGACTAATTCGTAATACATTTATGGGAGATAACTTCATTGTGATTAAATTGAAATATAAAATCAATTTTCTAATAACTACTTTACCATACAATAATTCCAAGCACTCATACGTCTCATCGTCCACTGAAAGCAAATGGTGTAATATTACTCAAAAAATTGTTTTAAAAAAATATTTTCTTTAAATTACAACATATGGCGCGTTTAAAGCAAAAACAAACTATAAAATTTATCAGCAGAAAAAGTTTGCTTGTGTTTGTTTGTGAATAGGAATTAGTGGGAAAGGTGCTTAAGCCTATTTGAATAATTTTACAAAAGAAAATGTTGAATTGAATGAAATGTTTAAAATCAATAATACAAGAATAACAAAAATAAGCTTCAAATTAAATTCAATTGGTAAATTGCAACTTCACAATTGCTTCAGTTGCTCGAAAATACAGAATTTTCAAAGAGACAAGTTATGGAATATATCGTTATCCGATCCCACTATTCTGAAACTCGCGCATTCACAGAAGACAAAGTCGCGTGGGCCAACTTTCCATGCAAGGGATATAGGCTTGGTTTTCATCCAATTACTTCTATTTTCAAACTACTTCGCTAGATTGCACATAAAATCGTATTCAACGGCAACATACACTCGGAAACACACTTTTGTATGGAAGGTAGGGATGATTCTAATCCAATTGGGATAAATAATATCGTTAGTACCAAGTTTTAGCACAGTAGCTCTGTATGTTCGTATGCAAAATGTGAATATAGGCATACAAAGGTATATATTTGGATGGGAAGTAGCCGTGGTTTTCATCGGATAACACAAATTTTCAGTTTCAGTACTGCAGCTTTATACAGTGTGTTCCAATAGTAAGTGTGGTACTTTGTTATCGATTAAAATCTGCATAAGAATAGTTAAGAATAATTAAGAATAGTTATGGACTACGATGGTAGCCCTTTAAAGTTTATTAAAAAGTATGATCTAGTCGTTTTTGTCAAATCTCACATTCCCATTGAAAAGACATTATTTAGCATAAACGTACTCAGAATATTTTGATGTACAAGCGCTGTGCTGTTGTTTTTGTGCTGTTTACAGTATCTTGAAAAATTCATTTCGATCAAAAAATCGATTTCATGGGTTATTTTCTTTTATATAAATCTTATAGTTCCAGGGAGGTACAAAGAGCCACAACAAATTTTTTCCATTCAGATCTGTGTTGTGCCAGCCTCTTAACTTCGCTCCAGCTCAAGTTCATAGCGCGGGCTTCCGACTCCAGCAATCGTCTCCAAGTGCTCGCTGGCTTTCCTCGTCTTCGGCTGCCTTGTGGGTTTCAATCGATGGCTTTTCTTATTAAGTCTTCGCTTTGTCTACACAAAACATAGCCAATCCAGTTCCATTTTCTTTTCCGAATTTTAGTGCGTACTGGCGTTTGTTGCGTCTTGCTACATATGTAGGTCATCATTTGATATAGTGTTAGGCCAAAAAATTTTCAAAATCTTGCGTAAGCAGCGATTTATGAAGACTTGCAGTGCATTCATATCCTCCGCTGATGTATTCCACGTCTCGCAGCCATACAGCAAAGATGGTTTAACATTGGAGTTAAATATTTTCAATTTTTTGCGCCGCAAGATGTGCGATACATTCCAGATTGGATATAGAGTGCCGAATGCTACCAGGGCCTTTTTGGATGCGATTTTATATGTTTTCACTCAAACCACCCGACGTCGAGATGATGCTACCCAGATAGCAAAAAGAATGTGCCTTTGCATTCAAGATCGTTACGAATAGCACCGTTTTGTATAGTGTCATACGCCTTTTGAAAGTCAAGGAACACAAGGGGACCTCCATTCAATTGATTTCTTGCTATGATTTCTTACGATTTTCGAAGTGAATTATGAAGCATTTGACTATGAATCACCAACCCTCCAGACAATTAAATGATTGGTTTAACGAATTCAAGCGTGGTCGCCGTTAGCTCCAGCACGAATTTTGGGAAGGTCGTCCAAAATCGATAGAGGCATTCTTGGGCATTCGATATTGCATGAACACTTAGCTGTCAGAAGGATTTGTTTTCGTTGGATCCCGCATAATTTAATAATCGCTCAAAAAAGGCTCGTATCGATAGGTGCAATGATGAAAAAATTCGATCGCGGTGCTTCTAAAGACGTTTATAAGATCGTGACAGGTGACAAATCATGGATATATACATATGAGTCCGAAATAAAACAGCAACAGACCGTGTGGGTCTTCCAAGACGGGCCAAATCCAACAAAAGCCATATTTTGGAGGTGTCCCAGTCGGAGTGGCAAAAATGCTTTGACAATTGATATGAACGCATGCAAAAGATTTTTTTTTTTTTAATCTTTTTTATATTGCAATCTGTTTTCATAACATTCAGCAATACTTATTTACTTTCGACATTGGAGGTTGTCGCAGTACCTCAGAGCACCCCACAGCTGTATTCCATATGTCCATACTGGTTTTAGGACAGCTGAGTAGAGTAAGAGTTTACTCTCGAGTGAGACTTGGGAGTTTCGATTTAGCAACCAGTGCAAATTTCTAAGTTTGGTGCCTAGCGCCTTACGTTTGGTGAAGATATGTGTTCTCCAAGTTAGTTTGCAGGTGCATGCCTAGGTATTTAGTTACATTACATTGCAAAATATTTACATCATTGAGTTTTACGGGTGGGCAGGTGCTACGTTTAAGGGTGAATGTAACGTGGACAGACTTGGTTTCATTTGATTTGATTCGCCAATCTTTCAACCATTGAGTAATCTTGTCTAATCCATTTTGGAACTTATCCGAAGCTAGTTGTGGAAGGACACCAGTGTCGTCTGCGAAAGTGCCAACAATGGATCCTTCGGAGGCTGGTAAATCGTATGTGTGAAGCAGGTATAGAATGGGATCCATGACGCTGCCTTGAGGTACACCGGATGAACTTTCGTAGAGTTCAGACTATTCTTCAGCTTGCTTGTCAAATATGTCAAAGTTTATCGGAAGGGTGTCCATGGAAAAGTGTATAAACATTCATGGAGAATACTTTGAAAAACAATAAAACCATTTCTGATGATAACCAAATGTATTTTCATAATTTCAAAAAAAAAAAAAAAATTTATATATATAAAAGGCAACCCTCGTATTAATAAACCACAGATAATTGGTGAAAATGCAAAATATATTTAATTTCACTTATTTTTATTTTTTGCATTTATAACTAAACTTCTCCCAAAAACAAAGTTGTCGCATCGATAAATTGTAGTTACAATAAATTCTTTTGCTGCTTGCTACGTCACATCGCTCACATGTGTTTTATTTAAGAGGTAAATTATTTGTATTTGTTTTTGTTTTATTTTTTGGCTGTAACATAGTAAAGATGTTAGAACAAAAACAAAACCGAGAGAGAGAGAGAGAGAAAGAAATCTGAATAAATAAATAAATTCAAAGTAATGTGAAAGTGAAAGTTCGTCGTCGCGAGTTGGTTTCAAAACAACAACAACAACAACAACTAGAAAAAGGCAAACCAAAAACAAAAACGGGCAAACATATACATACATACAGACATACAAATGCACACAAATGTATGCATGTATGCAAAAAGCTTTCATTTAGCATCGTTGCCGTCGTTGTCCTTACAAAAATGTATGACGCAAGCTTTTTTGTTCAACATGGGTCGGGTCAGGTCGGCTTACTGTTGCTCATTTAGCGGCAAGGCACACATTTTCTTCGATAGCACTAGAAGAGGAGCTTTTTTTTTTTGCCAAATAGGCAGTAGGTACTACAATGAAACGAAAATGTATCACACACTCATATTTAGTCAGTCTTCCGAGTGTAGTCCTTACGAGAGCATTGAAACGACGACTCCTACATTTTGGTTTCGCATTGTTTTACTTAAATACATTTCAATGTTGGTTTAACCCCGTATCTATTGTGAAACAAACAAAAAAACCAAAATTTAGAACAATTTAGTAAAACAAAAAAAAAAAAAATGAAACAACAATTTGCTGAAAAGAAAAAACCTCATCTATATTTGTAGTATAACAAAAACAAAAAAAAAAAAAAAAATTATATTTTACTCTCAATGTAAATGTGTAACTATATTGAATTTATCTTAGTGAAGTAAATCAAAAAGCAATTTCATCTTTACAAAAACTATTAGAACTCACCACAGACACATAATACTCGTTTAATATAAATTAATCTATGTAATGTGCAATAAGAAGAGCTCAGTGTAGCATTTTACAACGATTTGCTGAACAAATTCTTCCGATTTCTTTTTTTGTATATTTCAACTCTATCACGCTCTCTTTAACTCCCTGTCAAACACACACTCTCTCTCTCTCTCTCTCTCTCATTTGTGAATTTATATAATCAGCTTTTTATTGCTGTTGCTGTTGCAAACCAGCACAAAAATAAAGAAACAATAACAAAAACAGCAACAATATGAACTTGTAACTGTTTAAACAATGCGCTGAAAAAATAAAAATAGTATCAATAATAATAATACGAAGAAGAAGAAGAAGAAGAAACTATTCAAGATAATTGCAATTGGTGCCTTTTCGCAGTTTTGATTTCTTGAGTTTTTGTTGCTATATTGCTATAACTCATTCTTCTTTTATCCTCATCATCATCATCATCAACATTATCATCTTTAAAATATCTTTGAACTTTATGCTACGCTAATGCTGCTAATGCTGCTGTTGTTACTACCCTTTTGCCTTTGCTCTAAGCTTCTACTACAATAATAATAAACGAAATAATAATAATAATAACAACATCAACAACAACAACAAAACTACAACAACCATAATCATAATAATAATAAGAATACAATAAACAGCGTAATGAAGTGAAGTAGTGCAAAATCGTGATGAAAATTCAATAAGAAAATTCATTCATGCGGTTAGTATATGAGTTTCGGTGTACGTATGTTTGTATATATATGTATGTGTGTGTGTGTGTGTGTGTATATATATTATTCAATTATTAACTTATTTTCTTAGAAAATTCAATCTGTACGTATAAAACATACACACACAAATATAAATTTAATCGGCCATTATCATTAAATCTATGTACGAGTGTAAGTAAATATATTCGTTTGTTGTTACATTGTATTTGTTTTTGTATTTACATACCATAAATATATATACATATATTCAGAAAATATAATCTTCAATAATACCACACTCTATTGTAATGGGAGGGTAAATAATGTTGAGCAACAACAAAATGACTTGACTCTTCATAAATCCCAACCGAAAGAAAACAAATATGAAAGACAGAGCTGCTTCTTGCTATTCACCTATTGTACGTACATATGTACATACGTACGTACGCACATAATATTCCATATCAATGTGGGTGGGTATATCAATGTTCGTGCGATTATCTTTGCGTGTACCTACGTTTGTTACACTTTTTATACCCTGCATAATGCAATATGCATGGTATATTCATTTCGGTCAGATGTTTGTGTCCACTTGAAGGAATCTCCGGAGATATAGACATGGATATATATTCGTGATCAGTGTCGATTAAATTTTCGATTTAACGATGTCCGTCCGTCCGTCCGTCCGTCCGTCCGTCCGTCCGTCTGTCTGTCACCTGGCTGGTTCGCACGATAACTTGAGTAAATATTGAGCTATTTCGATGAAATTTGGCATAAGTAATCTATGATCCAAGGGTACGGAGGGGATTGATATTGGGCATGATCGGTCAATAACCACGCCCACACCAAGCATTCAAAGCGACTAACCTCGAAATTTTCAAAATCTTTAACTTGCTATAACTCACATAATATACCACTTGGGACAACAATATTTTGCACATAGAGTTATATTATACTTATATATAACCTCACCAAAAGTGGATGAGCCACGCCTACTTTCTAGCGTAGCTCCCATACAAAGTGTCTGTACTTCTTTTAAATTGAAACTGCTGTAACTTCTACAATCTTCTGTCTAGAATAACCATAATTGACACTTAGATTAACACAGTAGTCGGAAAAAATATGGCAGAAAATCAATGTGCCACGCCCACTCCTTTTTGGGTCTCCCATACAAAGTTGCGGAAATTAAAAAAAATGTTACCGGTTATAACTTGCAAACTATTCAGCGTAGAATAACGAGATTTAAGGTGTGGATTAGTATTGTACGAGCAACTAGGCTCACAGAAAATGGGCGCACCACGCCCAGTGTTTATCGTAGCCCCCATACAAATTTTAAATTGAAACAGCTGTAACTTCGGCAATCTTCTGTCTAGAATAACCATAATTGACACTTAAATTAATATCATAGTCGGCAAAAATCCGGCAGAAAATCAGTGTGTCACGCCCACTCCTTCATGGGTCTCCCATACAAAGTCGAGTGAATTAAACTAAAATTTTAAGCTCCATAACTTACAAACCATTTAGCCTAGGACAACGAGACTTAGGGTATGGATTAGTATTGTACGAGCAACTAGGCTCATAGAAAATGGGCGCACCACGCCCAGTGTTTATCGTATCCCCCATACAAATTTTAAATTGAAACAGCTGTAACTTAGGCAATCTTATGTCTACAATAACCATAATTGACACTTACATTAATATCGTAGTCGGAAATAATCTGGCGAAAAATCAGCGTACCACGCCCACTTCTTATTGGGGCTCCCATACAAAGTTGAGGAAATTAAACAAAAATGTTAACCACCTTAACTTAGAAACTATTCAACGTAGGACACCAAATTTAAGGTGTGGATTAACATTGAAAAATTAATTGGATTTACTAGAAAGTGGTAAGCCACGCCCACTTTTTATATAGCTCCCATACTAAGCCTCGGAATTATCTTAAAATCCTTTTACTTCGTCAAAGTCAACCATATTTCGGGTGTAAATTAGTAGTATATGCAAAAATTGTTTCTCGAAAAGTGGAAATAAAAGAAAAGTTGGATATTCGAGTAAACTTTTTATATATAAATCTACATATGCAGGGTATAGTTTGGTCGGCCCCAGCCGACTGTAAGGAGATTTTTATTTTTTTTTTATTTTACCATTCCCTTTGTGTGGTGGTAAGTCATTCAGTCATAGAGAGCAGGGTTGGTATGCAGTGTGAGGTGTGTTTAGGAGCGGCGAGTTTAGTGTCTGTGCACGAGTATGTATATATATATATATATATGTATATGTGGGCGTGAAATATTTTTGCGTTGTGAGATCAATAATAACTTCTATATGCATTTTTGTATGTATTTATGCGAGTTAGTGTGTTTGCAAACAATCAAAAAAAAGTGTAATTTTGACAGCAGATTTTTAATAGCAATAGACATTTTAAAAGGTTTGATAATTTGTGTCAACCTTTTGCTCTGCATGTGGTTTGATTCAATTGAGACATATCATAATGTTTGAAGAAATCGTAATCTAATTTTGTAAAACTAAATTAGAAGCAATTTAATATATAAAAATGGAAGTTCTTCCCATGTAAAATTACAATTTTTGAAAATTAAAAATCTCCTTACAGTCGGCTGGGGCCGACCAAACTATACTCTGCATATGTAGATTTATATATAAAAATTTTACTCGAATATCCCTCTTTTCTTTTATTTCCACTTTTCTAGTGGGCGTGGCTTACCTCTTTCTTGTAAATCGAATTAATTTTTCCACACCTTAAATTTGGTTGTCCTACGTTGAATAGTTTGTAAGTTATGGCGGTTAACATTTTTGTTTAATTTCCTCAACTTTGTATGGGAGCCCCAAGAAAGAGTCGGCGTGACACATTGATTTTTTGCCAGATCACTTTCAACTACCATAGTAATCTAAGTGTCAATTATGGATATTCTAGACATAAGATTGCAGAAGTTACAGCAATTTCAATTTAAAAGAAATTCGGTCATTTTGTATGGGGGCTACTATTAACAGTGGGCGTGGCAAGTCCATTTCCTGTGAGTCTAGTTGCTCTTAAAATACTAATTCATATCTTAAATCTGGTTGTTCTACGCTGAATAGTTTGCAAGTTATGATGGTTAACATTTTGTTTAATTTCCGCAACTTTGTATGGGAGGACTAAGAAAGAGTGGGTGTGACACATTGATTTTTTGTCAGATTATTTTCGACTACCATAGTAATCTAAGTGTCAATTATGGATATTCTAGATATAATATTGCAGAAGTTACAGCTGTTTCAATTTAAATAAAATACATACGCTTTGTATGGGAGCTACTATAAAAAGTAGGCGTGGCTCGCCCATTTCCGGCACGGTTATGTAGTAGTATAATGTGACTCTATGTACCAAATATTATTGTCCCTGGTGATATATTAAGTGAGTATAGCAAGTTAAAGATTTTGAAAATTCCGAGATTAGTCGCTTTGAATGGTTGGTGTAGGCGTGGCTATTGACCGATCATGCCCAATATCAATACCCTCCGTACCCTTGGATCAAAGGTTACTTATGCCAAATTTCGTCAAAATAACGCAATATTTGCTCAAGTCATCATGCGAATCAGCCAGGTGATGGACAGACGGACGGACATCGTTAAATCGAACATTTAAGCGACGCTGATTACGAATATATATCTATATCTATATCTCCGAAGATTCCTTCAAGTGGTCACAAATATCTGACCAAAATGAATATACCTTGCATATTGCATTATTCAGGGTATAAAAATTGACACATATGAAGGGGGCCTGTATTTATTCACCTATCATTATGAAAATATCAGTTTTTCATCAGAGTTGTATTCCATGGAAAATGTAAAGTCATTCTATTAATAAATTAGCATAAAATATTGTATTTTTTTCGAAAATGTTATATGAAAGGTAGAAATTATTAATCATTTTTAAATCTGAAATATCGCAATTCATTTTTTTGAATAAAATAATACCTCGAACAATATTTTAAGCAATTCCATTCATATGTAAACATATTTTTTATAGAAAATAAAAAATTTTTTAATAGAAATCGAATAAAATTGTACGAAAGAACAATAAAAATTTGGAAATTTCAGTTTTTTAATATAATTGCATTTTAAATAAAATTAGAAGATATTATTTCAGTAAATAGACAGCTCCAGCTTCATTAATTCATCTCATGCACATTTTCAATGCTATCCTTAGTATTAAACACTGTCTCAAATGCTGGAAAACTTCTAAAATTATTATGATAGCAAAACCAGGAAAAGACCCTACAAAAGTTGAATCGTACAGACCTATCAGCCTCCTGCCTTTACTATCAAAAGTATTCGAAAAGCTATTTGTCGTGAATATAACTCTATTTATTAATCTCAACCAACTGATTCCCCAACATCAGTTTGGATTTAGAAAACAGCACGGCACAATAGCGCAAGTTCATCGCATTGTAACTCTGATAAGAAAAAAAGTATTGCTGTCTTTCTTGATATCACTCAAGCTTTCGATAAAGTAAAGCACGATGGCCTTATTTACAAACTCAAACTGCAAATGTTTCCTCATTGCTTAGTAGCTATCTCACGAAAAGACAATTTCTCGTACATCACGAGGATTATACAACAAATCCATTGGATATTCACGCTGTCGTTCCACAAGGAAGCGTTTTGTGCCCTTTACTGTATCTCTTATACACTTCAGATATGCCCAGCAATAACTATACATTCATATCGACCTGTGTTGATGATGTGGCAATATTGTGCTCTCGCTCTAACCTCATAGAAGCTACTAAGCTCCTGCAGAATCATAATAAATTTGAAGTAATTTTGTTCATAAATACATATAGTTCCCATATAAGATAATAATTTCGGTTTTTTTTTTACGAAAATTGTTAAATTTTATTGAAAATTATTAAAATTTTTGTATGCGTCACTTTTACAAATTTGGAAATATCAATTCTTCACCAATATTGTATTTCAGACAAAATTTAATGCAATTCTGTTAAGGAATCAAAATAGCCGTGATATAAAAAGTTGCATTTTTTCGAAATTGTTGTATGAAAGATAAAATTATTTATTAAATTACAATTTTAGAAGTTTGTAAATCAGAATTGTATTTCAGACAAAATTTAATGCAATTCTATTAAGAAATAAATATAGTCCTCATAAAAAAAGTTGCATTTTTCCAAAAATATTGTATGAAATGGACAATTATTTTTCAATGTATTATAATGAAAATTTGTAAATGTTCGATTTTCAATAAAATAGTACTTCACAGAAATTTTTTTTTACAATTCCATTCATAAATAAATATAGTCTCCATATAAATAGTTGTTTTAAATAGACAAATTTGTATGGAAAGCAAAAATTTTTTTTGCAATGCAATAAAATTGAAACATCAACAATTTTAATTTGTCAGTGTTCTAACACTAAGTTTAAGAAATTTCAATTACAAATTGTAATTATTTTAGAAAAAAAATTAACGAATTTGTATGAAGGTGCTATTATTTTTGAAAATACCACCTTGATCAAAAAGTTCCCGGAATAACCACCGTGCGGCGCTCCCATCGTTCCAATTTAAGTTCGTTTTTTTTTTGTTAAGTTGGTACATCTGTTGTTGATATTCACTCTAAATCTTAGCGTCATAGCTTGATATTTGCAAAAGTCACGTAGCCAAGAGTACATCTATCTCAGTGCTTCCTGCGATTTTTCCATTACTTCCTCTCGGCTGCTGAAACGCGTCCCCCGTAATGTTTTTTTTTTAACTCGATTGAACATAAAGAAGTCACAGGGAGCCAAATCAGATGAATTCGGTGGATGTTGGATGGTATTTGCTGCATTTTTCGTCAAAAAATTACGAATAATGATGGCACTGTGCGACGGTGCATTATCATAGTGCAAAATCCACGAGTTTTCTGCCCACAATTCTGGTCTCTTTCCGTCGTACTCATAAACCCACATCTCGTCTTCATTAATGATCCTTTTGATGAATGTGGGATCGGATTCAGCCTCGCAAATCATGTCTTTTGTGACGTCAACATGGTCTCTTTTTTGCATGAAATTGATTGAAAATTGTAAAAAGTCACCAATACACACAGCGATAGATGTACTCATTCTGAAACTTTACAATTCTAATTTCTTCAACAAAACAGTACTACATACAAAATTTTAAAACATTTTCTTCATAAATAAATTTAGGCCCCTTACTAAAATTTGTACTTTTTAAAGACAAATCGAAAAACTTGTACGATAGGTGCTCTTATATTTTAAAACATAATTTTGAAATTTGTCAATTTAACACCAAAATAGTATTTTAGAGAAATTTCAAGTAATTCGGTTATTGAATAAGTTTAGTATCCAAACAAAAATTATTTTTTTTAATATCAATCGATTTATTTGTAAATAAAATATGATTCTGAAACTTTGGTAATTTAATTTTTACATCAAAATTTTATTCAACATAAAGTTTGAAGTCATTTTGCTCATAAATAAATATGGTTCAATTATAAAAAATGTCACTTTTTCATCGAAAATCGAAAGTTTTGTATGAAAGTAACCATTATTTCTTATGGCATAATTTTGAAAGTTTAAAAATTTGATTTTCACATTAAAAATGTGTGTTCTCCGCACAAAATTTTCAGCTATTCTGTTCATAAATAAATAATTGCAGTTCTATTTTCAATACTACTACACAAGAAATTCCATCATAAAATGATTTCTGTTCTATTAAACTTACTCTAAAACACATCAAATTTGATGTGGTGCTTATTTTGTGCGAAATGAAACTTTTAATAGTCGGAAGTTGAAAATCGTAGGAAATTTATAATTTCTCCAACGAATTCGTTACCACTCTAATGTATTCTACACACACATAAACCTAATGTACATATGTGGCGTGTGCGTGTACATTCCTTAGTGCTTTCAACATGTTATATTCTGTTGTTACTCATGTCATCTTCTGTGTTTTGGTTGTTTATTTTTTTTGTTATCGTTGTTTTTTGTTGCTCATATGAAACTTTTCCAATATGGAATGCACAGAGTACAAATAATGTTACTCATACGACCGCGGAAGCAATAAAGTGTATGAGTTGAGTGAGTTGAAATGAGTTAATCGAAAAAGTTCTTGCCGATAATTGGATATCATTAGCTTTAAAGTTTTGACGTATTATCTAAAAATTTTTTCTATTTACATATGTAATTTGAATATTCGCAATACAAATAATGCTACTCATACGACCTATGAAGCAAACCAGAGCACATTGTGAGAATCAGGGATATGAATTTGATGTGGAAATTTTCGAAAAGTGAAAATTTTCACTTACAAATGCAATTGATCTAGAACAGATTTTTCGAAAATCGATATATTACATATTTAGGCCTATTTTCACCACTTCGGAATGTGTTCCCATCGTTCCCAAAGTGGGTTAAATATATGTGCCATGTAATTTTACTTACCCTACATTTTTCCTAAGCCTACTTACTCTCTAGCTTTACTCCTTACGGAGGCTGGCATACAAAATGAACTGAAAACACAGAAAATACGACTTCATAATTGTGCGGGAAACGCCCGTAGAGTAGGAAAATCTATTATCGAGCCTCATTAGTTCTTCTGCTTTCGCATTAGCCCAAAATATACTTACCCAGCATTGTCACTCCTTATGGGGATCGCCTGCAACATTAAGGGTTTTATAAAATATGCTGCTACAGTTCTCAAGGTGCCCATAGAGGATTAAAATATATGAAACACGCTACTTCATTTTTGCTGAACATACTAATGCTCTATCTTTACACCTTAGACGGGCGATTCTATAAAATTAAATTAAAATTATCGGAAAATCAACAAATACCCAATAATTACCCGAGAAATGCCCGTAGAGTCATAAAATGTATGAAGGGCCTTCTTAATTCATTCTTCTCAAACAATTTCCCAGAAACCTTACGGAAATGAGCTTTTTTTTTTATCAAATTCGTTCCACCGTTCCCAGAGTAGCCTTAAAAGGGCAAAAAATATGATCTGCCCCCATTCATTTTACACGTTAGTTGGGTTGCCTTATGAAATGAACTTAATGCCTCGGAAAATCAACAAAAACTGCTATATTTGTACAGGAAACGTAAAATAGAATAGAAAAATATATCTTCTTCTTCTTGCTGTTGTGTGTTTCACTGGGAGAGGGCTTTTGGGTGGTGGGTCCTAAGCCCAATGCACAACCTCGAATTGAGGGAAGTTTTCGGCATTCACTTCAGCCGCAGTCCAGCGGGTGCTGGAACGACATCGTTCGGAGTCTCTCCATTAAAATGAAGGTCGTCACAAGGAGCAGTCTCATTTCGAATGAAGAAGCCATCACGTAGTAAGCAGGACAGAAAAGTGTAGTATAGAAAAATATAGAAATATAAATATGAAATAGAAAAAAATCGATCGGTATTAGTTATTCTCCCAATTATAAAATTGCCTTCTATGGGTCCACAATGTGCTTAGAAATGTCAAATGTCCCTAATAATTTTCCTGGTCACATCTACTATACAAAATAAACTTAAAAGCACCGGAAAATCGCCCTTAGAACTGTAAAATATCAGACCGACCGCCATTCCCCCCAACATTTCCTCCAAAAATATATTTAAAACTTCAAAAAGACCTATGAAACTGACATCAAGTTAGTTTTCAATCAGAGATTCCGTACGTTTACCACTTTCGTTT
Organism: Megamerina dolium; assembly: GCA_963854835.1. Classification (NCBI taxonomy): domain Eukaryota; kingdom Metazoa; phylum Arthropoda; class Insecta; order Diptera; family Megamerinidae; genus Megamerina; species Megamerina dolium. The sequence goes on along the minus strand of OY978529.1, from coordinate 1,953,727 downwards.
TATCTAAAAAAAAAAAGAAATCAAAATAAAATCAAAAAAGTTAGAAAAATTGATTGAAAAAACGACGATTATATTTTCGATAACCCCAAAACGTATTCACTCATGTGTATAATATTCTATTGCTATATCCTTAATTTATATTATTGTTTCTTTTCCTTTTGTTCTTCTAGTACTGCTACAACTTCCTTATCCTTCTTATTATACTACATCTTCTTCTTCTTCTTCTTCGTCTTTACTTCTTTTCCAACTTTTTGAAGGCAATTTATGTATTTGATGACAGCAAAGGTTAAATTCATCAAAACGCATTCACACACACTCACACAGACAATAAACACTTAAAACATCGGGGTGCACAATGTGAATAGAGGTGATAAAGTTGTGGAAATTCATTAAAAAACTTTTTCAATTCTTCAATGTTCATCGAAATGTTGCTCTTCAAAATTTCACCTTTCATCAACATCGTTCTAGAGGGTATACTCGTATATATATATATAATGTAAGAGCTACTTCGCCTGTGCTCAACATAATAATAGAAAAAACTTTTATTTACAAAGAAAAAAAAAAAAACCAGCAAAAGAAAGGGAAAAGTAAAGAAGAAGTAAAAAAACTTATTTCAGATTAAATGGGTTCATCAAATCATTGTTAATATTGTATGGGGCTTAAAGTGTTCTATGAAATGTGATTTGTCATACGTCACTTGCGGAAAGGCAGTGATTTTTTTTTTGGGGGTTTTCTCTTTCTTTTTTTTTTTTTGCAATCAAAATTCACTTTTATTTTATTCCGTTATTGTTTTCAATTGCTTCAAGTATTCTTTATTGATTCCACTTAGCTAACTACGTACTTTCCATTTGTGGTCATTTGTGACGCAAATCTACTTAAACGAGTGCTTTGCTTTGCATTTCTAATTTCTTAATCACAGCATTGCCAGCATAAACTTCTCTTTATTCTTCGCCTATTAGATGCTTATCGATTAAGTACTCTCCATTTACAGAAAGAAATATTATCAAATTCACCTCGGGATATTGGACATTTTCAATTTTCATTCTAAGAAATCCATAAACACATCCAATATACATGAATTTAAAGCACCATTAAGTGATTATTAATAAAAAAAAGAAATAGTTTCAAGCCAAATTAGACACTTGAGCACATAAACAAATTAGGAAGTGTTTGGAAATGTTTTTTTTTTTAATATTCCCACCAATTAACAAATGCAAGCCTTGAACATTGATTTTCATCTGTAGTCAAAAATTATAATAATATATCTTTTAAATATTTACTTACTTATCTGGCCGAATATCGATTTAGGCCGAATATAACATGTTTCGCCAGCCATCTCTGTTCTTCGCTAGCTGGCGCCAGTTAGAAATTCCAAGCGCCATCAGGTTCTTCAGTACTTGGTCTTTCCACCGGTGGTTAGGTCTTCCTCTTTTGCTTTGTCCACCAGCTGATTGATGAGAGACTTGTAGAGTGTAGTTTTCGTTCTTCGAGAGAGGGCTCGACTTCTCAATTGCTTACTTAGCCCAAAGTAGTAAGAGTGATCCTTCGCAATATCTCCAGGCTGACGTCATTACTGCTGTTAATTCTGATTCCAAGATAGACAAACTCCCTTACTACTTCAAAAGCGTAGTTTTCAACAGTGACGTGATGTCGAAGACGCCGGGACTTTTAAATGCATGGACCTTTTCATGTCCATGTTCAAGTTTGTAGCAAAAAAAAAAAAAGACTACGTCCTCTGAAGTCTTAGATAATTTTAAAACATCAGTTAGCCCCAACTCAGATAATTCCTCGAGTTAAAGAATGCAGAATGCATTGTATTTTGTTCGTCTTCTCCGAGTACTCTAGCATTTGCAATGAAGTTGTCGCTTAATTTCTTCATACACCTCAACATCTGAAAATCTTCTTGTGATCATTAGGTACATAAGACATACAAAGTCACGTAAGCACTCGGAACAGAGCTCGAATATATCCTCTACTACATCTTAGAAGTAGGTGCTGTAGCTTAGAAGTTGGTTAGCGCGATGGCCATCTGATTTGTATGTAGTGGGTTCAATCCGCTGCTGAAGCATAAATTGGATATCGAAAAGATTTTTCTTTCGAACGCTGCCACCTATTGGCAAGAAATTGGCAATTTTTGCTGGGGTTAAAATATGGCATGAAAGCGCTTCTAAAAGAGCTCTGTGACAATGCGCAGAAAAGGTTATGTCACATGAGTTCTGCCATTCGGAACATAAATAGGTCCGCTCTAATACTGCCCAACAAAAAATATCACGCAAAAAGCCCTTCGGGGCCTATAGTTGCCACATATTTATTTATTTGTTCAACTTCCTAAAAGAGTTTCAAACCGTACTGGTTTGGTTGATAACGAGTGTTTAAACTCCACCTTTTGTTTGCTTGTCCCATTGCTGTAGTCTCAATTCAATTTTGCATTTTCATGCACAGTATAGAAATGTATACCAAATATTGCTTCGGAGCATCGACTCTCTGCCAGGCATAGTTACATATATGTTATTATTGTACTTTTATTTAAATAGTCTCAGTTCAATAAACTGGATGCTACTCTGGGGAAGAATCCTAATTATTTCTTCCTTTGTTAACATACATATATCGAAGAAAATGGAAATAAAATATACTTTAGATATGTGAAATTATTTACAAAACACTGTAAGACAAAATTAGTTCAATTTCCATGATTCTAAGAGCCATTTTCACAGTGACGAGTTCACAGTATTGAGTTAATCTTAAAAAGTAAACAAAATCAGTCAGCTGTCATTCTTCTAATAAAGAGTGGCAAGTTTGCGTTTTAATTCAAAACAAAATAGCAAAATGAGTGACAAAAGGCGGATAACCAATTTTTCATTGAACGATTTTTGGACAAAAAAAGAACACGATAGAGTGCCTAAAAAATGACCACATTTGCACTGAAGTTAAGGAGAGAGTGAAGTGCCTTCCTTTCAGATATTCAAATCTTTGTTGATTAATGAACCAAAAACCCCCCAAAAAAAAAAAATTCAAAGCAACAACATCCCATATGCGTACCTCTTTGCTTTTCTATATTGGTAACGGTACTCCTTTTGTATGAACAGTTTGATATTTAAATTTGTATTGTACGATTTCAATGAGATTTCACAATCAGCTGATTTCTACATTCAGTTAACTGTAAGTTAACCCTTGGATATTGAGCGATTATCTTTAAGTTAACTCGCTACACTGAAATTAAAAATCGATAGTTAACTGTCGATTTGGAAGTGCATAGAAGTAGAAGTAGACAGAAGTAGAAGAGAAGAATATACCTAAGTGAATGTTCAATAAAAACATTCGGTTCTCTTTTAAAAGTTATTTTTATTTAAAATTATCTCCATTTCACTCAAGACAATGTTGATAGTGGTTAATTAATTTTTCCATTGAATTCTTCGTAGTGATTGAAAGAAGTTCTCACGGGTGCTGCAATCACTGAAACATTATCATAAAATGATTCCTTTAATGCCCACTTAGACTAAGGGAAAATCGTCAAAGAAATATCAGACGAATGCGGAGAGTTGTCAATAACAGAGATGGTGCTTTTAGTACAAAAATCCATAACTCCATTAAGCGGTGCATTATCCTAATAAAAAAGAAAACATGGAATAAAATAGAAATACATATGTTATTTCTCATCAATTTAATTTATTAATTGCAATTCAATAATCAATTATTAAATCTAATCGTTGGTGGATAATTCAAATGTCCCTTCAATTGGTCAATAGCAGAGATGGTTTTTCTTAGTACAAAACTACATAACTCCATTAAGTGGTGCATTATCCTAATAAAAAAGAAAACATGGAATAAAATAGAAATACATATGTTATTTCTCATCAATTTAATTTATTAATTGCAATTCAATAATCAATTATTAAATCTAATCGTTGGTGGATAATTCAAATATCCCTTCAATTGATCAATAACAGAGATGGTTTTTCTTAGTACAAAAATCTATAACTTCATTAAGCGGTGCATTATCCTAATAAAAATGAAAACATGGAATAAAATAGAAATACATATGTTATTTCTCATCAATTTAATTTATTAATTGCAATTCAATAATCAATTATTAAATCTAATCGTTGGTGGACAATTCAAATGTCCCTTCAATTAAGTACTACTACTACTCACATAAAATACAAAATAATACAAAACAAGAAACAAAAGAGAAACAACACACGCTTGATATGAAATTCATTATATCTAAACAGTAATATAATTAATTCGCATGCTTACAACTATTATGTATTATTATTCATCCATTGACAATGAATAGATGGATCATAATGATAGATTAAATTACGTACATACTACGTAGTAGTTATACTATTTACGTACATAGCACATATACGACTTCCTCGAAAGACATTGCCATTGCCATTGCCATTGCCCATTATCATTTCATGCCATTAGACGCACATTTAACCTAATAATCATTATAATAAAATTCTAACAAGAATAAAATACCTACCTACCTACCTACCTACATACAAATGTACTACGTACGTAAAGACGAAGACGATAATAGCGTTGACTGGTAATTGCTATATGTAATTCAACAGGTTATTGGCTCTTTATGCGTATATATATATTTTTTTTCATATATGTACGGTACATGTTCATACCTACTAGTATAATATGTGTCATGCCAACTTGCGTGTGCCTAAATGCTAAAAATAAAAATAAAAAATACTATAGCAAGTAAAATAGTCTCACATCCCAACAGCAGCCAAGCCAACCAGTCTACTTGCCAATCTACAAACACACACACACACACACACAGACACTCAAACACAGACTGTTGCTTTGACTAATCGGTTTAACCATTCAACATTCTATTCCACCATTGCCACATTCACTGCCATCAACAACATCAACATTATCATCATTCACCGATGCAAATTGCTAAACATCATACCATCATAATGGCATCTATGCCACCATTACTTACCATAGTACTCTAGAATGTTCATATGTACGAGTATGTATCGTATGTACAATATATATAAATTTACAAATGTTATTTCAGCATGCAACATTGTTCAGAGCACATATGTGAATATATGCTGTGAACATTTATACGTGAATAAGCTCCAAAATATCGGGTGTTTCATACAAATACTCCATCAATTTCCACATGCCATAATTTGAATTGAGCAAGCTGAGGAATCTCTATTTTTTCACCTTCATCAGCAAGAAAAGAGATTTTGCAGAGCTTCCTTTCATCCCTTAGAGCATAAATGAACGACTGAAACAGCTTATCTGCAAATGGCAACCACAATAACGTCAGATTTTCAGATAAATGGTCGACCAAAGTTCTAATATGTACTCAAAATTAAAGAAAAATATGCTACAGTATTGGCTGGTGTTGAATCCACTGGGCGATGTGATCCCTAAACCATGACCGAAGACCGACACTCTGTCTGAGTTGGGGATTTATCGGAAAATTTTGAGTGCGCTTGACATTTTCAACTACCATAGCATAACTAGCATATTCTTCCTTGGACTTGATTTTAGTTTCCCCACTTGTAGAACCAAAGTTCATCATGTATTACAGTCAAATGAACGATGTTTCTTGAGATTAGAAAGAAACCTGATTGTGATGTCGGAAACCAGGTCATGGATTCGGATGCACCGATCCAAAATCCACCATTATTACCCAAGTCTTTTATCTAACACCCGTGACACTGCCTAATCGTCCAAACTCAATTCAGTATTTATAATTTAGTTAGTCAATATTCAATGTCTACAGAGCCGATATTCGATATTTTTATTTCAAAATTACATTTTAAAAAAAATGTTTATTTATTTCTACAAATGGTTATATGTTCCCAGTGGAAATTCTCTCAGCTCTACTTTAGTAATTTTACATTTTGTTGTCTTCTTTTCGATTCTTGTCGGCTTTTTTTTTTGAAACACCCGCTTTTGTGAATAACTAGCTGTACTTAGAGCAACATAATCTATGCATATACATTAAGGCGGATTAAATGTTTAGACAGTCTGGCTCAGCGATAAATGGAAAATTTAGATGATTTCAAGTATCTTTTCTCAATTCCAAGAACAGCTTACGTTTTATGACGTTACGACATCCATGAATATTTCCTCGACAATATCTCCTTAAAACATGCCTGCTTTCTATCTACACCTCCTTAGGGGGCTCCCATACAAAATGAAAGAAAATCACTTAAGTATCGACAAATTCCTTAATATTTACAAAGGAACCGCAGCTAAAGAGATGAAATATTTGATAGAGTATTAGTTTTTCTTCCCACTAAATATACTGACCCCTACCTTCATCCCTTAGCTGGGCTCCCACACAAAATGAACGTAAAACCACCTGAAAATCTATCAATACCTCCATGGTTGCCTAGAAATAGCAGCTAAAAAGGTGAAAATTTATGCCGGAGCTGCTCCCAAGCATTTTCTTTGAATGTGCTGTCTTCACCCCTTTACCCGAAAATTAATATATACTCCAATAGTTGCCTAGGAAACACCGCTAGTGGTGGTAAAATGTATAACAGGACTCTATTAATTTTTCCTCGATAATTTTTCTTCTAAACGTGCTTACTTCATATCGTAACTAGTTAACAAGGCTTCCATAGAAAATGAACACAAAACCATTAGAAAAACGACAAATAACTCTATAGCTGCCCGGGATTCGTCGGTAGACCATTGAAATGTATGACCGATCCCTATTAATTTTTTGAATTCCAGCAGTTTTTCCTTAAGGGAATGAAGAAATATAAAATCAACGCAAAAATAACTGAAAATCGAGATAACACTTCTTAGCTTCCCGGTAATCGATACTAATTTTTTCACACCAACATTTCACTGAACATGTTTACCCTTTATCTGCAACCCTTAAGTGTGCACCCATACAAAATGATCGTAAAATCTTCTTAAAGTCAACAAATATGCCCATAACTGCGCATATATTGCAGTTAGAGCAGTGAAATATATGACAGACCCGAATTATTTTTTCCTCACCAACATTTACCCCAAACATACTTACCCCCACATCTGTCATTTATAGAGGTCTCCCCCACAAAATTGACGCATTTATAATAAAACTATAATTTAAAACTATAAAATCGGCAGGTCCACAATCTGAAATTCAGTTTTACTTCACAACTGCTTGGAATGCTACAAATTGTCCAAACATTGTTTTATGTATGTACAATTTGACCCACATTAATGTACTCGTACGTACATACGTATAAGCAAATTTCGTATAATAGTTATATTTCTCTGTCTCAGAGTTTGTGTGTCTGTTTGGATTCAATTTTACTTTTCTATACATTTGCTACTTAAAAATCCTCAAGAGATAGGAGTCTATATCCTTACATATAAGTATATACGATGAATATATAATTGTTGCCAGTTGATCAGACATCAATCTGACTTACTGAAAGAAAACAGAGATGTCGCGAGATAGACTGTGATAGAGAGAGAGAGAGAGAGGAAGGTAGAGAAAATTGACTTAGGCTTTATGCTGAATTATCAAACATCAGCGTCATCGTTTATGTATAATACTATTTAAAATATGTAAATTGTATGTTGTATCCTTAGCTTTTAATCGCAATAATTATTTCATCATATTTGTAATTAGTAGAAAGTTTCTCTTTGTTTATTTTAATATTTCGCATTCATGTGTCATTTTCCATACATATTTTTGAAGATCTAGATATGAGTACCAATATACGAGGGTGATCCCAGAACTACCCGACCTGACATATAGATGGCGGCAGTAGTTTGAAAAAAATTACTTTGGTGAAAATTGTTTAGTATTTTTTTTTTTTGAGCCATCGAAAGTTAACGACCTCCGTGAATTTGTTAACATGCAAAAAATTGGTCACCGTTATGTAATTCAATACTTTCATTTGAAAGGTCTCAGTCCAACGAATATTAAAACCGAATTAGATTCTACTTTGGGGGAGTCTGCTTCTTACAGACATTTCAAAAAGTGCTATATATCGTATATTGACCGAAAATTTGGAGATGAAAAAGCTGTGTGTAAGATGAGTGCCGCGTTTGTTCACAATAGAACAAAAACAACGTCGTAAAGATGTTTCTATAGAGTGGTTGGCGATGTTTCACAGTAATAAAGCCGAGTTTTTGTGTCGATTCATAACCATGGATGAGACAAGGGTACACCACTTCAAGCCTAAGACAAAGGAGCAGTCAAAACAGAGAACTGAAAGGGGGGAATCGTGTCCAAAGCAGGCGAAGACAGTTCCATCTGTTTTTTGGAAAAACAATCAACGGCATTTGGCGAAAAAGAAAGTGTTGTTTCATCAAGACAATGCATCAGTTCACACACATCCGCTATTGCGATAGCCAAAATCAATGAGTTAAAGCTTGAATTGCTTCAGCATGCACCTCACTCGCCAGATTTAGCTCCTTTGGATTATTTTCCATTTCCAAAATTTAAAAAATGGCTTGGTGGTAGAAGATTTGCATGCAATAGAGAGGTGAAGTCTGCGGTAGATGGCTATTTTAATGAGCTAGACAGTTCATACTATAAACAGGATATCGAAGCTATAGAATATCGTTGGGAAAAATGTATAGAGCTAAAAGGAGATTATGTTGAGAAATAAAGAAAAATTTTCCCAAATTTGTTGCGTGTTCTTTGTTAGGTCGGGTATTTCTGGGACCGCTCTCGTACTACATACATATTTATGAAGATTTAGATATGAGTACAACCTATATAAACGTACAAAAATATTTAAGGATAACATAGATGTATATGTAAATATGTACTCGTATATACATATATAAAATGTTAAAATTAAATTAATACAAATTAAGAAGATTAAAAGAGCAAATATTATGATGCTCATCAGTAATCAGCCATAAAACAGCATCCTACATAAGCATATATATATATATATATATATATATACATATATATATATGTTATGTCGTATGTATGTATACTCATTGATGCATTACAAGCCATTCATTCACCTCCATACACATTGTCATAGCCACATGTGTATGACGTATGTGTGTGCGTGTGTGTGTGTTCGGGTTTGTATGTGCCATCAACAACAGCAAACAATAACGCCACATACGCACTAGTGCTCACTAAATATGTATGCATATACTAATGAATATTGTCGTCGTGGGGTCGGTATTATTCATACATCACTTGAAATACCAAACAAAATCAAAAGTATCACACGTACACAGATAACAGATACTTGTAATATTGGCTACTCAGTGGTAGGTAGTTGCTATTGCTGATGTCGATAGCACCAGCAACATGTCGAAATACTAGAGCATTTGACTCAGCAGGTGGCATGGCAGTAACACACACTAACAAATATCTGTATACGTGCGTACATAGCATTATGAGCAGCATATCTATTCATACATATTTAAGATACGCACATACTTATATATGTATATGTATTTACTTACTAATATACGCAACATTTTGCCGGTTAGCCAGCCGCCAGTGTACCAATGAGCCAACCAACCATCCAGTCAACCAGCCGTATTTTAGCCAGGAAAGCTCTCTTTTATTTTGCACATCGTTGAAAGCTCATCAAACACAAACAAAATTGAATGCACAGACACACGCACGCACACACACACAGCCAAACAAACAATATCTTTTGCGTCACAAAGTGACTGAATGGCTGGCTGATAACATCTTAGTTGAATTCAATTATATTTATTTAGGTATTAAATATAACAAAAGCCTCTATGTGTGTACATTCTTCATACTTATGTATGAATTTTTGTAAAACTGTACATGTGCTATGGATATTTGATATTTCGCCTTTATTTATTTATTCATTTTTTTTTTTGGTAAGTGTAAAGCATATATTTGCATAGCATAATAGTGGCAATCATATTTTTTTATTTGATTGTTCCATTTCCGTATTCATCAATAGTCATTTGTCCTTCTTTACAATTTATATTCATATATTCAAATATCAATCACAGGCGGGTCAGTGTGTCTCTATGTCGTTCACACTCTTCCACTTCCACTCTATATTTCTCTACGTCTTTCTCTCTATCTCTTCATGATACAATGTCATTATATAAGGCGAGCATAATAATTGTTACAGAATTGCGGCATTTGCGGCAATTCAATGGTATCTACTATAGTGTCCTATGTACAAGTGTGTATAAGTCACACAAGAGGAGGAAGAAGGACAATCTGACCGCATTACGAAAGAATGCCTAAGTACAAATAGTGTCTAGATAGAGATTTAGATAAGGTTAAACAGTCATTTCCTTGCTAATACTTACTTATTAGGGATGCAACAGTTGGAAGTATTGTTAGGTACGATAAGATCGATGAGGCAAAAAAAATTGTACATTTTAAACCATCTGTTACGCAACCTAAGGAAGATTATTTTAGTACATTATACTGAGAAGCCTATATTTTCATCAGCAAAGTGTGAAAACATGCAATCTGAAGCATAATTTTGTATGGTAGGTATGTGTGATTTTTATCCGATTCCACCCATTTTTGGTCCCATTTATTCATTCACAGAATTAATAATATGAACCAAATTTCAGGTGGATAACTTTTCATTTTCTTGCGCAAAGTGTGAAAAAACACATTAATTTATATGCGAGGTAGGCGTGATTCTTATCTGATTCCGCCTATTTTTAAACTCGATCCATTTATAAGCAAATATAATCATATGTAACGAGTTTCATCTTCATAATTTTACATTTTCGCGCGAAAAGTGTGAAAACATGCATTCGGAAGCATAATTTTGTTTGGTAGGTATGTGTGATTTTTATTCAATTCTGTTAATTTTCGAATATGTTCATTAGTTGGTAAATATAATCAGATGTACCAAATTTCAGCTAAATAACTTTATATTTTCGGACACAAAGTATGAAAACGTACGTATGGAAGCGTAATCTTGTATGGTAACTATGCATGGTGCACATCCAATTCAACCCATTTTCAATTATGTAATTTGGAGTATGTAGTTAGTAAATATAATTGTATGTATCAAGTTTCAGCTGGATATATTTATACTTTCGTTGGAGCATAATTTTGTATGGGAGGTTATACGTGATTCTTATCCGATTCAGACCATTTTTGAATATGTTTATTAATTAGTAAATTTATTATTAATATTTATTAATTAGTAAATTTTAATATTGAATACATTTCTCTGCGAAATTAATTGCCACCTTTCAAATTCAATGCTTTATATTTATATACAAGGTTACTATTTATATTTCGGGAATAACAAATAATAACAAACATTTTTAAATGAAAACGGTTTTATTGTTTGTCAAAATATTCACCATGATGAACAATGCACTTTTGCATTCGTTCAAACTATTTGTAATAGCAGTTTTACTATTGCTCTTAAGACACTTCCAAAATATGGTTTTTGAACGCTTCAACTACTTCTTTGGGGCTCGTAAATCGTTGACCACGCAGTTTACCTTTGATATTCGGAAACAAGAAGAAGTCATTGGGTGCCAAATCAGGACGGTATGGAGGATGAGTTATCATTTCGATGTTTTGACTGCTTGAAAATTCACCTGTTTGACGAGATGTGTGAGAGCTTGCATTGTCATGATGGAAAATGATTCGTCTTTGGCGGTTGGTTTTGCGACTTTCTCTGAAGACCACTCAGAATTGACCGTCCTACATTGCTCAAGCGGAACAGTGGCCACATGACCCATTCGGCCGAAGAAACAGGCGACCATTTGCTACGATGTGCTGCGGGCCCGAACTACTTTTATTGGATTTGACTCGTCTTGGAACATTCACACGGTCGATTGCTGTTTTGTTTCCGATTCATACGCATATATCCATGATTCGTCACCTGTCACGATTTTATACACTTCTTTTGAAACACCATGTTCGAACTTTTTAAGCATTTCCTTACACTTGGATCCTTGGACTTGGCTCGTCTTTGAACACCCACACGGTCGATTGCTGTTTTGTTTCCGGTTCATACGCATATATCCATGATTCGTCAGCTGTCAACTTTTTAAGCATTTCCTTACACCAATCGACGCGAGCCTTTTTTGAGTTATTGATAAATTATGGGGTATCCAACGACTGAAAATTTGTTGTTAAAACTAGCTGTTCATGCAAAATCGAATGTATTGAAGTGGAAATAATGTGCAAGGATGCCTCTATCTCTTCGATATGTCACATGCGGATCTTGCATTAACAGTTCATGCACTGCATCAATGTTTTGTGGCACAACAACCGATTTTGGAAGACCTTCACAATATTCATCGGCGACCGAACTACGACCACGATTAAATTCACAATACCAGCGATATGCTGTGGTTTTTGATGGTGCTTTATCTCAACATTCTTGTTGAGATAATCAACGTCGAAAGTTGTGAAAAATTATCCAACAAAAACCTTCTCTGGAAATTTCCATTTTTTGGCCAAATTGATTTTCTTAACTCACTGTAAACGAAACAAATAGCACTTGTACAACAAAAGGTTGTGAGCACGTTTCTGCTAAAAAATGTCAGACTTTATTAGTTATATATTTAGTCATTAGTGTTGCCAGATCCAGAAATATAAATAGTAACCCCCTTGAAATTAATAGATTTCAACAAATATAGTAACTGCGTCTTCTAAAAAAAAAAACAGAAAACAGATTGCTAAAAATTACATTATTTTCTACATTTTCGTATAACACTGATCAAATGAACAAAATGGTTTAGCATAAATATTACCGACGGTCGAATGAAATCAACATAGTATTGCCATATTAAAGAAAAAATTAGTTCACATAAATTTAACCATTAGGAATCACACAACTTGGAATGCTTTATAACATTCCAAAAATATTAGTTTTTTATATTAATGTTCACTAGCGTATCTGATCTTTTATTTGATTAATTTCTTCATATTCACATTGTCAATTTATATATATTATATAATATATATAGTATAGCTAAAACATTCAATAGCTCACCACTATAGCGAATTATTTTTAAAATAATAAAAACGAACAAATATTCCACCATTCTTTTATATTGCAACAATAAAATACCACTCTGATATAAGAACTGTAATTGAGGGGTGGAATAATAAATAATAGTATGCATAACAATAGTAATAATAATATATGTAGCAATCGAATTTTAATATACGTTTCAAGCGTTTTAATTGAATATATATACTTTTATGCATGTTGTACGTACATGCAATAATAATATTTATGACAATACAATTTTTTATATTAAAGAATATAAAGGGTTATCCATTTCGCGGTTTCAAAAGTATAGGGCTAGAATTCGACATCTGTCAAACTGAGTTGTTAAAACAATTTCTTTCTGTTTCAGTTCAAAGTCTGACATTTGCGAAAATGGATCGCTTAACTATCGCACAACGCATTACTCTTGTAAAAACCTACTACAAAAATGGTGATTCTACCACAGCCACATATCGTGCTTTAAGAGGAGATTATGGTTTACATAATCGTCCAACTACGCAAGCAATTGGCAAAATTGTGAAGAAATATGAAGAGACTGGATCGGTTATAGATATTGTAAGACCTGTGCATCATCGTTTCGCTCGTACCACCGAAAATATCGCTGCTGTAAGTGAAAGTGTTGCCGAAGACCCGAATGTGTCGATTCCTCGTCGATCTCAGGAATTAGGACTGTCTTACGGCACATTATGGCGTATTTTGCATTTGGATCTACACCTACATCCATATAACATCCAGCTCACACAACAACTGAAGCCAGCTGACGTCGAATGAGATACGTCGAATGGGTGCTTGAACAACAGGCGGTGGACGGTGATTTTTCGAACAAAATTTTCTTCAGCGACGAAGCACATTTCTCACTCGGTGGGTGTGTTAACAAATTGAAGAGAGGCCACTACATCCACAAAAAGTCACTGCTTGGTGCGCTCTTTGGTCCGGAGTTGTGATTGGACCTTACTTCTTCGAAAACGACGATGGAACGACTGTCACCGTCAATTCGGAGCGTTATGGTCATATGATAACCGACTCGACCACACAACTCGAGCGAATATGGCTTTATTGCAAGAGAAATTTTCTGGCCGCGTAATTTCTCGTCGCGGCGATATCAAGTGGCCACCAAGATCATGCGATTTGACACCGCTTGACTTTTTTTTGTGGGGCTACGCGAAAGACCGTGTTTATGCAGATAAACATTTAACTCTTGAGCACCTAAAAACCAACATTCGTCACGTTATGGCTGAGATACCGCCCAATATGTGTCAAAAAGTGGTCGAAAATTACCTCAAAAGAATCGATGCTTGCAACAATTCGCATGATGGTCATTTAAATGATGTAGTATTTCACACATAATGTCAACGTTCGAACTTTATAATAAAAAAGAAATATCATGATAAAAAATATTTTATATGTGTTTTATTTACATTTACTTTTGAAACCGCAAAATGGATAACCCTTTACACTAGGTACATACAGTGATGGTCACGATATTAACACATTGCTTTTGTAAGTAGAGAAAACTATTTATATTTACTTTTATTTTTAATAAAAATTTATTCCATTTTCTAAATTAGTATGTCAGCATATGTTTTTATTTATTTATGATCTACTGGTAGCAAAAAAGAAAAACGAAAGAAAGATTTGTTGGCCATGAAAAGGCAGTTCAAACTTTAAATATTTAACACTATTTTCATATTATAGCAATGAATATTTTATTGCATTGATTGCAATCGCCACAATTATCACAGAATACGAATTTTCAGCAGATGAGTGGATTTTCTAAATGCTCTTTGGCAATCAGTGGCTTTGAACGTATATTTCTTTTACGTCTTTTATGCTACATTCTTCATCTCGTAAGATCTTACAATATGTTGTAAACTTCACTGAACTTTTATCATACCGAACTTTATTTAGTTGTATGTCTGAAAATTATTTACTGTTTTTAAATCGGTAAATCGATTCGAAAAAATTGGACGAATGTTGGATTTGACTAGTGCTTTTTCATAAATCTCTTGCTGAATTTATGAGGTGTTTACTTTTATTACTTTCAACAACCAGAATCAATCAAAATGGTTGCCATCGTTATCAATCATATTTAGTTTTCTTCCGAGAGGAACTATGATTCCATCTCCATTATTTTTAGACTGCGATTTTTTCCGCAGTAACGAGTTTCGAAGCGACTGGAATATGTTGTAATGTGAAAGTGTAACGTCAGATCAATATATTGGATGGACCAAAAGCTGTGTGTAGCCTCACATTGTCTTGCTGCAAGACGTAAGCTCGAGATTTCATTAGTTCTGGTCACTTTTGCAACCTTTTGATGGTTAGTAAGTTGGTCTTCTGATTTGTAGGTCAGCGCAACTTTAATATCGAAAAGGTTTTTCTTACGAACGGTATCCACCTGTGATGACACACAAGGATTCTGCCTTTCGGAACCAGCTAATATAAGTAGATCCCTTTTAATACTGTCAAAAATTTAACACACTTAACAGTGCTGGAAGGGTAGTTTGGCCAAAGAACCCTTCGGTGCCTATCTGTGCCACATATTTATTATTTTTATTTTTATTTTTTTGCTTAATTATTTTTCTCAATATCATTATTTGCTCACAGTAGAACTTCAAATCAATGATTTAATCAGTGTGGAGCAGCTTATAATACATGTTTCCCTTTCAGTCCAACCAGCAATAGGATTTCACCTCTTTATTCGTCAGTCCCGGCTTTGGGATGCTTTTTAGCGTTTTCGATCGCCTCATCAGTGTCGGATTTTCTACATATTGTCGTACATAATTCATTTCTCATTATTAGTGATCACTCGCTTCAGAAGCTGTCTATTTTCGAATCGTTTCAGCAAGTTACTGCATGCACAAATGTAGTCGACTAACTTGTTTGAGTTGAATATTTTTTCTGACCAATGATTACCTCCTCTGCGATATCATTAATGGTTGCATATAGATTATTGCCATATTTTTACTGAATTTCATTAATTTTTTCCGTGGTTGTGTGTTGGGAGGTTTGAGTTGCACATCTTAATATATTTCAGAATGACTCTCGGGTCACTGGGGTTCCGCTGGGATCCACACCCAGCGGTCTACTAGGAATAGAGTGTTTTTCTATCACCTCGAGGCGAGCACCCGGCCATACCTCACCAGCCCTTGTGATGGCGATTCTGAAAAAGTCGAGCGTGCGTTGATCGGCACAGCTAACATTGCCTTGATACCAACCTGCTTCTCGAATAATAGGTGGTCTCCGAGATGCAGCTATGACATTGAAATCTCCAGCACATAAATTTTTTGAACCAATAGCACATTATCCATAAACTGCAAACATTTTTGTACTTGATTACGTTGTCTTCTTGCTTCTATGGGTGTAAAACTTTGAAATTTCATGAATTTGCTTATTTTCAATTTTCAAACGTTAATAACTTCTCAACTGTTATAGCATTTCACACTCTTTCTTCACAAAAAACTATTCTCTGAAATGTCACCTTTCAATCAATGTTACAAGAAACAATCGATTGCACTAAAATATTGCGATATCGATCATAACGATATCAATAAATGCTAATTTGATATCGATATATGCTAATTTGATGGTCGCCACTGTCATGCCTATATAAAAATAATATCCATAAAGCCAATCAAAGTTGTTAAATTATAAAAATATGAAATTATGCAATACACATGTGGTAAACAAAAAAATCACATTATAACATCTCCTTGACCCATATACATAAACAGTATAAATCAATAGCAAAAATACTTTTACAATTCTTTAAATTCAATTTCACTTATATATGTGGGTACTCGTACTCGCACGTTCTTACTCGTACATATATGAATGTGAGTATTTGTCACATAATCTTTTGACTTTTGACTTTTTTCCCCCCCTGTACACACACAAAGTACGAGCATCTTAAATAAGCGTTCAGTTACAATATCCATCGTCGCCGTCATCATCATCATCACCATCATCATCATCACCATCATCATCATCATCAACATTATATTATTTCTGTGAGTGAGTACTCTTATTTACCAGTAGATTGTAACTACTGCATCACCACCATCACTACTACGGGCATACCTTGTGCCCATCTAATGCACTTGTTATGTGTATATGTCATATATTGTAACTGAGTTGCATCATTAAAATGAAAAGAAACGAAACAAAGAAATATGATACAATTTATTCGTATATTCTATAGTAGCATCCACCTGAATTATTCATATATAGTATTTTTATAGTAAATTTCCCGTTCTAATCAGGCAAAAGGTACTTCTTGTACAGAAGAAAATTAAAATAATGAATATCATACAAGTATCATGTATCAAGATGGCTACGGCGACATCATTGTCGTCATTGTCGTCGTCGTTGACATTCACAAGAAAACACCTCAAGTTTCCGTTACCGCTGCTATTCGACTTCAAGAGCACCATTGTGCGTATTTGTCTATATAAATCCTGTGCAAGGTTGTCATTATAAATACAAAAAATATATTTATACGTATGTATGTATGGTATGGAATCCACATATAGATTATATATTGCAATATATATTTTTCTTTGATTCAAAAATTTGTTGCTGTTGTTGTTGCTTTGGCTTTATGAAGGTTCTTCTTCAGTTCTGATTACTCATCACCCACTCATATATGTATGTATAAATAATGACTGTATGCACATATTGATTAATACATATATGTATGTGACTTTTTGCAGCATTTTCGATGAAATGAAGGTGCATACAATAACAATAGACGCTGTTACACAATCCTACCCACAATCCTCATCACCGGTAGCAAATGCAATAGCAACAATAACAAAACCAATAATAGTAGCAGCGGAAAAATATCAACTACCGGAAGAGGAGAAGCAGCACTGCTACATAGAACACAACCAGTGCTGTTTATAGACAATGACGCTGATGATGATGTTGAATAATAACAACCATAACAACCATAACAGCAACAATAATAATAATAATAATCTACAACAATGGTGGGAAAATACATATCGTCATCATCAAATGAAGCATATCTTTGACAATGACGGCGACAACGAGAACGACAACGACATCGACGACGGCAATGCTAACCAAAATGATATTCATATTGTGGACGAAAAACATTGGATTACTGAACAACAGCAAGCAAATATTATAATGAATAGCATACACAATCTAACAATGAGAGCAGCAGCAGCAGGACATCATAGCGATAGTGCTGTGTATACTGTATACGATTATGACGTTGATGATGATTATAATGGGGGAAATTTTGGCAATTTTACGCTTATGTCACCATATGATATCAATATGAGAGCTGGTGATGGCACCGATTACACAGACTCTAGTGCAATTCCATCAATGCTAACGCTACTTTTTATGGCTATTGCATATGGATTGGTTGTCTTTGGTGGAGTTTTGGGCAATGCGACGCTTGTGCTTACACTTTGTTCCGCCTCGTCGGTACGTCTGCGTAATCCCCTATTGCTGGCGGTGTGCGTTGCTGATCTTCTGGTGACGGGCATATCTGCACCGGTGTCATTACTTAATTTGGCGATGACCAGAAGTCGTACGAAAGTATTGCCACTATTTGTATGTCGCATCATGCATTACATACAGGTGAGTATTGACACTGTCAATAATAAGAATATGAATATTTTACGATGCCATCGATTTGATCAATTCTAGGTGATGCCAGTGGCTGCAAGTACAATGTCATTTTTTATGCTCTCACTCGATCGTTATGCTACAGTGAAACATCCTCGTTTGGCCCAATTACGACAACGTCGCTATTTACACGTCTCATTGGCATTGTGTACATGGATACTATCGGCGGCTATAAGTACTCCATTTCTATTCACCTACAAGGTAATTACACGTACAATGGCAGTCGCAATCAAACAACCAAGTACAGGTATATCATCAGTGATGGGGACGATGACGACAACAATGGCTGCGATGACAACACTTTTACCATCACTAATCGATAGCAGCAACAGCAGCAGTAGCGGCGACTTTGAAGACGCCAGCACACCAAACGAATTTAGTACACTCCCTCCCAATGGCCAGCACATACCATTGCTGCAGCCGCTACTACCATCACTACTGCCCTCACCTAGTAATATCAGCAGCACAGTTAGTTGCATGAGTTTCGGTGCCAATGCAAGTGGCATATTTGTGTCATTCATCATTTTTCATACATTCGCCGTATTCGTTCTGCCCGGTGTTGGTGTTCTACTCAATCATTATGGTGTGCGACAGAAATTGTGTGCCTTATCGTTGACAGCACGTGCAGCACACGGCGAATTACCATTACCGATGCCAATTTTACGCCGTCAAACACATATGGTCATTGTTACAGGTGTTGCCCAAGCACAGGCTGCTGCTGCATGTGGCACCACGGCTGCCGATGATACTTCAAATGGTGCTGCAGGGCCTATTGATGATAATGGTGATGGCGGAGGTGGTGTTAGTCCCGGCGCAGAGGCTCGTGGATACACTATGGGTGGTGGTGGTGGCAGTGCTAACGCCGGTGGTGGTGGTGGTGATATACAATTGCACAATCTAAATCCAGGAATGCGTACAAAATCGATACCAAATCTACATTCAAATCGTAATTACTTGAAAACGTCCAATCCCATATCTCCGAGGTAAGCTACAATTTAATTTGAGTATATACTATTGTTACGTTTTTATTCAGCGAACATTTAATTCTTATATGAATCAACCCTGTTTAATCGCTCGATTATGTCAGTTAAATAAATGCAACACCTATTTTGTGAAAGCTTTACGAGATTGGGTGAATAAGACCCTGAGAATTGAAATAAGGAATACCCTATTGGATAAAAAACGTTTTATTTTTCAACATAATTTCCTTTTAGCTCGACACACTTCATTCAATGCTTCACACATTTTTGTATGCTCTCCAAATAATAAGTTTTCTCGAAGCCATTAAAATAGGCGTTTGTTTAAACGATGACTCCTACGTCTTATCGCAGAACCATGCCTTTATAATTGGTAATAGGAAATAGTCACAGGGGCTAAATTTGGGAAAATATTAGATAAGGGATCAATTCGTAACCCAATTCAGCTTCCGATGTTAATTGCTTGCGATGAATACCTTCTAAAGGCTAAAGCCCGCTGTT
The DNA here is from genome assembly GCA_963854835.1 of Megamerina dolium. Taxonomy (NCBI): domain Eukaryota; kingdom Metazoa; phylum Arthropoda; class Insecta; order Diptera; family Megamerinidae; genus Megamerina; species Megamerina dolium. The sequence continues at coordinate 1,933,611 of OY978529.1, read as the reverse complement.
GTACTAAAAATTAGAATCATCTTAAAGTAATAATCGAATTTTTGACAGATTTTTGTACGAGTAATATGTCAAATAAGTCGATTCTCACTTTTAAAATGATTCTAACTTTGACTATAACTACGTGCCTGCGTATACTTTCAGAGTACCAGTACTACGTATGACCTTCACCTCCGTGGTCATTTCAAGCAGTTATGCAACGATCACAAATACCTAGTCAAGTCATAAATATTGGTACACAACTAAACGCATTCATTACGAATGCAATATTGGGCGCATCCATTTCATCTTGACTGCGATTTGACAGCTGACATTTATACTTCATTACCACGTAAAAAGTTTTTGCCATCAATTGTTGACAATCATGGAATAGGGCGACATCGAAAATCATATTGTTGTTGTTGGCCTACTAAAATGCATCATTGGAAAAGGCGATATCTTTCGGACGTTGCGACCGCTTGGAATCACTCGCAATTTTGTGTATCGTGCTGTGAAGTTGTTTGAGGATACTGGTGGAGTACGAGAACGTCAAAGATCCGGCCGTCCGCTCATTGTGAGAACTCCTAAAGCGATCAAAGCCGTGAAAAAACGAATCGACCGAAAACCGCTACGAAATCAGAAAATCTTGTCGCGGAAAATGCAAACTTCACAAAAATCCACGTCCATGAAGATTTGGGACTCAGCGCGTACAAGTGACACACTGGATACCTGCGCACGGCCGCATTGGAGGGAAAACGCAAGCGAAAATCGAAAGCGTTACGCAGCCGGTACGCTCACAGACAAACCGTTCAGTAAACAGAACGATCGTGTATGCTCGGTCATCCAGAGAAGCATCCCAACTCATTCCGAGGATCCAAAGAGGCCTTTGTTCTAGCGCACAAGGCAAAAACGACTCAACTGTGGCTAAAAAAACAACATTCCGGACTTCATACTACCGGATGTTAGTCAAGACCTCAACCCGTTGGATTACAAATTGTGGTCCGTATTAGAGGACATGGCTTGCTCTACTCGACACACAAATATTGAGTCGTTGAAGCGAGCCCTTGTCCGTGCAGTGGCCAATTTCACATGCATGAAGTGCGTCTCGTGTTCGATGAGTGGCCAGATCCTCTCAAGTCGTGCTGGAAGGCAAATGGTAGTCATGTCGAATAAGTTGTTCCAAGATTTCTAGCCATCGAATAACCCAATAAAAAGAAAATGAAAGTTTTGAAAAATATTAATTCGTTTTCATTTTGCGTCGATTTTTCTGTGTACCAATATTTATGACTTGACTAGGTATAATTCAAACAAATGTTAGGTGCATAGTTTTGAGTTGTCGTGAGTCAAAATTGATCATAATAAAACCTCTGGTTTTGGTTCACAACAGCTTCTCTTTACTTAGTACTCGTTTCATTCGATGTTGTTGATTCCAGTATAAGTACTCGGCATATACTCGCAATTAGTTATTTGTTTTTACTCTCGTAAAATTATTCTGAACTCATTTATTGAATGTATTCAACGTATTAATTGTTTGTTTTCATTCCTTGTAGAGCAATGCGTGAAATACGCGCGCATGCACAACGTCAACGTATCAATAATGCACATGGACGAGGTCCGGCAACGCCTGGTATTCCATTACCGCAGACATCAACATTACATTCACGTCGACGACTTGCAAATATGCTAATTGCATCGGCATTCATATTTATTATATGCTGGACACCGCATGTCTTTTGTATATTGTATAGGAATTTCGGTTATAAACGCTATTGTACTAAAACATCGATATATTTTAATTTGTTACTCGGTAAGTGTATTGTAAGAAATTCTCTTAGATTTACCGTTTCGGTGTCCTACTCAATGTTACTGACTACCTCTCTCTCTGTCTTTCATTATCGTTTAAAATGTCAAATTATTCTCTTTGGTTTTCCTTTTCCTGCTCTGGAGTTTTTTAACATTATTAGGCATCGAAAACAATGCAAACATTTTAACATTGACATTTATGTTTCGTATTTTTTCAGGTTATATGTATTCAGCAATTAGTCCCGTTATATATTGGGCTCTCAACCACAATACACTAAGACAATCGCCTTGTGCGCCCGTTATACGCTTACGTTCGGTGCAAAATTTTCTACGTACACGTTTCCGATCGAATACAGTGCCACCGCCGCCATCATCGACAAATGAAGCTGCTTTGGGTGCATTCAATCCCAAATTGATTAAGCTCACACCGAAACAATATAGAGCGCATGCTTCTTCGCATTATCTATATTAAAGGCTCTGTTACTGCTACTACCACTACGAAAATACTACTACTACAACTACTAACTACTGAATACAACTACTACTAACTAGTGTGATATTTTTTCTATATTTTATTTTCAATTTTTCTTGAATAATTTTCCATATAGAATTTATATACTTTTTATACTTCTGTATCGTATATATGTAATCGCATCACATGTACTTATGGATGCGTATATTTATAAATAGAATTAATTATTATGTAGTAGATTGTGTACACATGTATTACATAGTATATGTATATTTACTTATATATACATATATATGTATGTATGTAAATGTATGTATTGAATTGTAATTTTATCATGCATGTTTTGTTGTTGATGTCCTCTTCGTCGTTATCGTCGTTATCGTCGTTGTCGTCGTCGTCGTCGTCTCTGTCAATATGATCATATTCTTCCTTGATAAATTTTCAAGTCGTATATTTTTATGCGCCTTTTATATGAGCGAGTGCTTTCTTATCTTATCATTACATTCTTTATGTTCGTCAAGAGGAGCCCATTTCTATTTCAGGTAAGATCAATTATGAATTGTAAATAACCGATAACAATAATTTATACTATAAAATTATAAACGCACACATGCCCAAAATGCAATCACATTCTAGTTGGCATGAAATCAAATAATACAAAATAAACTCAAGAATATTTTTATAAATACATGATTTGTGAATATTAATTTTCCACACCCCCACCTATCATACCGTTTATTATCTAGACGAATCTCAACTTAAAACTAGCAAAAAAAATTATTCCAATACAAATATACCATATATAATAGTATAACAATATATTGTTCAAAACTGTTGAATATTGTTTAAGTATATACGATATTTAGCACAAAAAGCAAAAAGAAAATTCTCAAATAAAAATATTCGTTAAATGTTAACTTTTTCTATCAAAATGTAGCATATACATACGATAAGTCATAGCTATGAGTAAATTGCAACGCTGCATTATATAAAGGTAATGTCACAATTGCTTCATATGCGACACGTTGTCGATGTCATCAACTATTGATCGTACTTATTATGTGTAGGCTTTTTAACATTTACAAATATCATCATACCGATAATATAAACAACAACTAAATGAATATACCTCATAAATATGACAAACGCTAATCAAATATTGTATAATCACATATACTTATGTATGTACTTATGTATGTTTCTAAAACAAACAGAAAAGAAAATTCTAAAAATTCACACTAAAACATAATCGAACTGATGCAAGTATATACTATGTCGTAGTTATAAAAAAACTTCAATGTGTAAATATTAAGTAGATAAGCATGTCAACTCAACAAAAGAAAACAAATTTTTCAATCAAAATTTTACACGTTAATATTCTCAACTTTCAATTTTCAACACTTTTCACTCTTCCAATCACATATATACATATGTACGTACGTACTTACATTTTAAACTGCAGCTCTATTCAAAGATCGAAGCGAGAAACTAAGGGTACGTACGAATGTCTCAATATTGCTGCTTAACCCATCACTACACTACACTAGTTTAGAATCTCAACAATTATTGCTGAATAATTATAGGATTATACATGTATACATAAATTCATAATATTTAGTACATAAGTAAGTAATAATAGTAGTGTGAACTCTTAAATGCATCCAAAATCGTTCTTGTTCCTCTCCATATATTTATATACTATATATTTCTTAACTGCACTTACTACTATCAAGGTTTTGGAGGAAAACAAAACAAATAACGTTTATAGCGCCTTTTCTACAAATTAAATTAAGAAATAAAAAGAAGAAAAATGAAAAATTCATATAATAATAATAATAATAATAATAATGATAAGTAATAATTAAGACATTGTTATTATATTGTTGTGTATTGTTTTTTCTTTCTTTACAACCTACGTGCATATATGTTTTCAGCAACAACAACAACTATTGTGATTCTTTTCGTGAAGCATTTTTAAAATGCTCCCCTACCCACCCTTCTAAAATGTTGCATATGATTCAAATTTCCAAATATGATATATGTAACTAAATGCAATATTGAATTTAATGTAAAGAAAAAGCTCTAAAATAATCATACTATCAATGCATGAGCCATGAGCCACTGCACAGTTGGCTTAGTTAAAGCTAAGACTTAACCAAATGTAGTTAATCGAACTGTGCAGAGATTGGTTTCATATATGTTCAAAATAAATATTAGAATTGATGAATAAATATATATATATATATATATATATATATATATATATATATATATATATATATATATATATATATATATACATATAAACGTAAATAAATGTTATTAAGAATAATTGTTATGATGAAAATGATCAAAATTATAATCAACTAGTTGCGTATGTACATGATTGATTTATTAAAACCAAATAGAAATAAGAAAAAATGCAAATAATCATAATTTTTGGCTAATTATTTCCTAATATATCGTATTATATACATACGGTGTTTTGTACATTCGTTCTTACATGTCTTAAACTAATATATTGCTTGACAATTGCTTGTTCATACAAAATGCCTAATGAGAATCTTACTCAAAACATTATCATTTAGAATTTGTTCATTCTACAATTACTTACTTGTATATACTATTAATCTAAAATGATATAATTTTCTATATTTTAATATTTCTTTATTTCTCATACTATTGCATAATGTTGTAAAAATGTATGAGGTAAGTGTGCATTGTGTCGTCACCTTTACTAGTTTCTTTATGTAACAACGATTATGTTATGATTAAAATACCGAGTAATTACGAGTACCATTATTCTGTGTGCATTCGATTTTTAATTCGTTATTTGTATTTATCTTTACATTATTTAGGTATTCTAGCAAATGTATTATACAATATCAAAAAAAACGAAATGGCGTATACTGGCGTGCATACAAAATTAAAAAGAATATGTTATTGTAGGTATTTTGAAGAGAATAAACAAAACAAAATAAAACAAAAAAAGAGAAATGGTTCCTCCTCTCAAATAAGCAATAAATAATACGCTTTAAAATGCAATTAATTTTTAAAGAAAAAACATAAATACATATGTGTGCATGTGTGTAATTAATTACATTCTTAAATAAATTGACATGTAGGTAATTCTGTAATGTTAATGCAATAATTAATCATCATAAGTACTTATCTACACACTTATAGGTTATAATATATGCATAAATTTATGTCGATTGTACTTTTAACTACCAAAAAAAAAAAAAAAAAAAATTCATACATACAATATATATGTACATATGTACGAGTATGTAATAATAAAATCAACAACAACAAAATTACTATATAGATATAGTCAAATGTAAATAGTATGTATGTATGGATAATTATATCTACTTACATATGTTCATACATAGTGATGCTGTTTTATTGACTGCATTTTATAAAATTCATATATATATATATATATATATATATATATATGTATATATATATTTAATCAATTACTTGCATATACATACATATATACATACATGTGTACGCGTGTATGAATAATACATATACTTATATATAGACACTTCCATATGTATTAAGTACTTGTCGTTGTTACTTCACTTTCAAAAAAGCATAAATGCATAAAAATTATTTAAAATTATATTATAGTTACCTACCTACCTATCTTCCTTTATTTGAGATGAACATGGAAAGAGAGATAATAATAACCATAAAAGAGAGGCAATTATTTCTTTGATATATGAGTTATATCGTATGTACTTACGTACACACATATGAATAGGCAATATGCTCAATCATGATTGCACATACGAGTATGTGGTAGAAATTGCGCAAGTTTTCGCATACGATTTCCCATATGTAACCTAATGACATTGATGTGCACTCATTAAATGGCAATTACTCAACATAAAATGGTGAAGTTGCTAATGTAGAGAAAAAATTGTAGACTTACATATTTTGTATTTGATTGACATTTTAATTTATTTTTTTAGAGAGAAATTTTATTTAAAAAATTCATAGTGAAATCTCTCAACTCAACTCAAAACTGTGACTTTATTTTATGGAGGTAAAATTTCATAAGACATAGCATTTTTGAAAGTGGTGGAAAACTTTCTGTGGAGAATGATCTCCATAAACTCTTCGAACGACTATACGAACGTGGTGAAAAGCTAAGATCGACAAAATTCTGTTAATGATCAATAGGAATTAGGATTGCAGAAACATTGTCAGCAGTATGTTACCTCCATACGAGGCAAATCAGTGCGTTTTTGAATAAAATACATTTCTATCGGTAAGAAATCATTTTATTCCAATACATAGTCCCCTTTGAGCTCGATACAAGTAGTCCAGAGTTTTTTCAATTTTTGTTTATCTCAGGGTTCTCAAAATAGGCGATTATTTCATCGATAACCTTTTCAACCGACCCAAAGCCTTTACCGCTGAGCCATTTATTCACGTTTGGAAACAGAAAATAGCCGCAGAGGACTGAATCTGGATAATATGCTAATGGAGTAACAGTTCGTAGTCTAACTCATGCAATTTTCCTATTGTTACTGAGCCCTAGTGCTCGGTACATTGTCATGGTGGAAGAGCACTATTTCTTTACAAAATACAGGCGATTTTACTTCAAATCAATGTGGAATCTATCCAACAGCTATGAATAATATTCACCTGTGATCGTTTTACCCTATTCAAGGTAATCGATGCAAGTGACATCGCATTTATCGCAAAAAAAAAGTGTCGCCATGATCTTGTTGGTCTACATTGGCCTTTTTTGTTGCACTTTCGCCTAAGGAAGTTCACTATTTTGACTGTGGCTTGGTCTCTGGTGTGTTGTGATCAGTTGAACATCGCCAAGTACTCCTTTGAAGTGGTCACACGATCGCAATTGTTGTCAATTATGAGCAAATAACCCATTTTGCGGATAGTTTTATGTGTCCAAATATTCATGTAAAATGTGATGTATCCAAAGCCACCTCACTCACTGTCATTCTCCAATTGTCCAATTGTATTGCATGGATTTTATCCACGATTTCTGGCGTGACGATCTCTTTTGGGCGCCCTGAACGTTTGGAGGCACTTGTGCTGGTACGATAACAATTCAGTAAACCCTATTTTAGCTAATGAAATTGATGGTGCAGAGTCCCCATGGTTGTTTTACGTAAAATATATGCTGGTTGAGCATACGAAATTCTTTTTTTTCCAATTTTCGTCGAAATATGTGAGGCTTTCTAAGAGAATTATCAGTTGTCAAAAAGAGAAATGCATTTATATGAATATGGGTTGCCCCAAAAGTCAAGCACTGTATCGGAAATCGGTTGTAATCTAAGGATGTGATGACTTATCACACTGGCTACTTATCAGAATCAGTGAACAATTTTAAATCATGTTTGTTAAAGGCTGTGGGGTTGGGAACTGTGTTTTTTTTTTGTCTGATGAGCCATTTAGCATTTATTAGAGTTGTGGGATCTGACATTTCTGTCTTGTTGAAAATATTCCAAAATACTGGAATTTAATAAGAACTAGAGTGTATATAGATTAAAGAGCATTAAAATGGGATATAAAAAATTACCATTATTCCCCACCATTTTTCCTTTCTCTCATAAATGTAATGTAACGATATATAATTGAACAAATGATTCCAGAAATAAATAAAAAACACGAATTATAAATAAAATAATAAAATATATATAATTTTTGAAATAGTTATGTTTCAAAAATAAGTACATACATGCCTACATACCTTCTTGTTGTTGTTGTTATCGTATTATAAAAATAATCGGGTACATAAATAAAAATGGTTTCTTCATGCAAAACAAAAACAAAAACATAACATTATAAACAACTGATGCTCAACTTATGGCCTATAGTACATGATATACTGCTGATATACCGTTCATAAATGAATGAATTTTAATTTTAATAAAAATACTAAAAATCAACAATAAACATATGGAAAAAAAATCACTAAATTCAAAATATTATAACCAGCAAAGAAACTACTCGTACATACTGTTACTGTTTGCAACCGTGCTTGCACTATATATATGTACACTTAAGGCTGAAATACATGAAAAGTTAAAATATATGCACTCTTATGAAAGTGTGCAGATAAAAAGTGTGCATTGGGCATCGATGCTTAATGCATGCAGCAAATCGCTCAACTTTCAACTCTTTGAAGCATTTCATGCATTGACGTTAGATTTTTCTCTTTCTTGTGAACAAGCATACGCTCTTCATGCTTGAAGCATACTTACTATGTGTTTCACCAAGTACACATTTTGTGTATTTCGGCCTTTAAGTCCTCATGCACTGCAAACATTTTAAATATTCTATCATTACTGGTCTTAATAACTCTTACGCTCTCTATATCTCTATGCTCACACACACAACACACTCTCTCTCTCTCTTTTCACGGTCTCTGTCCTTCTGTCGCTAATACTAAGCTCATATTTCGCCTTCATTTGTTTTTGATTTGATGAAAAAGAAAATTTATAAAGTATTTATAAATAGATATACTCGTACTTATGTTCATATACGATATATTTATAAAATCTTCTTTAAATAAAAAAATAAACATTTCCTAAACGAAAGCAAAAACAGAAAAACAAAAAGCAAAAGCAAAAAGAAATTAATGTAGTTTTATTTTTCCATAAAGCGACCACTTACCGATACATAATGCGACCCTATGTCAATTTTAGCTACTTAAGATTGGTTAAAGCGCTCGTAAATGTTAGATGCTATTAGTTTAGTTTAGCTTATTGTGCCGAAGAAGGTCCATTTCGAGATCCTTCTCGTTTCTGCAGATCCTATCAACGTGAAGTCCTATGTGGCAGTAGTCCGTGACCACTCCTACAATGGTTGCTTTGTCTTTCTGTATCATTTTTAGCTGCTTTAGATTAGTTACAGCGCTCGTAATTGTTAGATACCATTAGGTTAGTTTAGGTTATTGTGCCCAAGAAGGTCCGTTTCGATCTCCTTCTCGTTTCTGCATATCCTATCAACTTGAAGTCCTATGTGGCAGTAGCCCGTAACCACTCCTACAATGGTTGCTGTGTCTTTCTGTGTCTGCTGTGTCATTTTTAGCTGCTGTAGATTAGTTACAGCGCTCGTAAATGTTAGGTACCATTCCGTTAGTTTAGGTTATTGTGCCGAAGAAGGTCCATTTCGAGCTGCTTCTCGTTTCTGCGTATCCCATCAACGTGAAGTCCTATGTGGCAATAGCGCGTGACCACTCCTACAATGGTTGCGTGTCTTTCTTTCTAAGATCAATAAAAGTTTTGAGTGCATTTCTTACTGAGTTGGGGTCACAGCAATTTAGTCGTCCCACATACGGAATATTCAGTCCATCTACTTTGGAAGGCTGAGAAGGTGATTTCTTCTAGTTTGAGTTTACATGTGGCAAATATGATTCATAATAATCTATTTTCCTCACTTGGCACTGCTTTTGTGCCCTGTCTGCAGTTTCTCTTCACACCGCTGTGATCTGCCATCTCATTAAGAGATCTGCGGCAGTCAATACTGTATTCGACTTCTATAGAGTTTTAGTACTTTTATGGCAATCTGGTGGGTGCCGTAGCTCAGTGGTTAGTGCGTTGGCCTTCTGATCTGTAGGTCGTGTGTTCAATCTCCGGCTGAAGCTGTTCCCTCAATTCCCCGGCTCAATGTTCCCTCCTCCGTACATAAGAAAAGACAGCCTACAATTTGCGCCAATTACCGTGGAATAAGTTTTCTTAGCATCGCATACAACGTCCTATCGAGCGCAGTGTGTGAAAGATTGAAATCTATGCCTAACAACCTAATTGGTAAGTCTAACATCGACCAAGAAGAAAATCAGATCGACACATACCACCTATTTATTGATTATTAAGTCGCTTTCTACAGTCCGGTAGGGGATTGCCTCTACCCAACAATTTCTGAGATCATTATACCTGCGAAGCTCATTCGTCTTTGAAGAATGACACTGTATAACTCCCATTGTTGCGGTGAAAATTGGATAGAACCGATGTTTCAGACAAGTTGATCCGTTATCGTGCGACTTCTTTAATCTTATTATATAGAAAATATTGTAATACGAGCTGCTGATCGACGACATAATGGCACTATCTCCAACAAAAGTGCTATGCTATGAGATGCATCGCGACCAAATCAGATCTATTGTGCAAGCTCTTATGTTTTCACCCACACAAGTTTTAGGCTCTTTATGCATCTAAACACTGTCTGAGGTTTATTGTTCCATAATTTGTCTAAAGGTGTTACAATGACACCTAAGTGGGTGAGGCTTTATGTTCTGGTCATTCGCAGAGAATATACTTTGAATTTGCAATGTCCAAGGTGATAATTGAGGCTACTATGGCTGAGAAGTAACTAGGATGAGGATTTGTTTTCCTTCCTTTCGCTGACCGGCAGTGTTAAGCCATTGGTCGGCAAATTTCTTCTCTGCCATTTTGCGATAGCTTCACTTGTGTGACTTTTTGCAAGTCCACAGAAGACAAAGGGACCTACTATAGGCACGTCTGCTCCGCTTTTGGCTATCTAATCAGCCATTTCATTACCCGGGTGTCCTTCGTGTCCAGGAACCCACCACAATACCACAGTATTCAAGTGACCTATTATATGAAGAATGTTTTAGCAGTCGTCCGTCACTTTCTAATTTTGACCCACCATAGCTGTGATCCTGATTTAAAGTCAGTGTAATTGATTATCAACACCTCACGGTCACTGATAATAATCTGAAAGTTCTTGAGGCAGACTAGTTTTGAGGATAATGTATAAATGGGATAATGGGACTATGTAAAGCTTTCTAAAATCTTTGAGTACCTCTTAATATCGCCCCTTAATACTCAAAACTAGTCTCCCTCAAGAACTTTCAAATTATAATCATGCCATATGCATAGGTGACTATGGGTCTAATAACAGAAGTGAAAGTCATAGGTCACTCTGGGATCTAAACCAAAATACGCGTTTGCAATGTAAAAACTATAGATATCCAAAAAACATATGTATGTATATAAAGTTCACTAACATATTTTTATTTATTGATTTAAATTTACTTTATTTTTGTTACCGCCGCAGCGGTAGCGGCGGCTGATTAAAATGCCATTACATAATTTCAATTAAAATAAGTAAACAGATTTGTCTTGTTTGTATTAAAACTTAAAAAATACTGTAGATTAATTAAATAGAAGACAAAAAAAAAAAAAAGAAAACACAGGTATATTATAAATTGAGAATTTGATACGATTTTTGTAAGTATATGTATAGTAAATGTTGGTATGTAGCAGGTATACATGATGAAATAAAAACACAAAAAGATAAAGATTATTCTACGGCGGCATTATGTACGTATGTGTATGTATGTAGGAATTGAAGGATTTATCAAATTAAATTTAAACAAAAATGTAAGTAGGATGTTGTTAATTTGCTGTACTCTCTCAATAACTTAACTATAATGTGTATGTATGATTGGGACTTAACATTATACGAGATAAAAGAAAAATATAAATATATAAATATTTACGCATACAAAAAACACTTTTCATGGGACGACAATGCATTGGTTGGATGGACAAAAAACGAAAATTAGCAAAAAAAATATGTGTATGGGCAGTCATCAACAAATACACACTCTTTTTTTTCACTACTCTCTACTCTTTCATACATTGCACATTTGGCGACATTCTATAATTGTGCAAAGGTAAGTCTGTGTGTATGTGTGTGTACGTGTAATATACAATATATATTCTCACTATAAATATATTTGCGTCGTACAAATATAATATATAAATATATGCAATTATTCAAAATGCCTTCTTCAAAAAAAAATAAAAAAATGAAAATGTTGTAGACAAAACAATGAATTGATTGATTGATTACTTTATCGTCGATAGTTGAAAAAAAAATCCAGCTACTAATTTCAACGACTTTGTATATTGTGTATATTAGTTAAATAGTCGTATTTGCGTTTTGTTTTTGTAATTTGTATAAATATTTGAGGTTACATATGTCTGTATGTCCCCCACCCTTCAAATTTCGTTCTATACTCTGCCAACTCCTACTTCAAATACTGAAACGCTGTTGCTGCTTGTTTGCAATATTGTGTTGTATGTAAACCACAACAACAACAACAACAGCAGCAAAAATATGAGTATGATGTATATATGTATGTGGATGATGTGGCTCCCTCCACATCTCCAAATCCTCCAACTCCTCATTTCCCGTATGTATTTAATCATCAATGGTATATTCGGGCAATTTCTCATATTTAAGTTTAGTTGCCTCATGATCGGTATTCACCAATAGCACAGTATGAGAATAGCCCATGGTAACCTGAGGTATTTTCATATTATCCATTTTGGGCACTTCCTTAGGAACTGTGGAAGACTTTTGAAATTCACCAATACCAAGTTCACCATATGTCGGTGATGCGCCCCATGCAATCAGTGTATCATCAGCGGATATCATAATTGATGTATTGGCACAGCCAATATCCGTAATATTCCAACCTAAATGATGGATGAGTGGTCCAAAAAAAAAAAAAAGAAATTAGTTTAACTAATATGATTGATTTTTGTGTTTTAGTTTTTACCAGATAAATCCTGTACTGGTTTCGGATACATGTTAGCTTCGCCAGTTTTTTTATTTTGTCCAAAAAGAAAGAGTACGCCCAGTTCGTTTACGATTAAACTAAATGTGGAACCACAATAAACATTACGTGCTCCACGTCCCTGTGTATCAAAGAATTTCATTAAACGTGGTACCATCTCATCTTTGGGCTCAGCATGTCCCAAACGACCGAAACCACCAAAACCCCAGCTGTAAACACGCTTTTTCGAGTCGACAGCAACCTGAAAATGACGAGAATTATAATAGACGAATTTATATCGAAAACAATCACCTACCGTATGATTATTGCCGCATGCAAAATCAACAATCTGTACATTATCCACAGGGGTAACATGACCCTCTTTACTCTTCTCAATATAGAGCAAGACCTTCTTGGGTGATGTCTCAAAATGGAATGACAATTTGTTGGCGTTCACGAAATACTTTGCATCCGTATTATGACCCAATTGTCCATATTCGGGCAGTCCGAAAGTATGTAAATTACCTTTGATATCGAGTATAACAGAGAATTCGGCACCGCAACCGACACGTATAATTGGTGCACCACGATAATTAATCGGCGTTGGTACCGTAATCGACGGATGTGTATTACCAACACCACACTGGCCCGATTTATTGTCGCCGCAAGCGTACACAGTGCCGGTATCGGTAAGGAAGAGCGTATGATTGCGTCCGCATGCCGCTTGCACTATATTCAGCTTCTCCAGACCGGCTATCAATGTTGGTTTCTCACACAATTTCAAATCGGACAAACCCAATTGACCCGATGGATTACGTCCAAAAGCCAATGCCTTACGATCCATATTGATGAGTATGGTATGAGCTGATGTTGGACCACTGATACAATAGCGATACTATGAAGATATGAAGAATTAACTATGACATAGTACATATTGATAAACAATTGGATTTACCTTCTCATCCGTAAAACGATGGAAGCTGTATAAATTCGGACGCACTTTAACAACATTCTTACGATCACGTTTTCCAGTCAAGTCCCATGTCACCATGCCAGCAATCAACATCTGACCCGGTGTCTTCTCCATCGACGATAATAAATCATCTGGCAGTTTACTGGGTGGATCAAGATCATCGTGCGGTATAAGCACTTCAACCTGATTCGCCGAGGAATGCGCCTCATCATTGGACTCTTCACTGACCTCGTCTTCATAGTCCGATTCCTTCTTTTTGGGACGACGCTTGTTGGGGCCATTGCCATCAGCACCGGATTTACGTTTGGCTGACATAATACTCGTTATTGTTGTTGTGGTTGTAATTCTTATTGCTGCTGTTGTAAATGATGATGGTACAACACTATGCAAAAAAAAAAACAACCAAAAAAGATGAAGAAATTAGTTTTTGTACCACACAGAAAAACAAATACAATGCACAGTGTAGTAATATGAGAATTTCTTAACTGCCGCTACTGCTGCTATTGTGCTTTTTACCACTCCTCCACACTTCACTGAAGCACAACAACAACAATGTTGGTACAAAAGTTTCAATGCACACCCTGCCCACCTTTTTACAATTCAAACAGAAACAAGCAAGCAACAACAACATAACACGTACGTACGCTCACGCCACCATTCGCCTGCTTGGCCCATAACAACCACTAACTACCAACAAAAGGTCAAGTGAGAGAAGAGACAGCATTCATAGAGACGAAGAGACGCACATTCAAACATACAATCACACTCATGTCAGGGAACCAACAGCAGCAGCAGCTGCTGTGAAGCAGAGCAGTTTTAGAAGTGGTTTAGCAAGAAAACAAAATGAATGCTAACAACAGAGCCATACATGAAAAATATAATAATAACAGCAACAACAATAACAAAGGAAGCAGCTGCTGTCTCTGTTGCTCTGCTGCCGCTTACAAAAGTATCGACGGCATCATCGCATATGTACGCTTTTGTTTTTTTTTTGTTTGGTTACAACAAAAAGCCGATTCTAAATTCTCATTCGATCGCATTGTTAGCTCGCACATTAATAATGTCAATCACATACTAATTTCTTTATCACTTTTTACAATAATTCAATTAGTCTGCTATAAACGTATGTATCTCTTTGATACGAAATGAAAATTCACAACGCTGCAATATATAGACGCAACGTAGACGCCAACACCGCAGTCATCGCCTTTACATTCCCACTGATGCTCGCCGCCGCACACAAAAGCAAATATATTTTTCCAACTTCACATACTGTTTGCACTATTTTCATATTTGTTTTATTTAGCATCTTAAACTTGCACATTTTTACCTGTTTTGTTTTTATTCCTTTTTAATAGTAGTTTGATAAAATTAAAATTAATACAAAAAACCAACCAAATGAAGCTACACACACTCTTTCTTCGAATCGCGGCAACCAACCAGTGTTGAAAACTTTTTGACGTTGTTAGACATTTCGGTTGGGAAATATATTTAGCGTACAAAGCAAATGGCTACGATATGGCAATACACAAATATTTGCGACACAGGGCTGTATTTATTTAATTTAAAACAAATGCTATATTTTCATTAATTAGAAACGCTTGTTCATATAATATTTGAAGTCTTCTTCTTTCGCTAATATAACTATTTTCAGAAAGAATTTAAAATTATATTCCATACGTGAATGCATTTGGGTTTCGTATTTTAAATGATTCGCGAGAGCGGATCAATAAGTACCAGTGTTTGAAGACAGGTGGCGTTGCTAAACAATTTGGTGACAAAATAATTTTGCAAGTGTTTTGCAAGTAGTTGGTTTGTGTGCAATGGAAAAAGAGCAATATCGATCCGTGATTCGATTTATGTTTTTGGATGGAAAAACATGCGATGAAATAAAAACGAAATTAGATGCTGTCTATGGGAGTGCGTCGTCACCATCCATGACAACCGTGAGGTATTGGTTCAACAAGTTCAAAAGTGGTCAGATTACGGTTGTCGATGAGCAGCGCTCAGGCCGTCCAACTGATGTGGTTAATGAGAAAATTGTCGAAAATGCCAAAGATATCATTCACGCCGATCGTCGAGCGAAAGTGCGTGAAATAGCAGAGGCAATAGGCGTATCGTATGGAACGGCAATCAGCATTTTAAGTGACAAGCTCAGTGTAAGAAAACTCTCAGCTCGATGGGTGCCGCGGTGGCTGACGGTAGATAATAAGCGATTGCGAATCGGAATTGCCAAACAGTGTCTGGAACTCTGCAAACGAAATCCGCAAGAGTTATTGAATCGAGTCGTCACCGTTGGAGAAACTTGGATTCATTACTATACGCCAGAGGCTAAGGAATCAGACAACAAACCTATACCGAAGAAGGCAAAAACAAATCGAGCGACCGGAAAACTAATGATCACAATTTTTTGGGATTCAAAGGGTGTACTTCTGATTGACTTTTTGGAGAAAGGCAACTCAATGACTGTACAGTACTATAGTGAATTGTTAGAGCGATTCGACAAACGATTAAAGCAGATAAGACCACATTTGTCAAAGGAGCAGGTTCTGTTTCACCATGACAATGTGCCATTGGATTCGTCCGGTGTGCTGACTGAAATATTCAATAACTTACACTACGTATTACTGCCGTACCCACCGGACTCACCTGATCTAGCACCCTGTGACTTCTATCTCTTCCCGAAGATGAAAACATGGCTCGCAGGAAAGAGATTCAGCTCAACCGAAGAAGCTATCACCGAGACAAAAGCCTACTTTGAAGAGTGCGGACAATTGAACTACCTGGAAGGGTTGCAGAAATGGCAAGAACGTTGGCAAATGTGCATTGTTCAACAAGGAGATTATGTTGAAAAATAAGAAATGACTGGTACTGGTACTTATCAAACAACACCTTCGTCTGTGTAAACACAGACAAATATACTTCAAACGATTAGTATGCGGTTTTAAAAATAATGACCATCCTTTGTGTGGACACTAGAGAGCAAAGACTATAATCATAAGTAATTATACACTTTGAAATGGGCAACAGATAAGTAGTAACATTGCTATATAAAGCATCAGTGACTATCAGTGTAAATAAAAATGTATTTTCGATTTTAATTTCGTTATCAACAGGAGTGTTGAACATTTTATTATTATCTTTTATTTTCGCTTACTTTTTTTAAATTGTTTTTGCCTGCTATTCGTTATTGTTTAAAAAGACACAA
Source organism: Megamerina dolium (assembly GCA_963854835.1). NCBI lineage: Eukaryota > Metazoa > Arthropoda > Insecta > Diptera > Megamerinidae > Megamerina > Megamerina dolium. The sequence continues at coordinate 1,916,600 of OY978529.1, read as the reverse complement.
ATGATGCAATTAATATGTTGTGTAGATGTCTATAGATAAATATGTATGTATGTGATGTAAATAATGATAATACGATTTAATTATAATTATGATTATGATGATAAATTGTAAATTTAAATTATATAGTTAAATGTTTAAATAAAGTAAGTTAAGAAAAAAACAAACATGCATTTTGAGTGACGAACAACATTCATCAACTTGCCAAGTATTACTTATATGCATAGGGTATATGCAAATATTAGAGCACTCTGTGACGTGAGGAGAATATAATCACAATTCTATGAGTGGTTTAGATTTGAGTTCACATTGTGCTCGATAATCTTCGACATCTTTCATAATGAGCTCACGAAAAATTTCATGAAGTTCTTTAAAATAAACACTATTCATAGCACTGTTTGTTGTGTTGGTGATATCATCGTTTCCATTGCCATCATTATGATTTCGTATATCGGGACTTAATACTGTTTCGTAATGGACACAGTCGTCATTAATGGCATCAAATACATGCGGCGGCTGCTGCTGCTGTTGGTGGTAGTTGTGATGGTGATAGTGCTGTAGTTGATGATGTTGCTGGTGTTGCTGATGAGGATGCTGATGTTGCTGATATTGGTTTGGCATTGATGTAGTTGTTGTGTGAAAACCGGCATTCGCCCTTGGTGGTGGCACAGGAAGAGGTACATCATAATGCCCTGAAACATTTGGTAAAAATGTATAACCTGTTATAATTCGACAGCAACAGAAATGTTCTAAAATTATTTGACGCCACATTTGAAATATCTTTTTCTCTCTCTTCTTTTAGTTTTATTAAATTTATAATAAATCGTAATACGAATAGTCTCTCTACATGCACTGATAACGGTCAGGCGATCAACATAGAGCCAAACATGTACTGTTGGATTGTTTAAAATGAAATGTAGTGTGCATATAATACACTGGTTCTTCTATTACACTTTGCATTTATATTTTTGTTTTTATTTTTTCATTGAAGTTGTCTTGAAACGGGATATGCAGTATCACCTTCATTTTGAATATGGCATAGGCACATGCAATACACATGCATTCTGTTTTCTTTTCTTTTTTTATATTCACAATCGTTTCAAATTAAATGAAATCTTCTTGTATTGTTCTAATTACTAACAATTGATTTACAGAACCTGTTTATGTTCTTCTAATTGTGAGGATTATTTTATTCTACACGTATATCATACCTGTTTGTGTAGGTACATTTCCGCCATTATGACGCTGTTGTTGTATTGACGAATTAAAATGACCATTTATAAACAGAGTATTATTGTTATTAGCATTGGCATTGCCATTTATAGTAGGAAGCGGCGGTGCAGGACGATTGAAAGGATTTTGACGCCTTGGTGGTGGTCTTGGTGCGCTTACACTTGCAGATGATGTCACTTGCGTCGTGGACTCACCCATAATTTCTATATAGCATAAATTATAAAATATATAACATACATACATACAAATGCCATTGCTTACTATTACGTGAACCCTCAATCTCATCCAATTGCCGTTGCAATTCAGCAACCATTAGCTTCTTATACTCATAGCCGGCACATGTAAGAACTTTCATCCACTTTTCCATGCTTTCCTGTGAATCTGCCGAAAGGACATATGTGCGATTGCCATTGAATGCGATTTCGAAACAATATTGATCACTTTCAGCTGATAATTCTATGTACGAACGAATAAAAAATATGCATATAATACAAATATAAATCCAAATGTGTTTTGATCACACCTATTGTGCATCCTTCAACAATAATAAGGCCAAGTGGATCTTTGTCACCCTTCTTCTCGAAATAGAACAATAAATTGCCTTTGAGCACAAAATAGCGTCTCTGAAACGCTTTATTCACTTCGCCGCGTTTATTGAGAAATCCCTCACCTTTTACAAACGGTACAAAAAAGAAAACGCAATATAATTATGCAAACTCATAATTTTGTTCTCATTAAATAGATGTACATATCATCACACATAAATATTCTTATTGACTCACAATCATAGGGTGGGCTGGACGCAAATACGCAGAGATTTTTCTCGTTGATTTTCATTGTTTGTAACAAGCACGTACACTCCACACAATTTCTCTTTTACAAATAGGCAGGATACTTGTTGTGCATTTCCTGTTTGATGTGATTTTTCGTGCTGGCCTTGAAAATACAGGCAAATTTGTGCGATCAAATAATATAAAATTCTCTGCAGGTAAAAGAATCTGGGGTGCGTAATGAAAGTTTTTGTTATTTCTCGATGCTACAGCTGTTTGTAGAATATGAAATTGGTGTGTTCAGTGCGTTTGGGCATACGTTCGATATTATTCATAGCATTATACTTGGTAGAGAAATCGGACCTTATCTTCGCTCATGTTTATGTTTAAAGTAGTATGAATATATATGGCTTTGCTATAAGATGCCCATACGTCTTACATTTACAGAAAATTTAGCTCTTAAATATTCAAATTTTGTCAATGGTATTGTATACAAATTTTATAGGAATGTTGTAGGGTAAGAGAGCAACTTTTTAGCAAAAGTATTTTTAAACAGAATAGGCTATAAAAAAGACACTAATATAAATCGTTTGTTTTGACAAACAGATTGGTTGCTTGTCTTTATTGCACATGCAATATATTATCGTCCATATGATGTAGCGTTAACTCTTTTACATTGCTCTCACATAAATAAGTTGAGAGAGCTAGGAACTAGACCTTGTGTAAACGTAGCTTTAATTTGCCAAAATATGTTCGAATTTTTAATTTTGATATATTTCAAACTGTTGGTTTTGACTTTTATTTTTCACATTTACTACAGAATGTCAACACACGAATTCCTCTCTAAGATTGCTCTACCATATATATCATTCATAAGACAGCAGTGCCGACACAACAGTAGAGACAGAACACACCACACCATTGTAAACAAAGCGAAAGACGCATATAAGTCAGCAAATGGCATATTTATTTTACTCATTTGATTATTAATTTTTTAATAATTCTGTAGCCGTAATATAATGTCATACTTATTAACGGAGATTGCATTGGAAATGCTGGGTTTCAAATTTTACGATATTGATGGCGAATATGGACCAACAAATTTTCAACGTACCACGGGATCACGTGATAAAAACAATGCAGAAGATGCCATCAATGGTAATTTACCAAATTTGGAAATTGCAATAGGTTTGGATAAGCAGCAATCCAATATGAATGGAGTTGGTGAACAACATAAAAATGTGTTGAGAACATCCGAGGAAGATAATGAAGTTGAAGAAATATACGGAACACTTGAACACATTGATAGTAATAATGTAATCGATTTAGACAATCCTGCAGTCAATAGTATATTACAGAATACTGCAGTAGCAGCAGTACCAACAAACCAATCGAATATCGAAGATTTGGATACGTCTGCTGGTGAGAAAAGCTGCAGCTTGCCACATACTCTATCAAAACTAATCGAGAATGAGTGTGAACAAATTCGACTGCAAATGCTCCAAAATAAGACATTATTTTTACAAACAAATGCGGAGAGCATCAAACGAATGGAACAACGCGGTGGTTTACCAATGACCGAATTTGTAAAATCCTACTTTAGGAAGGAAAAAAAGAATCTACAAAATGAGGATGTGAAATTACATTACTTTCGCATACTAGTGCAACGTGATCTAATGAATTTAAATCCAAAGTTGTATAATAGATATAAGAGCTGTTTTAAGCTATATAATGCGCATCGCAGAAATGAACGAAAGTAAAAGTATCCGAATCATGTTTCCAAAGCATTTACTATCTAATAAAATATATAGGCTTAAAAAAATGAATTCGTTCTGTATTATCATTGTTTTCTACTCTAAAATAGATTCATGTTGTTTATTCGGATCAATTAATCAAAGTATACAATGGTAGGATTCAAGCAATTGTATAACAATATAAACAGTATAATCCTATATCGTTTACGCTAGAGAGCAGCATGAATATATTTGTTTACGTCTTCAAAACACTCCATTGATATTAGAATATAATCTCTCTTTCATTCTCTCTAAGCAAATATGAATTAGAATGGAATGGAGTGAATGTTTTGTTTTCATAGAATGGAGAGAATCATTTGCAAATGGAAGTAAAGTATATGAGAATACTCCAAACATTCATTTTGTTTTTTATGAGACATTGCAATACAAATATTATTATATAATCATAAAAACAATAGATAAGACAACATGACGCGGCAAGACGCACATGTAAAGCAACAACAATTATAACATTCAACATACGTCGTTAATTACTTCAAATAATCAAATAATACTCGTAGTATAGAATATTACTTGTACAAGAAACGAATGAAGTATTTTATTTGTCTAATATTTTACTCTCATTGATTCTCATTCTACTTAGATATGCTTTGCAAATATTGAACATGTTTTGAAAGTAGTCATTCGAAAATCAAGAACATTCTTGCAGCTCTTTAGTTTACAGGCATTGTTATATGGACGCACCAATCATGTAAAGGCCGTAAGTCAATCAGAATATCAGTGGGATTCATGCAATCGTATAAAAACAATGTAAAACATTAAATTATATGCTTGTAAACAGCTGTCATATATTTATATGAAAGGTTTTATGCGCCTCGTAAAAGTTTACAACATGATTTTACCGTGTTAATTACCAGATAAAATTATACGGTTTGAAATGCAGTTATGAATACGCTTTTGTTCTGTAATACGTTTAATTAGATATTACCATTGCCATTCTTTTGAGGCTGCATTTATCGGCGGCTGCTTTCACCAAAATTTCACCAAATCCTGTTACAAAAAAAAAAAAAAAAATCCATAATTTCAATTCAGTGTGAACTTTTTGGGTTTTGTAATTTATAAATTAACGATTAAAGTTAATTCATTTTTATCAGCCTACATACTTCAAATAGGAAAGGGATTTATGTGAAAATGACTGTACACTTTATTATCTATGATGCGTGGGCCGTGAATTCGGCATCCCACAACTTAAAAATGCTTAAGCCCATACAAAACTTCAGAGACAACTTCAAACATAGTTAACTGTGAAGAAAGACGCGCAAACATAATTGATGGCGACGATTTTATCGCTCCAACGTCTAAAAATGTTTGAACATATTTAGCAAAATCGAAACACTTTGGACATAGAACATAGCTCATTACGACGATTTTAAATTTTGGATTGGACTTTCAGCGCAAAACTTGCATTCTTTCTGACTGCCTACTTTTCTACCTATCTCGCTCGCACAGTTGCGCATGGGCAGGACAATGTAAATGGTAATGTTACTGAAACGCACTACTGCTGGTCCACTGCTACCACACGCTACCCAGATAATATAAAAATCATTATGCAATTTCAATTTCCAAACCGTTTTACGATGTCTTAATCATTTATATTAAGTACCTATAGCTAGATTAACCTAACCATTACCAGCTGATGGCCATTGCTGTTATTGTTGTTCCCTTAAGGGAGCTACTAATTGTAATAAATAAACAAAATTTTTAAATGTGATTGTAAATACGAGTATTGATTAAATAAATTGTTGCATAAAGTTAAGTTCTAATACGAATAGGGTTAATTCGTATTAGAATTAAAGGTAAACAACATTGAGAGATAAATTGAGCCTAATAGTACGATAACTCAACGCGGATAGCTCAGTCCATATGCTATATAAGTAGAAAAGGGATAGCTAGATTTAGTATAAAACAAAAATTTGATAGATAGAAAAGAGAATGTCTCTCATATGCTACGTTTAAAATCTAATTTCTACAAATTCCAACGTTATGTTACCTACCAATTCGTTTTGACTAATCGCTCTTATGGCTTTTGTAAGAAATAGATCGGAACAGCTGATCCGTTACTTATTGATACGTATTGACTAATCGCACTATAAAGGTTGCGTGTAACAATGCGACGTAAAAATAATTTTATACGTCAGATTAAATGTTCTTTGGCTTGCGAAAAACTACATTAACGAACAGACTCATTGAATCCAATGGGATTTTGTCATGTGTTCAGTATCTGTCCGATAATTGAGAAATTAAATTTTCTCTTGCTGTCAACCAATAACCTCTTATTTCTTTCACTTATTTATAGTTAAAGGTTACGTACTGCTTTTTGTCTTTTTCCGTTTTACTAAGAAAATTTGTGTTTAATATTTCCATGCATCTGTATACAAGTTATTAAAATTAATTTTCTTACTTATGCAGGTTGGCATAACCAACGACGACTTCGACGAGCATTGGGTTTTATAACGTGTGCATGTGTGCGAGTGAGTGGAATCAATAAAAATTTTTTCGCGTGAATTTCCCTTACACCTCAACACAAGTGTCAAATATACAAAGACTTGCATAATGAAGATTTGGACGTCAGAGCACACTTTCAATCATCCATGGGAGACAGTTACACAGGCGGCGTGGCGCAAGTACCCCAACCCAATGACCCCTTCGATCATTGGCACCGACGTAGTTGAGCGCAAAGTAATCGATGGGGTGCTGCATACACATCGCCTCGTCCAGTCGAAGTGGTGTTTTCCAAAATGGACGCACAGGCTGATCGGAACGGCTAAGACGTGTTTCGCCAGTGAACGTTCCACTGTCGATCCGACCAACAAACAAATGGTGTTGAAAACAATCAATCTCACATTCTGTCGTCACATTTCCGTGGATGAGGTACTGTACTATGAACCACATCCGACAGATTCACAGAAGACGCTGCTCAAACAAGAAGCCTCTGTGACGGTGCACGGTGTACCGTTGTCACACTACATGGAGGACATGTTGACGTCGTCAATTAGTATGAATGCGGGCAAAGGGCGACAGGGTCTTGAGTGGGTAATTGGTCGCATTAATGCTGAAGTTAAAGGTATTGCTGATGCAGCTGCCAAAAGTACAGATGACTTCTTAATGACAACCAGGCGTTCCATTGATGATATGACAGAGAGTGCACGCAAAAGTATGGATGAGATTAGTGCGCAGGCAGCCAAACATATACACATTTAGATAAACAAACCGAATACCAAAAATATGACTGTAATAATGGTAGTAATGGTAGCGGTGGTAATAAATACCAGGCATAAAGCTTATATCTTAAAAAAGGCACATATGTAAAATAATGAAGTGGCATACAAACATTTCTATGCAGTTGCTCTATTACTACTGCTACGACTACAAGAACAATACCTACTACTACTACTACTACTACCAGTATAATAGAGCAATTTCCATGTGAATATTATGAATATAGAATATCTAGTGTTGTTAATAATTTCACTTTTCACATGATTGTAAAATAAATTTAATTCATTTGTAGAAAAACAAACATAAAAAAGTGCAATTCAATTTACGCTGCAGCGACAATGCAATGTCATTAGTAGTTCCGATCATCTGCCAAGAACGTGCATTACAATATAAGTAAACGTATCTGCATAAAAATGAAATATTTAAATAAATTGCTTGAAGATAAAAAGAAGAAGAACAATAAGAAAGAAGTCAGAAGGAATGCATATGTATTTGAGCTAATTTATTATTGTATTATATTTAAATAATTTTCAAGGTCAATTTTATAATATGCACAGGCGGCATTGATTGACTAATTAGTTCCGTATCTGCAATATAAATGAGATGATTTGGTAGAAGAACTTCCGAATAAATTTATTAAATGAAACTGCAATGGAATCGTTTTATTTTTCATGAAAACATTATTATTATATGACCTTTTCTTTTATCTGCTTATATATTTCATAATCATTCCGTACATTTCATGCATGTCGATTCATTATGATATATATGTATGTGCATGTTCGTGCAATAATAAATTGTATATAGTGTATAACATACAAATATGAGTAATAGGTTTTTGTATGGAAGCGGCATTGGCGTTTGTTTGATGAAAGCGTTGCTACGTACGTACGTACGCAATCAGTTTATAAACAGGTTGAAGTCCATACAAATACCATTCATATGAAAGTTCATACATACATATGGCGTAGACAAATTACGTATAGTCCGATTAATATTATAATCGATAAATGGACTGCGATATTTTAATAATATCTTTTATGATAATTTGTATTTTGTAATTTGATCGAAAATTTGAACTTTGATCTTGAGCCACACCGACATAAAGTTTTTGCTTCCCAAGAATGGAAGGATCTACGTACCGGAAGCACTCGGGAACAAAACAAAGCAGTTCGGCATTTTTGCTGCTACAACATCAAAAAAACAATAAACAATTATTTGTGACAAGAATATGACCTATATATTGCAATTAAAAAAAATTGTTTTTTATGAGCCCGTATTCTATATTTGTTTCTAAAATTGGTTATGTATAATTTAAATAAAACGAATTAAACTCCCGAATTATTAGAGGAAAAGTAATCGAAGTCAGCAAAATCGATGTTTCGTACGTGATGTACATAACATCGATGATTATCACTAAGTTCACCAATTATTGAACGTAAGTTCGTTAAGTAGCGTACACATTAACAAGTAAATAATACGATATAAGCATAATACTTGAGTTTCGCTGTTAAGGTTTTTTGAATATATTCTCTCGTCAATCTTTTAATTTATGCTATTGTGCACTTCTACTGATTGGCATATGAAGTGGCACTTATGACTTTTATGCGTGCTACGTATTTTGATACCAAAAATGTGCAATCAGAGAGGAAATAAGAAATTAGAGCGCTAGTCCCGATTGTAAAATTGTCTAAGTTTCTATTTCGTATTTGTTTTATATTAGAAAAAATACAAACATTGCATAATACCTCAAATATTTTTAAGTAATAAATATCAGCCAATTATTAATGGAACAACTAAGCAAATATCTATTCAGGTTTACTAATGAGTTTAAATATTTCACCTGAAAAAGTTTACATTAAATTTCTTTTTTTAATAGTTAGAGCTATAACATGATGCATAAATATAATACCGCCTCAATTAGTGCGTAGTTGGTTAGTGCACTGCTCTTCTGCACAGGAGTTTGCCTTGATAAATTTAATACTAAACTAGATTTAATATTTCCTATATGGCCCACATAGTAGCCAGTAAATATTTGCCATAAAAACCTATTGAAAGAGCTCTGAGACAAAGCTCAGAAAAAGTTATGTCATAAGGGTTCCGTCGCTCGGAATCTGCCATTATAAATAAATGGGACCCTCACAATACGTTATCCAAATTGATCATGTACAACAGCAATGGAAGAGAAGCACCATATATTTGCCGACATTTATTTGTATTAAAAAGAGTTTATGCGATGCTCCCACTTTTTTGTATCAGAAATTTTTCCCTTTCTGGTAGCTTTCGGCATTTTTATTTTGTTATTGTTAACAATAATCAGCTAATTGTTTTACGGTCTTTATACGATAACTTGTTTGGTACGTTCATAAAGCAATGTGTGTAAACGATGTAAAATTATGCGGTTTTTATGTTTATGTGATTATATGAATCCCACTAAAATTTTTCTAAACTGCTACTATGTTCTCTGTAATAAAACCATTATACACCGAAAAAAAATTATTTTTGTAAAATTTATTTAATATAAGAAAAGTTGTATTTATAGCATCCTTTATATATTTTTAGCATCTTTGTATTATAAGATTATTTATACAATATTTATGAATAAAGTTTTCTTAGATGTATAAAGTAATAATCGCGCGTTAATAATTATCCGCAAATATCTGCATCTGTGCAGTGTCTTCTCTCATAATCTTCATTTCAAAAATATTATGTATCTTTAATCTCTGATTTGAGCGAGAGAGAGAGAGAGAGAGAAATTGAAATGCACAGTGGTATAAAAATTGTATAGGCTACAATATCAACTCCAAGAAATAAGTCTGTATACTATTTTAAAGTAAATATTCTTGAGTTACAAAATTAGAGTACAAATTAAAACCCTCTCCAGAAGAAAAACAAAAATTTCCAAGTAAATTAACAAATTTTTTAACAAAAAATATTTACATTTGTTTTATTACTAAAAACTAAAAGCTTTAAAACCAAATTCAGAGGCATTTAGTTTTCTCGTAATTTTTCTCTCGTTGTTGTTGTTTGGTGTGAGTTAATTGGTAGTAAATATACAAATATAACATTTACATATTAATCTTGGAATATTGAAGCTTTATTGTGGGGTGGTGAAAAAAAAAATGCGGAATCAAACATTTCGCAATGACGGTAATTGAGCTTTGTCTGGAAATGCCCATAAGTATTGTTTTATTTAACTTGGCGAAAAGCCTGTGGAATTATTATGAATGAGTAATTAATTAAAAATTTGTTCAAGCGCAAGATGGAGTTTTCTCTAAAACAATTTTTTATGCCATCCCACTGTAGGCTCCAGAAGAGCGCGAATCAAAATTGAATGTATACTGCAAAAAGCACTTGTTGATGATCGCGTTTGTCGGTACAAATGTATGCGTTTCTAAAGCTTAGATTGGTTCGAACTCATTGTCCACAACATAATTGCTGTTCTAATAATATGCGAATTAAATTAAGCCGAGCCGCAGATAACACGTGCTTTGTTTAAACGAATAAAGTTGATACACAATATAATCGCGATTACAACTTTTTTTCCATACAATTATCTATTTATTGTGTGAGTGTTTTCAGTTACTTATTTCTTTTTTTTATACATGTTTGGTTTGTTTGTGCATTTGTGGAAAATATTTTGCATTTAATCTGTTATCAGTACGATAATATAGCTGCTATTGCTGCCGCTGATGCTGCTTCTGCTACATGTAAATAACAATATCATCAGAAAAACAGAAAAATAAAGGCGAATAGCAAAAAAAAAAAAAATAATAAATTAAAATTGGCAACTGATTTGATAACCCCCCGGCCTAGTGTGCACTATTTCGTACACACGTGTATGTGTTTGTATATGGAATTAACCTTCCCGTTTCGCATTTGAAGCAATATATTCACAGTTACTTACGTAGTTGATAGGTACGACGCGGTTGCTCGCGTAGGTTGTCGATTGGAATACGGGACATACTTACAACTCACAATACACTCGCACACACACACACACACACACACGCACGTAACGATACACCGGTTCCTCAGCGTACCACTAGTTTTGCACATACCAAGCATATGTACGCACGTATATGCTTGTCTCGTTTAGGCAATCAGTCAGTCAGTCAGTCAATCAGTTGCCGATCACCATTATTATTGAACAGTTATTTGTAACAGTCAAAGCAATAGTTGAGCAATCATTTCAAGGCTTAATTCCTGCTACCTTGCTTTTTTTGATTCTTCGAATTTGTTTGTTGTTCTAGCATTTTTTTTGTGTTTATTGGTGAAAGTGTCTGATTTGTTAATCATCGTCGCCGTTGTCGTCGTCGTCGTCGTCGTCGTGAAATTTGCCACCAAAAGATGGTCATTAAACGTTTTTATTCAACTGATGCCTGGAACGAAGCGCAGCGTTTACGTGTATATAAACAATTGCGAGAAGTAAGTATATTCCATAAGCTCTGTCTCAGTCTCACTATTGCAATTGACATTTGTTGCATGTCCTTTACAGGTGCTTATCGATATAAAATCATTAGAGGTGGAACGTTGTTATCATGTTGAGTCCTCAACGGCGATTCTGTACAATTCAAAGGAGGAGTATGTATTACGCTGGCTACTCAAACATCCTCAGGGTACAATCGAGAGTCTAAAAATACAAAGCACTCTAGGATCAGAGTTTGACGAACGTCACACCTTAATGATTGAGATTGGACCACGTTTCAATTTCTCAACACCGTTCTCAACGAATTGTGTGAACATATGTCGAAATATTGGGCTACAAATGGTCAGTCGATTGGAACAATCAAATCGTTATCTGATCACTTTTCAAGATCAGGTACACGATATTGAGCGTATCGTCGATGTGCTCAGTGATCGTATGACCGAATGTCGGTATACGGTGTCAAATATGCCAGTGCATAGTTTCGATGAGCGGTTGCCCCAATCACAGGAGCCATGGTATTATGTGCCTGTAATGAAGGAGGGCCGCTCGGCATTGGAGAAGGTCAACGAGAAGTTGGGGCTGTCATTTGGTGACTGGGATTTGGACTACTATACGAATCTCTTTCAAAGAATACTCGGCCGCGATCCCACCACAGTGGAGTTGTTCGATTGTGCCCAAAGTAATAGCGAACATTCGCGGCATTGGTTCTTTCGTGGCCGTATGATAATCGATGGGCAGGAACAGCCGAAATCTCTAATACGCATGATTATGGACACACAAGAGCATTCGAATAAAAATAATACGATTGCATTTAGTGACAACAGTAGTGCAATGCGTGGCTTTCATCAAGAAGTATTGCGTCCACTCGCCTTCGATGGCCCGGCACGTGTTTCATTGTGCGAAGTCAATCTGGATTTGATATTTACCGCCGAAACACATAATATGCCAACGGCAGTGGCACCATTTAGTGGTGCCACAACTGGTACTGGTGGACGATTACGGTATGCAATCATTGTATGTTGAAGATTTGACATTCTATTTTATATCTTCTCGCCCTCCAACCATTAGTGATGTACAAGCCGTCGGACGTGGTGGCATTCCAATTGCTGGTACGGCGGGTTATTGTGTCGGTTGTCTCAATATGTCAGGTTAGCATAATAGAAAATGTATGTACGATATATAGTACTCGAATTAATTCTCACCAAAAAGGTCCACCAAAACCCTATGAGGATTCAAAGTATGAATATCCGGCATCCTTCGCTAAACCATTAAAGGTACTGATCGAAGCAAGTAATGGTGCATCTGATTATGGCAATAAATTCGGTGAGCCAGTCATTAGTGGTTTCGTTATCTCGTACGGTTTGACGAATGAGAGCGGTGCACGTGATGAGTATGTGAAACCGATCATGTTTAGTGGAGGTCTAGGCACAATGGATTCAACAATGCGTAAAAAGATCAATCCGAGACGAGGTAAAGTACCAATATACATGATGTCGTTGTCAAATGCACGCATGTGTACAGTACATTTCCCATAGGTATGGTATTGGCAAAAATTGGAGGTCCTGTTTATCGTATTGGTGTCGGTGGTGGTGCCGCAAGTTCGGTTGAGGTACAAGGGTCAAATGCATCCGAATTGGATTTTAATGCTGTGCAACGTGGCGATGCTGAAATGGAAAATAAATTGAATCGTGTTGTGCGTGCATGCATTGAAATGGGTGAACTTAATCCTATATTGGCCATACATGATCAGGTGGGTTAGCAGCAGCAGCAGCAGCAAATGTATAGAATTGAGCTATTGATTTACTGTATTTCATAAAGGGTGCTGGTGGCAATGGCAACGTCCTGAAAGAATTGGTGGAGCCTGGCTTGGCGGGCGCCATAATATTTTCCAAAGAATTTCAATTGGGCGATCCAACTATAAATGCCTTGGAATTATGGGGTGCCGAATATCAGGAGAATAACGCAATTCTTTGTTCACTGGAAGATCGTGAATTGCTTGAACGAATTTGCGCACGTGAACGTTGTCCCATCCATTTCGTTGGCATTGTCACCGAGAATGGTCGAGTTTCGTTGATCGAGAGCTATGCTGATTTTCATGCTGCCCTCGATGCGAGAGATCCCAGTGAGTTGGGCCACCCAATGCCATTCGATTTACATTTGAAACATGTTCTTGGTGAAATGCCCAAACGTGACTATAAATTGGATCGCTTACCTCTGTCAAAATCGCCATTGAAATTCGATCCAAATTTGGATTATGCAACCGCATTGGAGAGTGTTATGGGCTTGGTGGCGGTTGGCAGTAAACGTTTTCTTACCAGCAAGGTTGATCGTTGTGTTTCCGGTCTTGTTGCACAGCAACAATGTGTTGGTCCGCTGCATACGCCACTAGCCGATTATGGTCTGGTTGCCACATCACACTTCGATTGTGAGGGTATTGCCACTTCGATTGGCACACAGCCCATCAAAGGTAAGGCAGGCATTTCGAATCACAACTATCCAATTATACAGCAATTTCCTTGCAGGCCTCTTAGATGCCGCTGCCATGGCACGCATGTGCGTTGCTGAGGCCATCTCGAATTTGGTTTTTGTTAAGATCGCCGAGTTGGCGGATATCAAGTGTTCGGGCAATTGGATGTGGGCAGCTAAATTACCTGGTGAGGGTGCTAAGCTATTCGATGCCTGTCAGGCGATGTGTGAAATTATGAAAGAGCTGAATATTGCAGTGGATGGTGGTAAGGATTCACTGTCGATGGCTGCAAAAATTGGCAAAGAAACGGTCAAATCGCCTGGCACGCTTGTGGTATCCACTTATGCGGCTTGTCCAGACATCACCGTCAAGGTGACACCTGAATTGAAGGGACCCGGTCTATTGAAGGACACCACATTGATGTGGATCAATATTGAGGGCAAGTTTCGATTGGGTGCTTCATCATTGGCGCAGGCTTTTGGCCAACAGGGCTCTGAATGTCCCAATCTATTGCATGCGGATGTGCTAAAGGAGGCATTTCTGGTGACGCAACAGCTGCTGCAGGAAGGCAAACTGCTTGCCGGCCATGATATTAGTGATGGTGGTCTCTTTGTGTGTCTGATCGAAATGGCAATTGCTGGGTTGTCTGGTCTTCAGGTGGATTTGACATATGTCGTCGACAGGCTGGATCTGGAGCGTGATATTGATAAGGCGGCAACTAATATCGGTAAACCAGAATTGGCTATACTCTTCGCTGAGGAATCTGGATGGGTTATTGAGGTGCCAACAGTGCTGGTGCCTGAAATACAGACGGCCTACATCGAAGCTGATGTGGCAAGTTATGTATTGGGTCAACCGAAAGGTTATGGCCTCAGATCAGCGATTAAGTTCACATCGAAAGGCCGAACATTGTTGGACAGCAACGTTGGTCAATTGTTTCAGCAATGGGAACAAACCAGTTTCGAATTGGAAAAACTACAAATCAATGTGGAATGCGCTGTAGAAGAAATGAATACGTACCATTACCGAACGGGGCCCCTGTATCATTGGAATTTCTGTTTGAAGAACGAACTATCGTTGAAACGTGCCACCAATGTCATTAAAGTAGCTGTACTGCGTGAGGAGGGTGTGAACAGCGATCGTGAAATGATGGCTTGTTTGTTGAATGCAAACTTTGAAGTCTACGATGTCACCATGTCTGATTTGTTGAGTGGTAAGTGGGTATGTGGTTGCATTCTGTATTATATTTTCTAATATAGATGCTTTCAGGAAGAACAACATTGGATCGCTATCGTGGTTTGGTATTCCCTGGTGGCTTCTCCTATGCCGATACATTGGGTTCTGCTAAAGGCTGGGCTGCCAATATTATCTTCAGTGATCAGCTGGCAGCGCAATTTCAGGCATTTAGAGAACGTAAAGATACCTTTTCGCTTGGCATTTGTAATGGTTGTCAATTGATGACCCTAATTGGCTGGATTGGTAGGGTCAGTACAAATAGTCCAACAGAGACAGCATGTCTCTCATCAATGGATGTGCCCGATATAGCTTTATTGCACAATAACTCACAACGTTTTGAATGTCGTTGGGTGACGGTACGCGTTGGATATAGCAGATCGATAATGTTGCGCAAACTATTCAACTCAGTATTGGGTTGTTGGTCGGCGCACGGCGAAGGACGTTTCTCATTTCGTACATCATATATTATGGCACATCTAAAAGCAGAACAATGTGTCGCTTTATCATATGCCAATGATACGGGCAAACCGACTGAAGTGTATCCGATGAATCCGAATGGTAGTCCTGAGGGTATAGCTGGCCTATGCTCGGAGGATGGACGTCATTTGGGGTTGATGCCGCACCCAGAACGTTCGGCATTAATGTATCAGTGGCCATATATAACGCCAGGTCTACAATGGGATGCAAAGGGTTCAAGTCCATGGCAGATAATGTTTAATAGTGCCTATGAATGGTGTACTGGTTGTGTAGATTAGATTGATTAAGCAAGTAAATCATGTATAAATGTTTAAACAATTTTCTTTTGTTTTTTTGTAATATTTTTCTACGTAGTTTTTTCTATAATTTTGCTTTTTTTTGTACAACAATGATAATTATAACAATAATAATAATAAATTGAAATAAATAGTTACTTAATACTATTTTACTTCAATGACGTCATTGAATTAATCTAAAATGGTAATATTGTATGATATTTGTATTTACAATAATGATGCTCTTAATTTGTTATTTGTAACATGCATTTGAGATAATTTGTCTTATTGCCTGGTATATTCATGTACTTCGTATTCCAATCATGCTCATTTATGTGCAACACTCTATAGCCCATCATTTCTAAATGTTTCATTTTCAGCGAGTCCGGTCCGCGTAATGTGGTTAAATCATTCTCACAAAATGAATCCAATTTCAGCAGCAGTATAGCGACTCTATAATTGAGGGGGAGAAATGAATTAAGGAAAAATATTTTTGTGTAATTAAATGATTAAAAGCTTTGCTGAAATGACTTTTGTTAAGGTTAGGTTAGGTTAGGTTATGTGACTGCCCTCTCTCTGAGAGGACACACTCAGTCAAGAAAGGTCCATTGTGAGACCACTGAGCTTCTCTTCCAATACTGTTGTGCGTGTTAAATTTGGACAACATTGGAAGGACCTACTTATATTAGACAGTTCCGAACGGCAGAACTCTTGTGACATCACTTTAACTTTGTTTTGTCACAGTGCTCTTTTAAGAACCATTTTTGGCAAATTGTTACTGCCCGAAAATTGCCATTCTTGCCGGAAGGTGGGTACCGTTCGAAAGAAAAATCTTTTCGATATCAAATTTTGTTATGCTTCAGCCGGGGATTGAACCCATGACCTACAGATCAGAAGGCCGAGCAGAGGAGGCTGAAAAACAAACAAAAGAAGGCAGGATTCATCGTAGACAAGAGCAAAAAGATGCTTTAGACATCATGGATGATTGCAACATCCTTTATGGATCTGGCATCGATGATTCAGTGTGAGGTAAGCCGATAGAACTGGCTTATGAACGCTTCATCCCAAATTTTTTAGTGTTCAAAACTTTAAAGCGTTTTTCCACCACTACTCACATTTTCAAAGTCGCTGCCCCTCGTAACTTCAAAACTTCAGGATTTAGAGACTAGCATGCGTATGTATAACAAGAGCTATGCGTACACGTCCAAGAGCATCATTGGAAGTTCTCTTGGAACTTACACCTCTTTACATTCACATCCAGTCCCAAGCAAAGAGGACTCTCATGAGAATGACTGCTGTTAATAGCGGACTAGGCAGATGGATGGAACGCAAGAAATACGATGTTTTAATAAAACAACATCCTGAAGTCGGAATGCCGAGGGACTCAATGCATATGGAATTCAGCTTTACTAAGCGATTCCAAGCAGAGCTCAGTAATAAAAACAAATGGGAATGTATATCTAAAACATATGGGATAAACCAGAGCATGATAAAATGGTTTACGGACGGCTTCTTGACTAGTGAAGGGGTCGGAGCAGGAGTTATAGGACCGGGGATAAAATACTCGGAGCCTTTAGTTAACAATAGTACTCTCTTTCAAGCGGAAATATACGAGATTGACAGGTCTGGAATGTCTTGACAAGCTGAATAAACTTGGGGTTTCAGAACATATTGGAGTTGGAGGCAACAAGCTAGCGGATAGGCTTGTCAGGAAGGGAGCAAGATACTTTTAGGGACCTATAACCTAAAACTACTTGAGAAATGTATCACTTTAAACAAGAATAATTTAAAATTCATCACGGGATTATTGACAGGACACTGCAGGCTGAATTATCACCTAACGAAACTGGGAATCTTCTCGGATGAAACCTGCCGACATTGCAGGGAGGAGAATGAAACTGCAAAACATGTGTTGGGAACGTGGCCAGCACTTTCTTGCACACAAGAAAGAAAAACTTCGGCGAATTTATAATACCGGAAAATCTGCTGAAGTCCATTAGGGTAGGATCTATCCTAAACTGCCTTATGGATGCTGAGCTTAGAGAAATACTCTAGTCCATGATGGGGCGCACTATAGACCTAGGGTCGCAGTGCAATATAACCCTCTAATAATAATAATAACAATAATAATCATATGCAAATATATATTACTTTGTAATGCGATCCAACATTGTGGTCTCAACTGGTGTTGGTGTGATGGGCTTTTTATCACGATCAAAATGTATCACAAAATCAATCTGTAATCAAGAAAGGACAAAAGATATATATATTCTACTCTAAATGGCATTTTTAAGCTCTTACTTGATAACCATATGGTGTTGTATGATTGCAACGAAAATATGTTTTATCTTTTAGTAGTTCTTCGAGTAATTGTTTAACTTCATCACTGAAATTTCCTCGCACAACATGTTCTATATAATATCAATGATTAAATTGTTGTATTAGTTGAAGTTATACAGTCTATTTTAATCATACTTTTGGTTATTTGTGCTTCTAAATAGTTTTGTTGAAACCATGGAACATTTGCTTCGGGAAAATCCAAACAAACAGTACGATTTAATTGCATAACTAAATTAAGTACACGCTCTGGGTAGGTAGCCTACAAATGTGTGGTAGTAAATTATTAAAAAATAAATAATTATATGTATTTTGAATACCTTGGAATAGCACATTTGTATTTCATCCTCGATGTGTTGTATGAATTTAACACAGAAAACTTTATTAATTAGCTCTTCGGGTATTCTTTTGTAATAGCACAATGCGAGACATGCTTGTACTATGGCAAGGCCGCTCATATGATTAAAATCTCTAGAATTATAAGATATAATGTAATACAATGTAATACTACAGAAGCGCTCAGTATACCGCAGAATTATTGCTGCCGCATAATCCAATACGTCTTGGCTTTTGGGCGTATAACCCAAATGATAGGCAGATGAGAGTACCTTTTCTACAGTATCACCAACAATGTGCTCGTAATTGTGTTCAATATAATCAAACATGGCTTCCAACATTTGGGGTATGAAAAAATTTGATGAAATAAAATTATACGCCATTTCACGTATGGCACGTGAATTTAATTCTTTACAATTGATTTCTTTGTACTTTTCGAATGCTTTGTGATATGTTTGGCTATTCTTAAATGCTGAAAATAGTCGAAATGTTAAAAACATGAAAATAAAATTCAAATGTAACACTCACTTTTACGTGTACTTAATGCACGTACAATCGCATTTAAATCTCCCACCGAAAGTGGCTCGCTACTAGTTAAATGCCGTTCAGCACACTCTAATAAAACACTATCGATTGTAGCCAATTGCATTCCTAATAGTGATGGCACATGATGACGAAATCTATATTGAAGAGAAACAGAGTGAAGATTATGACAATTTTAATAAATGGAATTATATGATCACACCTCATTTCGAGTGCAATTTGTAGCCCACGACTTATTGCCGCACAATCAGCCACACTAAATTGTTCGGCCATTGAAAGAATTCGCGACAGAATGACATTGGGAAATTTACGCCAATCATTTTGCGTATGACCATAGGCTAAAACGAACGAAGCCAAACGTGCAAAACGACTCGGAATGCGACCAGCAACATCACCCTCAATTGCATGCATTGCAAATTGGGATAATCTGCGCTCGAGTGGTAAATAACGATATGTACCACCGAGGTTATTATTAAAATTCATATAGCGATGACAATGACTAAGGAAATGTAATTGTGTACGTTGTTCTGGAATCGCATTCAAATCGTCTAATACATGGGTCCAATAGGTGTCGCACACTTTTGTGTCGGATATCTTAAGGCCACGAAGTGTGGTGAAAAAATTACTCGAAGCTTTGGGTGATTGCCAATATTCTGCTTGTGTCAACATACGTTTGAATGCGGCAACTAGAGGCTCTCGTTTGCATGGCTCTGAAAAGGGTATATAACAGGCGAGCGTATCGGCGTTCTCATTCGTATGCAACATGGCTTTTATTGCACATTTTAATGGCTCTACGATACCAGCTGGTTCCAGATGATGTGAGAATAAACGACATATGCTAGGCAAATCCGAATCGGCGAGGTGTTCTATCTGTGGACGTAATGTAAGCAACAAATCGCGTATAAGTTGTGTATTGTGCTGTGACCATGACATCATATTAAGCATATGCAATAATTTGGTGATCGTTCTAGGGGTTTGTGCATTGATTACACCACCATCGAGTAATTCGTGTATGCGGCTTTTGAATCTAGTCAATAGCTGCATGTCGATGAGTGGCTGCAAATTCAACATACATATGGCCAGTAGGCGAGCATCATTTTCATTTTGGCAATCACTGACGTGCGCAACAATGTGAGGCATGAAATTAGCACATACTGTTGGTGTGTGATAATCGTGTGAACCATTGATACCAACAGCTAGACGTGAAAGTGCAGTTAACGATATTGGTTGCTCACCGACTGGTGATGCTATCACATCTAAGGCACGCATTAGCACTGCTTCTAGTGTGGCATGCGTATTAGGAACATTCATTTTACGTAAATACAAATAGCAACAACTCAATTCATTTGCATTCATTTGAGGTATGTGCGGTTGTAATAGCGAAACCATTTTTTCATACGCAGCTAATACATCATTGTGAGGATTTGATTTATATTCTACGCTACTCCACAATGTCCAGAGTAAAATTACACATTGTGCGCAATGCTCTCGTGACATGACATCAGTGTTCTTGATCATATTTGCCAAGAGCTGTAAGATATGTATATATAAAGTATAAAGATTTAAATCTATATTTGCTCTTCCTAACCTCCTTGTGATCTTTAGATGTATTCAATTCCTTCATTATATCATCCGATTCATCTTCATAAAGTATTTGATGCATTTTTGTGGACACTTTTGTTTCATCCAATTCATCATCTATTTCATATTGTAGCTCATCGTTGAATTCTTCATTGGTGTCAATGTTAGCTGCTGAGGAGGAGGAGGATGTGATTGCATTCTTGTTGGAGTTGCTTGGAAATGTTGAAGTGTGTACCGTTTGAAACTCTAACCATTGTGGCGTTTTTCTTGTGAGGCGACATTTGTGTTCAGTCGACTCGCTAACAGTCGTTTGGAACGCTCCGAAATTTGCTATTGGATTTATTCTACGTACTAGTTGTTGTTGTTGCTGATAGTTGTTCTGTTGTAACACTTTTGCAACACCACAAATATGTTGTCTTGATATTTTAGTGCAATACATTTTCTTTTATTAAACAATGTTTTTTTATTAGTAATGCATCTTTTTCAAAAATCAATGGGAAACGTGCGCTAACATTTGTTATTATTTTTCAGATGTTAATTTTCATAGGGTGATGACGAGGCATTAGATACGCTACGATGGAGATATTGGATTCTAATCATATAAGTGTGGTTATTTGTACAAGGGGACATTGGAGGGGATATAAGTACAGAAAATAATGAGTAGAAAATGTAGAAAATATGAAAATAAGACGAAACATAAACTAAAATAGTTCAGTTTGATTTTCCTTAATTGCATGGATTGTTGTGGTGAACTAATATAACTTATATTTCTCAAGTAGTGAACTAGCAGCTGTTTCATATCGTTAATTGCAATGCAGAGATGCCACATTTCTTACAAATTTAGCATAGTGAATATAATTAGAACTTAGTTTTATAATATTTTAAAGAAAAATCAAATTATCATTAAACTTTTCTTATATAAAATTGCATCGATGAATTACTTCAAATCCATTTCCATCAGTTTGAGCCGGTTGATGGTGCTTTCCAAACGCACCCCAAAATGTTATTATCTGGTACAGCTGTTGTTGTTCTTCTTCATTCTAACAGCAAGAGTGCTTATAAGAATTTTGCTAAATTGCAAGAGAAAAACAATTGATTTTATAGGAAGTATAACACTAAAATGGATAAGACATTGGAGCCAATAGAATCGACAGTAACTTTGGCCGATAAGATGACATCGAAAAATGCCAGTACAAATTCATTGGATACAGCTGATTCGAAATCTAGTTCGATAGGTTCTAAACATGGAGCGGAAATAGGTGCACCGAGGGACACACCCTTTAACTATCTGGACGGTGAAGAGGATCAAGATCAAAAGAACGATGTGACATATGTGTGCCCATATCGTGGTCCAGCGTTTGGCTCGTTGACCATCACAAATTATCGTCTATATTTTCGCTCGTTGCCGCAACGGGATCACGAGCCACCCGTAATCGTTGATGTACCATTGGGTGTGATTGCACGCGTTGAGAAAATTGGAGGAGCGACATCGCGTGGTGAAAATTCGTATGGCATTGAGATATTCTGCAAGGATATGCGGAATTTGCGTTTTGCCCATAAGCAACAGAATCATTCGCGACGCACCGTTTTCGAGAAATTACAATCATATGCATTTCCGCTGTCATATAGTGGGCGTCTGTTTGCATTTGCACATGCTTCTGCATCGGGCTTACCACCATCGGCTGCCGAAAATGGTTGGGCTGTGTATGAGCCATTGGCTGAGTTGCGTCGCCTCGGTGTGCCCAGCGATATGTGGCGTGCGACCAAATTAAATGAGGCCTATGCTGTCTGCGACAGTTATCCGGCAGTGTGGGCTGTACCAAAAGCGGCTTCTGATGATTTTCTTCGACGTGTTGCCCAATTTCGTTCACGTTGTCGTCTGCCCGTACTTTCGTGGATGCATCCGCGATCACAGGCGACCATTACACGTTGTTCCCAGCCACTTGTGGGTGTCGGTGGCAAGCGTAGTGCCGATGACGAACTCTATTTGAGTTACATCATGGAGGCGAATGCACAATCGGATAAATTGGCCATAATGGATGCACGTCCCAGTGCGAATGCCATTGCCAATAAAGCTAAAGGTGGTGGCTACGAATCGGAGGAGGCATATAAAAATGTTGAAATACATTTTCTCGATATACACAATATACATGTGATGCGTGAGAGCCTGCGTAAAGTGAAAGAGGCCTCATATCCGACCATCGATGATACGAAATGGCTATCGGCCATTGATAGTACTCTGTGGCTAAAGCATATCAAGGGTATTCTAGCGGGTGCTGTGCGTATTGTTGATAAAGTGGAAACGATGAGTACATCAGTTGTTGTACATTGTTCTGATGGCTGGGATCGTACCGCACAATTGACCGCACTTTCAATGCTGCTATTGGATCCATACTATCGTACGTTACGTGGCTTTGAGGTGCTCATCGAAAAGGAATGGCTATCGTTTGGGCATAAATTCCAACAACGTATCGGTCATGGTGATAATCGTCATTCGGATGCTGATCGTTCGCCGGTGTTTTTGCAGTTTATCGACTGTGTATGGCAAGTTAGTCAACAATTTCCAAATGCACTTGAATTTAATGAGCATTTCCTCATAACCATCATCGATCATTTGTATTCGTGTCGTTTTGGTACATTCCTGTGCAATACTGAAGCAGAGCGTGTAGCCGAAGGTACGTCCTATATATATAGAACATTTATAATTGTGATTAATTATCACACGTATATTTTTTGTTTTAGATCTCAAACATAAGACTGTCTCACTATGGACATATATTAATAGTTCACCAAATCAATATTTAAATCCGTTGAGCTTCTCACATGGTACACAAACAGTTCTACGACCGATCGCAAGTATGCGTATTGTTAAACTGTGGAAAGGTCTCTATTGTCGTTGGAATCCCAGTATGCGTCCACAGAATAAAATTTATCAACGTACACGAGAGCTATTGGCCTTGCAAGAACAATTGGTGAAGCAAGTCAGTGAAACGGGTCTGAAAACCAATTCACGACCAAATGTTGCACAAACATCGACTCGGTTGGCCTCGCCAATGCATTAGCATGTAGTAGTGGCGGAGTGAAAATGCATTTTATTTTTTTTTGCTTTTCGTAATCATTCTGTTTTTTCGTATGACCTATCACTAATGTTAGTTTTCTTTTCTACATTTATGAATATGTGCGAATATTAATATCTATTATATTTATCTATGTGTATTATTTGTATGAACAGTATTGAATTTGGAGAATTTTAAAAATTGTTCAATGCCGTACATTATTATAAAATTTATATTTACTCCAAAGAAATAAAGAGAGAAAAAATATTTTGTTTATTCCAATCACAGTCGGAATTATTTATAGTTTAACAACTCAAAATACTCAAATAATTTGTATTCTTCCTTAAAACAATAAAACGTAAAATATTTACCTACTTTTTTAGCAAAAGTAATATAAAAAAATGGTTTTTCTATTTCTGAACACCTGAAAATCAGAATAAAGTAAATAAATTTCGATATTTTCATACTGCTGTCATTTGTTTTTATTCTGTTTGTGCATTCAATTTTCTTTTACACCAACTTTTTTCCTATCATCATTGAGTGGGGAAATGTAAACAAAAATTGCGCCTATCGTTTGTCTCATCAGTGGTCTGAAATAATAGTTATAATTGCAATTTGCAATGCATACGGTAGTGTATGTGTTGATTAAAAAAGTACTTCTATTAATGCATACAAGCAAGTAAATGTTTTTAAATCCAAGTATGTATGTCAAATCCTTCGAATATCATTGATTAACAAACAACTAAGTACATCAACAATACACATAAAGAAATAGTCTGTCTGCAAGCATATAAAAGAAATGCAAAACAACAATATGACAATACGAATACACACAATACAACTTACATGACATATAGGTACACCTACACATGTGCATATGGTTATGCACTAAAATGTGTAGTAGAATGTATCACAACTACACATAGAAGTATTGTTGCAACAGCCCAAAGCATATGTTCTTTAATTATGAAAATGTATTAAACCAATGCGAGACGGTGGAGAATGAGATAGTAGCATTATTTAGATGAGAGGTACCCGTCTTTCGCTTACTTGACGCTTGTGGGGTTAGTTACCAATAGCGGTAGTCGTATGAAATGCATCGACTCATATATACATACATAAATATATATATAGGTATCACATGGGAAATAAAATATGTATCGTTTGTATTTTGTTGTCATTGTTGTTGTTATTGTATGTATTTGTTTTATTGTTATTTTCTTCTAAGTAAGGTGTTGGAATCAGTTTGAAATATCGGAAAATCAACAAATAACCTTATAGCTGCCCAGGAATGGCTTCTAAAGCAGTGCAATTTATTAGAAATCCTCATTAACTTTTCTTCTTTAGCATTTTCTCCAAACATTCTTACTCCCGAGCTCCTACAGGCATACAAAATAACCGAAAAATCTCTGATAATCTACAAATAACCTCAAAAATTGCACCTAAAGTAGTGATATGATTGCCTTTGGTTAATCGACCTTCTATCTGCACGATTTAAGGGAACTCCCATACGAAAACAACATAAAAACGCTTGAAAATCTATAAATAACCTCAGATATCGCCACTAGTGCGGTAAAATATATGACTGACCCCCATTAGTTTCACCTCCTCAATATTTTCTTGAAATTAACATTTCCCATCTCCATCCTTTCAGGCATCTCCCACACAAAATGGCCGAATAAAACATGAGGATTTACAAATATCCCAGGAATTGGCTGTAAAGCGATTAAATATAAAGTTAATGGCAATATTTCCTTCGAACAAACTTACCCTTTATCTACACTTCTAAAGGGGCTCCCATATAAAATAATAATAAAAATATAAGAAACATAACAAATTTCAAATCGAAAATATTTTTTTTTTTCGGCAAGCAATTGGCACTTCTTTCGGCAGTAACAATTTGCCATGGAAAAGCTTCTAAAAGAACTCTGCGACAATGCTCAGAAAAAGTGAAGTCTGCAAGAATTATGCCGTTCGGAAGCGACTAAAAGAAGTAGGTCCATTCTAATACTATCCAAAATTTAATACGCACAACAGTAATGAAAGAGAAGCTCGATCAACGAGCCCTTCGGGGCTTTAAGTGGCACATATTTATTTTATATGGCCACATAAGTAAGTAAGTACATAAGTAAAAATATAAAAAACCTAGAGTGGTTAAATGTATGGCCAATTCCTATTAATTTTTTCTTCTCAACAATTTTACGAAATATTCTTATCCCTGGGAAAAAGCCTGAAAATGAACAATAGTTGCTAGAAAATCGTCCCATGAGTGATGGTAAACATACTAGTAAACATACTCCACTACTTTGGGGGGCAACCATGCAAAATTGATGCTTTCATAGTGATCTCACTCAAGAATTGCTTTATGTCTTCTCTGGAAGAAATACATAAATGGAACCAAATATCATGTTTTTCGCGAAGCCAAGCCATTTGATGTACATATTCGATAACCGCTCTCAAAACTTACTAAAATTTGATTGAACACATGCTATCGGCTGTCTTCTTTTCACATAAACTACAAAATGAGTGACATTTAACATTTTTCTCGGCGGCTAGCTTAGGGTAGCCTATCCTGTCAATGCAATATTGCTGCAGATTTTTATAGATCGAAGTTTAGTTGATAGTTTAAATAATATTGGGGGAATATCTAATGCGCCCCACAAAATAATAAAGAATCACCAAAAAAAAAAAAAAATTATTATCAAACCTGTTGGTTGTGCGATAACCAGATACTTCAATATCTTGCCTAGAAATCGGTTAACGGCTATCCATAGCATGCTTTGTTAACTATTTCTGATATCTTTATCTTCAATCATATCTTTATCTTCAATCATGCCTGTCCTAACATATGGCGCTGGAGCCTGGACAATTTCCACCTTGGATGAGCGAATGCTTGGAGTTTTCGAGAGAAAGGTCCTACGCAAGATCTTTGGACCTATTTGCGTTGGTGGCGAGTACCGAATAAGGTACAACTATGAACTATACGAGCTGTATGCCGATATTGAAATAGTAAAGCTCATCAAAAACCAGCGGATGCGCTGGCTAGGCTATGTCAAGCGAATGGAAGAACACGCTCCAGCTAAGAAGGTGTTATATTCGGACCCCGCTGTAGGACGACGCAGAAGCGGAAGACCTAACCTCCGGTGGAAAGACCAAGTAATGGAGAACCTGACGTCGCTTGGAATTTCTAACTGGCGCCAGCTAGCGAAGAACAGAGATGGCTGGCGAAGTAAGTAAGTATTCTTCAATCATTAAAATACATTACAAAGTCACTTCCACTTCACTTCCATACCCCAAATACAAGGATTTTGCTTGTAAATATACATACCTGTCGAGGAAAATTCATTAAAAACATTAAACATTAATCTATAACGATTTTAAAAGAATGTCCATTAAATTTCTCGCCGGGTCAATTGACATTGCAAATATGTCACATTTATGAAATGAGATTCGGCAAAAAAATCATTTTTTTTTTCTTTGTTACTACATCCCGTTTTTGTAATGAATTTTTGTTCTTTGTTTTTCACATTTTTATTTTCAGATCAACTTTGTGTAATAATCTTACTTATTGTTTGAAGTCGTACACACTATGCATGAATGTGTGAGTGAATTTGAACTTTCACACAACTTTAATACGTATAAGTAATAGTAAATTTACTAACGCATTTGCATTTATATACCATCATTTGTTTATGTGTATATATATGTGTGTGTGTGTGTGTGTGTGTGTGTGTGAGAGTACGAAGTTCATATATACTCGTATTGTCATAAGTTTAGGGATCCCCTGTGACTCACGCACTCACTCACGCAAGTACGCATAGAAACTTTCTGCCCTATGCTTTCTCTCCCTCTATATCTTTGACTCTTATTCTGATAATCTTTTGAAATACTTTACATATTATCCTCAGGCGAATATTATGTACCTTAGTGTAGCTATGTGTGTGTCTTTTGTGTTTTAGAAGTGATGGTCACCAGAATGTTATATGAAATTTATGTAAAATACTTGAATATGTTAGAGATTTAGGAATAAAATAAGAAGATACAATTTGAAGAACAAAGAGATTTAATTTTGTTATTATCATATTTGCTTGTCTGACTTCTTTTTGTTTAGGTCAATGTGGTTATTATTATTATCATGCGTTATCATTGTTTCCTTAAAGGGTTGCTTTCTATGGTGTTTGGATTTCAGATAGCTTTTTTTGCTTGCTTGAGTCTAGTTTGGAAAGAGTCGCCTCACGGTTGGCCGCTTATCAGCAAGTTTGACGAAATTTCATTTAGTGGGTTCAATCAATCAAAAAGAGAGCGTGACGTTGGAGCAAGGACAGAATCTATGTTTCATCCTCCTCCAGACAGAGTCTACACTCCGTGTCAGAGGATAATCCCATTTTGTGGAGGTGGTATTTTAAGCAGTTATGTCCTGAGAGATAGCCGGTTATTAGGCATAAGTTTGTTCTGCTAAGACTAATTCTGTCTGTGTTTCGCTTGGCGGAGACCTGTCGAATTTATCCATTGTAGTAGGTATTTGACGTGGTAATGTGTTTCTATCATTTGGTTGATGCCCAGCTTATACCGCAGAAAGGTTCTGAGCCCGTCAGTGGAGAAGACGAGCCACCTCTAGCCAGTTCGTCCGCCACTTCATTGCCATCAATTCCGTTGTGCCCCGGCACCCAACATAATGGAAGCATTCGGCGACTAGTTTTAAGGAGAACTCCCATGAGGAGACAGTTCTCCTTTGAGCCCTTTGGCATATCGATGACGTGCACAAAGTTCTATGGCATGTATTTCTGTTTGGAAGATAGTTGGCCACGAGCCCATTGTGACAGATATGCGGGCATTAGCACCGCATATCCCTGCCTGCGGCGCCTGTAGCTTAGTCTGTCTTCGATCCGTCTTTAATTATGTTTTGAGGGTATTAAATTACTATTTGTTTTCCATTCCATTCTGTCTGGTATGATTGTGGAGGAGAGCCTGCGATAACGTAGTTCTTGAGGCATACAATCAGAGTTAGAACATATTTCTATATTTGGTATATTTTTGATAATTGTTTCGTGTCCACTTGAACTCGAAATTGAATTGTGAAAGAAGTTCATGCAAATGGCACTGATTGCTGCTGATTTTTGAATATGAATGTTTAGCGGTAGGAGTCCTACTAGAGCCTCTTGTGCAGCTGTGGGACAAGATTTAACAGCCGATGTTAGAGATAGACACTCCAGTTTTTGAAGTTTATTGCATTCACTGATTGATGATATTTTGGTAAGTTTTGGCCACCATACAATTGCAGCGTAGGTTACAATTGGCCTAACCATGGTGGTGTACATTCAAAAAACTATTTTCAGTGATACACGCCATTTTTTGCCAAAAAATCGTTTGCAAGTCCACATAACTTTGGGAATTCCAATTTAGTCTTCTGTCCAGGCTGATGCCTTGATATTTGACCTCATTGGAGTATTCGAGAGTTGTATTTTGGAGACGCACTGCGCCGAAATCGGGTTTGTACTTCGTTGTGAAAGGAACAACAAAAGCTTTCTGTGGATTTATACGAAAGCCTTCTGTGGCGCACCATCGATCAGTAATTTGAAGAGCATAAGTCATGCAATTTGATATCGTACTACCACTTTTTCCTGTATTAAGGATAGCAATGTCGTCTGCATAGCTGATTACATCGAAACCGGTTGAAAAGAGTTTGATTAGGAGGTCCTCTATTACGAGAGACCATAGTAGCGGGAAAAGAACGCCCCCTTGGGGATAGCCTTTAACAGCTCTGACGTTTTTTAGTGGATTACAATAGAAGCTGATCTTTTGCTAAAACTATTGCCAGCTTTATGTAGAGTGTGGCTTATTTCCACTTTCGTCTTAGAATGAAGACTTTAAGGAACTCTCATGCCGTTGAAAACTCACCTTTTCAGAGTATAATTCTTAGACACTGATTTGCGAATTAGCCGTTGACTTGCTTGGTTATTGCCATGACTTTCCACGTCGAGTTTTTATTTAATAGCAACTAGAGTTCGTTGTGCTTGAAGAGTATAAACTTCAAGCTGGAGCTCCAGTTATACTTTTATGATTCCTCAGGCAATGCATTTTTTAGTTTTGCTGTGCTCTTTTGTAATTTCGCTAATGGAAGAGATTTTCGTCCACTTCTTCAAATGTCGTGCCAAAGATATTTAAATTTTCGCTGGAATTGGCAGCTACAGGAAGATATGTTGTTGGCCTGAAGATGGACTTACTGAATATGATCCTTTTCGTGTGAACTAACGTCTAATCGTCTCTTCCGCAAGGCCCATTTTATGGAGGAGATGTTTGAGGTGTGTTGACCTGATAAGTAATCTGTGAGGAATCTTATATCATGAAAAACTGCATGGTTAGGAATTGTGCGTGTCTTTGGTCTTTTTTTTCTTTGGTTTTCCTGAGACCAGTGACGTTGTTCTGGTAGAATTTATTTTGCCGCACCCTCAAGGAGTGGGCGAACGGAGTATAATGTAATCCCAAAGCATGGTTATGGTCCGACGTAATAAAATGGGAATCCAATTTTGGCTAATTCGCCTGCATATTTCATTCCCATAACTTGGCCATGATCCGAAACCCTGGTCAGGGTGACTTTTTTAAAGCGGCCAGACTTGCTATTATGCCAAAATATTCTGCTACAAACCTATAAGAAAAAAATCCTGAAGCAGAGAGTTTTAATGGCAGGTCTACTATCGGAGAATATCACTGCTCCCTCTATATTTTTGTCAATGATTGTATTTGCAGTGGTTGCAATTACCATAATCTCAGTTCGGAAGACACTCGACCTACAACTAAGCGAGGCCTAAATATATTCGCCACTTTGCCATCGCCCATCGTATTCAATACGTATGCCAGTTAAGACTGACGGTATTTATGGAAGTCATGGAATCTTTCTATTGGAAAGTCTTCTCTTGTTAGAAAAATGTGTTGGAATTTCTGCCAATATAAAAATCTCTTTTAATCCATTTTGTTACTGTACAAATGACAATGTTACTTATCTCGTTGAGAAGAAACCTTGTGCGATATCTTTGAAATGAAGGAATAAAACGTAATGCCGGTGCCGCACAAATTCGCATCGGTCCTACAATCGAAACAAAGCCAAGCCATTGTAGTTGTACGATTTTATGATGTCGGTGTATTGAAGAAATTTCTACCACCGCACAAGAGCTATGCAGGCTAAAATAAGTCTAGCAATTGCAGTGTAGTGTCAGTCGATATACTTAAAATTGAGCCTACATGTTCTACCAAAAGGTTCTGTATATGCCCAAAAAACCTTTGCGCCTTTCAAAAACCTTTTATTTAAATGGATGTTCCAGTTAAACTTTTTATCAAGTGTAATATCTAAATATTTGATCTATTCGAAAATTCTACTAATTACCTTGAAGCGTAATCAAACCCAAGAGATATAAAAGAATTTGTCAAACAAAAGCTGAAGCTATTCTGCGAGCAAGCTGAGCAAAAATTGACGCCACTATAGATTTGTCATTTCAAATCGACAAATCTAAACAAGAGTATTCAAAAAGACAGGAAGAGTCTTGGATTTTAGGACTTATTGAGTTATATGTGAAAGTTCTTCTTGTAAGTATGCCATTAAATTGTCCAAATATAGATGCACTATACTCATGCATATCGTATCAAAAATATCCACAAAATTAGGATAATTTTAAGGGAAAATTATTAGAGAAACATAAAAACTCTTAAATATATAAATTTACTATACATTTCGTTATCCGAACGAACATAACCAACAAATGTGGTCTAATTTGTGACCCTTGTGTTTGGAGTTGGCATGTATGTGTGTATTTTAATGCTCATTTCGTGTTGTATTCATTCATTTATTCATTCCATTCATATGACGTTTACTATAATACTGCGTATTAGCGTTGTCTTGTCGTTGGGATGTGCTTTACGTATCGTACATATGCATGCATATGGGATGAAATGCGTTCATTTGAATGTTGCACATATCGCACATACGTACGTATACATAAATGTCTGGTGCTACACGTATTCATGTGGTCAGTTCTGGACCATAATTTTAATGATAACAGTCATCTATTTACACATATTATTCATGCACACCTCGAATTGTGGTGTGTCCATTTTTATTTGGTCTATTTTGTATGAGCATTCAATGTGCTTAATGTGTTTGCCTGGTATGAAGGCAACAAATAATAAACAAACAAATTTGTGAACTTTTTACGTGTAAACTAATAGTATTTGAACTAAGTATCTGTGCATCTGCAATAGATTCATTCAATTTTGGAATGTATTTTCGTTGTATGGATTTTAATAGCTCTCTACTACTTAATACCTAGGTTGTTCGATATATATTGCAATGTTAGTTTTGCAAGGTGAATCCGAAAGTACGAAGCTACAGTCGAGCTCATATGATATGCCGAGATGAGTCAACAAACGCAGAAAAGTTGTTTGCACTCGTTAATATATTTGACAGTCAGAGCTGAGAAGAATGTTGAACGAGAAATGAGAAAATCATTACAGATATGTTAAAAGAAAGTATTGGATGACCGTCGATCAAAATTACACGAAATAGAAGTGTTGAAAGAAGTTTCAAAAAGTGCAGAGCATCTTATAATTATCGAAAATTTTGTTATGAGAAAATTTGAACTATTTCCTAATGCATCGTATTATTTAAAATTGATAAAATGATTCGCTGGTAAAGTACAGGTCGATACAAATACAATTTCTTTTTAGAAAGAAAATAAAATGAACAAAAATAATTTTTCCCAGGTATTATAACTTTATTAGAAATGGCAAACATGTCCATTATTTAGCCATTATTTATGGAATACATTTGCATTTATGTAGCTTGTCGGTTGGGTGATTTGTACGAACTTGTGGATGGTGTGTGACCTCTAATTCACGAATGAATTGGAAACTGAAGATTTTGATTCGCTCCTGGATTCTCTGGATAACATTAATTTTTTCGGTAGTACAGAAAAAAGTTTTACGGGGTCATAATGCTGCACAGAACCTACTGTATAACATCGCGAAGACGGTTTGCCGAGTTTAGAGCACAAAAGATTGACTCTGTGGTATTTCCTGCCATCCATGTGAAAACACAATTAGTTCAAGTTCATGCTTTCAATTTTAGAAAACCAAAATGCGTTAATCAAGATTCTGTGTTTTAAGCATCATTAAGAAAAAGGTTCAATGATCTCACCTCTTTCAAATCTCCATCAAGAATTTATACCTTTCAATCAGAATTTTACAATATTTCTACGAACGAAAAATATTATTTTCATCACAAAAATTAACATTTGCGTTCTTTGAGTGATATAAGGATGCCAATACTTACATTTAATACAATAAAATATATAGTATATAGTAAATAATATCAACCCTGTTATATGTACATACCTGTACCTACTTGAAGTGATTGTTTGAATACATTTCCAATATAATGGATTTGAATAATACTAATGCCTTTTTTTTTTTGCTTTAATATTTTCTCCTCATTCTATAAGATTTTTATTTATTTATTTTTAATGAAAATTCTTTTATATCTTCTTTATATTACATGTTGTGTATAGTACTCACCTCAAAGATATGTATATAAAAGTAAATCCTTCATTAAAATTTGCTCCATTTTACGAGCAAGTATGTGTACTACATTTCTTTTGAGCCTTTCTCTGACACCACATACGTATGCAGTGTTTTTGTATAATTTAATGTATGTGTTTGCATTTATATTCACACACATTATCTTGTTGTTCAAGTTATTTGCAGTAAAAAAAAAAAATAGTGCGAAAAATCTGAGATTTTAATGAGGACATAGCATATGGGCATTTATAAATATGTACATCGAAAAAAATAGTGTATTATCCTCGAAGGCTCTATTAAATATCGTTCTGATATCTCAGTTTAGTTCGGACGGTTTATCTAACCCAGCAGGTAAAGATTATGAATAACCCCCATTCGGTGTTATGCGGGAGGAGAGGTCATTCCCAATTTTCACTACACAGGAATACCGAGTACAGATATTGTTGTGTAGAGGTAATCCCTTATCGGACTGTCGTAAGTGGCTTTATACTCAACAAATCGGTGGTGTGTGTCAATCTGTTATTCTTGAGTCTTCTGCTGGAATTTGCGTAGTGTGAAAATCAGCTCGATGATTGATTTACCAGATCTGAAGCCACATTGATAAGGTCCGATCAGTGTGTTGAGCAATGGTGAGTACGCTCGATAGGGTCTTGCGTGTGTGATGTTAAGAAAACTTATACCACGGCAGTTGCACAAATTGTAAGGTCTCCTTTCTTATGTACGAGACAGAGAACACTGAGCCTCTAATCATCGGGAATATTTTCATCCGATCATATTCAGCTTAAGAGCTGGTGCTCATAGGTGAGCAGCAGCAGCAGTTCATGACAGGAGGCTCATTGTTTTAAACAACTCGGCCATCAGTACCTCCAGTTTTGTTGTCTTTAAGTCTACAAATGGCCTCTTTGACTTCGTCATGGTCGGATGGTGGAACATGTACACTGTCATCCGTGATTGGGGCGTTTGGAAAATCTGCTCCACTGGTGGAATTGTTCAAAGCGTTGCCATTCAATAGCTTGGGGAAATGTTCTCTTCATAAACTCAGTATAATCTGGATATCTTTATATTCTTACACTCGCATCTATAAGATGACGTCACAATCGCATCATTGAAACTATCTCCTATCTAGATAATCTTTATTTTTTGCGAATACAATATTTATTTGCAGTGTAAATACTTATGTATAGATTTTGTAAAGTTCATTTTTGTTTTCGTACATTGTACACCAATAGTACTACACAGTGCTTTGTATGAATTAAAGTGTATGTATGTATTATCCTATAGTGAGATAGTTAAATATGCTTGTTTATATGTTCGTATATATTTTATAGATATTTTATTTACACATTTTGAAGGTACATGCATGTTTTTATATATTTATTTATTTTTTAATCCGTATATGCGACACATCCTTTTGTTAATTTTTTTTTAGAACAAGGTGGTGGTCTATGATGTACGAGTATGTATATGTATAACAAAAAAAAAGTGCGCGTTGGTATACATATGGTATATGCAAGTCGTATTAGTAGCAAAAGTGCATTCGTGTATTATCTACAACAACATCATCAACATCATTATCATCATCATCAACAACAACAAATCAAGAACATGAACATGATGTTCATTAACATTGTCATTGCAACCGTCAGCCTAATGCAGATGAATGAATACAATTACATATAATACGAAGAACATACATATGTGCAATACATATAGTAGAAGCCGAAGAAGCAATATGTAGAAGACACACTAAAAGGTTATATATTTACTCGTATACAAGTGCATATGTATATGTACATGTATTAATGTAATGCAGTGGTTATATAAATATAAAAGTGTTGCACACTAATTAGTTGTGAATTTGTAATCTTTTATAAAATTGAGCAAATAGAAAAACTCATTTTTAATACATACAATTAGTAGGTAGTACCTATACATGTTTTTCAAATATACGAAATATATGAAATATTCGCACATAAAAAAATCAAAGAAAAAAATCTAGTAACTCTTTTCAAAAAATGTTTTTGATAAAACATATGTCTTTAGAAATTCACATATTACGTAAGTACACCTCTCATATTTTCTATAGTATACAGAGTGAAAAGGCATTAATTATATGTAAATATATTTTAAGAGGTGTCTTCACTAATTTTAATCATTTCACTCACAACATGATGAGACTTTTCATCGAATAATATCAGGTCAGCCCATAAATTCGTGCGTTCTTCTTAGGTGGTTTTAAAATAAATAAAAAAGAAGTTTTCAGTATTTATTAATCAACGTTTTGAGCAAATTTTTAATTCCCTGCTCAAAAAACTGTTTGTTCTTGGAGCCAAAATACGCCTCGATATACCGTTCTATAGCTTCTTTTCTTTCTTATTACTTAAATGGAACTGAAGTCCGCGGAAAAGATGATAATCGCATGATGTAATATCTGGAGAGTATGGTGGATGCGGCTTTAGCTCCTACCCTAGCTCATTCAGCTTGCCTAAGGTCTGTCTTGCGGTATGCAAGAGCCATTTTTCGTCCAATAGTTACAATACGGTTCAAAAAACTCTAATTTTCAAACCGCTGCAGCAGCTGAGAACTCACATTCACTCTCTGCTGAAGGTTTGCCACGGAAAGTTTATGCGAAACCCATTTTCCCCGCTTTGGAACCTTGCTCAATTGAACCAGGTGCCTGTAAACTGTGCCATGCGATGAATTTAACCTTCCAGCCATCATATCGACTGTCAAACTTGACTCAGCTTCCACGAGTTCCAGCAAGGCGTCGGAGTTAAAGGCCTCAAGACAACCAGGGCCTTGGGCATCCTCAACGTCAAAATCACCCCTTAGGAATTTGGAAAACCTTACACTCACGGTATTCTTCCCATGTGTTTATTTTTGCAGCAGCAGTTGTTGCATTTTTTCCACTTTAGGCTTTTTATGAATTTAAGCACTGCCGGAGGTTTTATTGATTATCACGCGATATATTTTTCCATCATAATTATAATAGGGACTAGCTCAAGTAATTTCAACTCTAAATTAATTAACGTGGTAGTATTTATGTTAATGACATTAAGGGCCATTTTCACAGTAGCAAGTTAACTCATAGAATAGAGTTAAGTCACAGCTTTCAGCGGCAAACTGTTAGTTAATTCTATTGTATGAGTTAACTTGCTTCTGTGTAAGGGGCCTGGTTTCCGACATACTTTTTATATAAAGCATTAACAACTTTAATTTTTTTCGCTAAGCCTTGTGGTAATGCAATTTCTGCTTCTTTTACAGCTTTTCCAAATGATTGCTTGAAGGAATAGGGTTCAAAATTCACCATTTCTTTCGCATAATTTTTTATAATCTTTTTCCCTTTTTTCTTTCAGTGCAATTTTTTGTTACTTTTTGTCAGTTTAGATAGCTCTACACTCCGCCTTCTCGTCCTCTCAGCTGCTTTATAGCGATATTCTTTAAATTTTTCGGGATCTCTTTTAATTTTTTGTAAGTGCCGTATTGAAGCTTGTCTTCTAGTCTCTAGGCTAGTGTTTTATCCATCTTCTTAAATATGTGCGTATATGTAGGAAATGAATATTAAAATATTGAATAAAATTTATTTTTGAATAATATATACACATACTATGATGAACGCTACATATTTATAAGATAATTATACAAAGTAATTTTTTTCTAAGTAGAGGCCACTAAATTCATTTAAGGGGGAAGACCACTTTGATGGTTTGAAAAAATCGAATTTTCAAAAAACGGCTTCAGTATTTCAGTGCGAAATTATATGGAGAATAACCTGCCTATCTAACTTTTGTTCCAGATTCACTTGCCACGGGTCCAGATGTCCCACCTATGGGGAAAACCGGGCTGGAGGTTGGCAACGCGACCTGGTGCAGCGTGTACAGGGAGCCCGAGATCCAAGCAAAAAAAAAAAAAAAAATTGACATTTATTGTAAAAAAGATAACTAATAAAATCATATAAAACATTTTATCATTGCAAGTTGTTTTAATGCTGTAAGAAAATTCCGAAAATACTTCATTTTCCGACAGCTCAAGGTGGTCTTGCCCCTTAAAATTTACAAACACGTGCTTACAACAATCACGAAGTACTGATCAAAAATGTTGATTTTGGTACAAGAACGCGACAATGGAGTATCAATGAAAACAAAATAGAAATTTGCTGTTATTCGCGCTTAATTTTATCCGTTTACGTTTTTTCTGTATTTATTTATCTTTGTTAGAATGAGTTTATTACATAAACGCAACCACAACACAAAATGATAAAAATGAAATGCTATTAAAAGAGCTAAAAGCAAGAAAAACATATTTCGAGTTTTCATGCTAAGTTTTCCATAATTCCAAATTAGATCAACTGTAAATATGCTATATTGTAATAATTTCGACATTTCGTTAAAGTAATGTTAGGTTTTGATCACGGTGGACGCTTCTGTGGAAATGCTCATATGTAAAGCAAATGAATCATAGTTAATTAATAAATAAACTAAATTTATAGTATCTCATTATTTATGACAGTATTGCCATTCACATATATAATTTGCACGAATTAAAGTCATAATATTTGTGCAAAATTTATAAGCAATTATTATACAAACATATACGAGTATGTTCGCACGTGAGCAATGAAAAAGGAAAAAAAAAAAAATAAAAACTCTGTTCATTTTAGTTAAATTGTGCGCTTATTTTTGTGTAAATCAATTTGAAGAAAATTATTTCCCGCATGAACAAAAAAAAAAAAAAAATAAAAATAAAATCAAAAAATGATAAAAAAGAAAAACTAAGAACAAAAACAATTCAAAGAAAATATTCGTCTTCTACTGCAATGCATTAGTTAGTTTGCAACACACGTATGCACAACAACAGCAACAAGCATTGACATGTTCTCTTCCAGTTCAGTTGTATGTTCGATGCATTTTTGAAAGGATTTGCAAAAGAGGACATGCCATACATATCTATGAATTTGTATGTAGCTACATTCGTACATGCATACGTACATACATCATGTCACCCTAAGGCTAAACGTTGTGCATTGGTTACTGCCATTATTTCTACTACTAAGTTTACTACTATCATTACATACACTCTATATGAGTAGGTAGCACTTGTACGTACACAGTCATATGTATTGCGACACTACACTGGCTCGACTGTCTGCGTGTTTGCCTGCCTGCCTGTCTGTATGTCTGAGTTCCAACCTCACAAATGAAATTAGGTGGCAAAACTTTTGTTATTTCGTTATCAGATCACGTGCGCGCAAAATGCGCTCACTCTTGTCGCTTTCTACTGTGTTTTGTGTTCCACTACAGTACGAACGCAGTAGGTACGCCTTCTCTCTCTCATATTATTACATTGCACAACCGGTAAGTTCAGTCTTCTTGGAAAACGCGTGCATAAACAAACCGTCATGCACATGGACACACACACACACACACACAGATGCATTGAGCGTGAATCAACTGATGTGAGTTATACAAATGTTTCAGGTGAATTGTATTCAAGCAGGTGCAATATTAATGTAAATACGATTGTATATACTCGTCCATATGAGTTTTTACAGTGGCAGGCAAAAGTGAATATTTTTGAAGTCTGACCAGTCAATGGACCACCACTCGTGCAAATAATTTTAAGTCTATTGTGCTGTGGAATCCCAGGATCACTTAGAACAACACCAACGTTAGTACTAGAAGCGATTCCTCATTTCACGCCACTCGATTTATTCGGGAAACAGATGGTGGCAAACTCGGCAGTACGACTCAAAGGCTTGCACCACTTGTAGTCTGGGTCAGTACAATATCGAAATATCTCTTGATTATGTCAACCCCCCATTTACGCATTTGAACGGAAATTCCAAATTTATTTCCCCGAAAGGTACGTCTGGGAAACAAGAGGACCTCCGCCACTCTTTACTATCATCCTTACAGATGGTTCAAAACTGGATGGGAGGGTGGGAACGGAGGATCTCAACCTTAATATCTCATTCCGCCTGCCTGACCACTGTAGTGTGCTTCAGGCAGAAGTAAAAGCTATTAATACTGCACTCACTTTGGTTACATTTGTATCTTGAGTAAGAGCCAAGCTGCTAACAAAGCTCTGAACTCAATGGACCACCACTCGTACATTTAATTTTAAGTCTATTGTGCTGTGGAATCCCGGGATCACTTAGAACAACACCAACGTTAGCACTAGAAGCGATTCCTCATTTGACGCCACTCGATTTATTCGGGAAACAGATGGTGGCAAACTCGGCAGTACGACTCAAAGGCTTGCACCACTTGTATTCTGGGTCAGTACAATATCGAAATATCTCTTGATTATGTCAACCCGCCTACGTCCGGACTACATGTGACCGGTTTCTCTAATAGAGAGGGCGGCCACACTAACCTAACCTAACCAAGCCCAATACACATACGATGTAATTGTCATGGAAATAAAGCTCAAATAATTTACTTGTATAATTCGTATGATCTTGCATAGGAATTATAGGATTTAAGCGTCTCTTCTGGCAACATTTTATAATCGTAGTAACCATTTATTACATGGCGACGCTTCGTACGATTTCGTCAGTGAAGGAGATTTGCCGAAAACCCCAATCACGGATGATAGGGTAGAGGTCTATCCACTACCCGACCATGATGAGCTCAGAAAAGTCACTTCTAGGCTGAAAGACAGCAAGGCTGCAGATACTGATGGCCTACCTGCCGAGTTGAAGAAGACCGCGGGCGATGAGCTACTCACATGGATGCATCAACACATAAGCAGAATATGATTGGATGAAAGCATGCCTGTCCCAAACATAAGAAAGGGGATCATGCAATTTACGCCAACTACCGTGGTATAGGTCTTATTAGATTGAAACCAAAGCTTAACAACCTCATTGGACCATATCAGTATGGCTTCAGATCTGGTAAATCTGCCGTCGACCAGATTTTCACACTACACCAAATCCTGTAGAAGACCCAAGAGAAACAGATCGACACACACCATCTATGTATTATTTATAAAGCCGTTTTCGACAGTCCGATAATGAGTTCGATATTTCTAAGAAGCTCATTCGTCTTTACAGAATAACAAATTTGGAAGGACCTCTCCCCGCCGTTCAATATCGAACGGGGTTTCAGACAAGGTGATTTTTCACCGTGCGATTTTTTTAAAATAAGAA
This sequence comes from Megamerina dolium, assembly GCA_963854835.1. Taxonomy (NCBI): domain Eukaryota; kingdom Metazoa; phylum Arthropoda; class Insecta; order Diptera; family Megamerinidae; genus Megamerina; species Megamerina dolium. Next base: position 1,876,110 of record OY978529.1, on the reverse strand, counting down.
AATAATACGAGCTACGACATAATGGCACTGTGTTGAACAAAAGTGTCATGCTGTTGGTGTATGCCGATGATATTGACCTAATTGACATGAATAGAGAGCAGTTAGTGCAGCAATCTCAGAGTTGGAAAGAAAGTGGCGTCGAATTGGTCTTAACAGTAAAGAGTACCGACGTCTTAGGTAGCGCGCCACTGTTGATAACTTCACTTTTAAAGTAGTGAAAGACATTGTTTATCTTGGAACCAGCAGCATTACCATCTGAGCTGACGTCAACCTGAAGAGTCGCTGTTGCTAATAGGTGCTACTGTGGGCTAAGTAAGTAATTGAGAAGTAGAGCCCTCTATCGATTAATGAAAACCACACTCTACAGGTCTTTCATCATGCCTGTCCTTACATATGATGCTGAAGCCTGGACAATTTCCACCTCTGATAAGAGAATGCATGGAGTTTTTGAGAGAAAAGTCCTACGCAAGATCTTTGGACCTATTTGCGTTGGTGGCGAGTAACGAATAAGGTAAAACCATAAGCTGTATGTGCTGTATGCCAACACCGACTTAGTAAGGCGCATCAAAATTCAGCGACTGCGTTGGCTAGGTCATGTCGAGCGAATGGAAGAACACGCTCCAGCTAAGAACGTATTATATTCGGAACCCGTTGGCGAATGAAGCAGAAGAGGCAGACCTAACCTTAGGTGGAAAGACCAAGAACTGGAGAACTTGACGTGGATTGAAATTTCTAAATGCCAGCTAGCAAAGGACAGTGGTAGCTGGCGAGGCATGCTAAATTCGGCTTAAATCGATTTTCTGTTGTAATGGCCACAGATGTAAGTAAGTAACCATTTTGCTCGCCACTGTACATAATCACAGGGAGATATATGTGCCTACATTTGGTGTAAGCATTTGTAAAATGTGGCAAAATACTGTTATCGTTGCTTCGTAGAGGACAACATAAAAAATGAGAGAACAGAAGAAGAAACACATACACATAAATACAAGATTATCGCAATTGATAGGCATAAGACGAGGTGCAACCAATGTGTTTTGTATGTGTAGTAAGTTTTCTTGTGAAAACAAAAAAATAAAAACCCTTATACCAATACACTAAACAAACACATATACATTTTTACACGCACATTGAGATTTTTATTTGTACCATACTTACATAGAGATTTGGCTGAATACTTTGCTTCTTACTACATACAATAACTTCTTCTCTAAGTTTATTTGTATTATGTTAAAATCATTGTCGCTACTTTTAAATCGCTCACGTGTGCATTTAAATGTGATTTATTCTACCATTTACTATTCTACCTATACATACATTCTGTCAAATAAGTACCCGGAAATTCTCATTTTTAATTTTCCCTCTGAGAATATTCTCATTTTTAATTTTCCCTCTGAGAATATTTCAAAAAAAAATTTTTTCCCAAGTTGGCACAACTATCAGCCACTATTCTGTGAATTTTTATTGCTATGTGTCATTTAGTTTGGTTACGGCGTCATTAGGAACAAGTCAACCTTTTGTGTGCTTGAGTTTTGTAAACTTGAGATTTCGACATGGTTGAATCACCAAATGTTTTTTTTCAACATTTCCAACGTTTTGACACAAGAAATTTCGTTTGAAACACAAAATTTCACACAATCTCTTTGTTCGATATTTTTATCCATAGTAAAAATCGCAACGCACACAAAAGGTTGACTTGACTTAAATGACACATAAATGACACATAGCAATAAAAATTCATAGAATAGTGGCTGACAGTTGTGCCAACCTGGGAAAAATTTTTTTTTTGAAATATTCTCAGAGGGAAAATTAAAAATGAGAATTTCCGATTTCCGGGTACTTATTTGACAGAATGTATACTAGCTTTCTTATGCGACTAGTTAGTTTTCTGAAAATAGCGCAAAATGTCCAAGAGTAATAGCTACACCAGCATGCTGTATTATTGAAGCAAAAAAGAGACTGAGAATGGGAGGGGTTAATGTAACAAAAACAACACAGAGTAATCTGAATTGCCACAAAGTCTATTAAAACTAAAGTTTTGTCATTGGCGTGTCGATCTGATTAAGATGTGTATGCATGCATGTACAATAGGGTGGATCAAATTGTATAGAGTAAAAATTTTGACAACATGCCTTAGCGAAAAATTTAAAATCTGGTTGATTTGGTTAAGCTTCAATTCCAAAGGAAGCAAAAAGAAATTTAGAGTGAGTGGGTCAAATTTTTCATCATGATAGGGTCGATTCCTGAGTGTTATATGTAGATTTTAAACTGCTCTTGAGTGCATTTTCTATGGGCGCCTCGTTAAGGAAAGTAAAGAGTAAGTATATTTGAAGGAAATATTGTGGAAATATTGTTCTACATTAAAAAAGTAAAATGTTTGTGTGTGAACCCCTCTAAGAGAGGAAAATAGGTGATAAGATTGATGGGGGAAAATGTTGGAGAAGAAAAATTAATGAGGATCAGTGATAAGTTTTATCGCTTTTACGATTCCTAGGATTCTATGAGGTTATTTGTCGATTCTCTGGTGTATTTTTGTTTAATTTATTTGCGAACCCCCTCAAGGAGTAAAAATAGGAAGCAAGTATATTTGAAGAAAATATTAAGGAGGTAATATTATTGAGGCTTGATCATAATTCTCATCATTCTAGAGTCGATTTCTGTTGATTTCTGCGCTACAATGGGGTTATTTGTCAATTTTAATGTGTTTTTACGTTCATTTTGTATGAAAACCCCCTTAAGGGGTGAAGATAAGTCATAAGTATATACAGACAAAATGTTTGGACGCTAAATTTCGAGTAATTGGGTCATATTTTTCATCATGATAGGGTCGATTCCTTAGCAACTATAGTGTTATTTGTAGATTTTATGCTGCTGTTTTGAGTGCATTTTCTATGGGAGCCTCATTAAGGAAATTGGAGAGTAAGTATATTCAAAGGAAATATTGTGTGGAGATATTGGGTCACACTTTTCAGCGTTTCAGGTGTGATTCTTGGGTGGTTATGGGGTTATTTATTTATTTTCAGTTGTTTTTGCATTCATTTCGTGTGGGGGGGGATGTCCCTGAACTTTAGAGGAGTATGTTTGCTCAATATGCTGGCGAGAAAAAGGACATAGGTGCCGATTATATAATCCGCCAGTTATTTTGATAGGAAATTTGAAGCTTTGTCTTTATACAAGCGTTTTGGTCTGTTATGATCACAAAGCACTTTTGTCTTTTCAAAAAAGTAGACGTGGCCAAATCTGGATTTTTTTTTATGATTCTTGTAAAAAATGTTTAAAAATATCCAAATTTTATGTTTTTTGTCGAACCAGGGTATTTAAAAATTTGATCCACCTTAATGTCGTATTAAGTTTGTGCTTAAATTTACTCAACTGCACGTATGATCTGTACTCAATCATTATTCGGGTGTGTTACTCATACGACATGGTATATATGGTGGCACATTATATTCTTTATATAAATAATTTAGCGAGTTTTATTAATAAATTTGGTTCTACATCCATATAACATTGAATTAACATACGAACTGAAGCTGCAATAGCATGAAGATCGTAGTAATTTTACTGATTGGATGTTGGTGCATCTTGAGGATCGACCCAACATGTAGCAAAAAGCTCTCGTTAACGGTGAAGCACATTTTTGATGAAACGTTGACCTTAAAAATAGCCAAATTGCCATATTTCGTGAGAGAACAGTCGGCAGGAGTATCAAGAAACTCAGAAGAAAGTAAATATAAAAATTCCATACCAAAATTGTTAGAAGCTAATTTATTACAATAACAACAACAAATAACAAATATATAAGTTAAAAAAATTGTTTAATACTCCTTCTTAGAGATCAATATTTTTATTATTTGAATGCAACTGGAGTTTTTCTGTGAGTGTGACATCATTTCTTTTCTTAGAAAGGCATATTTGTATCTCAGATAAAATATTTCTTTTACACCTTCCCACCGATTTTATTAGATTCGAATTTTTCTTATATAAATTATATTGATTTTGATAATTTGCTTTGATGGTTTGACGTTGCGTTGCCAATTGATGTGATAATTGTCGATCAGCTGTGGCAAACCATTTTTCATAGACACCGATTGGATCTAGTTGCCAGAATTTATGAAATGTAATTGGTCTATCAATTTCCAATAGTTCATCAGCATAATCATTAGGGCGTGCCTGAAAATATTGTAGACATTTATCGATAAATTGCACCATAAAAATAAATGAATAGTAAATGCATAAAAAACCATAAAATTTACCTGATGAAATCTTGGCGTATGTATGGCTGCAATTTGTAATGCATTTAAACATGAACCCAATATCATATCATCTGGTGCAGATTCCGATGGACACGAACAATACTCTAAAATGCGTTCAACAGTTGGCAGACTCATTGCAATACCACCACCAGCGGTGATATAATTGAAACCATCGGCTGCATGTAATCGATAACCATAACGTTCACCCAAATAGATCTCTTTGTGGGCATCGAAACAGCCAAGTATTTCACAAACGCCAGCAACACTGTATGTACGAGTGACGAGAGAATGAATAGACATCGAGTAGAATGAGTTATGGGTGAGATTATCAGTATTATCAACAAAAATTGATTGGCTTTTCTCATATTATAAAAAAAAAACAAAAGAAAAATCATACAAAAAAAAAAACCGAATTAAAAAAAGGCCAAGTCATATTTGTTTAATTGAAATTGAATTTATTTTTTAATACGATATAATAATCGTATGACTACTGCTACTTCCATCTCACGAGTGACTATCAATTGTGTACCATCGTACCATATGTTTGAATTCATATAAGGTCTAGTAAAAAGAAATCCATTATATTTGCATTAAATTGAAGGTTTTATTTAGCATAGTTAGAATCATTCGATTTAGATCAAATATACACCATTTTGTTCGATAACTTGTTGCCATTTTGAAGGTAATTTCATAATGCTACTCTCATAGAAACCCGCGTCACTATTGACAAAAAACTTAGTCGATTTTCACAAGTTTCTCTTGAGTCGAATTTTTCACGCAATCCTGATGGAACACAATTCCTCTCCTATTGGCCAAAGCTGGCCGCTTCAGGGCGATTGCTTCCTTCACACGGTCCAATCGTTGACAGTACAGGTCCGAATTAAGAGTTTGGCCTTAGGGGAGCAGCTCATAGTAGATGATTTCCTGCCAATCCCACCAAATGCATAGCAAAACCTTCCTGACCGTCAATCCTGGCTTGGCCACCGTTTGCGCCGGCTCACGGCAATTCGATCACGACCGTTTTAGCTTGACATTGTCGCAAGTGACCCACTTTTCATCATCAGTAACCATCCGCTTCAGAAATGTATCGATTTTGTTGCGATTCAGCAGCGATTCGCAGATGGAAATTCGGTCCATGAGGTTTTTTTGCGTTAACTTGTGTGGCACCCATACATCGAGCTTCTTTTTGTATCCAGCTTTATTTAAATGGTTCCAAACGGTTTTTTGTGCAATGTTTAGCTCCTGGGCAATAGACTCGACTAGGCAATGACGGCGTGGTGCATTTTTGATATCAAAATTACCGGAACGGAATCGACGAAACCAAAATTGCACTTGATTGACTGTTACACTATCAGGACCATAAACACGATTCAAATTTTCAGCCGTCTGGTTTGCGTTTTCGCCTTTATCGAAGAAAGTCTGTAAAATATGGCATATTTTCTCTTTACTGGTGTCCATCTTTGATGCGTGCTCAAATAATACTGAGTCAAGCAATCACAAAACTGCCCGAAAAGTTTATTTAGTACGAAATCCTATCTTTCTAACGCCATCTAGCGTAACCGGAACGCACTTATAGAACGCTGGATACAGATTACTAAATGGAAAAGAAAAGATTACTAATTGGAAAAATAATGGATTTCTTTTTACTACACCTGATAGGCGCATATAATCTTAGTAATAATTTACACATTTTACAACACCACAAATGAAATTCGCTTAATCCTTTTACATGCCAACTTAATTGAAAAAAAAAGTAGAATAAAATGGAGTCGATTTTAAATTGAAATGCTTGTGAAATTCAAATTGTAACATTCACACACTCAAGTATCATCGAACTTTATAGTTCGAATATTTAATATTTAAAGTAATTTTGAGATTGAACTACAGTAAAACATACTGTATCTAATGTATTAGTAATGAGAATTTAAAAACATTTTATTTTAAAACTAAACTTAAAATAAAATTTTCTAGGTCAGCTCCACTAAGGCGTGCAGATAGAGGTTAAGTATATTTGGGGAAAATGTCTTGGCAGAAGAATTAATAAGGATCGATTACGTATTTAATCGCTTTAGTGGTGATCCCTGGGAAATTAGGGGGTATTTGTTGATTTTCATATGATTTTAAGTTCATTTTGTATGAGAGCCTCCTTAAGGGGTTTAGATGGGGATTACACATGAGTAGCAAAAATGAATGGGAGTCAGTCATACATGATAAGCCATTTAAAGTTTTGAATTAGAAACTGGCTATAAAAATAAAAAAAAATAATATTTTTTAAAAAATCATGATTTTATTAGAAAGATTTGACTTTTGATTTACAGTACCACATCCGATCAACCCAGCTTCAATATCATGAATGGCAACTTCGCTTGCGTGTTTCAAGACCTTCATCGTCTCTTGCTGGTTAGCGTAACACTTATCCTTAACGGCTCCCCATAAAAAATAGTCCAATGGGGTCAAATCACAGTTCCGAGGTGGCCGGACCATAAACCACACCAAATAGCAACTCGTTGTGGAGGCACTGTCTTCTCAACAATCATGTGTGGTTCCTCTGATTCCCAAATTCGAAAATTTTGCTTATTGACATAGCCATAAATTGAAGCTCAAACAATCGAATAGCTTGGGCTTCAAACATATTTCAAACTTTAAATGGCCCAATCTCTGCGGACCCCCCCAATGCGGACTCTGGAAAGAGCGAGAGCAAGTTTCAGGTAATTTTAAGTTGATTTTGTATGGAAGACTTCCCAAGGAGTTCAAATAGGAAGTAAGTGAGTCCAGACAAAATGTTAAGTGGCTAAAATTAATGAGTGTTGGCCATACCTACCTCGGAGTGGTGACAGCGGATTTTTATTTTTTAACGTCAATTTTGTAGGGGAGACGAAATAAGAAATGAAAATTGGGATAACTAAGCTCAGAAAAAATAAACGAGATGGAAAATTAATGGAGGTCGGCGTTACAATTCAACTCCCTATAGCCCTTTCTGGGTATTTTATTGAACACTTCGACCGAAATAATTTTTGGGGTTAGAAACGATAATACAATCTGAGCAAGTTAAACCAAAATTAGATTCGAATAACTCAGTTATTTTCCCTTTTTTTCTGTAGCCAAAAAAAAAAAAAATCATAACTTTGACTATTTGCAATAGATACCAATAAATGAATAGTCGTTTGAGTCAAACTTTCATTCACTTTTAAAAATATTGCTGCAAACCATTATAATTTTTAACAATATATTATTGTTTAAGCAAGAAAAATGCGATAAATGTGTTGAATTTAAGATAGTCTTATCAAAACCTTGAAATATTTTCATTGAGTTAGTGATCAAAACCATGCAAAAGGAACTGTGAATGCATTCATTGACAAATCAAATTTGCTAATGACTAAAAATAAATTATCGAATAATTAAATTAATTGAAAAATGCATTTTTTACGTTCAAATTAATCAGCCAATTTGTTTCAAGTCTAATGTATTAACTTTTTTGAATTATAAATCAAATCATTGAATGCATTCAATCTGAAATAATTCAAAAAAATTAAAACCATGCAAGGCAAAGTAATTACAAGTCAATATGCATTCAATTTGAAATTTTAAATTTTGTCTGAATTCAAAAAAAGTCTTTAAATTTTTCACTAGAATGATTTTGAATGCAACTTTTTAACTTAAAGTTACTAGCAAATTGCGTTATTTAGTGAATGCATGTGCAAAACTTTATGCAATTTAATCGAAAATGCATTCTTGAACAGTTCTGCAAATATATGGAATACTGTGGCAACAACATTTGCATACATATGTAGATATTTGAGAAAAAAAGTAGTGTGTAAACATATTCGTACTCACCTCAATAGGGTATCATCATCACTGAGGAATAACCATTCAATTTTTGTTGAATTCTTTTGCAAATAACTACGATTCATTTGTTTAATATCCTTCAAGGCTAATTTGAAAATTGCCAAAGTTTTACTACAATGGCCCATTTCCGTATTGGGAATACCAGTGTCGATAGTTGGTATATTAGTATCTGCATAAAATATGATAAGCAAAGAGAAGCAACATGTGAGTGGTTGATTGGTTGATTGAGTCTGTTCGAATACTTGTATGATGAGTCTGATGGGTTTGTCTCAAATCAATGCGGTTCTGTATGTCAGGGAGTGTGTGTGTGTGTGTGTGTGTGTGTGTGTGTGCCCGAGCAGGTATACTTGAATTCATACATATGTAGATATTTTGTGGTGCCACAATACAAGTGTCAAGAAAGAGAATTGCTTTAATTGTTTTCATTTTGAAGCAACGAATATTGTTGAACTTATTGAATTGTTTGATTTCATATTCAATTCAATACACGTTCATCCACACGTATCGAACCATACATGGGTCTAGTAAGTATTTTATAGTATATAGAAGGTGTAGTAAAAAGAAATCCATTATTTTTCCAATAGATGGCTTTAGTAATCTGTATCTCGCACTGTATAAGTGGGATCGGATTACTCTAGATGGCGTTAGAAAGATAGGATTTCGTACTAAATAAACTTTTCAGACAGTTTTGTAATTGCTTGACTCAATATTGTTTGAGCACGCGTCAAAGATGGACACCAGTAAAGTGAAAATACGCCATATTTTACAGTTTTTCTTCGATAAAGGCGAAAACGCAAGCCAGACGGTTGAAAATTTGAATATTGTTTATAGTGCTGATACTGTAACTGCCAATCATGTATAATTTTGGTTTCCGTTCCGATTACGTTGCGGTAATTTTTATGTCAAAGATGCATCACGCTCTGGAAGGCCAATTGTCAAAAATATCGATAAAATAATAGAAATCGTCGAGTCTGACCATCATGTAAGTACTGTTTCTATTGCCCAGAAGCTAAACATTGCACAAAAAATCGTTTGGAACCATTTAAATAAGGCTGGATACAAAAAGGAAGCTCGATGTATGGGTGCCACACGAGTTAACGCAAAAATACCTCATGGACCGAATTTCCATCTGCGAATCGCTGCTGAATCGCAACAAAATTGATCCATTTCTGAAGCGGATGGTTACTGATGATGAAAAGTGGGTCACTTACGACAACGTCAAGCTAAAACGGTCATGATCGAATTGCCGTGAGCCGGCGCAAACGGTAGCCAAGCCAGGATTGACGGTCAGAAAGGTTTTGCTATGCATTTGGTGGGATTGGCAGGGAATCATCTACTATGAGCAGCTCCCCTAAGGCCAAACTCTTAATTCGGACCTGTACTGTCAACGATTGGACCGTGTGAAGGAAGCAATCGCCCTGAAGCGGCCAGCTTTGGCCAATTAGAGAGGAATTGTGTTCCATCAGGATAGCGCCAGGCCACACACATCTATAGTGACTCGCCAGAAGCTCCGGGAGCTTAGTTGGTAGGTTCTTATGCATCCACCTTATAGTCCGAACCTGGCATCAAGTGATTACTACCTGTTCCAATCTATAGCTTGGTGCCGTAGCTCAGTGGTTAGTGTGTTCGCCTTCTGATCTGTAGGTCGTGGTTCAATCCTGGCTGATGCATAACAAATTTAATATCGATAAGATTTTTCTTTCGAACGGTACCCACCTGTCGGCAAGCAATTGGCAATTCTTCCGACACTAACAACTTGCTATGAAAAAGCTTCTAAAAGAACTCTGTTACAAAGCTCAGAAAAAGTGATGTCAGTGATGTGTTCTGCCATTCGGAACCGGCTAAAATAAGTAGGTCCCTTCTAATACTGTCCAAAATTTAAGACGCACAACAGTAATGGAAGAGAGCTCGGCCAATGAGCCCTTTGGGGCTTTAAGTGCCACATATTTATTTATTTATTTTGTCTATGGCGAATGATTTTGCTGGTGAAAAATTCGCCTCAAGAGGAGCTTGTGAAAATCGATTGTCCCATTTTTTTGCCAATAGGGACGAGGGTTTCTATGAGAGTAGCATTATGAAATTACCTTCAAAATGGCAATAAGTTATCGAAGAAAACGGTGCATATTTTATCTAAATCGGATCATTCTAACTATGCTAAATAAAACCTTCAATTTAATGCAAACATGATGGATTACTTTTTACTAGACCTTATATGTATGTAAGTAAATACATTTGTATGTCGGAGAAACTCACCTGTAATATCACTAAAATATCTTTTATGTATAGTAAATGGTATCCATGTTGCCTCTAATATTGGTATTCTATCTTGATGAAATTTCTGGCATGTTTTTATGGCAAAATAGATTTGTTCAACACCAACCCTATGCTGAAAGATAAATAGAGAATGAGGAAAGTGAAATATTAAATTTAAATTAATTTGGCTAAAATATTGGTATGCATTGTCTATTGGACAAATACTATACCTATAACATATTTTTTTAATGTTTTATGGGTACCTTGTGCTTATAAACTGTATGCTTATAATTAAGTATAATAACAGATTCTAGAGAAGAAAAAAAACTAGATTGTCCACTAAATGAGATAAAAATTGTTATACTCATTTACCTCAAACGTAGCTGGCAGCAGCAGACTGCGACTAAAAGATGGGATCTTATAGAAGATTAATGGCAAAAAATTAACTCCTTGTGCTCATTTAGTGGACTCGATTCAGAAGGTCGAATTTTTCATGACTTTTCCATAAGCCGACTTAATGTAGACCCACAGCAGAAAGTCTGATGCTGTTAAATATGACAATTTCTCTGGGAAGCAAATGTCTGGCAAGTTGCTCCACTTTCTTGAAATCATATGTCCTCCGGATCCATATCGTGTAATTCAGACCAAAAATGGTTGCGAGTATGGATCGATTGCATGGAAAGACGTGCCTGAACAAAATATCACACAAATATCACACTCTAGAAATCTTTTATAAAGCTTTTTCTCACGTATGACGCAGAAAATTGGACGACTTGCCCATAGATGAGAGGCTGTTTTGAGGAAAATCCCTTACCATACTTTTGTGACTATTTGTGAGGCCGCCGAGTATCGTATACGATTTCACCACAAACTATATTGACAAGTATAACGATAATAAGGACAAAGTGGTGCATTAAGATCCAGCAGCTATGCTAACTCGGTCATATCGACCGAATAGATGTTATGTTCGTTATCCGGTGGCATTCGTTGAAGGGGAGGGGGAATCTAAAAGTAAAGCGTTGGAGGATCTGACAGTGTAATAGGACTGATTGCCGGAAAGCTTTGCATGTTCGGTAAATAAGAAGAAAAAGATTATGAAGATTAAAACGGAAAAAGAAGAAGAAGTCCAAAAATCCTTCGGACGCCATGACGACCCTTGTCATGTTTGCGGCATGCTATGCTCTGCATCAAATTGGATTTTACGTGGATACAAACGCAAACTCTTTTGCAAGGTTCAATCAGTTTTGGTGGTAGAAAGGAGCAGCTAATGGGACTTGGGGTTTCTGATTGGAAGACCGTCGTACTGTAGCAGTTTACGTTCTGAAGCGGGGGTTCAGCTTTGTGTTGCATAGCTCTTCGATATTTTTGAGCATCTAATGGGTGGTTTGATAAAAAAATCGAAGATCAATGACAGCGCTGTCCCGAAAAATGTCATAGTCATAATTTTTCGAAGTTTGGACATAACTATTAAGAAATGCTTCTATATTTTCGTAGGGAATATTCTATAATTTTGCGCTCCTAACAGCTGGATTGTAATTAATTTAAATAACACTTGAGCGCCCTTCTGCAATCATTCCTTCAGATCAAAATTAGTAGATCTGGATCGGAGGCCTGGGCATTTACAAAGTTTCTCTGGTTGATCACAGCCTTGCAAATTTATGTCGTAAGAGATGGCAACTCTGTTAGCACATTCTCCAGTTACCCAGAAGCTAGTTGATATTGCTGCCAGTGTTGTTGAATCCTTCCATTTGTAATTTTAATGAATTGTTCTGACTTTCCCTTTCTGATTGGCTTTTCATCCTTGAATGGTTTGTCTTTCCCAAAAGTTAATTTTACGAATGTGTAAATTAAAAAATTGTAGGTTAGAGGTTGATCCTCCAGTTAGATAGGGAAATTATCCAGTTTACACGTTTTTAAAAGAGTCTACAAAATGTCAGCTGTCAAATGTATATAAGTGCTGCCAGATTTCATTATTAATAAAAGCTCATAATATCCCATATATGATATTTTCTTAGAAACAGTTATTGCACTAATTTTCCCTATGACCATTTATTGAATGGCTCGATTCATATGTATAAATTTCACGTTTTACTCTAGTCTTATTTGTAATAAATTCTCAGAATTTCTAACATTCAAAAGAAACTAAAACCACGTAGACTATATAAGCTCCATTCGTTCATAATTAATAGCAAAAACTGTGACTTTCAGCTCATTTAATATTTGCTGTCCCAATGAGATTACCTTGATGTAAATAAATAAAGAAAAAAAGAAAGAAACCAAAAAAAGAACCACTCTCCTCAACTTACACAAGATGAAATGTCCATAGGTTTAGCATGCATGGCACATATGCTTGTCGTTGTCGACTTTATTGTGCCACTGCCACGATGTGTATGAGACGACAATGACGACGACGACGACGACGTAGTAGTTGCAGTAGCAGAAGATGGTGACGCTACCTTTGCCTTTGGGCAAATATAAGAAGCTCTTTTTAAAATCATTTTTCGCACATTTGCAAATTGTTGTTGCTGTCGGTATTGTTGCTCTTTCGTATGTCGACTAATGCTCGTACTTGATGTGGAAAGCAATGAAATGCTTTCATGTTGTCGTCCCTTAGCAATGTCACAATGTTGTTGTTGTTCACCTTCATTATTCATTCCCTCTAAACATTTGTCGTTGTTGGCAATTTGTATATGCTCCATAATGAAAAGCGCCAACTCGTGTGCAGCATCAATTGTAAAATCTGTACGTTTTTGAATTCGCTTTCCATGGACATCATCATTAAGTTGTAGCGCCAGACTAATATTAAATGTATTTGTAGAGGTAATATTTTATTAGAATGTTGGAAGAAAGAAAGATTACCATCAAAAAGGTGTAAATTTCGCATTATTAATGAGAAAATAACAATTTACTTAAGGTCATCATGCAGTCGAATATGTACTGCCTACTTCCAATGGGTTGTATGATATATATCGAGCATCAAGAAGGATGCGATAAAAAAAGTTTTTGAGCAACGAATTTTATTTTTAGTCATAGACCTTTTTCTATGCCATCAGCGCCGTTAAAATAGAGCTCCACATTAAGTTTCAGAAGCAGGCAGAGACTAGTTGGGAAAGAACTGATAGCTGCAAAATAAGCAAGCTAATTTGTCCTAAATATGATAAGTCAAGAACAGACGAATTGATAAGGAAGCCAAGGACAGACATTTTCAGAATCACTTCAACAATAACTGGCCACTGGCCGATGGCGGACCACGCCGAAAGGATGGGATGGTCCTATAATGACAAATGCCGAAACTGCGATCAGAAAGGGTTCAAGGAAACGGTTTTCCATTTTCTATGGGAGTGCTTTCCGTCATAGAAAGCCTTTTATCTAAAGATACTGATGATGGAGAAGCCGGCGTCGGTCCTTTAAGGGTTATTTGTCTTGCGTCCGGCCGAAAGCCGATTATTAAGGAAGCCTTTATCTAAAGATACTGATGGTCGCGAAGCCGGCATCGATCCTATAAGGGTTATTTGTCTAGCGTCCGGACGAAGGCCGATTATCAAAGAAGCCTTTATCTAAAGATACTGATGGTCGCGAAGTCGCCGTCAGGGCTATAAGTGTTATTTTCTAACGCCCGGCCGAAGGATGGCTATCAATATTACCTTTTATTCGAAATTACTGATGGTCGCGAAGTCGGTGTCGATCCTATAAGGTTTATTTGTCTAGCGTCCGGCCAAAGGCCGATTATCAAGAAAGCCTTTATCTAAAGATAAACGTTATTTTTTCCTATAAACGTTATTTTCTTCCGCCCGGCCGAAAATGAACGACCTCAGTGAACTTGCTGAAACAAAAATAGATGATATTAATAGTTTTATTAACCAATCAAGGTGATTCGAATAAACCATATATTATTTGGTCACATAAGTGGTGCATCAAAATGGCGCCTTTTGTCCTAATTGAGTCTGGATTTTTGGGTCCCTGGCTGCACCCAAACCAACCATCCAATCAACGGTCGAGGATAAAGTTTCTGTGAGGTTTATATGACAAAGCTCAGAAAAATTGGTATTACAAGAGCTCAGAGTCGTTTGGAATCGGATGCTATAGTTAGATCTCTGCCAATACGAATAATAATACTAGAAGAGAAGCTTGGCGAAAAAAAGTTCTTCAGAGCCTGTGTTGCCAACTGCTCAGGTGGAGGTCAACGCCTTAGAGCTATCTGTCAGAGAATGTCTACGTAGGGGCACTCGAGAAAAAAACATATGCATTCTTTCAGACAGTCAGGCAGCTCTAAAATCACTAATGAATTTCTCGTTCCAATCTAAGTTGGTCTGGGAATGCTTCGAACTCCTCAATACCTTAGCGAAGAGGAACTCTGTGACTCTAATATGGGTACTGGGACACGAGGGGCATGCAGGAAATGAAATGGCAGATTCACTGGCCAAAACGGGTGCAGACACTCCTTTCATAGGCCCTGAACCCTTCTTCGGGGTAAACAGTAGCTTCATGAATAACTTAATATGTGAAGAGGAAAAAGTAGATTAACCGATTACTGGAGAGCCCAAACAGGAATGCGGCAGTCGAAAAGATTCATTGACCCTGAACACATTAAGGTAGATGTTGCATGAAAATGGGTGTGGTTAACAACGATCTCTGTCGACTCTGTCTTGAAGAGCAGGAAACAGCAGAACACGTTCTTTGCAATTGCCCAGCTGTGGTTAGATGCAGACTAAACTATCTAGGCAAGGGATTCATAGTTCCAAGAGACCTAGTTAAAATCAATCCCACAGCAGTGACAAGATTTATAAACAGTCTTGAGATCTGCTAGTTAGGGAATAAGGCTGCAAAAGATCTTCAGGTCGCGGTGCTTCATAGCCTTAATTAGAATAATAACAATAATAATAATAATGCCATGGAGGAGGTTCTAGGTTCAAAATTTCTTTATCGGTGCTATTTTTATTTTCAAATTCAAAAGGATGCCAAAGTCAATGACGTAGCTCAACATTTGCCAGTAAGAATGCATGTAACATGTATGAAAAATATTACTTATTTATCGAAAGTGATATTCGGTTTCGAAGCTAGAAATATATCATACAGCCCTTGGGCAAGAATCAGTCACATATTTCAGTCGTATAGCTAAAAGTATGCATGTGCGTATAGTAAATACGTACCTGCGGAACAAAGCAGCTGTAAATATAACACCAGCACGTAACAATGGATATGGAAACCATTTTGGATTCTCAAAGAAGGCAAAATGATGAATTATGGTTGACTCCTGATCGTATAGCGGATATCCCAGATAAAAGGCCTATTCGTATGCATGAAAAATAAAATATGGAATGCTCTCAAATGGGATACTTAATTTAAATAAATGTTTCTATTATATATATATATTGTATTATATTACATATAATATGAATAAACTGATTTAATTATAGATAAATACAATAATACTATATTATATGAAGAGGGTTCGTATAAAAAAAAAAAATATGATTTCCAAATATTATTCTAGTTGGAGTAGGAAGAATAGAAAAATTTGTGAAATTTCTGCAAATCTTCGAACTCAGTAACTAGTACAATGTATTATAGTGCTACTTGTATTCTATGTGATAACTAACACATATTATTGACTGTCTTGACAACATAGTCCTGAGTTGCTCTGCCATTTACCATTTTCCCCCACATTTTTTGCACTAACCTTTGTATGATTTTCTTGTGCTAGTTGCATCAGCAATTGTTCTAATTCAATATGTGTACTCTCTTCACACCATATAATCCACTTTGTGTTGTCATTTACCAATGTTGTTGCCATCAGATGTGATACAGCGGTCAATATTGTCCAGTCACCAGGATGTTTAAATATTTCATCCAACATGTGTACATTGATAATGTAATCCAATGATGATGATGATGATGATGAGATCAAATGTGATTGGTTCATGATATTATTCCGTAATTGTTCGCTTAATTGACGATGATAGTTGTTGTCTTGTCGGGATATGAGAAATAGAATTTCAGAGGTTGTCGGCATGCTACTGTATGGTGCTGAAAAGAAACGAAATATCAATTTTATGCAAATAATTACATTACCTGAACGTAACTAGAGCATAAAGGTTAGGGATTGAATAACAATACTATTATACTATCGGCATAGATTTGGGCAGTTCTTTTCATCTATGGTTTTACTTACATCCATCACAGTTTTAAGGTTATCCATTTTACCTTTGTTATTGAAGTGACCTTTCATAGAAGACTGACCTTTTAGAAACTACTTTTTGACGATTTTTAAGATCCAATCCCATATTTCGGAAATGGTGAAAAATTTTACCTGACTTACTTCAGACGATATAAAGCCTAGAATATATACTGAACAAAAAAAGAATCTCATTGATGAATAACCGCTCCTTCAGAGACCTAATGGACATATCGTAGTGTCACCTCAATGTCATTAATCCCCAAAATTTGCAATTTCTTTTAAGTGATGATTTTTTAAGAGCCTTCGGATTTGATTTAAAACATAAATACATAAAATTTAGAGAAATGTATGAAATCTTTATTTGAGTCGATAGAACGATCTATGTAATTCAATGTTCAAAATTGATTTCATGTAAATGTTGACCGCGGCTGCGCCTCAAATGGTTCATACGCTGAATCCAATTTTGGCATACTCTCTCTAACATATCAGCCGATATCTCACGAATAAATTCTGCAATATTGGCTTCCAGTGCGTCAACCGTTACGGGCTTGTCGTTATAGACATGAGCCTTAACATATTCGAAAGGCGTTAAATCGCACGATCTAGGCGCCCAATTGACCGGCCCCAAACGTGAAACAAACTGTTCACCGGAACCCGCCTCTCAATTGGGCCATTGTTTCGAGTGCTGCGTGGCATGTGGCACCGTTTTATTGAAACTACATGTCAGCCAAGGCAAGTTCTTACATTTTGGGTCAAAAAAAGTTTGTAATCATCGCACGGTAGCGTTCGCCATTTATAGCAATGTTCCTGCCTTCGTCGTCTTTGAAAAAGGATGGTCTAATGATACCACTGGCCCATAATCCACACCAAACAGTGCATATTTCGGGATGCATTGACAGTTCTTGCAACGCTTCTGGCTGCCTTTCACATCAAATACGACAATTTTGATTGGGCACGTATTCATTCAACCAGAAATGAGCTTCGTCGCCTTCCGCAAAATTTTCCACGTAGTGGATTAACAAAGACCCAATTGCTGCGAACGGCGTCGAATCGATAATTCACGGTCATAAGCAACACTGGCGGATAGAGCTGTGATATTTTTCTTTGTCCGCACTCTACGTTGGCGTGTTGGTGGTTTAATGTCCAATAATGTAAATTTGTGGGTTCCGTAGCTCAGTGGTTAGTGTGTTGGTCTTCTGATTTGTAGGTTGTGGGTTTAATTCCCGGCTGGAGCATGACAAAATTAATATCGAAAAGATTGTTCTTTCGAACGGTACCCACCTGTCGGTCAGCAATTTGCAATTCTTCCGGTAGTAACAATTTGCCATGAAAAAGTTTCTAAAAGAACTCTGTGACAAAGCTCCGAAAAAATGATGTCGCGAGAGTTCTGCCGTTCGAAACCGGCCAAAATAAGTAGTCCCCTCTAATACTGTCCAAAATTTAACATGCAAGCCAGTAATGGAGGAGAAGCTCGGTCAAAGAGCCCTTTGGGGCTTTAAGTGTCACGATTCGAGAATAGCCGCCTCAGAAAGTCACCCAAACTGAACATAAAATGGAAGAAGTGCACGATTCCCAGTAACATGTTACACGAAAACAGCTGAGCTGCCAAAAACAGTGTTGCTAAAAAAAAAAATGTTGCTAAAAAATCATCCTGTATATTATTTTAAGAATATGTGCAAAACATCTCTGAAGGAACGGTTATTCATCAATAAGCGTTCAAGTGAGTTTTCTCTTATATTATGGGCTTCATAATGTCTGAAGAAGTCAATAAGAATAGACAAGAACTATGAATTCAATAATTTCCGAAATATGGATGAGATTTTGAAAAAACGAAGAAAAATGCAATTTTTAATCTAATGAAAGTTTTATTTTGACTTACGGTGTTATCGTACTTTAGCTTTCCAGCTTTCTATTTTATTTTAAAAATGAAGAGGAAGGAAAAAAGCTAACATTTTGTCGATTTTTTTGTGATTTAACTATGATGAAATTTCATAGCTAATTTCATTAAAGTTTGCAAATTTTAAGAACATATTGTATATTTTCCTTTTAAGTTTTACTAGCTACCTATGAGCTTACTATTGTATGAAAGCCATATCTAATATATATAAGAACTATACATATATTGTTATAGTACCATATATACTAATATATTTTATATATAGGGTACGTATGTACATACATATATACCATATATTCCCAGTTGGAAGTTGCGTACTCGATAAAACTACTACTATTTAATTGTTGGTAAGTCTATGAGCAACTTCACCTAATAGTTGACTTAACATCGAATAATCCATCTCCAATAAATATTCTTTTAATATTTGATATGAATATTTCTCTATAGAAAGGATGAGAGTGAGGAAAAAAGTGTATTTAAATGAATTGTTCAAACGTGACAGATCGATGAACAAGATTTTGCGACATTTATATGGAAATATCATCGCAAATGTTCATGTACACGTGCTTGTTGTCTTTTACGTTCTTCACATATCGTAAATGCTGCTTTCGAGATATAGCCGACGAATTTCCAACTGGGTGTGCAACAACTCAATAAGTCATCTAAAGAAATCAAAAGAATTGCAAACATATTGAAAGTTTGAACGTAATTCCCTCGAACAAAGTTGTCGTTCACAGGTATTACTTATAGTAATACGATATCGTACATACAAACTTCTATTATTCATTGAACATTTAGAAGAAAAAGTACGAAAAGAACTTTTTCAATAAATATCTCATTTATTGGATGCAACAAAAGTCACGTGTGTAACACACGAATGACAATTGCATGCAAAAATGCTCAACAGAAAGACCATGAAACAGAGTGGTGGAGAATATTGTTTTGTGGCAGTCGTTTGAAAATTGAAATATTAGTTAGAAAAATAAAGTCAGAAATTGTTTAAACAAGATTACAACATGAATTTTTCAAAAATGCTTCATTCTGTGTATTAATTTCGATGTATTAATTTCGACACAAATGTTTTCAGAGAGAGAGAGAGAGAGAGAGAGATATTCGTTTGGTGGTCACACTAAAAGAAATTGTTTATTTGGTGTTAGCACATTTTACTAAGGTGCTTCAAATTTTTAAGAAACAATTTTATACTTTAACATCGTATATTAATTGACCAATCTCTTTACAGATGTTGTTCTCGAGCAATTGTATATTCGGGCACATTAGGGTGGGAACAATTTGGAATCATCGAAAAATAAATAATTTGTATTATTTCACGGCTTATTTTAGATTCAGTTTTAAAGCCGTGGGTGTCGTGGCTCAGTGGTTAGTGTGTTGGCCTTCTGATCTGTAGGTCGTGGTTCAAACCCCGGCTTAATATCGAAAAGATTTTTCTTTCGAACGGTACCCACCTGTCGGCAAGCAATTGGCAATTCTTCCGACAGTAACAACTTGCCATGAAAAAGCTTCTAACACGAACAACAGTAATTGAAGAGAAGCTCGGCCAATGAGCCCTTTGGGGCTTTAAGTGCCACATATTTATTTATTTTTTTTTAAGCCATTCAAAAAGCATAATTTTTGTAGGCTAATTTCCAGGAAACGTAAGTATATTCGAAGGAAATATTGGCGAGAAAAAATTAATGAGGATCGGTAATACATTTGAACACTCATTTTTGATCGATTTTATGGTGAAGAAGTCGAAATACTATTGAAAGTATTTTCGAAAAAAATATTTCTCAAGAAAAATTAAAAAGAAATTGTCATATATGAATTTCACACCTTGAAGGGAAAATTCTGGGTAATTATGGGATTGTTTGCCGATTTACAAGTGTTTTTGTATTCATTTTGTATGGGAGTCCCATAAGAGGTGGAAATCGAGAGTAAGTAAGTTCGCAGGAAATGATGAAGACGAGAAATTAATGTGGGTCTTTCATACATTTTCCTACTCTGTGGCACATTTCTGAGCAGTTATAGAATTTTCTGTCGATTTTCTGACATTTTTGCACCTGGGAGCCACTCAAGGGGTGGATATAGAATACCTAAGTATAATTGTAGAAAATTGCAGGTGGGGATAAAAAGTGGGACCATGTTATAAATACATTTCACTTAAATTTAGATATTTCTCACGATTTAGTATGAGAGCTATATTAAGTATTGGACGTGAAACGCTGATTATTTCTCCCTTCAAAACTAATTTACATGTTAGATGTTCTTATCCTAGATGAAATACGTTGTAGGTCAGATTAGGTTTGCTTGACTGATCTATAAGATCTCACGTAGACCAATACCGGTCCATTGTGTTACCAAGTGAAATTGTGGGATCGCTTATATTTTGTTTTTAATACATTTTTTTTTTGCAATAACTATTTTCAATAAATCACTACGTTTGTGACCTGCAATGGTTTCCAGGGTTTGAAAAGACGCATATCCAAGGTAGTTGAAGCGCGATCTGTAGAGGGCTGAACTGTGACAAAGTAGGTGCTCTAAGATCTCCCTAGCATCGAACTCGTTGCATGTTGTACATGCATCGTTTTGTACCAGGCCAATTTTTGCAGCGTAAGACGTAGTAAGGCAGTGTCCCGTAAGAACCCCAGCCAGTAATTTACAATCCTCTCTTGGGAGTGATAAAATGTAGTCGGTGTATTTGCTGTCATGTGTGCGAAGCATGATTTTTGCAGTCTTGCAGGAGGTTAATCTGTCACAAGGACTCCGCTTCCTGAATTATTGCTACGTCAATCTCTGTACTCAATGTGGAAGGAGGAGGATGTATGTGTAACGAGCTGACCTTCGATAGACTTGCTAGATGGTGACGTGTCTGTCAACGCATGGTCTATCCTATCCATCCAAGTTCTATACTGTCGTACATATTGTGAGTTTGTCGTTGCAGCTATTTTTTCGTTAATGGCTGCTTGGCTGTCAATGAATATATTAACCTGAGAGTTAACAGGAGTGCGTTCAATCGCCAGCTCTGCTGCCTTCATAGCGGCGTAGATCTAAGCGCTGAAAGCGCTGAAAGAAGCTGCAGTGATCTGGGTGCTTTTATGACTGTTTAAGGTCAAGCTTCGAACAGAACACTGCAGCCCCAGCACTCTCCGCTATTTTGGATCCACCGGTAGACAGCTTGTAGGATTGGCAATCCATGTTGATGTCCTTCCGCCGCCGGTTTTGCTCTACCACTACACTGGACCCACTATTGAAGTTGACCTGGGGAACAACGTAGTCCGAGCTGGCGTTTAAACCCCTGTATATCTTGCTGTGGGCAAAAGGCCGTTGTACTAGTTCGTTTGTCACTATAAGTCTAAATGCCGATTTCTTCGCAAAATTCTTAGCCACTAGTTCAGTAGTTTGCCTAGTGCTGCTGTTGGAGTGGTGCCTGTTGCGCCTGTTATACACAGCTCTGTGACTCTTTGTACTTTTTCTAGTTTTTTGACATATATCTTTTTATCAATGCTTATCCACCATACTAAAATACCGTATAGCATTACTGCCCTAACGTAACCTAAGATAAACCCCATGTCTTACCGAGCATCTTCCTGCATGCGTGTAACGCATTGAGAGCTTTCTTCACCCTCTCTTCCACATTTAATTTCCACGTCAGTTTACTTTCCAATATTACTCCTAGATATTTCGTGGATGCTTTCAAGTTAAGTGCTACGTTTCCCAGTTGGGGGGAAGCCGGTCCGGAATCTTGTATTTTCTTGTAAAACGTACTAAGTTCATCTTGTCTGGATTCACCTCCAGCCATACTTCCTTCGTCCAGATATTTATTTCTTTTAGCGCCCCTTCAAGTACTTTGCTCATAGAACTGAAGAAGCACCTCTCATCTCATCTCATCTTGAATAGAATTTTATTTACTACCAGTGTCCATAGCAGTGGGGACAGCGGACCTATTTGTGGAGTGACTCTACTTGTCCTCCTTTCCATGGTCAACGTGTTCCACTCAGCCATCACCGTTCGGAAATTCAGGAGATACCGGAGAAATACATGGTAAATTTAAGTTCAAGTTATTAGCGAACAAGCCAGGTGACAGACCGACGAATAAACACAAATAAATTTAATGGTCAAAATTTTGCAGCATGCCCTAATATAATTGTTTGTTTGTTTGTTTGTTTTCCCCGTAGGGACTACATGTTTATAATCATTTACAATATTAAATGCTTTTCGAAGGATGACAGCAATTGTTTTTGTAAGATATCAAATATATATATAATTGATACATAACTATGAAATAAAGGCATACAGTTGTACATACCTACAGTTAATGTGAATTTGAAAATTAGTACGAGTAGTAGAAACATTTTTCATGTAATTTGGCTGCAAATATTTTTCCTTTTCCTGCTTTTTGTAAGTTATTTAATACGTTTAGTTAGTTCATAGGAAATTTTTACATAAAAATTATTATTTATTCTTGGAAATTGCATAAATCTTAATAAAATTTAATTTAATATATTTTACTCATATATTATTATCCAAATTATCCAAGCAAGTAGTACGATGTATTTGTAATAAATTGTTTTCACCTATTGATTTGACTAAATAAAAGTAAATAAATAAACATACATTTCCATCTCTGATGAGCGAATGCTTGGAGTTTTCGAGAGAAAGGTCCTACGCAGGATCTTTGGACCTATTTGCGTTGGTGGCGAGTACCGAATAAGGTACAACCATGAGCTGTACGAGCTATATGCCGATATTGACATAGTAAAGCGCATCAAAATCCAGCGGCTGCGCTGGCTAGGTCATGTCGAGCGAATGGAAGAACACGCTCCAGCTAAGAAGGTGTTATATTCGGAACCCGCTGGAGGACGACGCAGAAGAGGAAGACCAAACCTCCGGTGGAAAGACCAAGTACTGGAGAACCTGACGGCGCTTGGAATTTCTAACTGGCGCCAGCTAGCGAAGAACAGAGATGGCTGGCGAAGCATGTTATTTTCGGCCTAAATCGATATTCGGTTGTTATGGCCACATAAGTAAGTAAGTAACATTCGTAAATTGACAGAATTTACAAATTAAGTATATATATTTGGGTAGTATAAATATTTTACACATTTGTCCAATCATTAATTATTGCATTGTTATTGTAAGAGTGTTGAAAATGGGGTTGGATTAGAATAAAAAAGGTTAGCTTGAGAGGGGACATTCTGAAAGGCAACAATCGAAGGTGGATTATAGAGAATACAAATGATATACAATATATATATATATATATAAGGTACAAAGCCTCAGAAAGACATAGCGAATTAATATTAAATAAATGTACAAATAATATATACAAGATTATGATTTGCGCATATTGATCGTGATATGCGGGCGGTCCCAAAATTACCCGACATAACAAAGGAAACACAACAAATTTCGAAGCATTTTTCTTTATTCCTCAATATAATCTCCTTTTAGCTCTAAACACATTTCTCAGTGATATTCTATAGTTTCGATCTAGCTCATTAAAATAGCCATCTACCGCAGACTCCACCTCGTCATTGTTTGCAAATCTTCTACCACCAAGTCATTTCTTCAAATTTGAAAATAGAAAATAATCCGAAGGAGGTAAATCTGTCGAATAAGGTGCATGCTGAAGTAATTTGAGCTTTAACTCATTAAATTTGACCATTGCAATAGCGGATGTGTGAACTGGTGCATTGTCTTGATGAAACAACACTTTCTTTTCCGCCAAATGCGAC
This sequence comes from Megamerina dolium, assembly GCA_963854835.1. Classification (NCBI taxonomy): domain Eukaryota; kingdom Metazoa; phylum Arthropoda; class Insecta; order Diptera; family Megamerinidae; genus Megamerina; species Megamerina dolium. The sequence goes on along the minus strand of OY978529.1, from coordinate 1,851,948 downwards.
CTTTTTTCTATAATTTCATCACTTAAACGCTGCAACAAATTAGCATAATACTCGCTGTTGATTGTTTTTCCTTTTTTTTTTGAAGATAATCAATAAAAATTCTCCCACGTGCATCCCATAAAACAGACGCCATAACCTTGCCTGCAGATTGAACTGTCTTCGCCTACTTTGGACACGATTCACCCCTTTCAGTCTACTGTTTCAACTGCTCCTTTGTCTCACGTGTGAAATGGTGGACCCATGTCTCATCCATGGTTACGAATCGACGCAAAAAACTCGGCTTTATTACTGTGAAACATCGGCAAACACTCTATAGAAACATATTCACGACGTTGTTTTTGTTCTATTGTGAGCAAACGCGGCACCCATCTTGCACACAGCTTTTTCATCTCCAATTTTTCGGTCAATATACGATGTATAGCACTTTTTGTGTTGTAATTTGTACCTGTAATTTCACCTAGCTCACACACCTTCAGCCGGCGATCATCCAATACCATTTTATGGATTTTCTTAACCGTTTCTGGCGTGGCCACCTCAATTGGTCGACCACTACGGTGTTCGTCTTGGCAGCTCGTACGACCTCGTTTAAACTCTGCCACCCAATATTTTATGATCGTAAACGAAGGAGAGCAGACTCCCCCAGAGTAGAATCTAGTTTGGCTTTAATATTCGTTGTACTGAGACCTTTTAAATGAAAGTATTGAATTACATAACGGTGACCAATTTTTTCCATGTTTACAAATTCACTGAGGTCGTTAACTTTCGATAGCTCCAAAAAAAAGGTACTAAACTACGTGGCGCCTTGAAACTTCAAGCATATGTTTTATAAGGTTGCCACTTTTCACCAAAGTAATTTTTTTTCAAACTTCTGCCGCCATCTATATGTCAGATCGGGTAGTTCTGGTATCACCTTCGTATCACTCAATTTATTTTGTAGAGAAGCTTCCCTAAGGAGTAAAGATAGGGGAAATATTGGGGAAGAAGAATTAATGGATATCGCTCTAGGGATAGTTTCTGGGTACCAATAGATTTATTTGTCGGTGTAATTCATTTTGTCGAAAAAATGAGAGAAGGCAGGTAGTAAGTAAGTAAGTTCAGAGAAAATGTTGGGTGATAAGAATGGGAGAAGTAGTGTCATGTATTAGACCCCTGGAGTGGTAATATCAAAATTTATGAAATCGAAAATTTTGTACGGAATTCTCCCTAAAGGGTTGTTAATAGTATGGTGTAAGTTTAGAAAAAATGTTGTGAAAAAAAAAAATTAATCGAGGTCGGTCCTACATTTTACTCTTATCGGGGCGATTCTGGGTAATTGAATGCAATATTCACTATTCTTTTTTTTTTTAGGTTACAAATGAAATGCGATCAAACCATCTCCTGATTTAAATTGGGTGACCCCATATATTTAAATTTTTATTTTTTGCTTGGTTGTGAAAATAGAGGGGGGGGGGGGGCTGAGGGTGTGTGAATGAACGCAGACTGTATGCTAATTTTTTCAAGTGTTTGAACAAGGGAAAGATTCTCTCAATTGACGAATTTCATTTACAATTTTATTTTCCCAAGCTAGTGTGCCAGTTACCGCGACGATCAAAATTCATGAATTAAGGGGGTGTTCCCGGGTAGAAGTTTGAAAAAATCGATTTTTTTTTGGCGTTTTATTGTACCTTATACTATATACTATCACCCCCGAAAGTCGTTTTTCAATCCGCAAACTCAGTACCCACTTTTTTGCATGTTAATTGAAGTAATCTCAGCTCACCGATCATGTCATGTCGAAACTTTAAACGCGTTTTTCTCGAAACCACATTTTTTGTACTGGCCGATAACTTTTCTCAGCAACTATGAGAGGTATCGACTTGAAATTTTGGGAAAATGTTCTAGATAGTTTTCATTGGATGCTAAACCAAAGTTTTCATCAAAAAATTATTGTTAAATATATTTTCAAGCACTCTAAAAGTAAAAAAAGGTTGCAAAACTGGACAATTTTTTTTCATATGGCCGCCATTTTGTTTCTAATCAACATTTTGACTAAAACTGTGGTTTAGCATCCGCGGAATTTATTGCAGATTAATAATTGCATACCCATTTCTGTTTCAGATTACTGGTTCCCGAAATTTCTTATCGGCCAGCAGTGAAAATCAGCGTGACAAGGTCACATTGACCACTGAAAATTTGTACTTAGAAAATAAAATTTATTTGACACAAATATGAGTTTCTGTTCTCCAAATAATAAGGAACAACAAGCAAAAAACCAGAATATTGCATGTTGCCTTGTAGCTCCAAAATAATTTTTTGAAAAACAGCCTAAAATCGGCATTCTAGACGGGAACACCCCCTTAAAGTTCGAATTGCTGTTTTGTGCACACTACTCTCATAAAAATTTTTTTTCGGGATTCTGGTAAAATATTAGCTTTACTTTTACTTTTCACCAAAGTAATTTTTTTCAAATTATTGCCGCCATCCATATGTCAGGTCGTATAGTTCTGGGACCGCCCTCGTAAATTGAAAAATAGAAGAATTTTTTGAACAATTTTGCGTTAGGTCGGGCAATGTTGTTAGTATATATATATAGCAAAATCAAATGAACATTATAGATGAAAATTATAAAATGATAATATGGCTTTAGTTGTTTGTGTTGCTGTTGCAAATTTAACGGACACATTCGTGTGGCGAAATAATGTAGGCTCACATATATCATACATATATATAACGATATCTAAGAATCGTTATTGAATAGATCTGACACAAGTTCATATTAAATATTTGTTGGAGGTATTTATATGTACATACATACATACATCCAGTATATGTTGCTATAGGTCAAGCTCTTGCTGCTGGTGTTTGATGTAGCAAATATGTAGCATACCTACTATAATATATAGATGTAGATACATATTAGTATTAATTGGCATCTTGTTGATTTTGTGTATTGTTCGTTATTAATGCTATGATTGCTATTGATCAAAAGCCCGTATACTACATAATATACTTACATACAACATAGTACATATATCATATGTACCTATGTAGGTGGTACATACGTATGCTTGTGCATAATGTCAACACTGTAATACAAATCAAGCTAAGACAATTGAAAATTCAAAACAATACAATATGTATTGTAACTATGTATATGTATATGCCTACACATACACACACATACATATACATATCTATATAAATAATATAATGCAATTGTTATTATTGCATTCAATTCGGTCAATATATTGTATTATAATTATATCAGTATGTGCGTATGACCGCTGTTGTCATCCCATGGGCATATTATGAATTCACATTGTGCTAATAATTAACTTATTCGAAGAGTTTACAATTTAACTTTAATTGTACAAATGTACAAATGTACCAATAGGGTAAGAATTTTAACTTAAAGACTACCTAGGAGACTGGAAATTTAAGAATTTTAAATTCGATTGAGAAAATATATATGTACTATTTTCAAGGACTATATGGCACTCACATGCTAATGCAATTTTCAGAAGAATTTTTTGGGCTACATATTGTCCAAAGAAAGTAATGTGACATTCTTAACTAATGTTACTTGAAAAATCAGGCCAAAATACAATTTTCTACAACATTTAAGCCGAATCACAATTAAAATGAATTTTAATAGCACTGAAATATACCGATACACGCTTCATTTTGGTGCTAGTCTTCGTTCGACGATAATATGAAGAAAATTTCAACCGTTTGCCAGATATTGGCTTGCATATGATGATGCAAAATGCACTATGATGTGATATATGATGTGAAAAACACTTTGAAACCTTAAATGTTTTTGCTATTCATCTTCATTTTACGATTTTATTTATGCGCGCTTCTTGGATATACTGGAGGTCTATTTTTTCAGATTTTCTTAATTCTTAATTTTCAAGAAATTTAAAGAATCAGAACCTCATCACATCGATATCATGGACATAGATGGCAGAACCTTAGCGCTCGAAGAATATTTTGAAAAAATTAAACTTCTTTTTTAATTCGAACGCTGTGCTGTCGAAAGAAATTGAATATTAAAATGCAAACAATGTGTGTAATTTCTACAGAAAGTTCGTAAGACAAGTTATTCTTGTTTTCGGTCAGTTTAGGTGAGTTGAGTACCTGTTTAAGATAAATGATACTCACAGATCTCAATAACTGTATAAAGAACTCAAAACGATTAGCTTAAAGTATTCAATTTAACCCAGAATGTCAGCAAGTTGACCATCTTCGTCCTTATCGATTTTCTATTTCGGCGCTTGAAGTAATTGCAAAACTATGGCTCACCTTTTTAATGATCCAAGAAACTACAATAAGAACTCTGATTATTTGGTTATAAGTTTCAATTGGCTTGCAATTGGTGGATAGTAGATATTGAAGATCTGGTCGAATACAAAACAAAAATATCTTTAAAGCAAAATTTCGATTGACCATTGCAGAATTATTCTCAAGACACTTAAGCCATTAGCGACAGAACCCTTGCTGACAAGTGGATATCGGTCGAAAGAAAAATCTTTTAAAGTTGTACTTCAGCCGGAACCCACGAACTACAGATAAGAAATCCAACGCATTAACCACTGCGCTACGCGACCCTACGGTAGCTGTATTATTAGCCGACAGTTCTTTCAACATGAGTATGGCAACACCGATACGATGAAGGAAATGCTAGAATGTAATTGGAGAGAGTAATAGGCGTAGAGCATAACATCATATATAAACAGTTTTGAAAGCTTTAGAGATCAAGTCAACTAAAGATGACAATAAAAAAAACGTTCGTCTTTTGTAACTAGACATAATCTCGAATGTCTAACGATGACAGAGGATTATGGAAATGGTGAATCTAAGGCTACACTCTGAAGTAATGTGAAAGCCGGTCCAATGGTGGGTGAAACCTTTCAGTTCATAAGGGCCAGTTCATTGGTAGCGCGCTATCCGTTTTTACGGCAAGAAATTTAAAGTTTGGCTTTGAGCAAGCTATAGTTTCAGCTAGATGACGTTACGCACCACACAAACCACACCACAATCGATATTTAATGCACTACATAAGTTCGATAGTCTCATAATACTAGGTGACAATTACAAGTTCATGGAATCCGATTCGGAAACGACCTATAAGGAATTGCTATTTTACGGCTTTGATATTTTTTTTATCGAAAAATTTAATGCTTGAATTTTGGAGTTACACGACAACTTGAAGTCTATGGAAGACGGTGTCTAAACGACTTCCGCTGAATTTCTATTTCGCTGCGTTCGATTTTTGTTTGTTTGTTAAGAAATCCTCGGAGTTTGGCGCAATAATCGTTTAAGAATCTATTTTGTACTCACTAAATTCATTGATCCTATAACACGATGTACAATGTGAATATCATGGAATCCTCTGCCGAACTATCATTTTATGCTACTTGACTTTTTTGTTCCATTACTGATAAATATGGATTATCCACAGTACAAAGAGTCTCAATTTATCGAAAATCTGTTTAGAAATAAGATTGATTGCAAGGACTACTGACTAGTCAGTCGAAGCAGTAATTTTAATGGAATTTATACTTCTCAATTGGATGGTGGGTGCCGTAGCTCAGTGGTTAGTGTGTTGACCTTCTGATCTATAGGTCGTGGTTCAATCCCCGGCTGAAGCATAACAAAATTTCATATCGAAATGATTTTTCTTTCGAACGGTACCCACCTATTTCCAATGTAAATAAATCTTGATCGATAATAATGAGCTATCGGAAATCGGTATCGGTACTGAGATGATGGAAGAGTTTAACAAATGTAGGTGTCTGTTATGGTATTAAAAACCCGACGGACATCATGCTATTTTTGCTCACGCTTCTTGTTAATTTCATTGAATATTTTTCATTATTGGAATATTATTATAAATAAAACTTTTCCAAAAAATATTATAATAATAATAATAAATACTGTTAATTTTTCCCGCCAAATTAATTATGCAAGCATTACAGTAGTGGAAAATAAAATTACCACAAAAAATTAATAAATAAATAAAAATATAAAAATATTTCAATTAATCGTAGTTCTAATGGATTTATGCAATTTCAAGGTTATCACATACAATACTCGATTTAACTGTATTATTCTATATCAATTAATGCTTATTATTTGATATTACGAGCATTTTCTATTCTTCTTCTATTAATTATATATGTTATATATGCGTAGTATTATGTATAATAGTTGAATTATTTTTTTTCGTTGCTCTTCAATTGCAATCATTTAACATTGAAATTCAAATACGAAATATGTGCGACTACAAGTGTGCGATGCAATTGACGATTATATGTATTATACGACTTTAGTAGAATAAATTACATTGTTCACGCTGATAATACCCGGCACGACATTAGCACATGTTAATTTGTTTATGAATTAGAGCGACACATTGCAACATTCGCAATCAAAGTGACAAAATACACTAACTTGTCTATTCATATGTTCATAAGTAAGTACATGCATTCGTCTCCGATGAGCTATTCATCTATCGACGCTTGCGATGTGAAATGGAGCCAAAATACAATACAATACTAAACGATACCAGCGTTTATAGTGGTGGCATTCATCTCTCAATGTTGCGTAAGGAGGTAAAGGAGGGTGGACAAATAGGTATGGGTGTACAAATAAATGCACTAATATGTACTAGTACATACGTATATCAGCAGCATGTGATGTGAAAATCTTTTTTGCAAAATAAAAATTGTAAGTTTACACTCAAATACCATCTCACATACATCCACCATAAAATGATATGATTGCAATGCGCCGGTCTAGTAAACAATTTTATGAATGAATCTACTACTACTACTTGAGTCTATTTCACTTTGTTTACAAACAAATTTGAGTGGAAATGGTTTTACTATTTTATTTAATATGCAGAAACTTACACTCATACTATTGCGTAGTCAGAGTGTGAGTGGTGCAGTTATCATTAGGAGGTTGCTTTGCCTGATTGCAACATTTTTTTTTTAATCTGCATTACACCTTAATGGTAAAAATTTTTGCATTAAATTGAAGATTTTATTTAGCATAGTTGAATTGATCCGATTTATATCAAATATGCACCGTTTTGTTCGATAACTTGTTGCCATTTTGAAGGTAATTTCATAATTCCACTCTCATAGAAACCCTCGTCCTTATTGGCAAAAAACTGGAACAGTCGATTTGCACAAGCTTCTCTTGAGGCGAATTTTTCACCAGCAAAATTATTCGCCATAGACAGGAACAGGTAGTAATCACTTGGTGCCAGGTCCGGACTATAAGGTGGATGCATAAGAACCTCCCAACCAAGCTGCCGGAGCTTCTGGCGAGTCACTATCAATGTGTGTGACCTGGCGTTGTCCTGATGGAACACAATTCCTCTCCTATTGGCCAAAGCTGGCCGCTTCAGGGCGATTGCTTCCTTCACACGGTCCAATCGTTGACAGTACAGGTCCGAATTAAGAGTTTGGCCATAGGGGAGCAGCTCATAGTAGATGATTCCCTGCCAATCATACCAAACACATAGCAAAACCTTCCTGACAGTCAATCTTGGCTTGGCTACCGTTTGCGCCGACTCAACGCGATTCGACCACTACGCTTTATGTTGCGTAAGTGGACTACTTTTCATCACCAGTAACCATCAGCTTCAGAAATGGGTCGATTTTGTTGCGATTCAGCAGCGATTCGCAGATGGAAATTCGGTCCATGACGAATCCAAAATTGCACGTGATTGGCTGTTACAGTATTCACATTTTCAGCCGTCTGGCTTGCGTTTTCGCCTTTATCGAAGAAAAACTGTGTCCATTTTTGATGCGTGCTCAAACAATACTGAGTGCAGCAATCACAGAACTGCCTGGAAAGTTTCTTTTGTACGAAATCCTATCTTTTTAACGACATCTAGCGTAACCCGATCGCACTTATACAACGCGAGATACAGATTACTGAAGCCATCTATTGGAAAAATAATGGGTTTCTTTTTACTACTATATTTTGAGTGTTATGGGCTCGGGAAATTTTTTCATTGTGCCATATCTAGATATATGTAGATTTCTTAAAGGAAACTCATAATTGCTTGGAGGGTATATTTAAACCATCGAATGCTAGAAGCCGAAGTATTTTGAGTCCTAAGACTCATTCTATACAATGTTAAGATGCCATTGGGATTGTTTTATATGCATAGGTTATTTTCGAGGTGTTTTGTGCACTCTCAAGCGATCTCATAGTTCCATAGTTTAGCAGACCATAGCTATTATACCCTCAGTCTAAGAGTATATGATATTTTCGTCCGGATACCACCAGGAAATTTTCCCATCATTTGTTTTTGAACTATCCAAATTGAAAATATTTGCGAAATATTAAAGTATATCAAATAACTTCCTCTATTGGTTCACCTTTTGATGTGATATTTTTATCGAAGTCCACGTTTGGCACGGGTGGGTGAAACAACATTTTAATAAAAAAAAAAAAAAAACATATTTATTGTAAATTATACTCACGTTTTATTTAAAGAAATGGTCAAACGAGCAAAAAGTTAAAAGAAATGAGTATCAAATTAAGTACAGTATAAACACCTATGGACGAATAATGAATTTGAAGTCGCTAAGTCGTATACGAGTATTAGCTGCATATTGTTCTACCTCAAGAAAATCAAGTAATTTGATAATCTGGGATTGAAAACGCTCAACTCTAAAGGTTGAAGCAAATGCAAGTTACTTTGCAGGCTCTTCTCGTGTATGTCATGGATTTTGGTCTTGAAGAGAAAAGTTTTAATCACGGTTTTAATCACAAGTTTTAATGGTGGGTCAAAATACGATGAGGTAAATAGTGCCTGAAATCGAGGCTGAAGTTAGAAGAAATTGAAGGAAGCCCGTTAAATGGCCCCTCAGCTTCCAAGGAGTTACCTCCACAGGGTAAAATCTATGAACGACCTCCATTAATTTTTTTTTACAACTTTTTTTCAAAACATAGTCACCCCTTCTCTCCACCCTTACCGGGTATCATTGCAAAATTAACGCCCCCAGAGTGCTTCTAAAGGAGTGAAGCACATGACTGATTTCTACTTATTTTTATGCAAAGTATATTCATTTCGGTCAGATGTTTGTGACCACTTGAAGGAATCTCCGGCGATATAGAAAATTATATATATATTCGTGATCAGCGTCGCTTAAATTTTCGATTTAACGATGCCCGTCTGTCAGTCACCTGGCTGGTTCACACGATAAATTGAGCAAATATTGAGCAATTTTGACGAAATTTGGCATAAGTAATCTATGATCCAAGGGTACAGAGGGGATTGATATTGGGCATGATCGGTCAACAGCCACACCCACACCAAGCATTCAAAGCGACTAACCTCGGAATTTTCAAAATTTTTAACTTCCTATAACTCACTTAATATACCATTTGAGATGACAATATTTAGCACATAGCGTTACATTGTACTACTACATAATCTTGCCAGAAATGGGCGAGCCACGCCTACTTTTTATAGTAGCTCCCATACAAAGTGTCTGTACTTCTTTAAAATTGAAACAGCATTGACTTCTATTGTCTTCTGTCGAGATTAACCATAATTAACATTTAGATGAATATGGTAGTCGGAAATAATCTGGCAAAAAATTAGCGTGCCACTCCCACTTCTTATTTGAGCACCCATACAAAGTTGAGGAAATTAAACAAAAACCTCTAAGCGCCATAACTTATAACATATTTAGTGTAGAAGAACGAGATTTAAGGTGTGAATTAGCATTGTAAGAGCAACTAGATTCGTGCCACGCCCACTGTTTATAGTAGTCCCCATACAAAACGAGTGAATTTCTTTTAAATTCAAACCTCTGTAACTTCTGCAATCGTCTGTCTAGGACAAGCATAATTGACACATACATTAGTATCGTAGTCGGATATAATCTGGCATAAAACCAGTATGCCACGACCACTTCTTAATAGCGCTCAAATACAAAATCGAGGAAATCTTAAAATCGTATAAACCACCTTTAAATTATCCCCTTTAAAATCCTCATGACTTACTTAATACTTCGTCAAAGTCAACCATATTTCAGGTGTACGCATGGCTCAAAAAACTGATGAGCCCCGCGTACTTCTTAATGTAGCTTGCATACAAAGTACTCGAGATAAAAGAAAAATATGGATATACGGATATGCAGGGTATAATTTGGTCGGCCCCAGCCGACTGTAAGGTCATTTTTATTAGTTTACATTTTTGTCGAGCATATCTACGCAATATTTTGATATCTGACTAGGGCTCCCTTACGAAGTGGATATAAAACACCCGGAAATGAACAATAAACACTTTTAAGTTAATTTCGTAGGCTTGCCTACCTAAGAAGTACATTGCTTAGTTAAAAGAATACTTGCACACAGAATTATTCTTTAAATTGAGTCAATACTGTACCAAAATGTGTGCGCATAGAATTTCGTTTTTGCAAAGAAAACTTGTAAACAACATTTTTAAAAGTCACCGCCACTTGAGTTAATAAAAATCTAAATGATGATATAATGATGATGATGATGATGATGATGATGATGATGATAATATTGATGGTAATGGTTACATTAATAATTAGGGGATGTTTCCATATGAAAATATAGTATTTTGCAAATATTCCCATGTACTGTTAATGTATTCGATGTAAGGGGGTGTATGTCTGTGAGTTTCAATCGTAACCAAACAAAAGTTTGACATTTTTTAAATGGTCTTCATTAAAAGTTTTTAATAAATAAAATCTTTCTTACTTGGAAATTTTACCAAGAAAATTATATGTAGGTACATTGCAAACTTTTTATTCACATAAGAATCAAATAATTTGCATATAATTTGTCAATATGAAGCATAGAAATAGAAAAAAAAAAAAATGAAATGAATAAAAAGCAAATGCTACCACAAAGTGGTATGAATTTTTGAATTAAAGTTAAAAAAGTTAATTACAAAAAAATTGAGAAAAATCTCTTAAGAATTAAACATAATACAATTTCTTTAAATTTATTTTATATTTCTATTCGATTTTCTTTGTACTCATTTCTTCTTCTTCTTCTTCTTCTTCTCTATTTTTTTCATCTATGAATTTCGATTACTTTCTTACTCTATGACAACAAATACTTATCTTAAAGGTAATATGAATGTTAAGTATTTACTATTTGAATTCATTTGCATACACTTGAACATTTACTCATCAATTCATCTCATCGTTGGTAAATGCGAACAAATACAAATGCGAGTATAAGAAAAATACTAAAAAAAAAAAACGAAAAAAAAAAAATGTGTCAATGGAACTTTCATGTACTACTTCCTTTTGGGGAGCTCATCAAATGTACATTTTCACAAAATCACACTTCGACCAAAAAGGATACTTGTGTCATTGCAATTAAATGTGGTTTTGTATGCAAAAGTTATCTCATGTCTGAGGTGAAAGGAATTGTATGCACTCGTACATAGTATTTCATTCACTACTTACTTAAGTTGAGCTTGTTGAACTTTGAGCGACTGAATTGAAAGTGTATAAGATTTAAAATAAAGGTGTGAATATACTCGGAATACACATATAGTAGATACATACAAATATATATACGAGGGTGGTCCCAGAACTACCCGACCTGACATATAGATGGCGGCAGTACATAGTTTGAAAAGAATTAAAAATAAAAATAAATAAATATGTGGCACTTAAAGTCCCGAAGGGCTCATTGGCCGAGCTTCTCTTCCATTACTGTTGTACGTGTTAAATTTTTGACAGTATTAGACGGGGACCTACTTATTTTAGCTCGGTTCTGAACGGCAAAATTTTTGCGTCATCACTTTTTCTGAGCTTTGTCGAGGAGTTTTTTTTTTTTAGCAAATTGTTACTGCCGGAAGAATTGCCGACAGGTGGGTACCGTTCGAAAGAAAAATCTTTTCGATATGAAATTTGTCATGCTTCAGCCGGGGATTGAACCCACGACCTACAGATCAGAAGGCCAACACACTAACCACTGAGGCACGGCACCCAAGCTATATATCGTATATTGACCGAAAATTTGGAGATAAAAAAGCTGTATGCAAGATGGGTGCCGCGTTTGCTCACAATAGACCAAAAACAACGTCGTGAAGATGTTTCACAGCAATAAAGCGCGATTCGTAACCATGGATAAGACAAGGGTCCACCACTTCACACCTGAGACAAAGGAGCAGTCAAAACAGTGGACTGAAAGGGAAGAATCCTGTCCAAAGAAGGCGAAGACAGTTCCATCTGCAGGCAAGATTATGGCGTCTGTTTTTTTGGGATGCACGTGGGATAATTTTTATTGATTATCTACAAAAAGGAAAAACAATCAACGTCGAGTATTATGCTAAATTGTTGTATTATGCTAAATTGTTGAGTTAAAGCTCGAATTGCTTCAGCACGCACCTTATTCGGCAGATTTAGCTCCTTTGGATTATTTTCTATCTCCAAATTTGAAAAAATGGCTTGGTGGTGGAAGATTTGCAAACAATGAAGAGGTGGAGCCTACGGTAGATGGCTATTTTAATGAGCTAGACAGTTCATACTATAAACAGGTATAGTGTATAGAGCTAAAAGGAGTTTATGTTGAGAAATAAAGAAAAATTTTCTCAAATTTGTTGTGTTTTCTTTGTTAGGCCGGACAATTCTGGGACCACCCTCGTATATATATTGTATTTCGACGAAGCTATGATAGAAAGTCACACGGCGAAGTCGTTTATTAGATGTTAGATGCTTAGTTTTTCTGCATTTTGCACTTTCGTTGAATAAATTTTCACGCTTTAGAGCTATTGATTCTTACATGCATATGCAAAAGATCGTAGAGCAAAATAAACAACGTCTTGCCACATAATATTATTTAAATCATTGTAATGAGTTTAGAGCGAATAAAAAGTCAAAATGAATTTGTTTAGAATTTTGTGGTCATTCAATTTTTTTTTATTTTCTCTTCAGCCGCGTAAATTAAATGGAATTGGAATTGAGATCCGATATTAGTGGGTTAGGGTGGGTTTGAAGTCTTTGATTGTGTGATTTGGCATGCTTTTTGAATATTTTAGCAACCGTTGGGATTTTCAAGTCACGATGGATTTTGTTTGTTTGTGACGTAATATAGGGCGTAGGCAATCATACGTAACGTTTTAGATCGAAATTTGATTGGAGAATTTCGACATTGGAGGTTGCCGCAGTACCACACAGCTGTATGCCATATGCTCATAATGGTTTTCGGACAGCTGAGTAGAGTAAGAGTTTACTCTCGAGTGAGACTTGGAAGTTTCGATTTGGCAACCAGTGCAAATTTCTGAGTTTGATGCCCAGCGCCTAACGTTTGGTGAAGATATGTGTCCTCCAAGTTAGTTTGCTATCGAGGTGAATGCCTAGGTATTTAGTTTCGTTACATTGCGGAATATTTAACTCGTTACGGGTGGGCAGGTGCTACGTTAAAGGGTGAATGTAACCTGGAAAGACTTGATTTCATTTGATTTGATTCGCCAATCTTTTAACCATTGCGTAATCTTGTCTAACCCTTTTTGGAGCTTAGCTGAAACTAGTTGTGGAAGGGTATCTATTGCGAGGACAACAGTGTCGTCTATAAAAGTGCCAACAATGGATGATTCAGAGGCTGGTAAATCGTGTGAAGCAGGTATAGAATGGGACCCATGATGCTGCCTTGAGGTACACCGTCTGAACTTTCGTTGAGTTCAGACTGTTCTTTACCTGGCTTGACGAAAAAGTATCGACTTTCGCGATAGGACTTGATAATTATGTAAAAGTTTATCGGGAGGGTGTCTTTTATTTTATAAAGTAAACCGTCATGCCAGACACGGTCGAAAGCTTGATATATATCGAGAAACGCAGCTGTACAGTATTTCTTTTGTTCGAATGCATTGTGAATATAATTTATAAGTCTGGGTACTTGTTCCATTGTGCTATACTGTTTCCTGAAACCGAATTGCTGGTTAGGAATTAGCTTGCGTTCTGCTATTATTGGCATCAATTTTTTGAGAAAAAGGGTTTCGATAAGTTTGGAGGCCACTGGTAGCAAGTTAATGGAGCGATAAGACTCCATCTGCACTTTTTCCGGCCTTGAGCATAATTTTTACTTGTTGTTGTTGTTTCAGTGATGAAATATCCGGAGGATTTCTTCGCTTTAAGAATTCTAGAATTCTAGAATTCTAGAATTCTTATAATTTTTTATAATCCGATCGAATATGTTACTGTCTGCCATTTAAAAGGGGGAAATATCACATAATTCATTAATTTTTAGTCTCGTTTATTAAATATCGTATTATTAATAAGCTTACATAAGTTCAGTCGAAATAGTTTTAGCCATTTTGAAGCATTAAACAAAATATATAAAAAAAAAAATTGTTTAATTCTTTAATTCGTTTAGAGTTCATCTAAAATGGGTCTTTTAATAAGGCAGCGTTGGGCAGAGTTCACGTACATTCACTGTGCTATTTGGTATTCGCCATTGGTATATGCTCGGATGAATTTATGCTTTGAGAGCTTGCAGTTTTTGTAAAAAAAAAATATTATTTCATATAGCCAAAATTACCTAAATATGATCTTTTTCTTCTTCATCTTATGTGGCCATAACAACCGATGATCGATTTACGCCGAACATATTATGCAGCGCCAGTCTTCTCTGTTCTTCGCTTGCTGGCGCCAATTGGATATTCCAAGCGCCGCCAAGTTACCCAACACTTGGTCTTCCTCTTCTTCTGTGTCCTCCAGCGGGTGCCGAATTAAATACTCTCTTCGCTGGAGCGTCTTCTTCCATTCGGTCGACATGATCTAGCCAGCGCAGACGCTATTGGGCCATTATTTCTCGTGCTGTTTGGCACTTGGCATCTTCTTCTTGAAACCACATGTCAGCCAAGTCCAGCTCTTCCATTTTGAGGAAAAAAGTTTGGAATCATAGCACGATAGCGCTCACCATTTACAAGAGGGTTCCTGCCTTCGTCGTCTTTGAAAAAGTACGGTCCAATGATGGCACCGGGATGCGTTGGCAGTTCTTGCAATGCTTCTGGCTGCTCTTCACAACAAAAAACGGCAATTTTGATTGTTCACGTATTCGTTCAACCAGAAATGAGCTTCGTTGCTGAACACAAGAAAGTGCACGATGCAATTTCTTAACTGAGCATGAATTTTGATAATGCAATTCAATAATCTGCAAACGTTGTCCGTTTGTAAGTCGATTCACGGTTAAATTATAGATCAATCTGAACATGTTTGACAATAACATGTTACACGAAAACAGCTGAGCTGCCAAAAACAGTGTTGCCAAAAAATCACCCTCAGTTTTCTTTCTAACCTCAAAAACATTACTTTTCGGCTAATTTTGCTAGTTTTTTTGAAATTCAAAATCACTGATTTTGGGTAGATGAATCCGAATCCGTGATTAATTTTCTGCCATCACTCTCAGTTGTCTTTCTGATCCCAAAACACGACATTTTTGGTTCATTTCAGACTCAGCGACTCAAAATCCACCCAAATCGACTCAAAATCTACTCTGATCTGTCGTATAATGTGACTACTCTGGCAAAATAGTTATTGTATTGCATATTGTAAGGATTGTCAGAATTTAAATTGTTAAAATCGGTAGAAACTTTTTCGACTAGCCAATAATAAATAATATCCTTACGGCAATATTCAGTTGATCAATAACACACCGATGATTATACTTAATATCGTTTGTACTATATACTCATACATGTGTACATTAAAAAAACACTATAATATTATTAAAAATGTATTAAATACCATTTACACACTGCTACATATTTGCACAGTACGCTTGCATGTTAGCATGTTTGTGTATGAGAGCGCTTGTGTAAAGTATAAATTAACCTTAAATCACCGCCTTCATGAAACAGTATCAGACATGTATGAAACATTTTCGTGAAAAAGAGATAGAGAGGGAGAGAGGACGGAGAGCAACAAAAAAAAAAAAAACTATATAAATTAAATCGAAGAGAAAATAATCGCCAATGCGGTACAAAATGCTTTTGGGGCAATAAAAACGGCAACAAAAATAGCTATTTATAACGAAAAAACAAAAAAAAAAAGAAAATCCCAGAAAAAAAATGTGAATGCATTCGCTTGGACACAAACTGTATCATTAATGGTAATAAAGGACAATACCATGCTTTTGTATGTGACTGTGTGTTGAACGCTTGATAATAGTACTTGGGTTGTGTGCTACGTTGGTGGTATCAAGATGGTTTTTTCGCGATAAGAAAAGTTATTTACGCGCGTGCTAACAGGAAACAGGATATGGGACTGAACAAACGACCGACCAACCAATCGACCGACCAACTGATTGAACATATAAGCACACACATAAAGTTATAAAAATATCCATACAAATTGGTCACACTCATAGAGGTTGGGTTCTTCTATTGCCTCCTTCACTGTTCATTGATCATCTCATATATTTTCTGTGTACATTTTATCGACATTTGAAAATTGTTAACAAGAATGTTCGTGTCATGCTGTTAACCATCAGCAATAACTAAGAGAAACAAAAAAAAAATACGCATTACCAAAACTCCAAACAAAAAAAAAAAAAAAATTAAGGTTAAAAAAGTTTCCTCATTAATTATGTTCGAGGATTACGAGTATTATTCGATACACACAGTCACCCATACAAATGTGTTGGAAATGTGAGAAAATATAATAGATACAATATGAATAACAAAAGGACTACTTTAAAATGGTGTAGCATTCTCCATCTTCTTCTTCTTCTTCTTCCTCTTCATTTGCAATGTACATTATTCATACTGTAGTGGTAAAAAAAATGGGCAACTGTGATCGCTATCGAACTATGTAATTATTAATTATTTTCGATGAAAATTGATTGATCCCATAAAAGTCCAAAAAGAGATAAAAAACCCATAAATAATAAACATTTTTGAGATTCGTCAATGCGTCCAGGTAACGGAGATCATAATTAAAGAGATTTTGATATGAACCATCGACTTATTTTATGAGGTCCCAAGTCTCCAGGTAGCGGTGATCATAGTTAAGGAGATATTGACATGAACCATTGACTTATTTTATAAGGTCTCACCAAAAATGAATGTGCTAGAAACCCCGCTGAAGACAGATTGATGCCTCGAAGTCAAAGTTTAAGAAATGTGAAGAAAAGAAAATGTAGAGGTTACCCCTATAGGGATAAAATGGACAGACCTATAATAATTCTTTGTCACCAATAATTATTCAAAACATAGAGTATAAATACGCTTCGAAAAAATATTGGAGCCAAAAAATCCCTCAACATTTCTTAGACAAGCTTTCATAAAAAATTGATATTTTCAGAGAAATTCACTTCCACAACTCTGAGGAGTCAAATCTAAAGTTGTAAAAAGTATGACCGACCCATAGTTTTCTTGTCTTTCCAATATTTTCTCAATACATTTGCGCTTTTATAAAAGTCACTTCCACTACTCCCATGTAGAGAGGTAAAATTTAAGACCGCTCCATGTTCATATCTCACAACAGCATTTCCATTAACTTACTCATTCTCTGTGAGTACAAATGAAAATTATTCTATTAAAAATTGACGTTCTTGAAAAATTCGTTCACACCGATTTTAGAAGTCACACCTTAAGGAGTAACATGTTTGCTCGAACAAGTTTTCGAAATATATAACCTTTTATCTCCAACCTTTATGGGGAGGAAACTTTCCTACACCATTGAAATTTTTGTAAAAGTCGCTTCCACTACTTCTAGTAATTCTTTATTTCTTTTTTGCCATCAACTTACGCGATCCCTTATATTCCATCTTAAAGGTAAAAAATGAAAATTAACCTAAAAATATCTGATAGTGGCCCCATAGCGGCCCAATTATCCTCTCTAGAAAGACAAAATGTACGACAAACCCTTACAGATTTTTCCTTCACTTATGAAGCCTTCCCTACCAAATTAGCATAAAAAACACCCTTAAATCGACAAATAACCCCATACTTACATAAGAATCGTCCATAGACAGGTGAGATGTAGGATAGAACCCTGTTAATTGGTTTTCCTTGCTATTTTACAATTGGGCATAGGATGAAAATAAACATCTGAAAACAAACTAATTCCCTTTTAAGCAATTTTTCAGTTATTTCATTAAATAAAATGAGAGTTAACTGGATGATAGTCATTCCGATATAAAAAATTAAGCGCAAATTCCAATTCTGGAGATACGAGTATGAGTTTGATTTATATATTTTTGTGGCAAAATGTGTGGAAAAATACAATAAATAATAATGGTAGAAATAACCGGCGCTAGAGGACCATTATTATACTCTTTCAAACCCAATTTTTACTGTTGAAAGAATAGCAAGGAGATCGATGAAGTAAGCAAAAGATGGAGCTACTACAGTGGCAGTGCGTTCAAAAGCCAGTGCTGGTAAGGATTATATGATGGTATGGGTGTCGTGGGTTCAATCCTCGGCTGAGGCAACTTTAATATCGAAAAGATTTTTCTTTGGAACGGTACCCACCTGTCGGCAAGCAATTGGCTATTCTTCCCGCTGTAACAATTTACTATGAAAAAGGTTCTAAAAAAGAACTCTGTGACAAAGCTCAGAAAAAGTGATGTCACAAGGGTTCTGCCGTTCGGAACCGGCTAAAATAAGTAGGTCACTTCTAATACTGTGCAAAAATTTAACACGCACAACAGTAATGGAAGAGAAGCTCGGCCAATGAGCCCTTCGGGGCTTTAAGTGCCACATATTTATTTTTTTTTTAAAGTGCTCTCTGACATAGGTCAGAAAAATGATGCCACAACGATTCTGACGTTCGAAACCGGTTAAAATAAGTAGGCACCTTCTAATTTGACTCACATAACAGCATTTAGGGAGAGAAACTCGGTGGTATCACAATGGGTCTCTCTGTTCTCTCAGAGAGAGGGTAGCCACAATAACCTAACCGAACCTAATATATGATGTTGCAAAGAAATTGATGAGTCAACTTTCAAATACTGTCATGTTGCAAATGCTTTAACCATCACTGTATGAATTTCACCGTTTTATAAAGAGCTAGCATTTTTTCTCCATATTTGAATGTGACCGTTGATGAATGTCACGCTCTCTCTCTCTCTCTCATTCTTTCCTTCTTTACACTTCTATCACCATCGCAATGTTAAGCGAATATTGATTGATGAATAATGCTTGTTGTAATCATTGTTGTTGTTGTTGTTATTGTTGGAGCTTATTGTATATTTAATGGTATAAAGAAAATCGGATAGTTTGACAACAGGAAAAGCAAATTAATGCAATTTGCATTAAAATCATTTGTTTCCAAAATACGATTATAGCAGAGAAAAAAAATGTAATATAATAACGGACACAATAAATGAAACGTAAAAGTTTTTCCTTAATAGTAACTACAACAATTTTACAATTTTAATTGAACAATTAATACAATTCAATTGCATCTGTATATGTTTGATCATCAACAACTAAATATAAACTAGCAACAGATATAAATGTAGGTGGGTAAACAATATAAACAACAACAATATAAAAAAAAACATCAACAACAGCAGCGACGACAACCGAAAAACCACAAAACAAAAAACTTTTCATGCAAAATTTCTCATAGCCACAATAACAACAACTAGGTACAACAAAACAACGACAGTAGAGAAAGAGAAACAAATAATTGCGGTATGCATTTATTGTGCAGCATAGGTGTATGCTGTTTCTTTTGCTGGTGGTACGTATCGTAGTGCTGCTGCACGTGGCACAATTTGTCATGTGACATATGTATACACATACACACGCACACAATTTATCAACCCAGATTGTATCACACCTTCTTGCTTTTCGATAATAACAGCAAAACCACAATAAAATCAACGACAACGGAGGGAGCAAATATTTTATAACACGCTAAACTTTTTGTTTATATCGCATGCTATATATTATTTCATAAATCTATTTAAGAATATTGAATTGTATTAGCAGAGTTGCATTTGCTGTTCGTTGAGTTTTCAGCAAATGGCTGAAAAGAGTGAGGATAAATTTGAAAAGTAAGAATTCAACTTAGTTTTATATTGTAATTGTGAGGTACACACTTAATCCGGAGAGAAAAATTAGGGAAGTTGCTAATTTTCGTAGTTCGTTGATTCTTACATGAATCATAGAAGCCTGTTAAGTGCGGAGGAATGTACCGTATTCATTGCGGTTCTGTTGTACCTTAATACAAACAATTTTTAGTAACTTTGCCGAAGATAGAAGAGCGAATTACTTATTTACTCATCTATGTGACCATTATAACCGAAAATCGATTTAGGTCGAATCTAGCATGCTTCGGCAACCAACTCTTTCCTTCGCTAGCTGACGCTAGTTAGAGATTCTAAGCGCTGATAGGCTCTCCAGTCGCTAAATTTTAATGCGCTGTACTATGTCGGTGTCGTCATACAGCTCATACAGCTCATGGTTGTACCTAATTCGATACTCGCCACCAACGCAAATAGGTCACAAAGATCTTGCGTAGAACTTTTCTCTAGAAAACTCTGAGTATTCTCTCATCTCAGGTGGAAATTGTCCAAGTTTCGGTGCCATATGAAGGGACAGGCATGATAAAAGACTTGTAGAGAGTGCTTTTCGTTGCTCTGTTGCTTACTTAGCCCAAAGTAGCACCTGTTTGCAAGAGTGATCCTTCGCAATATCTCCAGGCTGACGTCATTACTGGCTCCAAGATAGATAAGGTCCTTCACTACCTCAAAAGCGGAGTTATCAACAGAGACGTGCAGTCCAAGACTTTGTCTTGCGATGTTATGCTTTCGCTTCTCAGTTTGCCGTTTAACTTTTGACAAAGCAGGTCTGTTCCCTTGTTTAACTTTTCACGAAGCAATACTGTTGCGAATGTATGAAAAAAAAAAAAACAGTGAACACAAAAGTAAACGACAATATGCTACGATGCTTCCTCACCATTTCACAGTGCACAGTGCCAAGTTTTTATAAAGCCCTTTGACACACACACACACACTAATGCAAATTCTTTAGTGTTCATGTGGCCGGCATTGGTTTAAATACAGAATGCTTTATGCTGTGCGACTTCAACGTCCCTGGGCAAGGCACGTCAATAAAGGACTGCCACACATATGACAGAGATTATTGATGACAAAAAGGTTAAACTTGCTCGTGTGATCAAAGGTCTCGTTGCTCGATGATACACGCTCTTGAATCTTGAGAAAGATTTAGTTGATAAATGTTCTCCTGATAGATCAATTGGGCAGAGGTGTAATAGTGCTTCAAGCATAAGAGGTAGAGTTGTGCTTCTTGCTACTGTTAACTGTTAATTTGGTATTCTTTAGATGATTTTCAAATTGGCTTTTGAATTGGGCTATATTTAGTTGGAAGTTCTTAGGGCGTGTTTTTCCGAAAATGACAATCCGAAATTTTCAAAGAGCAGAATAGTTTAAATAGCTACAAGTACCTATATGCTCCTATGCAGAATATTATAAATAGCAACTTTCTCACTCAGAAAGGCAACTCTGTTCAGTATGTCTGTAATATAATTCTATTTACATGATGTCTTACCGATGTCGTAAAGTTTTGTCAAACTCTATTAAATACCATATAATCGATCAAGAGCCGTCCTTTGTTGGAACAACAACAACAAAAACAACAGCAACAACAACGAATTTAAGAATATGCACTTCTTGACTTCTGAATCATAATTTTTAGAATTTCTAGTTGAAAGCGACAAACGAGCAATGCAACCAACCATCAAAAATAAAAGGCCGAATGAAAGTGTTATAGTAACGGATATATAATACTTACATACTATACTTTGCACCATCAGTTATTATTCGAATTCCATACCCTCTTGTCAATTATGAGGCAATTGAGCCCAATTTCATCAATATCAATATGAATTTTGGGTCGCTGAAGCCGGAAGCCGTGTTTGAATTCCCTCCACCATCGCTAAGTTTCTTTGTAATCTAAAAAAATTTGACAAGACAACCAAATATATCGATTTTTTGAGGTTCGAAAGAAAACTTGCGCAAATCTTGGAAAAAAATACACGTTTTTTCTTGAGGCTAGAATGAAACCAGGGAGTGACTGCGGAAATCCGATCACGGGTTCAGGTTTAGTGGTTGCTGGACTGTTACCACCGAAAAAGTATGATATCCGATGAAGCCGAGTTGCCAAATTATTTGGATTTTGTGTGGTTGAAGTCGAATCCGTTGTCGTATTTCTGCCAATAAATACAGGTTTCTTTTACAACTAAAAAAATATGAAAAGTACGCAAAAAAATATGTTTTTAGAGCTTAGAAATAAACTTGAGAGTGAATCTAAACTGATGGGTGCGGTTTATCAGTGATTAGTGCTTTGGTCTTGCAAACTGTAGGTCGAGAGTAAGATCTTCGGTTGAATTGAAACGATTTCTCTTTCGAACGATGCTCACCTAACTTTAAGGAATCGGTCGTTCTCCCGGCAGTAACAAGCTGCCATGGAAATGCTCTTATTATATATTTTGTAATGAATGGTAGATTACCATTAGATGACTTTAGACTCGGGTGTGGTGTAGGTACTAGTGAATGAAGTACTTTCATTTCGTATAGGGAATATTTTTCACAATACCAAACAGAAATTGCTCAAGTCAATTGCATACGTTAAATACGAGCACTATACATAATTCAAATCGAAGTGCAACCTATAAAACTTTAATTCAATTTTATGAGTTTTCATTGTTGATGCAACAATATGCGTGCACAATAACAACAGCATAAATTCGCCAACTGGTCTCAAATTTATGCATTGAATCAAATATTTAGTCTCGCGATCAGATGTCATTGCGAGATGGTAATAAAAATGCAGATTCGCAATATGCACATAGGAAGTAAGTAAGTTGAAATGGGCAATCAGAAAAGGAGACAGACAGACAGACAGACAGACGTTTGGCAAACGCGACCCCTAAGACTGTAATTCACTTTGGCACACATCGTTTCTGTAATCGTTTGCATGCAGCAGACGCTGTGGCATTCTTCCATACCAATGTAGGGTTTTTGTATAGAAATACTCGTAGATATGTGGCGTGGACAGTGTTAATCCTCATAAATTCCTGGCTTTCTTTCATTTGTCGTTTTTTTTTCTTCTGTTTTCTCTTCCTTTTCATCTCAAATGGTCGGCTTATACGTTTGCGTGTTTAACCATTTGGTAGAACGGGTGGCTTCTATATGCATTCGTTCTTTCGTTTGTTAACCATACATTCGATAAATGAGTAATTGACACTTTTTATGGTTAAGCCGCACTGCATGTGTGTCGTGCGAATAAATGTTTTATTTGAATCTGGCTTTCGTTCTTGTTGTTGTTGTTGTGTTCTTTTTTTTTTTTTTGTTTGCTATATGTGGGTAATGGTAATCGCTATATAATCACAATATTGCATAAATAACATAACAAATTTATGACAAATTTAATTTTGTTTGTAGGCAAAATTTATTCGCATTATGTGTTGATGGTTTCAAATGGAAGCTTCAAACTTGTTGGACAAAAAATAGTGCTGCACATATTATAAAAAAAGAGCTCATATACTCTGTTATGCATACAATTGCTGCAAATATCAAGTTACGGCAAAAGATTGAGGAATTTCTCTTCCAATTTTGTTGAACTTGGTAAATTTTGACACAGCTAGAAACAATCCACCTATATTAGATGATTCCGAACAGTTGAACTTTGACATATAGCTCTTTTAGTGCATGTTTACATTGGCCTGCTCATGAACGGCGTGTTTACATTAGTGCTACACTTGAAATACTACAGTGGTATTGGAATATGGAAAAAAAGTAGGGTTGTGCAATTAATCGTTTGTTCAAAATGTTTCATTAATCAATCATCACTAACCATGGCTACGATGTTATTTCAAATGGTCAACCGACATATTGGCCGACGGACAAGAGGAAAATACCCGATCTCATAGACTTTGGAGTCGCCAAAGGTTTGCAGATGGAAAATATCTCCACAGAGTGTAATTATGATCTATCATCTGACCACTCACCCACGGTAATATCTATAAAATCACCAAGCCCCCAAGGCAATTGCGTTAGAAAGAAAATAGACTGGTTAAAATTCAAGAAATATATAAATTCCCATCTTCCTCTGAGTACTGTATTAAGAAATGGACACGATGTAGACTCAGCACTCGTAAAATTCAACCAGCTACTCTCATTAGCTCTCAGCTCAGCCACCTGCACAAAGGTATGCAAGCAATCAAAATATAGCCAATACACACCAGCAGACATTGAATTGCTAGTAAGACAGAAAAGAAGACTCCGAAGACAATGGCAAGAATTCAGATCACCGAATCTGAAAACACAGCTACAGCACTGCACTCGAAAGTTAAAGCAAGCCTTGAAAAATAAAAACAACAAAGAGTTAGAAGAGCACATAGCGAAATTAACACCTGGTGAAGCGTCAGACTACTCTTTGTGGAAATCAGCAAAAAAATCAAATCGGCCAATTCTCACTGATTCCCCCATCCGTTTGAGTGACGGTAATTGGGCTAGAAGCAACTGTGAGAAGGGTTTGGCTTTTGCAAACCACCTAAAAAGTGTGTTTACACCCAATCCACCTTCTTCACAGTCCTCATTACCAAAATTAACTTCTCAACCTTGCTCAATAACGCTCAAAATTAAAAAAAAGGACATATTCAAAGCAATTTATAAAGATTTAAACCCAAAAAAATCACCTGGTCCAGATAAAATTACCGGTAAAATGATAAAAGAGCTACCTCCGGCTTCAGTAATTCATCTGATGCACATTTTCAATGCTATCCTTCGTATTAAACACTTTCCCAAATGCTGGAAAACTTCAAAAATTATTATGATAGCAAAACCAGGAAAAGACCCTACAAAAGTTGCATCGTACAGACCTATCAGCCTCCTGCCTCTACTTTCTAAAGTATTCGAAAAGCTACTTGTCATGAATATAACTCCATTTATTAATCTCAACCAACTGATTCCTCAACATCAGTTTGGATTTAGAAAACAGCACGGCACAATAGAACAAGTCCACCGCATTGTAACTCTGATAAGGAACACTTTTGAAGAAAAAAAGTATTGCTCAGCTGTCTTTCTTGATATCACTCAAGCTTTCGATAAAGTATGGCACGATGGCCTTATTTACAAACTCAAACTATTACTGCCTGCAAATGTCTCCTCATTGCTTAGTAGCTACCTCACGAAAAGACAATTTCTCGTACATCACAAGGATTACACAACAAATCCATTGGATATTCACGCTGGCGTTCCTCAAGGAAGCGTTTTGGGTCCCTTACTGTATCTCTTATACACTTCAGATATGCCCAACAATAACTATACATTCATATCGACCTTTGCTGATGATACGGCTCTAACCCCATAGAAGCTACTAAACTCCTGCAGACTCATGTCGATTCTCTCGAAATCTGGCTAGCAAAATGGCGTATAAAAGTCAATGAATCAAAGATCGTACATGTAACCTTCACGCTAAGGCTAGATACATGTCCCCCACTTAAAATTAATGGCCAATCAGTTCCACAATGTTCCTCAACAAAGTACTTGGGTATTCACCTCGACAGAAGGCTGACATGGAAAAATCACATAGAGGCAAAGAAAACTCAGATCAAGCTTAAAATGAATCAGTTATGGTGGCTGTTACACAAAAGATCAAAGTTGAATCTTGAATACAAAGTGCTATTATATAAAGCAATCCTGAAACCAATCTGGACTTATGGTATTCAGTTTTGGGGCACCGCATCTCCCTCTAATATCGAAAAATTGCAGCGAATACAATCCAAGTGTCTGCGAATTATTGTAAACGCGCCTTGGTATATGAGGAACGTTAACATCCATCGAGATTTAAATGTATCCACAATTTCTGAGGAAGTTGCAATGTACTGCAGAAGCTACATTCAAAAATTACACAATCATCCGAATCCCCTTGCTAGGCAATTGTTGCTGAGCAAGGGGCATCGTCGATTAAAAAGAAAAGACACACTGAATATGCTGTAAAATTGCTACATCTCGCGACTCACCAAATTGTGATGGAACGTAGGGGATATCACATAGTTTTATTTAGTTTGTAAGATTTGAATACTTATTGTTAGTTTCTCGTATTTAAGAAAGATTCAATAAAAAAAAAAATAAGCTAACAAAAAAAAAAAAAAAAAAAAAAAAAAAAAAAATAATCAACATATTCGATTAATCAAATATGAAATTATTCGAATAATCATGATCATGAATAATCGTCTATATTAATTTTGGTGTAACATTAATACCGTAATTATTTTATCTTATTTGATTATCATTCTCATTGTGTATGTTTTGGTGCTTAAAATTTGGCTTTAGTCCACAGAAAGTGTTCCCCTTTAGACTTTGAGTATGGTGATAGATTCAAGCCTTATCCGTAGGAATGAAATGACGTCCAAAATAATTCCATACGTGTCGAATATTCATTGTTATACTAGTAAGGATGCCTGAACCTCATTGGAGGTCACATAACTGTTTATTTAAAGTGTTCCCCTTTAGACTTTGAGTATGGTGATAGATTCAAGTCTTATCCATAGGAATGAAATAACGTCCAAAATAATTCCATACGTGTCGAATATTCATTTTTATACTAGTAAGGATGCCTGAACCTCATTGGAGGTCACATAATCGTTTATTTATTTATTTGATCGTAATAAACCAAATAAAATTCATTAAATTCATCAAGTGTTAATCTCTTTAATAGAAACTACATATGACACCTTCACCTAGTTCTACTTGTTATGTGGGGGTCTTCCACATGGCGACCACTGGGCAATGTCTTCCTGTGCACTCGTTGGAAGGCGGTTCAAGCGAGTGGCGAAAACCTCCCCGGTTAGAGGTTCTGCGTTGGGTTTGGGACCCTATGAATTATCAAACCGTGCCTCGGATAAAGAGTACCCTTTTGTTGACGACCTCCGCAAACGAAGTAAGTGCCACGATTTACGAATGCGCATTTGGAATGTCCGGTCTATAGGGAAGGTGTCTCTATCCAACTGGCTGATGCCCTCGAAAAATACAAATCGGTAATACCTAACAATCCGAATAAATATAGAATTTGTGTCCACGATCTGACGGATGATAAGGACGATGCGAGCAAGTACAGCTTCTTTCGATGCCTCGAAGAATCGTGTTTGGCGACTTTAATGCCACGGTGGGTATGGAAGGTACCTTTGGTTCAACTGTTGGAAAATTCAACCTCCACCAGAACACTTCCGATAATGGAATGTGGCTGATCGACTACGCCGCAGCACGAAATATGGTAATTAGCAGACGTGGCTGTCTCCTGATCAACGAACGGAAAATCCAAATTGATCCCGTGATGGTGGACGGGAGGCATGCTTTTAGTGTGATTAAACGTTAAATCGATCCGTGGTGCCAACATCGACTTGTATCACTACCTTGTTGCAGCTAAGGTGCGAACACGTTTATGTGTTGCAAAGAACAAACAAAGTCCCACACAGAGAAAGCTTGACGTCAATAAGCTGCAATCATCAGGGACAGCAAATGCTTTTACCAATTGACTATCGGATCTGTCGGATCTGCAGAGCCCTCCTCTTTTTGATTATACAGTGGACACATACATATGTCCCAATCTATGGCTACAGATGACGAGGAGGTAATTGGTTTCTACTAGCTTCTGAGGAATGATTGGTATGATCAGTAGGATCGCGACACTACCGCAGAGAAAGTCGTCGCTTACAGAAAGACCCTGCGGACAGGTGCTATGCGAGCTGTTAACGAACGGTACAGGGAGAGAAGGTGTGCGGAGATACGTCTTTTCAGAACACTGAGCCTCCAATCATCGGGCATGCTGATGATTGGAGGCTCAGTGTTCTCTGTCCCTTACATTTGCCCCACAATTTGCGACAACTACCATGGAATAAGTCTTCTTAGCAACGCATACAAGGTTCTATCGAACGTACTGTGTGAAAGACTGAAGCCATGTCAAGATATTTGGACCTATTTACGTTGGTGGCGACTATCGAATAAGGTACAATGATGACCTGTATGAGCTGTATGATGACATCGACATAGTAAAGTACATTAAAATTCAGCAGCTGCGCTGGCTAGGCTACGTCGAGCGTATGGAAGAACACGCTCCGGCCAAGAAGGTGTTATATTCGGAACGCGCTGGTGAAAGACAAAGAAGAGCCACACCCAACCTCCGGTTGAAAGACGAAGTAGTGGAGAACTTGTCAGCTCTCTCTTGGAATCTCTAACTGGTGCCAGTTAGCGAAGGAAGGAATTGGCTGGCGAAGCATGCCTTATTCGGTCTGAATCCACGTATATTTCGTGCAAACTGTGTATACCAAAATATTTATATATAATTTTCATCAAACTTATACAGAGAGAGAGAGAGACACTACTTAATTTCTTCTAAATAAATATAATATTCCATATAAGTGTAATCAAATCTGAATCAATTGCAAATAAATATAAAATTCATAAATCATTCAGATAAATAGGTATTCGTATACGTAAATATGGGACTATCTGTTACTGTATATATTTATAAGCATACAACCATACATACATAATAATTTTTTATTTGTCGCCATGTATCACACAGCATGGTAGCGGATGATATCACAATTAATAAATAATAATAAATAAAATATAGTATCTTATATATATGTACTCATATCTAGTTGTATGCATACTACATCCAAGTTTCCGATGACACATATTAAGAGAAAATTGATATTGAATAAAATCGAAACGAATTGAGTTAAATCGAATAAAATAAAAATGTCGCATTTATGCTAATAAGTGGATATTATAAAAATATTTTTAGTTGTATGAGGTGCTCGTATGATTTTTATCAATATTTTTAATCATGATTGGACATCATTAATATTATTGCATTACCATTATTAATTTGAATGGTAATTATCATCATCATCTTCATCATCATTGTCGTCTCAGCAATATGGTAACAATATGAGATAGGCACAGTGAAAACTGTCAGAAAGAAACTTTTGAAACAGGCTAGTGTTGAAACTCTGAAAAAGTCATATTATCACAATATTTTCTTTGGGAATCTGACAGTCCCCTACTCGTATTATATTTTAGTATTAGAGATTTGTTCAAGAAGTACTTGACTGGATATACAGATATTGATTGTTGTTTTAAATAATATTAATTTTATAATTGGATATTGGACGCTTAAAAATATCCAATAACGAAGATGGGTCAATAACTCTCTGAAAGCGAACATTCTATGCAGCAAGAAACATTTTTGTTGCAAAGAAGCATCTTTCAAATCCAAATTGGATTCAAATTTTCAGACAGATTTGTCAATAGTGGTGTGTGTCTGTAGGTCGTGGGTTCAATCCCCGGCCGAAGCATAACAAATTTGATATCGAAAAGATTTTTCTTCCGAACGGTACCCATCTGTAGGCAAGCAATTGGCAATCATTCCGGAAGTAACAATTTGCCATGGAAAAGTTTCTAAAAGAACTCTGTGACAAAGCTCAGAAAAAGTGATTTTGCAAGAATTCTGCCGTTCGGAACCGGCTAAAATATAAGTAGGTCCCTGCTAACACTGTCCAAAATTTAACACGCACAACAGTAATGGAAGAGAAGCTCGGCCAAAGAGCCCTATGGGGCTTATAAGTGCTACATATTTATTTATTATAAAATTGGATATGTATTTTGAAATTGGATATATATTTTCGGACAGATTTGTCAAATAATTTTATTTTGTAAGCCATTTCGAGTAGGTGCCTACGAGCATTTTCGTAAAAAAGGATAAAATTGAATTTCGTGTGTTCATTAAAAATTATTTTTTTTCGCGAAAAACCATTACGCAAACCAAGCAAAAGCTTGAGAAATATTATGATGACCTTTGCCATTGGCTGAAACAGTCCATCATTGGTTCACGCAACTTCGATTGGGGTAAACACATCAGAAATGCTATAGGGTGTGTGTATTAGTAACCGATCTTTGAATTTGGAAAAAGCCATTTGCAGGAAGTTTTGTGAAGTAACTTTTTTGCGAAGAAAAGTGCGGCTGAATGCCATCGTTTGCTTGTGGAATTGTATGACGATAATTCTCTGTCCAATACCAGAGTGTAAGCAGTGGTTTGTGTGCTTCAAAAACGGTGATTTTGTATCAAAGACAAAGAACGCTCTGGACAGCCGAAAAAGTGTGAAGACGAGGATTTGGAGACATTACTCGACTAAGACCTGGTCGCACTATTACGGGAGAGCTGCACCGACACAGTTGGTGATGCAGTTGAAGAGAGAAATGATGGAAAAACGGTCGGAATATGCGACTAGATAAGATTCGGTAATTTTTCACCATGACAACGCACGGCCACACATTGCTATTCCGGTCAAAAGCTATCTTGCTAATAGCGGATGGAAAGTTTTACCTCACTTGCCTTACAGCCCAAACCCGGCCCCTTCAGATTACCACTTATTCCGATCCATGCAAAACGCCCTTAATGGAATACGCTTCACTTCAGTCACTGGAATCAGAAATTGGGTCGATTCGTTTTCGGCCACTAAGCTGGCGAAGTTCTTTTGGGATGGAATCCATAAATTGCCAAAAAGATGGGGAAATATCTTAGTTTCTGATGGACAATACTTTGAATGACATGTTTTTTACAGAATTGTTAAAAATAAATAATTTTTGAGCACTAAAAAGGTCGGTTACTAATTCATTCACACACCCTATACATAAATTATATGGTATGATATTGAACGATTAGCAAGTGAAGGTGCGAGGCTTATCACATGGAGAAGTGGTTTCAGTTTATATATTCAGATATCAAAATTTTGTCAATAAAATGAGTGTCACGTTTGCTCACAATTGACAACAAACGTATGTTAATTGTTTGAAAATTTCAAAGGAGTATTTGGTGATGTCCAATAGCAATCCATGCATGCCATTTCATAACTGCAGACGAAATGTTGATTCATCATAACCTAACAGAGCTCAAGGAACAGTCTAGATACTGGACTTATTGTGTCGAATCGATGCCGTAAGAGGTGCATCTGTCAGCCTACAATGTCATTCCAAGCGATTACCTGGAAAGGGATAAAACAATCACCGCATATTATGCAGAGCCGACCACGTTTCACGAAAAAAAGCTTATCTAGCAAATCTATCTTATTTAGTTGGTGTCGCAGCTCAGTGGTTAGTGTGTTGGCCTTCTGATCTGTAGGTCGTGGGTTCGTGGCTATTTTTTTTTTTTTAGCATAATTATATGAATTACGTTACAAATTGTTCCCACATCCAGCATATGATACAGATTTTGCCAACTGTGACTATTAAAAATAAAGAAATGGCTCGCCTTTGAGAGCTTTAGGAACAAACGCCTATTTTCTGGAGAAATCGTATTATTTGGAGGGCATAAAAAATTTGATAAAAACACTGGACTGCACATCATCGAGCTAAAAGGATACTATATCTAAAAATAATACAAAACTTTTTGTGCCGCATAGGGTGTTCCTTATATAAATTTTCAATTACTTCATGACCCATCTTTGTATTTTTTTAAAAGTGATAGCATTTTTTGAGCCCTCCCAAAGTTTCAGTTTGTGAGAGTTCATAGTTTATGAGGACTTACTGTAAATAGAACAACAAAAAAGACAAAATATGAAAATTAGAGAAAAAAAAAACATTCGAAAGAAATTGAAGCTCATATGCATGTAATAAAAATCAGCACGCGACCAGCTAAATGCATAAGCTAACTAATAGGAGAAATTATATTTCAATATCAATTGAATACTTGCAAGAGGAGGAAAGGGCACACACACACAACACAACAAGAAAAAGAAAAAGGCGGGCGAAGAGTAAAAGAAGAAACCACAACAACAATTAACAATCAAGTGCACTAATACTAAATATTTTGGTAGTTGTTGCTTTCATTGTTTTTGGACCCCATTGTGGGGAAAATGCCAAAAATCGTTGGAGAAGTGGCAATTAAATTTCTTTCGCTTTTGTTTTCTTTCACCAGGTAAAAAATCTTCATCAAAGAATTTTGCAGTTGATTGGCAACGCTATACCTATTTTTCTACTGGGTTATGTACAATGTCTGTATGTGTTTGTAAGAAGTAAATCATCTACTCGAGTATATTTCTTGTATATGAAATGCAAGTTGTAAGAAAAAGTGCTCATCTCTCGCCAATAGTAATTGGTTGTTGTTCATATTACTGCTGTAGTAGTAGTAGTTGTTGTTGTTGTTATTTACCTCTGCTAATATATGTACTGAAGCTAATTGTTGTTCTTGTTATTTCTTGTGTTATCCGATATTGGTTGTATCGCATTTCCAATGGCCTACTGTGGAGTTTGTATGTGCAGACAACATCAATAGCAGCAGCAAAAAAATTTATACTTGTACAATATATGTATATTTTCAATTCATATACAATTTATGAGACGAATATCGAATAAACACATTTCTATATATTCACACACACACACACACACACATACACACACACACATAAATAGACCTTTTGAAACTTTCGATTAAAATACGATAAATCATAAAACGGTGTCGTTTTTGTCTTTATGTCGATGTTGATATTGTTGTTATGATTATAAAGGGTGAATCAATGATAATGCCATTTTATTGGAGAACTTCTTTCTGAGGCTATGGGAAAAGTTTATTCAAGTTTTGGAATGAAAGTAATTGCTTCCAAAGTAAGCTATTTCATTAGCGTAGAAGCACTAGTGTTTGGAATATAATCTCTTAACTCTCTGTTCACTTTATAATTCTGCAGAAGTTCAAGAGAATCACACTGCACTTACTTGGATCAAACAGAGCATTGTCTCCCGCAGAGGCATTTGCATCTTGAGTGATAGTCGAGCTGCAATTAAGGCCCTGAACTTATTTCTCGTGAAATCGAAAACCATTCTTTACTGCCGCAATTCACTTAACGAGATGGCTGAGCAGCAGTGCTGAGTGCTGCGTACCCGGACAAAGGGGTATATGAGGAAATTGCATAGCCGAGGAGCTTGCAAGACAGGGTAGAAAAGAATCTCTAGGTTTGTAGGTTGAGTGGTTGTCTGTCGACGCACTTAGGCCTATTAAAGGTCCGTTGTGATACCAATGGAGTTTTATCCCTTACTCAATTGAGGCCTCTTTGAGCCAACCTCTGGATTTTATAAATGACACTATCTTTGTTAGTTTTATTTTCGCAACCTCTGAGACGCCACCAAGAAAGGCCGTTCCGAATGCAGTGAGCCCTTCTCCTGCCCAGAGCCTGGCATCCGCACAAGAGATGCTCAACTGTTTCTTCTTCTTCTATATCTTGGCAGCTCCTACAGTAGTCGTAAGAAGGTGCACCTAGTTTATTCGCATGTCTTCCATGAAATCAGTGTCCTGTTAGAACACCAATTGTCATTCTAATGTCCTGCGCGCTCAGTTTCAAACGTACTTTTGTTCGAGCTAAGTTCCATTTCGGCCACATTAGCTGAGTCTGTAACCCATGAGAATTCTCGGTTAGGGATCCCCATAGTTACGTGCAAGCATAAATTGGAAGTTATCGTCACCAACGTCTTCCAGAAAATGTGGACGGATACACCCATCTGTGGGACGACGAAATTGCTGTGGCCCCATACTCAACAAGAAACGTCCATACAAACTTGCTAATCTTAATAGGGTAGACATCTCGACTTATGTGGGAGTGGTCACTGGTCACTGCCTCATAGGTCCTCACTTTGTGAGATTAGATTTGGGCAACCTCGCTCATGACTTCTGCAGAAGCTGCAGAGATGCTTTATGTAAAAATCGCAAAAAATTTCTAGGACCTAGCCCAATTATACCAGATTGACATTGTCAATCTCCTAAAATTCATTCAATATTCCGGTTGATTCAGCGAGTAACTGGGTAGAATGATAATCCGCGTGGCGGTGTCACAACGGGCCTAAATATGGCCTATTCGCGCTCTCTCATCAGAGAGGGCGGCCACTCTAACCTAACCTAACCTATTATAATAATAATAATAATAAAAATATAATAATAATCAGAAACTGGAAAAAATAGTTCTTTGAAACTGAACTGCAAATTGTTTGCCGACAATTTGCTTGAATGTGCTCTGTGATAAAGGGTTTTCGGAATATAAATTTTGAGCAGCTCTAAGGAAGATATAGGAAATTTAAGACTCTTCAAAACTTTAGAAATCTTATTGATTGCTGTCCTGTATGAGTATCCATCGAAGCAATGACTTTCCATATTCCAAGTAAACTCTCTAGAGCCCTTAATAAAGAAAAAATGTTTAATAAACAACTCATGATAAATGCTTGTGCTTCCAAACATATGAATGGGCAATTTGTTTCATGTGCAATCCAAAATGGCGTCAAAATAAAGGTTGCCTGTTACCATATTCCAACAACCAATTTTCGGCATATCTAAAGACCCTTTAGTGAAGTTAAGAACCTAAAGCCTTCATAGAGGACTCTTCTGTAGGCCTCATAGAAACTATATAGGAGCTATTGGTCTTTTTGAGACACCGTTTAATTCATTGTTGTTATTCTCATTTTTCTTGTGTGCGTACAATAATTATCATCATCATCATCATCATCATCATAATCATTATAATTATTATCATCATTATCACTTCTTGTCGTCATCGTGCTCATTTGTATTTAAATTGACGTTATCACTACGCCATTTAGTGTTGTTCACAGTGTTGTTGCTCTTGTTGTTGTTGTTATTATTGTTTTGTTTTTGTCTTCTTAATAATTTTTTACATATTCACAACACCAATGTGTGGTATTGTTAAATATACACTGTTGATGTTGTTGTTGTTTGTTCTCATAGTCATCGACTTTCCCGTACAGCATTGATTTTGTAGTTAGCTTGTAAGCATTTTGTTGTTGTTTTTTATGAACAGTGTTCTTCTGGTTGTTCTCTTCCATTGCATGTTGGCTGGTTGATTGCTGTTGGTTCTCTGTGTGCAGTGTTTTTTGTGCTTGATTTTGCTTCTTCTGTAGTATGCGAGTCCATGCAGATGATTTGTATAATTTATGCGTATTGTCGCCATAATAAAGTGTTAACGGAATCGAATTATTATAGCAACGTAAGTGATGCACATACTGTTTTTTTTTTATTTCATATTTTTTTAGAAATATTTATGATAAATGTGATGTGATAAGGGCATCAGAAGATTTTATATATACTCTTGTATTTAAATATAGTAGGTAGTAGTTAAAAGCATATTTATTTGTTTTAATTTTTTTTATTTTGTGTATTATAAAGAAGATTTGGAGATTTCAAGAGAGTTTTCGGAGAACCTGGACGAAGCGGTAGATCCAACCTCCGGTTTTAAGTACTGCAGAATAAAAAAATAAAAGAGGACTTGGTGTGTTGGGTGGGTGTTGCTTTGTTGGGGTTTGCAGTTGATGACGTAGTGGTGTTGATTTCTTGTTTCAGCAGGATGGCTCCAACAATTGATATTCTGCTAGCTTAGATCCAAAGTAGGTTCACATAAATGCATTTGGTGAAGAGCTCACAAATTTGTTACATAGAAACATGGCATTGCTATAATAAATTCAACTTGGTAAATCTATATTTTGTTGATGCATGAGGTCGGTCCCAGAAATACCCGACCTGACATTTAGATGGCGGCAGTAGTTTGAAAAAAATTACTTTGGTGAAAAGTGGCAACCTTATAAAACATTTGTTTTCAAGTTTCAAGGTGCCACGTTGTTTAGTATTTTTTTGGAGCCATCGAAACTTAAATACTTTCATTTGAAAGATCTCAGTTCAACGAATATTAAAGCCGAACTAGATTCGACTCTGGGGGACTCTGCTCTCCTTCGTTTACCTCCATAAAATATTGGGTGGCAGAGTTTAAACGAGATCGTACGAGCTGCCAAGACGAACACCGTAGTGGTCGACCAATTGATGTGGCCACACCAAAAACGGTTAAGAAAATCCACAAAACGGTATTGGATGATCGCCGGCTGAAGGTGCGTGACCTTGGTGAAATTATAGGCATTTCAAGAAGTGCTATACATCGTATATTGACTGAAAATTTGGAGATAAAAAAGCTGTGTGCATGATGGGTGCCGCGTTTGCTCACAATAGAACAAAAACAACGTCGTGAAGATGTTTCTATAGAGTGTTTGGCTAAGTTTCACAGTAATAAAGCCGAGTTTTTGCGTTGATTTGTAACCATGGATGAGACATGGGTCCACCACTTCACACCTGAGACAAAGGAGCAGTCAAAACAGTGGACTGAAAGGGGAGAATCGTGTCCAAAGAAGGCAAAGACAGGCAAGGTTATGGCGTCTGTTTTTTTGGTATGCACGTGAGATCAATGAGTTAAAGCTCGAATTGCTTCAGCACGCACTTTATTCGCCAGATTTAGCTCCTTCTGATTATTTACTATTTCCAAATTTGAAAAAATGACTTGTTGGCAGAAGAGTTGCAAACAATGAAGAGGCGGAGTCTGCGGTAGATGGCTATTTTAATGAGCTAGACAGTTTATACTATAAACAGGGTATCGAAGCTATAGAATATCGCTGGTAAAAGTGTATAGAGCTAAAAGGAGATTATGTAGAGAAATACAGAAAAATGTTCCCGAATTTGTTGTATTCATTGTCAGGTCGGGTAGTTCTGGGACCATCGTCGTATACCTCGCTTATATGCGCGCTTCAGCCGGTTTAACTAAAATCGAAATTATTCAAGTGCGTTATAGAAAATGTTGGTACGTAAATTTTAAAATCTAAATTAAAACATTCTACTATGAATAATAAAAATGCATAAGTGAGTTGGCAACACTAGCCAATATTATTTATTATTATTATTTCTAAAGAAACAGCTGATTTGTTTCAATATGAGATGTGTTTATATACATTTTCAAACCACGTTTTAATGATGTTTGTAGGCTGTAAGGGCAAGTGTCGAAAACGATCAGAATTTGTGCAGAAAGGTGCTTTCTTACAGCGTATTTTACATTGGGACTTACACTTCCATCCTTATAAAGTCCAATTAACGTAATAACGGAGGCCGGCTGAGCATGGTATGTGTAGACAATTTTTCGCTTCGAATTTTCTTCAGCAATGAGGCTCATTTGTCCTCGGTGGGTAAGTATGTTAAGAAGAATTGTCGAATCTGTGGCAGTGAAAAATCACGAGTGACTGCTGGGACACCATTAAATCGCCATGTTACATAGATTACAAGAAAGCTTACAGAATTTGCATGCTCTGCCAAACCAGAGGCAAATTATGAAATAAATGTGGGTGTGTTCTATAAACATATTCCCAGATTGAGTACACATATTTATGCATGTCATATAGAAATTCCTAGATTTGTTTAAGATATCGTGTCAGTGAATAAAGTACATGAATCTAAATATGAAATCACAGCTCCAAACACACGCTCATACATATTTAACCATTTGGATATGTGAATTATTTTACACGATCATATGTACCAACTCGTATGTAAATCTATACAAATTTTTATCAAATGCATGCTGTGTATGTTAAAA
This sequence comes from Megamerina dolium, assembly GCA_963854835.1. Taxonomy (NCBI): domain Eukaryota; kingdom Metazoa; phylum Arthropoda; class Insecta; order Diptera; family Megamerinidae; genus Megamerina; species Megamerina dolium. The sequence goes on along the minus strand of OY978529.1, from coordinate 1,814,497 downwards.
TATATATTGTATATTATTGAAAACAACAAAAAACGTACAAAATTTTTGTTGAAACTTCATCATCCAGCAATATTCATCTCAACTATGGGTAGGTATGTTATTAGCTAGCTAGATTTTGTAAATTGGTACGAGTACAGACATACTTAGTAAGCTAACCACAATTAACCAGACATTCTGCCAGTTAGCGGCGAATTGAGCAATACGACCACACGTACGTCTCCCATGCAACACAGCAGGATACCAAGCAACATTCTCGTGTGGCTCATTCCGTGGACAATCAATAAATTTTAACACGTGATCAGGGCAATAAACGATCAACAGCAATAATAACAGCAATAGAGCAACAAGAGAGTGACGATAATGATGATAATAATGACGATGATCACGATAGCATTCGATGATGGTGAGACGGTCCGTGAACAGATGAAAATTTGAATTGACGTCAATAGCGTGTATTTTTTTAAGCTCATATGTATGCATGCAAATTAAATTAGTGAAATGATATCGATAAATATGGTTAGTAGTAGAGATAAATATTTACATACATATAAAGGGTTGTGACACCTATTTAGTTTATTATGCATTTCTTGTTTGTTTATTCGAGTGGTATAAAATAATTAGAAGAATGGCGTATTTCGTAAGTCGTCTTTATTTTGTGCCTATTTGTTGGCAGATGGATATTCTTAATGTTATAAGTTCGTCAATTGATATTGACAGATTTATGGCGGATTTTTCAGGTCATTAATACATAATGCTGGGTGCTGTAGGTCGTGGGTTCAAACCCCTACTTCGTTCCCTTCGAACATTACCCGCCTGTCGGCAAGCATAAAGTGAACAGCTCAGAAAAAGTGATCTCACAAGGAATCTGCCGTTAGGAACCGGCTAAAATAAGTAAGTCCCTTCTAAAACTGTGAGGTTTGCAGTCACTGCCACTGTAATCAATGAACTTACAATGGAAACTTTTGCAATACCTGCATCGTTAAATGGAGCCAAGAATGTTAATATTGTATTTTAAACGATATAACGCGATCTAACGATCTAATTTGAAGCAATTAGTGACAGTGAATCTGGAATTGAAATAGGCAGCACAACAATCAGCAGCAAAATATCAACATCCAGCCCCAAGCTAGCAGAAATCAAGGATGCAATTAGGGAGCTGAAACTTAACAAATCTGCGGGCGAAGATGGCATACAGCCGGAACTACTGCTTGTCAACCCGCAAACCTCAGGGCAAATCCTTCTCCCCCACATTTCTGCCGCATGGGAAAACGAAAAAATGCCTCCGTCGTGGACAAAAGGCATCACAGTGAAGTTGGCTAAGAAAGGTGACTTGCGCGACTGTGGTAACTGGCAAGGAATAACTCTACTGAACACCATCTACAAAATAATAGCCATGATCATTCAATCCAGACTTCAGTGTGTTCCCTAAGAGACGAACGAGCTGGTGTTCGCCCACACCGAAACTGTGTTTCACCAAGTCAACACTCTTTGTATCATAGTAGAACAATCAGTGGAATGGCGCTCTCCGCTATACATGCTGTTCGTCGACTTTATGAAGGCTTTCGACACAATCAAAAGAGACGCAATCTGGCTGGCATTAAGTAGAAAAGGAATCCCTGCCAAGTTAATCCGCCTCATCAGAGTCCTTTACGAAAATTCCCAACTAGCTGTGCTTCATAACGGTAACATCAGCAACCCCTTCTCCTCCAATGCTGACGTAAGGCAAGGTTGCCCCCTGTCGCCCCTTCTCTTCGCCATCGTCGTGGAGGACGTCATGTGCCAACTCAACTTACTCAGGAGAGGTATCGTATGGAGTTTTAGCAGGCTCCTGGAGGATTTGGACTTCGCCGATGACATCTGCCTCCTCTCACACAAACTCATCGACATGCAAGCGAAGGCGGACAGTTTAGTCGCGCTGGCACGTACTGTCGGATTGAAGGTCAACATCTCAAAGACCAAGCCCATGAGAGTTAACCACAAAAACGTAAGCCATATAATGGTCGACGGATGCCCGGTGGAATTTGTTAAAAGCTTCTGTTACCTCGGCTGCATTATTACGGCAGACGACGGAGCTAATGAAGATGTCAAGTGCAGGTTAAACAAAGCAAGGGCGGCGTTCGGGCGACTGCATGCAGTGTGGACGAGCTCGCGAATCTCCAGGCGCACAAAACTTCGAATATTCAGCGCATGTGTGAAGTCAGTCCTATTGTACGGAAGTAAAACATGGTTGATCTCTAACACCATCACGCAAAAGCTATAAACTTTCGTCAACAGATGCCTCCGTATCATCTGTAGAATATTCTGGCCGAACACCATCAGCAACATCGCGCTGTGGAGACTAACGAATGAAGAACCAGTCCCGTTGCAAATCATAAATAGAAAGTGGCGATGGATAGGTCACATGCTTAGAAAATCTTCAGATAGCATTACAAGAATGACCTTATTCTGGAATCCGCAAGGGAGCAGATGTCGAGATCGGCCAAAAAATACTTGGAGTCAGTCGATATTGCGCGAGCTAACCGATGGCAACACAATATGGGACGGCGCAAAAATAACAGCACAGAACCGTGTGCAATGGAAGAGTCTTGTTGAGGCCCTATGCTCCCAAGGTATTTTGGCTTTTAATGTGAAGATTTCTTTCAAATAAGACGGCGGGTCTCTAAGTTTTGTACTGTGGGAGTAGCCTTGACATTTCATTTGTTTGATAAACGCAAAAGTGTACCAGTTATTTACAATAGGTAACCATGGATTACTTTGTTTTTGCTATTGATGTTGAATTGAAATTAAACGAAGTTAAACATCAAATTTTGACGGTCCGTGCATTAATATCATCGGCAACGTCAGAATCTCTATCATTACGTTAAAGAAATGGTAACAGATCACATTGTTTGAAAAATTATTCGGAAATTATGAGAAAGGAAGGAATAGTTTCCCTCCAATTTTGACTAAATGATCTCTGCTAAACGGTATATCTCTAAATGATGGATGAGATTTTTGCAAAACGAAATTAAAAAAATATTCTAAAACAAATGGTTTGAAATATTCACCACCTAAATGAAGGCTTACCTTGAGTGTATCTGCACTCCACCATTAAATTTTTTATTGAAGGTCCCTAAAAATAGCAAATATATCTAACAGAAATTCAATGTTGGATGTAAGAGCATGGACCCAGTCTAGTAGGTAACTCCATGCTGGTGGAATTCTATGTCAAATTGTTTCACTGGCTAATACTTAAGATTTCAACGCGACGCAAAAGTCTTTGATTAGGAATCGATTTACGAATATCCAAAATCAAATTGTTCCATTTCATCGGTTCCAGGATTTTCAGGTCTTCATGGATACGAGAGATTTGAAGATGAGTACATTCAGTATTTTGCTGACAATATTTTTCACAATATTGTAACAATAAAAGTTGTCAAATAATAATGACGAAATTGAATGGCGAAAATCGCAGACCGACGGGGAACTCAGGAAATACAAGTCGCAAAAAACGAATCAAAAGTGAAATATGAAATGATCAAAATTAACAGCAAAAAGGAAAGAGAATGATGAGGTTAGTTAGCACATAACGTTAAAATAATTTGACTGTGAATTATTCGCAGTATTAGCGAAAAAATGTAACTGTTAAAATACAACAGTGCTCAAAATAGCGGGTTCAGTCAAGACATTTGTAAGCACTTGTAATGAAAAGCTTATGAAAGAGCTCTGTGAAAATTCAAAAATATGCTAGTAAAATAAATAGAACGTTCAGAATTTTAGCTTTCTTGGAGATTGTAATAAGAACTAATTATTTACGGCTTTTTTTTTTATTACACAGTCCAACAATGTTGAATTTTTGACTTGTAACAAAACACCCATGGTTTAATATTGAAAGAGTTTCAACTATTTTTGCCGAATACAGTTATATTTCAGAAGGTATTCGCTTTTTTCAATCAATCCTGGGAAAACATAAATTTGTAATGTTACAGATTCGGAGGCGCTGTAGGAGATTACTTTAAAAGTAAAAAATATTCCCTAATTCTGGGATTAAAGCTCTATGCCTTTAAATTTCCTCATATATTCAGCCTGATTCTGAATTTTCCCGGGGAGTTGATCTTTCCCGAGAATAAATTTCTCCTAAACTAAACAGTCGGGGAACAGAATAAAAATGAAAAGAGAATTTCGAAGTTTCGAAATCAGCTGTTTCACCTTATTGTTTTGTTATGATGAAAAAATCTGTTCAGCTCCTCACTATTTTCTTTGTAGAAACCGCGTGCAATGTTCGGGTGCGATTGCATCGTGTTCAGTAGTATTTCAAATTGAAATTTATTTGTTGTTGTTGACCTAAAAGTAAGAATAATGCCATGATAATATTTGTAATAATAATAAATAATAACAATAAATAATAACATTTATTCCATTTGCAACGAAAAAAAAATAGATTACTTATATTTTTGCATCGAACTTCGTTCCAGATTTTTTGCGGAATATTTTTCAATAAACGTCATCACATTTCTCCTTTTATTTACATTCGTAATGCCTATTTTTTTCCCCAGGGAAGAAATTCCGAATTTCGAAGATCGCTTAGAATTGGAGGAAAGGGAAAAGAGAAAAACTCCCTGGGTATTTATATTCCGAATACAAGAATAGGGAAAAAGGGAAAAATTCCAGGGGAATTCTTATTCAGAATCGGGCTGATTTTCTAACATTGTAACAACTTCCAGGAAGATTAAAAACATAACAAATAACATAACATAACATAGCATAACAAATTTTATATCGAAAAGATTTTTCCAGGAAGATTATTCGACAAAAAAATGGTCAAAACACTGTTGGACTGTGTTTTTACAGAATTTGATATGTATTTAAATAATTTGATCTATTCACTATTCAAGCTAATAATAATAAAGGTATTGTTGATTTTTTGTGTCATCATCCCACACTGACCAACGAATGGTAATTGTGTCATCATTCTCGTCCGATGTCATCGTACGATTGAAACGCATTGGACCATATTTTTGTGGCACAAAATCGTGTAGACACGACAGCGTAGCGGCATATGAATATTTTTTCGCTGTCCATTTACACGTACAGGGTGGTAAACAATTGGGACAATCCAAAACGAATTGTGCATCTGGCTTACGGCGTTCTTCCAAACACTTAAATACCCATGGTACACGGGTATCACGTTCTGTCCAATTGCAATCACAAGGTGGTACACACGAACATGGTACCGGACGACGACGTGGTGCCACAATTTGTGACGCTGGTTGATCACCACTATTACACTGGTATAGTTTATAACGACGAACACCGCCGATGAGCTCTTTTTCGTCATGCTTCAGCGCGAGCCAACGTTCTAAGAGTTCCCAATGTGAGTAGTTGGGCGATTTGGCACGTAATAGCTGAAGTTTACGCCAAAAATCGGTGCGACGAACTTGTTCATATTTGAGGCCACTTTTTACACGAAATAATTTATACAATTCATAATAATATTGTGGCGGCAGCGAAATACTGCGTGCAAATTTTGTCATCTCAAAGCAGAAAAGTGCACGTATGCCATACGCTATGTGACGGATGTCGTCAAAATTTTTTATATTCATTGCAGACAAGGCCGATGCATCGAGTAGAAGGAGTGTACGACCATTGATATGGTTCTCACGGAAGGTAGTCTAAACGAGTATGGGATTTTATTTGTATATCGGCTTTATATCAAAATGTTTATGTGACTGACATACCTGATATTGCGGATAGCCATATTGACGTAACCATTTTAATACATTCAGATTGGTCCAATTAAACACCGATGGCAATGGTATTGCATCGATCACACGGGACGCCAAATTCAACAAAGTGTCTGGTGTCACTTTAAATTCGATTGGCACATCATTCTTATTGAATTCTGTTTTACCCGATAGCAATGGATGTAAACGAAATTGATATGTATCCAAAATACTTATCGTCTTCTGCTTGCACGGGACTTCGAAACGTACAAATTTCTCATCGGATAGACCGTATAGGAAGGGCATGCTACAATGACGGTAACATGTATTGATTAATTAAAATAAATTAAAAACAAAAAACTAAAAAAGCAAAAATGTCAAAATCAAATTTCAAATAAAACGACTTTCGACTTTTTCCACCCGATGTGCTAGCAACTTGATTTTGTTGCGTGTAGTTTTAGCAAGCAAATGATTTCAACACGTTCATTATTGTTTCATTTGAGCTTGTTACTAATTTCGAAATACTAGTTAATAGCTCTTGCGAAGGAGCAACACACTTGCTATTTCGTTTTTCCAATGTTTCCGATGGGTTTTCCCCCCACAATTTTGCTTAGTTGGAAAAGTTTTTCCAATTTGCGTTTGCTTGAAAGTGTTGGCGTTTTGATATTGTGAGTTTGTATTTGTGTGTATCTTCAAACAATAAAGTCTGGCACTAGAAACGTTGTAGGTGTAGTATCTTTCGGTATAAATCAGTGTTGTAATCGAATATTGATTGCAGAGTCGTCGCTTATTCTTGCCAAAAGTTGTGGAGGGTTGAATTTGAGGATGTGCCGGGATTTCAAGATATTTTCGGAATACAATGTACCCGTTTGGAGTATATTGCCCTCTAAACTTTCAAGGTATTGTTACACATTTCATCCATTGCGAATTTCCTCGCACGTAATTTCTTTCACCGAAATAATTATCCAATCGAAACAACACATCCGTTGGAGTATTTCACTATTTTAAAAATCCACGTTGTGTTGTGGTGCCAAATGTCATTGCTGTTTGTACGCACCAAGCTGCGGCATATTTATAGGAGTCTGAAGACTTATGTACACATATTCTATAACATTATAAATTCCTTCCTTCCTTCCATCCTTATGTGGCCATAACAACCGAGTATCGATTTAAACCGAATATAGCATGCTTCGCCAGCCATCTCTGTTCTTCGCTAGTTGGCGCCAGTTAGAAATTCCAGTTTCTCCAGTACTTGGTCTTTCCACCGCTGGTTGGCGGTCTTGCTCTTCTGCGTCGTCCTCCAGCGGATTCTGAATATAACACCTTCTTAATCCAAATTCCTCTTCATCAAGCTAAATAATCATCAATGTTGGGAAGTTACAACACAAAAATATGTTACGAGCTCTGCGAGGTAGAGTTTTGAGATGAAATCTGGAATCTGGAAATTCAATATTGGAATTTCCGAAAAAATTAAAGTGCTTGCGCTTCAGGTTATTTTTTAGAAATGTGGTTGATCCAGAAATTCTGGAATTCTTCCAGGCGAAAACGATATCATTAAGAAAATTCATATTTTTCTACAAGCTAATTCGAAAATTCGATGCTCAAGAAAAACGAAAAGAAAAATAAAAATCATGTTTAATTATTTTCGATTAGTTTTAGTTAAACCACTCAATCGATGGACGAATTATGCCATTATGTCATTGAATAAGTGTGGTTACAATTATTGTGACCTATTGGCCAGACGTTCATAGAATAAGAAGATAAAACATTGATTCCTTGTCGCTCTCATTCCGATAGGCAAATTTCGCTTTCTTGAATCATCATCTTCTTCTTGTGATGGTCAAAAACGAAAATTCATTTTGGCCGCTCGCAAATCACGATGTGATTTTTACTCTCCGACATCTCTCATTCCGATAGGCAAATTTCGCTTTCTTGAATCATCATCTTCTTCTTGTGATGCTCAAATGCGAAATTTGAATTTGGCCGCTCTCAAATCATGACGTGATTTTTACTCTTCCGCGTCTGTTAAAAATTCCAAGCGCTGTCAAGCTACCTTACCTTAGGTTAGGACTTTCTTTTCGTTGGTGTCCACCAGTAGGTTTCAAATACAACACCTTCAAACAAGCAAATAGACAAGCCAATTGCGTTCAAAAATATGTCGTAGTATTTTTCTCTCGAAAACGTGCTCGCTAAAGTGTGGTTTTTGTTCTTCGAGAGAGGGCTCGGTCTCCTTTTGCTCCGTCAGTTTTTATTTAGATGATGATTTCTATGATTTGGTAAATACCAACATTTTTAAAAGAACATAGAATTATCTCATATTGCGTATCGCGTTGTGAATTGCAACCATTCAACGCAACAGGGTTGCATTGAAAAATTTAAAATAGATAGCACAGAAATTTGGAGCACAGAAATGCTATTTTCGTAGGTCTTGAATCATGTTCTTTGTTATTTTGCAAATTTCATTCCCCACCAAAGTATTAAATTCCCTCCCATAGAAAATCTATAGCTACAGAACTGTTTCAAAAACAGTCCAAGTCATATGCAAGCAAGTAATGTATTGTATATAGAACACAACTGATTTTTTCGTGTTTTGTTTTCCCCATCAGCTGTCATTTACAATATATGTAGTAAGTATACAGTACGAGTACATATTTAGACTAAGATATTCGTGACAATTGCTTTGTCTGTATTACATGTTTATTAATTTGTTTACTTTTATTGCTACAGTTTTGCTGTTCGTTTATTGTTATACGTAACAATAGTTATGTATATGAGGCTACGTATATATAGTTTAGAATATTTATGCTTATTTTATTACCATTATTACAACATTATTAGAAGTAATCAATTACCAATAGTTCGAATGATTTTCATTGTATGAGCATATCTATATACAATTCTCTTTTATTTCACTTAGAGTCATTGGGTCAATACCTGTAATATGCACCTTTCAATTATTGAATATATTTCCCATAGGATTATTTTAATTTGAATTTAGTAATTGAAAATAGAGAGATGAGTAGAGACAGGAATGATACTCGAAAATTCTTCGAGAAGATCAAGAACACTTCTCCGCGTTATTGAATGGCGACGCTTTCCACAATTACGCCAGTGGAGGAAATTTCCCGCACACTTCAATGGTGTACATATATGTTCCATTATCCGACTATGATGAGGTCAGGCCATTTTGAGGTTGAAAAACAACAAAACTGCAGTTGCTGATGGACTGCCTGCCGAGTTGTTTAAAGCCGGAGGCGATGAGGTGCTCACCAGCATGCATCAGCTCATATGGAGAATATGGTAGGGGGAAAACAAACGCGATGATTGAAGGCTCAGTGTTCTCTGTCCCTTACTCTGCTCCACAATTTGAGACAACTACCACGGAATAAGTGTTCTTATCATCGCATACAAGGTTCTATCAAGCGTACTGTGTGAAAGATTGAAGCCTATTATTAACAACTTGATTGGACCTTATCAGTGTAGTTTGAGACCTGGTAAATCTACCAACGACCAGATTTTCACACTACGCCAAATCCTGGAGAAGACCCAAGAAAAACAGATCGACATACACCATCTAAGGTATTTGTTGATTACAAAGCCGCTTTCGATAGTCCGGTAAGGGATTAACTCTACGCAACAATGTCTGAGTTCGGTATTCCTGCAAAGCTCATTCGACTTTGTAGAATGCCACTGCATAACTCCCGACTTCTTCAATCTTCAATTATGGAGAAAATAATACGAGCTGCTGATCTATGACATAATGGCACTATCTTAAAAAAAAAAAAAAGTGTCATGCTGTTAGCGTATGCCGACAATATTGACATATTTAGCATGAACACGCGAGCAATCAGTGCAGCTTTCCAAGAGTTGGAAAGAGAGTGGCGTCGAATGAGGCGACCATGAAATATTGCGAAGGATCACTTTTGCTAACAGACACTTGCTCTGGGCTAAGTAAGTATTTGAGAAGCCGAGTAGAACCGAGCCGAGCCAAGCCTTGTGAATTGAAGAATATGCTCCGGTTAAGAAGATTTTATATTCGGAATCCGCTGGACGACGACGCAGAAAAGGCAGACCTAACCTCCGGTGCAAAGACCAAGTACTGGAGAACTTGTCAGCGCTTGGTATTTCTAACTGGCGCTAATTAACGAGGGAAAGAGCTGGCTGGTTAGTTACTTACCACAAAAGTAAGTAACTAAGTATTTTTGTATTGTACAAAAATAAATATTTTTGTCAACTACTATTAGGTTTTATGATTGTCATGAGGAGAGGAATCCGATGCTCGCATCTTTTTAACTTCCCTCTTTTAAGAATGTAGTTTAATTTGCTTCTAGGAGAGTTGCAGCCGTTAACGACAGTTCTTTTGATTTTTTTTCGAGCAATTACAATTCGACCGGTAAAATTGTTAATGCTGGCAATGCTGTTAATTATGATTTTGGAATTATTATCAGCTGATGGTTTACTTAATCGGGATATTTGTAATTAGCAAGCAGTGTAAACGTGACACAATATAATGAATTAGTCTCTAAATATTATTTTTCGTCTTTGAATTTGTTTATACAATAAAATAATAAATTTCTTGAATTTATTGCTAATAAATTTTTATTCAAAATATTAGCTCGTTACTATAAACCATTGAAAAGAGCATAAATATCATATAAACTAGCTAAATTCATAAAATAGTACATCAATTTATGAGCAAATAAAACCAAATTATAATTTTGTTCCAGAAATTCTAAAGCAAAAAATCATAAATTTGTTTCAAGTTGAATACAAAAACAGAGAATAGAAAATCAGAGCATATGCTTATTCGTCAAACAACTACAAATGCCACAAGAATATAACAGCAAATCAATTGTTTGAGCATAAAATATAAACGATCAATAGTGATCATCAATGGGGGGCATTACTCGTATTCGATACCCTACTTACTATATGTACTGATATGTAGTCAATATGTAGTACCTAACATAAGTACTCGTACAATAAATCGTTGGTTGTTACTTGTCAGTCTCGATCGCCATATATTCATATAATCGTATATCATAGAAATCTATGTACTATATTCAAACATATATTTACATTAACTTGTTATGCACAAGAAAGAGATAAGAAAACAAACACTTGTTATGCTCCGCCTCCTACACAAAAGCAATATGAAAATGTTCATTGATAATTATAGGTAACCAATTGGCAGCGATCGATATGCTATTAAGAGGAGCCGTTTTTTTTTATTATTATCTACCCAAACATGTACCATATATGCGAAGAGAGGTAGGAGAAAAGAAATAAAAAAATAACAAACAATTTGAAGAAGAACAAGACCAGCAACATTGAACATATTGAATGTGCGCCGAATGATAGGTGTATTGGTGGCGTTGGTGTTGTGTGATTTTGTAACAGTGGAGCATAGTGGAGCATATATAAAAATTATATTTAAACATGGGTGGTTTCGATCTGTGTTTCGCATTTATACTCAGGCATGAATCTAGAATTCATATCAATGGTTAAACCCACAAACCTTACTTAGGGGCACTGAATAATATCTTCTATACTAACCGTTCCAAAACTTCGTATTGTGATTGCGGATAGTATGAACTACAACGATAAGACCAAGAACCCTTTCTCCTCACGCAGTTTGGTGACAGTCTTCTTAACAGAAATTTCCGCCATGCTCAAGGTTGCATTACTGATTAAAATTTGTGTGGGAGACACAGCAGCTTTTACAGTAACAGACATGTTGCACTCAAGGCTATTTTGAAGTCTTCTCAGATGATTAGAGTGTAAGATGCTGTTGAATATCATTACAAAACGTAATCTTGTGTATCTTATGTGGATGCCAGGATGCCGAGAAAATACGGGGAATAATTTACCTGGCCTCTGAGGGCTTTGCTGGCATAATTATGGGTCCAGAAACAATTTCCGGCGTCAGCTCTGTGGAATTCCTGTTATGGGTAAAATAAAAAAAATAAATATGTAGCACTTAAAGCGCCGAAGGGCTCATTGGCCGAGCTTCTCTTCCATTACTGTTGTCCGTGTTAAATTTTTGGACAGTATTACAAGGGACCTACTTATTTTAGCCAGTTCCGAACGGCAGAACCCTTGTGACATCAATTTTTCTGAGCTTTGTCACAGAGTTCTTTTGGAAGCTTTTTCATGGCAAGTTGTAACTGTCAGGTGTGTACCGTTCGAAAGAAAAAACTTTTCGGGCAGTGAACCTCGACCTACAGATCAGAGGGCCAACATACTAACCACTGAGCTACGGCACCCAGTTATGGGTTCTAACCGTAAAACGAGGTGCTCCGTACTCAAATCATCTAAGAAAAAATATTTGGCACTTATAAGTCTCGAAGGGCTCCTTGGCCGAGCTTTTCTACCCGCACTGTTGTACGCATTAAATTTTGGACAGTATCAGAAGGGACCTACTTATATTAACCGGTTCCGAACGGCAGAACTCACAAAGCTCTTTTAGAAGGTTTTCCATGGCAAATTGGTGCTGCAGGAAGAATTGCCAATTCCATGTCGACAGGTGGTTATCATTCCAAAGAAAAATTTTTTCGATATGAAAGTTGTGCTTTAGCCGGGGATTGAAACCACGCCCATCAGATCAGAAGGCCAACGCACTAACCACTGAGTTACGGTACCCACTCAAATCATCTATATTGGCTAAAAGCTTGTTGGTTGTGGTGACTGCCACACAATAACAGTTGTGGGTCACAATTAGCGCTGTAGCGCCATTTCGAAACAACTTCCTCACCGAACATTAATCTACTTTGGTTTTTCACTAAAGTAGAGTTAAATATCCTGACAGAAGACAGGGAAAATTTATTATACAATTGAGGAGGCAGGACCTTACGTTACCTATCGGTTTCATAATAGGGCACAATACAAGTGGACACAATATGATCACTCTAAGCGTCATCACAGACCCGATTTGCTAATCATGACACGTAGATTTGGGCAATATTTCTAGCATTTCGTCTGAAAGCGTTCAGCTTTTGCGAGAACAACGTTGAAATTGTTTGCTGGTATGAGGGAAACTTATGCTTGAAGTCGAATAGCATTACATTGCCTTCCTCTAGCCATTCCTCTCTTCCATTCTATTATTTGTTGGGCTTCTAATACCTCCGTTTTAAGGCTTTGGAACAATGGCCTATTGACAGAGTGCTTTGGGTCTATTCTGCCCATCTATTAACTTTGACTCTAACTCCAAGTTCCAAATTTAGAATACATAGTATTGGCGATTTAGCGTCTGTATGCGATTTAAAATACTTCAAATCTGGAATGATGCAATACTTAATAGTTTTTTTTTACATCGCTTTTCTCATATTCCATACCACTGTCACACAACAGAGATTACTGAGATTTCTTCGATTACTGTATTGAGAAATTATTGAAATGCAAATCGATCGCTATAGGCAATTTAGTATTGTGTGGGATGTCTTAACAAACGTTTCTGCTTGGCCCTAACATTGCAGTGATCGTATTGATCGCATGAATATTGAATTAATCACAACCGTTTTATTTGTATATTCGGTTTTTGGTTTTGTTATGATGTCTTAGCGACGGAAAGCTGTTTTGTGGTGATTTTTAAGATCAAGTTTAATAAAATAAATAAAAAATTAGTTGATAATCTTGAGAGATCAATTTGAATTGATCGTGTGAAAATATAAATTAATGAAAAAAAAAATAAAAAATAAAATAATTTTACTTATTAAACAACTTCAACACCAATAATATTTGGTCATGGGAGTATTAGAGGTTCAGGAAACAATTGATCGTGTCATACATGTGATGGATCAAATGATGCCAACTAATTTATCGATGGAACGATCACATGATAAAAATAATAATAATTATAATAATGATGCATCACTAGCAGCATCATCATCATCACCACCATCATCAAAATCAACTACAATAAACGATGTCAATTTAGAGCCGTTGAAATCCTTAGATTCTGCCAGTGAAACCAAAATTAATTTAAGTTTCAGTGTTGATCGTCTACTAAATCGCAATAATAATGAACAAAATTCTTTGACTGATGAAAATTCGGAAAAGTTTGTGCAAAAATGTTGTGAAAATCAATGTTCATATTGTTCATATTCAAATTGTCATCTTTTACAAACGACCGCCCTCGCTACAGCTACTACTACTGACGCGTCCGTTAATCCGTTAGAACATTCCATCAATCTAAAATCTTATGCAAATTCTGGTTTGCATAATAATTCATCAAATACAAGATATCATCATGATGTTACAATATCAGCGGTATCGTCATCATCATCATCGTCGGCATCGTCATATGTGGATTTTAAAACGATCTTACGACCAACACCGATACGAGCGATCGGTGAAAATGGTAAATTTATTTGACTCTACATTCTTAAGCTTACTTCATGGCTTGGATAGTGGTAGAGTGTTTTGTATGTTTTCAGTTTCTTAAGGTTCAACTCTCACACGCATTAGTCTAGATTAAGTTAGGAACGGCGTGTCTAACTGTAGCTATTGCTCTAGCTCAGCTCTTATAAATCAATTATGTCGACTAAGTGATCTCCAACTATAACCTTCTCTCTCACAACCATTAGGGTATTTTTTTATTGTCTCTGCTATTGAGATCCTTAAGGTTAAGTATCTACGGCCCAGCTCTATGAAGTATGCACCGTTCTGACACAATATAAGTGAAGGTACTGCTTTGAGATTTGTTTCCTGATTCAATACTTTTTCTTCTCAATTTTGCAATTCAATGACACAGCCACCACAAGAAATAAAAGTAGGATGACCATCGAATCAGAGTACCACATTCAATGAATTTCCTCTCACAATGAATGGGTTTCCTCTCACTGTCAAAAGGTGGATTTTTTGTTGTCTATTTTTGCAGGCTTTTGTTCTTTCAGCGACTCAAAATCTATTGAATGTGATACTCTGGAAACTGGACACTGATCGGGCAGGTTGCTGTGTAATAGTTGTTTATGCAAAGAGCCATAAATCTAATGAAAATTTCCCCCCACAAGTATGGTTGTGGGGACGAATGCAAGAAACTAATAAATTCGGTCGGCGTTGATCTATTAAGATCCGTGATTATAGCAGACATTTATTTCAAGTGATTGGAAAACACGCAGGAATCTTCCAATATATCTGACATCGCTTTTCTTGGCTATATTTGGAATCAGGTAGCGTGTACTGCCGTCTATCAAAGGGTACTATACTAAATTTCAGACTAATTCATTTGATAGTTCGTGATTTGGCAACCAGTTGCATCACATATGTTTCGTGTTAAAATGGAAAAATACTAATGTCGATTCGAAAAACATGAAAGCTGTCCATGGGGACTCATCAGCGTCTATGAAGACTGCTGTTTTTGAAATGAAGGCCAGAGGTTACTTGATACTAAACATTGTTACTGATAATTATCAGGGAATTTAAGGAAAAACTTCTCAGATAATTTTTAGAGAAAAGAAGAATAATCACAAAACAGAACTACAGTGAAATATTGAAATGATTCCATAGGAAATAAAATAAGACAATGGCTCATTTGCCATTCTGAGTCTCTGCGACGAAAATATTCGGCTGAAACAATAGTCTTATAGCCAAGATAAAAGTATTTTGCGGGGAAATAGCAAATCTTGGGTACAGTGTATCGGAGATGCTCAATCCGTTTAATTCATGTGGGTTGGACTTAAGTGTTGGACAGGATAGACACTAGGCACTCAGTTAGTAGATCATTGCACCCGTGCTGGTACTCATTACATTATTACATCATTAAATCCCTTGAATGTAAAAATTCTGTAGATCGCGTAGCAGATGCTAGATATATTCGAGAATGTAATTAATTCTTTTGCCCCAATGAAAGACCGTACGCGCATAATTTATGCAGAAATCTAAAAAAGCATAAATAAATAAATATGTGCCACTTATAGGCTCCGAAGGGCCTTTTGTCATAGCTTCTCTTCCAGTAAAATTTTTGGACTGTATTAGAAACGGTCCGAATTCGAACAATAGAACCCTCTTGTCACATCACTTTTTCTGAGCTTTATCACATAGCTATTTTAGAAGATTTCTCATGGCATATTGTTGCTTTCGGAAGAATTGCTAATTGCTTGCAGACAATTGGGTACCGTTAGAAAGAAATAACTTTCCATAATTAAATTTTGCTACATCGAGTAATTGAACCCAAGACCTACAGATCAGAAGGCCAACGCACTAACCACTAAGCTAGGCAAACCACTAGCTAGGAATCTCAATAACACAGATTCGGACTTCGGTTACGTTCTCCAAAGCAATACATTCAAAAAATCCAAGTATAATACCGGCTCCGACAGCAAAAATATCATATGCAAAATTATGTTGCATTTCTCCTACTTTAAGAATTCTATGTTTTCACAATTCTTCCGATAGTAAAAATGCGCCATGGATAAACTCCGTGGGGAGTTGCGTAAAAGTTTTGCCATTTGTATGCTTGCCAGACAATTAGTGTGTTTGGAGATTGGTGGGGATCATTGGCATCAATCAATCAAAAGAGAGCGTGACATAATCCTTGTTCATCAAGTGGACCACGCGAAACCAGATCAAGGTCTGTTAGAGGATATGAGCCCTATAGCTGATTCCTCTGGGGGCACTGTGACCAAACGAGATCATTTGTACCCAAGCCCGTCTACGACACTAGAATCTCCTCTACCTTTTTAATGAAGGATAGAATTGATCTTGTCGAACTTTTGATAATTGAATCTGGTGTTGGGAAACTCAGCTGAAAGTGTTTGAGACAAAGCCTGGCTAAGGCCTGGCGTTCGTAAAATATGTGGATCGATGTTTCATCCTCCTCCAGATAGAAGAGTCTACACTCCGTGTCGGAGGATAGTCCCATTTTGTGGTGGTGGTATTTTAACCAGTTATGTCCTGAGAGTTAGCCGGTTTTTAGGCGTAGGCTTGTTCTGCTAAGACTGATTTTGTCAAAAGTTGCATTGAAGCTGATGAGAGTTTTCGCTTGGCGGAGACCTGTCGAATAATTGGCATAGCCAGCCATATTTAAAAACCATTCATTCAAAATTTATTTTTATACATCCTTTTCATCTAAGTGTTCACCTTGCCAAAAGACTCGCTACGCCACTGGTGGGGGTAGTTAAAATTAATAAAATTTTAGTTGTTTTTCTGTAAATGTCTTTCGACGATCGTTAGAATCGTTGCATTGAACGCAGAAAAAAAAAAACAAAATAAATAAATATGATTTATTTTGCATTCTTAGGTTAGAAGGAAAAGAATTACCGGCGGCCAAAATATAATAATGATTCGGTTGAAACTTCAAACAAGTGTTCATTCATGAGTACAAATATTATGATGAATGAAATGATTTATTTAAACATTTCATAGGTCATCAAACCTTTCAATATTATACAACGACAAATTTTCTAATTATAAAATCGTTCATGGATTGTCATAGAGTTCAACGTTCATGTGAATCGTTCGAGTAAAAGGGTCAAATATTTGTTTATTTACTCATATGTTCAATATATACAATATTTATATGCATCTCATAAGCACAATAAAATATTGTAACATATGCTTAAACGTAGAAATACAAAATCTAAACATAATTGAAATATTTCAATATAAACAATGACAATAAGTACATACTCTAGTAAGTCTTGCAGCCTTTTGTTGCAATGCTTTGATGTTAGAGACGAGTAGTTACAAAAGTATAATAAGAATAGAAATTACAAAAATTTCAATAATTTGATGTTACGAATGTGTATTCGTCAAAAACATTTGCCAACTGTTCATTCACATACTAATATACGAAACTATTCATACATAGTACATCCGTCGTCAGTCTACACATCTACGTAACACATGATCAACCATAAATATGAAGAAGGTGATCGTGAGTCTCATTATAGCAATATGTTCACATATTAACTAATAATCATGCAGCCATCATAAAAATGGTTGAATTATAATTTATATGTACATATATGAATATCTATTCCATGCATTATAGTAATTATGTATACAAAAGCTGTATGGTAGCATCCTTAGAAGATGAAAGCAATGATGCCACTATTTAAACAATAAACTTAAGTATTTCATTGCCTTTACGTTTATGAAGTATGAAGTGATCAAAGTGTAAAATGATTTTGACACAGACATTTTGCAAGCTGACTTCGATTTCGATTTTGCACATAATTGACAGTTAATTGGAATTTGCATTACTGATCGCAAGGTGATCATGATTTTAATACAATATATTTATATGAAGAAAATAAAGAAGCTATGATGAATTACTAAAATTTAGTACTTGAGACTCTCAAATAATTCGAAATCATAGTACTGACTGATCTGACGATGTGACGTTGTACTAATAATTACAATAGAAACTGTAGGAATTTGTAAGACTGATCTTAAGGTGATCGTGATACGGCGATTATAGATTTATTCGCTTTTAAAATTACTAATCCCGAAGAGAAGGCATTAGCTATTAGAATTCGATTAGAGGTTTAGAGGCTATCCTTCATAGAAATATTTAGATTGAAAGGGTTCTTCTAAGCCAGCTCAGTGCTAGTGCTATGGTTAAAATGATCTCACAAGAATTTTACACTTCAATTTCTCATTCATTTTCACTCTCATTTCCCAAACATTAACCCCGCTGCCAATGGGCCTATTTTTCATACGCTTCACGTTAATTTCGTGGATTTCGCGGCATATTTTACGTTCTACTTTCTCCAATGTTCTAGTTAGGCTAGTGAGTATGTGGGGAGTGTTGCAGGTGGGCCGCTTACGGCCAAGGCCTCGCGATTGTATGGTGGCTGTGGGTATCACTGTTGCTATTCTTAGCTCACAACATTCGATTATTTTTGTTTTACAATATTTGTCTGTGTATCTCTAGATTTTTATTTGTTTCCTTTCCTTCAATTTTCATGAATTCTATTTTTCTCTAACTTTGGGATTACTGGAAAAAGTTGAAAATAATAGCGCGCACTGCACAACGTATTTTAGAGAGACTTAAAAAAGGAAATGTCAAAAAATAATACAAGAAAATAAAGGAACCACGACTGCACAACCGATCGCCACAGATTAAATCAGAAGATCAAGTCGACGCGAGTAGCCAAGCTTCTATAAAATAACTACAAAATGCAGACAGTACGCGCGACGTAATTTCTGGCGTTGACAGCTAGGTTGAGGTCGTCATTTCAAAAGATCCCACTTGTGTCAAATTCAGATTCGTTAAAAATCAGTTTATGTAAAGGAGATTCACTTATATTTTTTTAAATGCGATATAAGATAAACATGAGTGCAGCAGCTCAGCTCGTTAGTGCGTTGGATTTCTCTGCATAAGTCGTAGGTCGAGAAAAAGTTAATAGTTCAATCAGTTTATTTTTTCAAACGGCGCTCACCGATAGTAACAATTTGAAACTCAACCCCAAATCATCATACAGATTTCATCAAACAGCTTGAACTATGTTGTTCCCAACTATATTGTACCTGCATCCTCATGATCGCTGACGAAAGATCGATCTTCGACGACAGCCTATAAAAAATAGAATTTGCTTAAATTACTGGGGTCCGCGAAGACCAGTCGACATCATCAAAAACGTCTATTACACGGTTTTTGGATTTTGTGTATAAACAAACTAAATTCTTTAACATTGTCTCTGTAGCATACTCTGCTGATTATGAAGTTGGCAACTCAATCTTCAGAGAAGGGTGGGTAATATTGTTATCACTTGTCAAACCGCATCAGAATTCATCTTTCTGCCTACCTGCTGCTTGAGGGGGTTTCATGCGTAAAATAACTGGTGGATTTTTGTAAACGAGATTAGGTATGATTGAACTAGCTGTCCGCTTCACTTAGGTAAAGTAAGACGCATTATGGTACCACAGCAGGGCATGAGTAGTGATTTGATTAACTGAAATTAAGCTATTTCGGTGAGATTGTATTAAAAAGAAAATAAAATGTATTTACTTTATTTTATTTGTAGCGAGCTACTGCACGGAACTTGCTCAGCACGTGTATTATATGCTCCGGTTCCCTCTTCTCAGTACTTTTTTTATCATTTTGGATGGTCAAATAAGTTTTTATAATTATTTCTTAAAAAATAAACTTTGTTTCGAATATATTCGTAGAATAGAAATACAGGGTGGCTGATGAATATTGCTACATTAAGAAACTCAAATAATTTTTTCTTAAATTCATTTAATTCACTTTTCCTTTTTTTTGTTTTGTTTGAAAGATAATACATTTTTATTATGCATAGGTTAATTAGTTTTAAAAATAATTGAGTTTAAATACCCTACACGCTCAGTGACGCATGCGCGACATCTTATCAAAAAGTTATTTGTTACTGCCTGGAGGGTTGAGGAAGGAATTAACTCAATTATCGTTCGAATGAATTGCTTCAAATCATTCAAATTTGTTGGTTTGATTTTGTAAACTTCCTGCTTGCAATATCCCCACAAGAAAATATCATGTGGAGTAAGGTCAGCAGACGTTGGAGGCCAACGAAAGGTGGAGTTTATTGAAATCAGCTTATTGGAGAATTTTCGCTGCAATTTGGTCATAACAGGTCTGGCTATGTGAGCAGTTGCACCATCTTGTTGAAACCACACAGAGTTGAAAGGAATTCTTTTTCGGCGTAGTTCTGGAAAGAAAAATTCTTTCAACAGTTTTAAGTAACGGTCTCCATTGAACGTAATAGTAACGCCGTTTTCTTCGAAAAAGTAAGGTCCGACAATGCACCTTGATGAAACTGCACACCACACTGTGACGCGAAGTGGGTGTAATTCCGTCTCATGGACTATCTGTGGTCTAGAATCACTCCATATCCGACAATTTTGTTTGTTAACATTGCCGTTCAAATCAAAATGGGCCTCATAAGACATAAAAATGCAGTTCAAGATGTTTTCGTCCATTTGGTGGAACAAAAAAGAAATTAATATGTTGCACTTAAAGCCCCAAAGGGTTCTTTGGCTGAGTTTTTCTTCCATTAATGTTGGAGTTCTTTTAGAAGCTGTTTCATTGCAAATTGTTACTGCCGTAAGAATTGCTAATTGCCGACAGGAGGGTGCCGCTCGAAAGAAAAATTGGAGGAACTTCTCGCAAAATTCCAAGCGAATTGACAAGTCTGCTCTGAGTTCAGTTGGCTTGTTAGTTGATTTTTATATGGGAATAACTATTATAAGTTTAAATTTTGATGCTAAATCGTCTGCAGTGACTGTCTGCTGATATTCATTTGAGCAAATGAACTCCTTGTCGAAACAGCTATTTTTTCCTGCGTCCGAACTGAGGGTTCGCGATGATAAGGTCTTCTTCCGATTGTCTCACGCTCGGCAAAATTATTCACGAGCCTCATTATAGTCCATCTCCTAGGAGGAGTGGCGCCAAACGTGTGCCTATATTCTCTTCGGACGGAAACTACGGACTCCAACGCATGATAGCGGCGCACAATCCAAATTCTTGTCTCATTATCCCAATCTTACATTTTCTTTAAATTTAAAGATGAATCTATTAAATAAAGAAAAATTGAAACAGATATGTTACATAGGAAAAAAGATATGTTTGGTAGCAGTTTTCATCAGCTACCCTGTACCTTTAAGTGAAACCGACTATAGAAAATAAGAACATTTAATGATGATTCCATAGAATCGATATGTAAATATTTACGGTATATATTTAGTTAATATAATAAAGTAGTATTATTTTGATTCATCATCATCATCAATAGTATCATAATAATCAATAGCATCCACTTTATCATCAGTACCATCAGATATATCGTAGTAATTGAGAGAGAGCAATAATATAAAAACGTATTTAATTCAAGAAAAATTTGAAAAAACCAAAAACTACAATATTACCGGAAAAAATATAAATTAAATATAATACAGGTCAATCAGAAGAACACCAAGCTAAGCGATAATATAAATAATTGTACATAAATACCTACTCATACATATATACATATTCTAAATTGGTGGGTGTTGGCTCTGTTGGCTGCGTTTTTCATTCTCTTCTGTTTACATGATAATTTGAATTCTTTATTTGTGTATTTAGGTATGTGTTTGTGCTTGTTTGTGGCATAGTATGTGGTAAACGTGGATTTTTATTGCTTAATGAGCCTCATTAAGGTATCACAATTCAACACTTCAACTTGAAGCAAATATTGGACTAAATTAAGTAAATAGTTGCATATATGTACGAGTAGTACATATGGTTACTTATTTATACATATAACTTAAACGTATGATATATAAAATCGATTTAAATTCCTTTTATTCAATTTTGTATTTTTATATTAATAGGGAAATTAGGAATTTTCGGGAATATATTTCCATACTCGTATGTATTAATCCTTCAGTTAGCTCAAGGTAATTTCGAAACCTTCATTTTTTTTTATCGTAAAGAGGCTTTCCACATTATCCCTTAAGCGTCAATTCTCATACTTAAATATGCCCACCTATGTGGGCTATGTTGCAAAGAAATTCTACAGAGTTGCCATCCTCCAAAAGCAGCGATTTACATCATCGATATATTTATATAGGGGTAAATATTGGATCTATGACTTAATTCGTGCGGTTTGCTAAGATATGGTGTAACTTGATTATTATTCCATCGTTCCAATATTCCGAACATGCGTTGAAAAGCTACTGTCATTGTGCGTCTTTCTCAGTATATGCCATTCATTTGAAGCGTAAACAACAATAATTTTTTTTCACTCAAATATATCGATCTTTGTGCCTGAAAGAGTGTTTTTACTGGGAGTTCTTCTTCATTACTTTAATATAAAGAAAACTGCTGCCGAAAGTCATCGTATTTTGTTGGAAGTTTATGGTGAACATGCTCTAGCTGAGCGAACATGCCAAATGTGGTTTGTACGATTTAAAAGTGGTAATTTTGGCTTGGAAGACGAATAACGTTCTGCGCAGCCAAAAAAGTTTGAAGATGAAAAACTGGAAGCATTACTCGATGAAGATTGTTGTCAAACACAAGGAGAGCTTGTAGAATCTTTGGGAGTCACTCAAGCAGCCATTTCAAAACGTTTAAAAGCAGCCGGATACATTCAAAAGCAAGGAAATTGGGTGCCACATGAACTGAAGCCGAGAGACGTTGAAAGGCGATTTTGTATGTCCGAAATGCTGCAGAACGCCACAAAAAGAAGTTATTTTTACATCGGATTGTTACTGGTGATGAAAAATGGATCCATTATGACAACCCCAAGCGCAAAAAATCATATGTGAAACCCGGCCACCTAGCCAAATCAACGGCAAAGCCGAATATCCATGGCGCGAAGGTAATACTCTGTATTTGGTGGAATCAGAAGGGTGTGCTGTATTATGAGCTGCCAAAAATGGAGAACGCTACCGAACACAATTAATCCGTTTGAACAGAGCAATAGCCGTAAAACGCCCGGAATATCCGACCAGACATGAGTCTATAATTTTCCATGTTGCAACAGCGGTCAAAAACTATTTGGAAAACAGCGGCTGGGAAGTTTTGGCTCACCCTCACACTTATAGCCCAGACCTTGCCCCGTCCGACTACTATTTATTCCCATCGATGCAGAACGCCCTCACTGGAATAAGGTTCACATCAGAACAGTGTATTAAAATTAGTTTGATTCATTCTTGGACGCCAAGCCGGCGCAGCTCTTTTGGAATGGAATCCACAAATTGCCAGAAAGATGGGAAAAAGTCATAGCTTTAGATGGTCAATACTTTGAATAATACTATTGTACATGTTTTCTTAAATAAACGTACAAATTTGGAAAAAAAAACAACGCATGAATTAAGTTATAGATCCAATATATTTGGGGGAAATGTTGGCGCATATATTTCACCGCTCTAAGGATGATGTCTGGTTAATAATGGGGTTGTTTGACGATATTCAGGCACTTATAAGTTCATTTTCTGAGAAAGCCTTCCTAAGGAGGAGAGATAGAAAGCCAGTAAGATAGAAAAAGTTTTGGGTAACACATTTGAATGGGATTAGGTCATATATTTGACTCCTCTATGGGCACCTTGGGATCGGTGGGAATGTATTGTATACAATAAAAACATTAGATTTGCAGAGAAGTCCTCTTTAAAAAAAATCTATAGGACCTTAAGGGCCCATTACTGTTGTGCTTGTTAAATTTTCGACAGCATTATCGTAGAAGAGACTTATATTAGTCGGTTACGAATGCCAGAAACTTTATGACATTACTTTTTCTGAACTTTGTCATAGAGCTCTTTTAGAAACTCTTTCATAGCAAATTGTTACTTTCGGAAGAACTGCCAATTGCTTACCGACAGGTCGGTACTGTTCAAAAGAATAATCTTTTCGATACTAAAGTTGTGCTTCAGCCGGAGCTTGAATCCTCGACCTACATATCAGAAGATCAACGCACTAACCACTGAGCTACGGCACACAACTTAAGGGGTGAAAATGTTGGGTAGAAAAAATTAACAGTAGTCCGTCATACATTTTACGACGCTAGGGCAAATATCTTGGCAACTATGGGTAGTTTTGTATACATTTTCAGTGGAAGACCGTATAAGTAGTAAAAATGGGGAGTAAGAATATATGTTGCGTCGCAAAAATGAATAGGAGTGGCTCATCTGTTTTTCCCTGCTATGAGCACCCTTAAAGTGAAGGTAGCCAAAAGCCAATTTTGTAGGGGAATCTTTCCAAGGGGCGGAAAAAACGTTCGACAAGAAAAATTAATATCGATTGGTTATATATTTCACAGCTTGAATAGTGCGATTAGTCAACACGTATCGGTAGGTAAGGGATCAGCTGCTCCAATCTATTTTATACAAAAGCCATAAGAGCGATTAATCAAAACGGAAGCAACACAACGTTGGAATCTGTAGAAATTAGATTTTCAATAGAGCATATGAGAGTCATTCTCTTTTCTCTCTATCATATTTCTATTTTATACTAAACGTAGCGATCTCTTTCCTTCTTATATAGCATATGAACTGAGCTATCCGTGTTGACTAATCGCGCTCCGTCTTTTACGTGACTTTACTTTACTTTTTGTTATCTTACGTATTGACTAATCGTACTATAAACGAAATTCCTTTACGGCTATGGAGTTATTAGTAGATTTGCAAATATTTTTACATCGTTTTTCTTATTATTTCATCAGAATAACTATTTGAACATTAGACGGGTGAAATGTTAGTCTGGTCTCCATTCATTAGGATTGCTTTCCCATGAAATTGTATGCTTTTATAAACTTAGCTGCCATATTTATCAGAGTGCCCATAGAGATGTCAAACGTCT
Organism: Megamerina dolium; assembly: GCA_963854835.1. NCBI lineage: Eukaryota > Metazoa > Arthropoda > Insecta > Diptera > Megamerinidae > Megamerina > Megamerina dolium. The sequence continues at coordinate 1,789,540 of OY978529.1, read as the reverse complement.
TACCGATCCCCATTCGATTTTGTTATTCAACACTTACTGACTCCATCCTGACTTACATCTCCATTCCTAGAATCGGTTGATGCCAAATTCATAAATATGTACATACATTTTCGTAAGGAAAGGGTTAACTATACTCTGATAAAATGTTGGGAGTTGGGAGGAAAAATGAATCGGAAAATGTCGACCTTATACTTCAAACACCTAGAGGCGATTTTTTATGCATATATGCATATTCATCATTTATTGAGGTTAGGAACGAAATGAGATTGGAACGATTGAAATCATCCCTGTGCCGAATTCAACCAAAGAATATTGAACTAAAGAAGGTACATGATCAAACATACATGAATTTCAAACAAGACTAAAAAGTCGTCCTATTGAGCGCTAAAAATGTTCACTAAATATCCGACATTTTCTGTGGTGCTCTCGCTTTTTTGTTGACTATTCTACTCATTTGAAAATATTATAATTCTTTATGCACAGTTGGTTGCTGCCAATTTCTTAAAAACATAAATTTTCGTGAGGAAAGAATTAATTATACTTTGGAAAAATGTTGGGGTTGGGATGAAAATAGAAACGAAAAACGTCGGCCTTATAATTCAACCACCTAGAGGCGATTTTTGATGCATGTATGCATATTCATCATTTATTGAGGTTAGGAACGAAATGAGATTGGAACGATTGAAATCATCCCTGTGTTGAATTTAACGACTCAAAATACATATTGAAATGTTTACTTTTTCCGATGGAGAATACCAGGATACAATACCTTTTTTCTTTTGTGTCCCTGTTATTGGTGGTAATAGTCAAATAAATAATTCAGCAAATATTCAAAAGTGCATCAATTATCAAGAAGGTTACTCTGTAAATTTATAAAAAAAAAAAAAAAAACGTTGGACATTGGAATATTTTTTATTCAACACATCACATATTTAGCACTTCATTTCATTGTTGCTGAAAATTTATTTGCATACCAAGGTGTCAATACGTCCTCCTAGCAATATAATTTTCGTTTTTTTTTCGCAATAAATTTTCACAATAACATGAATATTATATGTGGTAGGTACATACTGTATATTGAAAGGTATATTTATGTACAATACCATATATACTGTACATAAATACTTAAATAAGATGCCCAATTTGAGGGTGAAATAAAGAAATGAAAATTGCAATGAGAGTTTTATTTACTTCACAAATGCATTTGTGCTTTCTTATAGAGTATCGCTCTATAAGAAAGCATTTAAAAAAATAATAATCAAATAATTTTCAACACAATCACCTTTTCATCGCTGATATTATGGTTATTTGTTATTATTATTACTCTGTGTATTATTATTATTATTGTTGATGTTGCGGCTGCTGTTTTATTTTGAAAAAAATATAGCGCTATAATAAAGAAATTGCAATGAACCAAAATTTACTTCGAATCGGAATAAATAATTAGTTTACTATATGTATATTTCTATATTAATGATGTTGTTTTAATTTAAACATTCCTTTACAATGTTAAATAGCCAAAATATTAGGGGTATTCACTTAAAAGTTTTATTTACTTGCCACAATTCAAAAAAATATATTTTTGGTTCATTTTAAAAATGACTACATGCATGCCGTTACTACATGCAAAATTTGTTTAAATATTGTAATCCACAGGATTTCTACTTTCAAATTAATTTTTAAATTGAAATCTTGCATTAGGGAAGCCTTTCGGAAGTTTTAAATACCAAAAAGCAAAAAAAAAAAAAAACTAGAATACTAGTTTTGAAACCACATTATTTTTTCAATATAAACTAACAAAACTATTAAGCATTTCTCTTTTAACAATAAACGATAATTGAGAAAGATTTTGGATGATCTGCAAAATACCTATCCGTGACTGCAATAACTTTTTTATTTGTTCAAAAATGACTATCACCAAAGAAGGGCTTCCGCTTTGGCAACAAATAATACATACTAGGATTCAAATCTGGTGAACATGATGGATTATCAAGCAATTCTTACTTTAATTTGGTGAATTTTGGTGAATTTGTCCGCTTTGGAAACAGAGTGTAGTTGCTGGGAGCCAAATCTGGTGACCATTATGGTCAATCAAGCAACTAGTATTTTAATTCCTTGAATTATGACGTCGCCAAAGGCACTTCTGTGAATATTCGCATAGTCTTGATGAGCAATTTTTTTTTTTTTGGGTTGCAAATCTGCGCCTTTCTCTTTAAAATTTCAATCGAATTTGTTCCAAAGATTAGAATAACAGTCAGAGATAATCCCTTTTTCAGTTTGGAGTTAATTCAGCAATAAAAAATATCTGTGGCATCCCAAAAAATCGATGGGTTAAACTTCGTGGCTATATTTGGGCTTTAGGGCGGAAGTATAGGACTGATAATTTTCTTTCCGATTAAGTATCATAGCGTTAGATCCTAATCTCAGCTATAAATGTGAATCAACGATAGACATTCGTCTATAGAAAGAAATTTTTCGGAAAAAAGTAGTTTGCCCGTAGGCTCGGTTCACACGAGGGCGGTCCCAGAACTACCCGAACTGACATATAGATGACGGCAGTAGTTTGAAAAAAATTACTTTGGTGAAAAGTGGCAACCTTATAAAACATTTGTTTTAAGTTTCAAAGCGCCACGATGTTTAGTATTTTTTTTTTTGGAGCCATCGAAAGTTAACGACTTCAGTGAATTTGTAAACAAGGAAAAAATTGGTCACCGTTATGTAATTCAATACTTTCATTTGAAAGGTCTTAGTCCAACATATATTAAAGCCGAACTAGTGCTTGTACTCTAGGGGAGTCTGCTCCTTCCTTTACGTCCACAAAATATTGGGTGGTAGAGTTTAAATGAGGTCATACGAGCTGCCAAGACGAACATCGTAGTGGTCGGCCAATTGAGGTGACCACGCCAGAAACGGTTAAAAAACTCCACAAAATGGTATTGGATGATCGCCGGCTGAAGGTGCGTGAGCTAGGTGAAATTACAGTCATTTCATAAAGTGCTATACATCGTATATTGACCGAAAATTTGGAGATGAAAAAGCTGTGTGCAAGATAGATGCCGCGTTTGCTCACAATAGGGAAAAACAACGTTGTGAAGATGTTTCACAGTAACAAAGCCGAGGTTTTGGGTCGATTCATAACCATGGATGAGACATGGGTCCATCATTTCACACCTGAGACAAAGGAGCAGTCAAAACAGTGGACTGAAAGGGGAGAATCGTGCCCAAAGAAGGAGAAGGCAGTTCCATCTGCAGGCAAGGTTAAGGCGTCTGTTTTTTGGGATGCACGTGGAATAATTTGTATTGATTATCTTCAAAAAAGGAAAAACAATCAACGGCGAGTATTATGCTAATTTGTTGCAGCGTTTAAGTGATGAAATTATAGAAAAAAGGCCGCATTTTGGCGAAAAAGAAAGTGTTGTTTCATCAAGGCAATGCACCAGTTCACACACATCCGCTATTTCAATGGTCAAATTTAATGAGTTAAAGCTCAAATTACTTCAGCATGCACCTTATTCGACAGATTTACCTCCTTCGGATTATTTTCTATCTCCAAATTAGAAAAAATGACTTAGTGGTAGAATATTTGCAAACAATGAAGAGGTGGAATCTGTGGTAGATGGCTATTTTAATGAGCTAGACAGTTCATACTATAAACAGGGTATCGAAGCTATAGAATATCGCTGGGAAAAGTGTATAGAACTAAAAGGAGATTATGTTGAGAAATAGGGAAAAATTTTCCCAAATTTGTTTTTTTCTTTGTTAGGTCGTGTAGTTGTGGGACCGCCCTCGTACCAGTCATAAACTTCGTTTAGGTATGCTCACTGTTATCATAAAAATTCTACATTGTCAGAAAATGTTAATAAGTTTTTAAGTACTTTAAGTGAATACCCATAACCAATTACGAACATATGCATGTCTGCATATGTACGTAATATGCATTTCGAAGATATTCATACATTTCATACAATATATTTTTACAAGTATCTTCTTCTTCTGTTAACTAAATACAAACTGCATACATATCAACATCCTTCATAGTATTTTATAATGTGAAATGATCATTATCATTATCAACAGCATCATCATCATCATCATCACTATCATCATTAGCATGATTAGCATTGTTGTCATTATTGTAGGAACATTTGGTTTTTGTTATCTGCCACCGTTTCGTTATAATGAGTTTACACACAAACACACAAACACACACACACACACACACAAACACTTGAGTACACCTCAATTTGTAAACAAAAATATTTGTAGCAACACTGTGGCATTAACAGTGTGTGGCATCAACAATCTTATATTATAAATACATGGATATCGTACAAGTACTCGTATACAGTAGATGCATACGTCTTAATTACATCGCGTACAGAGAGTAAAAGAGACTTTTATAAACAATTTAATTCAATTGAATGTACTTGCGAAAGGGGGAATATTTGGATAGAGATGAAGACTGCTAGGCAGAGAGCAATGATCAAATTTAAAACTTAGTTTAGAGTTAAGAATGAGGTGTGAATAAGGAGTATGCACTTGAAAGTACAGAATATTGCATACGAGTACCTACTGCTGTATTATAAATACAGCAGCAGCAATATTGTGCTACATTGAGATTAGCTTTAATTGCAAGGTAATGCTACTGCATTTTCAATATTATGCGAATACAAAGGGTCGATCATCAGATCGCTTGATAATAATATTTTTAAATATTGAAAGCACATTTTCAAGGTTAGTGGATTTCAACTAAGCCCAATATTGCTTGAGTTATTGGTGAAAGATCATACCAATCCACCAAAAATGTGCTGCGAAAATGAGAGTTGTCAAGTAAATCAAGGCTTTCTCTTTTTAAAATATAATATGTAGCAATTATAGGCCCCAAAGAATCCTTTGACCTAGCTTCTCTTCCAGTACTGCTGTGCGTGTTTTGGGCAGTATTAGAAGGGACCTACTTATATTAGACTATCCCGAATGACAGAACCGTTGTGACATCACTTTTTCTGAGCTCTGTCTTTTGGAAGCTTCTTCATGGCAAGTTGTTACTGTCGGAAGAATTGCCAGTTGCTAATTGGCGACTAGTCCGTACCGTTCGAAAAATATTTTCGATATTTAAGTTGTGCTTCAGTCGGGAATCTATAGATTAGAAGGTCAACGCACGAACCACTGAGCTACGACGTCCAACCAGATGAAAAAGAGCCCTCCAGTCAACAAGCTGTTGTATTCATAGCCAAGTGGAGGATAGCGATGAAAAGAATACTACAGCGGAAGGGCTAAATACTGGAGTCTGTCCGTGCTTGCAATTTCTAAGTAGTTACAAATCAGTTACCTGCTCGCTGATGCTACTTCGCTAAGCTCACTTCGGTCCAAATTTAAAAATGAATCTAAATTGGGTAGATGTCGTTGTGATAACTGTTTCATTACTTTCTCAAAATGAAGTGCTTGTTTTTTTGGCATTTTTTATTCGGATACTATTGAATATTGAACCGAAAATCAATTTGGACTGAATTTAGCATGCTTCGCCGCAAACTAGCTAGCTAGAAAAACTAGCTGGCGCCAGTAAGAAATTCCAAGCGCTAACAAGTTCTTCCGTACTTGATCTTTCTACCGAAAGCTAGGTCTGCCTCTTCTGCGTCGTCCACCAGCGGATTCCGAATATAACACTTTCTTAGCCGTTCTTCCATTCTCTCAACATGACCTAGCCAGCGCAACCGTTGAACTTTAATGCGCTTTTCTATGTCGGTTTCGGTATTCGATATTCGCCACCAACGCAAATAGATCCAATAATCTTGAATAGGAATTTTGTCTCGAAAATTTGCTAAATTAGCAGAAAATGTTAATTAATATTTAGTCCACACTGTGCGTGTTCAGCAGCGCATAACGTTCAGTTGTCATCAGATGGTGCTGCGGTTATTCTCCTGTAAAACGATCCAGAAAAAAATTGTTTTCTCCAGAAAAAAGTTCTGCGGATTCCTTAACTTTGTGAACAAATTTTCCCGTCCGGTTTTTAACTCGAAGTGCAGAAATGCCGACATGGAAATATATTCAATTGACTAAATCAATTTTAAAACTATGCAGACTTTTTTCGTGGAAGTAACGATGCAAACATATTGTTCACAAAAGATTCTATAGAGGGCAGTTAGATAAATCAGTGCCCTTTTGAATTTCCCGGATAGTAACATTAAATACAACGCTACTCGTGTTAATTGCCATCTGCTTGTAGACTACCGTTAAATTTTCAACGAGCCGCCTTATGAAGCTGCTACTGAAAAGAGACAACTTTGTGAATTTCGAGAAGAAGTGAATTTCATGAGCTCATCAAGTATTATATTTTGCTCATAAAAACATTACCGAAACGAAGAAAGGCCGTGATAAATACTATGGGGACTCTGCACCATCAACTTCAATGGCTAATAAGAGGTTTTCTGAATTCTATTGTGGTTCTACAAGTACAAGAGGTGTCGAACGTTTTGGTAGCCCAAAAGAGGTCATCACGCCAGAAATCGTCTATAAAATCCATTGAAGGATATTGAACGATCGGAAAATGAAAGTGTGTGAGGTGGCTGAGGCTGTAGGCATTGCAACTGAGCGAGTACATCACAATTTACATTAATATTTGGATATGAAAAAACTATCCGAAAGATGGCTGCCGACATTTCTCACAATTGACAACAAACGCAATCGTGTTACCACTTCAGAGGAGTGTTTGGCGATATTCAACCACAATCCGAACGGGTTTTTGTGTCGTTTCGTACCCGTGGACGAAACATGGATTCATCACAATACACCAGAGAGCAAGGAACAGTTTAAGGAGTACACTTCGCAGCGGATGAGCGTACACTAAAGAAGGCCGAGGTGGGTATGTCGGCCAACGAGGTCATGGCGACAGATTTCTGGGATACATACGATGTAATTCTCATCGATTACCTTGAAAAGAGAAAAACGATCAACGACGAATGTTATTTTCAGCTGTTGGACAGATTTGAAATTGATATGAAGCGAAAACGGCAGCATTTACCAGGCAATGAATTTTCTTCCACTAGGGCAACGCACTGGTGCACAAGTCCGCAATATGATTGGCAAAATTGCACGAATTAAGATACGAACTCCCCTTTCTCTACAGACATGATTGTTTCCTGACTCTGGATTTACTGTGAGTGCATAGAGAGCAAAGAAAATTGGTAAAGCTCCACATTTAGGGTCTTGAAATTACAATAATTATAACGAAATTTTTTTTAGAAATTATATGTTTATTTCGATCTATGTGAACACATGGAATTTCAATTATTTTGATAAAAGTTCGGTCAAAGAGCCCTTCGGGGCATCTAAGTGCCACATATTCATTTTTTATTATTTTAGTGAGTACAATGTGTAATTTTCGATCACTTTTTCAAGCAATGGACACCGTATATCGGCAATGGTTCCTATAACGTCATGTTCTAATACGTCCAAAGTTTCCGGTTTGTTCGCATAAGCCAATGGCTTCATGCAACCCCAGAGGAAATAATCGCACGAACGCGGTGACCCATCAGCTGGCCGATTTTGAAATAAATAATGGAAAAACGTGCCTTCAATTAACATTTGATTCAATTGAGGCAAGATTTAACAGGTAATTACGGCTCCACAGCGCTTGTCGTTTGCGGTAACATTCTCGACGACCTGATTTTTAGAGAAGTGAGCACCTATGATTCCACCAGCCCATAAAACACTCAAACTAGTGAGTTTTTGTAGATGTAATGGTGTCTCGTGATTCTGCTGTAGATTCTCTTCACTCTAAACTCGGTAATTTTGCTAATTGACATGTCCATTGAAACAAAATTGAGCCTCATCACTGAATAGAATATCGTGATACAACAGTGAGTTGATTTCCAGTTGATTTTCTGCTCATTGATCGAACATACAGCGCGAATGGTGGTCGTAGGCTGTTATTTTTATATAAAAATTTCCATAAAGTGGAAAAAAAAAGTTTTAAAATGTTTTCAAGATTGAATTAAACTCAAACTCAGCGCCAGTATAGAGAATAGTTGTGCCAACTGAGCCACAAACATTTTTGGCAATCCCTAGAAGCTGCTTACTTAGATATACAAATCAAGCGTATTATACAAATAAATAAAAATGAAATTAAAATAAATCATGTACCAAAAAAAAAAATATAAAAGCATTTAATTAACTTACACACTTTTGTATAGGTACATGCTCTTCATTTACATATGAGTATATGTACGAGTACAACAAGCTAATTAAGTAGGTAATTACGAAAAATTATGTTTATCCAAATAAAATGGATAAAACAAACTAATGATTAATAAAAAAAAAAATAATAGACATAAAAGAAAATAACAACAACACTAACCAAATCAATTACTACATCGCTCTCATGTCTAAGTATTTGATTGTTGTTAAACACCTTACAAATTGGTGTGTTCATTTGAACAATTTTGAACGATTGATTGTCTATTAATTGTTTTTTACGATTTTAACCAACATAACAAAAGTCAAATGTGTAAACAAGAACAACAACAACAACAAGAACAACAACAGCAGTAATGCCACCATTTAGATTATTGATAAATGAGGCGCCCATTTTTAAACTTACAAAACGATAATATTGAAAATTTGAACCGTCATAATGAGCGCTCATTGAGCGCCACACCATGCCATGCCACACGATTGATAAAGAACCGTTTATTTTTATGATATTCGAATAGATTTTTAGATCAATTTCAATTTCAATTTTTTTTTCCCCAATAATATTCAACAAATGATAGTGATCATATTATTATTACGTGATCATCGATCGTGTCGACAGTGATGATGCTGCTTCAGCTGCCGCTGCTGCATATGATAAAGATAATGATCATTCACAATGTGGCCCAAAAATAAAAAGCTGAGGTAGAAGAAGAAAATCAACCAACCGCAGCGTACAAGGCACCTGTGGTGTTGAGGTGATTCCACATACCTACATAAGCAGATATATTGAAATCTAAAATAAATAAACGATCGCAATGAGCCTCAATATTTAAATTTGTTCATTTGATTTTTTATTTTTGTTTTTTTTGTTTTCATCATCATCATCATCTCAATATCTCCGGTTTTTGTGAGTGATGGTTGGTGATTGTTGTTCCATGGCCGATTGTTTGGCTGGTGAGTTTGTTTGCTTGCTCATCGATGATGGCAATATCGATCGATGGATGGATCGATCGAACGATCGATCGTTCGTTATGGTATGTTCAATATTATTTTGTTTACTTGTGGCAATTGATTGATTGCATTGGATCACACATCATAAAACTATAAAATAAAATCAATTGTTGTGGTATTTATGAAACAATTTATTTCATCTTTATGTTCAAGCATTTTTCTGCCAAGCACTAATAAATAATAATTTAACCATTTTTTTGCCGTGTTTGTTTTTCAAAATTTTTATATTAAATAATTGATTAAGATGAATATGAGCGGGCCAAAGCAATTGTTCCATCATTTATTTTACCAATATGTAAGCGTGTGATTTCCATGTACCAAACCTTATTTTTTCACGATACTTAATTGTTTATGCTTTATATATTTATGACTCTTACCGTAACACTACGACAAGCACTGCCACTACCTGTGGCGCTAAATTATGACTCAGTATTCCACGTAATGATCAATATATGACACAAATTGTAGCATTAGCATGAATATAATGTGAGCTAAAGCCAAATCGAAAATAATTTACATATAAAATTAATGAAGATTAGAATTGCAGAATTATGTTTGTTTAGGCATGGCATATTCCCTCGAAGCGAGGGCTGAACTATTTTTGTTTTAAAAGCATTTAGATTTTATATATAAAATATAAGGTTGAATAAGTGCAATCGGGTTACGCTAGATGGCGTTAGAAAGATAGGATTTCGTACTAAATATACTTTTCAGGCAATTTTGTGATTGCTTGACTCAGTATTGTTTGAGCACGCGTCAAAGATGGACACCAGTAAAGAGAAAATACGCCATATTTTACAGTTTTTCTTCGATAAAGGCGAAAACACAAGCCAGACGGCTGAAAATGTGAATAGTGTTGATGGTCCTGATACTGTAACAGCCAATCACGTGCAAGTTTAGTTTCGTCGATTCCGTTCCGGTAATTTTGATGCCAAAGATGCACCACGCTCTGGAAGGCCAATTGTCGAAAATATCGATAAAATAATGGAAATCGTGGAGTCTGACCATCATGTAAGCACTGTTTCTATTGCCCAGGAGCTAAACATTGCACAAGAAACCGTTTGGAATCATTTAAATAAGGCTGGATACAAAAAGAGGCCACACGAGTTAACGCAAAAAAACCTCATGGATCGAATTTCCATCTGCGAATCGCTGCTGAATCGCAACAAAATCGATCCATTTCTGAAGCGGATGATTACTGGTCATGAAATGTAGGTAACTTACGACAACGTCAAGCGGAAACGGTAGTGGTCGAATTGCGGTGAGCCGGCGCAAATGGTGGCCAAGCCAGGATTGACCGTTAGGATGGTTTTGCTATGTGTTTGGTGGTATTGGCAGGGAATCATCTACTATGAGCTGCTCCCCTATGGCAAAACTCTTAATTCGGACCTGTAATGTCAACAATTGGACCGTCTGGAGGAAGCAATCTCCCAGAAGCGGCCAGCTTTGGCCAATAGGACAGGAATTGTGTTCCATCAGGATAGCGCCAGGCCACACACATCGATAGCGACTCGCCAGAAGCTCCGAGAGCTTGATTGGGAGGTTCTTATGCATCCACCTTATAGTCTCGATCTGGCACCAAGTGATTACTACCTGTTCCTGTCTACGGGGAATGATTTCACTGGTGAAAAATTCACCTCAAGAGAAGCTTGTGAAAATCGACGGCCCCAGTTTTTTGCCAATAGGAACAAAGGTTTCTATGAGAGTCGCATTATGAAATTACCTTCAAAATAGCAACAAGTTATCGAACAAAACGGTGCATATTTGACCTGAATCGGATCATTTTAACTATGCTAAATAAAATCTTCAATTTAATGCAAAAATAATGGATTTCTTTTTACTCGATCTGATATTATATTTTCCATGCCATATTTGGTAATAAATGCTGCTTAATTAAGAGTTTAAATGCTTGTCAATCTAAATTCTCAGCATATTTTCGATGAATTGGGGCACAGTTTGAGAGGTGTTTTAGTTAAGTGTCTCAATCGTTGCTGAGTTATTAGCATAATATTGATGTCACTGCCTCACAAAACGAAAGTAGAATAGCCGACGGCTCAAAGTAATTACATTATATGGATTTTCGATCTCTGGATCTTAATAATAATAATAATTTACTGTTGTATGTTGTCCAAAGGCCGACACTGCGACCTAATAGATATCTTGTGTCACACTACATTAAAATTTGTTGTGATCCACTTGATCACAATTGTACTATCTACTATACCCTATTGGTTTAGTTGCAATTTTTGTCATCAGGTCCTTATCTACCTAGATGTTCCTAGTCTAAAGAAAGGAAATAACTGACACCCAAGTATCTTCAAGTATTTTTTCCGCCTTGCGGATGAAAGTTATAATGTCCCTAGCAGAAGCATTTTTTATTATTTCCGGATCCAAAGAATCACGATTAAATATGCTCACCCTTCTTTTTACCAATGCAATACAGTTACACAATAAGTGTTCTGTGGTTTCATCCTTTACTAGATAGAGCCGACACGCCATGACGTCGAGTATGTGTTATTTGGTGAGATGGTACTTCAGGTAGTTGTGACCTGAGAGAAAACCTACTATTTTGCTAATATCTGATTTGCATATATTGCACAGTTCCTTGTTGTAGATAAAAGGCCTTACCAATCGATTGGCTTGGCGAAGTTCTTGTGTTTTTTTCCAGTGTGAAACGCTAAGGTTATGTTCCCAGTTATTTATTCTTGATTTAGCCTCCGCCCAGTTGATAGCACAGTATGGCTCTGGGCCTATGAGATTTGCTGCTGAACCTGCCCTGGCTAAAGATTGGAGGCTGTCGAAGCATTCTTCCACTAGTTTCGATTCCATAGAATATGAATATAGTGCTTGCAATGCAGCTTGACTATCTGAATAGATAGAAATATGTGCGCCCTTTATGCCTCTTTTCAATCTTAATTCGTATTATCGGCATGGTCCGCAGATTTCTTTCTAATCCTGAAAAACATCGTTTTTCGGATATTTTTATAGGATTTTTATGATTAAAAATAAACCTCACAGCCTCCCGAAGTCGATAGAGTTGTTTGTGAGACTGTATATTTAATGACATACCATAGCAAATGTGGGGCAATGACGTGTAATCCTGTTGAAGTGACATGATCAAAGTGAAATTTTAGCAGATTGTTGAGCTAAGTGCGCAAAATATTGATACTTAGAAAATGGACCAATAATGCTGCTACCCCAAAACACCACATCGAATAATCATTTACTGAGGATGCATTGACTTTCTTACAAATACAGGGTGATTTTTTGGCAACTTTCTATTTGGCAACACTGTTCGTGGCTATACTATTCGTTGGTCTGAGACCTTTTAAATGAACGTATTGAATTACTTATTATTATTGAACATTGTGACGCCTTGAAACTTAAAACATATGTTTTATAAGGTTGCCACTTTTCACCAAAGTAATTTTTTCCAAACTACTGCCGCCATCTATATGTCAGGTCGGGTAGTTCTGGGACCGCCCCCGTATTTCCCGAAATGTTTTTAGCTCATGCATTACAATTAAGTCTGACTGCAATCATCTCATTTCTTTCTTTTACGTTATACCCAACTTGATGACGACACAAATAGAAATAAACGTTTGAATTTATTTTTTAAACATCGGACTGCGTAATCTTTATTTTTGTAATCAATTAGTTGTTTTCATTTAAAAACCCTCTCTTTTTTGCTTTCGATATTGTAGTACAATCAGGCCAATCGTCATATCCAACATCGTCAGCCTTGTTGAGATTTCATCATTCACCATTGAAGCAACATCAGCAACAAACATTACTCTCTCAACATCAGCAGCAGCATCAGCCCCAGCAACATCATCATCAACAACCACAACAACAGCAACATTATCGTGCCATACCGAACATACAAATGCACCAATCGAACATACTACAACAATCAACAGCTCCAGCAGCAGCAGCAGCAGCACATAGAAATTTTGCATTTTCGACATTGATGGCGCCACTCAACCATTTGAAGACGCTACAAATCAATCAGCATGTGATGGTGGCGCAACAACAACATCAGCAACAGCAACAGCAACAGCATCAACATTATCGACACTCTTCCATCAATAATCGTTGTTTTCATCAGGCAACAACAAAAGCTGTACATGGTAGTGGTACGAGTATTGTCGATATGCCTGCATTGGCTTTTTCACACACCACCACAAACACCGCAGCGAATCATCATCATCGTCATCATCATCCGCAATTGAATAGTTTAGGTATCAGCTCATTGAATATGTTGAGCCCCATAGCCACCAATAGTAGTAATAGTAATAATAGTAATAGTAGTGGTACCACTACTATTTCTACGACGAATACACACAGCGCCAATAGTCACAGCAACGCCACAAATGCCACCACCCATAATAATACGACGAATAAGCGAAAACGTTCCTGGTCACGAGCTGTGTTTAGTAATCTGCAACGCAAAGGTTTGGAAATACAATTTCAACAGCAAAAGTACATTACCAAACCGGATAGACGAAAGCTGGCAGCACGTTTAAATTTAACCGATGCACAGGTAAGGCAAAAAGAGAAAAGAAACTACTCCAATGATTCCCATATTTCATATTCCATTTACGTTGACAGGTTAAAGTTTGGTTTCAAAATCGTCGTATGAAATGGCGACATACACGCGAGAATCTTAAAAGTGGCCAAGAGAAACAAGTCACTACCAGCAACAGCAGCAATGCCGAAGCCAAGTCTCAGCAACGTGAACAAAAAATGCCACCACCTCCATCAGAGATGGGCTTTGCCATATCCACTTTACAACCTAGCGGTTACTCAAGTGAGTGTGATGGCACTTCTAGCATCGACATGAGTTGTGATGAGAATGAGAGTAACATTGATCATGACGATAATGATGATGATGATGATAAAGATGATGGTGATGGTGATGGTGACTATAATGATAATGATGACGACAGTGATGATGAGATTGATGTGGTCGAATGAGAAGCAAATAACATCAATTCTCTGTAGAGAGTATTGGAATTAATTTAAAAGGATTTCACTTCATACAGAAACATAAGTTTGTATGGGAGGTAGCTGTAGTTTTCATCTGATTCCATCCATTTTTAAATATGTGTTTTCATTAGTGTAAATAATCGTACGTACCAAGTTTCGGCTTGATAACTTTATATTTTCGAGCGTAAAGTATGAAAACATCCATTTAAAAACACACTTTTGTATGGGAGGTGGTCGTAATTTTTAATCGATTGTGCCCATTTTCTAAAGTGTCTATTAGTTTGCAAATATAAAATTATATACCAAATTTCAGCTTGATAACTTCATATTTTCGTGCGAAAAGCATCAAAACATGCACTCAACAACATACTTTTGTATGGGAAGTAGATGTGATTTTTATTCGATTACTGCGATTTTCGATTGTGCTAATTTTTCGATCAAACTAATTCTATGCACAAAATTTCAGTTTGAAAACTTCATATTTTCGTGCAAAAAGTGTCAAAATATGCACTCAACAACATACTTTTGTATGGGAGGTAGGCGTGGTTTTCATATGATTTCTGCCATTCATGGACTCATCTATTCGTTGCTGAAAATATTTGTATGCACCAAGTTTTAACTCGATAGTTCCATAATTACGGCAGTTATTGTGCAAACAATGAGGCAGATAGTCAAACTTTGCTAAATCGATTTAAATCGTGATTCCGACCAATATTATATATGCTTTTTCATATCTGTCAAACCAATAAGCCCAGTATACCCTTGATTCTTTGAGTGTAAAAAATATAACAATTAATTGCAAAAAAAAAAAAAAAATTGCAAATACTCGAACTGATGTGAATCATTTAAAATTAATTCCAGCTACATCCAGTAGACGAAGAAGAACGTGAATGAATGAGGCATATCATTATTATTATTACTAAATTATTGTATTTATTTATTTTAATATAATTTTATATACGAAATTATTATTAATATTTTTATGTTTGTATTAAAAAACTGTTAATTAAAAAAAAAGTTATTTCTAACAAGAGACTTGCTTAATTTATTATTTGAAAAGGAGTTTTTTTTTTATTATGGCGGAAGATTTTGTGGATAGAAATAAAATATGGCATTCATAGTATACAGAGTTGCATGAACATTCCACTTTTGTCGTTGAGGTTCCAAAAATGAACCTAAAAAATTATGATTTTATTGCATTCTTATGAACCATAACCAGGACAACTTGATGTTCCGTCTAATTTTTAAATAACCTATTTTATGTACGCCCCTTGAATTTTTTGAGATTTCTTGTCCCTCGAAATGGGAGTGAAATACCAATGATATTGAATTTGAGTCAATTAAGCGACTGGCTTAAGATTTTGGTTCAAGAACTTTGTGTAGAATATTTGCCGCCTTGGATAGACAGAGCTCGATAGAGGTACTAAGAAAAACGTTAAAATGTTGCAATATTGAAATACTGGGACGCTTGTTTTGCCCAGACTATTTTCAGTGAAATACCCACCTTGGAAATTTAGCGGTATATGAATGTTTCGAAAATATGATGATGATATTTCGAATGAATGAATCCTACTCAAAGAAACTAATAGTTAGGTGGGCTTCTCTTGCTTTTTGGTGGGAATTTATGGGTCGATATTTTGCACAAGCATTTTGGATTAAGGACTAAGTTAATTCGTAAATCCAGCTGTTACAAGTCTAGGATGACATTGGATATTAATGGGGCGTACTAAGTATGAATTTGCTTTTTTTTGGGGTTATGGATTTACATTTCAGTGTTGGTTATGCTTCAATATAGCAGCGCTACTGCTTAGCCATACTAAAGAAAGCTCAATGCCTATAAGCACTATTATATGAATTTATGATAATTGAATAACAACAGAAATTCTACAATGATCAGCAAAAATTATTAAAAAAAAAAAATTATAATAAAATGTTTAAAAAAATGTAAAAACAAATAATTTGTAACAAAGCAAGTAAATATTGTTTATACAGTAATGGATAATATAATTTGGACAATGAATTTCTGACTGAAAGTTGTTGTAATTGCTAATATTGTTGTATTGTTGTATTATCAGCATCAGAAATCATTTAAAATCATGATTATTTTTGGAGTCATATAAACCAATGCTCAAAAAACATACAGAAATATCAGGTCAGTCCATAAGTTCGTGCGTTATTTTTTCAATAGTTTCACAGTAGGCGCTTTTTGCGTACAAAAAATTTTTCATGGGAGATAAAGGAACTATTTTTAGTTTCTCTGATGTATTGTGCATTCAAGAAGTACGCGTTGTTAAAAAATAAAATGGAATCTTCGAACGAGTATAAAAGGCATATTTTGTATTTTTTTTTTATAAAAGTGGAAGAAATGCAACTGCTGCTGCAGAAATAAACACAGCTCATGGGAAGAATACCGTGAGTGTAAGGACTGTGCAAAAGTGGTTTTCCAAATTCCGAAGTGGTGAGTGTGACGTTG
Organism: Megamerina dolium; assembly: GCA_963854835.1. Lineage (NCBI taxonomy): Eukaryota > Metazoa > Arthropoda > Insecta > Diptera > Megamerinidae > Megamerina > Megamerina dolium. Next base: position 1,772,877 of record OY978529.1, on the reverse strand, counting down.
AGAATGCTTCACGCTCTGGTCGTCCTGAGGTCTTTAACTCCGACGCCTTGCTGGAACTCTTGGAAGCCAAATTTGGCAGTCGATATGATGGCTGGAAGGTTAAATTCATCACATGGAACAGTTTACAGGCACCTGATTCAATTGAGAAAGATTCCAAAGCTGGGAAAATGGGTTCCGCATAAACTTTCCGTCGCAAATCTTCAGCAGAGAGTGAATGTGTGTTCTCAGCTTGAAAATGAGAGTTTTTTTAAACCGTATTGTTACTGGGGACGAAAAATGGGTCCCTTACAATAATTCTGTTCGCAAACGCCAATGATAAAGATGAAACATCAGAACCAACCCCCAGAGATGGCCTCCTGTTGGTGGTATTTGACCGGTATAATTTATTTTGATCTGCTGGAACCAAACCAGATGATCACAGCTGATTATTATTGCCATCGGCTATCCAAACTGAATGAAGCACATGAAAAAAATCGACCGTTTTTAATCAATAGACGCAAAGTTTTGTTTGACCACGACAACGCAAGACCGCATACCGCAAAACAGACCTTAGACAAGCTGACGAGCTCGGATGGGATCTAATGCCGCATCCACCACACTCTCTGGATATTGCACCTTGCGATTATCACCTTTTCCGCTGATTTCAGTCCCATTTAAATAATAAGAACTTCACCTCAAAAGAAGCTATAAGAAGGGATATCGACGCTTATTTTGGCTCCAAGGACAAATAATTTTTTTAGCACCGAATTAAAATTTTGCCTAAACGTTGGGAAAACATTGTAAATAATACAATGATGAATAAATATTGAAAACTTCTTATTTTATTTATTTTAAAACCACCTAAGAAAAACTCACGAACTTATGGACTGACTTGATATTAACAAGATATGAATAGTAATTCTAAGGCTACAGAATACATTCAAAATTAACATTTCGTTTTTAGTCAGAACACTCACAAAACACTCCGAAATTAGAGTATAACCTTCACACCAAAGCTGTCGAAAAGATTTAAAATAAGTATTATTTGAAAATTTATATATGAAAACGATCCAACATGAAAAAAAAAACTGTACAGCCTACAAAAATGCTAAATTATCATTCTTTAGGTCATAGTTCGGGTTACTATTAGATGTGGTGGAATAAATTTGAAAAAAATTATAAATTATTTAAGCTGTCCCAGTGCCAATGTCCACTACTGTAAGTATCCATAGATGTATTCATATATTTAGCGATGAAAACAAAAACAAAAGTGGAACATTGTAATTGAAGAAGATCGCTTTACTGTCAGAATTATACGATCGAATAGAATGAGGGACACATGACACGAGCGGAATGAACGAATGAAGAAACAAACGTTTGCCAATGCAAACAGTAACGACATTGAAATTTATTTAGTTTGAATTGTATTGGCGTTGAGTGAAGTTTAATCACAATCTCCGAGTAGTTTAAATAATTTTCTGATGAATTACCGAACGCAGTAGATATCTAAGTCGATATGGGTAATACACAGGCGATACCAGTAGCATATAGAAATGGAGCAATGGGAGGTGGCATGTCACAACGTCGTGGAAGTAAGTATTTCAAATGCATTACATAACATTACATTACAAATTATTCTGGTACTTCTTTGTCTCTCTCTATTCGATCACTCTCGCAAGGCATATCATGGAACTTTCGTTATTCTGCAACACGTTCTTCACGACGCAATCGTGCTTTCGATGATTCATCGATAATGATGATATACAATGCAAAATTAAGTATTATCGATTGGCTACAATTGCTGGATCTACAACAATATGCTGGTAATTAAGTATACTTTTAATAGAAATTAATTACTAAGTGAAATAGACAATATTAAGAGGGGTTTTCTATGTTTTACTTGCACCCTTTATTCTTTTAGAAAATCTACAAATGTATGATCGTGTCGATGATATACTCGAATTGAACGATAACGATTTAAAGGCAAAGGGTATACGAAATTCAGTTCATCGTTTGAAAATGTTATCATCATTAGTTAAAGTACAACAAGCGAAACGATGCCAATCGATGAATTTCGAAGGTAAAGTAAGTGAATGTAAAGAATTTGAAGTGAAAATAATTTTAAATATCCAATTTCTGTGAATAGTTACTTCCGATTCGTTTGTCGATCTGAAAGATGATACAGATTTTTGTGAAACTCAATCATTATATGGCATCGATAATACGGATCGTCTGAGTTCGCATCAGATTTCGAACAACTCGATGGCCGAACGAAGGCATACATTGAATATGATGTAAGTGATATTTAGGCAATTTAATATTTAGATTGCTATGAAACTTGCTTTGAAACTTATCTATTTTATGAATGAAACTCAAAATATTCTTTTTTGACAACGTCCAGCACATCATTTCGAAAGGGAGGCTCTTTTTTGCTGTAGCGCAATTTTTAATCGTTCGTTCGAGAAATATGTATATATTGTCCAGCAGACAAGATAAACAATTTTACATCAATTTTACTTAAAACTTTCCCAAGACTTTAGGCAGTTACCGAGAACCGTTGAACGACAATAAAATGCATTCAGGCTGCTGCCAAATTAGATCAATCTGGCCGGCACTGAACATAAAACGAACCAAGGACTTACTAGCACTTTACATGCTCGCGGTTAATATGCTGGAGGGAATTATTAAGGGGTATTGCCTTATAGACAGGCATGCAAATAGGCTAGGCATTATAGCACCTGACTACTGATGGAGCTGCGGAGGCGAGGAAGAATCAGAGGCCATAATTTACCTTCTGTGTGAGTGTCCGGCGCTGATTCGCCGCAGAATGACTCATTTGGGCAGTCATTTTGTACATAATCTTGCCAAGTTGGCTCACTGTCAGCTGGGCAGCATATTACCCTTTACCCGAAGCTTGGGTTGGTTTCCAAGGGAAATGGGATAGCCCACTTGCGGCATTACAATGAGCATCAAGTGGCCTTAGTGTGTCCGCCTCAACCTAACCTAACCTAGTTCCATATCCGAAACTCAATTGCTCACACATCAACTCATTTATTATCATATTTTATTTCAGAAAATTTAACAAACATTTGTCTTTTGTAATTGAATATGTCTGCAGTACAATATTGAAAGGAAATCTGCGCTTTTGACAAATTCTGTGCCATTGCGTGATCATCACTAGGGCTCTGGGGAACTCGAGGTAGTCAATGCGGTATCCACTGTTATGAATAAGTGCCAGCTCTGTCACTCAATAGCACGCTTTTCAAACAAGCTTTATTTCTTTCAAATGATGCTCTCTAAAAGCCAAGTATGTACATAATTGGCAACTAAAAAACGTCTAAAAGTACGGAAGCGACTAATATAATTAATATATTTATATATTAATATTTTTATATATTTCGGTTGCTCAAAGCTTCTGGTGCTAGTTATTTTTTTGAATATTTTAAACATCTCTGAGACATGCTCAAGTGGGCAAATAGTTAACGGCACAAGTTGCTGCCGTACTAGCTCAGTGGTTAGTGTGTTGGCCTTCTGATCTGTAGGTTGTGGGTTCAATCCCCGGCTGATGCATAACAAATTTAATATCGAAAAGATTTTTCATTCGAACGCTACCCAACTGTTGGCTAGCAATTGGCAATTCTTCCGACAGTAACAACTTGCCATGAAAAAGCTTCTAAAAGAACTCTGTGACAAAGCTCAGAAAAAGTGATGTCGCAAGAGTTCTGCCGTTCGGAACCGGCTAAAATAAGTAGGTCCCTTCTAATACTGTCCAAAAATTTAACACGCACAACAGTAATGGAAGAGAGCTCGACCAATGAGCTCTTCGGGGCTTTTGTATTGTGATAAAATATTTTGAAATACTGCATATTTCCAAACAAAATAAGGAGTATTTTCAACAGCCCGCATTTTGAACACAACCATAACAGTACAGGAGGAAAAAAAGGGATAATAATAAATATAAGATGAATGACAAAAGAGAGGAATATAATATAAAAATTTTACGCATGCGTGAGAATATAAAGAAGAAGAAGAAATTTCCCGGCAAACTTCAAATCCATTCAATATATGAATTCAGTGGGGTTGCAAAATCAAAAACACGGTCTTCTTATGTTATTTGGATGTAGTAAGGATTTGTTTTTTTGTTGTTATTTCTTATTTTCCGTTAGGGGAGTGTTATTGTTTCAATATGTACATTATATGTATACATATTGTACTACTACTTCTACTACTAATACTACGACTACAGCTACTATTTGTACACTATGAGTACTAGGGGCACATCACAGATTACAAATGCACGTTGCAGAGTGTAGAAAGTGGAATCGCAAGTGTGCGGCGAACGCGTGTCTTATAATCAGTTTTGTTGTAAACGCAAACGCGTATACATATAGTTTGTGTAGTATAGAAATGAATTTATAGAGAAGAGTGCCATTGCATTGCCAAAAATTCTTCCTTTGGGCAGGGCCGCAGAAAGTGCTTGTGAATTAAGAAATTTCACATATTGATATTTTAAAGGAAAATAAATTTAAATCAATTTGCATTGAAATTCCATTTTATAGTAAGTTTTTTTATAAACTAATAAAAAATGATTTAAGAAATATATGAGAAATTTAAAGAAAATCAAGAAGAAAATTCTAAAGTCGTCCGGTATCGGTGTATTATTTTTCGTAATAGTGTTTATTATGGCAAATAGAGTATGTGTGAATAAAAATATAAAACCAAATAATATGAATTATACAAAAGTGGATATTTCCATGCTCTAAATCTAAATTACAATAAAAAAAAGATCAAGAAAAAACAAAAGAGTCAGTCTTAGAAGAGTACGCTTTCCATAACGTCCACACAATATCGACATTTAAAGGGTATTTTTTTAAGAAAGATATTTTAGGATACAATTTTAGAAAACATATGAAAGCTCAACTTTGGCAGTACCTAAACTTCATATCCCACATCATAGATAAAAGGACATATATTTGAAAAAAGAGAAAAAAAAATTTTCTAGTGCAAAATATGAAAATAGGCATTTAACAACATACCTTTGTATGGCAGGTAGTCATGGTTTTCACCCGATTACGCCCATTTTTGAATATATCCATTCTACGATTATATTAGCTTTCTATGTCAATTTTTAGTTCGAAAGCTTTTTATTTTCTAGTGCAAAGTATGAAAATAAACATTCAAAAACATACTTTTGTATGGGAGGTAGGCGTGATTTTCATTCGATTACGCCCATTTTCGAATATATGCATTCTGCGATTATGTTAGCTTTCTTTATCAATTTTTAGTTCGAAAGCTTTTTATTTTCTAGTGCAAAGTATGAAAATAAACATTCAAAAACATACTTTTGTATGGGAGGTAGGCGTGATTTTCATCCGATTACGCCCATTTTTGAATATATCGATTCGATGGTCATATTAACTTTATAAATAAATTTTGAGTTTATAATTTTTTTACATTCGTGCGCAAAGTGTGAAAACATACTTTCGACAACATACTTTTGTATGGAAGGTAGACGTTGTTTTCATTCGATTTTGCTAATTCACGAACATCTTCGTTTATTGGTGAAAAACAACTTATTTACCAATTTTCAACTTGATCGATATATAATTACGGCAGTTATTGTGCGAATAGGTAGTTTGTCAGAGATACATGGGTAAATCTTTCTTAGATCGTGATACTGATCAAGAATGCATATACTTTTGTATATCTATCATCTCAAAATTCGACTGTAAAGCATGCTTGGATTGCTAATATTACAGTCGTAAATATTTATAAGTTAAAGAGGAAAATTTCTTCTTATAAGAGATGACTGGAAGGGATAAATTCCTGGGTTGGTGCTGAACTTTTTGAAAAAATGCTACTCAACGATTAAATATCAATTCGATTTTTAGCTCAATCATAAGTTGTATAACGCATACGATAGTCGTTGGGCTTCGCCGCCTGAACAATGTATGGTCTCTAAATAAAGTCTTCATTGTAGGCAATGATTAAGAAGCTTTTGAATGGATATAAAAAACACCCTTTCACAATATACATATACATTTGCAAAGATAGAAGAAGAATGGTAAAGAAAGGGTAGTAAAACAAAGAATAATATCCCAAAAAAGGATATTTTCAACAATACTTCTTTGTTGCGGTAACTTTCAACTTCTGTATGTACTCGTTTGCTTGTGAAGACGACTGTTATTTAAGTTAGTGTCTGCGAAAGTGAACATATTTCCAGTTTTATAATAAATTTTCGGAATAATAATATATAAAAAAATTTTTCTCGACGTTTCACGTTTGCATTTTAGTTATGAAGAATTAACTCCACTGCCGGCAAGTGTTATTAAGAGCAACTCAAATAATAAGAAACTTCGGAATATGGATAACAGTGAAGACAGTGATAGCGGCTCCGCCCCAATACAGACATCTGGTGATGCCAACATATCGAACTCTACTCCATTGACGACTACTAATGAACAACAGGAAGCTATTGCTTTGAAGAAAGCCCTTGAATGGGAACTTAGCTTGGATTCACGTGATCTACGCTCGCATGCCTGGTATCATGGACCGCTGGCGCGTCAACGTGCCGAAGAGATTGTTCAGCGGGAAGGTGATTTTTTAATACGTGATTGTGCTTCACAACCCGATAATTATGTGCTAACATGTCGTACAAAAACATCGGTGCTACATTTTGTTATCAATAAGGTGAGTAGTTGTAGCATATTGAAATGTTTTTTTCCGGTGTTTTTGAATGAAAAAATAGAAAGACTAATCACTATCATCTTATATACTCTCAGATTTTTTTTTGGTATATTGGGTCTCATGCCAAAATTTATTTGTGCTGCTTTAATACCTTCAACAAAATCTCCTTTTAGGACGCAATATTTCTTACAAGCTCTTCCAAAATTTACGCATGTTCCAGTAAAATATTGAGGAGGAAAAATTAATAGGGGACCGGCAACAATATTTTGGAAGCTATTGGAGAATTCTTCGGCTCCTTTTGTATAAAAGTCCCCTTAAGGGGTGTAGATAGAGGGTGAGATCGTGGGAAATATTGGGGTGAAAAAAAATTAAATTCCATCTAGTGGCGAATGGAAGCGAATTTAATAATATATTTCAATGGTATCTCGAATCGGTACCATTTACATTTTTTTATGCACTTGGTCGAGTCTTCAAAGCTAACCCTAGTTTTATATTACTCAATGGCCGTTATCGGCTTCCGTCCCCATGAGGGACTAACGTTTCAAGATATTTATCAAAACATCAATCCGATTTATTAGGAGACCTTTATCCCTTTAAATATTACGTGTAAATTAAACGGAGGGGTGCCGAATGGACTTAATCTTCTCATACCTTAATATATTTATCTATCTATCATTGCGTGAATATTTTATGGTTGTCGTAAATCCAATTGCTAATAGTTACGCATTTTCCATTCACTTTTTAGATACTCCTTCAACCGGAAACCGTCTATGAACGTGTTCAATATCAATTTGAGGAAGATGCTTTTGATGCTATACCCGATCTTATAACATTTTATGTTGGATCAGGTAAGAATCTATCAAATTATCATCGTATTGCGGCTTATTTCACTATCACTAATGATTTTTGAACTTTAGATAAACCAATATCGGCTGCATCCGGAGCCCGTATACAATTTCCATGCAATCGTATATATCCATTATCATTTTATGGGCATAAAATTGTTGGTAATCAATTGCATACACAAATGCTAGCCGGTATACGCGGTATTAGTCCCTTAAATTCACCTTTAAGCGGTGGATTTCGTTTCGGCGGTGGAATGACTCCAACAGCAGGACAACAATCGCAGCCACATTCACCGATGTCATCACCACCGCGTACAAAACGTGATTTACCACCACGTCTGCCATCAAAAAAGCAACGTTCACAGAGTCTAACACCAGCTCAGGCAATGGTTGTGTCGAATATGAAAAATTCCGAGCAATGTTCCAGTACCGATGTACTAACACAGGAAAATCTCAGCGAACATAATCTTAGTAGTGGTAGTAGTAATAGTATTCATGGTGAAAGTTTCAAGGGTGGTACATTGAATTCGTTGACTGGACGACGCTTTAGTAATTTTGAAAAATCATCCAGTAGCGCACAGATGACACATTCACCCAGTGAGCAACAGTTGCCAATACATTTGGAACGTCTTCCACAAACAGTTTCTGGTAAAATCGTGCATACGAATGGCTTTCAAACCATAGCCCGTTGTTCGGTTGGTGATGTTATCGATCATATCAAATTTACCACACACTCACTGCCACGCCCATCGACCAATTCATTTCGCAATCAATTTCTACGTACATCATCAAGTTTGGCACGTGATTTCAGTATGGAAGCAATTGGTTTTAATAGCAGTCTCGAGGGTAAACAGATACCTGAACTGCCTGAAAAGCCACCATCACCACCACCGAAACCGATACGTTCTTTGAATGGACCGCGCAAAGATAAGGACTCATTAGTGGAACATCATCGTGCCGGTGGTTGTGGTTATCATGCGAGCGGCTCCGATTCGGGCAACGGCTCTGGCGATTCCGTACATAGTTCCATACCTGGCGATTCTCAGGAATTCACAGTACATCGTGGTGTTATCATCAAGAATCCACGTTTCATGAGCAATTCAACATCATCGTCAAATATGCTAAAGAGTCTGATAGAATGTGAGCCGATCATGACTGAAGATCAGCTATTTATGATGGATATACCAGAATGGCGGCCTGTAAGTATAAGTTTGCTGCATATCTGACTTGATCGCCAAATTACTCTTCTTATTCCTCCAACAGGTTTCCAAGTTTGATATTGAGAATTTCAGCACATTACTACTGCCCTCGGTGGAGAATAAACCCTTGGATGGTGATGCTTTGAATACATTTAAAATGATGCTATTGGAAACGGGTCCTAAAATGATCGCTGAGCACATAACGCGCATTGATATTGGTCTGCTAATCGATGAACCCTCTCTGATTGATGACGACGCAGATGATGAAAATGATGATAATAATGAAGACGATCATTATATAAACAATGAACTCGACTGTTGTGGTTTGGAATTATTAACCTTGCCACAGGGTAAAATATTTCGTAATAATCTCATCGAGCGTACTCAATGTATAAAACTAATGGTTGCCGTCACCATACTCACTTGTCAAACGGATTTGGATCGCGCTGAGCTATTGAGCAAGTGGATACAAATCGCCGTGGAGACAAAGACAGCTCTGGGAAATCTTTTTGGATTTTGTGCCATTATGTTGGGCCTATGCATGCAACAGGTATGTGATGAGTCTACATCATAGTCTAAGTCCCCAACAAAATTTGTGTGGAATGATACTTGGGTGAACAAATGAGATTTACAAAGTTTCATAATGATGCGTGGTAAAATAATGGAATTCTCCATGAACATTTGTACATTTTTGAATAGAAAATGAAAGTTTTGTATAGGAGCTCTGTTGGAATGGCTTAAGATTTTGTGTGGAGTATTATTCTGTGCCGTAACTCAATGATTGCATTGCTATTCTGATCTATGGATTCAATCGTGGGTTCAATTCCCGGACGAAGCATAACTTTAATATCGAACGGTACCCTCCTATTGGCAAGCAATTGGTAATCCTTCCGTCAGGGATAATTTGCTATGAAAGCAGAGCTTCTAAACGAGCTCTGTGACAAAACTAAGTAAAAGTGATGCCACAAGGGTTCTACCGTTCGGAACCGGCTAATATAAGTAGGTCCCTTCTAATGCTGTCCAAATTTAACACGCACAAGAGTATTGGAAGAAAAGCTCGGTGGTATCACAATGGGCCTTTCTGGCCTAAGTGTGTCCTCTCACAGAGAGGGCAGCCGCATAACCTAACCTAACCTATGGTATTTTTACACACATTTTTCGATTTTCATTAAACAAATTCGACTTTAAATTGTGTAAGAAGTACAGCTTTACTGAAAATTCCAGATTCAAAATTTCATTGCTTAGATTTTGACAGTTTTCTGCTCACACTGAATCGATTTGATTATGATTGGTGCTACCATCTTTAATAAATACGCCTTGCATAGACTCTAAGCTTTGATTTCGCACTAAATAATGCTTATTTCTCTTTTTCTACCCATAATTTCCTTTCAGATACAAAAATTAGATCAAGCATGGCATATTCTTCGGCAAAAATATACAGACAGTGCATTTACATTCGAAGCCAAACTACGACCGACATTGATTAGCATGAATGAATGTTCAAATCCACAAGCACCGAATACAACAGTGCCACATGTTTTACTTTATGTACTCCTTAAAGATCGTCCTGTTATCGATATTTTGAGTGTAAATAGTGCTGAGGAGAAATCATCATTGTATACGATGTGTGTAAAATCATGGGAAAGCAAAGCTGAAGATTTTGGTATGACTATCAATTTCTTGCATTTGGATTCGGCACGTTATTTTCTGCGACATTTAAATCTATTTCGCAAGAATGCAAAAACTATTTTGGAAGAATCTTCACCACGTATGGATGAGCTATTAAGTGATGCATTCAGGTTAGTTACACATACGGCTATCAATGAATGAAAGCGAATGACGTATTGAATTTTTAGCTACTTTGAATGTACACATATGACGTCATGATATAAGTGAAGTGTTGTCAAGCGATGCTGTAACTTAATTTTCGCTTTAAATTTGCACTTTATCTGTATTTTCTCTTTTAACAGAATGACGTCATTTGTGTACAGAAATAATGTTAATATTGCACAGCTGCGTAATGTCAAATCTGTATTGTCTTTCATTTATTAACTAAAATCTTCAGAGGTACTGATATAAAAATATTCTTTTAATTTTCAGAACTGAATTCCATGTGAAATTTCTCTGGGGTAGTAATGGTGCATCGGCTTCACCTGAAGATCGTCACACAAAATTGGAAAAGGTGCTTGCGCTAATGGCTGATAAATTTTGTAATGTTGATACGAATACTAGTGCCACTCCAATGGGTGTCTAAAATGCTGTGCTATATATATTACGAGGAATATAGTTAAAATGCTCAGTACATTTCTTAGTATGAAGTTTGTGTACTTCCTTCTTAGTTGTAATCAAATTGTAACTAGTCTTTAAAAATATATATATGTAGGTACCTATATAATTCTATTGAGATATATACGATATGAAATGGTGTTAAGCAAGCACGCATAAGCACTGCCTAAGTATAAAGCACAATGGTCCGTAGTTAGAGTCAAAATTAGAATCGGCTTTTTGACAGATTTTTGTTGGGGATATTGTCAAACAAGTCGTTTCTAACATTGACTACAGGCCAATATACATATATCATAATTATATGTTACATATAGGAGTTTATATATGGGATAGAGGGGAGAGTTGAGTTTACCTTGTGTTGCAATGTTTGGAATTTTTATTTTGAATGATGACGTCATATGTGTTCTTACAAACGAATGCTTTTTGAATTCTGGAATTCGGTAGCCTAGCAACAATGCTTTCTAAAATTTTCATCATGCTTCTTTTAATTGAAACACTGCGAACGATTGAAAATAAAATTGTAATCATTTAAAGTTGGTTTTGAGATTGCAGGGTATTACTTTCTGATTTCATATAAAGAAGATTTATACAGAAAAATTACCTTGTGATTGAACATAACATCAAATATTACAGATAATCGTGGTTTCCCCACTTTCAAGTTGAACTCTCATCTCTTGAAGACCTGCTAAAATAAAGAAATTCTGAACTAGATTAAATGTTGTCAGTTTGTGTTATTAATGACATACTTTTTTTTAGTAATACTCATCTTGAGGGACTGTTCCACTTTTCGAGGATTCTTTTGTTCATTTCGAGGGGTATTTGTTGATCGAACGTAAACCCACACCATACCGTTGTTTTGTCTGGATGTAATGGCAACATCTTTGGCTTTTTTATTTCTGCCTAAATACGGCAATTTGGCTGTTTAGTTATATTTTTGTTATTTGTAAATTTTTGTTGTTATTTGTAATATTAATTACTTTTGAGGTTATATTTGTACTTTGCGATCTTATATGAATGGTTTAGAATAGGAGAATAATGTACCCACCGCATTTAATTATTATTTCCCATAGTAAGAAAAAAAAAAGTAAATATGAAATATATTAAAAAGACCGGCGCTCCAATGACATTTTTAATTTTAAGAGTAACACTCAAATAAACCCGCGGAAAATGGAGAAAAAGGAGCCAAAATCTACACTGTATTATAGCCTAGAGCTTTGAGAATTTCACACAAATGCTAATTTATTCATTTAATAAACATCGCAATATTATCTGGTGGGATAAACTTTACCCATAGCGCCTTCTCAATTATAATTTTGCGTCACATACTATAGAATCTTATAGCCTAGATAGACGGAAGCCTAATTCCGGATTACCGAGTTAATTCGAATTAACACGGGCATTAACTGCAGCTAATCCGCATAAACTCTATGAGTTAATTCTCAAAATAAAAGAGGATTAGGGCAATTTGCTATGGCAACACTGCTGAAAATTGTCTATTGTGAATTTTTCTCGATCCATTTTACAAAATATTAGGTGTGTTCGCTCACAAAAAACTTTCAACAATTGTTAACAGTTTTCAACATGAAAAGTGTTGACGAACAAATAAATCCAGCTGTCAATTACGAACGGTGAATGTCAATTTACAAGTTTCTGATCGTTTTCAGTTCACGTACTTCTTGTAGATTTTCTCATATCGAGAGTGATAGATGACAGAAATTGATGGTGATAGTAATGTAAGTGGACAGACCTAATAAAACAGCAATCAGCTGTTTAGTTAATCCGCAATACTGCCGTCTGTCAGGTTATTATTTTATTCGGATTAAGTGCGCCGGTAATCCGGAATTAAGCTGCCGTCTGTCTAGGCTATTAGGATGATTTTGCAATTTTGATATTATGAACTTTATTTATATTTTTTTTGTTACGTTGTAATATATGTTTTTTTTTTTTTGCTTGATGACACTCTTGTGTGTACATGAAATCTACATTCGTTGTCAACAGCGGAGTGCGCAATCTTGATATATGTGTAGCATTCACTTTTGAATACTATTTGCTATAGGCAAGACCGTTATTAGCTTTTCATAATTTCAAAATTCACAAAGGGCTTAATATTAATTTCAATTTAAAATTATTTTCCCAAAACTGTTGTAGTTTTTACAAATTCACTGAAATTATTAGCAAAATACTGCACATTGTAATGAAGTACATTTGGCTTGAATATATCAAAAAAATTATCAAAATGCATACTTATATCTATCTATATGTATTTATAATCATATAAACTGCTTGCTACTACTATTATACTACGATATACTTATACTATACTTATACTATACTCTTATTTATTACTTAAATACTTACTTATATAGTAAGTACTTAAATATTGTACTTATACTAAATATATAAATAAAAAATACAAGTGCATACATACGTACATAAAATACAATAGATACATATAAATATAAAATACCATATATTGTATTCACAAAACAGTATATAGATTGGACAATATTTTAATCAATTACATTTTTTAATTTTTACAATTTTATAAATTAACTAAATAATTAATTAATTCATGCTATTAATTAATGATATTATATATACATGCATATGTATGTATAACTTGTAAGGTATAATGGAATATAAATAATAAATGAATAAAAAATTGAAAATTTTAGTTTATACTGATTGGCCAAGGGCAAATTGTAAAAGACCCCGTCATTTATCAGGATCGTCTCTAAAGAGGTGACTGATTACCATACATTTTTTACCTTTACAACATCTTACCGAGACATTCGTATCCCCTATCTCCATCAGTTAGGAGAGCTCGCGTACAAAATAAATGCAATATTTTTATAAAATATGACTCTCACTACTGCCTGGATGTTCTTATAGGGATGAAATATATTAAATAAAAATAAAAAAATTTAATTTTCTCTATTTTTAATCAAAAATCAATAGTTTGCCCATAATTTTTTATCTAGTGAGAACAAAATGTATTACCGACTCTAATTAGTTTTGGGTTTGCAACATTTTTCCCCAAACATACTTACCCTCTATTTCTATACTTTAGGGGTTTCTCTACAAAATTGACATTTTTATATAAATTTAGCTGCCAGGATGCTCTAAATAGGTTACCAACGCCATTCTCTTTCGCTCACCAACATTTTTCATGAACATAATTGTATTTACCCCCTATTTTCAACTATTAAGCGTGTTCAATATAAATTGAATCTAAGAAAACCATAGCTGTCTAGAAATTGTCTGTAGAATGTAACGCTGTAGGACTTACCCACATTAGATTTGCTCCTCAAAATCCTATCCCCATCCCTTAAATGGAATGCTCTAAAAAATGAATACTTTCATAGATTTTGCTCCTACCTCTCAGAGTGCCTATGGATGGCCTATGATACACTCTCGACTCACTACCATTCATTTTTATACCCAATTTCTTTCCCAAACCTTGTTACTCCTTTCATTGAGGTTTTTAGAGGTTGTCTCAGTAGTCGGCCCTAAAGCTGTAAAATGTATGACTAACAACTCATTCTTCTTTCCCAGCATTTTCTCCAAAAATGCGATTCTTTGCCCCCACGACTTAGACAGGCTTCCTACAAAATGTATATTTTCATAATATTGGCTCTCACCGCTAATATTGTGCACGAAAAGTGATCCCATTCCCATTATTATTTGCTTTTCAACGTTTTTCGTGAACATACTAACTCCCTGAATTTTGTAGGGGATCCTCTAGCCAAAAAAGAGGAGAAGATTAATATTAGGTACCATATGTTTAGAAAAAATATTGGGAAGGAAGAATTAATGGAGATTGACCTTAAGTTTCAATGCCCTGGATGAGACGAGAGGCGAGGAGCGTATTTGAGTTAATAATCTAACTGCCTTCATTTTTATTTTGAGGTTAGGAATGTAATACAATCTGACTGAGTCAGTCTCGTATTCAAATTTAACGACCCTAATAATATTCATAGAATATGACTATGTAGTCTGGTAGGCGATCTATTTTTTCTCTTGTGTGCCGGCGTTATTCGACTTTTGGGCCACACGATTTGAGTTTTTCAAGTTTTCCTTTGGAAATTCCTGATACGAGTATCACGTAGTCCCACGGAAAAGTAGGATGTGCCTCAAGCCAGACTATCCGCATTCTATGGATTTTGGCCACAACACTTTCCTGTATACAATATATTATTATTTTTCATTCGCATACTTATTTTCCACTTTTATGCACATTTTTTTTTAGCCAATAGGTTGAAATTTAGTATAATAATAGCATTTACCGTTACTTTTGCTCATTCTTTATGCTCTCTTCTCGTATAATACAATCGCCGAGAAATTTGGAAAGGAGTTATCGTTCGTTACATTTATAGTTCGTGATTAGAGAAGAATCTCTTTTTTAGGTGCATTCCGCTTAGTTTATTTTTGGAAGGTATGATAGGAGGTGCGTATTTTCTCCCTTGGGAATACTTTATTTTGGGTTTGCTTCCGACCTTCCTTACAAAATCAGGAGAACGGAATGCATTATTTCATAAGCACTTTACGATCTTTCCCACTTGGACTATCCCATTCGAATCAGTGAGATTATATAAACGCAATTCAAAAAAAAAAAAAAAAATCATTTCGTAAACATTGTTCTCATACTTTATATGTCCCCAGTCCCCTTTTTCAAGTTTTCCTCATACGATAAACACAATAACATAGCACTCAAGTTGTGCTTGTGATTACATACTTCATTGCACGCTCATATTTACTTAGTAGGTAAACTCATTAAAATGTATGCATAGATTTGAGAAAGAGGTAATTTAGTACTCGTATACAGAGAACAAGAGAAGATTGCGTTGAGGTGAGAGAGGAGGAAATATATGTATAAGTATAGTTCATAGTATAAGAATTCCACTTATTTTCGACTAATTTCTGATTATACTATACATACGACATATGTACATGGTGGGGCAAGTTAAACTGACATAGATGATATTCTCAATATTTTTGAAACAGGAGGGCGGTCCTAGAACTACCCGACCTAACAAAGAAAACAACAAATTTGGGAACATTTTTCTTTATTTCTCAACATAATCTCCTTTTAGCTCTATACACATTTCCCAGCGTTATTCTATAGCTTTGATACCCTGTTTATAGTATGAACTGTCTAGGTCATTAAAATAGCCATCTACCGCAGACTTCACCTCTTCATTGTTTGCAAATCTTCTACCACCAAGCAATTTTTTCAAATTTGAGAATAGTAAATAATCCAAAGGAGCTAAATCTGGCGAATAAGGTGCGTGCTGAAACAATTCGAGCTTTCATAAAACAACACTTTCTTTTTCGCCAAATGCGGCCTTTATTCTTTAATTTCATCACTTAAAAGCTGCAACAAATTAGCATAATACTCGCCGTTGATTGTTTTTCCTTTTTTGAAGATAATCAATAAAAATTATTCCACGTGCATCCCAAAAAACAGACGCCTTAACCTTGCCTGCAGATGGAACTGTCTTCTCCTTCTTTGGACACGATTCTCCCCTTTCAGTCCACTGTTTTGACTGCTCCTTTGTCTCAGGTGTGAAGTGGTGGACCCATGTCTCATCCATGGCTACAAATCGACGCAAAAAATCGGCTTTATTACTGTTTTTGTTCTATTGTGAGCAAACGCGGCACCCATCTTGCACACAGCTTTTTCATCTCCAAATTTCAGTCAATATACGATGTATAGCACTTTGTGAAATGCCCGTAATTTCACTTACCTCACGCACCTTTAGCCGGCGTTCAACCAATACCATTTTGTGGATTTTCTTAATCGTTTCTGGCGTGGACACCTCAATTGGTCGACCACTATGGTGTTCATCTTGGCAGCTCGAGCCACCCAATATTTTATGGTGGCAAACGAAGGAGCAGACTCCCCCAGAGTAGAATCTAGTTCGACTTTAATCTTCTTTGGACTGAGACCTTTCAAATGAAAGTATTGAATTACATAACGGTGACCAATATTTATACTATTCTTCATTGTATGGTCCAAATTTGGAAAAAAAAATTACTAATAAAAGACCTACAATAATATTTTTAGACAAAGTCAACCTAACTGGACCACCCTGTGCATATAGCAACCAGTTTGTAATAGCTAAGTTATCAAAATGCCGGTCACAAACACGCATTGCAGTTGAAATTGAAAAGTCTAGCGAACAATAACACTCTCTGCAATTGAATACGCTGCTGGTAATTTATTGCTATGTTGTCTGGACAGCTGTGACATTGTAGTAAATCTAAGAAAAGAAATAATAATCTCATCAAACTATAGTGCTTACCTTTTACTAAAGTATTAAACAAATGCATTGTACTAATCGACATTGGATTACGATAATGGTAGCAGTCGTTAGTGTCTTACTTGCGGCCTTAACAGTCGGTTTAGTGTTTGGACTTGGCGGTAATGATGATGTAAGTTTTGCATGAGCATAATTGTGACATTTATTGAAATTATATGGTAAAGAAATTCAGGAAACCTGCTATAAAATGGATTATTTTATAGAAAATTTGTGTATAAATACTGGCATTATAATTGTATGCGATTTTTAACGCGTCAAAAATTACATTGTGGAAGTGAACGAAATACTAAGAGAGAGAGAGAGAGAGATTGAAGTGAAAGTGAGCGTAAGAAATTTTTAAATAGTCACCGTATAAGAGTATGAACCAGCAAGGAAGTTGATGCTCTCAATTTATCTGTCAATATTATAATCTCTTTACAAAGCGGACTGGTGGTATTTTTGTGTTTTATGCTAATTTTATTTTGAATTACTTAGTAGACAATTTTCTACAAATTGAAGATGCCGACAGTGTTTTGAATCTGTGACGTTCATATCGAGACGGTCTTCGGGATTTTACTCTCTTGTTGACTCTCCCAAGAGTGGATTGAACGCAGTGACTGCGGTTAGCGCATTAACAACTGTATGGGATAAATTTGAACGGGATACAGGTGGTTCACGAAAGTAAAAAAACAAAGCTTATCGATGAGACAAGCACTAAAAGATAGGATAAGAGACCATACCATGAAAATATAGTACGTGAGTTGGGACAACTAACACAAAGAACGAAAAATCTATAAGACAATAGCTCAAATGGAGCAAAGAATTTCTGGAAAACAGTGGAAAGTAATCGTAAACCTCCATCTGACACAATTTATGTCGCGTTGCAGCTACTCACTTAAATTTGATTATGACAGTTTCCCTTAATACCCAAGCATATTATCTCCGACTGTCCTCAGTTTTGTGATCGAGAGGGTATAAGTGAACAATTCACTGGGTGCTGATTTGAATGCAGATAATCAAGCAAACTCTACATTTCACTTTTGAGTGAAAGTGAAATCAAATTATTTCAATTTAATTTGTTTGGTTTTGTTAATTCCACTTTTTACCTTACCATTTCACTGATTATGTTAAAAATCAATTTCGTATTTACTAAAAAAATGAAGTTGGAAAAGTACCAATCCAAAACGAAATCATTCAGTGGAGCACTGATTATCTTTTTTTTTTTTCTTCTTTGGCCATCATAATCGAATTTCGGCTGCTAGAAGAATATTTCATCAGTCATCTCTATTTTGGGCACACTGGCGTCAATTGGAAGTTCCAAGCGTCGTCAGATTTTCTAGTACTTGGTCCTTACGCCGGAAGTTAAATCCTTCGTCGACTGGTTAGAGCGTGTTCTCCATTTCAGCTCATGTTTCTATTGTCGGTATTCGTTCAATTGTCTAGCGAAAAATATTTCTGTCGAAAACTCCGGGACCTAAATGATAAGATATTTATAGTGTGGATTTCGTTCTTTGACTCCCTAAAAATCATCAGATGCTTAATACAAAAGCTTGTGTAGTTGAAATTTTATTCAATTTAGATAAATTTACTAGACAAGGGAATATATTTGCGTTTCGTCAGACTTTTGAATTCTGTGAATTTGCTGGTTAATTTTTTTCTCTAGCAGGAGTAGACGTCATAGGATTATCTGGCTGCTTTAAGACTTAAAAATTGTTAGAGATTTTCTCTATGAAATTGCCCATTTATTACACTTTGCAGGTGGGTGTCGTAGCTCAGTGGTTAGTGCGTTGGCCTTCTGATCTGTAGGTCGAGGGTTGAATCCCCGGCTGAAGCATAACAAAATTTAATATCGAAAACATTTTTCTTTTGAACGGTACCCAGCTGCTGGAAAGAATTGGCAATTTTTGCGGCAGTAACAATTTGCCAAAAATGCTTCTTAAAAGAGCTCTGTCACAAAACTAGGTTAAAGAGATGTCAAAAGGGTTCTGCCGTTCGGAATTGGCTAATATAAGTAGGTCCCTTCTAATGCTGACCAAATTTAACACGCACAACAGTATTGGAGGAGAATATCGGCGGTATCACAATGGGCCTTTCTGGCGTAAGTTTGTCCTCTCAGAGAGAGAGAGATAGAGAGCAGCCACATAACCTAACTTATACTTTGCAGCCTAGTTGGGTTGCTGTTAAAGGAAAATTTCAATGGGCAATAAACAATAGGAGAGCTTTATTTCTCTCGACCAAGATCTGCTTGTGATCTCTTTATTTTATTGAGCGATTTCTCTAGATTCGCCGCTTTCAATGGAAAAATTCCCGTGAACTACAATCGGAAGGAAATCTTCTCTTTTTTCCACCAAGTGTCTTTTTAATTTCACTTGATTCATCGGTCGAAATGCAATGCACTGATTTCGAGTGATTACTAAATAATAAATGATCAAAACGATCGAGCAGTTTCATCTTCAAACTTCAATAATCTTCTGTATTACTTCGCTATTCATCCATCACATATGCTCTAAAATGCTCACATAATTTCTTCTTTCACAGCTTGGCTCAGTACGAACATTTACCATTGATCATAATGCCAATACGTTTTTGATGGATGGCAAACCATTTCGCTATGTAGCAGGATCTTTTCATTATTTTCGTGCTTTACCAGAGGTATGGCAAGATCGTTTGAAAAATATGCGGGCTGCCGGTTTGAATGCAATAGATACGTAAGGATAGTAAATCTGTGCCACCACCGTGTGACCACTGTCATATTTAATATAAAGAATGATTGATTTTTTCTTTTCGCACAGTTACATTGAGTGGTCTTTGCATAATCCCCTAGATGGTGTCTACAATTGGGATGGCATTGCCAACGTTGACAGATTTATGGAATTGGTCGCTACAGAAGGTTTCTATGTCATCTTAAGACCGGGACCATACATTTGTGCTGAAAGAGATAACGTAAGTACTACATGCCATAGCAACTCATACAAAAAACAAATAATGCAATCTGAATGTGATTTATAATTAACATACAATTATTTGTGTGTTCATATAGGGTGGCCTACCACATTGGCTATTCACAAAGTATCCGCATATAAGGCCACGCACAAACGATGCTAATTATACAGCCGAAGTTGCCACTTGGTATGCACAATTGATGACACGTTTACAGCGTCACCTTTATGGTAATGGTGGCCCCATTATTATGGTACAAATAGAAAACGAATATGGTGATTTTTACGCCTGTGATCGTGATTATTTGCATTGGCTACGTGATGAAACGGAAAAATGGATTAAAGGTAATGCCTTACTCTTTACCACCGATATACCAGATCAGCGGATAGAATGTGGAAAAATTGATGGCGTCTTTGCGACAACTGATTTTGGCTTGGAGAAAAGTGAGTAATACATTCAAATAATTAGGCTCTAATCGTATCAACTCTGTGTTTGCAGTGCATGAAATTGATGAAGTGTGGAAACGTTTACGGGCCATTCAACCAACCGGTCCGCTAGTTAATTCAGAATTTTATCCCGGCTGGCTGACGCATTGGCAAGAGGAAAATCAACGACGTGATCCAAAAATGGTAGCAGATGCGCTTAGGTAATTTATGATAATTTTGTAGAATCTATATATTTGAAAGAGAGAGAGACATATAGAGAAAGATATATATTTTCAAGGTAGGTCGAAGAATCGACTATGACCTTGAATTCATATTTCGGTACGAGGAAATGGAATCTGCAATTTTTTGAACAAAATGTCTTCAGATCAGATCAGTTTATATCGGTTTTTACTGTTGCCGTTAGGTCATAAAAAAGGAGACTCCACATTTTGCGCTAACTACCGTGGCATAAGTCTCCTGAGCATCGCATACAAGGTCTTATCCTGTGTACTGTGCGAAAGATTGAAGCCCATGCTCAACAACCTGATTGGATCTTATCAGTGTAGCTTCAGAATTGGTAAATCTACCATCGACCAGATTTTCACACTGCGCTAAATCCTGGAGAAGACCCAAGAAAAACAGATCGATACATACCACCTATTTGTTGATTATAAAGCCGCTTTCGGCAGTCCGGTAAGGAATTACCGCTACGCAACAATGTCTGAGTTCGGTATTCCTGCATAGCTTATTCGACTTTGTAGAATGACACTGCATAACTCCTGTTATGTAGTGAAAATTGGGAAGGACCTCTACGCACCATTTAATACCGAACGGGGTTTCAGACATGGTGATTCGTTATCGTGCGACTTCTTCAATCTTATTATGGAGAAAATAATACGAGCTGCTGATCTACGACATAATGGCACTATCTTCAACAAAAGTGTCATGCTGTTGGCGTATGGCGATGATATTGACATAATCGGTATGAACACGCGAGCAGTCAGTGCAGCATTCTCATAGTTGGAAAGAGAGTCGCGTCGAATGGGTCTTCCGGTGAACGAGAGCAAGACGAAGTATCTAGCGTCAACAAACAAAGAGTCCCGACGTCTAGGACAGCACGCCACTGTTGACAACTATGTTGTTGAAGCAGTAAGGGACTTTCTCTATCTTGGAACCAGTATCAACAGCGGTAATAACGTCAGCCTGGAGATATTGCGAAGGATCACTCTTGCAAACAAGTGCGACTTTGGGCTAAGTAAGCAATTGAGAAGTCGAGCCCTCTCTCGAAGAACGAAAACTACACTCTACAAGTCTCTCATCATGCCTGTCCTTACATATGGCGCTGAAGCGTGGACAATTTCTACCTCGGATGAGCGAATGCTTGGAGTTTTCGAGAGAAAAATGCTACGCAAGATCTTTGGACCTATTTGTGTTGGTGGCAAGTTCCGAATAAGTTACAAGCATGAGCTGTACGAGCTGTATGCCGATATTGACATAGTAAAGCGCATCAAAATCTAGCGGCTGTGCTGGCTAGGTCATGTCGAGCGAATGGAGGAACACCGCTGGAGGACGACGCAGAAGAGGAAGATCTAACCTTCGGTGGAAAGAAAAAGTACTGGAGAACCTGACGACGCTAGCAAAGAACAGAAATGCCTGGCGAAACATGTTATATTCGGTGTTTATGGCCACATAAGTAAGAAAGTTAGGTCATGATAGGCCAGATACCATGTAATATTAGCATATCCTGATTCTGTGAATCACCTCGAAGAATTTTGGGGTGAAGTTAAACAGAATATATAACTTACCTAATATTGTACCAGCTCAATAAGTTTTGAGCATCTGATAACAGTCCGATAACACAACTCCATAAAAAAGTTTTATGTTGGATGGTCGCATTCTATGAATTTTGGCCGCTGAATCCAAATCTGTGATTAGATTTCCGCCATAAAAAAAACATGTAAAAATAGCAGAAATCTTCTGAATCTTTCTTGATGTTGGAAAGAAACCTGAGAGTGATGCCAGAAATCCATAAAATGTTGATCGAAAGGTATAGCAATGGGAACAATTTTCGACTTTTAATATAAAGAAAGTAGATGATAAGCAGTTGGTGTTACAGACTCCAAAAACCTTGGTCGAACTTCTCTTTCAGCATTATGAAAATATTTAACTGAACATTTTTTTCGTTTTCTTCATCGTTTCAGAAAAATTTTCAGCTACAAGGCAAATGTGAATTTCTACATGTTTTTTGGTGGTACAAATTTCGGTTTCACCGCTGGCGCTAACGATTGGGGTTATGGCAATTATACAGCGGACATTACTTCATACGATTATGATGCTGTTATGGATGAAGCGGGTGATCCAACTGAAAAGTATCGACTAGTACGCGAAATAATTGCAGATTATTTAAATGTAACAAATCTACCGGAGCCGTTAGAGCCAACATCACGTTTAGCCTATGGCAAAGTACAAATGAAACCGGTAATGACGCTCTTGTCGTCAGAGGGTCGCAATACGTTGGCTAATGGTCTACCAATTACAGCACGTGGACCACTTTCATTCGAAGAATTAAATCAAAACTCCGGATTAGTCTTATATGAGACAATGCTACCAAAATTGCAACTAGATCCAACATTACTAACTCTAAATGGATTACGTGATCGTGCTCTAGTCTATGTGGACGAACAATTTGTGGGTACACTGTCACGTGAGAATCGTATCTATTCAGTGCCATTGAATAAAGGTTGGGGTAATCGTCTACAGATGATTGTTGAAAATCAGGGACGTATTAATTTTAATATTGCCACTGACACAAAAGGCATTTTCGGTAATGTCACCATACAACAGCTAGATGGTAAACATGTAACATTAGACAATTGGAATTCAACATCATTTCCATTAAATGCTGAATCTATTGAGAAGTTCTTGGCGACAATTCATGCTGACAATAAAGTTGAAGAGAGGGTGATATCTGAATCGAGAAACACCAAATCCGGTATACTTCTAAATGGTCCAACAATATATTATGGTGAATTTATCATCTCCAAATTTGGAGACACATATTTAAATACCACGGGCTGGGGTAAAGGTATTGCCTATTTGAATGGTTTCAATTTGGGTCGCTATTGGCCATTGGTTGGACCACAAATAACATTATATGTACCAAGGCCATTACTAAAACTTGGTGCAAATACGCTGGTACTATTGGAATATCAACGGGTACACATTACGGATGATATTGGTACGGTGACAGTAGAGTTTGTTGACCAACCACAATTAGATGGCCGATAATTTGATTGCCTACTAACTTTGCTGCTGTAAATACTATCTTTTGATACAAATACCTAGATATAAGAGTGCCTCAAACGGAATTGAAGCGATAAAAACCAATTTACATTATTTAAATTAAGAAATTTACGTTAAAAGAATTAATTTGGTGCATAACTATTGACTTTAGACCAATCATTTTAAATGGGCTACCGTAGTGAATCGAACGTTAAATTCGAAAGTAAATCAAGTTCGAATTAACGTTACTAACTATTGAAGTCGTTCGAAATTAAAGTTGAAACTACCCTTCAGGACGAGTTGAGCAAATTTCCTAAAAGCCACTAGTACATTCCCCAATATTAAACAACTAGTGCAAATAAAGGTAGAGAGAACTGGTGATTTTCCGCTCTCACACAATGTTATTTTTCTACAGTTGAATGCATTAGCAGGGGTGTAAAAAAGAGCGAAATTTGCACTAGAAAAACTTTAGAGTTATACTTTCCGTATTTCCTGAAGGGTAATTTCAAATTAGCGTTGCCAACTATTGAAGTAAAGTCAAATGTTACATTGTAAATAAAAATATTATTAAGCAAATTGTGCCAAATAAAATATTAAAATGGATCCTATTGTGGTAGTTAACTGTTTTTGTGATATTAGGTAGAAGGAGAGATCACAAAAAGTGCTTAACAATAGACCCTAAAATTGTAATACCGTGGTTGTAAAACTGCAACTTTTTTGCTGCAACTAGCCACCGACGTAAAAACGTAGAACGTGTCAGCTGACACGACCTATCTTATGGGAATGTCGTGTAAACGAAAACTCACCACCGTATGACGGTGACGTGGACGTTGCTCGTAGCGGAGAAAATCAATGCAATTTTGTATGTTCTTACGTACGGGCGGTACGTACGTACGCTACGTCGGTGGCTAGTTGCAGCATTTGATTGCTTCAATGAACAATTGTTTGTATTCGAATAATGAGCATTAAAATATGGGCTGGGTTTGTTGACTTTAAACGCGGTCGTACAAACACCGATGATGCCGAACGCTCTGATTGCGAAAAGAGATGGTGAAGTTGCAGTTGCAGAAGATAGCTGACACCTTAAAGATATCGAAGAAACATGTCGGCTTCATTTTGCACAAACATTTGTCCATAAGAAAATTGTTTTTGAAGTGGGTGACGCGTTTGAACACAGTGGAATAAAAACAATAACGTGTCGATGATCCTGAGAGCTGTTTGGAGCTCTTTCATTGAGAAAGATGACTTTCTGCGTCGGTATGTAACAATGGACGAAACGTGGATCCACCATCATACTCCAGAACTAAATCTGCAGTCAACTGAGTGGACAGCAGCCGGCGAACCTTACCCAAAGCGGATAAAAACGTAACAGTCAATACCGGCGTATTTGTCATATTTGGCTCCTAGAGACTTTTACCAGTTCATAGGCCTAAAAAAATGCTTGCCGCAAAGTGATTTTGCTCGAATGAAGAGATGATAGCCGAAATTGAAGCTTATTTTAAGGCCAAAAATGAATCTGTCTACAAATGAGGTATCGCAATGTTAGAGAAGCGTTGGAATGATAGTGTACTATATCAGTCTGGAAGGAGACTATGTTGATGAATAAAGTCGAATTTTGCCTATGAACTTTTCAGTCGATGTGTTAAGTACGTTTTTTCTGTGTTAATAATGATGCCAGAGTTAATTTCCCCAGTAGTAGATGTGGGTGCCGCAGCTGTGTTTAGTGCGTTGGCCCTCTGATCTGTAGGTCGTAGATCAATCCCCGGTTGAAGAATAACTTTAGTTTCAAAAATATTTTTCTTTCGAACGGTACTCACGGTATCCAGAAAAGATGATGTGACAAGGGTTCTGCAATAAGCTAATATAAGTAGGTCACTTTTAACACTGTCCAAAAATTTAACACTCACAACAGTACTGAAAGACAAGCTCGGCCAAATGGTTCTTTTGGCCTCTAAGTGTCACATATTTATTTATTTTTAGTAGATGTTAAGGATAAAAGCAGAGCGAATTGGATGGACAGGCCATGTTATATGAATGCCAGCTGAAAGTGCTTGCACTTCGTCCGATTGGTGGACGAAAGAGGGGCCGTTCAAGAAAGAGATGACTTGACGATGTGGAGCAGACCTGAAAACGATGAATGTTCGAAATTGGAGAGAGGAAGCGAGTTAGAGAGCAAACTAGAGAAGAGTTGTTGGTGAAGCTATGGTCCACCCTGGACTGTGAAGCTAAGAGAGAGAGAGAGAGAGATGATTAGAAAGAAGTGGTTCCACTATTATTTCGCATATAAATACACTCAAATTTACTGTATATTGGATCTATAGATTATCATTTATAAAGACAATGTAAAAAAAAAAAAAAAAAAAAATAAATATGTGGCACCTAAAGCCCCAAAGGGCTCATTGGCCGAACTTCGCTTCCATTACAGTTGTGTGGCTTAAATTTGGACAGTATTAGAAGGGACTTACTTTTTTTAGCCGGTTCCGAACGGCAGAATTCTTGCAACATCACTTTTTCTGAGCTTTGTCACAGAGTTCTTTAAGAAGCTTTTTCATGGCAAGTTGTTACTGTCGGAAGAATTGCCAATTGCTTGCTGACAGGTGGGTACCATTCGAAAGAAAAATCTTATCGATATTAAATTTGTTATGCATCAGCCGGGGATTGAACCAAGACCTACAGATCAATGTAAATATTCGCACTTTTTTAAAAATTTTTATTTGCTTCCGACATTATTTGGTATGCGAAAATCACGAAAAACTGTCAATGTAAATATGCCATTCACTCGGAATAAGTGATGCCATTTGTCTTGAATTCTGACTTTTTTAACATACTCGTCGGAATTAATGATGGTAATGGTAAATGTAATACGACCAACCTGGTCTATTGTGCACCCCTTTATACTTAGATATTTATTATATATAATATATCGAGGAACCAGCTCCTTCGCAGAGAGCATTTGAAGATCTTCATCTTCTTGTAGATATGAACCTAGGATTTTGTGCCTCCTGTGGCTTAGTGCATCACAGGTTGTGATTAAGTGTTTCATGGACTCTTCCTCATCACAGCAGAATCTGCAAGTACTTGTGTTGAATACTCCTATTTTGTGTAAGTGTTTATTGCATACGAAGTGTGCCCCTTAGTGCTCCTGAGAGTAATCTAAGATTCTTTTTGTTTAAGGAGAGAGAGAGAGAGTTCAGGAATTTTTTGGAGTGGTTGAGACCGCCAGTGTTATTCCAATATTCTCTGATTTTATGTTGGATCCATTTCTTGGTTTCCTGTTTTATGTTGTTTTTATTGAAGCCAAAGAACGGGATTGGATCGATAAATGGCCCTTCAGCCCATTTTTTTTTTTTGGCAAAAGGTCTGCTTTTTCATTACCTTCGTGTCCTTCATGTCCTGGCACCCAGATCAGAGAGACCTAATTGTGGGTGGCCAGTTTGTTGAGTGCATTGTTACACTCTGTGAGTACTTTTGATGTGAATGTGTAGCTTTCAAGAGCTTTGAGGACTGATTGACTGTCTGAGAGTATTTTAATTTTGACTCTTTGGAGTCCTCTTTTTTGGATAGGATTTCCACTGTTTCCATTATAGCATAAACCTCTGCATGGAAAATTGTGGTGTCTGCACTTAGTGTTATTGATTTGTGTGTTTTAGGTCCCACCGTTCCTGCTCCTACACCCTGAGTACCATTTTTGCGAATCATCGTGTATCCATGTTGGGCAAGCGTTCCACTCCTCCCTGGATGGGAAAATGATTTTATATCTCTTTGTAAAATTGAGTACTTGGTCTGTGTGATCACTTGTCTGGGTCATATGTGTAACATTTACGACCTTGTTTACGATCTCTAGGTGTCCAGTCAGATTACCTGGTTCGAATTTTTCTTTCAATTCAATGATAGTCCTAATTGTCTGGTAATTGGAATAAAAAATAAAACGCTCATTATTATATTATTCATTATCATTTTTTTTTTTATTTATATTTACTAAACCTAAAATGGTATTATTGTTTTTCATTTCGCTGTATTTTGTTTAGCTTTTTGTTTTTAATTTTACCTCATTGCTGGTACTTATTAATTATCATATTGTTGTACGTTGATAAGCATTTAAAATAGTTATGCAGTATGCAGCAGTTAGTTAGTTAGTTAGTTAATTAGTTAGTAATTATTAGGCGTTATTAGAGCATGCGCATGTTGATTAGAATATCATTTTGTTAGAATTGATGATGCTAACCTAAAGGCAATTTTTTTAGATTTTCTGTTTTGTTTTTTCTTTTGTTGCAATAAATTGTTATTTCACAACGTACATACATACATAAAATATGATACATAGGTAGTTGTGGGATTGAACACGCATATTGGTTATTACATAGATACTTGTACATAATATGCATATAAATTGTATAAAACATGATTCGCATTAGTCGACTTGAGAGTAATGCAAACATGATCGCACCTTATACAATTTGTATGAATATGTAATGCAAATGCTAATAATTTTATTATTCTCATTAATTATAATTTTTTTTTTTTTTTTGTTGTAAATATTTGTTTTTCTGTTTTTGCTCACAAAAATACACGCATACATTTACATATGTATATGGTATATATAAAAAAAAAAAGAAAAAGATGTAAATATTCATACATAAATTGTACATAGGTACATATTATAATTATATAGTGTATACGTACATATATAATACGAGTATATAAATTGGCATAGGTGAGAACTTATTATTGACACAATACACAAATATATTTTTTTATTTTTTGTTTGTTTAATTTCTAATGCGCACTTAAGGAAGTTTAAGGAATAAAAAATACCCAAATTAGTTGTAACTAAAAATAATAAAATTATTCGAATTGATTCTTCAATTAATAATAACAACTTCTGGCTTTTCTAAATAGGACTGTAGGAAATAAATTTTTTAATTTAATTATGAACGATACAAGGGCAGACAGATATGTGTTTTGTCTAAAATTCTAACAAGAATCATGGTTAAATTCTTATATGTATATTTATGCATTTGGCAATATAATCTCCTCAGTCCTTCTCCTTCAATACCAGCATTGAAGTATGATGCTGAAAGGTCTGCAAAATATGAAAAATGCTATAATGAACAACATTTCCAACAGTAACATTTTTAGCTTTGGAAATAGATAATAGCCCTTGGGTGTCAAATCTAGTGAGCACGTTGAATGTTTTGAAGGTCTTGGTCAGTGAACTTAGCCCTAGGTTAAGTTCGCTTGAGATATCTTCTCGTCTGCGCAAACTCACTTAGGCCAAAGTAGGCACATATTTTGGACTCCAAGCTTAGCTGGAGCATAAATACTGAACTGAACTGGGTAAAGAAGGCTTGAGTTGCCCTCTATATCTGTAAAAGAGTAATTGGAAACAAATGGGGTCTCCAACCAAAACATACTTTGTGGATGTACAATGAGGTTGTACGTCCAATTTTATCGTATTGCTCGGTTTTTTGGTGGAAAGCTTTGGATAAGGCCTACACCATTAATCAACTTGGCAGTATACAAAGGTCATCATGTGCAGCGGCAGTCGGAGCTATTAAGTCATGTCCCGGGGATTCTCTTAATGATCTGATACACATGCTTCCTATTGATCTACACATTAAGAAAACGGCAACAATGACCGCAGTGAGGCTAAAGGAAGCGGGTCACTGGAAGGAGAGAACCTACAGCCATGGATGCATACTAACAAGAGAATCGCAATATGTGTCTGCCAAGACCGATTACATCATCCCGAAGATGAATTTCAATAGGAAATTGGAGGACGGCTCCAAAATAGATTGTGGTGTCGGGGCAGGTATATATTCCGATAGAATGAATGTAGACAAGTCTGTGCGTCTCCCTAATCTGTCTAGCGTATTCCAGGCGGAAATGTTTGCAATTGGGGAAGCTTGTAGAATACTAATCGCAGACTTCAGATTGAAGCTCAACATAGCTATAAGCTGCAATTCAGGCCTTGAATTCGGCAGTCACCTAGTGGAACAAAGCAGAAGGAGTGTCAATACACTCAGCGAACGGCACAACGTTTCACTGATCTGGGTCCCGGGACACCGGAACATAGAAGGAAACGAAAAATCCGATGAACTGGCAAGAAGCCATGCATCCTCCATGCAAGAGGCTCTTGCAGATTCGGTGTTCATACCGCTGAGTGTGGCTAAAAGAGCTATCAATATAAAATATCTACAGGCATAAGCCTAGTAGGTCACTATGGCCTAGATACAATCCTAAATAAACAACACTACTGATAAACAGGAACCGAAAAGACGTCTCTACACTGACGGCAGTCATTACTGGCTTCTGGCTCACCGGAGAACAGGCGGCCAAAATGGGGATGTCCCCCAACGATTTCCAGGCCCATAGTTTGCGGCGGTTGTACGTTTGCGCGGACTCACTTAGGCCAAGAATTGATTTTAGGGCTTTCATCACTTGCTTGGCTCTCAGTGAATACCGCTATGTTTACCATGTTAATAGTCAGATCCTCGGTCTAAGACGCGCTGAAGTGGTCTGGTAACCTAAATGCTATGCACACTTCAAGAGTAACAGAGAAGACCACTCCTATCACCTTAAGTAACAGCTTTGAGCCATAGCCCCAAAAGTGAATTGATTCCTTAAGAAGAAGGTATTAAGATAAAGTTCTACAGAATGCTGCATATTGTTATGACACCAAACCGAGATACTTTTAATAGTTGATTGATATATTTGCCTTAAGAAGAACGACCAATAGTACTTTTGTTGCCTTCGTTAGTGTAGTGTACTACCATCAGCTTGAAGTCATCATTTTGACTGTTCTTTTCATTCTGGCGAGTAGTGATTGACAAAAGTTTCATCAACAGTTATGAAACAGGGCTTAACTTCAATTTTTCGTTTGTTTAAAATTATCCAAAAACACTTGAGAAACTCAAGCCTAATTGAGTTGGGCCACGTGATATCTGCTTTCCAATTGATGTCACCATTTCTTAAAATTAATTGTCCAGTGAACTTTGCGACAATGCAATTTTTCTTGTGGAAAATAAAGATCAGCTATATCGATTCCTTCAGGTTCTGGTTCTAAAAATCATTCGATTATAATGATATTATTCGATATAGAACCTCCTTCATCATGACCATTTTCAAAGAAGATTCTTAACTCCTAAGACCACACCAAACAATAACTTTTTGGCTATGTAATGGTTGTTCGTAAATCATACCAGAATTTTCTTAAGATTTTCTGATCAAATTACGAATTGAATTTTCATGAAGACGTTTCACGTAATTATCACAATATGTATTTTTTATAAAACATTGATTTTCATCATAAATCTACATTTCGAAAATGTTATTTCATCCATGATTTAAATTCTACTACCTTCTAGTTGTCAAAGAAAATGATGCTATAGTTTGACAACATAAAACATCAAAATCCTACAGCCCCTATTGAAAAGTTCAGTATAATATGAATTATAGTTGAAAAATTTATAAATCAAAAAGTATATAATTTCTATTAGTGGTACGCATTTTCAGAGTATATCAGAAATTGTAGTTAGTTCTAACAGAATTCTATGAATTTATGAAATATTGGATTTACCCAAATAACAGTCACAAGCTTGTTCAACTATTTCATATTTAGTATGTGTTGGAAAAAATATTTCAATACATTTGACAAGAATACAAAATATTTCAAAAATTAAGCCTATTTGTAATACTAAATAAGCAGGCATCTAAATTGACTTGAATATACCTGCTGGCGACAAATATTTCGAGTGTTTGTTTTCTTTTTTTAATTACATATTTTTAATCATAATTATAAGAAATTGGAAATATGAAATAAAACGATTAAATATAAAAATAGTGGAATAATGTATGACGACATTCAACGAATTCGATTGCAATTCGAAATCGTTATAAAGACTGACTAAAGTCGCCGCTTCTCACATCAAATGGAATACATATGAAAAAGAAAATTAATATTTATTATAGAAAAAATGTTTTGATTGCATGCATAATTTCTAATTTCTTTATCTTTTTCGCATTAAGTAATTTTTGTTTTTTCTTATCAATTTTTATGTTTCTTAATCACTTAAGTGATCTATTATTGTTCATAAAATGTGTTGTGTGAATTTTTGAGCCAAATTTTTTGTTGATTATATAGCAATTAGTCTTTTTTGTTTGTTTTAGTAGTGGTTCTTTGCTTGTGTGCGCACTTTTTTCATTTTTTTTTTTTTTTTAGCAAAAATACAGCAATAAAT
This sequence comes from Megamerina dolium, assembly GCA_963854835.1. Classification (NCBI taxonomy): domain Eukaryota; kingdom Metazoa; phylum Arthropoda; class Insecta; order Diptera; family Megamerinidae; genus Megamerina; species Megamerina dolium. Next base: position 1,740,692 of record OY978529.1, on the reverse strand, counting down.
TAGAATTTACAATAGACAAATATATAGTGGAAAATTTGGATAAAACAATCAAATCAATCAATTATATATGTACATCTCGGTAGTTTATATATTTTTATATGCGTAAGTATTATAATAGAAAATATAATATAGAGAGTTATCACAGCTGCATTTCGAGTTAAATTTGTGTGCAAACAGGAGGTAATTAAGTAATTCGAGTAAAAGACAGAGTATAGAAAGAGGGACAGAGCGAGAGAGATAGAGAGGGAGAGAGAGAGACAGTAACTTTCAGCAAAATAGTTGTACACTCAATTACAAAAGTTCAGTTAGATGAAGCTTAAATAATTTCTAATTATTTGCATGCTGCCTGCATTCATTCATACTGAACCTGAATTTGCCCAATGTTCGATTGATGTTCGCGGCATTATGATTAATTTTAGTTTTTGATGTTCGATAGCTCTATTAAATGGCAGTAGGAGCACTGGGGGGCATTGGTCAGTGCCATTTCGATTTTTGAGCATATATATCAGCGCGTAGATTTTGTGAAAAGCATATTCCAAGAATCTATAATATGAAAAAGAGTACACAAATTATTTTTATGTCAAATATATGTGAAATATTTGAACAAAAACATAAAAAATATGTACAATGAGTGAAGAAAATCATATATAAATTAAATAAATAAAACAAACCTGTAAGAATATTAAAACAATTGCACTTGTTGAAATAATAATTAAATTATGTTCAATCCATTCTTCACCCGCTTGAACGCAACCTTTTTCATAAATGATTTTTGATATTTCAAAATTCTATGAAAAACAAATAAATGTAAATTAAATTAAAATATTCGAAAATATATAAAAATAGTGCAAACACAAATTAGAATATGAAATACATGAATTAAAGCAAATACAATATATAAATATAAGGCATCAACATGACCTGAACTAATAGTGTGAGTATACAGGTAGCCGCTACACCAAGCAAATGAGCCTCCAACCAATCCTCACCAGCACGCAAGCAACCACGTTCGTAAATATGACGTTCCACTGGCTAATAATGTTATGTGTGAGTGTGTGTGTTTTATAAATGGAAATGTGAGTGTACGTGTGCAATGAAAATGTAGTATCAAAAACAGAGTATAGAAATACACATACCATAACCATTAAGATAAGTATATCAAATCCATAACCATGTTTTAAACAGAAAAAAAAAACAAACAAATGGAACATCCATTAACTTACATATCCCTCTTTGCGTACATCATAACCACATTGTTTATTTTTAATAATCTCTTGTGGACGACGACGACAACATGAGAATGGTACACCACATGCCTCACGGCTACCAATGGCACTAGAGGAGCAATTAAAATAATTATTACTATCCCAGTCTTTTGGACCTTCAATGCCACAACATTGTAGCCAGTCCTCTTGTATCCAATCGATTAAATTCTGTTGATCTGGATCTTCACGATAGTGTATGATGAATGCGCGCAAACCTTCAGTAGCTTTATCTTTAATCTATACAAAAAAAAAAAAAAGAGATTAAATTGTTATAATTTTATGTATATGTGTATGTTTGATGAACATACCCAACCCTTATCCTTAAGGACAAATGTTAAAGCTCCAAAACTTATTTCCAACAGCAAGAGTACTGATAGAAAAATGGCATACTACAAAATTTTTTAAATCCAAAATATTATTTGTATAAAAATTTATAATTTCAAAGATGACTCACAGCAGACAATAGACAAGTATTTTCACGCAGCGCTCCAACACTACCCGTAAAGCCAATAATAAAAGTAATTGTGCCAAGACATATTAATACAAAGGCTGGATCTAATGCAATAAATGTAAGTTTTGCCAAATTACTAAACATGTCCTTTTCATTCCATGCCCAAATGCCTACAGCCAATATACAGAGACCTGACATCTGTAAGTAAAAAAAAAAAACAACAGATTTAATTGTTGCATACATTAAATGTCATAGTGTGCATCATCGTCATCATCATCCCACACCTACCCAAATGGCTACATTGCTGGTGAAGAGTAGATATTTGAGACAACAGCTGATTTCACTGGTCTCACGGCGATATTTACGCACAGGCATTACAGGCTCTATTTACGCACTCACAGGCAGGCATACAAATACACAAACGCACGCACGCACGCAAACTCAGCACATGCACACACAGCCACACACAGCGCTATTGTGGAAATTTTTCTTTATTGTTTTGTTGTTGCTATTGTTGTATTTTGCTCTGATTTGACTCTATGTATTGTATTAAATATCAAATTTATATATTGGTATTATTACTGCATACACTATTTTGCAATGATCAATGCCATTTTAAACTTATTAATACACTGTAGGTGGTGGTTAACTTTATTTGGTAAATTGAATTGAAAACGAGAAAACTATGTAATTTACTCTCTACTGCAAATACACTTTTTTATTGTATGGAAAAATTTTTGCAATGTTGCCAAACACGTTTTTAACGGACGACAGCACACAATGTTCCTTAACATTTGAGAACATAATTAAGAATTTCTTTTGTAGATTATAAAAGTAGGAAATTTTTAAATTCTATAAAAGAAAGTTGTAAAATATTTGAAAAAAGTTTGTTTTATAATTATTTATATTTAGCTAATTTTAAGAATGATTGGCAACGCGGTGATGTATATTCTTAATAGTACAACATAAATATGGCAACATTAAAGCAATATGATTGATTGGCTGTCAATTTGACACTAGCTAAAGAATCGAAAATTTTTGTTTGCTCTTTCTAGTCGGCATTTTTTCTAGACAGTTTTCATTTTTAATTAGTAAATATTGCTGAAAAACTACTTTTAAATCATATATTCATATAGTGCGATAATTGGTAGTTAGTAATTTTGAAAAATGTCCGATAATGATGATGATTTTATGTGTGAGGATGAAGATTATGGTTTGGTAAGTGAAGAGAACATATATTTTCTTCAACATATATGTACATATAACAATTATAGGCGGCTTTTGTCATATTTATGTATTTATGTGGCTAAAAAATAAAATATTTTTCTAGGAATATTCTGAGGATAGCAACTCGGAGCCAGATGTAGATTTAGAGAATCAATATTATAATAGTAAAGCGCTGAAGGAAGATGAACCAAAAGCGGCATTGGCGTCATTTCAAAAGGTGCTCGATTTGGAAAATGGTGAAAAAGGAGAATGGGGCTTTAAGGCGCTAAAGCAAATGATTAAAATCAATTTTAAACTGGTAATATCTATTGAATGTAATTTGTTCTATTTGTTGTGCAAATGAGTTTCTCAAAATGATTATTATACTACACAATTTCAGAACAATTATGAAGAAATGATGGCTCGCTATAAACAACTCCTTACCTATATTAAGAGTGCAGTTACACGCAATCATTCTGAAAAGTCGATCAATTCCATATTGGATTATATTTCTACATCGAAAAATGTATAAAATTTCAATATTTTACTCTTCTTAAACATTAATCCATTGCATCATTTTCAGATGGAATTATTGCAAAATTTCTATGAAACCACATTGGATGCATTGAAAGATGCAAAAAATGATCGTCTTTGGTTTAAGACAAATACGAAATTGGGAAAATTATATTTTGATCGCAATGAATTTGGTAAATTGCAAAAAATTCTCAAACAATTGCATCAATCATGTCAAACGGACGATGGCGAGGATGACTTAAAAAAGGGTACTCAACTCTTGGAGATTTATGCGCTCGAAATACAAATGTATACATGGCAAAAGAATAATAAAAAACTCAAGGCACTATATGAACAATCACTGCATATTAAATCGGCAATACCGCATCCGCTTATTATGGGTGTTATACGTGAATGCGGTGGTAAAATGCATTTGCGTGAAGGCGAATTCGAAAAGGCACACACCGATTTCTTTGAAGCATTCAAAAATTATGATGAATCTGGTTCACCGAGACGGACAACATGTTTGAAGTATTTAGTTTTGGCCAATATGTAAGTGTAAAATTGTGTGTAATATGAAGCATTGCATTTAGATAAACTTGATTTTTCGAAGGTTAATGAAATCTGGCATCAATCCATTCGATTCACAAGAGGCCAAACCATATAAAAATGATCCCGAAATATTGGCAATGACCAATTTGGTGGTATCCTATCAAAATAATGACATTAACGAATTTGAATCGATTTTACGCCTGAATCGTAGCAACATTATGGCCGATCCATTCATACGTGAACACATTGAAGATTTGCTGCGCAACATACGTACACAAGTATTGATCAAATTAATACGTCCCTACAAGAATATTGCAATACCCTTCATAGCGAATGCACTAAACATTGAGCCAGCTGAGGTGGAAAGTTTGCTTGTTTCGTGTATTTTAGATAAGTATGTTTGCGATTGCATTTAAATAAATCATGCCATTTCATACATATTAATGTTTTTGCTTCTACAGCACCATACAGGGACGTATTGATCAAGTAAATCAGGTACTAGAATTGGATAAAGAGAATAATAGTGCAGCACGTTATAATGCTATGGACAAATGGTCCAATCAAATACACTCACTACAATTGACTGTCAACAATAAAATGGCTTAGTTCGATTCGATGTGTGTGAGTGTGAATGTATGATTGTGTCTGCCTGTTTGTCTGATAATAATTATGAAATAAAGAGAAAGATGCATATAATTGTTATAAAATTGTTGTGTAGAAAAATTATTTATTTATAATAGATAGGTACTACGAGTATTCTAAGCATTACAGGTATATATATGATTAATACGTTTACGACCAAAATAGCTACGCAACTGATAGATAACAAATAGTATCACAGAGAATATACATAACATTACCAGACAACCGATTGCACAAAGTAGCGCCTGCCAAGGTTTAGACCAATCCAATATATCATAGATATAATGATTACCATTGCTGTAATACGAACACGTGTGTATATTGAATAAACAAGGAAGTATTGCAAATTGTTATTGTTCATAATTGAATTTGAAACTTACACATCTAATCCACCTGCTTCATAATAAATAAATGTGAATATGACATAAAAAAAACCAATGCCAAGGGGATATATCACGTGTAATAAACGCGTGGGAAATGCCACCAATAAATGATCGAGTAGCATTAAAATCGAATTGAAAGCATGCGTCCAAAGATTATACAGCTCTGTTGGGCTCTTACCATCATCTGCAAAGAAAGCGAAAGGGGGAAATGAATTGAATGTTGTTATTTCGCTGCTAATCTATTGCTACTTGTTTTATTGCTTGTTTTTGGAATTCACATTATTTTTTGTGTACGCTTAACATGCATGACGTATGAATAACATAAATCAATGAACTGTGATTTATGGCACAATTATATTGAACAATTGGCAATGATTCAAATTTGATAAAGAACAATATTAGGCAAATATATTTGTATACTACACACTGGGATGTATGAAAATCCAATAGACGAATGAAATCAACAGAGAGGCAGTAAGTGTTGACGAATGTGAGACCCAATAAAATTTTACAACTCGACTGTGAGCAGCTGAAGAAAACGTAATTAATTAATCATGTGTATAATTAATTAATTTATTGACTCGCAACTCACCGATATTCTTTGGATTGTGATAGTAAATTGTTGTAAGTACGGCACCAAATACACTGGTGTACATGCAAAGTAGAAAACCCAAATCCGTAAGGTATATAAACCATTTGCCATTGTAAAATTGTTCCACTATGCTGCCAATGACACCGGTGGAAAAACATATTGCGAATAACCAACGATATAGTAGCCAATATAGAGATTTTGTGCCGCGTTGCCACTAAAATGGAAGAAATGTGTTTATTTGTTGTTGTTGTTGTTGTTGTTGTTGTAGTAGCAAGAATTCGAAAATGCTTTGTTTTGTTCCCGTACAGAGCACGAGTTGAATGGACCTTGATCGACCACATGGTCTAGTGCTTCCGCACCCGTCCATTCTTGGGAAGCATGCCTCTGTTAAACTCACTTGTGATTTACAAAAATCTTCTAATGGCACATGTTGCAAATTAAATTTCTCACATTTAAATTCAGCCAAAAGCGGTTCACAGCAGCAACCGTTACTATTGTTTTCACTTGTTGCTTGCATCTTCAATGCAGTGACGCAGTATTGTGAAATAAACAAATATTAAATGCAATACAATTTTTCATATAATGTTATAGTAGCTATGTTGCACCTTGTAAAGTTTATACACCAATAATGGGGCCCATGTAAACGTATAGTACAATCTTGGCCAATTGCCAATACACAACTGTTGCCAAATTTTTCGTATAAGCAAATAGTACATAATTGAGCTTATCACACAGGTGTTATTTAATTGTTGTTTTTATTGTTATTTCCGTTTGGTTTTTATCTTCAATACAATCTAGAAATGTCTCTCAAGCGCCTCAAGCAACTTTTAGTCATTTGTTGTGTGTGTGTGGCTTTGTCTTATCAAATGACTTGCCAATATATGTTTATAACCCAATTACTTGTCTCTTTGAAAGCAATAATACATATGCGATTTTTGCCTGCAACTGCTCACCAAGGTGTTGTGGTTCTCAAGCCGTTCACAGTTGCTAGTTTTCATATAATTATTTTCTATGTAAATCTAATATTTATAAATATTGATCGATTTGTTGTTGTTGAATAATAGGAAGCCTATTTAAAATTGAATATTTAATTTATTTAATTTCTTCCGAGTGTATTAAACTTAGTTAATTTCTCCAGCGTTCATTTTTATTCAAGTTTTACGATAACTTCATCTTAATATTGTATTAAAATTCATAAAACTGAAATCTGAAAATTTTGCATTTACATTTGCGCTTTGCCGCTTTGGCTTGTATTACTCATTTTTTTTTTTTTTTTTTTGCCACGAAAACCCATAGCCGACATTTTATTTGTTTTTTATAAGATCTTGTCAGAAAAAAATTCAAAAGATCATAAAAATACTAAAGCTTTCATGGTAAAGAGTGTTAGAAGTGGAATAGACAACTAAAATGTGATTGAAAAATTGCATTTAACATTAACACTTGAGGTTTCAATGTTACTTCCAATGGTTCAACCGATTTTATCTACTTTAAACTTTAACAAACTTGAAACTTTTTTTTTGTTTTTCTGTATTCAATTAAATAAATTTTGATTAATTGTAGTATGCTATGGACTATTTTTGTAAATAACTTTCATTTGATTCTGTTAATTGATCAATTAAGTATTTCAATAATTGAATACATATTGACACGTTATTGAATGCATGAAGAACTATTTAATTAAATGCAAATATCATCCCAGCACACCAAACATTTTACAATTCTTTATTCAATTTGGTAAAATTTTTTGGTTATTTTTTTTCGGTATCAAAATTGAATATGTAAAGCAAATCCAACTGAGATCATATTGTTAAGAGATTTCATTATGAATTCGCTGTGAAATGGAGTAATGATTTGTTAATGGAGCATTCCATGATTGGTACGAAGCAAATCGTACGATTTTTTACAGTTGACATCTTTAATTAAAATCAAACCAAAATGTTATCAAAGTATTTAGTACAATAAATATGTGTGGTAAATTACTAAACTAAAACAGAAAGTTGATTCTGAAATATATGTGTCAATTGTCTGTTTGTACGGGTCTAGTTCATTAACATCAACGTGAATTAAAACAACAACAATTTGACATTAAATTGTTTGTAGAGTGCACGCGTGTTTGTTCCGGACTAGTACGAAACTCAGTCTTTTACATTTTGATTTCCACCACACTTGTGGTGAATATTGAGTAGAGTTGATGTTGTGGCTACATTAAGGGGTGAATAGGATTAATTCGTGTAAAAAAGAGTTGCGAGAAGTGAAAACCCAGCAGTGTCTTAAGTGGGACGAAATTTGACAAAAATTCATTGAATTCATTACCTCTAAATGATCGAGTCATGCAGACAATCTTCTAATGACATATTGGTAATAATATGTGATCGAAATTTTACATTTGAAAACAACCAAATGGATCACCCTGTATATTTGTGCATACATTTCAATAATTCAATTGTTACAAATCACAAACAAAGATTCCCACAGCTTGTCAATGCAGTTTGCATAAATTCAACATCATCATCATCATCACCAACAACTGACAACATCGTCATTATTGCATGCAATTGCTATATAGCGAGAAATTATATTTAAAAATATGTTGCCATTCATATTTTCATTCATCCCCTCAACAATGACATTGTTATACGAGTATGTATTGCACATACTTGCTCGTACATGAATGAGTCAATGTACGAACGTACGCGTATGGACGTACGTCCATATGTAAGTAAATATGCATATAATAAATAATTAATCGTACAATACACTGATGCACAGATTTTGATCTCTATGTTATGATAATTGACATCAACAGAAGATTGAAAATGCATAAACGCGGAAAAAATCGCGATGTCTGCGACCAGCAGCGCTGGCATTCACACGAAAGAATTTTACTGAGTACATACTTGAATATATACCGATTTACATTGAAATATGTTTCATTTAATTTTTTTTAAAGAAAAAAAAAAAATTGCAAAATGTACGATACTCGTAATAATACTCGTATGTTTTGTACGAATATATTTGAATTAATTCTCACATATATTTTATGCCTCTTTTTGTGATCTTTCTATGCGGTTTCATTTTGCTATGGTTGCTAAATATGTAAATATATGTATTAGTAAAATGTTGATGGGGTGCCGCAGTTCAGTGAACCATAGCATTAAGAGCGAAAATATTTGTCTATCTAATGGCACCCACCACATTCTTCCGGTAGTAAGAATTTGCTATGAAAAAGCTTCTAAAAGAGCTCTGTGAGAAAACTCAGAGAAAATAATGTCAGAAGAGTTCTGCGGTTAAGAATCTATTACAATACTGGAAGAAAAGTTCGACCACAGGACCCTCTGGGGCCTATAAGTGTCACATCTTTTTTGTTTTTAATATATTAATGGTACTGCTAGTTGAGAAGAGATCAGTGGCCCACTGAAGAGAGCAAATTAAATTTACTCAAACTTAATTGATTTTTGTTTTTGCCTTTTCTTTTCATTTCCCATATTCGCATATACAGTTTAGTTTGATTGCATTAAATTGTAATTTATATGTTAAATTATGTAAATTGCCAATTAGTTGCCGTTTATAAAGGTGCAATATTATTGAACTTCAATTATTATAATTGGAATTGGATTGAACGCAGAGTTGCGTGCCGTTTTTAGCGCTAAGTAAGCGACGCTGTGCCGTAGCTCAGTGGTTAGTGTGTTCGCCTTCTGATCTGTAGGTCGGTGGTTCAATCCCCGGCTGATGCATAACAAATTTAATATCGATAAGATTTTTCTTTCGAACGGTACCCACCTGTCGGCAAGCAATTGGCAATTCTTCCGACAGTAACAACTTGCCATGAAAAAGCTTCTTAAAGAACTCTGTGACAAAGCTCAGAAAAAGTGATGTCACAAGTGCTCTGCCGTTCGGAACCGGCTAAAATAAGTAGGTCCCTTCTAATATTGTCCAAAATTTAAGACGCACAACAGTAATGGAAGAGAAGCTCGGCCAATGAGCCCTTTGGGGCTTTATGTGTCCACATATTAATTTTTTTATTTTTTAAGCGACGCTGTATCACGACACCGTAAAATGGGTATGTATCTATTATTATTTGAGCTGTTGTAAAAGTTCGTTCAAAGCAACAAATAGTTGGTAAATCGAAATTTCGTTTTCTTTCTTTACTTACTGGCGCCAGTTGGAAATTTTAAGCCCCGTCAAGTTCTCCAATACTTGGTCTTTCCAACGGTGGTTAGGTTTGTCTCTTTTGTGTTGAAGCGTGTTCTTCCATTCGCTCGACAGCTCATCCAGCTCATGGTTGTACCATATTCGATACTCGCCGCCAATGCAAATAGGTCCGAAGGTCTTGCGTAGTACTCTTCCCTCGAAAACTCCGAGCATTCTCCCATCTGAGGTGTAAATTGTCCATGCCTCGGTGCAACTACGATGAGAGCACGATGAGAGACTTGTCGAGTGTGGTTTTTGTTTCTCGAGAGAGGGCTCCACTTCTCAATCGCTTACTTGGCCCAAAGTAGCACCTGTAAGACCTTCACTACTTCATAAGCATAGTTATCAACAGTGATGTGCTGTCCAAGAACTTTCTGCCGGAACTCTTTAAGGCAACCACATGCTGCTTTATTCAAATTAATGGCCCAATTGAGAGGCGAGTTCGGTGAACAGTTTATTTTAGACTATTTTTGTGGGGCTATGTTAGGCTCATGTCTATAGCGAAAAGCTCGCAACGGTTGTCGCAATATTGAAGAATTGAAATCATCTTTAAACATTGAATTATATAGATCGTTTTATAGACTCAAATAAAGATTTCATATGTACATTTCTTTAAATTTTATGTGTTTTTTTTTTAATCAAATGCGAAGGCTCTCCATACTAGTTTCGATCTCGATCCAACTCGGACATTACGAACAATGTTAAATAATAATAGATTTCTTTTTCACCAATACCATTTTTTTTTTAAATCGTGGGCGATCGTGGTTTGTAAGAATGCATGAGCGTATGATGGAATCGAACTGAGAAGTTTGAGGTGCGTGTTCTTGGTCACACGCTTTTGAGTTTAAGATAATTGGAATCTAAAGGATTGTCACAACCATTAGTCAATCCTTTGTTGATCACTGCATGAGTGTTTGCAGTCAGTCTGAGGAGTCGGTCTGAAGAGGAGCCCGCTCTTGATGAGTTAACACATGAGTTAACACATACGTTAGTGGTTTTCTCCACTTGTTGATCATCAAATTGTCCATTCTGCGTGATATATTTCTGGCTTAAGGATGTCTAAAATCTGCAAGATTTTCACTTTCATTACATTTCTTCCCATGCATGTGGTCATCATCTTCTCTTCCAGATCAATTGTGTTCAATTGGGAGATGACTAAAAGGATCTCAATTACAATTATGAGGCTTTTCCCACCGGCAGACAAACTTTTTGTGTCAATTATTGATAGATAAATATTAGTAATACAATTGTTAATATTAATATTTACTTAATCACCATCATAATCATAATCATTATTATCATTTTAGCGTTTACTCTTATTATGTACTTATGATAATTATATTTGATCGATGCTCGTATCATCAGGAAAGTGCATTAAAATTACCTAAGTAACGATCAACAAAATTGCTTGATGATTTTCTTTCTATTTACTTGAATTCTTGATTATTTTTTTTTTGTCATATCTCATGTAATTTTACGCTATGATTTTTTCATTTTTTACTGTGCGCAGTTATCATATTTGTGACGCGCGCTCGACTCACTTGTACATATGATGAATGTGATGTGACCTTTTTAACGCCCAAGTTCACTAAACGGTTATTAATATGATATAAAATGAAATAATTTTCATCGGCTATCATTCTATATGGGTGACAAATTAAGAATATGTATTGTAAATGGATACATTCTCATATTGACTGCATCAGCGCGGTCTCAATTATCGATATCGACGACATCACTTTTACTTTACCAAATACAATAGTAGTAGTAGTAGTAATTGTGTGTGTGTGTGTGTGTGTGTGCGCGTAAAAAAGACATTAATTAAATTAGAACGATCATCGAATTGTAGGTTGGTACCTTCTACGATACCTTCTACATATATAAAATATATGTCAATATATAGATATTTCGCATTTTATACTCAACGCTCGATTCATTCACACTCATCATTTTGCGAAAGTCTACCTACACGTAGTATTCTATCTACTGGTATAGTGACAGCATAGTATGTAGTAGTGTAGTGTGAATGCGCCCAAGCTTACTTGCTGTTTGTTTTTGCTTCGCTTGCTAATATTTCATATTAATGATCGTGTAATTCTATCTACAAAAAAATTTCTTGCAAATTTGAATATTTTTGGCATATCTACGAGTATTTTGAAACTACACGATCAGACGATCGGATAAGATAAGTGTGCAAAGTGTTGATATACGTAAAGTACCAAATAGTCATATGAGTAACCAAATTTACATAGAGCAGAGGCAAACAGATTTTTAGTGGGTGGCATTAATTAGCATATATGATCGTGTGTGTTCATTATTATTAAAATTCACCACCAATTTTGCGGTTGATCGTCGTCGTCGGTTGATCGTCATCGTCATTGGCAACGTCGTGTAATAGTTAAGAACAAGTATTACATATTTATAGTGAAAGAAGAAGAAGAAGAAGAAGAAGAAAAAATGCAAATGGTTAAAACTTGTGCACGCGGCATATTGAGTGAATTTAAATTGCATAAATTCGGTTTTACACATCATCAACTGGAGGAGTTCTATAAATCACAGGTAATCGTTGTGTGTGTGTGTGTGTGTGAAGATCATCATATAAATATACGAAATTACTAATATTTAAATTATCAATTATCACTTATAATAATATACCTATGAACTTTACATATACATATTTTCAATGTTACCACGTGCGTATGGTGATATGCATAAAATTCAGCCATTTAGCTCAAGTGTCTTGTCATGGTGATTACGTACATACATACGAGTATTATTATTACTTACAAACACATGTAAATCATTTTTGGTGATTATGCTGACAAAAAGAAAATAAATAAAAGCCATTTCTCGTACGATCTACGTATATATGTATGTATGATGTGCAATATATTAAGGTGTAGCAAATTTTTAAATGCACTGACTCAGCGAAAAACTTGATTTCTATCACTTTAAAAAATTTTGTATTCCAAGCTACAACAAATTCTAAATTTGCACCAGCCTGTTTATAGAATATGTTTGTCTTTGGAAAAAATGCAGTAAACTAGTCTAGTAGTCTAGCACACCTTGAAAAAAAAAAAAAAATAATAATAATAATAAAAAACTGCCTCGAATAATGCAAATTTTTCTGTACTTCATAAACTCAAACATTTTTGTCATCGTGACTTAATGTCAAAATTCAAGTTCCCGATCGAAATAGAAATGAAATAAATGATGATTCCCTATTAATTTTTTCTTTCCAATAACTTCTTCGAACATCGTCATACATTATATGCGCTCCTTAAGGGTGCTCCCATATAAAAGTAGCGTAAAAATATTTTAATAATTTCATAGTTGCTCAAGATTCAGCGACAGTGCGGTAGAAGGTACGACAAATCATAGTTAATATTTATTTTTTTCGCAACATTTTTTCCAAACATTATTACCGTTTATCTCCGTTTTCCCCTTTTTTTAAAGGGCTCCTATATAAAATGAACACAAAAACACGTGAAATTCGACAAAGAACCCATTCAGCCCTAAAGCAGTGAAGTGTATCTCCAACCCCTAGTGATTTCTTCTTCCCAACATTTTCTGCGAACATCGTTTTTCCTTAACTCCACTATTTAAGAAGGCTACTGTACAATATGAACGCAAAAACTCTTGAATATCGACGAATGAACTGAAATTAGTCCTGAATCTGTAAAAGATATGTCCCACCTTTATTAATTTTTTCCCTAGCATTTTTTTTAAGCACAGCTAACTCTATAACTCCACCTCTTATGGAAACTCCCATATAAAATTAACACGAAAAACACGTGAAAATCGACAAACAACATTATGATTTTACAGGAATTGGCTTTTGAACAGTGAAATGTAATTTTTTCTCCCCAAAATTTTCTCCGAACAACGTTATTCCTTATATCCACTACTTAAGGAGGCTCCTATACAAAATGAACGCAAAAACCCTTGAATATCGATGAATGCCCTGAAATTAGTCCTGAATCTGCAAAAGATATGATTCGCCACCAATAATTTTTTCCCTAACATTTTTTCTAAGCATAGCTACTCCATATCTCCACCCCTTATGGAAGCTCCCATATAAAATCAACACAAAAACACGTGAAAATCGACTTATGACTTTACAGGAATTGCCTTTTGAGCAGTGAAATGCATGTATGATTGACCGAAATGTATGAGATGAGAATCATGACAAAAAATTAAGTTAAAATTGCTAGCACCGACTCGGAATTTTGGTAATCAATTTTAATTATTTGTAAACATTAGGTCCGTTCGCTACGTAATAGTTTTTACAAATTATTACAAATTTTACTATTTCTTACTGGAAATGTGTTCGCGCAAAGAGAGCAAATTACTTCCTCTTTGTGATAATTCTGGCAAATTTTTACTGGTAATATTTCTACTAGTAAGAATTCGTAACATACAAAAAAACAGCTGTTCTTACTGGCAAGTGACAGCACTGAAGAAGTTTGTAAATTACTACTAAATCTTACATATTTTCCGTTTGCGTACTTTTTTAATTTTTTTTCTCATTTTTAGAGAGGATTTTTATTACGCTCTTGAATTGTGTTGATAAAGAAATTTTACTAGTAAAGTACGTGAACGCAGCTTTTGTTCGTTCGTGTGTATTTTCTGAATGTTTTGAACTTGACAGTTGGGTGATTGCTTTAAGAGTGCGTTCACAGTGAAAGTCCAAAATTGTCAAATTCCTAAGGGTAAACCCATAAGCAGTTAACATGTAATGAAATTGAATATTATGAAAAAAAAACAAAAAACAATTATACATTTACTCGAAATGATATCGAATGTAAGCTTTACAGAAAACATATTACTTGTTGATAATTTTCCAATGATCATACGATCATGTTCGAAGATCATAGATCAAATGTTATAACAGTTTAATCGTTTTTAGAGCAACATTTGTTAAGGCGGACTTTGCTAAATTGTTTTTTATTTTTATATTACCTAATCTCATAGTATATAGTAATTATACTCAAAACAGTCGTTACAATTTTGTCATCGACAATACAATTATTTACACACAAATTTTATGGTCAGGTGACTTACAATTCGTCATATTTGGCATCATAATTGATTATATGTCGTAACTTTTGGCAAATCATAAAATCATATTTTGTTGGCTAGACAAAATTGAGTGTACATATAATGAGTGTGAACAGCACTACTCATGACTTTTCTTGTGTCATATTCAAATTAACCGTTTTCAATACAATAGAATTTGACATTTCGAATGAATATTTAATTTACCGATTTACAGATTGCTCACACCTTTCTATTATTGTGTAAAATTACAAAAATATGATATAATAAAATATTTTGAAGACTATGAATTATTTTTATGAATTATTTAAGCAATTCAAATGGAAATGTAAAGTCGTAAAATTCTTGAGCTAATATTGAATAGTTTTTAGTACTACATATCGTTCTCGCTCAACCAAGGTGCGTGCCTTGATTGATTGATTCATAATTCAATACAATATTTTATCATTCGACATGCTATTTTACAATATTTTCTTTGATTTTTTTTTTTTTTATCGCGAGCAATGAGATATAGTTTATCGTTTCCTACAAACATTTGACTTTAAGTGAATATAATTGTAAATGGTTTGAATGTATGAGCATTTTTAGTTTTTCTTAGAATTTCATATGTTTCTTATTTACTCTTCAAACGTAAAGATAACATGAATTTGCTCTTCTCTGGCAATAGCAGCTTATTTCCGGTTATGCGTTTTTGTGTTGATAGCCAAAGAATGCTAAGTCATTCAATATTTGGCAAATATTTGGCAAAAAAGTTGTTAATATTTTCAAATTGTAACTTTATTTAGACCTTCTTGATCAATTATTGTCTATATTTGGATTTATAGTTCTAGTGATTTGTTGACATAAAGGCAAAACTTCGTTATTAGACATAAGCTATTTTATCTTGTACGTCGAGAATTATTTGTATAGAATTTAGGTACTTTACATTTTACTGTGTTTAATTTCTTCTGCTGAATCATATTCATTTAAAAATATTGAAATTTATTTTATATGCAAACAGGGTGTTTCATTTTAAGGCGGCAAATATTACTAATGTTAGATTTTAAATCATTGCTACTTATTTATAATAATACTTATTTATAATAATACTTATTTATAATAATACTAGTAACTACAGATTTGCTTACTTAATGCGCCCTATAAGCGGTGTTTAGAAAAAATGTCACTTAAGAAATGTTTCGGAAGAAAGTTTTCCTAACACTCATTTGTTTAAAAATTTCAAAAACAAATTTAATAGTAAAAAAAAAAAATTAATAAATATGTGGCACTGATAAGCCCCGAAGTGCTCTTTTGCCGAGTTTCTCTTCCAGTACTGTTGTGCGTGTTAAATTTTGAACAGTATTACAGAAGGGACCTACTTATTTTAAACACTTTTTATAAGCTTAGTTACACACAGTTATTTTTAGAAGCTTTTCCAAGCTTTTTCATGGCAAATTGGTACTGCTGGTGGGCACCGTTCGAAAAATTTTGTCGATATTAATTTATGCTTCAGCCGGGGATTGAAAACTCACTACCTAGAGATCAGAAGACCAACGCACTAACCACTGAGCTACGGCACTTACCCACAAATTCAATAGTAACGCAAAGAAAAACATGCTTTTGAGATAAGAGTTAATCCACAGGCGGTCTTCCTGTAAAATGTCATATTTTAATGAAAAACAATGAGAGGAACATTTTTGAAATGTCAAAGACTTGTCATAATTTTTTATAATAATTTGAATACTTTATGCGTACATTGATTGTTCATTTTGAGCATAAAAAAAAAAACAAATTCAAAATATTCCCCATAGAACGCAACCAGTGTTCTTAAACAATTTTATTTAAATTACATAAAATTATCAAATTTATTAGGATTCAATTTGCAGCTATGATGACGTTGTCAAATATTTTATGACATCCGATAGAAAAGAGAGACTATTGTCGTTTGAATTCTAGTATTAGATGTCGTGCTAGAGACGTACATACAGTGGTTACAATTCGAATAAATTTTGACATTTCAACAGTTTTTGATTAACTACTTTTTTCTGACAACACTTGTTTTCCTCTATTACTTAATTTAGTAGTAATTTAATTAATACACATTATTTTGCAGAAGCAAGTCACATTATTTTGTTATCCACCAGCAATATTTTACCACTCAGTAGCAATTAAATAATAACTTTTGCTTTATTTAAGTCAATTTATTATCTACTTTTACTGTTTTAATTAATTTAAAGTATAATCAAGTTAATCAAATGTACGAGTAGTATACGCCTCAGTTGGGTGCGTGTAATATGGCGTGTCTGGAGACAATTAACTGACATACGTATGTACTAAATTCTAATTATGATGATCTTAGAAGACAAAATACTAACTGCAATTAACTAAAGTGTTTGTTAGTTAACAATATAAAAATTAAATGTGAATTTATATGATGAATAAATAGGGGAAAAAATACACAAATGAAGAGAGAAAGAGCAGAATTGCATAAATTGACTCTTTAAGTTATTAATCCATAAGTGTGAAGTGCCTTTTCCAAAATTTATGTTCATTTTTAAATCTTGTAAGATTATATAAGTACTTCCTATTACCAAGAATATTCATACATCAAATAACCAGAAATAATTTGTTATTCCCCTAGAGCTGTTTATACCCATACGCCAAAGCAATACTAAAATTAATAACGAAATGTAAACAAATGCGCTGTCAGTGAAAATGTTTTTATTTTGCTTTCAATAATTATTGTCTTAGAAACAAGAGAGGGAGAGTAAGAGAGAAAAGAAGATCATGCGTGCTTGTTGTTGGTTACGAAGATAGAGCAAGTTCATGATTAAAATTATCTGAAGCAAGAGAGAGAGAGAGAGAGAGAGAGAGAGAGAGATCTAAAACAGCAAGATTCTGAGAGAAAAAAAAAATGATTTACATTAATATGTATAAACAATAGACAACACTTGAATTGAATCACTTAAGTTTTTGTTTTTCATATAAGAACAATGTAGAAAGAACAATGATTTTGGACACAATTTTCAGAGGGAATTTATATACTAGATGGATCAAAAAGATTGGTATAATCCTAAGAGATGGCGTTAGTATGCGTAAAAAGCTTTATCATTCATATGACGTCTGTCAAAATATCAGCAGTTTTTGTTCACTCGTTTACAAATTAAAGCAGTGAGAAGCAATCAGCCTTCGTGTTATTTTTTTTTTTAATGGAAAAATCTGAGTTTCGTGTTCTATTTAAAGACTATTATTTACGGAAGAAAACGCTAACTGAGACCAAAGCCAAGCTAGATAAGTATTATCCGAACTCTCCACCGTCGATAAAGATTATTCAAAAGTGGTTTTCTGTTGTTCATTGTGGCCGTAGAAGCATCGATGACACTGAACCATCTGGACGCCCAAAAGACATCAGTACGCTAGAAAACGTATAATCCATGATATTATGTTGATCGACTTCAAACTGAAAGTAATGTTGACACATGATTTTTGACATTCTTATCAAATTTGATTCATAATTTCCAAAATATTGTCGAGAATAGAGACGAGAGTTCAATTGAAATGATATTTCTAAAAAATTTGTTTTATAATGCTATACGGATCTCGTAGCTAATGAAAAATTGTCACGATTTTTAGATATTGGGAATTTCACGAACCTCATAAAGGCTGGCCGAAATCGTGAACCAACGGTCAAACGTAGTTCTGGTGAAGACCATAAATAAAGAATATGTGGGACTTATAGGCCCTGGAGGCCGCTTTAGCCAAACTTCTTTTTCAGTACTGTTGTGCGTGTTAAATTTTTGGACAGTATTAGAAGAGTGCTGGTGTGCCGTAGCTCAGAGGTTAGTGTGTTGGCCTTCTGATCTGTAGGTCGTGGTTCAGTTTCCGGCTGAAGCATAACAAATTTTATATCGAAAAGATTTTTCTTCCGGCAGTAAAAATTTGCCATGGAAAAGCTTCTAAAAGAACTCTGTGACAAAGCTCAGAAAAAGTGATGCCGCAAGAGTTCTGCATTTCGGAACCGGCTAAAATAAGTAAGTCCCTCTAATACTGTCCAAAATTTAACATGCATACCAGTAATGGAAGAGAAGCTCAGCCAAAGAGCTCTTCGGGGCTTTAAGTGCCACATATATATGTTTATTTATTTTATTAAAAGAGATCTACTTATATTAGGAGATTCCGAACGGCAGAACCCTTGTGATATAACACTTTCTGAGTTTGTTTTAAAGCTTTTTTTAGAAGCATTTTGGTGGCAAATTGTTACTATCGGAAGAATTGGCAATTGCTTGCCGACAGATGGGTATCCTTCGAAAGAAAAACCAATAGTCACAGATTTTTTTATAATATGCCAATAATTTGCAAAATTCATGTTTCCATAAAATTTAGAGAACAAGAATTTTATAGAGGAACCTTTGTAAAGGTTCTAGGTAGGGGTAAGTAAATTTGGTTGAAATGGAGTAACAGAAGAATTAATGGGGTGTCATACATTTAACCGCTCTTAAGGCGATTTCCGGCTAGTTATGGTGTTATTTGTCGATTTTCAAGGACTTTTAAATTCATTTTATGGAGGAACTTCCCTAATGAGTGAAGGGTCATTACTTTGTTCATTTTTTTATCAACTATTCTCATTGCAATTTGATATGTGTCTCATATGAATTTAGTGTCTTAATGGCTCGTTAACTATCCTATGCACATTCTAGGTTTCATATTGCCACTCCCGGATTGATTTGCATGCATGAGTCAATATTATAGCTATTCATATAGAATAGTACATATGCATACCATGCTCGTCTTAAAAGATATTTGAGCTTTTGCTCAAACACTACAAGTCTGATGAAAAGAATATGAGAGATTAATAAAAATATGAAATAGGAAATATTGAAATATTTGCGTTTAGCAACAACATATGTACTTATGAATGTTGTATGTATATTATATGCAGAAATACTCAAGTTCAAGATAACACTGATAGATTTAATTACATAATTGACCATTGACTTTAGAGCATGCATGAATACCGTCATAAATAGTAGGCAGGCATCTTATTGTAAGCTCTACAGTGTCAATGTACTAGAGTTGACCACAGATCACAAAGAAGAGATAATGAATAATCTTTAGTGTCTGTGTCTATGTAAATTTGTAATATAGACATGTAGCAGACATACTGGTAGAAAGAGAATTTGTATAGATATGTTTATGATTGTGTGTATGTTAAAATTATATCATGTGAGAAGAAAGAATTTTACTTTCAATGTAGATCATTCACTGAATGACATACCTGGTTGTAAATTTGACAGTAGTCATTCGGAATGAAAGGCCAATCAGAAAGTTGTGAAAGCTGAATTGAAAGAACCTTAGTATTTTATTGAAATAACTTTTAATCTTTAGTGTCTATAATCTCTTCTAAGATCAATACAATTTTTCAAGCGCATACTGATTTAATTTACCCCAAGCGTGAAGTGCTTCTCCTCAAGGTCTTCAAAATACTCACCTACTGCTGATATTACTTTCTTATAACATATGATAAAAATCCGTTTCATCGTAGCCGTTCTTTGGCACTGGGAATACCATATATGGGAATAGGTGGAATGCCAGATCCGGTAAATATGCAGGATGATGAAGTGATTCGTAGTAGAAACTCCTTGAATAATAAGATCTCGTGAACTTTGGTGTTTTATTCTGATGAAATATGATTTTTCTCTTCCCGGATTTTGTTATCCAATTCAGCCAGGAGGCTTACATAGTACTCTTCTGTTACTGTGTAACAAATTTGAAGATTGTTATTTTAATAAAATTCCTTTTCAATCCTAAAAAAGAAAATGATGCCATTACAATTTTTATAGATTTCGAACCATTTTGCTATTTCAGAGCTGAAGAACGGACGATCAGTTCATTTTATGGATGGTTGTCGCAGTTCTGAATTGTAGTGGTAATCCCAATCAAACCAAATTTTGTTACTTTCATAAGAATTAAAAAAGAATTGAAATGAATAATGAACTGAAAGTGAACTGATGTCTCGTGAATACTGCAGTATTCACCAGATCCTGTTCCACAAGTAGTGTTTCGTTGGTAAAACAACATGAGTTCTGGCATTATTATGGTGGAAAATTAACTGATCACGTCTATTCATCCATTCTGGTCATTTTTCTTCAATGGGTCTCGCTTTAACCGCATTAATTGTCGTCGGTAGACTTCGCCAGTGATGGTTTTAGCAACTCATATTGTAATATGTTACACCTTTTACCACATACTAGTTCCAATATAGTTCCAATATTTTTCTTTGGCTGTAATGGACCAGGTTCACCGTGATATAACCAAGGATTTTTCATTTCAGATTTTTGTAGCAGATCCACTTTTCATTTCCAGTAACATTTTGATGTATGAAACCTTTTCTCTGTAGTCTCTCAAGCAGGGTATCAGAAGTGATTTTTTGATTTTCCTGTTGCCTTTTGTTAAATTCATGTGGGATCCTACTGTGAATCAGTCCTACAGAGCTACCAAATATGTGCTCTAGCAACAAGATTTCTCCACCGCAAGATCTGCACAATAGACTTGATACTATTCCCATAATAATCCAATGACCCTTGAGTCTACAGTGATCGGTCAAAGGACCGGTTAATATTTTTATTCTATTCTTGGAATAACCAATGCAAAATTGAAACCACTTGCAGTTATAATTGCCCAACAGCAGTTTTCTTCCCAAGCTGATTTAGTTTCTGTAGACAGTCCTATACTAGTTTGGAGTCCACCTCATATGTGCTGAGTGTCCGGAGGGGAGCTTAACTATCCGATAGTAAGGATATTTCCTATTTTTTTTATTTTTCTATTTATATTAAACAGCGCACATTTTTCTGTCAAGAATCTCTGGTTAAATAATACTTTGGTACTTACAGATAGCTTCTGAGTATTTGGTTGTAGGTCCATATACCCTTACACCAGTGCCACTTTCGGTCTTTGACCCATCAGTATACCAGATAATAGTGTGTTCCTTAAAGGAGTAAACAGCGTTTAAGTTGCTCCATTCTGTTTTATATATTATACTAATTTTATGGCAAAGGGTTTGTCGAAATCAAATAGGGAGTTTTTGCAAGAGTTTCCTAGTTTCAATAGCCCTTTACCAGTCTCGGTAAAAAATTTAGATAAAATATAAAATGTGTCGCCATATTTGAATTTCATGAAAAAATGAATACAAAAAGTACAAAAAGTGGGAAAGAGATATCTATATAGAGTATATATTATAGAAGAGAATATAAATACAAGTGAGAGAAAAGGACATAAACAGTTCCTTGACTGACCTTGACATTTAGAGATAATTGAATTTATTAATTTTTAATAGATAGCAACAATGG
This sequence comes from Megamerina dolium, assembly GCA_963854835.1. Lineage (NCBI taxonomy): Eukaryota > Metazoa > Arthropoda > Insecta > Diptera > Megamerinidae > Megamerina > Megamerina dolium. The sequence goes on along the minus strand of OY978529.1, from coordinate 1,718,514 downwards.
ATTATGTATTTATTTAAATCACAAATCATTATTAATTATTTTATATAGATTATATTTAGTAATTAGATTCTTCTTACATTTTTCCAGTGGCAACGCAGTGAACGCAGTTTACAATTTTTACTCTATCGATGGACATCGGCGTGTTTCTTTATTGGTGTATTCATAGCTTGTGTGGTTTTACAATTATCCGATGGCAAATTATTTATATTCTTAACAAATTGGGGTATTGTATTATGTATGATGACACAATTATTGGCAGCCATACTGGCGACCCGTTGGCACTACAATGTCAATGATGTACGAACGAATATTATGCAAACGTCAAAAATTCGACGGACCACCGGAACTAATGTTTTGGTCGACGACATGAGTGGAACATCGAAATTAATCAAATTCTATTGGCTATTACATGGTGTAACATTGTCATTGGCATTAGTGATAACTACAGTCTATTGGACATTTTTACATGGGAAAATGAGTAAGTAAGAGAGACAGACAGAGAGAGAAGGAGAGTAAAAAAAAATAAAAGCAAACAATAAATAGATATCACAAATACGCGTGCATAATTCACTTACTTAATCTCTTTGCTCTCTATCAGATAAACCAGTACGTTTTCCGGCGATGAGCTTTATTACACATTGTATGAATACTGTATTTATGCTGGCGGATTTTTTCATTGTTGCATTTCCGGTGCGCATATTACATTGTGTATATGCAATGTTGCTACCGATTATCTATTATCTATTTACTGGACTCTATTACTATTGTGGCGGCACAGATGAGTAAGTACGAATAGAATGAGAAATTAGCTTAGAAAATATTCAATTTGTATATATATATATATATATATATATTTTTTTTTTTTCCCAGATATGGCAATCACTATGTTTATCCGATATTAGATTGGAAGACTCCAACACGTGGCCTAAAGACATTTGCTGGTGTTTTCGTTTTATATATAATTTATTCATTAATATTATTTGCTTTATATAAACTGAAACGTTTGCTTAGTCGCACATTAAATTTAGTTGATTCACCACATTGTGTTGGTCTAATTTAGATTAACTAAATGACTCGAGTACTAGAAATATTATGGAATAATTGTATGAAGCATTAAGAACAATACCATCATTATATTGTATATCCATTAATTTTAGATATTATGTGTTCAATCATTTAGCTATACTATATTTCACATGATATTAACAAGGAGAACAATTTTTCAAACTGATTTTAATTTACCAAAATATTTGCCTAACATACATTCATACTACATAGGTAATATAATACGTGTAATACATATATGTAAGTGATAGCTTATGTTCCTTGAAATGTGTATTAAGCATTTTCAAATAATAATGTATTAAATAAAGTGCAAAATATATTTAAAATATCGAATTTTTTGTTTAGAAGTATACATAGAGATTATGACGCATTGCGCTCATATAGCAACTTGCTATAATATTTGTACACATGTGACGTCATTATGCTTGAAAAATGGAAGAAAATTATTTTAAAAAAATGTATAAATGTTGGGTAAGATCTGTGAATTATTTTGTATACGTGGGAAATAGCACAGTTGACTTTAGTCAGAGCATCACTAAAATGACTTTCAAAATTTTTGTAAATCGTAATGTCACACAAGCTGAACGTTTGTAAAGTTTATCAGCTCAAATGGAAATGAAACCACGCAAAATTATTGATGTGCTGTCTTGCGAAATACCACTGCAAACAAAACAAAAAAATAATTTTGTAATTTTTTACAAATTTCAACGTCAACTCAATTCAATGAAAAATTTTTCATGAATACTGACATTCATAGTTTGATTCAGCGCCATCTCTAGAGATTGTGTTAAAGTTGTTTCGAAGATTTCAGAGCTGGCATTTTTCTGTGAAGAATGCTGCTACTGAAGACCACTCGAAGTTTTCAAACGAGCAAAAGAAGTTGTTCTAGTGAAGTCTACAATTTATGCGAATTCATGCCTGACTCATGAAAAAATAAAGGGTTATCCATTTCGCGGTTTCAAAAGTATAGGGCTAGAATTCGACATCTGTCAAACTGAGTTGTTAAAACAATTTCTTTCTTTTTCAGTTGAAAGTCTGACATTTGCGAAAATGGATCGCTTAACTATCGCACAACGCATTAAACTTGTAAAAACCTACTACAAAAATGGTGATTCTGCCTCAGCCAAATATCGTGCTTTAAGAGGAGATTATGGTTTACATAATCGTCCAACTACGCAAGCAATTGGCAAAATTGTGAAGAAATATGAAGAGACTGGATCGGTTACAGATATTGTAAGACCTGTGCATCATCGTTTCGCTCGTACCACCCAAAATATCGCTGCTGTAAGTGAAAGTGTTGCCGAAGACCCGAATGTGTCGATTCCTCGTCGTTCTCAGGAATTAGGACTGTCTTACGGCACATTATGGCGTATTTTGCATTTGGATCTACACCTACATCCATATAAAATCCAACTCACACAACAACTGAAGCCAGCTGACCATTCACAACGTCGTAGATACGTCGAATGGGTGCTTGAACAACAGGCGGTGGACGGCGATTTTTCGAACAAAATTTTTTTCAGCGACGAAGCACATTTCTCACTCGGTGGGTATGTTAACAAACAAAATTGTCGTATTTGGGGTTCTGAGAATCCTCAAGTAATTGAAGAGAGGCCACTACATCCACAAAAAGTCACTGCTTGGTGCGCTCTTTGGTCCGGAGTTGTGATTGGACCTTACTTCTTCGAAAACGACGATGGAACGACTGTCACCGTCAATTCGGAGCGTTATGGTCATATGATAACCGACTTTTTTTTGCCTGCTATTGAAGAATACGACTTAGAGAATATGTGGTTTCAACAAGACGGTGCCACATGCCACACAACTCGAGCGAATATGGCTTTATTGCAAGAGAAATTTTCTGGCCGCGTAATTTCTCGTCGTGGCGATATCAAGTGGCCACCAAGATCATGCGATTTGACACCGCTTGACTTTTTTTGTGGGGCTACGCGAAAGACCGTGTTTATGCAGATAAATCTTTAACTCTTGAGCATCTAAAAACCAACATTCGTCACGTTATGGCTGAGATACCGCCCAATATGTGTCAAAAAGTGGTCGAAAATTACCTGAAAAGAATCGATGCTTGCAACAATTCGCGTGGTGGTCATTTAAATGATGTAGTATTTCACACATAATGTCAACGTTCAAACTTTATAATAAAAGAGAAATATCATGATAAAAAATATTTTATATGTGTTTTATTTACATTTACTTTTGAAACCGCAAAATGGATAACACTTTACCTAGTGAATCGGGATTCAAAAATTATGTATCAATGCGGAGTTTGTAAGTGCTGGGAAGTATCGAAATTGAGTAGCAACAAAATACTTTTTTAGAGAATGGCCTTAAAAAGTGCATTTTCTGGCTTAAAAAATGTATTCATATTAATGGAAATTATTTAGAAAAAAATAATTCCTGGCATTTTGTTGTTGTTTTGCCATAGATTGTAGTAATCGGTAATAGCCTAGACAGACGACAGCCTGATTCCGGATTACCGGCGCACTTAATCCGAATAAAATATTAACCTGACAGACGGTAGTATTGCGGATTAACTAAACGGCTGATTGCTGTTTTTTATTAGGTCTGCTCACTTAAATTACTATCACTATCAATTTCTGTCATCTGTCACTCTCGATATGAGAAAATCTACAAGAAGTACGTGAGCTAAAAACGATCAGAAACTTGTAAATTTACATTCACAGTTCATAATTGACAGCTGGATTTATTTGTTCGCCAACGCTTTTCATGTTGAAAACTGTTAACAATTGTTGAAAGTTTTTTATAAGCGAAAACACCTAACATTTTATAAAATGGATCGAGAAAAATTCACAATAGAAAATTTTCAGCAGTGTTGCCATCGCAAATTGCCCTAATCCTCTTTTATTTTGAGAATTAACTCATAGAGTTAATGCGGATTAGCTGTAGTTAATGCCCGAGTTAATTCGAATTAACTCGGTAATCCGGAATTAAACTGCCGTCTGTCTAGGCTATAATATATAAGTTAAAGATTACTTTTTCTTTTTATTATCTAGTGCCAGAATTGCAGTTCCTCTAAAGTCAAACCTCTTTTCATTGGCTTTTCTTAATGAAATGATTACGATATAAGCAAGTATCGAAAATTTCTCATAAGAATTGTTTTTGGTGTCAATACTTCTCTCCTATAATCTGTAATGAGTACTGACATCTGACACATGGCAATATGTGGAAACAACACTATCCATAATAGTTCACGAACAATTTGTAGACCTCCTTTCCATTGGATTTACCCATGTTTGTTTGTATAATTTTCAAATAATGCAAACATATTAATGCAATTATAATTGTAATGCACAATAATTAACTTATAATTGGTAATGTTAGTATAATTAAGTGAAACGTAACCGTAACAAAAACAATTCATTCAATAGCGTATATTGCTTGGTACATACAGATGTTCATACGAGTACTATATATGTATATGTATGCATGCATTATTTACATAAATATATACATCGATGTGTATATATTTTGCAAAAAAAAAAAATGTATTTATTATCTAGTCCATTTGTGAATGTCAATACGAGTATTTGCATTTTTTAAAGTGTGATTTAAATAAAAGTACTGCAAAAATTTATTCAAACAAATAGGAAAAAATAGTACAATATTGTGTCATTCAGAGAATATGCGACCATCATTATTTCCTGAATATAATTCTGTAAAGGAAGTTCCTGATAAAAAAGAAAAAGTTTTACATAGAACGTATTTTGTAAATAGATATGAATTTATTTAGTATTATTTTTGTGAATATGATCTTTTTGAGAGATTTATTCTTCGAAATTTAACATTGATAAATCGCATGAAAACGTACTCACTACAGTCATCCGTGTAAGAAAAAATTGTGACTTGGAATTGAAATTGAAAGTGTAAATTTCAACACAAAATAATGCGGGGTGATAATAACGTTCAAAAAATAAAAAATCTCAACTATGTTCATACGGCAAACTTGGCTTTTATAAATATTCTTGCTGAGCGATTTATTCTTCAGTGAACAGAAGGAAAGTGTTCTAAATGTTAAGTGAAATATATTTTGAAAAATTTGATCCAATAGCTTAAGTTGCAACTTATAATGGATTTTTATCATCAGAAAGGGGTTGACTCAATAGTCAAAGCATTGCGGCCTAAAAGTAATAAAGCAATGGACGTTCACTCAAATTAAATTTGCTGGGGCCAAAAACATAGCTGAGTAAGAAGTCACACGACCCATTTTCGCAAAAATGTCAATTTTATATTGTAGGAAATCAATCAATCAAAAGAGAGCGTGACGTTGGAGCAAGGACATAATCCTTGTTCATCAATTGGACCATGCGAAGCCAGACCGCGGTCTGTTAGAGGATATGAGCCCTACGGCTGATACCTCTGAGGGCCAACCACAAGTTTTACGGGTACTGCGACCAAACGAGATCTTTTGTACCCAATATTGTAGGAAATAGTATTACAATAAATTTTTGAAATTTTTGTAATCATATTTTTAAACAAGTTTGAGTTTTCACCGCTTGCATGAATCCTTCGTGAGATGAACATGAAAATTTTTGTTAAATTATTTGAAATATTTGACGAATATCAAACAGTTTTAATTAATCTGCAGCAAGCCCAAGCAATTGTATAATAGCAATTACCCTAGATAACGCTATGGCCTGACAGCCAGAGGAGATTTGTGGTGAAATACAGAGTAAGTTTGCTTAACAACTCGGAGACGGACTCACCTGGACGTCCGAATAAATATAAACTTAAATTTGTGGTTAGCAAACAGTTCCTAACAATTAAGAGGGTTTCTTTAATTGCCAAAATTTTAATCTGAAATGCACCATAGTATAATGATTTGGTAGGCTGAAGGATGGCTCAAAATATCGCTTGATCATTCATTGAATAGATGCTAACCCTGTCGGTACAATCTATCTTCACATTTTCCCAATATTCTATTGAAGGAAAAATGGTAATGAAAGATTTATTTAAATCCTAGATCCTGGAAATGAGAGGAAAACTGCCAAAAATGGTTGAGCATCCTTTTTTTGAATAGAGAGATTCCCGTAGAAGAGGCTACATGATATTTAATGCCACTGTTGGAGTTGTTTTGAGAGCCCCTCCTACATAAACTTGTTGCTCTCTGAATTTTTTTCCATGCGTCAAAACGCATCGCTTTTATTAAGTACCAGTCACCAAACTGGAATGCTGTGATAACATTCAGAATCGGACGTCTGACATCAAGTAACTTGTTCCTAGTTCCTAGTGAACAAAATAAATTATGTCTTACTGGCGTTAAAAAGATACAAAGAACGTCTACATGCAAAAGAAGAAGTGGCATCAAGTCTAGCATCCGTAAAAATTCATATCTGTCGTGCAAATATCATATTAGAATGTAAAAGACACAAAATATACAAGATACAAAATAAAAAATAAAATAAATATATTCTGACAACTAATAAATGCTAAAAATGTTGCCGCGGTGAACAGACGACGTTTAATTATACATAGGAGTGACTGGGACTTACGTTAAAATGGGTCGGTATAAGGTGGATGTCGTAGCTCAATGGTTAGTGCGTTGGCCTTCTGATCTGTAGGTCGTGGGTTAAATTCCCGGCTGAAGGACAACTTCATCAGTAATAGCTTGCCTTGAAAAAGCCTTTAAGAAATTCTATGACAAAGCTGATAAAAAATGATCACGCACAATAGTAGTTGAACAGAAGCTCGGTCAAGGGACCTTCGGGGCCTATAAGTGTCACATATTTTTTATTTTTTATTTTACTCTAAGGCTTAAAATTATTGCAGTATTGCTTTTTTTCCACCGGGTGCATATGCTTAGTGTTGACACAAACCACTTTCGATGTACTATTCAATTAATTAATTTTCTATATTGCTGTGGGGTGTGTATGGGTGTGTTTTTGTGCGTGAGTGACGTTTATAAATAATCTAGCATTACCTGTTTCGATAATAAATGCGAACATTGCCATTCATGATGATGATGATGCAAAAACACAGGTGATATCGAGATATCAATTGCACGTACACATATACGCCAGTGTGATCTAAGTATTCAGGTATTCATGCTCGCCACTAGCTGGGGTTTAGTTTCGTGTGTTGCTCATATACTACATATATATGAATGTAGGTATATCATTCAAACTAGTTTCCTCTCTTCAGTCATTCTACTCTCTCGCTCTCCCGATTAAACAATTTCATCTCAACAACATTTTGAAATTCTTCGGCACTTGTATTCATTTTCAAGTAGAAAAAAAAAACGCAAAGTTGTACGAATAAATAAATGCTTATGTAGCTACATGTTTGTTTGTTTGGTCTGGAGTCATAATGAATTTACTCTATGTTGTACTTTGAAGGAAAATGTTTAAGAAATATTTTTATTTGCTTTGTGAGTACGTATAACGCTTTTCTTATCAATAAATTGGGTGCAATATTGCCACAGAAGAATTATTTAAAATTCCATTTCTTGGCAAGAAGCAGAAACAAAAAACATATAGGATTTCGACATGCAAATTCAATATCATAGATCAGAGTATGGCAAATTTTAAGCTTTACCTACACCATATTTTTGTTGTAATCGTCCATATCACACACCTTCTATGATCGTTTTAGTTACAAGTACTTATGGTGACCATATCAAATGTAAAATAGTGTATATTTATTTTATAAAAAATTTGTTTATTGTATAAAAACAAACAACTAAAGAAAAACAATTCCTGATTATATTTGATTATATTTGTATGAGATATAAAAAAAAAAACAATATCCGAGTCCGATATTCGAGTAGCACTTTAGTTATTTTTTCACAATAAACATCCAGATTATATTGTAATTACCTATAAAATTATGTATCATACATACACTACGTCGAAATTGTTTTTTTTTTTTTTTACAATAAATCTCTTTGGTTTTCTCAGTACTCTCTATTAAATGGGATTTGTTCTCTTGTGACTTTGTATGAAAAAGAGAAATGACAAAAAATTAAAAAAAGAAAAAGTAAAATGCAGCAAGAATAAAAATAAAACCGGATGAGTATAAATTGCAACAACTCCATCATCTTTGTCACTTGCCTTAAGCCAACTGTACAATTTTTACAAACAGTAATGCATTCAATATTGGCAAGGTGTATTCATACGAAGGTAGATCAGAAAGTTCGTACAAAAATTTAAGTTAAATTTTAAGCAGCTTCCACAATTGTTGCTTGAAAAGTGGTAAATTGGTTGGCAACGCTGTAATTTTTTGAACGCATTAGGATTATGTATCGTTTTTTTAACAATTGCTAGCATAAAACAATAAAAAAGATCACCTGAATCATAGGCTAAGCACAAGTGTTTCACCATTCAAACAACCCAATGGTAAATCTTCTCGAAAATAGCTTCAAATTACTTTTTTTTTATAAACTGCATCCATCAGGTTTGGCACATGATCAAATGACTCCTTCAATACGTGACCAGAAACATTGGTTGATGCTATCTCCGAGCTTAAAAAAGTTGAAGAAACCTGGCAGTTGAGAAATGTATCTAAAAGAGGACTATATAAGAACATAAGAATTATTTTGAACACTTTTCACACCAAAAAAAGAAAACGGTTTGAATACTAAGAGGTCATATAAGTCTCTAACATAATCAAGTTACCCTCAGATATCAACTTCACAAAATGGAAGCCTGAAAAGACATCTTTTCGCCTTTAACTAGAAAACAAGGAAATAATGAATCGTCATGCATATATAGGGTGCTCTGTTAACTTTAAAGTTGACGAATTCATTTTCTGAGGTGACGGAGCAATAATGCCATCGTTCCAAAAATAACGCGAAATAGTTACAAGTTACATGGGAATTATGCACTTACTTTCTTATATACAGCAACTGAAAATCGATTTTTAGGGAACCCAAAATTTTGGCAGCTTCTGCAGTAGTCGTAAAAAGGTGCCCCTAGTCTATTCGCATGTCTTCCAAGAAGGCAGTGTCCTGTTAGAACCCCAATTGACATTCTAATGTTCTGCCTGTTCAGTTTCAAAAGTACTTTAGTTCGAGCTAAGTTCCATTTCGGCCACATTAGCCGACTATTTAAACAGTTTCCTATTTCCAAAGTGTGTTAGCTGTATGGTGAATCTGTCCATCAGTAATTTACAGTTGTGCCATGCCTTGCTTGGATGTCTCTGTGGCCTGGTACCCAAATAAGATGGATGTTGAAATAGCTAATGAGTTCTGTTAGTAGTTCGTGGCAGTTTATCACCGTCTTTGATGACTGCCTACTCATTTGCAGCGATTTTATCTATCGGAATGTCATATGTAAGAACAGGCATGATGAGTGTCTTATAGTTTGCGGTTTTCGATCTTCGAAAGAGGGTTCGACTTTTCAATTGTTTAATGTCGAACGACGCCGACTACATATTGGTTTTCAAAGGATGTTTTGAATCTTTTTAAGAAAATCGCCGTCATTCTTCAACTGGCGCAACACACAAACAGAAAGTTGATAAAAAAGCGGATGTCTACTTTGTTTTTAGTCTTGGAGCCAATTGATTAGTGAATAATCTAAGGTTTTTATACCTCAGCATTCTGTAGATTAGTGTGACTTGAGTTTAGTTGTTGAAATTTGTGGGGAACAACATCATTTCAGCAACAGCAGCACAATTATCGCTTCGACGAATCGTTAAGAATAATAATAATAGCATATGTTGTCACTTCAAAGGGCAATTTCTTGAATTTCATGCAAAAAATTATACATATATAGGTTGGTGCTTTTCAAAGTTGGTATTTCTCTTTTGTATATTATGAAAAGTTGAGAGAAGAGATATGACACGTAGTTTCTGTTAAATTTTTTGTGCGCCAAAATGGTAGCAGCGTTTGTAAATGTAAATTATAATGAAATCAACTGATGGCTTACCCTTCGAATAAATAAGTTAAAAACTTATGGCTTCTTCTATTCTCTCCCACAATCTCACTGTGTGTGTGTTACTGTCAAAAGATTACTCTCTTTTCGTTTAACATCTCTTCCTCTCACCCAATCACTCTCACGCTCTAAATCTCTCATCCTCTCTTAGTACAAGCGGCATTTAAGTGGCGCTTAAATGTATGTATGTTAAAGTCTTTCTTTAATTCGCATTATTGTTGCTGCTATCGTTGTTGCAATTCTTATTTTTCTGCTGTTGCTGCTATTCAGTTCTTTTTTTTTTTTTTTTATTTCGTTTGGTTTATTATTGTGACGGCGGCTTACGTATTATTAGCATTGCCAATACGACGATCAGTTTTAAACGAACTGCGGCAGTGTAAAGTTGTTTTGATTTTGATTGTGTTGCTACACTAATTTGCGGTGGTGCGGTGGTGTATTGGCGCTTCTTTTATTTATCGTACAATACACTATAGCAGTTATAAGTATTGTGTATAGTTGTTTGGGTGCAATACTCGCTTGATTGCGATTACATTATAACAGTGGTGGCAAATACAAAAAATAAACATTTAAAATCGTACACAATTTTACAAAAAAAAAAAAAAGAGAGTCATCTTTTACAAAGTGAGTGCTGTGCAAGAGAGGAGTTTATGCAGTCAAGTATGGAGTGCATTTAAGTGTATCCAGTGTACTTATACCATACATACATACATACTTGTATATTTGTAAGCAGATTTTTAAAGAATTACATGTGTTTGTTTATTGGATATTTAACCAATATGTGTTTAAATGTTACATTGACCGCAATTGATTTACTAACTAACTAACTGACTGGCTGAATGACTTGATGTGCCAAACGCTTTGATATTGCTTATACAAATGCATACGGGCAGGTAATTGACCTAGATTTAAAATAAATGACGGTGTAACAGCAGCATAACAGTAGCAATAATAACAACAACAACTGTAGCATTTTGAAATAAATAAATGAAAAAAAAAAAAAATCAACCAGACAACTAAAAGAAGTACCTACTTGTCTGTGGTCGACATCCAGTAGATTTGGTGAAAACAACTTTTAATTTTTTATTTATCTACGTACATGTGTACTAGTATTTCTTTTACGCCGAAAATATATAGTGTGTTTTGTTGTTGTTGTGTTGTGGATTACTGTTTCTTAAATCGTCTTTCTGTAATGTTCATTATGCATATCGTTGGTGTTCTTCTTTTTCTTTTTTACAAACGGTAATTTTTTTTTTTTACTGCCACCACCCCCCACTATTTCCATGCGGTTTCTGATTTTTAGTACTTTTTGGTGTTGTTGTTTGTTGTTGTTAAAACGTAAAGCGTGTCATTTTAATGTTATTACCATTATATTGTTGTTGTTGTTGTTGTGTGTGTGTGTTTTTTTTTTTAGTTGTTACTCAGCCTCAAGGTGAATAATGCGTTAATAAGTGATCGCGTGTATATGTTGGGAATACTTTGTAGATACTCATAATCGCTCAATATTTATATTAGATGGCGTTGGTTGTCAAAAAAATAAAAAAAATAGTATATAATAATAATAATATTCCAATTAAAAAAAATTCACATGGTTTTTAAAAACTTCCCTCAAGAGTGTTTCAACGTCATAGCAAATTTCGCTTCAAGCACGAACTAAAAACCGACAGCATTTATAAGTGTGGATCGATTACTACTGAGATTTCTCTCTTAAGAATTCATTAATCTTGAATACAAACTACTTTCGATTAGTGAATCCAGTTAGTTTTATGGGAAAAATTGTATTTAGAGAGTTAAAATTTTGATAACTGTAGAATAGTTGAAAATAAATTAACTTCAGACTACTTACGAGGGCGGTCCCAGAACTACCCACCTAAGAAAGAAAACAACAAATTTTGGGAAATTTTTTCTTTATTTCTCAACATAATCTCCTTTGAGCTCTATACACTTTTCCCAGCGATATTCTAGCTCATTAAAATAGCCATCTAACGCAGACTCCACCTTTTCATTGTTTGCAAATCTTCTACCACCAAGCCATTTTTTCAAATTTGGAAATAGAAAATATTCCGCAGAAGCTAAATCTGGTGAATAAGGTGCGTGCTGAAGCAATTCGAGCTTTAACTCATTGATTTTAGCCATCGCAATAGCGGATGTGTGTGAACTGGTGCATTGTCTTGATAAAACAACACTTTCTTTTTCCCCAAATGCGGCATTTTTTTCTTTAATTTCATCACTTAAACGCTGCAACAAATTAGCATAATACTCGCCGTTGATTGTTTTTTCTTTTTGAAGATAATCAATTAAAATGATCCCACGTGCATCCCAAAAAACAGACGCCATAACCTTGCCTGCAGATGGAACTGTTTTCGCCTTCTTTGGACACTATTCTCCCCATTCAGTCCACTGTTTTCACTGCTCCTTTGTCGCAGGTGTGAAGTGGTGGATCCATGTCTCATCCATGGTTACGAATCGACGCAAAAACTCGGCTTTATTACTGTGAAACATTGCCAAACACTCTATAGGAACATCTTCACGATGTGGTTTTTGTTCTATTCAAAAGCGTCACCCATTTTGCACACAGCTTTTTTACATTTTTTCTTTTTTTCGGTCTATATACGATGTATAGCATTTTTTGAAATGCCTGTAATTTCATTTGGCTCACGCACCTTCAGCCTGCGATCATCTAATACCATTTTGTGGATTTTCTGAACCGTTTCTGGCGTGGCCACCTCAATTGGTCGACCACTACGGTGTTCATCTTGGCAGCTCGTACGACCTCGTTTAAACTCAGCCACCCATTATTTTATGGTCGTAAACGAAGGAGCAGACTCCCCCAGAGTAGAATCTAGTTAGGCTTTAATATTCGTTGGACTGAGACTTTTCAAATGAAAGTATTGACGGTGACCAATTTTGTCCATGTGTACAAATTCACTGAGGTCGTTAACTTACGATGGCTCCAAAAAAAAAATACTAAACAACATGGCGCCTTGAAACTTTAAACAAATGTTTTATATGTTTTATTTTCACCAAAGTAATTTTTTTCAAACCACTGCCGCAATCTATATGTTACTTACATTCGGAAATATTTGCTAGGGAGGCAGCCATGTGTCGACTGTGTCCTTTATCAAAATTACCTGTTGGAAAGTCTGAAAACATATGATCGTTCTGAAAGTTATTATTGTATGTAGATGGCATAGGTGTGGTTTTCATCCACGAAGCAGTTATCGTGTTTGTTGTGATATTTTTGTGATTTTTGCGGCATGGCTAAAGCGACATGTTTATAACTCTGCAATCTTTTCGAGCATTCAAAACATGGCCCAGATTTTGGCAATTTTAATTCGCGCGACCCATCCTAATGTCATTAATTCATATGAATAATTTCAAATTTAGTCAAATCAAATGAAATTTTGTCGTTGTTGTTGTTGTTATTGTTTGTGCTAAATACACAAACATTTTATTGTTGTTGTTGTTCTGAATTTGAATTTTGATTTGGCATTTGTGCATGCGCATATGCTAATAAGTAAGTTGTTTTTAAATTGAAATGGAATTGAAATTGAATTGAAATGAAATTGAAAAGAAAAAAGATTAAATTTTTATTCGTTAGATCTACAGAACTGCTAAATGAGCAAAAAACAAAAAAAAAAAATTGGAAAAAAAGACGAAAACATAAAATCAGAAAATAAAACTCATAGAAAGAAGTTAAACGATGATGAACTTGTATTGAAATATACAAAACTTTTATAAATAAATACTCACTTCTAGCAATCATATCAAGTTATTAAATGGTTAAATTTGAATTTCTTGTGGCGATCATTCTCCATTCTCTCTGATTTTATTATACACGATCAATTTACATTGAACATTGATTAGTGGAAATTTACCAATAATTTTTTTATAATTGTTGTCTTTATTTTGTATGTACTCATGTACAATATATTTATGGATGATGATAAGTATAATCTATATTTAATTGTGGTTTCGTGTCAATAATAACGCTTATGGAAAAGAGTTGCATGATATAAATTTGGTATACTGGAAATATGTACTTAGGTTTATAGATAGATATAAATGATAGCCAAAGGGTTTATTTAGTACGGGTTTAGCTTCCAATTGACTACAACTTGAATCAAATTGAAGCCAATATAAAGTCCGTCAGATCTTTAGCAGCAACCGAGCATAGCGCAGTGAAGCTGTTTGACCTCTAAAGTCCCATATGCGCTTTGTGCCTTCTGCTAATTGTTGCAAATGTACTGTAAATGTGGTTGTTGTTGTTATTGTAGCAGGAAAAATACGAAAATGCTTTGTTTTATTCCCGTACAAAGCATTTTCGTATTCTGATGAGGTGAATGGACCTTGGTCGACCATGTGGTCGAGTGCTTCCAGGACGTAGACTCGTCCATTCGTGGGAAGCGTACTGTAAATGTCGCTAGTATTGTCTCCTCCCTCTCCTCGTCTCTCCAACTCTATTCTTCAGGTATATTTGTCGAGAATTTACTGCACGGTAATTACTACAGTCACGCCTTCCAAATTTCTCTCTAGATTTAGAACACTTTTGGTGCAGTTCAGAGGTGGTTTATTATATCAGTAGTTTTGCACTTTATTCCCAGGTAATCAGGTCATCAAGAAAGTGCCAAAATCTGTAAATTCAGGAAAGAGTTCTTGAGCATTATCATTTCTGGTCCTTTCGTTCGCCCAATAATTACTCGGAATGTCACTCAGACCAAGGTTATTATTATTATTATTATTAGAGGGTTGTATTACACTATTGTACATCCCATTTTGGACTAGAGTATTTCTCTAAGTCCAGCATCCATAAGGAAGTTTAGTATAGATCCTACCCTAATGGACTTCAGCAGATTTTTCGGTAAATTCCCCGAAGTTTTTCTTTCTTCTGTTCATATGTGCTGGGCACGTTCCCAACACATGTTTTGCAGTTTCATTTTCCTCTCTGCAGGTTTCATCCGAGAAGATTCCCAGTTTCGTTATGTGATAATTCAGCCTACAGTAGCCCTCCCTTCTTGGCAAGCCTATCCGCTAGCTCGTTGCCTCCAACTTCAATATGTTCTGAAACCCAAAGGATCCATGATTGGATATTTTTACCAAGTTTATTCAGCTTGTCAAGACATTCCCACATCAATTTTGATTTCACCTGATTAGAGGCTATGCGTCCTAGTCTTTGATGTTAAGATATAAGGTCACTGAATATCAGAGAGAATGCCAATATTTCTTATGCAGTTATTATTCCCTCTGATTATGAAAGGCTGTGTGTGTACTGTGATTCATTTCTAATGATATCTCCCATCTAGGTTTCCTAGAAATCGGGGGTTGCCTCATCCAATCACTTATATGAGGTATAGGGCTTCTCAAGAATGGATGGGTATACGTCCCGTTTACAAAAGGCATATTCACCTCATCAGAATTCAGAAATGCTTTGTGCGGGAACAAAATAAAGCATTACCGTATTTTTGCTGCTATAACAACAACAGCGACAACATGAGGTATGGGATTATTTAATCTTTCATTCAGTCTAAATGTTCGTGTGATAAAGTCCAGTTCTCTTGGTTTGATAGCTTTACTGAGCATGTTCATTCTTGTGTTGTGTCCATCCATCATATTTTCTGACCTGAACAATTTTTGTGAGTTCATTTTCTGTTTCCGAACTCAAAGAAAATTCAGAAAGTAACTTTCACGAAATAATGTTTAATTTCAACTTCCATAAAAAAGCAAAAGTTTGATCCTTTGAATCTCTATATGGACATTTAACATAGAGGACGTGGGTGCCGTGGCTTAGTGGTTAGTGTATTGGCCTTCTCAACTGTGCGTCGTCGGTTCAATCCCAGGCTAAAGCATAATATATTTAATATCGAAAAAAATTTTCTTTCGAACGATACCCATCTGTCGGCAAGCAATTGGCAATTCTTTCGGCAGCAACAATTTAACATAAAAAAGCTTCTAAAAAAGAACTCTGTAACAAAGCTCAGAAAAAGTGATGTCGCATGAGTTCTGCCGCTCGGAACCGGCTAAGTAATGGAAGAGAAGCTCGGCCAAAGAACCCTTCAGGGCTTTAAGTTTTATTTTTTTATTTTATTTATTTATTTATTTTTTATTTTTTTTTTATATAACGATTTGTATTATTGCTTTCAGCAATATTGTTTTTTTATTGTGAAATGCTGAGTGCAATTTTATATACGATCGTCTCAATTGAGAAATTTTATGCAATCATTAATTTCAAGAGAAAGTAGGTAGTATTCGTTTAACTTATAAACTTTATTCTGATATAATTAAATTAGATTAATCAAAGAAGTTGAATTAAAAGTCAAGCACTGTGACTTAAAAGGTTTTTTTGTGACGTCAGACATACTGAAATACTTTACTTGATAGTGTAAATTATGCTGAATTGTATTGTCGACTTCTAAACAGAGGCGACAAATAGTCTCGTCAGATAGACCCAGCCTGTGAAGGTTATCATACTTTCCGTTTTCACTATTTCCATTCTAATTTGACTAATAAATTACATACATCACTTAGATCACTTTGAAGTGTCGCATATAAGCGAAAAAAGACATTCCTATAAAAAAAAAAAAAAAAAATACTTTCATTTTCCTCACAACAGGAAGGTCAAATTTTGCGATCACTACTAAAAAATATTTAATATAAATAAGTATGAGCATGTAGTACGTATTCTTTTTGGTTGTGTTATGAAAACAACACATTTCGAGAATAAAGAATATGCGTACACTTATTGCAATTATTTTATTTTTAATATAAAGATTACTAATATTTGTCACACAAGGAAATGATCAAACATTGCTGCCAATACTTCAAAAATGATCATGATCATGATACGTACTAACTACGAATAGTCATGGCAATTTATGTCAAATTAAATAGCATATTTGCACATTAAAGAATAGAAAAATCACTTATTTTATAATATTTCCTCAACATTAAATAATACAAGTAATCAAAATTAGAAAGAAATAATTAAAAAGGAAAAAACAACAGCAAACTTTTATTATTAGTATTGTTGCGGAGGTTATCAACATGTTGCGAATGATCCAGACTCAATTATTTTTTAATATTCAGTTGAAGCATATATTTAGTACGTGTACTTTATTATCTCATGTTTTGATAAATTTTAATTAATTTGTAAAGTTTCAAACATTAAAAAATTATATTGTTTTAAGAACGTCATATTTTTTTTTTTTTTATTTGTAGTTAGACAGTATTAAAGTTCTCTGAACCAAAATTTGTTGAAAATTAATTAAAAAAAGAAGAATTATAATGAACTTGTTTTTTAGCATAATATGAATTTGGGTATTTCCATCGTAGTACTGGAAGCATTGATTTAAATTAAGTTTAAAAAAAAAATGAGAAAATAAGACAATTGCGGATATTATTTAGTTATTCAACTAATCTCGCAAATTGAATGTGAAATTGTTTAAGGTTGCTCTAAGAAAAAATCTATTTGTAAGCTATATCTTTTATGAACCCAATTGATTGTAAGTAACTGTAACCGCTTCGCGAAGAATTTTTCTTATATCCTAATCTACCCTTTCGATTGTGCGATTTAAAAAATTTCACATATTTTCAATCTGTTTAATCGTTCGTTAACATTATGAGTAAATGTTTGTAATCATTTCTGGTGTGGTAGTGAGTAATGAAGCAAATAAAATCTACTTCACTGGTGGTGAACGGTATGTACTTACAGCTTGCACCGATAACAATGAATGTCAGTAAACCGCTTGTCTATAAGTATAGGTAACTGTAATCGAGTTTGAAGAAATATCTTGAATATAGATTATGGATTTTGCCATAATCAGTGTAAATGTATATATTGAATTTGAATCATTGCAAAATATTTTTTTATTAATTTATTTGTTTAAAGAAATTCAAGAATATTAAATTATATTAATAACATTTTTAAGAAAGTGGGTCTTCATGTTACAATCAATACTTTTTATTCAATCAATTATATGTTATTATATGTATTTAAGTTACAATTACAATGGAAAATAACATGGCCATATATGTAATTCAAAGTAAAATTGTATGATGATTGTATTAATTTCGCTATAATTTATTCTTTTATTCATTTTTTTTTTTTATTAATTACATTTAAAAATAAACAACAACAACAAAATGAATAGTACTCGTAATTAATATAACCAGCTTCGAAGATTCTTGGCCGATTTTTCCCAGCAATATTTCTGTTAACTTTAGTCAATTTAAGAGAGTGAGCTACTTTTGCCGGTGATTTCCGGGCTGCAGATTTCTTTTCACATTTTATATAGAACTTTTTCTGAAACTTTTTCATTGCAAATTGTTACTATCGGGTAGAATTGCCGACTGGTACTCACAGTTGGAAAGAACAAATTGATGTTGAATAGAATTTCGAGAACACGGCCTTATTCATAGAGGGCCAATGCAGAGGGCCACGGCTGATGCATAACAAAATTTAATATCGAAAAGATCTTTCTTTCGAACGGTAGCCACCTGTTGGCAAGTAATGGGAAATATTTCCGGCAGTAACAATTTGCAAAAAAATCCTTCTTAAAAGAGCTCTGTGACAGAAGTAAGTGAAAGTGATGTCACAAGGGTTCTGCCATTCGGAACGGGCTAATATAAGTAGGTCCCTTCTAATGCTGTCCAAATTTAACACGGACGATATTATTGGAAGAGAACCTCGGTGGTATCACAATGGGCCTTTCTGGCCTAAGTATGTCCTCTCGGAGACAGGGCTTCCACAATAACCTAAACCTTAACCTTTTTCAATGCGATAGATCGGGTTTTTGCTGTAGATTCGTTACCGAAAGATCATTGTGTCGATTTAAAGTTGTCCCGTAGAACTTTTATTCTATTTGTAACCTGCTTGGTTCGCATGGTAACTTCGGAAATATATAGCTATTTGTAGGGTGCCATAGCTCAGGATGCTTTGGCCTTGGGATCTTTAGGTCATGGGTTCCATCTCCGTCTCAAGCACAACTTCGATATCGGATACATTTTTTTTAACGGTACTAACATATCAAGAAGCAATTGGAAATTTTTCCACCAGATACAATTTGCCATGAAAAAGCTTCTAAGTGAGTTCTGTGACAAAGCTCTAAAAAGGTGGTCTCACATGGGTTCTGTCATTCGGCTAATATAAGTAGGTCTCTTCTAATACTGTACAAATATTTAACACGCACAACAATACTGGAAAAGAAGCTCGAACGAAGGGCACTTCGGAGCCTATAAGTGCCACATAAAAGAAAGTTCACCAAAATTGGGCCATTGTCCCATCTATGGTTCAAGATCTTGCATGATATTGAAAATTTGTAAAAATATTAAGCCATTATAATTCTATGAATCTTAAATCTAACAAAGAATATTTGGAACGCAAATCTATACTGTAGCGTGTAGTAATTTGACAAGAAATGAGAGAGCTACGCCGACTACGTAATGTAGCTCCCATATAACGCCGTGGAATTTATTTAAACTTTGAACTGTTATAACATATAAAGTCTTGCGCCCAAAACAATCATATTTTACACGTAAATTACTATTATAAGGACAAATATCATCGCAAGAAATAGGTGAGCGAAGGCTACTATTTATGTATTGCATAATTATTATTATAGGGAGAATAATTTCGCAAAAAATGAGTGTGTCACGTTCATTATGCAATCTAGCTCCCATACTGTTACGGTCCGTTCAATGATGCCGCCATATAAGCCTTCTGGAAAATGCATACATATTTTAGCAGTTCAAAGTTTACTAAAAATTAATTAATATATGATATTTTATATAGCGCTGCGTGTGCGATATTATTTATCATTATTTACCATACTGTTTGGACACAGTAAATTTCACGTTCACACACATATAATTTCAAAGGCCGGTACTATGTATTTTATATTTTATCAGCATTATGTTGATATGTTGATATTGATGCTAATATGGCTCTGTACTACGTATAGACAGTATTGATAGGTACATTTTATACATACCTAATTAAATAAATGCGTATCTAGCTCATTTCAAGTTCATCAATTAAAATTATCAATTGGCAATTTATATTTTTGTCGTCATAATAAATGAATATACATAAATGTGCCTATACATAAATGTGCCTATACATAAATGTATCCAGACACATGTATACATCAATAATTCAACACCTGGTTAAGGTTGGATCGACTATATAAGAAAATTGTTGTTAAATTAATTGTTATAGAAGCGAAAGTTCAAAACATAATTACTATGCAGTATATTGTATTGCTGTGTAAGGTTAAAATATTGTAATTTATATTATTATTTCTTACACACGAGTACATTGGCAGTGAAAGCTGAAAGTTAGATGGTTAACTCTTAAAACAAATTGTACAAAATGTTAATAGTATAGAAAAGTGTGTTCTAAATAATTCAAAAATATGAATAATAATGATTAAATCATTTGATATGCATACCTACACCGCATACGGGTATGTAGAGAAAAGTCATGCGAATTGAGTGATCATATATGAGAAAACAGCAGGTAACAAGTAAAAAAAAAAAATAGAAAACTTGTGAGAGAGAGTGGTTGAGCTCTCTATTAAAAGCCCAACCATCGAAACATATGTGCAAATTTTGCCACAACATAAAATAAAAAGTTGGCAACCTCCCAATTTTTTATAGTTTTTTTTATTGCTATGTTTTATTCAAATTTGTGCGTGCATATAGTTTTTCTATGTTCATAGTTTATTATTTTAATTTTTGCAAACAATCTTTCGTATCCCCGGCGGTGACAACATATCAATGGGACAATCTCAAATTGTGGATAATTGTTAAAAAATATTAAAAAATTTATATATTAAAAAAAGTTATAAATATTCGTCTATTGTGAATATTACATAGAAATTACTTAAAGAACATTGCAATACAATATTAATACGAATATTAATAAATAATACTGTGTAACAACATTATTTTTGATAAGTGAATGATTTTTGCGTTGAATAAATCGTATAAAACGCCTAAGAAGTTTTACG
This sequence comes from Megamerina dolium, assembly GCA_963854835.1. Classification (NCBI taxonomy): domain Eukaryota; kingdom Metazoa; phylum Arthropoda; class Insecta; order Diptera; family Megamerinidae; genus Megamerina; species Megamerina dolium. Next base: position 1,697,540 of record OY978529.1, on the reverse strand, counting down.
CTGTTTGGATCCAGTTTGATGGTGTTTTAATGTAATGAAGCTTGTTATTGGTATAAACTGAAATATGATAAAATAAAAAAAATTAATTAAAAACATGTAAATGTCATTTGTGCTGCATCGTGAAATATTACAAGGAATCTTTTGACGGAATATATGAACTCTCTTTTTTCAATTTCTAGGCGTTTTCTTTCCGGTTTTTTAAATAAATGCTAAAAGGTCCAATGAATCGGCACTCACATGTCATGTGAAATTGTAAAAATCCTTATGAAATTATTTAAAATTATGAAAAAAAAAAAACAATTTTCTTATTTATCACTCTTATTCGTCTATTAAGATTGTCATTGACACATACACAATTATGTTTAATTTTTAACCGAAAACCAGGAAGTATTTTATATGAAGCATTTTATTCTAGTTTGTTCAAAAAGTTTCCGCAATCACATATGGATCGCGTAAGTTAGCTCATTTTATTTTTATATAAATGAAGCATAATTTTAATGATGAGACAATTCATTTGTTTAAATTATGTACATATCATACAACGATTGAATGATTATTTTCAATAGGTTCATTTTTATTATTATTATAGTCAAAAACCACAGCGACCTTTACATGTCTATTGTTCTCAGCCTTCGAAGACTTGGAGCATATATCTTAGTACAACATCGAATTGTATGTTTAGTCCAACACATTGTAGCCAAATAATATTCCTGCAGTTTGGGTTACGGTTATATACCGATGGCTCGGAGAGCAGTTAATGTTGTCTACCTCCTAAAGCCAAACAAACCAAATAAACAGGATATCAATCTCGTTGACCAATAAGTTTAATAACATTTGTTCTAAAGGACCTGGAAAAAATAATTGATAAGTACTTGAGAGAAGAAATTCTATCGCGAAACCCGACAGGGTGGAATGGAGTGCAAAACAGAATAGTCCCATGCTGTGAGGGCATTATCTGGTGCACTGATGGGTCAAAGACTGAAGAAGACGCTGAGCTGGGACAGTCTTGAAAGCCGAAGTATATGCCATTAACTTCTGCACCAGAATTATTCTGTCTCAAGGGACAAGAAACAAAGAGAAATAAAGCTCTAAGATTGTCTGGTTAACAGTAAATTTTATCCAGAACCTTTGCAGAAGGAATCAAGCAATACTATACTGGATTCCAGCACATTTTGTGTTTGGGGGTGATGAGCAAGCAGACAGATTGGCAAAGGAAGGGGCTGCAAACCATCCCTATGGACTTGAGCCAATACTAGGTAATAAATAATACTAGTAAATTTAAATTTAGTAATACTAGTAAATTTAATTACAAATAGTGTGTCAAAAATGAATTTAGAGAAATCAAACAGAAAATCGAACTATATTATGGAACAAATTATTCTTTCCGGCAAATTCAGAAAGAAAATCAAGATATTATTAGGAATGAACAGATCAGAACTAAAACTATTGACAAGGATGATCACCGGTCATTGTATGCTAAACAATCATAAAAAACGTTTAGGGTTAACTGACAGTGAAATGTTCAGATTTTGCATGGAGGATGAGAAACCTTCATACACTTAATTCTAGATTGCACGATCTTAACTCTAACAAGAAGGCAGGGAAATAATTCAGCCAGGACAACCAGCTGCAATCGAAAGAAGAACAATAAAATTCGAAGAAGCAAAATCTTCCAATAATTCAAGGGTATAGCACAATAGTTCAGACATGAACACAGTGCCTCGGGCTGACGATGGACCGAACCCAAGTATTTTATGGATGGTTTTGAACCACACGAACTGTATGCAATAAAGTTGCTGAAGACAAATCAAGAACGAAAAACGTTTAAAAAGTGAATCAAAACCAGAAATCATTGCAAGAATATGGAAAACTGTTTTGGCAAATTGACGATTAACCGAGAAAGGGAGAGAGAGAGAGAGAGAGGGAGAGAGATTTAGTAGAAATTCTAGACATCTCTTCAGGTACTATGAGCAATGTTTTGAGGGATATTTTGAGTTTCAAAATACAGTGGGTACGTCTTTCCTTATAACAGGATAAAACAACAACAACAACAAACTTTGGTCAGGTATTAGATTTTGGTCCATCACTATGATTATGAGTGAAATGAACTTGTTACTTTGGATTCAATGCAAATTAAGGACCAAAAATCGACTAAGAATGTCATTGAAACACTTTTTCGAGGTTTAAAATAAAATTTCTGAGTGAAAAATGTCTTGTGCAGCTGATGAATTCAACATTTCTATATGTATTTGATGTTTTTATAAAATTGCAACATCAGTTTTGTTGGGAAGCCGACGAGAAAGGTGCAGATAAGCAGAAAATGTGAACATAAAAGTATAAAAGCGTCTTTTTATTTCCATTGCAGAAACTTTTTGAACAACCTAGTATAAAATACATACATATATTCGCATATACCATAGGATTGGCAAATTGTCTATAAAAATATATCTATACACATGTATGTATGTATATACAAAATATATGAGTATTGTTTTTTTTTTAACATCATCAACTTCCTTGAAAGTAAAATTAACATTTTTTTCCCCCTAAATGTTCTTGACACAATTTGATAAGATAAAAATAACATTAAAGAGTTGCTTGCAATTATATGCACATGTCATGTCAACTAGTCTATAACTAGGGTAACAAAAGATATTACAAAAGAACAACAAAATTAAGTAGAAGGAAAACTAAAATAGAAAATACAAATGTAAAAAGAATTAAAAATAAAATAAAAACATATGAAAATAAAAAAAACCAAAGAAATTATTGTACGTCACAAAAGTTCAAACGATTTTTTATTATAAATTGTCTGCGAGAGATTACGCTTAAGTGTGTAGAGCATTTTTGCAATATGCTAAGTCATTTTATTTTTGTTTTGTTTTGGCTTGTTTGCGACTTTTGTTATTGCCTGGGTTAAGGTTTTTAAATGTGTAAAATGCTAATAATAAGAGTACGTTCACACACACATACACACACGATGAGCATTGTTATGGTATGCATACTTGTATGATATACATACAATGAATTCAATAGTACCTATAGTTTCTCATAACAATATTATCTAAACTTGTGGACATATACAGTGGCTCACAGCTTATTTCGTACAGTGTATATATTTTTATGTACATGGCTGTAACATCGAAACTAAAAAACTTATCGATAAGTTTTGAATGTAGATGTCTATGTATGTGTTTAGTAAACATAATAAGAAAACGGGGAACCCCAAAAATTGTTCTTTTTGTCATGCAAGAGAGAAAAACTATTGATCAGCTGATTTTCAGCTCACATCTTATTTCGTACACAAACTTCAATGTAAGTAAGTTTCATTCTGCCGCGCAGTTACAAAGTTTTTTTGAATTGTATGAGTTTTTGGACCTTTTTAACTATTATAACAATTTTTATTATTATTATTTTAAATAGTTAAAGTGCTGTAAATTAAACATTTAGCGTTATGGGTCGTCGTACAACGATGGAACAGCGTAAACTGGTAATTAACCATTTTAGGAAAGGTCAGAGTGTGCGAAAAATTGCTGAAATGACAAATTTAAGTGCCTCAACTGTCCAATACATCATTCAACGCTTCATTCGCGAAAATCGGTTGGAGAACAAGGGCAGAGAAGCACCTAATAAGATTTTCAACGCATCAGACGAGCGTTATATTGTACGAAAAATTAAGAAAAATCCAAAGTTATCCACTCCGAAGTTGGCTGCAGAGGTTCAGCGTGAAATAGGAAAATCATCCAGTGCTGAAACTGTCCGACGTGTGCTGCGCAATCATGACTTGAACGGTCGAGTAGCCCGAAAGAAACCATTCATTTCGAAAATGAATATACAACGCCGACTTGACTTCGCCAAAGAGCATATTATTAATACTCCTGCGTTCTGGAATACCGTTATTTTCGCGGATGAGTCTAAGTTTAATATTTTTGGCTCGGACGGAATGTCATATGTTTGGCGTAAAGCGAATACCGAGCTAAACAAGGAGAACCTTAAGCCCACAGTGAAGCATGGTGGCGGTAGCGTGATGGTTTGGGCCTGTATGTCAGCAGCCGGAGTAGGTGAATTGGTTTTTATTGAGGAAACAATGGACAAAATGAAGTACCTCGAGATTCTGAAAAACAATTTACTTCAAAGTGCAGACAAACTGGGTTTGCGGGAAGAATTTCGGTACTACCAAGATAATGACCCAAAACATAAATCTGGGATTGTGCAATCTTGGCTTATTTGGAACTGCCCACACTTGATGTCTCCACCACCACAGTCACCTGACATGAATGTGATTGAAAATCTTTGGTCTATTTTGGACAATAAAATAAGAACACACAAGATTTCTAATAAGCAAGACCTAAAGAAGGTACTGATGGAAGAATGGAAAAAAATCACACCAGACATCACTCAAAAATTGGTGGATTCAATGCCAAATAGACTCCAGGCTGTCATTAACGCTAAGGGATGTCAACTAAATATTAAAATCAACTTACTTTGTTTTTAGTTTGAACTTAAAGAGACTGTACGAAATAAGCTGTGACATGAATTTTCCTATTTTTTTCTTATTTTATTTTTTTATAGTGTCAAACACTAAAATTTTGAAAAAGTAAATTTTGGAAAATAAAAAACAAACCTTCCTTTCTAAAATGGCATTTATATTTTGTTCAAATTTTTGCTATATTAGGAATTACGACTGCAGCAATTTTTAAACTGTCACTGTACGAAATAAGCTGGGAGCCACTGTATGATTAAATAATATCACAGATTCTCATTTCTTTTTGTTTTTTAATTGTATTTGTGTATGAAACATAATTAGATAATTAGCTATGGTTTTCATAAAGCGGCATTCATACAATATAATAAAATACAATAGAATAAAGCAATACAAATTGAAGTGGAAGGATCTGATAAGAATTTGTATCATATCTGATCATCATTTCTTTTATTTTCTACAATTAAGTTTTTTTTTCCTAGTCTTAACTCAAAATTACTTTAAAGATCAGCACCCTTATATTGAAATTTGGGTATAATACTGACAGCTTTGTTGTGATCATGACTTTTTTCTAAAAATACTTTATTATGACCAGTGAATTGATTGTATAGAACCAATTTTATAAGTTCTCATATATGTTAAATAACCGCCTAACCATCAAAATGAAACCAGTTTTTGTAACTAATTTTATATATGTACATTAGGCCGTACCACCACACAGGGAAAGAAGAAAAAGTGGGACGTACACCCCCTAATATGAGGAAGTTTTGCAAGGCAATTTCGAAAAAAAATTTTTTTTCTTTTTTGGCCGAACGTAGAGGTCGCCTCTTTATATTTTTCGAGGTAACTTCGGCATTTGCAGTCAGATTTTGAAGTGTGATACATCGATGTTTTTGTCTCAAGGAGACACATCTTTTTATTTCAAAGATCATTAACCTCAAGTACCCCGTTCTAATACTTACCCACCAAATCTCAGTTCCTACTACCCTAATGTACCACCCTAATGCCAGTAAATTACAGCTCTCAAAAAATCATTAAACCTTTATAAAGGAAGCATTGCGATTATACCAGTAGAACTCTTTAAAAACTTATTTTTAAAATTTCTATTGCCGAATATAGGTGAATATTTTGAAATTTTTCGTCATATCTTCGGTATTTAGGGTGAAATCTTAATATGTGATATATAGCTATTTTTGTCTCGAGGGAACCAATTTTTTTGCTCAAAAAGTCGCTTAACTAGTACTTACCAACCAACCAATATGGAATTGCCTTGCAAAACTTCTTCATATTAGGGGGTGTACGGCGAACTTTTTTTTTTTGAAGTACGGCCTAATGTAGATATATATATCAAGGCTTGAATATCATTCCTTGTTTACAGTAAAGCATTTATAGAACACATTTGTTTCTTATCTTCTTCTTCATATCTTATTATCAAGTGTTTTTTTTTTTTCTTTTGAATTTCAATTTATTTGCAACAAGTGTTTTTTGCTTTTATTGAATTCATGTTCTTTTCATATTCTACATAAAACTAAATATATAAGACAATACATGCGACATCAAAATATGCTACCAATTGGATAAACATACTACCACATAGTATAGTTTGATTAGACCATTATTATTCTGAGCTAAACTATTATCTTAAAGATTGCAAACTCTGATGCAATTGCGTTTTCAAACTTGAATCAATTCAAGCAATTCAATTCAATTCAATCTGTTCAAGTAACAATACTTCCACTAGCTGATTTGGAACCAGTCACTGAGTTATCCCTTTGATTAACAATTTATCTATTTCACTGTTAATTTCTAATAACAATTGTCATTGGAATTAGTCAATTACGCGCGCTCTCTCTCTCTCTCTATCTCGCTCTCTTTCCCTTACATTCAATGTTCAATGATACGATAATTTTTTCAAATATATTTTTCCCACCTAAGCTCAAAAAATCACATTAAAGAAATTTTCTGTTGTTCGGTTTTCGAGCTATGATTTTTATTAATGTCATTTTAATATTTCTACTTATCTCGAGCAAGAAACTTGGTAAAAAAAAAAAGCGCCACTGCTTTCTGGGAACTTCCTTAGAACTTCCTTAGGGAACTTCCTTCCTTTTGTAAGAATATACTGATCGCCGATATCTAATTTTAATAAAATTTAGTCATACCGCTTCCCGAGTGTCCAGGAAGGTATATCATATGACATGCCACCATTCATTTATGCTATTCAACATCCCTATCGCTCTATTGGTTATTCAATACCTCTACCGCCACATCTCAAGGGCTCCCTATAAAAAAAAGGAACGTAGAAGTAACAAAAATAGCCCCACAATTGTCCAGAAATCATATCTAGAGAGGTAAAATGTTTTGTAGTATCGATCCAAACTAGTTTTTCCCGTTCATCATTTTGGCGATTCTCGTAAAAATTTGGTGTAAAGAAATAACAGACTATTATCTCAGGTTATATTTCATCTAAAAGGAATACCAAAGCGTAGGTTTGATCAAATTGTTTCAAAAATAAATAAAAATAAATATGTGGCACTTATAAACCCCGAAGTGCTCTTTGGCCGGGTTTCTCTTCCAGTACCACGATTCGTGTTAAATTTTCGACATTATTAGAAGGCACCTACTTACTTTGGCCGGTAATGATCGGCAGAACCCCTGTTCTCCTGAGCTTTGTCACAGAATTCTTTTAGAAGCTTTTCCAACGCAAATTGTTACTGCCGGAAAAATTGCCAATTGCTTGCCGAGAGGTGAGTATCGTTCGGAAGAAAAATCTTTTCGATATTAAAGTTGTAGTTCAGCTGTGGATTGAACCTACGATTTACAGATCAAAAGGCCAACGCACTAACCACTAACGGCAACCATCAAATTGTTTAAGTAAGCGTTAAACCATAACTACTTATCAAGGGAATATTATTTTGAATGGAAAGAATAAATTGGAAATGTGCGTTTTTTTTCGGAAATTTACATTTATTTAATAAAATTAACTAATGGCTATGCTACTGAAAATATTATCCATCGCTGGCCACTACATTTTCCCATCTTTGTGCTAACATACGGATCCCGTTTTGAAAAAATAACGGGTTTTTGAAGGCGATTCACGATTCGACCCAATTGCTGACTTCTTCAAACTAACGGAAGTGCTGCTCAGTGAGACTATGAGCAATTAATCAGAACAAATGGTAATCAGATGGCGCAATATCCGGAGAATATGGTGGCTGGGGTAAGACCACCCTTTGCAGCGTTTCAAAGTATGATTTGAATTGCCTTGTACTATGAGGTCGAGCGTTGTCAGGCTGCAAAACCACTTTGTCTTGTCTTTCGGCATATTGCGATCGTTTTTCTTGCAGTAGGTGGCCATTTTTTGTGATGGTTTCTTTCGGTTGGATCAGCTCATGATACACCACAGCTACCTGATTCCACCAGATGCAAGGCACTACTTTGAAACCATGAACACTCGGCTTTGCCCTCCATGTTGATGCATGTCCGGATGGACCCCGTGATCTTTGCCTCTGAGGATTATCGTAATTGGTCCATTTCTCATCACTAGTTACAATGTGTTGCAAAGACCCTTTCCGTTTTTATTTCTCCAGTCAAAGTGAAAATGGAAAAAAGAACACTTTTTTGGCAAAATTTGAAAATTTGTAATTACTTCCACTCTATTCATAAAATACAAATGTTAAAACTTCACCACATTTAGACTATTAGTCATTAAGTTACAGTGAATTTAGTGACAGCCACTTTTCAGCCGACTGTTGCCTCTTTGTCTATTTCGTTGTATAGAAAGTACTCGTATTCGGTACAGACTGTGTAAATATTCGTATGTAAGTATAGTAAATTAAAGTAGGTTTTTATGTACGAGTACCTTCAACTATCATTATTATTTAAATTGGTATGATTGAAGGTTGAAAGCATTAAATCAATATTTGGCACTACAAATATTGAACACCTTTGAAGAGCTATGGTCAAACTTCATTACACTAAAGTAATCAAAAAGCCATTGATATAGAGAAAAATATGATCAATAGTTGATCATTTTAATTAATTCTCAACAAATGTATATGTATACTTACATACATTTTGAATTCTATTTCATTTTTAGTACAAAAGTGTTTGTACATTAATATGAGTACATTAATATGAGTGCTAAATGTTTGTTTTTTATAAAAAAAAAAAAATAATAAATTAATAAAATTATTATATTTATAGAAATAAATAAATAAATCGTTTGACGAAATAAAATAAAATATAATTTGAAAAGTAAATGAAAATTTGAAACAATTCAAACGTGACACATTCAACATTTATTTGCGTTTTGTTTTTTATTATTCTTTTTTATTCATTCACTGACTATTTAAATAAATTATTAGCGTCAAAATAATAAAAATATATATATTGTTGAACTTGAACTTAAAGTGGGTAATAATTTTTTACCTTTTAGTTCAACTTCAAGTGCAATCAATCCTACTATGAAGTGAATCACTCAATAGTGAAATAAATGAACTAAATTAGGTAATAGGTAATTATGAATGCCATTATTAAATACGTTTGCCGAATAAACAATATAAGTGTGTCTTATTAATGAAAACGATTTAAAGGAAACAAGAAGTAAGATGATTGAAAAGCACTTGAAATTCAACAAGTTTCAATATTGTACTTATATGAAATATCAAGTACATATGGACATATGTGGATAATGTGACTAGTAGTCAATATAAATCATTTTGTAATAAACAAAAATATATGTCAAAATCAGACATCTCAGAATATTTTATCAAACGAGGGGAATTGCGAGTGGAATTAACGTGTAAATATTTTCAAGTGATCATTTTCTTACCACTTTCGATATTAATGAATGTTCAGCATAGAATAAAATGTCTAGAAAAGTTTAATTTTTTTTTTTTTTAAATTCATAATTTTTTATAAAACTCTTTTAGAGTTGCCGTTGTCGGCAAATCTTTACGGTTGTAAGAATTGCAGAGAGTTGGCAACGCTTTGAAGAACAAAAATTAGTACTTCTAATAAAAAAAAAGAAACTGTTGAATTCATCAATCTGGATTTTGAGCACAGAAGTCTACTGCATCGGACTACTGAGCTATGGTAGCTAGCCGTCCATGTAAAGGACGGGTCCACAATAAAAAGTATGATGTCTGAATAACCAGAGTGCTCATATTCTATGGATTTTAGATCGTTGAATCCAAATTAGTGTTCGGATTTCCACCATCACCCTCAGTTTTCTTTCCAACATTAAAAAACCGAAACATATAGCTGGAAAATTTTGTTTTTTGAGGTTAGACAGAAAACTGAAAATGGTTGCCAAATTCATAGACCCAATATCCATAAATTAACTTTGGGGAATTTATAATACCGGAAAATCTGCTGATTTCCATTAGGGCAGGTTCTATACTAAACTTCCTTATGGATACTGGACTTAGAAAAATACTCTACCCAATGATGGGGTGCACAAAATACCTAGGGCGCAGTGCAGTACATCTCTCTAATAATAATAATAATTAAATTATGAATACTCTGTCCAGTCGAACATCATTCTCTCTTTATTGTGGGGTTGTGATATTTTTACAGAGCGTTGCAAATCAATTTTATAAAAAATATAAATTTTCTAGGCAAACCCTTCTTGCGGTTGAGATAGGACGAAAGTATATTTAAGAGAAATGTTGGTGTAGAAGAATTAATAGAGATCGATTATACATTTCAACACTTGAGAGGCAATTACTCGGGATAAATTTGTTATTTTTCGATTTTTCGCACAACTGCAAAGAACATCACGTGACTCTTTAATAAAGAAGGACCTACTCGCCTATCACATTAAACCGCAGTAACATCAGCCATACAGTCGCAGCTATCTTTGGACATTGGAGCACATATGTGATCAGGCTAACAAATGAGTTCTGTCGGAGTTGCTTGGAAAACGATCAGAGAGAATCCCTTGTGCATCGTAAAAAGTACATCTACGACAAGCAAATGCCTGACAGAACTGTCGACCATAGAGATAAAAACGACAACGCTTTTGCTGCTCAGTTCGGGGCGGTGTAACAAGACATACATAAAGACTAGCTATCACCTATTCCTTCTTCCACAATAATTCTCAAAATTCTAAGATTTTTTCATATTTCTATTTCTTCTCTTAGGGTCGAAGCTGTTTCATAGGTTTCTTTTAATTACGAATGAAATGCATCTTGGCCAAATACGTTTTCGAATTCTGTGCCCATGTGTAAACCGAGTTTTTAAACCACTGCACCGGTTGTCTTGATAGTAGCCCAATCTGTCCCTTCAATCCAATTGTATCGTTTTATTGGTTGATATTGACTTTATTTCTTTAATCGAAGTGTTTTATGCTAAATAGGGTGAACCTTATTTCAATTTTTATGCACTTCTTGACCCACTCTCGTATAATTACAATTTGTCAGTTAACCTGTAGTTAACCATAACCTTTTTCTTAAGAATTTTAAAGAAAAATCTTTAGACGCTATGCGAAATACTATCAACACATAATATTTAGAATAGCGTCTTACGTGATTTAATTCTTCTTCTAATGTCAGATACTTTTTGCCAAAAATATTCATATAATGGAAATTCATTTTTAAATATATTTTAATTTTATTTATGATTTATTACGCATACGTTGTGATAATAATGTTTAGTATTATATTTACCCAGCAGAAAATTTGTCAATACCTTGCCAACAACATAAGACATTCTAGAACAGCTTTGAAGCAAGTGAAATCCACAGCTCAGTATCGCTGTATGGATACTGCTTCCAAAAGTCCTTCTCGAGAAGCGAGCAGGGAATGTTTTCAGTAAATAAACCAAAATGAGCTACACAACCCAGCAGAAAATTTGTCAATACCTTGCCAACAGAAGATATTATAGAACAGCTTTGAAGTAAGTGAAATCCACACCTCAGTATGCGTACTGCTTCCAAAAGTCCTTCTCGAGAAGCGAGCAGGGAATGTGTTCAGCAAATAAACACTCATAATTTTCAATTGATTTGATTTTAGTACACATCCAGATAGCAGTCGAGTCAATTAATTGTTAGAGCGATGGTGCAACTGTTGGCTTTGGAATCGGCAGATAGTGAGTTAAAATCCAGTCGGGGGTATATTTATGATTTATGTATTTTTTTTTTTTTTTTTTTTGGACAAAAAATTCAAAAAATCGTTAACAATATTTTCGAGAAAATCATTTTTTTAGTCAAGAATATTATAGTATGATCTGTGGTGCAATGGTAAAGTGCTAGCTGTGCGATCGGAGAGCCCAAGTTCGAAACCATGAACGAATTGAGAGCTTTTTTTTTTTGTTTTAGACGTATGTTGTAATTCTTATATCGAAATTAATTGAATGAAAAAATGTTGGCATTACTGGAGTGCTTGAAAAGAACTCCTTCTGAAAGCTGTTCTACGGAATGCATTCAAATGTGGCCCGTTTCATGTATAAAAAAGGATTAGAGATTAAATCCAGATGGTAAGGGCTTCTGTATCCTAAAAAGGGGGTTCTGTAATCGCTTTCTACTCCTTCTATTTTCTACTGGGTATGTATATAGTGTATATGTATAAGTATGTACTTATAACAATGAAGTCTATATTATTATTATTTCCAGCTGTTGTCACCATTGGTCGCATCAGGTCAATCGACGATGATGATACTCGTATGTTAATTTATAAAACACATAAAATAACAATCATGATTATAAAGTCTAACATACTAATTGTTGTTGATCATAATATTTTTGATGTTGTTTTTCTTTTTTATGAGAGTTTTATATTTATATGACTTATATTTTCCAAAAAATACTCATACATTTCAAATACAAACACTTTATTATTGTTGTATTGTGAAAATAATCAAGTTCAGGGTCATCATTAGCAGTTAGCTTGAGCGGTGTATACGTGCAAACGAGTAAATGTAAAAAATATCAATTAATATATGCAGTTTAAACTTTGATTGTTTGCTGCGATATTTTAAATACGAGTTTGAGGCATATACAATACAATATGCATAGATGAATAGATGAATAAGCATATGTGTTGGATTGGTACATTCTGTCAAATAAGTACCCGGACACAATTTTCCCTCTGAACAAACAAAAGTTTGACTTGTTCCTAATGACGCCGTAACCAAACTAAATGCCACATAGCAATAAAAATTCACAGAATAGTGGCTGACAGTTGTGCCAACCTGGGAAAAAATTTTTTTTGAAATATTCTTAGAGGGAAAATTAAAACTGAGAATTTCCGATTTCCGGGTACTTATTTGACAGAATGTATATACAAAATACCTATAGCAGCTATACACGTATTCATTTGGATTTATAGATCTTTTTAGAAAATATAATTTAAAGATTTCTTAAATAGTAACACATTTAAAATATCTATTCAGATTTCATAATAACTTCGCCATTTCATAATATATGTATGTATATGTATGTGGCCTTTGAATAAATTTAAAAAATGCATCAACACCAGTTCTGCATAAAATTAAAATTATATGGAAGAGATGTTAGAAATCCCACTTTTCTTGCTTTTATATTGATCCAAAAAATTTAATTAAATCGCATCAACATACTGATAAGGTAAACTTTCAATAGAAGAGCGGATATTCGAAACTAATATTTTATATTGTACCCAACCTAATGTATGCTTGTATTTATATAAGTGATGACAGGTAGCAATTGTTATGTCAAAAATGACTCATAAGTATGATTGGAGATCAGTTTTAGCAAAATATGATGGGATATTTTATAGCAAAAAAATAGTAGTAAATTATGATTTATAATTATAGATGATGTTGAGTTAGAAGCAATTAAATAATTATTATAAACATATGGCGATTTTCTTTTTGTATTATTGAAGCGTCAGTTTTAATTTTCATTTGGATTATTTTTAGATAGGCGTAATTACATTGAAAATTATAGCATGATAATCTTAGAAGAATGCCTTCAATGAATTTCGAAACATAAATCGTGCTGTTTTGTAGAAAAACAAACAATCTGATATAATTTTGATCGAATAATCAATCTAAAAAATTAATCGAAATTTTCTTGGTAATTATTTAATCATTTAAACTTTTGATGTGGAAATTTCTGATATAAATAACTTAAAGCAAGTCGAAAATCTGGAAAAAAAGTAATATTTTTTTTTTGTACGCAATATCGATTAGTATTTTTTTCTCTTTAACACTTTTAATCTGTTACATTGTTAATCAGGATTTTTATATTTTGATAATTATTGACTTCGTACAATTCTTTTAATCGCAAAATTTTTTCATATAAATGACACACCCTGCCGAATTTGTAATTAAGTAAAATTTTTTTATACTTCAGTGCAGATTGAAATAATACTTTTAATCTGTTACTCTGTTAATCAACATTTTCATAATTTGAGTGAATATCAATTTCATTCAATTTAATTAAGAACAAATGTTAATAATATATGTACATATAGTAAATAGTAACAACAAAAATACAAAAAAAAAAAAAAAACAACAACAACAAAATAGTAATCATAAAAATCGTATCAGATGCCCATGTACATTAAGGTGACCTAAAAATATATGGGACAAAATTATAAACGAGAATTCTAGGCTAAAAATATTCGATTTTATGAAAACATTTTCAGAAGCATACGTATCCCTTATATATTAGAGGCTTCCCTACAAAATTAATGTTTTTTTTTAAATTCTAGTTGCATCTAGAAGAGAAAAGAGTCTAGCCGACTCCAATCAATTTCACTTTTATTTATTTTTCCGAAACTTACTTTGTTCCTATCTCCACCACTTAGCGGTGCTCTCCTACAAAATTGACATTTTTATCAAATACGCTCCCAACACTCAAATGATACCCCTAAAAAGAAAAAAAATTTTGACCGGTCTCATTCAATTTATAATCATAATATTTCCTCCAAACATAAATATGACTTATCTCTAACCCATAAGGGGACGCCCATTCAAAATAAACTTAAAACTCAATAGCTGCCCAACGACAGCTTCTTGGAGACTGAAATGTACCTTCGACTCCCATTAATTTTACCTCTCCAATATTTTTTTCTAACATATTTGCCCCTTATCTTCATGGCTTAAGGGTTCTGCCATACAAAATGAACGAAAACCACATGGAAATTGACACATAACCCCATTGCAACCCAATGATAGCCTCTACTTCCTTTCTAAATTCCTTTTTAAATTTAAAGCACTGTAACTTCGGCTGTTTTTTGCCTTGAATAACCATAATAGACACTTAGATTAACATTGTAGATGGAAATAATCTGGCATGAAATCAGCAAGCCTCGCCCACTTATTTATGTGGCTGCTATACAAAGTTGAGGTAATTCAAAAAAAATTAAAACGTAACTTACGAACTATTCAGAGCAGTATAAAAATAAAAATAAATAAATATGTGGCACTTAAAGCCCCAAAGGGCTCATTGGCCGAGCTTCTCTTCTATTACTGTTGTGCGTCTTAAATTTTGGACAGTATTAGAATGGACCTACTTATTTTAGCCGGTTCCGAACGGCAGAACACTTGTGACATCACTTTTTCTGAGCTTTGTCACAGAGTACCATTCGAAAGAAAAATCTTTTCGATATAAAATTTGTTATGCATCAGCCGGGTATTGAACCACGACCTACAGATCAGAAGGCGAACACACTAACCACTGAGCTACGGCACCCACAGTATAACCATATTTAAATTACAGATTAGTATTGTATGGATAACTAGATTCACAAGAAATGGGCAAACCAAGCCCACTGTTTATAGTAGCTCCTAGACAGAAAGCCTGGATTTCTTATAAATTTAAACCGCTGTAACTTCGTTAGTTTTTGCTCAGAGTAACCATAATTGACACTTAGATTGATATGATAGTCGGAAATAATCTGGCATGAAATCACCAAACCACGCCCACTTCTTAATGAGGCTCCCATACAAAGTCGCGGAAATTAAAGAAAAAAAACTTAAACCACTATAACGTACGAACTATTCAGCTTAGGACAACCATATTTCAGGCGTGAATTAGTATTGCAAAGATAAATAGATTTACAAGAAAAAGGCAAGCCACATGCACTCTTTTATATAGCTCCCATACAAAGCATCATAAATTATTTTTTGATTAAACCGTTAGAACTTTACCAGTTTTCACCTTTATACAACCGTATTTAGCGCAATAATTAATATTATCGTTTAATGAACTTGCGAGAAAACAGTGAACCAAGCCTACTACCTAATGTAATGCCCATACAAAGTCGCGAAATTATATGAAATTTCAAAACCCCCATAACTTATAAAATACTTCGCCTA
Source organism: Megamerina dolium (assembly GCA_963854835.1). Taxonomy (NCBI): domain Eukaryota; kingdom Metazoa; phylum Arthropoda; class Insecta; order Diptera; family Megamerinidae; genus Megamerina; species Megamerina dolium. Next base: position 1,681,753 of record OY978529.1, on the reverse strand, counting down.
AGACAATCATCATATTTCAGGTGTAGATTAGTATTATAGTCCGAAATTATTCCTCCATACAAAGCCAATGGGAGCCAATTTTTTATATACATTCTGTTAAAAAAATTCCCGAGAATTGGTTATTGAAAAAGCCCGCGCAAAGAGATTGTTAAAACATTCTTGTCTTTGCAAAACTCTGACTATCATTTCGAGACACTCACTTTGCATCGATAGACGACATAAAAGAGAGTTCGCGGCGAGAACTAAGGTCGTTTCCGGAAAATGCATTTAAAAAGCATTTTGATAATTGTATTAAACTCAAAGTTAGCGTTAGTCGAACTAAGCTACTTTTGAAATGTAATAGGCTGGACACCAGAAGAACAATTGGGGTTCTAACTGGACATTGCCTTATCGGTAGGCACGCAAATAGACTAGGGGCATCTTTTTGCGATTATTGTAGAAGGATGTCAGGATGTTTGAAGAGCAAGAAACCGTAGAACACCTTCTGTGTAGGAGGATGTTCAATACGCTCGGAATCGACTCTCTTGATAGCATCACGTAAGTTGATGGAAGAGGCAGAGACAGCGGCGCACATAGTGAGCCAATGTCCTGCATTGACAGGCAGGAGGATGTCCACACTGGGTCGCCAAATTACTGATGAACTCGAAATGTGGAACATACCCCACAAAGACATGCTTGAAATAACGCGTGATGTTATTATGAGGAAGGAAGTAGAAGAATTCTGCAACCAAACAAATAATTGAATAGGGACCCATATAAGTGGTCTGATTCGGCTAATCCCTAAAATATATATATATCACGGAAGTTGCAAATATAAAACTAACAAAGATTATTTCGTTCGTTAATACCACAGGATGGTTTAGAGATGACCCAGTGGGATAAAGATAAGCTTCAGTGGTATTACAATGGCCCTTCAAATGGCCTAGGTGCGTCGCAGGATAGCCACCCTACCTATCTACCTATGTAGCGTCAGTATAGAGAACAGTTGTGCCAACTGAGCCACACAAATTTTTTTTCACAATTCCTTTAAGTGTGCTTTTTAAATGATTAATTCCCTGTATTTTTTTGACAGACTCTACATGTGTAGGGTATAATTTAGTCGGACCAAATCGATTGTAAGGTTATTTTTATTTTATTGACTCGATTTAGTTCGGTAAGTAATAATTTAGTCTCTGTTGCAATTTAGATGTCCCAAGCCATGCTTTGCAAATGTGACATGTCGTAAAAATTAGTGCAAACTATAAAAATGGTTACATAGGATATTCTTTGGCAATGTACTCATATTGTATATACAATAATATGTTAGAAATGGGCAGATATACACCAGAATTGAAATTATCATACTTATATTGTCACATTTAAATTTGCAATAATATTGTATATGCATGCATGCATGATGAAATAGTTTTTAACGCTTAAATTTATAGGTTCACATACTATACTATATTACCTATATAACCTATATAAAATTGTAATAAAATTCATATGTAACATATGTGTAATGTTTATAAATTTAATTGATACTTAAAGCAGATATTGTATGTAAAATCATAACATATAGAGAACGAGTTTTTAATTATTCCACAGATCTGATCCATCTCACATGTCAAATGTATTGGATCATGTAATTTCATACGCTTACATACTCGTTCGATACATGTAGTTAATAGCTAAGTAGTAATGTAAACACGCTAATATTAATAATATATCTTTCTCAATTCATCAATGATTTTTGAAATATCATTATTATTTCTGATTTTATTATTTTCAGATTTTTCACATTTAAAACATCAGTTAATGTTCAGTAATGGAAAATATGATATTCATTCAACGTTCGGCTGTCACAAGGAATATATCGAAAAAATATTTTATTTGTTAAATACAAAATCGAAAATTATGCATACACTTTAGTCTTTTCACATTGAAAGCAATACTATTTCTTCTATTACATTCATAACTACGACTGCTGCTACTGCCACTGCCACTATTTATCTACTACAAGTACAAGTGATATTTATAATTATTTTGAAAAAAGGAATCTCATCAGCTCATTTATTAAACACTTCTTAAATGTGTGATAAATATGAGTAAATTACATTTGGTAATACATCCGGTGCGAAAAGAATTTCGTCGTGAAAAATGCGGTTTCGATCATTCACCAGCCGATGATTTTGTCAAATCACAAGTAAGTAAAATACAAATGTTTTTTTCTAAACCATATTACTATACCTTACTCTAGGCACAGTCAGGTTCTCCTGTACTTGGTCTTTCCATTGGAGCTTAGGTCTTCCTCTTCTGCGTCGTCCTCCAGCGGGTTCCGAATATAACACCTTCTTAGCTGTAGCGTGTTCTTCCATTCGCTCGACATGACCTAGCCAGCGCAGCCGTTGGATTTTGATGCACTTTACTATGTTAGTATCGGCATATAGCTTGTACAGCTCATGGTTGTACCTTATTCGGTACTCACCACCAACGCAAATAGGTCCAAAGATCTTGCGTAGGACTTTTCTCTCGAAAACTCGAAGCATTCGCTCATCCGAGGTGGAAATTCTCCAGGCTTCAGCGCTAATGTTAGGACAGGCATGATGAGAGACTTGTAGAGTGTAGTTTTCGTTCTTCGAGAGAGGGCTCTACTTCTCAATTACTTATTTAGCAATTATTTTTCGCAATATCTCCAGGCTGACGTCATTACTACTGTTAATGCTGGTTCGAAGATAGACAAAGTCCCTTACTACTTCAAAAGCATAGTTGTCAACAGTGACGTGCTGTCCAAGACGCCGGGACTCTTTGTTTGTTGACACTAGATACTTCGTCTTGCCCTCGTTCTCCGTAAGACCCATTCGACGCGACTCTCTTTCAAACTCTGAGAATGCTGCACTGACTGCTCGGGTGTTCGTGACTATACCTAGTCAAGAAATAAATATTGGTACACAGAAAAATAGACGCCAAATGAAAAAGAAATTAATATTTTGCAAAACTTTTTTTTCTTTCTTTTTATTGGGTTATTCAATGGCTACAAACCTTAGAACAACTTATTCGAAATGACTTCCATTTAACTTTCAGCATGACTTGAGACGATCTGGCCACTTATCCATCGCACTGCACGGACAAGGGCTCGCTTCAACGACTCAATATTTGGGTGTCGAGAAGTGCAAGCCATGCCTTCTCATACGGACCACAACTTGTAATCCAGCCGGTTGTCGTGCGTTGATATGAAGTCCGGAATGTTGTCTTTTAGCCACAGTTGAGTCGTTTTTGCCTTGTGACACGGGATGGTGGCCTCTTTGGATCCTCGGGATGAGTTGGGATGCTTCTTTGGATGACCGATCATACACAGGATCGTTCTGTTTATTGAACGATTCTTCTTCGGTGAAGATTCGTTCAAACAGTAAACAGAATTTGTCTGTGAGCGTACCGGCTGCGTAACGCTTTCGATTTTCGCTTGCGTTTTCCCTCCAATGCGGCTGTGAGCCAGTGTCCAGTATATCGCTTGTACGTGCTGAGTCCCAAATATTCATGGACATGGATTTTTGTGAAATTTGCATTTCCCGCGACAAGATTTTCTCTTTTCGCAGCGGTTTTCAGTTGATTCGTTTCTTCACAGCTTTGATCGCTTTCGGAGTTCTCACAATTCGCAAACAGCCGGATATTTGACGGTCTCGTACTCCACGAGTATCCTCAAATAACTTCACAGCACGATACACAAAAATGCTTTTTCCCATGTGGCATTTTAGTAGGCCAATTATCGATGTCGTCCCATTCCATGATTGTAATCAATTGATGCCAAAAACTTTTTACGTGGCAATGAAGCATAAATGTGAACTATTAAATCGCAGTCAAGATGAAATGGATGCGCCCAATATTGCATTCGTAATGAATGCGTTTATTTGTGTACCAATATTTTTGACTTGACTAGGTATAGTAATAAGGATCATTATCAGTTGGAAATTAAAAAATTAATTAGTTTGTTGCTCTGTTATTTGTCACATTTTTCCTCATTCATTATAGTAGGCTTCTTTTACAGTGTGTAATACTTAGATACTCTTCGAATAATACCATTTTCGAGGCTCTCACAACTGGACTTTCTCTCAGTGACAACTTCTTGATTCGACGCAAATCTCTTTTCCACAGCGCCATTGCACGGAGTCAGAAATGGTGGATATGTGGTTGAGAAACCTATTCGCAGCGTAATTCATATAATTTTGCAAATGTTATCGGACACTTGTGTGCCGATGCATTCTCTCGGCAGAATAACATTTTTTTCTTCATCAAATATGATTGATTTTGCTTAAAATCAACATCGAAACCCTCCAACAGTGTTGAATTATATTCGCTGATGATCCTTCTGTAGACTAAATCGCTTTACGCTTGCACAACGTTGAGAAATATTGCAGAAACTTCTTTCTAAAGTGACGGCTGAGTTGCTCTCACTGTTCATTTTTTCAATCAAAGGTTCGATCTCGAAATGAATCATCCAACCTGTCAAGTTTGTGCAAAAAGTTCATGCGAAAGCAACAGAATATTTCACGCACTTATAAAAATTTTGCACAGAGATTTTGGATTATTCGTTAATACAGACCAATTAATTCAGCAATTGAAGGCGATCCGCTCCGTTCTCACTTTTCAGTTTTCCATTTAGCGCATATCGAATTGGACGCCGAATCTGGCCCAAAAAGTTATTTCCTGACGGGGCGCATTCTCAGCTTGGCAGCATCAATGGCTAGTGTTTTTCGAAATAGTTTCTGGAAACACCATTAAAAAAAAATAATTACGTGGCACTTAAAGCCGCGAAGGGCTCTTTGGCCGAGCTTCTCTTCCATTACTCTTGTGCATATTAAATTTCGGACAGCATTAGAAGGGACCTACATATTTTATCCGTTTCCGAACGGCAGAACTCTTGCGAAATCACTTTTTCTGATCTTTGTCACAGAGTTTTTTCAAACGCTTTTTCTTGGCAAATTGTTACTGCCGGAAGAATTGCCAATTGCTTGCCGACAGGTGGGTACCGTTCGAAAGAACAATCTTTGCCATATTAAATTTCTTATGGTTCAGCCGGGGATTGATCCCACGACCTACAGAAACACCATTTCAATCCATAATTATCACTACAAAGCCCTAATTACCGACTTTGTGTATCTGAAAATCAAGTCATAGCCTAGAACGTTCTTTAGTTTAGGGAGGATGTCGTGGCATGCCACACAGCTTATCCAACAATAGATCATTTGTGCGCTAATAAATCAATTGTCAATCGTCAATCTTGACTATATCATTTGTCTGCCTCAAAACTTCGATTTGACTATGATAGCCATTTTTTGTGGGTGCCGTATTAGATATAGAATCCAGAAACGATTGAGGTCATTTCGGCGAGCCCTTCGTAAAATGAAGTCAAAAACCGCCATCAAATTTTTACAAAATTATGTTGACCACAATAGTCTTATTTTGTGGGTGCCGTGCTATATAGAGAATCTAGAAACGATTCAGGTTATGTAGGCAAATATCGTCCGAGCCATTCGTAAAATAGAGTCAAAAACCACCATCAAGGTTTTGCAAAATTAGACACGATACAGGCTCTCAAAGCGAAACAGAATCAAAAGCTATGATCGATATCGTTCAAAATTAGGTTGACAGAACCGCAAGTTCGATACTGCGAAACTCATTTGAGAAATTAACATTTTCTTCATATTGGTGAGGACTTTTATTGACCAGAGTGACAGTTTACCAATCAAACATCTATTACAAACGTTTAAGATTCAGTCAAATTTCAAAGTCTTACTACAACTAAAAAGCATTGGTAATCCCTTGCACATATAGCTGCATACAAATCCGTTGATACTATCTCAAAGTCATATCCTTGACCTGAAATTTCCAACATTCTGATACTCCTTTATTAAAATTGGACACATATTCTTTATCATAAATAAGGTTAAATTATCGCGTGTAAGTTCTTCTAACTCATGGATGAACTCAACTCACATACATTTCATTCAGATGAGGGCGTTTTTTTAGACTAAAAATCAACCGACCAACTTTCTTAGTCAGTGGTCGTTTGACAGTGTCGCAGTGAACTAAATAAATAATTAATAATATCAAATGTATTTATTGACTTTAAATTTGTAAAATGAGACGGCAATTGCAACAATTAATAATTAGACTTGTTTCAAGGTTTTATTCGAGAACTTTCAATGACATATGTTTTAAATCCCAAGAACCTTACTCGTGGTCATGTCATAATTTTATTATCCTTTATAGGCTGTACTTGTAAGTACTCGTACATACATACCTGCTCATACTGTATGTATATATACGAGATACATTCTTAGAATTTATACTACAATAGGTATTTATTATAAATTGTATTTATTTTGATTGCGTAGCTTCTGTAAGGTTATGAGGTAGAGAAAATTATTGTCAACACCCATAATTTTGTGGTTTTTCTCGTTTTTTTTTTTTTTTTTGCTTTTTAGGTTTTTAGTTTACACTCGATTAGGGTCAATGTCCAATATGAAATTTGGTATTGAGATCAAGCGTATTTGAATTATTATCATAATTCGTAGAAGTATTTGTATTTTTCATTGAAATTACTAACAATCTTATTACTTACTTTGTACTACGTATTATATATACATATAACATATCTGGTATATACGAGTACTTATATATGGACGATTGAAAAGTTTTCAACAAAATTTAACGTCTAGTTAAGAAATTATTTTATATGTACATTATTTTTTTCGAAGAACTTGATTTAATATTCTTACATGTAATAGATGGATCATGGAATTATTACATTTACGAAGGAATCAAGAATTAAATTTTTAGAGCGATTGAACCTACCTCTTATATTTTTTATGAAAAAAAAAATCTGTTCGGTAAAATTTATTTTTCTAATTTCCATTCAATATAGAAAAAATTAACGAGAAGAAATTAATTGATAAAATCTCGGAAAAACGAGTTCCACTACGAATTTCGACCCATGACTCAGAAGACCACAGACTAACATTCCTAACCAATAATAAATTAAAGTTAAATTTCCTAAAGTTTCCTGGTGATGTTTTAATTCCTCAAAGGGATTCTGTAAATGTAGTTAATTGCAACTTTATTGTGACTTGTTTTCTTCCATAGGATTTTAGAGGTTATGGCTTTACTACGGGGTGATTTTTTAAGAGCCTTCGGATTTGATTAAAAAAAAAAAAAAACTCATAAAATTTAAAGAAATGTATGAAATCTTTATTTGAGTCGATTGAACAATCTATATAATTCAATGTTTGAAGATGATTTCATGTAAATGTTGGCCGCAGCTGCGCCTCAAATCGTTCTTACGCTAGGTCCAATTTTGGCATATCGGCCGGTATCTTACGAATAAATTCTGCAACATTGGCTTCCAGTGCGTCAATCGTTGTGGGCTTGTCGCTATAGACATGAGTCTTAACATAGCCCCACAAAAAATAGTCTAAAGCCGTTAAATCGCACGATCTAGGCGGCCAATTGACCGACCCCAAACGTGAAGTAAACTGTTCACCGAACTTGCCTCACAATTGGGCCATTGTTTCACGTGCTGTGTGTCTTGTTGAAACCAGAAGCATTGCAAGAACTGCAATGCAAGAACGCCTCAAATCGTTCTTACGCTAAGTCCAATTTTGGCATATCGGCCGGTATCTTACGAATAAATTCTGCAATATTGGCTTCCAGTGCGTCAATCGTTGTGGGCTTGTCGCTATAGACATGAGTCTTAACATAGCCCCACAAAAAATAGTCTAAAGCCGTTAAATCGCACGATCTAGGCGGCCAATTGACCGGCCCCAAACGTGAAGTAAACTGTTCACCGAACTTGCCTCACAATTGGGCCATTGTTTCACGTGCTGTGTGTCTTGTTGAAACCACATGTCAGCCAGGTCCAGCTTTTCCATTTTGGGCAAAAAAAAGTTTGTAATCATAGCATTTGCCTTCGTCGTCTTTGAAAAAGTACGGTCCAATGATGCCTCCGGCCCATAATCCACACCAAACAATGCATTTTTTGGGATGCATTGGCAGTTCTTGCAATGCTTCTGGCTGCTCTTCACACCAAATACGGCAATTTTGATTGTTCACGAATCGATTCAACAAGAAATGAGCTTTGTCGCTGAACGCAATTTGCAATTTCTTAACCGAGTATGAATTTTGATAATAAAATTCAATAATCTGCAAGCGTTGTTCGTTTGTAAATCGATTCATGGTTAAATTATATACCGAAAAGAGCTGAGCTGCCAAAAACAATATTGCCAAAAAGAAAGTTGCCAAAAACTCACACTGTACTTTATCTAACAATTTCGATACACTTTTCGTGGCCTTGCGCAATTTGTTACAGTTTTTTTAAGTAAATTTTTGTAATTTCTGGAATAATAATTTGAAAACCACAAAAAATTTGTAGAAAAGAGTTTCAGAAGAGGAAATAGTCCGACGATCCTAAGTCTGTAATACTTCATGTAATACTTCTAATGCTAAGGATTTTTCTCCTTACCAAGTCATACAAACCGAGAAAGTCTTGAATCAACAGACGAGATGACCATTTTAATTCGTATTTATGATCGTCAGGCTTGATTTGACTTGATCAGATCTCACTAGATTTCTAACCTTAAAAAATTAAATATTGAAATACTGAAATGTTAATTAAAATGTCCAAAATCGATCCTATAGGGTTAACATGTACGACCAACTTCCTATAATTCTTCTATTCCAACATGTTCCTGAACATATTTCTTCCTACAAAATTGATGATTTTTTAAAATAAATTTAATTATTGGACCTAGAGGAGTCCAATATTTAAAAAATTTTTACTCTTTAGGAAGGCTCCCCTATAAAATGAACTTAAATACACCAGAAATTCGAGAAATAACTTCCTATAACGGTGAAATGTATGACCGATCCTCATTAATTTTTTTATTCCTTTTTTTCCTTTTTGTATTCCTCAAATTATAATTCTATTGTATTCCGAAGACTTTTCAATCAGTTCGCAACATCTACTATTTGTTTATGAAGAAGACTTTTTATGATGTGGGTCACCTTGGCAAATGCGTTATGACGCGTCACATTTGTTCTTCGTTTTTTTTTTTCTATTCTCTTTTTCTAAGTATCATCGTATACCTATTACTCTACCAACTCTGTCTATATACGAGTGCATGTGAGTGTATTTAATTGTACAAATTGTGGTAACTCGGTGGAAAATCCTCAGGAGGGTCGATATTGTATTCGTATATGAATACATACATTTGAATAGTTTATGGTATACGAGCACATTGTTAATTAAACATTTTAAAAATTTATAACAATACAATTTGAAAGTATGTAGTACATAAGTGAATAATAATAATAATGATAATGATGATGATGATGATGATAATGAAAATCAAGGGTATACACAAGCATATTTTCACATAATTTTATACTACAACTCTCTTGGTCTCTTTTGTATTTACAGTGGCAAAGCCGTACAAAAAGTATTCCATATTTAATATATCGTTGGGTGATTGCAATATTTTTTACTGGTGTAGTCATCGAATCCATGATCGATCCAGATGATTCAACAAATTTTTGGCTATATTTTATTTATATGACCAATTGGGGTATCATGCTGTGCATGTTTACAAATTTAATGGGTGCAATATTGGTTACCATATGGCATTATCATCCAGAATATGCGGGTAAGTTTGTATTTGTAATTGTTTGAATGAATGCAAAAACAAGAATTTCATTTCTTTCAGATAAATTACTAAATATGGAATCATTAACTAGTCCATTTTGTATTTATTGGGGTATGCATATAATTGCATTGGTGGTCTCCATTGTAATAACTACTATCTATTGGAGTCTTCTTTATGATGGTAAGTATATTAGATATTGGATATACAATTTGCAATAGCTGACACGGAATAGGAAAACCCTAATTTTTTCTTTCTCTAAAAATTGTTGATATTGTGCACATTACTCCATCTAAAGTAATTAGATAAGTAGGTTATAGCGGCTGCCCAGAGGGCACATACTTTAATCAAGAAATTCTCACTGTCGATCATACAGCCTTTGTCCCTAAATTACTCATTCAAAGCATTTGGAGCTTGCAATGTCGCATGAGATCTGAGAGGCCTGTAAGGTCTTTTAAACAATATAAACTTATATGTGCCTTACACCGTTCGCAAAACGCTGAACACGAACACTTCAAATCCAGTATTCCTTTTATCTTGATTTCTGCAGCTTCTACATAGGTCACGTGTTAGGTGGACTAATCCTATTCTGCTAGTATATCAGCTGAGTACCCAACGACATATAATTACTCCGGTTGCAACCCAGAAACGCTTAAATTTATACTGAGCACACTGAGTCCTAGCTCAGTGGATAGTGCGTTGGCTTTTTGGTCTATAGGACGTGGGTTCAATTCTCGGCTGAAGCATAAATCTAATATCGAAAAGATGATTCTTTCGAACAGAACTCCTTGTCTGCAATTGGCAATTCATCCGCCAGTAACAATTTGCCATGAAAACTCTTCGAAAAGAGCTCTGTGACAAAGCTCAGAAAAAAAGAAGTCGGAAGGGTTCTGGCGTTCAGTGCCGGCTAATATAAATAAAAAAGGTCAATAAATATGTGACGCTTATAAGCCCCGAAGGGTTCTTTAGCCGAGCTTCTCGTTCAGTACTATTGGGCATGCTCAATTTTGGACACTATTATAAGGCATCTACTTATATTAGCCTATTCCGAACGGCAGAACCCTTGTGACATTACTTTTTCTGAGCTTTGTCCTATGGGTCCTTTGTGGCCATAAGTACCACTTTTTTGTGCATGTGCACACTTTTTGTGCGTTTCTAATCTGCAGCAGAAGGCAGCAGAGCTGGTGATTAAACGCACTCCTCTTAGCTCTCAGGTTAATATATTCATTGATAGCCAAGCAGCCATTAAGGTAATAGTAGCTACAACGATAAACTCACAATGTGTACGACAGTGTAGAACTTGGACTGATAGACTATGCGTTGACAGACACGTCACCATCTATTGGGTACCGGGACATAAGGGAATTGTGGGGAATGCAAAAGTGGACCCACTTGCTAAAGCTGGCGTAAGACTGTCGGAGGTTAGCTCGTTACACATACATCCTCCTTACAGATATTGACGTAGCAATGATTCAGGAAGCAGATTTACCTCCTGCAAAACTGCAAAAATCATGCTTCGCACACATGACAGCAAATACACCGACTATATTTTATCACTTCCAAGAGAGGATTGTAAATTAATGGTTGGGGTTCTTACAGGACACTGCCTTACTCCGTCTTACTTACTTACTTACTTATATGGCCATAACAACCGAATATCGATTTAGGCCGAAAATAACATGCTTCGCCAGCCATCTCTGTTCTTCGCTAGCTGGCGCCAGTTAGAAATTCCAAGCGCCGTCAGGTTCTCCAGTACTTGGTCTTTCCACCGGAGTTTAGGTCTTCCTCTTCTGCGTCGTCCTCCAGAGGGTTCCGAATATAACACCTTCTTAGCTGGAGCGTGTTCTTCCATTCGCTCGACATGACCTAGCAAGCGCAGCCGCTGGATTTTGACGCGCTTTACTATGTCAATATCGGCATACAGCTCGTACAGCTCATGGTTGTACCTTATTCGGTACTCGCCACCAACGCAAATAGGTCCAAAGATCTTGCGTAGGACCTTTCTCTCGAAAACTCCAAGCATTCGCTCATCCGAGGTGGAAATTGTCCAGTCTTCAGCTCCATATGTTAGGACAGGCATGATGAGAGACTTGTAGAGTGTAGTTTTCGTTCTTCGAGAGAGGGCTCGACTTCTCAATTGCTTACTCAGCCCAAAGCAAGAGTTATCCTACGCATGATCTCCAAGCCGACGTCATTACTGCTGTTAATACTGCTTACTCCGTCTTACGCTGCAAAAATGTGTCTAGTACAAAGCGATGCATGTATAACATGCAATGAGGTCAATGCTAGGGTTACCTTAGAGCACCTACTTTGTCACTACCCAGCCCTCTACAGATCGCGCTTCAACTTCCTTGGATCTGCGTCTTTTCCAACCCTGAAAACCATTCCAGGTCACAAAGGTAGTCATTTATTGAAACTCGCAAAAAAATGTATTAAAAACAAAATATATTAAATCCCACAATTTCACTTGGTAACACAATAGACCGGTATTGATCTACGTGAGATCTTATAGATCCGCGAAGCAAACCTAACCTAACCTAATCCAACTTTGTGGCCAGATATGCAACGAAGTCTTGACAATGACAAACGACCATCACTCTTTCCCCTATGCCTGGTCTGCAAATGTTTAGTGGGATGTCTCAACTAGCAAATTCACGAGACATTTCTCGTGATCGTCCCATTTCTGACTAGTTCACCCACCTAGGAATTATCTGAAAAATACTTGTGAGCCAGTACCCACATTAGCTGAATATTTTGCTACTAACCCATTGCATCAAGGGTCAACCTGAAGCAGTCAAGTGTGGCTTTAGATGTCAAGTTGTACGATTCTAGGTCTCAAAGGGAATCCTAATATGTCTTTTGAAGATTTTGGTTTTCTCTTATTATAGCGAGCGATTGTAATCATAATCTCCGCTTGAAAGGTGCTACAATGAAAACCCAAACGAGCGTTAAAACAATTAATATGTGGCAATTATAGGCCCCGAATTTACCATTGACCGAGCTTATCTTCCAGTACAGTACAGTGCGTGGAATCCTGTTCACATAAGTCGTTTGAAATAACAAATGATTGTTTTTCTGTAAAAATGCTATTCAGTTGACCGAACTACAGTCCGAACTCTGAATCTATGCACAAAAAGTACTCAAACGAACCAGTACCAGAACCGGATCGAAATTAGATAGATAAGAGTTCATGCATTTCTGGTGAATATTCGTAAATCCTTTGAGCACCAAAGGATCTGCAAGGGTCGATAATAAGAACTTAGTTGTTTGAAGCATCCATCATATTATCATATAAATATTTATTTAATAAGGATATTCTAACAATTCATTTCATTGCAGCTTCGGAGAATTCGCTTACTGCTACAAATGTTCTGACACATGCATTCAACTCAATCTGCATGTTTATCGATCTATTGATTGTGGCGCATCCTTTGAGATTACTGCATATGTTTCTACCAGTATTATTTGGTGTAATCTATGCCATCTTCTCATTGATTTATCAAAATTTAGGAGGTTGTAACAAGTAAGTGAAATATCGATGCGATTAATTGTATAATCAAAGAGTTTGATTAATAAAAAAAAAGCGTATTAAATAATTAACATATTCTATAAAATTAAAATGATTCTACTAATCGATGAAATTTATTACAAATTACACAAATGATTCAATTAATTTTTCTACATTTTTCACATTTCCTTCTTTGATTAAAATATATAGATTATTATAATATTTTTTTAGATTAATCGAATTGTCATTTTTAATCCTACAGAAAAGGCAAACCTTACATTTATCATGTGATCGATTGGAGGGAACCTGCTAATGCTATGATAACCGTCTTTGGAGTACTGTTGCTAACATGTTGTGTATATATGCTGCTATTTACTATATATAAACTTAGAATAATCTTATATAGACGTATTAATAATGCATCGTTCTTTTTACCAACAACTACCACCAATACTTCCAAAACAACATCATTGGGTGGTGGTGGTGGTAGCTCAGGAAAGAGTAATAGTAATAATAGCAGTAGTAAGACTAGTCTAGAATCGATGAAAAATGGTTCCGGCATTATACAACATTCACCATCTGGCATTTCGATGGTATTAGGCAATTATTCGGGTATACCAAATCAGGCATTTACAATGCATAGTGAGGATACTATAAAATACTAATGTATGATGTATGTATTTAAACCATATTAAGAGAATATATTTCCTTAAATATTAAATAAATTTATCGAACGTTTCTATACGTCAAGTGTAAATAGCTACATAGTTAAATAGTTATAATTAAATGGAGATATTTGCTCAAAAGATTGTATGGCTGATTAATATAGTTAAAAGAATTATCTCCAGCTTTCAAATTGGCAATGTGAAATTTTAGAAGTGAAGCCGCAACAATACTGATTTGTGTAGTAATATTCTCTATGGTTGAGTAAAACAAATTTGAAATGATATCTCATTAAATTCTTTCACACTGTCTTAGGACATTTTTGTTTTTATTATGATTTTGTATCGGTTTTGAATTGTGATATACAGGGAATGTGTCTTTGATCATTTCACCATCGTTCTGGTAGTATTTTCATCAGCATTTCAATCTTTTGACTGAATATTCCTATAGTTGTAATAATTTGTACATTTGAATTATTTCATTAAGTTCTAATTAAGTATTGTATTTTATAAATGAATTTATTATGATTATGTTTTATTTTTAAGCAAAATATGTATGTATATGTTTAAAATGAATGATAAATAAAATTAATTAGCGCAGATTTGAATTGAGGCGACATTATCAAAAATGTCTCCTTTGTTGTTTAGGCCAAAATCCAAATCCAGATCCAAAATTTAAATAATAACGCTTTTATCACATTAGTTACAGTACAGTGGTTAGTGTGTTAGCCTTCTGATTGGTAGGTTTTGTAGGCTGGATACCCGGCTGAAGCACAATTTTATTATCGAAAGAATTTTTCGTTCTACCAGTGGGTGCCGTAGCACAGTGTTACTCTGTAGGTCGTGGGTTCAATCCCAGGCTGAAGCATAACATATTTAATATCGAAAAGATTTTTCTTTCGAAAGATACCCACCTATCGACAGGAAATTGGCAATTCTTCCGGCAGTAACAATTTGCCATGGAAAAGTTTCTCTCTCACAAAGCTCAGAAAATGGAGTATAGTAGTACATGAACTTCTTGTAGAACTAGATAATTCTGGATTATAATTTCAGGGTTATGCTGATGATATAGTCATAATATGTAGAGGAAAGTTCGAAAATACTCTATGTGACAGAATCATGCTAGGACTAAAACTATCAAAAAACTGGTGCAGTAAAGTGGAGCTGAACATTAACCCAGCAAAAAACCACAATTGTTCCATTCACTAGGAACCACAAGCTTAGGATTCTAAAAACTATTTGCTTAGACGGTGCAGAGATGGAACTACAGAATGAAGTCGCCTACGATGGAGGACACACTAGAATATTTATGATTTGTAAATCAATAGCAGAGAAAAGTTGGGGTTGCACATCAAAGATACATTGTAATCGTTAGACCCATGGTAAGCTACGGAGCTGTCGCAAGGAAGGGAGCTGCAACACCCTTTGTAGGCCCAGAACCCTTCTGTGGTCTGGGCAAAAATGCTTTATCCATGCTCATTTAAAGGAGTGAAGAATCAGAAAGACAATCATACTGGGAAAACCTACCAGGGTTGTCTCAATCCAAGACACTTTTAGGGACCTATAACCTAAAACGGCTTGAGGAATGTATCAGCTTAAACAATAATGATATAAGAATCATCACAGGGTTATTGAGAGGACACTGCAGGTTGAATTATCACCTAACGAAACTGGCAGTAATAATTTGCCGCGAAAGAGATTCTAAAAGATCTCTGTGATAAAACTCTGAAAAAGTAATATCACAAGGGTTCTGACATTCGGGACCGGCTAACACTGAACAAAATTTAACATATACAACAGTACTGGAAGAGAAGCACGGTCAAAGTGCCCTTTGGTGGTTATAAGAGCCACATAGTTATTTTGATTTTGGTTTTATGACATTTTGAATGCAGCGTCTTTACATGTCAATAGATAATTTGATTAAAATTTGTACAAATGCAATTTTAATAATTTATTTTTATTTGAATTTGCATTTTCATCAAGATGTCATTCAAGAGTAGACGTTCTGTGGAACTATTTTTGTGTGATCATCAGGGAGAGTACTGTTTGTTTTCATTTATTTCATTAATAATATTAGATTGTATGAAGAAAAGGCGTAATCTATTAAATTTAGCGAATACTGTACGCTACAAAATTGATGCTTGTTAAATTTTTGAAAAACCCCAATTTTGTAGGGCAATCCTGCTAAGGGATGGAAATAAGTGGTAAGTATATTTGTAGAAAATATTGTAATAGAATCAATGGACGTTGGTTAATGGGGGTTATTTGCCGATTTTCAGGTGTTTTGAAGTTCATGTTGTAGCATCTACATGGAGTACGGTTATACATCTGACCTTTCTAGGAGTACTCTGGAAGCGATGAGAGCGAAATTGCGAAAGTGTAAAAACTCACTCTACCCCTCTATGGAGTAGAGATAGGACGTAAGTACGGTAAGTTTTGAAAAAATTATGAGGAGAAAGGGAGGTTGGTTATAGATTTTAACCCTTTACCAGCAATTCCTGGGCAAATATGGAGCGATTAGACGATTTTACGTTAATTTTCAGAGTAATCTTTCTTAGGAGCACAATTAAAGAGCAACTATGCTCAGAAACAAAATGTTGTATGTATATTCTAACCCTACTTTTATAGTGTAAAAATGTTACTATATAAGGGAGCCCATCAAAGGGTTAGAGATGTTCAGAAAAAATGTTGAGAAGAAATTAATAGAAATTGGTCATACATTTTATCCCCCTAGGAGTGATTCTGGGTATTTTAATGAACATTTCTTCAATTTTTTTTTTTTTTTGGGTTAGAACCAAAATGTAACTTGAATTAACTACGAATTTAAATTCAGACACAAATACATCTTTTTAATGTGATACTCTTGTTTTTTGAGTTACTTTGAGTTAATTTAAACTAATGCTATTCAATTTATTATACAGCTACCATTATATTATGTATTTCTAACCATATTGTAGTTTATATACAAACACATAAAATATTTCACCTAATTCCTTATACCACAAAAAAAAAAAAAAATAATAAAAATAAATATATAAATTATGTCATTGGATATTTATAAATCACAACATTTCATCATTTCTCATCATCATAACAATTTTTAATGTATTAATTATGGATTTTCTTATACTTATTGAACATTCAACATATACAAGCACTAACATACGTTACAGAAGTTGTATGTTACGAGGGCTGTCCCAGAACTACCTTGCCTGACATATAGATGGCTGCAGTAGTTTGAAAAAATTACTTTGGTGAAAAGTGGCAACCTTATAAAACATATGTTTTAAGTTTCAAGGCGATACTCTGCCACCCAATATTTTATGGTAGTAAACGAAGGAGCAGACTGCCCCAGAGTAGAGTCTAGTTCGGCTTTAATATTTGTTGGACTAAGACCTTTGAAATGAATTGAATTACATATCGGCGACCAATTTTTTCCATGTTTACCAATTCACTGAGGTCGTACGAGCTGCCGACCACTACAAACCCCATAGTGGTCGACCAATTGAGGTAGTCACGCCAGAAACGGTTAAGAAAATCCACAAAATGGTATTGGATGACCGCCGGCTGAATGTGCGTTAGAAAGGTGAAATTACAGGCATTTCAAAAAGTTCTATATATCGTATATTGACCATAAATTTGGAGATGAAAAAGCTGTGTGCAAGATGAGTGCCGTGTTGTGCTCACAATAGAACAAAAACAGCGTCGTGAAGATGTTTCTATAGAGTGTTTGGCGATGTTTCACATTAATAAAGCCGAGTTTTTGCGTCGATTCGTAACCAAGGATGAGACATGGGCCTACCACTTTACACCTGATACAAAGGAGCAGTCAAATCAGTGGACTGAAAGGGGAGAATCGTGTCCAAAGAAGGCGAACAAAATTCCATCTGCAGGCAAGGTTATGCCGTCTGTTTTTTGGGATGCACGTGGGATAACTTTTATTGATTATCTTCAAAAATTTGTTGCAGCGTTTATGTGATGAAATTAAAGAAAAAAGGCCACATTTGCCGAAAAAGAAAGTGTTGTTTCATCAAGACAACGCACTAGTTCACACATCCGCTATTGCGACGGACAAAATCAATGAGTTAAAGCTCGAATTGCTTCAGCACGCATCTTATTCGCCAGATTTCGCTCCGTCGGATTATTTTCTATTTCCAAGTTTGAGAAAATGGCTTGGTGGCAGAAGATTTGCAAACAATGAAGAGGTGGAGTATGCGCAAGATGGCTATTTTAATGAGCTAGACAGTTCATACTATAAGCAGGGTATTGAAGCTATAGAATATCGCTGGGAAAAGTGTATAGAGTTAAAATGAGATTATGTTGAGAAATATAGAAAAATTTCCACAAATTTGTTGTATTATCTTTGTTAGGTCGTGTAGTTCTGGAACCGCTCTCGTGTATACTCAGATTTAAACAGAATTCAAAATGAATTAAAAATATTTTTGAAGCAAAACTTAAAATGCGAATGCGTTAGCAATATTACCTTTGAGGTAAATTTGTGACAGTCGCTATGGGTTATGGCATATGAATATTGAAAAAAAGCTATGTATTTATCATACAACCAATTAATAATTCTTATGCATTGATTTTCAACTCATTCAAGGCAGCAACAAATTGTTTGTATGTAATAGAAAAATGGACAAGAATATAAACAAGTGCTTAAACAAGAGTACTTACATATTTATAATGCATTGAAATTTATCTGTTTTCATTTAGTATGAGAACAGATGGTGGTTGGAAATCAATAATGAAGAAAATAATAATAAAAAAAAAAAAAAAAACATAATAATAAAGACAAAACCAAAATAAATAAATAAATACAAGCAGCAATCATAATAATAATGAGTTTAACAAGACAACTACTGTAATAACAATAGCAACAACTGTTTGAAGTAGGTACTTATTCCTACTCTAACAATACATATACATATGTTCGAGTACTTATATACGTACCATCATAACCACGCTAGCGTACACGTACTGTTTTAGTAAGTGGAGAGCTGTTCCTACCAAGAATGAGGGGCAGAATTCTCAATTGAGACCGTCTGTGGTTGTCAATCTATTCAGTGCACGATTGCCATATTCATATAAAATCGTTGAAGACTAAAATGACAAACGAATTGCTGGACAAACGTTGTGAAAGAAGAATTTATAACTATAAAATGATTAATTTAAAATTGAATAGCTACAAAAACCCAAACTAAAACACTAAAAAATGCAAATGCAAACGTTCGCTTGGGAACGCAACATACTGCTGCTAATGTTGCTAATGAAACGATTTGGGGGTTATCCGTCTTCGATACTTATGTACGCTTACGTAGAAGTATGTTATCGTATGTAAATAATCTAGATGATTCCGATGACTTTTTCTGAAAGCACATTATAAAGATTGAATAGGTTAATTTAGGTTTGAACGGCGTGTGTGAACATATATTCACACTTCCACTCGGAGGCATCTATTGCCCATTGTTCTCTATGAAGTTAAGAGGCTCTTTTAAGTCCACTTTTGCAAGTTCATCCAGTCCTGTGAAGAAACGAGACCCCAAACTTTGAAATCGTTTTGTCTGTAGTCCTGGACAGAGACATAGATAGTGGTTTATTGATTCTTCTTCCTCTTCATCTCGTCAACCCCTACACAGTCTGCTCGTAGGCATACGCCAACGTTGAAGCATTGGCAAGATGGCACAATGCCCAGTGAGCACTCCGCTAAGAATTCTAACTGCAGGCTTCACTAAGGACAGCAGTACCCTCGTCCTTCTCATGTCTAGTCTAGGGTATAAGATCCTGGACACCTCACAATACTCTCGGCTAATCCACAAGCCGTTAACAACTTCTTAACAACTATTTCTTCTATACGCCCAAATAGTTCGCAAAGCGGAATTTGTACTGAGTCGTCAGCCTCATTGGCCATTTCGTCTGCTAGTTCGTTCCTTCAATATCACTATGTCCAGGAACAAGTATGCTATTTTTGAGATTGAGATTCATTAGCACTGTATATGTTTCGTTGGATTTTTATTTTACGCAATGGGCCCCAGATCAAAGCATAACTTCAAATCCTGAAAGTTTTCACTAATCAGACACTTTGACATTCGTCCATGGGGCGCTGAAAAGTGGTTTTACAAAGAGAATTATTACTAAAATTAAAGCCAAGCTGAATAAAAGCGTTTTGTCCAGCAGAACTGGATATTTTTTGATAAGTTCAACAACGAATGCATTTGTCGCACCGTTACTAAATTGAGATTGTCGGTTTCCGGACACATTACTAAAACGGTGAGTGAAAGTGAGCAACGTCGAATACCGCTGAGCGATTGCAAAAGAAAGTATATTGTGTCAGGAAATAAAGAATACCGTTGTCTTTGACAATACATTACTTTAGGATCAGAGTGATGTTAGCCGGTACTGTGTACATATAAGGCAATTCTATTATGAGCGACAAGAGAACAAGGTTCTCAATCCCGAACTACCTAAGGCAGATAATCCGAAGCTACCTAAGCAATCGACTACTAATATATGAAACCAGTGATGGTGTGAAATCAAAGCAAATATCTTCGGGGGGCCCAAGGATCCATTTTCGCACCTAACCTCTAGAATATAAGCTACGACAAAATATTACGTATAGAGATGCCTGACGACGTCCTAAAATAACGGTTCGTAATACTGAAGAGTCAATAAGAAAGCTGAACCATGTGATGATCAGAGTACAAGCATGGCTTGAGGACCATGGTTTGAAACTCGCTACAGAAAAGGCAGGGCTGATCCTTCTGACAAAACCGCACATATAGTTAGATGTCGACATGCAAGTCCTTGATACAGCGCTGACGACAAAAGTGGTAGTGAAGTATCTAGGTGTAGAACTGGACCCTCGACTGACGTTTTGGGCGCATATAAAGAATGTCGCGGGAAAATCCGCGAGAGTAACGGGAATGCTAAGTAAATTGATGGCAAATATTGGAGGTCCAAGTCAAAGCAAGCTCAGACTGCTAATGGAAACGACGAAATCGATCCTTCTATACAATAGCGAACTCTGTGGCAGACACGCTAAATTCAAAAGGCCGCCGGAAAGTGCAACATTCTATGCAACGCACCTGCGCACTCAGTGTAGCCACCTCATACCGAACGGTGTCTGGAGCATCGGTCCAAGCAAGCAGAACAATTCCTATAGACTTGTCAGCTGAGGAACGGAGACAAAAATGGGAAGCAAAAAAGATGAGGGCTGAGCCCCCAAAAAGCGAGACGACAAACCATAAAGATGTGGCAAGCAAAATGGAACACCGAACCAAGCGGAAGGTGGACAGCGAAGTTAACACCCGACCTTAGAGAATGGACTCAAAGAAAACACGGTGAAGTAAATTATTACCTCACGCAGTTTCTATCCGGTCATGGCTACTTTAAAAAATATTTGCATCGTAGGACACAGAATTTCACGATGCAGAACACACGCCTGTACCACTGCTATCCAGAGCAGGAATAGGGCCATACCAGTGTCCGTTGTGAATTAACGTATAGATTGCCTTAGTGGCCTCTCCTTGGATGAAAACATCCAGTGGGGGAAGATTCATCATAGCATCAAGAGCTGGGCCAGATGTGGTAGGGAAGGCCCTAGTACAACATAAAATCACAGTGCGTTGTAACCTTGATAAGGTTTTGTTTACTTTCACAAGGGATAGTCAACTCATCCAGTCAACTCGTCTTGCTAAAACCCATCCTGCATTGCCAAAACGCAGACAATGCCTTAGATATTTTCTGCTGAACGTGTGACTTCCAAAGAAGTTTACTATCCAGAATAACTTCCAAATACCTAACCTCTTTGGATAGCTGAAGTGACTCCCGTGAGAGCAGGGAGAATGAGTCCATCGGTCTTTTTCCTTCTGGTAAAGAGGACCAAACCAGTCTTAGTGGAATTAGCTGATAGCCTATTCGCGCTGCACCAGGTGTCAATCATATTCATAGTTCTCTGCGCCTTCGTGCAGACATTCATAAGGGAAGGGCCTGTAACGAAACAGGCCACATCATCCGCATATGCCTGCGCGTAGATTCCCGAGTTATTCAACGCTACAAGCAGAGGATCAATAGCCATACACCAAAGCAAAGGAGAGTGCACGCCACACTATTACCCGCGATGACACTATTATCTGAGTATACTAGAGCGAATATTATTCTCCTCTTTCCAATCATAATAGGGACTTTGGGGTATTTCTTAAGATGTATCTTTTCTGCGCATTTCCTATTAATTTTGGTTTTTTGAGTAAGACAGTGCGAGATACTATATATTTATCGTTTTCATAATTATAATGTAAAATCAATCAGTTTTAAAAATCATAATATATCGTCTATTGAAAAAGTGCGTATTATATTTGAGAGGCTCTTTTAATAACTTCTCTAACTAGTCATAATCATGCTCGTAACTAACAACTTACTTGTAATCTATATTTAGTACACTTTTTAAAGTAATATTTGTTAATTTCACTTGTCTACGTCGTAATTGAAAAGTGGTTACGAATATTTTCATGCCATCTGTAATTGTTCTTTGCCTTTTGTTTTCGAGAATAGATTACTCATTCTCACATAATAAATTGTTTATATATTATATCTATTTTTATACTTCTGAAACTTAAATACATAATAAGAATAATAGGACTTTTTCTATAATATTTTATTGTACGTATTTGTATGTTACACCCAATAACCTCAATCTGAAGGTTATTTTATTTGAGCTTAATTCTGTGAAATACTATTTAACACAACGCTCCAAGTAATGTTCAAATTTAATACGCAACATAAGGCTAAAGGAGATACTAGAAGCTAGTATTGTATAATATAAATTATGAGAATTTTTTCATTCAGTGCATATTTCTATGTGTATAATTCTCATATCATTTTTTCTATACATTTTATTTTCCTTTGTAGTGCAGAGTTTTTAATAATTACTATGTATAGGTTAGGTTAAATTGAAGGTTGTAGACTGCAACGACCACTTTTCATAATTTTTTCATTCAGTGCATATTTCTATGTATATAATTCTCATATAATTTTTTCTATACATTTTATTTTCCTTTGTAGTGCAGAGTTTTTAATAATTACTATGTATAGGTTCGGTTATATTGAGGGTTGTAGAATGCAACGACCGCTTTTCATAATTTTTTCATTCAGTGCATATTTCTATGTATATAATTCTCATATCATTTTTTCTATACATTTTCTTTTCCCTTGTAGTGCATAGTTTTTAATAATTAATATGTATAGGTTCGGTTATATTGAGGGTTGTACAATGCAACGACCGCTTTTCATAATTTTTTCATTCAGTGCATATTTCTATGTATATAATTCTCATATCATTTTTTCTATACATTTTCTTTTCCCTTGTAGTGCAGAGTTTTTAATAATTAATATGTATAGGTTAGGTTATATTGAAGGTTGTAGATTGCAACGACCGCTTTTCATATTTTTTTCATTCAGTGCATATTTCTATGTATATAATTCTCATATAATTTTTTCTATACATTTTCTTTTCCCTTGTAGTGCATAGTTTTTAATAATTAATATGTATAGGTTAGGTTAAATTGAAGGTTGTAGATTGCAACGAACGCTTTTCATAATTTCCATTGAAATATGAACAATACCAAAAGAGCAGTAGTGAGCATAGAACACCTACAATTGACTTGATATTTCCATTAAATCGTTTTCAATATCGTTTAATTGTGTTAGCTTAATACACTTCCGGTGTAAACAAGTGCATATAATTAATGTAAATAGTAAATAGAAGTAAGAAGAGTATTTGTGGGTCATGTAAACGAAGAAAGGACGGCAATATTATAATAAAGTCATATTTTTATTTAGTAACGTGATGTATTTAATAAATTATTAAACAAAACTATTACCAATATTGCACGTGTATACGTTTCCATATTAATAATTGACTTATTTCATATGTATTATTAAAATCAGAATATGCTTATCATGAGGTTTGATCGTTCTCAGAGGTGGAATGACTAATAATGGCGAATATAAAAGAAAAATGCAAGAAAAAATGATATTACTTCGCTTTAATCGGAATGCATCAGTAATATTATCAGTAAGAATTTGTATGCTATAATACGATTTCAATGTCCTCTTTAATATGTCACCATATGACGAAACTCACACACATACGATATTTATGTACGCAACTACCGACTCATTCTCGTCTCCACCAGTGTACTATGTGTGGGCGTATGAGTAATATGTATTTACATATTAGTTTCACTGAGCAAGTGCAAGGTGGTCGTCGTCACCACCATAAAGACCTGAGGTCGCATATTAAATGAAATGTATTGCACAAAATATTTACCACACATACACATATGTAAACTCATATGAGTGCATAAGTGTGCGTAGGTAATTTTTACAAGTATGATGCGTGTATGAAGACTCGCAATTGCAATATATACTGGCATATTTCATTCATAAATTCCTTTCATTGTTCGATCGCATATGGCATATGGGGTATGTGCATTGTTGTTGTTGTTTTGAGTTTTTTCATATTTTTATTTATTTTTCTTTTGAATTAAATATCCCATAAACTATGCAAGCACTGTACACTATACATATCATATTTGTCCTTCGTTAACATTAATATGGTGAATGCATACATACATATGTACTTACGTACTTATATACCATATACGGCAATGTTGTAGGTGTAATATTTGTGTAAATAAATATGTAGTTGTATATGTTTTATAATATAAATGTATATAATTAACTACATGGACACCTGCAATTAATAGTTATGTTCACAAATACACAGTGCGAAAAGTTGGTGGTCTCAAATACAGTCATATTCAATGAGCTGGCCATACCAGACCACACCAGACGATTTTGAGTTTACGAAATCATCTACGTAGTGGCTGTTTTTAATATCTCTACATGTTTCTTCATATTTTTGACTGCAAATATTTCACTAACAATCTACCAGATTACTTTTTCATCAAGGAAGTCCCATTTCGTCATTCTTTACACCTAGCCAATACGATTCAACCACCAAACCCTGTCCTGTGTTCTTCACTTCACCATCTCGCACTGTCTCTCGCAGAGATATTTGTATATTGAGTGGCAGACAAGCTGCTCGCAAAGCCCTGAACTCCGTTCTCGTTAAATCTAAGAACATTCTTGACTGCCGCAGATCTCTAAATGAGATTGCAGAGCAGCATAACATTCTCCTGTGCTGGGTTCCTGGGTACAGAGGAATACGATACAACTGCAAAGCAGATGAACTAGCAAGAAAGGCACAAAGGAGGCCTTAACCGAAGCAAACACTGCTTTAGGGATTCCGATTGCCACATTTAAGCATAAATTGGAGGTAATAACTCTCAATGCCTTTCAAAAAATATGGACATACCCATCTGTAGGACGGCGAAATTTCTGTGGTCTAAAATCTGTGTTAAACGCACACGTAAGCTTACTGACCTAAAAAGACTAGACATTTCGACCTATGTGGGAGTGGTCATCGGCCAACGCCTCATAGGTTCACACGGTGCAAGATTGGGCCTGGACCATCTCGCACACGACTTTTGCAGAAGCTGCAGCGATGAGGAGGAGCTTGAGACCGTCTCACATCTGCTATGCACTTGCCCTACGTTGTGCAGGATGCGCAAACAATTTATGGGCCATTATGAAATGAATCACCTAGCAGAAATATCCCAGGTTAAGATTAACAACCTCCTAAAATTCGTTAAAAACTCAGGATGGTTCAAAGAGTGTCTGCGTGGTATCGCAATAGGTCACTATTAGGCCTACGTGTGCCCTCTCTATTGGAGAGAGCAGCCACACTAAACTAACCTAATTTAACCTTACTTCACCATAAGATCTGTGTCGATTTAACCATTTGCCACTCCGTCTGCGTCGAATTGCCTTTACTATAGAGCGATCGAGCTAAAAATTGGAACATAAGATTATTTTCACCTATCAACAGATAGGGTGAAAACCATGCTTACCTCCCGTACAAAAGTAAATTGTAAAAATATAATGCTTCCAAACCAAAACTTGGCACATAAAGTTATTCTGATAAAAGAATTGATATTTTAGAAAAGAGAAGTAATCCGATAAGAACCACACCTACCTCCCATACAAGAGTATGCTGCTGACTGTGTTTTTTTTTCAGACTTTGTGCGCGAAAGTTATTGCGCCGAACATCAATTTATGCGATTATATTTAGTAATTAATAATCATAATTGAAAATGAGCCAAATCGAATCAAATCCATGACTATTTCCAATATAAACTTTTGGTTCCGTATGTATGATTTCACACTTTACGGACGAACGTATAAAGTTATCGAGTTGAAATTTGGTATATACGATTATATGTGCCAATAAATGGATGAGTTTGAAAGTGGGCTGAATCGGATAAAACCCACAACTACCTCCCATACAATCTGATGGTTCCGATAGGACGAACATATAATCCGGCGCCAGTCTTCTCTGTTCTTCGCTTGCTTGCGGTTTGGCCTTCCTGTCCTTCTGCGTCCTTCAGCGGGTGCTGAATTAAATACCCTCTTCGCTGGAGCGTCTTCTTCCATTCGCTCGACATGACCCAGTCAGCGCAGCAGCTGTATTTTAATTCGCCTGACTATGTCAATGTCAGTTTACAGCTCATACAGCTCATCGTTTTCCTTATTTGATACTCGCCATCAACGCAAATAGGTCCGAAGATCCCGCGCATATCCTTTCTCTCGAAAACTCCAAGCATCCTCTCATCTGTGATGGAAATTGTCCAGACTTCTGTGACATATGGTAGGTCAGGAATAATGAGGGACATGTAGAGGGTGATTTTCGATCTTCGAGAGAGGGCTCGACTACTCAGTTGCTTACTGAGACCAAAGTAATACCTGTTAGCAAGAGTTATTCTACGCATGATCTCCTGGCTGACGTCATTACAGCTGTTGATGCTGGTTCCAAGGTAGACGAAATCCTTCACCACCCCGAAAGTGTAATTGTCAACAGTAACGTGTTGTCCAAGACGCCGGGACTCTTTGTTTGTAGACACTAGGTACTTCGTCTTGCCCCCGTTTACCGTATGACCCATTCGATGTGACTCTCGTTCCAATTCAGAGAAAGCTGCACTGACTGCTTGCAAGTTGATATCGATTATGTCAATATCGTCGGCATACGCCAGATACGCTGAGATCTACTTCAAGTAGTATTGTGTATTGTATTTAACATCCATTAGAATATTCCAAAGGGCAAAACTTTTCTGACCTCATGTTAACTTCGTTTCACCATGGAGCTCATATTATATTATTTTTCCTGGAGAATTATTACTGCCAGAAGAATTTCAAATTGATTGCCAAGAAATTCTTATCATGGAACAAATATTTCCCATTTAGAAAAAATATCAGTTCAGTCCATAAGTTCGTGCGTTATTTTTTCAATAGTTTCACAGTAGGCGCTTTTTGCGTACAAAAAAATGATTCGTGGGAGTTTAAAGGAACTATTTTTATTTTCTCTGATGTATCGTGCATTCAACAAGTGATGTTAATCACGGATAGAAGTACGCGTTGTTATACTCGTTCGAATCTTCGAACGAGTATAAGAGGCATATTTTGTATTTTTTTTTTATAAAAGTGCAAAAAATGCAACAACTGCTGCTGCAGAAATAAACGCAACTCATGGGGAGATTACCATGAGTGTAAGGAATGCGCAAAAACGGTTTTCCAAATTCCGAAGTGGACATTGAGGATGCCCCACACTTTGGTCGTCCTGAGGTCTTTAACTCCGACGCCTTGCTGGAACTCGTGGAAGCTGAGCCAAGTTTGACAGTCGATATGATGGCTGGAAGGTTAAATTCATCACATGGAACAGTTTACAGGCACCTGGTTAAATTGAGCAAGATTTCAAAGCTGGGAAAATGGGTTCCACATAAACTTTACGTTGCAACCCTTCAGCAGAGAGTGAATGTATGTTCTCAGCTTGAAAATGAGAGTTTTTTTTTTTTTAACCGTATTGTTACTGGGGACGAAAAATGGGTCCTTTACAATAATCCTGTTCGCAAACGCCAGTGGTCAGATAAAGATGAAACATCAAAAGCAACCCCCAGAGATGATCTCCTGTTGGTGGGATGTGGCCGATATCATTTAAGTTGATCTGCTGAAACCAAATCAGACGATCACAGCTGATTATTATTGTCATCAACTATCCAAACTGAATGAAGAACTTGAAAAAAATCGACCGTCTTTAGTCAGTAGACGTGAGTGCTCAGTAGCTCAGTAGTTAGTGTGTTGGCCTTCTGATCTGTAGGTGGTATTGCACCTTGTGATTATCACTTTTTCCGCGAACATCAGTCCCATTTAAGTAATTAGAACTACAACTCAAAAGAAGCTATAAAAAGGGATATCGACTCGTATTTTGGCTCCAAGGACAAGCAATTTTTTGAACAGGGAATTAAAAATGTGCCTAAACGTTGGGAGGACATTGTAAATAATACAGTAAAATATATTATTGATTAATAAATGTTGAAAATTATTTATTTTAAAACCATCTAAGAAGAACGCACGAACTTATGGACTGGACCTGATATTATGAAAATTTCCGGCTGGCTTCATATTACCCCAGTGGCCAAATAAATGAGAAAATATAAAATAATTTTACGAGCTCGTAAACATACGAGTATGTCCTACAATAAACCACAGAGGATATAATTTTAACATACGATGTACGATGTTTACTCTTGCAAGTATGTATGCAAGCACATTCAATTAATAATCAAAAACTCCTATGTACTATTGTCCACCATCGATGATGATTATGATGATGTTAATAATGATGAGCATGATTGTTATGCTCATTATGATGTAAATGATATATTGAAGATATGTATTCAGAATATCTTTTATATACACACGTCCATATGTGAGTGAGTGTTTTCAAGGACAAAACTAAACTAGTATAGTTTTTTTTTTACATGCTTTCCATGTTCTCCTTATCCTAGGTATATAGGTATATACATACATATGTACTTATGTACTTGTATCTCTATGGACAAGTTGGCTACTCCATATATTGTACCATACAAGTACGATAACTTCCGACAACCAATGCACTGATTATGCCTGAGTGTCAATGGCGACGGTAGTATCAATCCATTGTAAACAATGTGTATATGTATGTGTACATACATCGTATATGTGCATGTAACAACAAAAAAACAAAAATATGTATGACATACTTGTTCTCATGCTCACATTTAAAAAGAAGCGCATTAGTTCGTGTCAGGTGTCACATTATTGTTAAAAGTATTAATGATGATTAGACGACAGACAACGACAATGACAACGGCATCATCACCCATACATATGAGTTTGGTAATTTATTATTGTTATTTGGATCAATGACTGGATCAATGGATTTTCCATTACTTACTCGTTATTCTTTGGAACATGTGTATATGGTATTTAAGCATATACCCGTATGTCGGTATATGACTACATTGTTTTTATTGTATCCTAAATAATTGTCCTTGATTTAAATATTCGTTTTATATACCTATGCATATACATATCAATAAGTATGTACAAGTATATAAGTACATATTTGAGATAATAGCACCTGCTGCTCGTACAAACCCATATACATATGTGTTAGTAACAGTATTGCTCTCGAAATTCTAAACAATGACAACATTTATTGGTATTTCATTATGGACTATGTTGGACTATAGCAGTAATATCATGCGAGTACACGAGTAAGTACATATGTAAAGTACATAATGCACTTACTGTATGTATGTAATTCAATTTTAAGTATTACATGTCTAAATAGCAATACTAAGCAGATAGTCAACAAATTGTCATTCATGATTTATGTTTTAGTGTATGCGATATTTTCTTTTTTATTTCACTTTTCAGAAAAATGGGAACATGGAAGCTGTTGTATCGAGATGTATGGTACGAGGCCATTCCCAGAACTACCCGACCTAACAAAGAAACCACAACAAATTTGGGAAAATTTTTCTTAAATTTCTTAACATAATCTCCTTTTAGTTCTATACACTTTTCCCAGCGATATTCTATAGCTTCGATATCCTGTTTATAGTATGAACTGTCTAGCTCATTAAAATAGCCATCTACTGCAGACTGCACCTCTTCATTATTTGCAAATCTTCTACCACCAAGGCATTTTTTCAAATTTGGAAATAGAAAATAATCCGAAATCTGGAGAATAGGATGCGTGCTGAAGCAATTTGAACTTTAACTCATTGATTTTGGTCATCGCAATGGCGGCTGTGTGAACTGGTGCATTGTGTTGATGAAACAACACTTTCTTTTTCGCCAAATGCAGCCATTTTTTTTTTAATTTCATCACTTAAACGCTGCATGGGTGCCGTAGCTCAGTGGTTAGTGTGTTCGCCTTCTGATCTGTAGGTCGTGGTTCAATACCCGGCTGATGCATAACAAATTTAATATCGAAAAGAGTTTTCTTTCGAACGGTACCCACCTGTCGGCAAGCAATTGGCAATTCTTCCGACAGTAACAACTTGCCATGAAAAAGCTTCTAAAAAGAACTCTGTGACAAAGCTCAGAAAAAGTGATGTCACAAGTGTTCTGCCGTTCGGAACCGGCTAAAATAAGTAGATCCATTCTAATACTGTCCAAGTTTAAGACGCACAACAGTAATGGAAGAGAAGCTCGGCTAATGAGCCCTTTGGGGCTTTAAGTGCCACATATTTATTTATTTTTACTTAAACGCTGCAACAAATTAGCATAATACTTGCCGTTGATTGTTTTTTCTTTTTGAAGATAATCAATAAAAATTATCCCACGTACATCCCAAAAAACAGACGCCATAACCTTGCCTGCAGATGGAACTGTCTTCGCCTTCTTTGGACACGATTCTCCCCTTTCAGTTCACTGTTTTGACTGGTCCTTTGTCTCAGGTGTGAAGTGGTGGACCCAAGGAAGGGAATCGGCTGGAATCTATGTTCTTCCAGTATCATTTCCGTTTTGCGAATGAAATTGAGTATGTCCACAACAGGAGCATTTTTTATTTCCTCAGGATCAGCCGACATTCCGTGACATCAAGAATGTGGATTTTAGTCAGCTGAAAATTCAGGTAGTAATGTCCTGAACGGATTTTTGGACCTATTTGCGTTGGTGGCGAGTACCGAATAAGGTACAACCATGAGCTGTACGAGCTGTATGCCGATATTGACATAGTAAAGCGCATCAAAATCCAGCGGCTGCGCTGGCTAGGTCATGTCGAGCGAATGGAAGAACACGCTCCAGCTAAGAAGGTGTTATATTCGGAACCCGCTGGAGGACGACGCAAAAGAGGAAGACCAAACCTCCGGTGGAAATACCAAGTACTGGAGAACCTGACGGCGCTTGGAATTTCTAATTGGCGCCAGTTAGCGAAGAACAGAGATGGCTGGCGAAGCATGTTATTTTCGGCCTAAATCGATATTCGGTTGTTATGGCCACATAAGTAAGTAAGTAATGTCCTGAACAGAAACCTACTATTTTTCTGACATTTGTCTTGCACATATTGCGCAGTTCCCTATTGTAGGTGTATGGCCTAACCACCCTTTGGGCTTGGCGAAGTCTTTGTATCTCTTCCCAGTGAGATACTCTAAGACTATGCTCCCATTTGTTCACCTTCATTTTAACCTCCGCCCAGTTGATACCACAGTAT
Source organism: Megamerina dolium (assembly GCA_963854835.1). Taxonomy (NCBI): domain Eukaryota; kingdom Metazoa; phylum Arthropoda; class Insecta; order Diptera; family Megamerinidae; genus Megamerina; species Megamerina dolium. The sequence goes on along the minus strand of OY978529.1, from coordinate 1,650,247 downwards.
GGCCCTGGGCCTATAACGTTTGCTGCGGAACCGGCCCTAGCCAGCTTATCAGCAATTTCATTTCCCTCAATCCTAGAATGGCCTGGAACCCAATAGAGTACAACCTTATTCGTTGTACCTAGGGATGGGATGTTATTAAAGCATTCCTCCACTAGTTTCGACGCTAAAGAATAAGACGCTAGTGTTTTTAATGCAGCTTGACTACCATATATGTAGATAGCTATGTGTGCGCCTTCGATGACTCTTTCCAGATTTATTCTCGCACTGATCGAAATTGCTTGAGCTGTAGAGCTCTCTTTTGATGGCGCTAAAGGGGTTTCCAACAGTTACCGACTCGGATTCGCTTAGTTACCCATCTTCTTGCCAATTCGTCCGCTTTCTCGTTTCCTTCTATGTTTCCGTGACCAGATACCCAGTCGAGAGTGATGTCCATTTTGCGTGCTGGTGTGTTGAGCTTGTCCTTGACCTCCTACGATTTTTTTTATGTCCAATATTCTTCGCATTCCATAGGCCACCTTCTCTAATTCTGGTTGTCGCGTTCGCTGCAGTTAGTCGTGTTTGGATGTCGATTTGAAATAAAGGGTTATCCATTTCGCGGTTTCAAAAGTATAGGGCTAGAATTCGACATCTGTCAAACTGAGTTGTTAAAACAATTTCTTTCTTTTTCAATTCAAAGTCTGACATTTGCGAAAATGGATCGCTTAACTATCACACAACGCATTAAAATTGTAAAAACCTACTACAAAAATGGTGATTCTGCCTCAGCCACATATCGTGCTTTAAGAGGAGATTATGGTTTACATAATCGTCCAACTACGCAAGCAATTGGCAAAATTGTGAAGAAATATGAAAAGATTGGATCGGTTACAGATATTGTAAGGCCTGTGCATCATCGTTTCGCTCGTACCACCGAAAATATCGCTGCTGTAAGTGAAAGTGTTGCCGAAGACCCGAATGTGTCGATTCCTCGTCGTTCTCAGGAATTAGGACTGTCCTACGGCACATTATGGCTTATTTTGCATTTGTATCTACACCTACATCCATATAAAATCCAGCTCACACAACAACTGAAGCCAGCTGACCATTCACAATGTCGTAGATACGTCGAATGGGTGCTTGAACAACAGGCGGTGGACGGCGATTTTTCGAACAAAATTTTCTTCAGCGACGAAGCACATTTCTCACTCGGTGGGTATGTTAACAAATTGAAGAGAGGCCACTACATCCACAAAAAGTCACTGCTTGGTGCGCTCTTTGGTCCGGAGGTGTGATTGGACCTTACTTCTTCGAAAACGACGATGGAACGACTGTCACCGTCAATTCGGAGCGTTATGGTCATATGATAACCGACTTTTTTTTGCCTGCTATTAAAGAATACGACTTAGAGAATATATGGTTTCAACAAGACGGTGCCACATGCCACACAACTCGAGCGAATATGGCTTTATTGCAAGAGAAATTTTCTGGCCGTGTAATTTCTCGTCGTGGCGATATCAAGTGGCCACCAAGATCATGCGATTTGACACCGCTTGACTTTTTTTTGTGGGGCTACGCGAAAGACCGTGTTTATGCAGATAAACCTTTAACTCTTGAGCACCTAAAAACCAACATTCGTCACGTTATGGCTGAGATACCGCCCAATATGTGTCAAAAAGTGGTCGAAAATTACCTCAAAAGAATCGATGCTTGCAACAATTCGCGTGGTGGTTATTTAAATGATGTAGTATTTCACATATAATGTCAACGTTCAAACTTTATAATAAAAAAGAAATATCATGATCAAAAATATTTTATATGTGTTTTATTTACATTTACTTTTGAAATCGCAAAATGGATAACCCTTTATGTTCAGGATGACGTAACAGAAATTATAGTTGATTATTTTGTGGCGTATGAAGTGCTATTTCTTCGCATGTACTCGTATGTAACACAATCCTTTTTTTGAAAAATATGGATAATTAATAACATTTTGGGATTTTTCGTTTCAAATACTACTGCGTAATATATGTAAACTTAGCCTACATATATGTATAATGTAGTACCAATACTTTCATATTTATCAATATATATATAGCATACATAACAGTAATGATTAATAGGTGATAATATGGAATATTTAAAATTCATTGCAATTCAATTAAGCAAGCAAGGGAATTGTAAATAATTTCATATGGCAACCTACTCATCATAAATATGAATATGGACACGTGATATGATGATTAATAGTAATATTTGGATTAATAGTTTCAAAGTATACGATGTAACTACATTTGAATAACAGCATTATTTATAAAAATACTAATAACAATAATAATAACAATAATAATAACATAATAATAATAATAATAATATTAATATAATAGTTACTTCCAGAAAACTGAAGTATGTGCCACAAGTTACCATACTCCCACACATCATATATTTGTAACTACATTCATTCCTCCATGTATCGTATATGTCAATGTATGATACTTACGGTACATACTATATGTGCATACATACTGTATGTGTCTTGTAAAAAATCGAATTCAAAACACCTGTATGTGTTTCGAACTCAATTAATAACAAGCATGTATATACAGGTATGTACAAGAAGAACAATTGACTGGATACCATTTACAACTTACCTACCCTCAAATCATATATAGGTGTTTATATATGTATATTTACTTACTTACCCCATTAGGGTGATTCATAGAAAAAATGGTTGTAAAAAAATAATCATAAAATAAGATGAAATATTTGTCATGTCTTCTCTATCTTTAATTTCAGCCCACAAAAACGCGGTAATCATGGCTTAAACCTTTACACAAATTTGCAATATTTTGATAGTGACTGACGGTGAAGATTTCGAGAGGAGATACGTGGTCAGTGTTAACCATGATGATGAACCAAGCTGTAGATGCTATATCTGGAAGAACTTGTCTTCATGGTCCAGCAATCACCCCCGTAAAGTGCGGATATGTCAATCAGGATATAGACACTTTACAGCTAACAACGGAGAAAAAGTTCAGATAATCTGTCTCTCGCTACCACTCTCTCACTGTCTCTCTCTCTCCCTCTGTATCCCCTTCTGTACCTCTCTCTCTCTCTCTCTCTCTCTCTGTATAGATGTGTCTCTCTCTTTATCTCTCTTTCTTCATTTTCCTGAAAGGCTTCGAGTTATCTATTTTTTTTTTTTAAACAAAAAGTTTGCATTAAGTTTTTTATGCGAAAAGAGTTTCCGGTCATTCCAGGAATTTTAATATTAGAATAACCCTTTGGACACCATTGTGAATCGAAAAACGATTTCAAGTCGGTTAAAGACTTGATGAACAACGATCCGAACGACAATCAATGGCAAACAATTCAAAGTCGCTGCCCTCCAAGAATAGCGTAGCATTAAGATATGCGATAAGATGATTAACCCACTATCAGTTGGTCACGAAATGCATTATTACGGGGGATAAAATTTGGATCTATGCCTACGGCTGCCAAATATACGGCCAAACAAGTGAATATCTTTCGAAATACGATCCAAAGAGGATCACACACCAAAAGTCGTTCAAAAATCAGGTTGATGATAGGAATTTTCTTTTGCCAAAAATTCGACCATTTTCGTTCAGCAGCTCCGGTGTTCGCTCGATATGGCACCGAGGGACTTCGTGATAAGAGAATCCATTCTGAATATTTATTTCGTTACAGTATTTCTAATTGTCAAGTTTCTAGGTATCCATTTTAAAATTCATTTCGCTATAAACCCACCGCTAAAAATCTATTTAGTAGTACAATATCTTAAATATATTTTTAAGTACAAACTTTGGATTCAATTCACCGTTGCCTACTTCTAAAAATATACTGGCCACTGTGTTATGGACAAGAACCCAGCAAAAGTCAGTTCAATTGGAGATCCGAAAAAGAAAATGGAACTGGTTCGGGTACGTTCTGCGCAGGTAGAGGGGCAACCTAACAAGGTTTGCGATTGACTGGAACCCCCAAGGAAGTCGTAGACGAGGAAGAACAGCGAACACCTGCAGAGAACTATTAGAGTTGAAAACCCATGCCATGTGCCTTAGCTGGAATGAAGTGAAGAGACTGGCATAAAATAGACCCGAATGAAAGAAATTCGTTGTGGCTCTATGTTCCAGCCTGGAATCCTAGAAATATTGATGGATGGATGGAAACTTTGGATTCAAGATTTTTGGAGCACGAGAAATTACAGGGTGATTTTTTAGCAACTTTCTTTTTGGCAACACTGTTTTTGGCAGATCAGCTGTTTTCATATAACATGTTACTGTCAAACATGTACAGTTTGGTCTATAATTTAACCATAAATCAACTTACAAACGAACAACGCTTGCAGATTATTGAATTTTATTATAAAAATTCATGCTCGGTTCATTCCTTCATTCATTTTATGGTCAGTTTGGGCGACCCTCTGAGATGGCTATTCAGAATCTTGTGACTAAATTTCGTACCTGTGCGATTCGAAATGATTTCGAAATGAAAACCGTACGTTAAATGACGATGTTGTACAATACTTGCCAATTTTTAATCAGCAAAGTCCGATTTAAAAATTCTGCAGTACCAGAAATCGACTCAAGATATTTATTTTATTATAAAATCTACACTAGATGGCGCTGTGGTCAAATTTTGTTAATTTCTCTCATGCTTTCATTGGGAATTCCGCTATTATAAGGACTTTTGTTACGTTAAATCCATTTTTAAGAAGAAGCGAATAGCTTATCTGAAATATTTAATTGAAAATACCATAAAAATATTTAATTGACACCAAAGAGATTATTGAAATGACTTTTGTATGAATTATATATTAAGCAGACAGTTTGAAACACACTAACTTGCATAGTGAAGAGTGGTAAAACAGTCAACAACAAGAACAAAACGAAAAAAAAAGGACTAAAACAACAGTAACAATAAAAATGAATAATATACTCGTACATATATTTCATATATGGCTCATATAAAACATATACCATGCTCATATGTAAATACCGGCAAGAGTGAGAGAGGGTACTATTTTCGAAAGAAAAATAATAAAGTGAAAAAAACCCAACCATGTGGCGCGATGCTACACGCACACACACACACACACACACACACACACACACAGTGGTTTAGGGCTAACTTTCGATAAAACTCATACCATTTCAGAGCAGGACAAAACCAAAAACGCACAAAAAATAGGAAAAACTTCGGAAAAGTTTTGTGAGCGGATTTTTTATGAGCCCTGACATCGAACGAATAAATGAGCAAATAAATGAAACGAATAAATAACAAACGAACGAACGAACAAAATGCTGTAATTCATAAAAAATTCATTTATTTAGCTATGGTTAGCTGTGGCCACTATGACTGTTAGCCTAAAGCCAAAGCTAAACTAACCGAACCGACGATGAGGACGAAGTTCATACAACTACAGGTATTACATACTCGTATGTACTGCGAGTGCAATCATCATAAAGTTGAAAACTCAAACATTTGTCACCATACAAGCTCAGTCTCAATTCGAATGTCGGACCCATTAAATGGTACTTGGATAAATTGCGGTGAAAAATATTTTTTTTAAATAAAAGAAAAAAAAAAAAAAAACTAAAGTTATATGCGCGACCGATTGTGAACAATTATACTACGTATAATGAGAGTGTTTGTGCTGATTTTAAGATAAGCAAAATATAGTAATTGTGGCAATAAAATATGTATATCAACCAGTATATTGTGGAAAAAATTAAAACATACAAACAACACAAATATACTAAACTAGTGTTTACGTTATAGTAGTGTTTTAAAACAATTCAAAGAGGAAGCAAAAAAAAAAAAAAAACAAAAAAATTTTTTTTTATAGTTAACAATTTTTTTCACAAATTTTAAATACAATAATAATAAATAAATCGAATTAAATCAACATGTCAATACATTTACGTATATTTACGACTCGTCGAATAGAGTAAAACTCTTTTTCAGGGTGCCCCTAAAACTATACTATACACGCACTAATATATAAAGTCGTCACACACATCTCTACATAAATACACGTAAAGTATAATACATAGTAAAACAACACCAATAATAAAACTAACAACAGCAGCACAGCAGCAGCAGCAGCAGCAACAACAACAAGCATTAGGAAAAGTCACCGCAAACAAAATAGCACTGATTCCGCTATACTGGCTACCGAATGGATAATGGGTATTTGTTTAGACACAGGTAAGTTCAAATAAAATATTCCACAACAACAACAACAACCACAACAACAACAATAGTACAAGACCCTTGGCTATTACTGAACAAGATTTTATTCTTTTTGAAATTACCTTTTTAAGTGGATAATTATTTACATATACCATATAAGTACATTTGCTCTACTACATACTTATACATTGTAGTATCACATTTTGTAAACAGATTTTATATTCTTACGTCTGAATGATAAAATTACATTGTCATTGTTTAAACCCAGCAAACAATATTATAGACTGTTTAAGGGAAAAAATTTAATTTTCTCTAAAATTATAGGAAAAAAAAAAAAACTTCATTAGCTTTAGCCATACGAGGGCGGTCCCAGAACTACCCGACCTAACAAAGAAAACACAATAAATTTGAGAAAATTTTTCTTTATTTCTCAACATAATCTCCTTTTAGTTCTATTCACTTTTCGCAGCGATATTCTATAGCTTCGATACCCTGTTTATAGTATGAACTGTCTAGGTCATTAAAATAGCCATCTACCGCAGAGTCTACCTCTTCATTGTTTGCAAATCTTCTACCACCAAGCCATTTTTTCAATTTCATCACTTAAACGCTGTAACAAATTTGATTTTTTTTTTCCTTTTTGAATGTAATCAATAAAACTTATCCCACGTGCATCCCAAAAAACAGACGCCATAACCTTGCCTGCAGATGGAACTGTCTTCGCCTTCTTTGGACACGATTCTCCCCTTTCAGTTCACTGTTTTGACTGCTCCTTTGTCTCAGGTGTGAAGTGGTGGACTCATGCCTCATCCATGGTTACGAATCGATGCAAAAACTCGGCTTTATTACTGTGAAGCATCGACAAACACTCTATAGAAGCATCTTCAGGACATTGTTTTTGTTCTAACAAACGCGGCACCCAGCTTGCACACAGCTTTTTCATCTCCAAATTTTTTAATTTCACATAGCTCACGCCACTCATCTTCAGCCGGCGATCATCCAATACCATTTTGTGGATTTTCTTAACCGTTTCTGGCGTAGCCACCTCAATTGGTCGACCACTATGGAGTTCGTAGTAGTCGGCAGCTCGGACGACCTTGTTTAAACTTTGTCAATAAATATTTTATGGTCGTAAATGAAGGAGCAAACTCCCCCAGAATAGAATCTAGTTCGGCTTTAATATTCGTTGGACTGAGATCTTTCAAATGAAAGTATTGAATTACATAACGGTGACCAATTTTTTCCATGTTTACAAATTCACTGAGGTCATTAACTTTCGATCGCTCCAAAAAAATACTAAACAACGTGGCGCCTTGTGACTTGAATGGTTGCCACTTTTCACGAAAGAAATTTTTTTTTTTCCAACTACTGCCGTCATCAGGTTGGATAGTTCAGGGACCGTCCTCGTATGTATTTGAAAATGAGAAAAATTGGGTAAAAGTTAAGGCTACCTCTCATATAAACTTAAGTGCATGTTTTCACACGATGCGTCCAATAGTATAAAGTTATCAAACTGAAACTCGGTTATATTTGTTCATGAATAAAATTTGAAAATGGGCGCAATCGGGTTAAAACCCATCTCTGATGCAAACTTATATTTCGGAATCTATGTTTTAAGACTTTGCGGGCGAACATATAAAAGAATCAAGCTAAGACTCGATACATTCTATTATATTTTCTAATAAATACACAAATTTGAAAATCAACTTAATCGGATAAAAATTAGGGCTACCTCACATAATGACTTAAGCTTCCGAATGCATATTTTCACACATTGCGCACGAAAATATAAATTTATCAAGCTGAAACTTGGTATATGGTATAATGGATGGATGGATGTGAGGATGAGCAAAGTGGCAACAATAGAGAGTGGTACGCACTTAAACACTGAGGCTAAGAACCCCATTGTATTTAAAGCTCAGGAAAATGGGAGATAGTAGGAAGGGAAGGAAAGAAAGCGAATTTTAATCTTTCCAAGAATATTTTCCAGATTCTATAACGAATCTGAATATATTTCCCGGGGCTAGAGAATAGAATTTATCAATTCTCATTACATCAGAGCCAAAGATGTGCAATCTTGCTCGAGCGAAGACAGGACAAACACAGAGGAAATGATCTGTGCTGTCCTCTGGTCTGGTATGGCAGTCTGTCTGGTATGGCAGTGTGTTTATATAGATGTCATATATTTAAATTTTCCAACTTTCGCTACCATTTTTCGCCATTAGCTATGTAGTACAAGCAAAAAATTTTTAACGCTTTTTGTACATAATTTAAACTTTTCAGTATAGCTAGTACTGAACAGATAAAGCTGGTGCTAGTACTTGGTACTATATAGTATAAAATACAATTTTGTTCAGATGGCCCATTAGCTAAGATAAACATTCGAAATTTTTTGTTCATAAATTTGGAATCCTGAAAAATTTCTTGAAACTTTTCATATTAAAGTGTTTTGCAAAAACTTTAAATACTTAGCACATTGTTGTAGTTTCATGGAGTTTATATGGTGGCTTCCCACGACCATTAATTAGATTGGACTTCAAGGTTATCCATCTTTATGTAGGTTGTGGTCTCTTTTTATTTTATTTGGTAGACAATGTTTTCTTCAGTTCCGTCGCCATATGAAATTTAACTGCGACATATGTGCAGCTGATTTGTATATAATGTTAAAGATGCTTACAACTTTGCTCGATTTCGCTGTAACTTATACACTATACACATTCAAGATAGAAAACCAATTTTCTTATACTGTTTAAATTACCTTTTTTTTTTTACTTATGATGCCATTACAACCGAAAATCGATTAAGGCCGAATCTAGCATGCTTCGCGAGCCAACCCTTTCCTTCGTGCGTTGACAGGCTCTCCAATACTTGGTCTTTCCACCGGAGGTTGGGTTGGCCTCTTCTGCGTCGTCCACCAGCGGGTTCCGAATATAACACCTTCTTAGCCGGAGCGTGTTCTTTCTTATGCCCGACATAACCTAGCCAGCGCAGCATGCTTCGCCAGCCAACCCTTTCCTTCGTTCGTTCCTGGCGCCAGTTAGAGATTCCAAGCGCTGACACACTCTCCAATACTTGGTCTTTCCGCCGAAGGTTGGGTCTGCCTCTTCTGTGTCGTCCACCAGCGGGTTCCGGATGTAACACCTTCTCAGCCGGAGCGTGTTCTTCCATTTGCCCGACATGATGTAGTCAGCGCAGCCGCTAAATTTTAAAGGTGTCGGCATACAGCTTATACAGCTCATGGTTGTATCTTATTCGATACTAGCCACCAACGCAAATAGGTTCAAATATCTTGCGTATGACTTTTTTCTCGAAAACTCCGAGAATTCTCTCATCTGAGCTGGAAATTGTCCAAGCTTCGGCGCCGTATGTAAAGACATGCATGATGACAGACTTGTATAGAGTGGTTTTCGTTGCTCGACAGAGAGCCAGACTTCTCAATTACTTACTTAGCTCAAAGTAGCACCTGTTACTAGGAGTGATCCTTCGCAATATCTCCAGGCTGATTGGTGTTAATGCTGGTTCCAACATAGATAAAGTCCTTCACTACTTCAAAAGCATAGTTATCAGCAGTGATATGATGTCTAAGACGCTGGGACCCTTTGTTTGTTGATACTAGATACTTCGTCTTACCCTCGTTCACCGTAAGACCTATTCGACGAGACACTCTTTCCAACTCTGAGAATGCTGCACTGAATACTCGCGTGTTCATGCCGATTATGTCAATATAATCGGCATACGCCTACAGCATGACACTTTTATTGAAGATAGTGTCATTATAAATTACATTTACTCCATTTTGGTGCAACAACTTGATATTTTTGTGACAGTAGAGTGATTCCACTATTATGGAAATTCTGATCATACGAGTATCTGACAAGAAACTGATTCAAATAATTTTAATGGCCTCATTTAAAACAGAGGTTTGCCCATTGGAGGTGTGCGTTATTACAATATAGAATTTCTCATTGTTTAGTTCATTAGAATCGCAGAATCAAAGCATTTTCTTCACAAATAATCCTTGCAGTATCACCTATTAAAATACATAATGATAATACGATAAAATTCAATAAGGTTATCTAGTTGGTATAATAAATCATCTTGTATATGTAAATTATATAATATATATATATATATATATATATATATATATATACATACATATATATATATATATATTTATATATATATATATATATATATATATATATATTTTTTTTTTTTTGTTTGTTTTTTTTTTGTTTTTTTTTTGTTTTTATTTATTCGAAACACAACTGCCTTACTAGCCCAGTCTAAAAAGAACATATGCTGTATATTCAATAAAATAATACACCCTATTATCGATTATAATAAGGTTTTTAATTTCAATTACTAGCAACATTTTTCCGCAAAGAAAATATTATGAAATAGTTAAAGAATAAAACAAAATGTTTCCCAAGTTTTTAAATTAACAGCAAGTATTTGAATTCATTTAAATTACATTACTTACATTACTCATATTTAGAGTGGAAAAAAGAGAGCGTGAAACACTACAGAGGCAGGTTTGTAATAAAGTATATAAGTAAAAGGCACGTAGGTTCCCACCATAGCCATTCAATTGAAATTATACTACAAACACTTACACAATTCTCATGTAAACATATGTTTCTATGTATGTAGATACATGTATGTTATATGTACATAAGGATATATAACGATTTCTATAATCATTCCTCATAAACGAATAAATTCATGGTTGTTCATTGACCACAAAGTCATGCTACAAGTTGCAGCCAATTGAACAATTGTGTGAAACCGAAAAGTTGAAAAGAAAATACCACTACAATAACAATAAAAATTCATTTAAGAACACGAACCCCAATACGATGACAATGACTTGACAGGAATATAATATAATATAATATAAACAACAACATGAACGTATGTGCATGCATTTACTCGTATATGTAATATTAATCGTAATAATATGTCAAGTTAATTGGTAATAGACAAATCAATAAGCTTTGCCGAGAACGACAATGTTGATGATAATGATGATGATGACAATATTGAGAATACGGTATTTAAAAAAAATATGTACAATTCCTTTGGATTTTAGAATTAATTTCAAGCGATTATTATCCGACCATCGAAGAAAGACACATTTAAAGAGATTATGGCAAAAACCATAACCCTTCACATGCTAATAAGTATTAAGCAGCAGAAACCATCTACCTACGAGGGCGGTCCCAGTACTACTCGACCTGACATATAGATGGCGGCAGTAGTTTGAAAAAAATTACTTTGGTGAAAAGTGGCAACCTTATAAAACATTATAATAAAAAGTTTTATGCGCCTCGTTGTTTAGTATTTGTTTTTGGAGCCATCGCAAGTTAACGACCTCAGGAATTTGTAAATATGAAAAAAAATTGCTCACCGTTATGTAATTCAATACTTTCATTTTGTAGTTTGGCTATTTGTTAAGATACCGTTATTTTTCAAAATATGTATCAACAGTCCCTATACATCCATATTAACAAAAAATTACTTCCGCAATTAGATTAGCCGTTCAAGATTCTTAACCTTTCTCCATGCAATTGAGGCGTAAGGACACAAAAGGTGCGAAGTAGTAGGTCTTACAAATCATTCGTCACCCTTGTGACATGCACAAATTATGTCCTCATTCCAGGGATCAACATCCCTGTATATTCAACCTAAATATATATATATATATCGGGATCGATAAAGAGTCGAAAGAGAGTTAGAACCTTCGTTGGGTAAGAGCAGTTGGGCTAGCCAACACTCGCTAACATATATCTTTGAGTGATTTTAAATTTCAACACGGTTTTGTGGTTCAGTCGTTAGTGTGTTGGTCTTCTGATCTGTAGGTTGTGGTTTCAATCCCCGGCTGAAGCATAACAAATTGAATATCGAAAAGATTTTTCTTTCGAACGATACCCACCTGTCGGCAAGCAATTGGCCATTCTTCCGGCAGTAACAATTTGCCATGTAAAAGATTCCAAAAGAACTCTGCGACTCAGAAGAGCTCAGAAAAAGTGATGTCGCAAGAGTTCTGCCATTCGGAACCGCTTAAATTATAAATAGGTCCCTTCTAACACTGTTCAAAATTTAACATGCACAACAGTAATGGAGGAGAAGTCCGGTCAAAGGGCCCTTCAGGACTTATAAGCCCTATATAAGCCTTATAAGCCTCATGTTTATTTTTTTTTATTGTTCATACCTAGAGCTCTCAATCATAATACGGTTCAGTAAGCAAAAATGCCATAGCTCAATGGTTAGTGCGTTGGTCTTCTGATATGTAGGTAGTGTAGGTCAATCCCCAGCTAAAGCATAACTTTAATATTAAAAAGATTATTCTTTTGAACGGTCGACAAGCAATTGACAAAAAAAAAGCTTCTAAAAGAGCTCTATGACTAAGCTCAGAAAAACTGATGTAGCAAGGGTTCTGCCCTGGAAGAGAAGTTCGACCAAAGGAAATATTCTAAATAATTTTGTGAGAATAAATCAAAGAATCTCTCATTCGTGACAACTCTTTTCCACTTTTGAAATTAAATATTCGAGCAAATTATTTTGCATTCTTTAAATGTAATATCCTGTATGAAAACTTTATTTCAAATTATACAATCAAATTTATTCATTATCAAAATATTATCCTTCTAAGCTACATATTGTTTCTTAGGTGCTTGTTAAATTGCGAACCTTTGTATGAACAATCGAAGAAGAACATGACTTTTGACTTATTGTTCACTTACATAAATGAAGCATTCTAATTACAAATATTTGCATATAAAAATGCACTAATTACACGACTGAAAATGCTTGTTGAACACGCTATACACATATGTCGCATTTGGGTTGTGGTATTGTTAATTTAATGTTCGTGTACGATAGTATGTTCGTATATACATATAAGGTTGTATATTATTGTGTGAAAAACAACAATAACATCAATTCGATGTTTCCTGTTTCCGTTTTGTAAATTTTTTTTCCGGTTTGTTTAATTTTTCCCTCGGTCCGTATTAACAATAAATCACAATTAGATATTTTTACATATGGCAACAGAGAGTGGAAAGTGTATGTTTGATTGCTCATATTTTTTTTATTACTGTTAAAGCTGTTGCTTGATAAGAGTAAAAGAATTATAATTTCCTTAAACTCTCAAAATTGTAAAACGCTTAAAAATTCGTATAGAATATCTTTAGTAATTCAATGACGAACATTAATTGCTTCGATCTAATTAGATTCACAGACTGTCAAAGCAGTGCCACCGATATGAGAATCTCAAGCATGAATCTTATCAATATTTGGTATATAGTTTTGAAAGTTAAAAGAAATGCTTTCTGCTTATCCAAACCGTATAAGTCAACGATTCATAGAATGTTCTTCTTTTCTGCCAAATCGTCTACATAGATCGTCTGCATCTGCCTACATTGTCGATTGTTGACTATAATCCAATAGCAATTTTGCAAAAAAGTTTTAAAAGGTTGAACAACTTTAGTATTGTCTTCGGAAAAGTATGAAATGAAATCATTGATGCAAAAATTCACTGAGTTGGGTGTAAGAACACCGCGAAAATTAATGTTAGTTTCATATAAAGGTAGCTTCTACAGGTCTAGAACTTTCGATAGGCATATCTGTCAAACCAGCTATCTAAGTAAACACATATCGTTGACAATTCTATTCAGTATAAATAAATAAATAAATATGTGGCACTTAAAGCCCCAAAGGGCTCATTGGCCGAGCTTCTCTTCCATTACTGTTGTGCGTCTTAAATTTGGACAGTATTAGAAGGGACCTACTTATTTTAGCCGCCAGCCAGCTCTTAAAAATTTCAACCGCTGACAAGTTCTCTAGTAATTGATCTTTCCAAGGGAGCTTAGGTCTGCCTCTTCTATGGATGACGGGTTCCAAATATAACACCTTCTTATCCGGAGCGTGTTCTTTCCTTCGCTCGACATGACTTGCCAGCGCAGCCGCTCAATTTTAATGCGCTTTACTATGTCGGTGTTTGTATACAGCTCATACAGCTTATGGTTGTACCTTAATCGTTACTCGTCAACAACGCAAATAGGTCCAAAGATCTTGCTTAGGACTTTTCTCTCCGAAACTCCGAGCATTCTCTCATCTGAGGCCATATGTAAGGACAGGCAAAATGATATTCTTGTAGAGTGTGATTGACGTTGCTCAAGAGAGGGCCCGATTTCTCTTACTTAACCAAAACCAACTCAACTGCAATCACTCTTATGGATATTATTCATCCATGTACCGAAGAAACCGTCATTACTCTATTAGTGAGGGTGACCAAGAACACAAATTTGTCGATTCAAAAATATATTGGAAAACTCGACCTCTACCCATCCACTATATGGACACCTAAAGACAATTCTTGGCTTGAAATTGAAACCATGGTGTCATCGCTTACTTCATACGTTCAGTGAATAGGCTGAAAATCAACTGGCTTTTTAATTTGAAGCCTTTTTCTGGCTTAATGGACATGTGAATAATCAAAATTGCCCTATCTTGAGTGAGAACAATCCTTACGTGATGGAGTCTGATTACATTCGGAAAAAGTCACTGTCTAATGTAATTTGAATGCCTGAGACGACATTGAACCATGTTTTTCTAGAATTGAATCTAGAACCAATGGTGAACAAATCTTCTTGAAAAATGGGCATGTCAGTTGACCGCCTAAGTCATAATATTTGATTCCTTTGGACTAGTTTTTTGAGGGAGTATGTCAGATCACTAGTTTATGCGGATAATACAGCTACGACGAACAACTTGGAAGCCAACTTTCGGCCGCATTATCATTGGGGTATATCAGGGAATGGGTTCGCGGACAAACTAGCAAAAAAAGGTGCAATATTGGAAAACTCTTTCTAATAAGGAGAGTATTGGCATTCCAAAAGAGACGTGTAAACTTCTCCTAACAGTAGATGGAATAAAGAAAACAAAAGCCCGATGGCAATTGGAATACTCGTTTGCAAGTCTCCGACCAAACTGGCCAATACTGATGCCCGATGTCTCTGGCAAACCTCAGAATGACACATAAGGTAGTCACTTCATGCACGACCTCACCGAGCTCACCGAGCTCACCTCACTATCAGCTAGAGAATATTCTACGCTTCATCCGAAATTCGGGGTGGGTTTTCGGCCTAAACTGAATAGGCCCCCTGTTTCATCACAATGGACTTTGCTTAACCAAGGTGAGTCCGTACAAGAGGACATGCACCACATCTTAACGTAACCTACTTCATATTGTATTTATTTAATATGTATGGTGTATAAAATTCAAATTAATTTCACTAGCTTTGTCTCCATTCCAACCGATAACACACTTTACCAAATCCACTCAACCAACATTTTACAGTCTCTCAGTAAATGAATTTCCCTACCGAGACATATCTGCATTGTTTTGTAATGCATTTCCCAACTGGCAACCACTTGTTTGCCGAGTTCAACACCATAGGGGGAAAACCAATATGTATCGTTCTAAAAAATTCTAAATTCTAAAAAAAATTAGGTGTCAGACCGATGTTCCCCAACAGATGACCAATGCACTAATCATGAATGTGCGTTTTTATAACAATGGAATTTTTTGAGACCATAAATATTAATTTTCAATAGATGATAGTCGGTATTTTTCTTATTCTTCAAAAAAAAAAAAAGAGTACATTTTTATGTTGTAAATTCAATTATAATACTAATATCGTACAGACCAAAGACCCTGCTCTTTCAAACCCTATTTATTATTATTATTAATATTATTTTTAGAGGGTTGTATTGCACTGCGACCCTAGCTCTATTGTGCACCTCATCATGGACTAGAGTATTTGTCTAAGTCCAGCATCCTTAAGGAAGTTTAGTATAGATCATACCCTGATGGACTTCAGCAGATTTTCCGGTATTGTTAATTCCCCAAAGTTTTTCTTTCTTGTGTGTATAACTGCTGGGCACGTTCCCAACACATGCTTTGCAGTTTCATTCTCCTCGCTGCAATGTCGACAGGTTTCGTCCAAGAAGATTCCCAGTTTTGTTAATTGATAATTCAGCTTGCAGTGTCTTGTAATAATCCCGTAATGATCTTATATTATTCTTGTTCAAACTGATACATTCCTGAAGTCGTTTTAGGTTATACGTCTCTAAACCAGGGGACAACCCTGGTAGGTTATCCCAGTATGATTCTTTACTCCTTTTAATGAGCATGGATAAAACTCCTTTGCCCAGACCACAGAAGGGTTCTCGGCCTACAAAGGGTATTGCAGCTTCCTTCCTAGCAAGCATAACCGCTAGCTCGTTGACTCCAACTCCAATATGTCCTGGAACCCAAAGGATCTATAATTGGTTATTTTCACCAAATTTATTCAGCTTGTCAAGACATTCCAACACCAGTTTTGATTTCACCTGGTTAGAGTTCAGTGCCTTGATAGCAGCCTGACTGTTTGTTAGGATTGCAATCCTTGTACTCCTGTATTGGCGCATGATGTTGAAGTGGGCACACCTGTCAATAGCGTATATTTCCGCTTGAAAGACAGTAGTAATATTACCTAAAGGCTCCGAGTATTTTATCCCCGGTCCTATCACTCCTTCTCCAGACTCTTCATTAGTCAAGGAGCCGTCCCTAAACCATGTTATCATGTTGTGGTTTATCCCGTATGTTTTAGATATATCTTCCCATTTGTTTTTATTACTTAACTCTGTTTGGAATCGCTTAGTAAAGCTGAATTCCATATGCATTGAATCCCTCGGCATTCCGACTTCATGATGTTGTTTTATTAGAACACCATATTTTTTGCGGTCCATCCATCTGCCTGGTCCGCTATTAACTGCAGTCGTTCTCATGATAGCCCTCTTTGCTTGGGGCTGGATGTGAATATGAAGAGGTGTAAGTTCCAAGAAAACTTCCAATGATGTTGTTGGACATGTACGTATGCTCCTGTTATCCTGGTAACAGTTTGAAGCTTTGTGCAGTTCTCCCAGGCGACAACTCCGTAGCTTATCATGGGTCTAACGATTACTTTCTTTGTAAACATTCCAGATGCCAGCGTGGCACAAGATACCGGCGAACAAGGCAACGATTGGAATCGTACAGGACGAAATGCCAACAGTGCCAATGGTGGCGTTGCAGGAGGTGGTCGTGGTGGTGGAGGACGTGTTGGTTCGGCAAATATCAACAATTTCGATATACCAAATGCTGGAAAAATAAAATTCGATCCACCAAAAGTGCCAGTGATATTTGTTTTAGGCGGCCCAGGTAGCGGTAAAGTAACACATTGCGATACATTCATGCAGGAGCGACGTGGTGTAACACATATTAATATGATGGATCTATTACAACAATATGCCATGGGCAATGGTCTGTATATTATTTTATGAATATGATCGATTTAATTTATTCAAATTTATTCTTAATCTAACTTCTCTCTATAAATAGATATGCAAGATTTTTCGCAACTTTCATCGAAAACTGTAACAGAAGTTTTAATGTTGGAAATGAAAATGGCTCCAGCTGCCAAAGCATACCTAATTTCAGGGTATCCACGTTCAATGCGTGATGTTGTCGAATATTCCGAGAAGGTATTGTATTAAAAATATGCATTTTATTCAATGCGTCTCCTATTAGGGTGGGTGAACCAGTTTGGGTTGTTGTGTTAAATGTTTTTAATACTTACGCATTTTAAATTAAAATTATTCAACACTAATTGCAAACCATATATGGCTATGGCATATTTAATGACACATTCTTGTTATAAAAGCTAATACATCACATTTTGCATTTACGCAGCCTAGCGCACACACAGTCGATCTTACATAAATTTTCCATAATTATTAGTTTTTTCTATTGGTAATGTCATACATTTAAAATACATTAGTTTAAACCATGAATTATATGGTATATATTAGAAGTCATCCATACTATTATATTCATATATATTAGGGATGGCAATTTACGGGCGCCTTGTTGATCCCTATTATTTTGGAATGTTCAAAAAGAATACTTTAATCATGAAATTAGTTCAAGAAATTGTAGAATACTTAAAGTAAAGCAATATTATGTGAAGCCTTTGCATGGGAGCTACAGTAAATCGTATGAGTGGCCCAGTGCCAGTTTCGAACGTAATTATTACCCACCACCGTATTAATTTATTTAACAAAAATGGTTGTCCCAAATGAAATATCAAGTATAATTATAGACCATTACAAACGAAAATCGATTTAGGCAGAATCGTTCGCTAGGTGGCGCCAGTTAGAAATTGCAAGCTCTGTCAAGTTCTCCAGTATTTGGTCTATGCTGGATTTCATAAAAATATGCGAGACAGAGCGTATATACCCATAGCTTCCTTCAAATGGATGCAAACATCTAACCACCAAAATAAAAACATTCCGGCACTTTTGTGCGGTGATAAAAATTTGCTTTTCGAAAATATAACAATTTCAAGTTTTCTTTTAATTAAATTCACCTAATTTCATCTATTTCAAAGCGGGACGCCAAGTTCTCGGAATTACCATAATTAATGTTGCAAAATGAACTTACTCCTTACCGATAGACAAAATTTAGAATATATACAATAATTTTCACTACATTACAGATACAAGTCGTGAACGGTGTGATATTGATATCCTGGCGTCAATCGGTTTTACAAAGACAAATCGATTACGGCGCCAAATTAGGACATGTTGTACTCTCCTTAGCCAAAATGGAATTAGAGAATTTTTTCAAAAATGTGATGCCAGTAGCAGATTATTTTGATCAGAGTGATATGCTGCTAGCGGTAAGTAGTATGGACAAAAGTTTTGTAATCGTACAAATTATTGATTAACCCATTCCTCCGGTGTGTACCATAGGTGAATGGTGAACGTGCCCCAACGGAAGTGTATAAAGATTTTCGTACGGCTGTACTCGATATTTTGAACACACTTGAAAATCAAGAGGCCATTCTAAATGGAGTATCAGGTATGGGCAGAGGGATACATGATATACCCGGAAGTATTGTTAGCGTAGATACCGCACCTAGTCAAGCGCAGAATATTGCAGAAATGTCGAATGTACCAGCAACAACAACAACAACAACAACTACAACTACAACTGCCAACAATTATCCAATGAATATGAATGTGGCAGCAGCACCCGGCGCTGGGGATCGTAATGTGACAGATGCTGTGATTTCACGAGTTGCAGCCAATGCTGCCAATGCGGTGCGTAATAGTGGGAATGTCATCACAAGGCAACCAACATTGGCAAATGCTGTCGGAACAGCAACAACAACAACTATGGATGCAGCTGAAAATGCTATACCACCCGTTATATGGGTTATTGGAGGACCTGGTAGCAATAAGGCGACACTATGCCTTAAAGCGGTTGGTCTCAATCCTGGTTGGGGTCACATAAGGTATTTCAGATAAGTTTCAACTTTGCTTTTTTTAATAACTGTTTTTTTATTTTTACCAAGTGTTGGACGTCTATTGCGTACCATCACTGATTCAGCACCACGTGCCAATACGGAAAGTTATGCGGTAAAAGAAGCTCTCTCGGGCGGTGAAATGGCACCAGAGAAATCCGTCAATAGTATGCTCGATATGCATATACGACAATTTCATGATCGTGCTGGTATCATCATTGATGGCTATCCGAGAAATTTGGAACAAGTGAAATATTTTGAAAATAAGGTGCGTATGCACTTTCAAGTTTCGGTTTAGTATACATTGAGTTACATTATTGAGGAAGTTGTATTCTGGCAGGCAGTATCACTATCCAGTTTTTTCTTGAATGTGGACTGAGCTTCTTTAAAAAATATATCGTGCAGATTCTGCGAAGGGTCTATGAGTTTCTGTAGAAATATATCTTGCAATTTCTAAGATTTTTTATGTATTGATATGGAGTTAAAGAAGAGAAAGGAAATTGTATTCTGGCAGGCAGTATCACTATCCAGTTTTTTCTTGAATGTGGACTGAGCTTCTTTAAAAAATATATCCTGCCGAGTCTGAGAAGGGTCTATGAGCTTCTGTAGAAATATATCCTGCGCTTTCTAAGATTTTTTGTGTATTGATATGTAGTCAAAGAGGAGAAGGGTTCACGATTTCTAAGGGAAAAACCTTTCAAATTGTTCCGTGTGAGTGTAACCTCTCTAATTCCGTCATAGTAAAATTTGAGTGGTCTATTGTGAACATTTTCCTTGATCAAAAATATCCTTAAGATCGCAATTTCATATGAGTTTTTCATCAACAACAGCTCTGAATTAGTTTTTTTCAATTCGATAATATTTGGGACAATGGGTAAATCATTTAGAAGAAAGTAGTCATTATTATCATACAAAAGAAGCATTATTTATATGTATTTCTTAAAGATTATTTCTTTAAAATGTTGTCCGCAACTGCGGTTAACAGCTCTGATATCCCAATTTTCGATAACCCGTTCAAGCACTTTGGGTGTCATTTGACGATTGATCCGTTGACCATACCGTTAAAATTATTTTTAGATATAATGGCAACACTTAACTCTCTGTCAATTGCTCTTCGGGTTAAACCTGGCAATTTTGCGTATTGACCTAGCGATTAAGACATATATGAGTCTCATCGCTCTAAGCAAACGAAACACAATCACCGCAGCACGTATTACAGCTCAATAATTTCTAAAGAATGTGACGAGCCAAGCCTTTCCACGATGAAATGTCAAACAATTCTCAACAAAAATATCATGACAGTTTCACAGTTTGACGTCTTCCTGTGTCATAAAACTTCTACTGATATTCAAGGCTACTATTTTTAGAGTACAAGCAAGGAGATTGCTTCAGGGCCTCTTCGAATTTTTCACATATACCATAGGGTTTTTAAAATGCTCGAAAAATCGATAGAAAAAAAGGCTGTTCTGTAATTTTTAAAAACATCTGCTAGCTGTATAGTTTTTAATGGGCATTCCACGTGAATATCACAGGGCTACTTAGAAATGTTAATGATCCATTTATATAATTCTCTCTATCTTTTAGTACAAACAACGACCACCAATCATACTGTTAGATTGTTCAAAATTACAACTGGGACGCGGACGTATTGATGATACGGTTTCATCATTTCGTCGTCGTTTGGAACTATTCCGTGAGCTAACATTGCCGATGCTAAAAGCTATGGATAATAGTAATCGTTTACAAATTGTAGGTTCATTCTAATCGAAATTTTCGATCACTTAATCACATAATCATTTTCTTGCACACATTTGTAGGTTGATGGTGATACGGATAGTCCATCGGTACAACGTGAATTTGAACGTATTATACGGGCACATGTACAACATTTTCAACAAGGTTCAACAACAGCAGCAACAACAAACAATAATAATACATTAAATGGGCATTCAATTGAGCAAACAAATTTATATCGCAATAATGATGCGTCCATTGGAAATATTAATAATAATACCGATGCTATATTACAAGATTTAGAAAATAATGTGCCTGGAGCAGTGCCAACTATAAGTCATCATGTTAGTCTAATGAATGGTCATTTAAAAAATCGTAATAATAACAGTGGCGGTGGTGGTGGTAGTGGTGGTGGCGTTAGCGGTAGACTTGGCAGTGGTGGTAATAATAATTTAAATAAATTGTCAACTATGAATGGTGATGTACGACCTGGTCATGCTATCGATTTTCGTCGTATGCTTGAAGATGCTGAACGTTATCCGGTCGATTCGTATATGTGAATTTAAAGAAAAATTACAACAACAAGAAAATAATAATAAATTAAAACATCAATTTTGGGTCGTACTCTCTACGGGTTTATTATAGTGCGTATTTATTATTATTTTTTTTTCCCCCCCAACTGATTTCTGTACTTATAGAGTATATAATTAAATAATATTAATATGAAAATATGGAAAAAGTGCCTATGTCGTAAATACTCGTAACACTGTTTAACACTATGAAATTTAGACTATGGAAAAAATGTGTATATATGATCGTGATGAAGAGGTATTTTTATTTTTGGCTCCTAAACTCATTATATTTATTATATTTATATATTTTTTGAGTTTAAAATAATTGTGTCGGATAAAATCGTACTACCGAATGCACCTTTTAAATTGACTATAAATTGTATACAACAGATTTAAGTCTATGAAAGAGTTGGCCATAAGAATGAAGAATCTAAAAATTCAATTAGCTTATCATAATAACACATATCTAATCTATGTTATCATAAAATTGTAAACAAATATAAATTAAGTAAAGTAGATGCTGGCACTACTTATTTACATACTATAGGCATTTGTAGTACATACCCATCAATGGTTTGAGCTTTAAAAAGGATATATGTAATATTTTATGTTTTCGATTAGGCATTCGTTAAAAATTTTTAGAATTCGTATAATTAATAAGTAGTAAAGTTCATTTATAATAATGTATTCGTATGATGTTTGCTAAAATTGTATTAAAAAAAAAAAAGAAATAATAAAATAACATAGTTAATATTTATAATAACATACTTACATACATATATACATTACATATATACAATAATGTCATATTAAATTCTACATACATACATACGTAAATATCAATAGTTTATAGTTTTAAGTTATTCAATTCACCCAAGACACACAATATACACATCCCCAAACACTCGATAATTAAATAAAGGAAATATTAAAATAATAACAATTGCATTGATTCGCTTTAGCGTTAAAATTAATAGAATAAAAAAAAAATTTTTTTTATGAAATAAATTATTAATCGCCTCAATTTTGTTCAAATTTAACACTTGCAATTTCTTAATGCATTTGCAATTTGTTAGAAAGAAGAGACCCGCCTATTAATTATGGAATTGGACTTCATTCAAATGGTTGTACAAAGTATTTCCGTATTCTGATGAGGTGAATGTACCTTGGTCGATCAAGTGGTCGTGTGCTTCCGGGACGTAGACCCGTCCATTTTTGGGAAGCTCATTCAAATGGTAAATTAATTTGGTTTGGAAGTAAATCTATTTCGAATATAAAAAGATTATTATTATTATTATTATTATTAGAGGGTTATAATGCACTGCGACCCTAGGCCTATTGTGCACCCCATCATGGACTAGAGTATTTCTCTAAGTCCAGCATCCATAAGGAAATTTAGTATAGATCCTACCCTAATAGACTTCAGCAGATTTTTCGGTATTATAAATTCCCCGAAGTTTTTCTTTCTGGTGTGCTAAAGCGCTGGACACGTGTTGGGAACACATGTTTTGCAATGTCGGCAAGTTTCATCCGAAAAGATTCCCAGTTTTTTTAGGTGATAATTCAGCCGTAATGATTCTTATATCATTCTTGTTTAAACTGATACATTTCTCAAGTCGTTTTAGGTTATAAGTCGTTTTAGGCTATAGGTTATCATTCTTGTTTAAACTGATACATTTCTCAAGTCGTTTTAGGTTATAGGTCCCTAAAAGTGTCTTGGATTTGGACAACCTTGGTAGGTTTGCCCAGTATGATTGTCTTTCTGATTCTTCACTCCTTTTAATGAGCATGGAAAAAGCTCCTTTGCCCAGACTACAGAAGGGTTCTGGGCCTACAAAGGTTGTTGCTGCTCCCTTCCTGGCAAGCCTATCCGGTAGCTCGTTGTCTCCAACTCCAATATGTCCTCGAACCCAAAGGATGCATAATTGGTTATTTTCACCAAGTTTATTCAGTTTGTGAAGACATTTCAACACCAGTTTTGATTTCACCTGGTTAGAGTTTAGTGCCTTGATAGCAGCCTGACTATCTTTCAGGATTGCAATCCTTCTATTCCGGTATTGTCGCATGATGTTGAAGTAGACATACCTGTCAATAGCATATATTTCCGCTTGAAAGTCAAATAAAAAGATATAAAACACTAAATTTTATCTGGTAATCTGATATTCTCACTTACAGTTACGTTCCAGTCGGAATCAATTCAAAAGAAAAATGAGCCGAAGACTTCACCAGTTCATAAATCAGTTTAAAGCGATTTTATGTTTGGTTGTAATGGAAGATCTTTGAGTTGTTCTTTAGCTCAAGCAATTTTAATTACTGATGAAGCCGTTAAGCCAGAAATAGGTCTCATAGCAAATCAAAATTTTCATCGAAAACAATGGACCTCTTCTAGCTTTTTAAGAGCCCAAAGACTGAAATGGTGCCAATTTGCGATATCGGTCGGTCCTGCAGTAGAATTTGGTATTCTTTTAAACCAAATTATTGCATACGCAAAGCCCGGCTGTTGAGGAAGGCTTCCAATCGATACATCATGGCCATAGCATGCACTCTCAGCTATCACCACACTAAGCGTCCAATTTTTTGTAGAACACTGGCTTTCGTAATGCAGCTCAATAATTTCTAGACGTTGTGCTGGGCTAAGTCTTCCCATAATGAAATGTCAAACAATACTCAAATCTAATGCTTCAATATCGTCTTTACAAAATTGGTTAGCGCGTCTTTGTAGTGGTCTTTGGTGAAAATGGTTCAATAAAGGTAAATTTCATCAGAATCTTTATGCTTAAAAAAATTACCATAATTTTTCAGAATCTCTAAAATACAAACATACAAACAGCAAAATGTGATACTTGATCCTGTCGCTTTTGAGTACGTAAAGCCTGTCATTGTCAAACTAAGATTAGCCTTTGGCCATAATTACTTGCAGATTCCTATAATTGCTGGTGATCTGATGAAAGGTCAAGGCGAGGATATGAATGGACTTGCTGAAGTATTACTCCCTTAAAGATACAAAAATCAATCAGATATTGTATTTTTTTGCCGGTCAGTTGGCCAGTATTTTGGTTGCCTTCCAGATATCACATCAGGTCTCATGTCTGAGATGGTTGATCAGAGATATGTTTGTTTATGAAGAAGGTATACTTCTTGTTCGGATTTATGCTGACTCAAGCTATTTGCGTTCAAATGACAAATATTTATTTTTATGCAGAGCTTTGACAAAATCGCCTCGATTAACATTGATTGGTATTTCATTGCCCTAAATAACACAAACACTTTTTAAGGTACAGGCAATTCATACATTGGGTAGGCCTGCAACTTATGGGATTCCTCTATTCTGATATGGGGTGCCGTAGCTCAGTGGTTAGTGTGTTGGCCTTTTGATCTGGTCGTCGGTTCAAACTTGTCGGCATACAATTGGCAATTCTTCCGGCAGTAACAATTTGTCATGGAAAATGTTCTAAAATAACCCTGTGACAAAACGATGTCGCAAGAGTTCGGCCGTTCGGAACCGGCTAAAATAAGAAGGTCCCTTCTAATACTTACTTACTTATGTGGCCATAACAACTGAATATCGATTTAGGCCGAAAATAACATGCTTCGCCAGCCATCTCTGTTCTTTTCTAGCTGGCGCCAATTAGAAATTCCAAGCGCCGTCAGGTTCTCCAGTACTCGGTCTTTCCACCGGAGGTTAGGTCTTCCTCTTCTGCGTCGTCCTCCAGCGGGTTCCGAATATAATACCTTCTTAGCTGGAGCGTGTTCTTCCATTCGCTCGACATGACCTAGCCAGCGCAGCCGCTGGATTTTGATGCGCTTTACTATGTCAATATCGGCATACAGCTCGTACAGCTCATGGTTGTACCTTATTCGGTACTCGCCACCAACGCAAATAGGTCCAAAGATCTTGCGTAGCATTTTTCTCTCGAAAACTCCAAGCATTCGCTCATCCGAGGTAGAAATTATCCACGCTTCAGCGCCATATGTAAGGACAGGCATGATGAGAGACTTGTAGAGTGTAGTTTTCGTTCTTCGAGAGAGGGCTCGACTTCTCAATTGCTTACTCAGCCCAAAGTAACACCACCCGGTGGTCGCCACATGGAGGGCGACCTGGCACCCACTGGGAGGCGGCTGAAGTGAGTGGCGAAAATCTCCTCGGTTAGAGGTTGTGCGTTGGGTTTGGGACCTGCCACATAAAAAATCCCCCCAATGAAAAAAACAGCAATGCCTCGGATAAGATAATGGAAGAGAAGCTCGGCCAAAGAGCCCTTCGGGGCTTCTAATTTTTAATCTTATATCTTTTTTATTCTGATTTTTCGGCGCATTAAATATTGCATTTTATAAATTGAGTACGTTTCTCTATTTTTTTTTTTTTTTTTAATTTTACATCTATTTCTAGTTCAATTTTAAAATAAATAATACAATATATATTACGCATAGAAAAAAACGCGAGTAATAGAAGTTACAATAAACAATTGTAAACACGCTGATAAATCTTGTTATCAGCAGAGTTATTAAAGATTTACAATAGTCATTGCTTACAGTGTCTACTATCAGTATGTGTCCACACAACCACATTAATCTGGTAAATAATATCATCCATTTTATATAGACTATACTCGTATAAACATTCGTACGAAAAAAAGAATATAAATTCGCATTTATAATATGAACATTAACTTTTATCTATTCGGTTCTAGACTCGTATATCAATTTATTTGACTTTGCCACACTCGACTGCCTATAAGCAAACAAAATATGTATAAACACTTACTTAGCCTATATTTACATTTTTAATATATTGTATAAGAACATTTGTTTTTCTTCTTGTTTTTATGCAAAAAAATTATCAATATTAAATTCCTTCTTTTGTTGATATATTTTACAAAAAAGAAAGCCATACACTTGTCTTCATAGTAAAATGCTATCTATCTGCATACAACTATTAGCATTATACATTATATAAATATTCATAAATGAATGATGATGAACTAGGAATATAATATATAGGAGCATTATCAGCATATATAGAATGTCGTTAGTTATTTACGAGATGTCGAGTCAAGTGGTTGTGTAATTGTATACATGCAGCTACAATATCTAATAGAGTGTGTGCTGTGAAAGTTTCTGTTTCTTAAGGGTACATATTACACCTACGGATTAAAACTTCTTTAAATTGTTAAAAGAATGTGATTTGATTTTATATTTTTGCTGGAAGTGAAATAAAGAAAAAGAAAATGTCCGATCAACGACTTGTAAAACATACCACACCAAATGTAGGTGTTTATCATTATTATCATTCGGATTTTTATTATTCAATGCCGAATATATGCAGTAAGTAAATCTTAACACAAGAGCTCTAAGTTTAAGTGTTTTATAATATTTACAGATATTACAGTAATTTACAAAATACTCCTTGGAGATTAGAAGTTGACTTTGTTATTGTACGTTGCATCAGACTGGTAGTCAGATGAATCGCATGCTCATGAAATTTGTCTTTTTTAACATAATTTGCTTATGTTATTTATTCCGAATATGTGGAATATATACATGAATAAGTATTAATTAAACTAGTAGGTGATGTCAGAAAAACAGTAAAGGATAATATTGAGCCATTAGGAAACTCAAGTGACTACGTAGAACATCAGAGTTACTTACTTACTTATGTGGCCATAACAACCAAATATCGATTTAGGCCGAAAATAACA
Source organism: Megamerina dolium (assembly GCA_963854835.1). Lineage (NCBI taxonomy): Eukaryota > Metazoa > Arthropoda > Insecta > Diptera > Megamerinidae > Megamerina > Megamerina dolium. Next base: position 1,622,659 of record OY978529.1, on the reverse strand, counting down.
TGCTTCGCCAGCCATCTCTGTTCTTCGCTAGCTGGCGCCAGTTAGAAATTCCAAGCGCCGTCAGGTTCTCCAGTACTTGGTCTTTCCACCGGAGGTTTGGTCTTCCTCTTTTGCGTCGTCCTCCAGCGGGTTCCGAATATAACACCTTCTTAGCTGGAGCGTGTTCTTCCATTCGCTCGACATGACCTAGCCAGCGCAGCCGCATCAGAGTGGGTACATAAAAATATGTTTATGACAAAACGATCTATTGTGCGAAGCCATTGACTTAATTATAATCCAAGATGTTAGTTTTAAAAACAAATTTTGCTCTCTTCTTGTTCGAATAATTTGAAATCCTAACAATATCTTCCGATTATAAATATGAATTTGCGAAATCTATAAATCTACATTTAGCATTAGTGTCCGTTGTGCACGTCTTTGTTTTTCACTTGGCTAGCTTATGAAATGTAATGATTTTATAGTAAATTTTCTTTTAAATATGTCGAATGATACTGGAATTTTTTTTTTATCAAAAAGAAATCCATTATGTTTGCATTAAATTGAAGGTTTTATTTGGCATAGTTAGAATGATTCGATTTAGGTCAAATATGCATCGTTTTTCTCGATAACTTGTTGCTATTTTGAAGGTAATTTCATAATGCGACTCTCATAGAAACCTTTGTTCCTATTGGCAAAAAACTGGGGCCGTCGATTTTGACAAGCTTCTCTTGAGGCGAATTTTTCACCAGTGAAATCATTCCCCGTAGACAGGAACAGGTAGTAATCACTTGGTTCCAGATCCGGACTATAAGGTGGATGCATAAGAACCTCCCAACCAAGCTCCCGGAGCTTCTGGCGAGTCACTATCGATGTGTGTGGCCTGGCGTTGTCCTGATGGAACAACCAATTGTTGACAGTACAGGTCCGAATTAAGAGTTTGTCCATAGGGGAGCAGCTAGCAACACATAGCAAAACCTTCCTGACCGTCAATTCTGGCTTGGCCACCGTTTGCGCCGGCTCACCGAGATTTGACCACGACCGTCTTCGCTTGACGTTGTCGTAAGTAATCCACTTTTCATCACCATTAACCATCCGCTTCAGTTGGAATTTCGGTCCAGAGGTTTTTTTGCGTTTACTCTTGTGGCACCCATTCATCGAGCTTCTTTTTGTATCCAGCCTTATTTAAATGGTTCCAGACGGTTTTTTGTGCAATGTTTAGCTCATAGGCAATAGAAACAGTGTTTACATGACGGTCAGACTCGACGATTTCCATTATTTTATCGATATTTTTGACAATTGGCCTTGACATCAAAATCTTTGACATCAAAATTACCGGAGCGGAATCGTCGAAATCAAAATTGCAAGTTATTGGCTGTTACAGTATCAAGACCATAAACATTATTCACATTTTCAGCCGTCTGGCATACGATTTCGCCATTATCGCAGAAAAACTGTAAAATATGGCGTATTTTCTCTTTACTGGTGTCCACCTTTGACGCGTGCTCAAACAATGCCGAGTCAAGCAATCACAAAACTGCCTGAAAAGTTTATTTAGTATGAAATCCTATCTTTCTAACGCCATCTAGCGTAACCCGATCGCACTTATACAACGCTAGATACAGATTACTAAAGCTATTTATTGAAAAAATATTTCTTTATTTTCTTTTTACTACACCTAATACAATAGTGCGCTATTATTTGTTATTATTAGGAATGAGTTGATTTAAAAGGCAAAACACTGCGACCTTAAAGAGTTTCTGTGCTAAAAACTATATTGAATCAAAAGAATGCCAGCTATCCTTAAAAAATCTAAGACATCCTTTGCTGAAGCTAACTTAATATCAGATGGAGTGAACTTTTTTTTTTTTTCTATTGTGAGTTAAACTTTCATAAACAATATAGACAAAGGGGACAGATCGTATTTTCCGATGTGATAACCTGATAAGTAGAACGTGGGATATTCTAGATCAGAACTACTAAAAACCGAAGATGCGAAAACTTTGTTTTATTTAGTCAGAACTTTAGCTTTAGTACTTAATACCAGAGACGTTGTTCCAGTAGTTTAAGCGATTTTTTTACACAATATTCACCGAGTGTGTGTCTCATGGTCTAAGTGTTTTAAAATCATTTTATGTATGTTGTACGAATTTGGCTGACACTTCATGGCAGTGAAGTCGAATTAATCGTGGAACGATATTGTCTCATAATATATCAAGTGTTAGTAGGCCATTTTTGCGTTTAATTCAATTTTCAATACTTAGTGAGGTGTCTCGATCGCACTTACCTTCAAGTATACAACAAAACGTTGAATTTTTCAACCAATTATTGTAGCCCCAACAAAATTAAATAAATATTATAAAAATAATGCAAAAAACGGTAAGTTATTACAATAAAAAACTTGATTGATAGCGCACGAATATTATTTATTACAATCACATTTATTCTACACCTTTTGCAATAACACTTTAGAAAAAACAAGAATTCATTACTTCCGTTTCCTAACGACGTTTGTACAAATTTTAATAAAAGCTGAATATTTTCTTTTGTTCATCACATCAACCGCAACCAACTTCAAGTTGTAAATAAATTTCCCAAAAATGGGAAATTACCCTAACAGCTGTTTTTCATGTCAAAATGTATCAAAAAATGAATACGCATACAAGCGCACGTAGCACGTATGTGTATGTGCATACTTTGGCATTTTTGACATTTCATTTTACTGTTGTCGCAGCTGTTTGAGATTTTTGTTTTGATTTTTCCGCAATGGGAGAATACAAAATGGACTGATAATAAATATATTTTGTTATAAAGAGAGAGAGAGAGAGAGAGAAAGAGAGCAAAAGTCTGTAATGAAATGTTTTTTAAGAAGAATGTAAGCGAAACCGAGAGCGAGAGAGAGATAGAGTATATGCAATTGTTTTTGTAATTAAGCATTGTTGTTGTTTATATAATAGAGTACCATTTTCCCAATCAACAGCAACAGTCGTGCTGTTTAAGCGAATGTGATTAGTTGTTAGTTAAAATAGATCAATTAATGTTGCTGAAATAAAAATCAAAAATATTAAAGCAAAATTAAATGATAATATTTTATGTTTGTTAATTGCTTTTGATTTTTTATACGCACAAAAATAATTGATAATGAAAATATTTTCGTATTTCTGTTCTTAATGTCGGTACATAGAAGTCAGTACAGTAAAAATACAAATGTGCTTATAAAGAGACAAAGAGAACTCTTATCATAAAATGCGTATTGCACAAGTGCTTACAATACTAAACATATTTCGAAACCAAAGGAAATATTTAATAAAAAAAAAATTATCAGTTTTACACAAAACAACAACAAATTGTGTATACATGAATGTGTGTGCTCAAGTTCGAGTGTGATATTCTCCATTTTTTTTCATTCTCAGCTAATGCGGCTTTTAGCACTTTTTAACAGTTTTGTTGTTGTTGGTGGTATTTTTTGAAGTGCCACATGTGATGGCATTTTCATAATGTGATTACATTTATACAACAACTACATATGTACGAATGTATTGACAAACGGTGTATCATCGAAGTAGTAGCCGTCACTGCAAGAAAATGTAATAATGTCTAATTACATATATTCAAATATATGAAAAGAAATTCAATTAAAACAACAACAACAAAGATCAAATTAAAAATAGTACATAAACAATTCTAATGAAAATTTCATTATAAACAAAATATAACAGCAACAACGACTTGGTACTGCAAAGTGTGCAGTAAATTTATGACATGAGTAATACTTCTACTCATAGGTACAAACGATTGTGCAGTTTGTGTAGTATAGACGATTAATCAAAATTACAACAACAACAATGGAATAATCACGAAATATCATTCAAAGAAAAAAACACAACAACAACCACAAAGGCGGCAAAGAATAAGAAGAAATAAAAACAAAAACACACCACAACACCTCATCTTATAAAGAATAACAATAGCAACCAACGACAAATAGGTAGAATTGGCAACAAAAATTTGCGTATCATTCAATGTGTATTGGAATGTACATATATAAGGGGAGGTGTGTTTGTGTGTGTGTGAATGTTGTTTGTTTCTAAACAAGAATAATAACTAAAATGGAATATTTTTAACGCATACTATATTTGCAATAGCCACAACAATACTATCGTCAACGTTAGCAACAGCAACTGTGGCAATTGTAATAGCCACAACAATTGCCCGCTGTTATATTACCTAAGACGACAATATTAAACCTACAAATGTACCTACTTCATATGCGTATCAGCCAACCAGCAGCATGTAAGTTAATCACAAGTTTGACGTTTCGATCAACTTGATGATGAGAAGGTTCGTTTGATAAGTTTTCAGAATATCATAAAACCAATAAACATGCACATGTGAAGTATTTTCAACAAAAGTAGAAAGTCAAGTCGAATCTTTCCAAAAATATCCGAAATCAAAATGTGAAATTTATATTTTTTCTCAAATATTTTGCCTATTATGCTGCTACAGTGTCACGTTCACATACAAGATGTGGCCAAAAACATTAAATATATTGTGATATCAATTAAATTTAGTCGATATATAGAGTAATTTAATTTAAATTAGCTTTCATGTGAAAAATTATTCGAATTGGCCCATCGCCACTATAAATATCGCTATCTCCCATATAAATTCGCAAAAATTACTAAAAAAAAAAAAAATAAGATGCAGAAAACTTAATAGACTACTACTACTACAAAAATTTAATATAAAATTCAACTTTTAAAAAAGATTTATTCTGATATGGGTTAAAAAAGACAAAGTTTTTTCTTTATTCTGGCATCCTATTGATGAAATTATATTTTTCAAACGATTTTTCCAACAATAAAGAAAAATAATTTAGATTCTTTCAAAATGAAACTGTATATCGTTAGCTTCAAACAGCTGTACAATAGACCGATCGAATATGAAGTGTTTTTGCAAGCTGATTTTTTGGCCGAACGTACCCGTACGTTGAAGCAAAATATTGGTCTTCTTGAGACAAAAATATCGATATATGATACTTTAAGATCGGTCTATAAATGCCAAAGATATGACGAAAATTTTAAAAAAGCGACCCCTACGTTCGGCAAAAAAATTAAACATGTTTTTTAAAGAGTTCTACTGGAATAACTAAAATACTTCCTTAGCAAACGTTTATGAATTTTTTACGAGCTTTAAATTTTTGCCATTAGAGTGGTACATTAGGGCGGTAGAAACTGATGTATGGTGGATAAATACTACAACGTGACACTTGAGGTGAATGATCTTTGGTCTTCTCGATACAAAAACATCGATATATCACACTATAAGATCCGACTGTAAATGTCAAAAAACAAAAAATATTTTTTTCGCAATCAGCTTGCAAAAATACTTCCGATTCGAAGGTGTGAGGCGCAATTTTTTTAATTTGTCTGTAAGGACGTACGGCCTACTGTACATTTCTAAAAAAAATTCAGAAATTTTACTTCGCCCTTGAATCTTTGATTGTCGGGAAGGTCATTGAAAGAAGGAAGTTTGTTTGAAGTTATTCCTTCAAGCAGAAACAAGTTTTTCATTCTTTTCATTATCTTCCGTACTTACTACTTCCCTTCAGCTAAGATCTAGTTGAGCTGCTTCTCTATCAAAGTGATATGAATCGAAAAAATTTATTTGATTATCAATTTTGTTTTGTCAATTCTCAGAAAATAGTAGCGTTGATGCCTTCGTTGAAGTCAAATATGTTAATCTGCTCAAAGTAACCACTTTTGAGAAGAGATTATAGTCCCATGGGGCTATATATTAGATGAATATTACTTTTTAGAATTTGGTCACCGAAATAGCTGATATAAATACGGTGTCTGTTGCACTGATTTAATCTCCCTATATTTTTATTTTTGTGAAAATGTTGCGGCTTTTTATTAACACTTTATTGAAACATCTTCATGCGGTCCTTTTTTCCACTGTGAGCAAAAAAAAAAGTTCTTATAACTTATCACCTGGTTATATGTAGGTAATTTTCAGTCGATAGTCAAAGAATACCAAAATTGTTTTGAGAACCAGGTTTCTTAGAAAAATATGCTTATTTTTTGGTTTTTGCTATACATTTCATTGGTAGCCCTATCTGATGTTTCTCTTAGCAGCTTGTATGGTCTCATTTAAGTTCTGTCATTCAAAATCTTATTGGTTTATATTAAAGAGGGGAATTCCTCAGAATAAAGTCCAATTCGACTTTTATATTCGCTTAGCAAAGACCTTTCAAATGAAACTATAATTTCAAGGCTTTTCGAAACTACAAATACAAATAGGTGTGCTTGCAATTTTAATTTCAAAAACAAAGAAAAACTAAAAATTCAAAACGTTTCGATTAATCAAAATTTTGATTAATTGAACAATTTGTATTTTATTAAAAATTTTGATTAATCGTATAATTAATTAATCAGATTGTGTGATTAAACGATTAATCTCAAAGTCCTTATAAATATTGTATACTTATTTCTGCTAGTTATTGTTGCGCACATTTTATATAAATAATTTTGTAAATTTAATATCAGAATTCCCATCACATAGTATTATTCATATTCCTCAGAAATGTTTTTGCTTAGTGAAAGGGAATGAACAATTTAATTCTAATATGTTACTAACATATATCTTGTCATATCTTATCAACGAATGAGTAATTAGTGATCTGACTTGATTCTCTGATATGGCGGGCACTTTGCCAAAATAATATCACAATTTTTTTTATCAAAGATTTTAATAATTTTGTTTGTTTTCCCAGTCACTAGGCATAATAAACAAATTATATGTAAGAATATAGGTCGCTTATTTACTAATTTAAGTAGATCTACTTTGAATTTGTTTTCATTACTTAAAATATAAAAATCTTTTATAAACGTATTATATGGTAATATCATCAACTTTTCAAACGAGCATACGGTATAGAGTACATGAGATGAAAAAAAGGGCAAATAGGTAGCAATACTAATAATGCCCATCAATATATACAAACACACATGCATGCAAGAGCACCGTAACACACGCACACACACACACATATACACACATTCTCTCATTCATAATAACACTTGCTTACAAATGTCATACATATATTTTGAAGCGCATTTGAATTTTTTTTTTTAGTTTTTTTTCTGTTAGAAACATTTGTTTATACACAATACCCTACATTTGGTTAATTCAGTGGATGCATGTACAACATCAATACTAAATCAATTTTAATCACGCTTTAACTAAAGGAAATTTCGCAAAATGGATAGATTTGAATTGAATGGTAATCGAATTATTTTATATGTAGACTATCGGAAACTATTTCAAAATAGTATTGTATATTTTTAGAAATCAAAAGTACTGAAGTGACGTAGTTGTAGACTAATACAAATTAACTAATTAATTTATATTGCTGTATACTAATTATTTGTTAGCTTAGCTAGCTTAGTTAGCTTATTTGTTATATTAGCGTTAACTGCTTGTTTGGGCACAAAAAAGTAACTAGAGCTCACTAACACATATCAGGGGTCCGAAGTAGTCACATATTTCCAATGTAAATATCTTATAGTGAAGACAGTGACCCTATTGATGAGAAAGTAACACCAATCGTTCTTTTTGTAAATAAATTTGTGCCGAAAGATCATGATATTGGCATGTTAATTGATATGAAACCTATTATCATATTTAACCGGTCCACGCAGTCGAAATATTGGCGCTATTGCTGAAGGCATGCAGGTTGGGAAAAAGTAAATCCATTCCACAGCCAATTAAATGCTACTTTGGTTCCGCCGATTCCATTCCGTTATTTTCGACGTTGCCAACAGCTTACAGTTCAACAACAATTCCACTGTTTGATTAATTAGAAGCGGCCAAAATTAGCTGCCACCATGTCTACGTTGGACATTTTGATTGATTTTTTTAATTGATGCACTGAGTTAATTTTTTTATTCATGCGATCACTTTGGGTTATCTCGGGACCAATGAATTTCTTTTTCCCACCTCAAATATAAGTTAAATAAATATGTGACACTTACAAGACCCAAAGGGCTCTTTGGCCGAACTTGTCTTCCATTATTGTTGTGCGTGTTAAATTTTGGATAGTATTAGAAGTTTTAGCCGCTTCCGAATGGCAGACCTCTTAAGCCATCACTTGTCACAGAGTTCATTTAGAAGCTTTTCCATGGAAATTTGATACTGCTGGAAGAATTGCCAATTGATTGGCGACAGATGGGTACGGTTCGAAAGAAAAACCTTTTCAATATCAATTGTTTTTTATGCTTCAGCCGGGGATTGAACCCACGATCTACAGATCAGAAGGGCAACACACTAATGCTACGGCACCCAAAAATATTGTCCCACCACCAAATATTGTACTATATATGCGATGCTCCGTACATAATTTGGGGACACGTATCTAATATGAATATACCAAATAATGTCACTAAAATAAAAGTCTCCGCGGTTTTTTTATTACTAGATGGTATTGATGTCCATATATTGATTTGAAAATGAATGAAATATCTGAAGAAATACTATAAACTACTTTTATCTATAAAAAAAAAAAATAATACCGGTTTACGATGAGAATGCTGAGGGTGAGAGCAAACCCAGGAGTGGTTTGCGCGATTCCGTTCCGGAAATTTCGAGTAACATGCTACGCATGGTCGCACGATATTTGGATGCCACATGAATTGACGCAAAGAAATTTGATTGACCGAATAATCTCAGCGAAATGCTGCTGAAATGCAACGAAATCGAAATATTTTTGAAGCGAATCATTACGGGCGATGAAATATGGATTAAATGTGATAATTCAAAGCAAACAATCATGATCAAAGGCCGGTGATCCTCCACAAACAACTCCAAAGCCTGGGTTGACAGCAAAAGAGGTTATGTTGAGTGTTTGGTCGAATTGGAAGCGAATTGTCTATTACGAGCTGCTATAACCTGTAGAAACGTGAAATTCTAGCCTCTATTGCTCTGCTACTGCTCTCGATTGCTTGAACGAAGCAATCAAGGAAAAGCGACCACAATTCCATCATGACAATGCCAAGTCACACACATCTTGATGACTCGGAGCCAATTGACGGAACTTGTTGGGGAAGTTTTGGGACCATGCACCATCTGACTACCAATTGTTTCTGCAAAACTCTCTTAATGGTAAAAAAAAAAATTGGCCCACCAAAAAAACCGCTGAAAAACACTTGACCACGTTTTTCGCCCATAAACTACAGCAATTCTATACCGATGGAATTATGAAGTTATCCAAAAAATGAAAAATGGCATAGATAATAATGGCCAATATGTACTGGATTAAAATTGATTTTTAATAAAGAAAATTTATGTTCAAAAATGTATCAAAAACCGAGGATACTTTTTAAACTACCCAATACTTGTATTTTTAGTTTTATTCTGTACATAAACTAAAAAAGAATTAAAGATATGAGTTTCATCATGAGATTACATATGTATAAGGTAGATTTATATCTGAGAATAATAAGCATAATTTGCATATCGAGTTGTAGCATTCTTGCAGCTTGTGAGCGATATATTTATAGCTCTTTTGATGAACCTACAAGACCGCATAATTTTATTTTTATTATATTTAATTTTGTGTTGCCTTATTTCAACATATTTGCTTCATTTCCATAATCATTTATATTTGACTACAATTTGAATTAAAATTTGAATTTAAATTCCATTTATTTCTCATACGCTCGTATAGCAGTATGCTAATGCGTAAATAATATGTATATACTTAGTAGGTAGGTATTTAGAAGTAGTTTGTAGTTGAAATTGATTTTTTAATGTAATTGACGTCTATATGATGATAAAAAATTTAACACTTATTCATTTAACTCACTCATGGTGATTACCTGACATTCTTATACAATATTTATACATATGTATATAGCAGTATGATGATAAGTATTTTAGAATTCTATTGTATAAGTACTATATACTATATACCAATATTAAGTGGTCGATAAAGTACCTGACATCGCTGAGAATATCATATATATTATTTATGATATTTTTAATAGAATCAATATAATATGATTTTAAACAAATTTTACGTCATTTGATGTGTGGCATGATTAGTTATAAATAAATATTGTATTTCAATTAAATTCTATAAATGGTTAAAAATTATAATATTGTTTTAAAAGTAATTTGTTACTCAGTCATGCCTCTTTTATTCGACCTTCTAATCTTATTTTGATAATATGTATACATATGTACTTAATAAAAAATGCTATTTGAGCACGAATTCAGATATGAATTGAAATAATCACATAATACATTTATTGTGTACCTACATAATATGCATGTATTATATATATTATATCTGCTTTGTGTAAATATTATATATTGCCTATACTCGTGGGTACTATATGGAATATGTATTGAAATTGTACATTGTAATTGTATATTTATAAGCAGTAACGACCTTGTCTTTTGTCTACAATTTTGCATAATTAATATACGAGTACTTATATACCTATAGTATGTATGTATATGCATGCACATGTGATTATAAGTACCTACATACATATATAGAATATAATCAACGTTTTATTTTCTCTCGAACTTGGAGATTATAAATGCATACAATACCTTGATATCTACATAAACATGCTCTTATATACATGAGCTCTTTAACATTGTTTACTGACCGGTACAACTTTGCATATGAATACAAGACATACAATAGTATATTCATAATAGCAAAGACACAAACCACTTTGATATAATAATACGATTGACGGGTCACGATTGATAGTCATAAACGACGATATGCTCGTATGTGAATGTTTATGATGACTAAAATATATTATTTATCATGGAAAAATACAAGAAAAAATAGCTATGAATATATTATTAGAATAATAATAGTTTACTTATCACAGAAAAATACAAGAAAATGTAGGCTTGATTATGAATGCGACTCAATAAGTGAGAGTACCAAACACAGTTCACGCAGTCACTATAATACCACCACGGTTCTCGTAAATGCAACAATATTCTTAGGGATTGTTGTCTTTATAATAAAAGGGTGTACTTTGGGTGTCCAAAGAATAGAGTGGATTTCACGAAAATATATGATTGCAGGACAAGTTGTTGGCAAGCAATATTATTTGAGTATTGTGCAACTTTTGCCAGAAACAATTCGCAATAATGGACCAGATGTATGGGCAGTAATGATTTTGTATCACAATAAATTGATTTTTCGGGAACATTTCGGCATAACTTAGACTTATATTGTTTCGCAGCGACGAAATTCCCCTGATTTAGTACGGTGTGAATTCTGATTACTACTAAACGGTCGTAAAATCACGTAAAATAATGGTAAAATCACACATTTTAAAAGTTGACGAAACAATTTCAAAAGATTCAAAAGAATTAGCTCCTCTGAATAATTAATGAATATTTTCACGAATATTTACTGCATGCAAATATCAAATTGGGGAAAATAATTTGCTTTTGCGCTAGATTTTTTTGGTATTTTCGATGTTAAAGGTGCTCTTTGTAGATGTAGGCTCATCATCAAAAATTTCGATAAAATCATAGAAATAATCGATATCGGCCGGCATTTTAGTAGTCGTTACATCGCCCAGGAGGATCGAACACTAACCCATTTTAAACGATCAACATAAATATGGATTAGAAGTATGTTGCCAAATTTTACAAATTTAAATTTTAAGCCTGGAACTCTGAATTTCCACATCTTACAAAAACAACCAATGTCATAGGGAGAGTAATACCTTTATGAATAAAAATTAAAGACTAGTTATTTTTCTTTTTGTGGCTATTATTTAGTCATCTAAAAGTCTCATATAATCTTCGTAGTAAACGGCTTCTTTATGTTCATACTTTTCGTCGGTACTTTCGCACTGACCCTTTGCTGTCCCGGCTACCAGTCCGGAGCCGAATGTAGCTGAAACTGGTAGTAGTTTCGGCTACGAGGTCTTACCAAAAGACTTTAAATTTGGTACCACGGGTGATCAGGTTGGAATCCCTCCAACCTGATCGTTGGGAACGGCCCTTCGGGAAGGTTTTCGTGGTGGCTGAGGTAACCCAAAGATACGCGGGTAGAGTTTTCTATGTCACACGGTGTGGGTACTCGATGTGGAGTTGCATTGCAACCAGGGTGCTGACCCCTTAGATCAGAAGAGGTTTTAGATGGGCCTCGATCCAAACCAAGGAGGGTAGTACGTCCATTCAACGTGCCCCAATTGGTACCGTAGGATACTGGAGGTTGGACTCAGATTTTCCACTCCTACGGGGCGCCTATCAACGCTTCAAATTGATACACATGCTTTGGGCGTCATGAGATAAGGCCATCACTTGCAGGTGCTCACGATAAACACAGCGACATTTTCTGACCCTTTGCTGAAAATATGTCGCAAGAGTTGGCGAACCTAAGGGAGGAATTTAAGGTGTTTTCCTAGGTGTACTCTAGCTCTTATTGTAAAAGAATATATTATTGGATCTCAGATGTCAGAAGCCCTGAAGAATATGTCAAACAAATTAGCCATTCGACTTGGTCGACTCTTGGTCTTCCTCTTACCTCTTTCTGACTTTTCATTGTTTGGCTTTTGTGGTCGGTCAACAACATATGGTCGAGTACTTTCAAAGTTACTTTCAGGAACACTTTTGGGAGTACTAGGCACAACAACAACTCCAAACATACATGTAAGCCATTTTTCATTTTTCAGGAAGTTTTCTATGACTTCCATTCCACTTTGCGGATGGTTTTAAACATACAAGTCGAACTTTTTCTAATAAGTGCTTTGAATTTTATATTAAAAAATTAAAAACATCCTCTCTTTATTGGCTTCTTCCGATGTGGGTTGGATACTACTAGATTGTGAATAAAATATTCTTGTAGCTTTTTTAAGTAACATAAATTAGCCGTATTTCCTTTCAAATTGATTTCTGAGTGCCGATTTAGGATCTGAAGCCAGAACTACTATGGGACTTCACGTTCAATGATTGAAGCATTGAAGCTAAGTTATCCACAAAGAGTTCATCAGAAAAATGGTTGAAAACTTTTTAAAAAATCTAAATTATTCTTTGAATGATGTGTTTTGTTGAATTTATGAACAAACAATTTTTACTAACCTCATTCAGAACACCTGTCCGCAATAAGTTGTTGTTAAAGAGCACTAGTTTTTTTTTAATTTCACATATTTTCATTATTGAACTACTAAGTGTCAACATACATATTTGTTTTTATATTTTAATTCGTCATACAATCCATATGTTTAAACTGATAAGGGTGGCCTTATCATCGTAATTATTAATTTCTCATTGAATTTCTCTCTCCAAAACATTACTCATTAATCCATTAAAAATCGCCGTTATCATTTCATACTTGTAATCACTATGTAATTGAAACGCACTGCTCCAACTCTGACTATCTCTCCTTCTACGTAACTCTCACTCTCTCTTTATACATTCAACAAGATAACGTAAAATTTAACGCAAGTAAAACTATAATTTTCACCTCGTATTGAGTTGATCAATCAATGGCAATCAATGTACTTAATCTAAAAGTTAGAGTTGAATAGCTGATATAACGAAGAGATAGCTAAAAATAATATGTATAAATGTATAGGGCCCACGTAAATTATGGCCAAATGTTTTATTCCTACATACGTACCTACGTAATGCGTTATCAAAATACTTATCTTATGTGATATTAATTTAATTATTTGACACACGTGCAAATTTCTTGAGCTAATATGCAAATAAGAAACTTAAACAAAATTATAAACGATGAATTAAGTAAACGCATAGATGAATGGACGAAAGATGTCAGTAGGAAATTTGAAATAAGTAGCTTTGAAGGAAATGGGAATCTGGTTACGGATGTCCAGAGTGTACTGAGCCTATGGAGGGAACACTTCTCCACGTTACTGAATGGCGATGCTACGAACAATTCCGCCAGTGGTGGAGAATGCCCGATAACCCCAATTACAGATGATGGTGTTGATGTTCCACCACCCGACTATGACGAGGTTGAAACGGCCGTTTTAAGGCTGAAGAACAACAAAGCTGCAGGTGCTGATGGCCTGCCTGCCGAGTTGTTTAAGACCGGAGGCGATGACCTGCTCACCCGCATGCACCAGCTCATAAGCAGAATATGGTCGGATGAAAGCATGCCTGATGATTGGAGGCTCAGTGTTCTCTGTCCTGTACATAAAAAAGGAGACCCCACAATTTGCCCCAACTACCGTGGAATAAGTCTCCTGAGCATCGCGTACAAGGTTCTATCGAGCGTACTGTGTGAAAGGTTGAAGCCTATGCTCAGCAACCTGATTGGACCTTATCAGTGTGGCTTCAGACCTGGTAAATCCACCATCGACCAGATTTTCACACTGCGCCAAATCCTGGAGAAGACTCAAGAAAAACAGATCGACACACACATTTGTTGATTATAAAGCCGCTTTCGACAGTCCGGTAAGGGATTACCTCTACGCAACAATGTCTGAGTTCGGTATTCCTGCAAAGCTCATTCGACTTTGTAGAATGACACTGCATAACTCCCGTTGTGCAGTGAAAATTGGGAAGGACCTCTCCGCACCGTTTAATACCGAACGGGGTTTCAGACAAGGTGATTCGTTATCGTGCGACTTCTTCAATCTTATTATGGAGAAAATAATACGAGCTGCTGATCTACGACATAATGGCACTATCTTCAACAAAAGTGTCATGCTGTTAGCGTATGCCGACGATATTGACATAATCGGCATGAACACGCGAGCAGTCAGTGCAGCATTCTCAGAGTTGGAAAGAGAGTCGCGTCGGATGGGTCTCACGGTGAACGAGGGCAAGACGAAGTATCTAGTGTCAACAAACAAAGAGTCCCGGCGTCTTGGACAGCACGTCACTGTTGACAACTACGCTTTTGAAGTAGTAAGGGACTTTGTCTATCTTGGAACCAGCATTAACAGCAGTAATGACGTCAGCTTGGAGATCATGCGTAGGATAACTCTTGCTAACAGGTGTTACTTTGGGCTGAGTAAGCAATTGAGAAGTCGAGCCCTCTCTCGAAGAACGAAAACTACACTCTACAAGTCTCTCATCATGCCTGTCCTAACATATGGCGCTGAATCCTGGACAATTTCCACCTCGGATGAGCGAATACTTGGAGTTTTCGAGAGAAAAGTCCTACGCAAGATCTTTGGACCTATTTGCGTTGGTGGCGAGTACCGAATAAGGTACAACCATGAGCTGTACGAGCTGTATGCCGATATTGACATAGTAAAGCGCATCAAAATCCAGCGGCTGCGCTGGCTAGGTCATGCCGAGCGAATGGAAGAACACGCTCCAGCTAAGAAGGTGTTATATTCGGAACCCGCTGGAGGACGACGCAGAAGAGGAATACCAAACCTCCGGTGGAAAGACCAAGTACTGGAGAACCTGACGGCGCTTGGAATTTCTAACTGGCGCTAGCTAGCGAAGAACAGAGATGGCTGGCGAAGCATGTTATTTTCGGCCTAAATCGATATTCGGTTGTTATGGCCGCATAAGTAAGTAAGTAAGTAAGTAACTTTGAAGGAATATTTCAAATATTTCTTCATGATTTGGAAAAAGAATAGAAAAAAGAGAAAATACATATAATTGAAATAATATGTATAAATATATAGGGCCCACGTAAATTATGGCCATATGGCCAAAAATAAATTAATTACAATTCATATATAAGATTTTAAACATCACTTACAAATACATATAAGGTCTATTAAAAAGAAATCCATTATTTTAGCATTAGATTGAAGATTTTATTTAACATAGTTAAAATGATCCGATTTAAGTCAAATATGCATCGTTTTGTTCGACAACTTGTTGCCATTTTGAAGGTAATTTCATAATGCCACTCTCATAGAAACCCTCATCCCTATTGGCAAAAAACTGGGGCAGTCGATTTTCACAAGCTTCTCTTGAGGCGAATTTTTCACCAGCAAAATCATTCGCCATAGACAGGAACAGGTAGTAATCAATTGGTGCTAGGTCCGGACTATAAGGTGGATGAATCTACCAACCAAGCTCCCGGTGCGTCTGGCAAGTTACAATCGATGTGTGTGGCCTGGCGTTGTCCTGATGGAACACAATTCCTCTCCTATTGGCCAAAGCTGACCGCTTCTGGGCGATTTCATCCTTCAGACGGTCCAATTGTTGACAGTACAGGTCCGAATTAAGAGTTTGGCCGTAGGGGAGCAGCTCATAGTAGATTATTTCCTGCCTATCCCACCAAACACTTAGCAAAATGTTCCTGACCGTCAATCCTGGCTTGGCTACCGTTTGCGCTGGCTTTTTAGAAGCTTTTTCCAATCGCTCGATAAGACCGAGTGAGCACAATTGCTGGATTAGTACTTAGCAATGTCAATATCGGCATACAGCTCATTTTAATACCTTATTCGATATACTCCATCAACACAAATAGCTCCATAAATCATGTGTAAGAAAGCTCAGAGCAACATTTCACCCGAAGTGGGAAGTGTTAAAGCTTCCGTACAATATATAAGTAGAGGCATAATAATCGACTTGTATCGTAGAGCGTCGTTTTTATCTTCGAGAGAATCTCAATCGCTTACTTAACCCAAATTAGCATCTGATTCCAAGAGTGATCCTCGCTTATCTCCAAGCTGACCTCATTTCTAGTATTTCCAACATAGTAGGCAGTTATTTCATTAATTTCAGGTAATTTATATAAAAACCGATTAAAATGAAATAAATAAATAATGTCTAAAATCGTGAGACAGAAACTGTAGAGGTTTTCGAAAACATTTTTTAAGGAAATACTGCCAAAAAGTGATAAAGAAAATCTATTAATTTTAATCGGTTGCAACGGATGAGGCACATAATTGATTTAAACATTACGAAATTACACAAAACAGCTTACAGCTTTTCTACATTTATGTTTGACAGTTGTCAAATGACGGGTCGAAGGTCGAAATTTATCATAACCTGTGATTACTTAAACGATATATGTTGGGAAATGATAGAGCTTCAATGAAAGAAATGAATTAATTTATGTTTGACAGTTGGCAAATGACAGGGTTGCAATTTTGAAACTAAAAAATTAAGAATACAAACGCATTTGAGAGTAGTTGAGTAGTTCGTAACCAGTTATAGTACATTGTACGAGTAGTAGTCATTAAAGTTTACAAAATATTTAATTTAGCATAAATTAATTAATATATTAATACAAAATATTTTAATATTTAATATTAACTCTTTATCTTCTAAAAAAAAAAAAAAAAACAATTTACTATAAGCAACTAGTTCTAAAACTAATGACGTATATTGTTTTATTTGAGGAAATTTCCAATTTGGGTGAGGCTTCTGAAATTGCTTGCCTTTTTACTTGGCATTTATTCATATGTACTTTGTCATAAAGAAGCTTGAACTAAATAAAATTGATAATGCGATAAGTAAATGTGCTTAAGTACGCTACACTTGATCTTATGAGATCTCTATAAAAATGAAATTCAGTGATGTATTTAATATTAGAATTTATATTAGAAGAAGCTCTTTGAATTGATGTTTCCAGTCTTAATTGCACTTTATATTTATTTGTATTTTGGATGATTTAATCATTTGTCTTGTGTTCGAATTTAGCTTTACTACAACGTAAATAATATAAAAACAAACAGAAAAGAGTCCAGACAAATAAAATACCGCTGATACAGTTCATATGCCCAATAGGACGAATACAAATGATGATAATATTAAATACAATGTGAATTGTTCAGTTGATAATCAAACTTACAACAGTAAAGAGCATTGAAGTTAATATTGGTTTTTAGAGATTCTTCTTTTGTTTGTGTAAAGTTTTTAAATTAAAATCCATCAAAATGATTTATAGAACAATAAATATGCATGTTAAAGAGTATAATTTTGAAGGTACATATAAACGAGTAGTTTTGTATTTCATTAATTTGTTTGGTGTCCGTTTTTTCACTTTGCGAAAATTTCTAAATGCAACAATTCTAATTATATTCTTGTTTTATTTCTCCTCATTACAGAGACGCACAAAATGCATGGCGTCAAACGTGTGCTCATCTTTTGCATACTCATTGTCATATTGCCGGCAACATTAATCATTGTGCCATTGTATTTGCGTAAGACCGTCTTTGCCGATGTTACATATCCGGTGGCTGAATCCGATATCATTGAAATTCGTGATGGTATCTCATCGATATTTTGCCAACAGCATTCGCTTCGCATGAGTACGCATTTCAATGCGTTCCAATTGCGTAGTCGCCCGGAGATCTCAACAAATCACAAGCATATCCGTTTGAAGAAATCTATGACACTGCCCGACGATACTTTGGAATATTGGGGTTTCTATTTGCTAAAGGGTGCTCAGGTGCATTTGAAATTTTGTTCACGTTACGATGGTTCACGAATACTGGTGGTGAAGGGACAACGTGAATTGAAGACATGCGGCCTATTGGAACATAATAAAAATAAATTGGATGCAAATCTAGCACAAGGCCACGAGCAGGTTAAGGTATTTTTTGAGGATATTACCGAAATTGTTGAGAATGATGTTAAACATGGTGTCGCAAATGATGACATGGAACATGAAAATCATGGTGGTGAAGATATCGACGAAGATTTGAATGGCAATGATGTCACTTCAGTTGGACATAATATAAATTCACGAATTGCATTAGATAGTCATACTGTAGAGAATCAGACGAGCACTAGTCCGACACCAATGGAGTCCACAACGAAACGAAGAAGACCAAAAGAATATCGGAAAAAATTAAAAAAAGGTACAGCACATCACAAAGTCGATGAGACATCATCAACAACAACAACAACAACAACAGAGTCATCGATCATTGTCGATAACAATTCAACAAGCATTGAAATTATGGAAGCTGCAGAAACAGCTGCATCGGATGCACAAAACATTCGACGCCAACGAAGACATCAGCAGCATCAACATAAACATCATGCTGAAGATGCGGCAAATGACGAAGCATTTCGTGAGAGGCATCGTATTGAACACGAGCGTCGTAAGCAAGTCGTGTACGATCAACTGTACAAACCACGCAAGAAACGCGAGCATGTCTACGATCGAAAATATAGTCATGGTGGCAATGCAGTCAATTTTACCGAAACCGATGAATCCAATTCGATATCAAGTTTCGAAAATGGCCTTTTCGACTGTTATAACGGTGCTATTCTCCTCGCCGAAGGATTTCCACCATCGGCCGATTGTTTGAATGCACATTTCCTCGAGAACGGATCACATCGTATGCTCTCCAAGCATGAAGTTTCCGAAGATGGCTACTACTATTACATATTCTATAGTGATAATGATCTGGTACGCAATGATATACATGCCATCTTCGATATATACAAGCCAACATTTCAATATTCGAATTTGAGTGATTCAGAGGGGTGCGTCAATGCTACCAATTGTACATTTCCCATTGGTTTTCTGTCCGATGAAATTGTCGTTGTTGAAGTGCCAACACGTGATGGCATCGAACATGAGGAGGATGATATTACTTATTTGATCTCAACATGTCATCCGCGCACCGAAGTATATGCAATATTTCCAATTACTGTATTACTACTAATATTGGGCTGCTCCTTTTTATAGTTAGCATTAAGTGAAGGTGAAGTGAGGTGAAATTGTATACATAGCATTGCGTGTATTACTTTCATTCGTATTATGATTAAGAGTACCTTTGTACTATACTATATATGCTATAATATAATGTAATATTAATTAATCTATGTAACATGTATGTATTTAATAAGCTTATACGAGTATTAAGTCTAATGTACAATATTGTGTAGGACGACTATCGACTATAACTAGTTATCGATAGTATGAATTAATACATTTTATATTGAAAAACTAGGTAATATCACAAAGACAATGTATAAAATTATATTAAATATACTCAACTATATAGTATTCAAATATTTAACGCCTTATAGAAATATATTATACTCTATGTAAATGATTTTTGTTTTTTTTTTTTTTTTGCTAACAATTCGAATTAAACAATACTACATAGATGTATATCGATAACTATCGAACTATCAATTTATTTTGACAGCTTGTACCAAAACTCGTTTTATATAAATTGTAATTTTATGTAAAGCAAATCATATCTATAGTAGAAAACAATTATTTACCTGATGACAAAATTTATGAAATAATAAATTAATTAGTCATAAAATATAGTCGATATACTAAGCATAATTAAATAAGCGATATATGTATGTACTATATATTTTTTGGGCAAATTTTATAATCAATCTGTATATAAGTAATTTATTTAATTAAAATTTATATAAAATAATATTTTAGTAAAGATTAATCAAATAAAAAAAAAAAACACTGACTTTATGTGTGATTCTTAATGTTAGTAGAGAAAAGAAGAATGATATTACAGCCCTATATTGGAATTATTCATCACTCAAATGGTATCTCTAATTGTTGAGCATTAAGTAAATCTAGTAAAACAAATCTCGTCAAATAAATCAATGTTTCATAATCGGAAATTTCCATTTGTTGATCATTCGAAAACCAATTCTTTTGGTAAATTTTAGCCCGTTTGATTCAATCAAGAAATTTTCAATCAAATTTGT
Source organism: Megamerina dolium (assembly GCA_963854835.1). Taxonomy (NCBI): domain Eukaryota; kingdom Metazoa; phylum Arthropoda; class Insecta; order Diptera; family Megamerinidae; genus Megamerina; species Megamerina dolium. The sequence goes on along the minus strand of OY978529.1, from coordinate 1,602,046 downwards.
ACACAACGATAAGACCTTAGTGCCATGATTTCTGACGATAGATTAATTGACGTGACTGAGCTTAAAATCAATAGAAGTGATTTTAATGTATTACATTTTTAAACTTTTCAAACAATATTGCATACTTTTTTTTCACTTTTCTTCAAAATAAAATTTTCTGAGATCAAAATTTCATAAAAATGCAGAATCATAGACTGGAGGGGTAATAACTTCCTGCAGATAGCAATAAGTAACAGCCTATAGGGCAAAAACAAACAAAAACTTGAAAAGTAAGACCCTTCACCATCGATTGAAACCATCCACCAACTGTTTATCCAACTTCGGTGCGGTCATACCAGCACAAGTGACGTCGTTCACCGAATTAAGGTCACCATTGAATTGAAACCGAAAAAATTCAAGGTCATGGCGATAGTTTTTTTTTTGGTATCCGCACGATGTCATTTACACCGATTACAATATCGATGATTATGTAGATGGAATGAGTTTGAAGCAACTGCATTCGACGAGGAAATAAGCTCTCTTCCACCAGGACACAAATTTGCAGTGAAATTTGCGAAATTGTATGAATTAGGTTACAAAATGTTCCGTCGTTTAGCATATTGTCGAGATTTATAACTCCTCCGATTTTTCCAGTTTCTAAACATGATAAAATGGCGCTGCGGTAAGAGTGTTTGGTCGAATAAAAATGTCATCTCTGAAACAAACGCCTATTTTGATGGCCTCGAGAAATTGGATTATTTGGATGATATTAAAAATTGGAAAATTGTTCGACTAATTGTATCGGGCTAAAATTTGAAAAATAAAATTATTTTCTACAGCGGTGAAGCGAAATGTCATAAATTAATTTAGAAAACAATTATTAATGGATTAAAGGTAATTTTCTGCATATGATGAATTTTACATGATTGATTTTAAAGAAAATTAAATCATCTAATATTCTATATCATGAAATAGACCATGAATTGAACATTGACGAGAGAGAAAACTAAAAAACATTGACAGCAAACATTGTAAATATCCGAAAAGGATTTTTGTACTATTCACAATGATTTTATTGGGTAACTGTATATTCGAATTGAAATAATATTCATAAATGAAAGTAGAAACATTATAAATTAAATTGATTATAAAATGCCATAAAGTACTTGAATTTATATTTCATAATGTTATTGTGAATAATCTAATAACAAATATAGTGGCATGTTTAAAACAAACAAAAAATGTCTCTCTTATGGGAATACTGCATACGTATATACATTTTATATACATATGAACCCTACATTCAATGGTAAATTATAGGTCATGGTTACCTTGCTTATTAGAGATTCACATATTTTCATTGAATGAAAATTCATGATTCAAAATTTTGATTAAACATATATTTTTATGTAGAACTATTGTAATTATAAATTAGACTATACATATTATTGTTCGCAATTTTTATTTAGGTGCCTACTCAACAAAGCGTAAATATTTTCCACAAAATAGAAAGAAAACAATAATATATTTGTTATATTCATTATTGTATATTGTTTATTCACAAATTATTAACTCTAAAGTATTGTACACATAAAAATAAACAAATACATTGAGAGTTTGATATATATTTGTTCCTTTCAAAAATCCCTTTTTAATTTATTTCCATTCGTCAATTCGATCAAATTTGTTTAAAATAATTTTTGCTATATTAAATCATGTATATGTATATAATCAATTTAATTATAACATTCTATATGCAAATATATACGAACGCTTATTGATCAAAACATTCAAGCTGCCAACAAACAATCAATAACAATATACAAATAATAACATAACCTTGTATAGCGCCTTCTACATATGAATAGGGTTGTATTTATTCTTATCATTTACACCAATTACATGTGTATGCATATATTTCTGCATATAAACAAACATACATAGATATATATATATGTATATGAACACCGTACTGTATTATATATACACTTATGATTGATGGATGGTAATATTAATATATTGCATGTGTGATGATGTGCCATAGCATGACTATGAATGAGTTTTTGGGGCCTTAGTAAATTACAAAACAATGGTACAAAACGATTAAATTAGTTAATATTAACAAATAACTGAAAACTGTTAATAACATGCTGCTGTTAATAAAATTACACCACATAGAAATAATAATATTCACCACAACCAGAATTTCTCTGTTAATATAATTTTCTCTCATTTACTCAAGATGTAATTATGTCCAGCACTAACGTACCAAAATGTAAGTACACTGTAAAAATATATTAGACTTACTGCGAAATTACAGCATAATTTTTTCGACATTAATGCATGCCTTAGACAAGCCTAACATCAGATAATTTTTGAGCCGTATTACAAAACAATGTTTGCCGTAAATGGGAAAAAAGAGTATCTGTTTCATATTTATTCATATTTGATATATTCTGTTATAACTGAAGATATAAAAACCTAAAACAACAAACAAATTGATTAAAACAAAATGTTCACTTATTAAAACCCAGGTCATCATTTTTATTGGAGTGAATTCTTGAAACTGTCGTTGTAAAGATCGAGTTACAAGTCAAGAAAAATTGGAATTCATTTAAGCTAAATATCCACCGATAAGACACAAAAGAGATCATCATTTTTGAGATTATTCCGAAAGTGTCGATATCTTCAAAATATAAAAATTTGAGTGAGTTTTTCATAATTTTTCGTTATCGCTCACTCTAAAATAAAAAAACCATTATTAACGTACTTAAAAAAATATATGTATATAACAAATTTCGAGGAAATCGAGAAAAGAGAAAATATATTGGGTTAGGATACATCCATTTATGAAATTGGCAGATACTTAGCTGCCAAGCCAATAGATATTAATTTCAGAAAAATTTTCACCGTTGAAGATCAAACCAGAAGATCATACTATTAAAACCTTGAGATTATAACGAAGCTGTGGATGACTGGAAACTTCATCCCTATGGTAGACTTTAGTGGTTATTGTTTTTTGCCACTGAAATGTTCTAAGAGCTAAATGTAGTAATGAATTTGGTATCGAATAATATTGGTTGCCTTCCCTTCGTTATGTTAAATTTTCAAATCAATTAGATATATAATTACAAAATTGTTACCACCTCAATCGTTGCTTAGGCCGATGTTATGGAGACGGTCATAAGATCGTAGATCACGGTAGTGTTATGCTCAATCTATTTCTCTTTTAATATATGTCTTATGATGGGCGATTTTGTTTTTTGTCGTTTTTTTTACTGAAAAGCTATATTCTCCCAAATTTTAAATTTGCATTGAAAGCCAACATCGTTATTCGCTTGTTATTATATTGTTATTTTAAATCAGCATATTTACATAATATCTTCAATTTATGCATTTACGCTCTTCTTTCCGATGAATATCAAATAAATTTGCAAACTAGATATCTACTTGGGATTTCATAATTTACATTTGTTTTTCGGATATATTGTTATTTCCCCCATGGATGTGTTTAGTTCGCTCTCTTAATTGCTTGCTCACTTCATTAATTCACTCATAGGGGATGATTGTATTTTTCACGGATGTCAAAGCTAGACAAAATCATCTGCTCATTTTCACCAGTTCCTCTTTATACCTCAAATACACACATGAATTATATTTTATTCATATTTTTTCCATATGTCACACAACTATCATCCGGTAATATAATACACAATATGAGAAATATATACCTAGAACATACCACCTATGAGAAAATAGAAAATCTCCCTATTTCCTATGAGTTCATGAACCGTTTTATGACATGAGTTGCACATAGTGCACAACAAACATGGGATAGAGAAACAACAAACACAAAACAAAAATAGCAACAGCACCAACAACAACAAAAGTAACCGAATCCGATATAGGAAAATAACAGCTGTGCACATTTGAGGGAGCAAATGCATTCGACAAATATTCTCTTCAATTCAAATTCGTTGTGAGAATTCAGGCGTAACAGTTAAATACAATGTATACTCGTATGTAAAAACTTCGCAATGTATGCTCAATTTTATATTACAATTGTAGTTGTTTCTACGTATGATTGAATTGAAACATTTTCTCTCTGTTATGAATATATGAGTAGATATAATAATAAATATGAATGGTGGTTGTTAGCAATCACTCATCATTAATATAATTTTATTAATGAAGCTGATAATGACGATTATAGAAATTGTGGTGGTTGCTATTTGTGCCAGCTGATTAAAACATGGCCCAGCACAGCCGTAAGGTAAATTGGCTCTTTTGACTCATTACAGTAAAATTGGAAACTTGATTGCTCTTTAAAAACCAATTCAAATCAAGAACAAATCCATAACAAATCGCAATAGTACCACTAAAATATTTTTCGAAATAAGGAAATTTCATCAAAATGAATAGAATAAATAAATAAATAAATTTTTTTTATCTACAATTTTGCCTCTGATCTTTTTGGGACATGCACGAAAATTCCAATATTGTTGTATAAATTATTGGGTGTGTATTAATTTAAAATGTCAGCAAGTACTAAGGAGGCAGTTTTATAATAGCTTTTCAGAGCTTATACTATAATTGGGTTCACGTGGGAAACCAACATCTTAAACCACTTAACTTGTTTATTGTTGTTGTTGTTCGGCTCTGGTCATTTCTTTCTAGAGCAGCAGTGAAGTAAAGTATATATTTTTAAATGCTCGTTTACAATATTTCAAAATATGTATGATTAAATGTTGTTTTTTTTCCAATTATTAAAAATAATTTGTAATTCTTTGTCTGCAAAACTCTTGTGACGCGATTTGTTCAGTATTGTCACAATGTTCATTTTGCAAATATTTTTGGGGACATTTTTTCTATCGAAAGAATTGCAAATTACTTGCCGACGAAATGTGGGAATTCGAATGAATACTTCCATTAGAATATTAATAATTCGTGACACCACTGTACTTAATATCTACACATGTGCATAACACATAAACACTCAGAAGTATGTAAAAAAAAAACTTAATCTGGTGGTGAGTGAAAATTGGCACATGCCTCCTATCGGCATTATTATGATGTCGTTCGCATACGAATCATTTTACCGAACAAAGCATATTTGACAAACGGACAAACGATTTGTGGTGGTGGTTGGTCGGTTAGTGTTGAGTGTTAACGGCTCGGAGAGTGACATATTTGAAAATGTTGTGTGAAAGCAGCAGGAGTATTCAATGAGTGAGTGTGTTGAGTGTAAAATAAATTATTTTGTATTGTATTTACATCAATAACAATCAAAAAACGAATAAGAATAGAAACGCACAAAAAATGCCAAGGAAGTAAAAATTTTGAAAAATACTAAAAATATAAAAGTACATATAGAGTGTGTGCGTGTTTGTGTGTGCGGAAGAAAATAAAATTTATAAATAAGAATTTATTTAAAAATATAAAGTTTATCAAAGTATTTGATACAAAACGAAAAGGGGCAGGAGACAAGTAAAGCATATTGTAGTGACATAGAAATACAAATTCAATGCGCGATTGTCTGTTTTGTGTTTTCATTTACAATATTTTATAGTAGGTACATACATACATACATATATGTACCTATGCATTTGTGAATTCAGTAATCCTATATAAAGACCCAAGCAAAGATTCGCTTGCAAATAAATTTGTAATGTAAATAAATACAAAAGAATATGCAAAATTTTCTGTATGCCATCGTCGACAGTAGCAGCAACTGCACAAGAGGATAGTCAACGTTGTCATTGCAATCGTCATAATCAATATTGTTGTTGTTGTTGTTATTATTATTGTTGTGATTATAATAGTGCCGTTTGCAGTGCAAAAGTAATGCGGTATATTTTCTTGCAAAAAATCAATGTATCGTCGTCGTCATCATCATCGTCATCGTCGCTATTGTCGCGTTACCTCGTTTTCGGCCTCACCCTTACCTCTTACTTAACTATTCCTTTGACGATTTCCTTCTGTCACTTAACAAATGTAAGTTCAAGCTGAATAATAATAATAATAATAATAATAATAATAATAATAATAATAATGCAAATAAGAAAATGCATAATTTTTTCATTCTTGCCTTTTTAATATTGTGCATTATTTGCATACACACTCGTACATACATGAGTGCATACCATATGATATTAAAATTCTGTGTAAATGAGTGCATCTCATAAAAATGTTAGTCATTGCAAAATTTATTCACGGGTGTGTTGATGAGTGTATGTGAAAACAAAAATAAACAAAAACAAAAAAAAAGGAAAATTTAAATGGTAAAAAAAAGAGTAGAAATTATGTGTCTAAAATTGTTTTTTTTTATGTTTCAGTGTATTTTATGAAAGAGCAATATGATAATGAAATTAAAATACCAAATAAATTTCCAAATGTTTAATAACTACAGTGAAACCTCATCTGTGTTAAAAACAATCCCAATAAAAAAGGTGAACTCATTTATTAGTTTTAATTATCGAACAAGTGTAGAATGACAAAACAAAAAATATTTTAAAAAATGCATTTATTGTGTGTTTATATTAAACTAAAAATGAGACGTGCAGAACATGCCACAGAGTTCTTTTAGAAGCTTGTTCATGGCAAATTGTTACTGCCAGAATAATTACCAATTGGTTGGTAGCGTTAGAATGAAAAATCTTTTCGATATTAAAGTTGTGCTTCAGCAGCGGATTAAACCCATGACCAACAAATCTGAAAGTCAACCCACTAACCACTGAGTTACGGCACCCTCCCAGTGAAATAATTTAATTAATTAATTTAATAATTAATCTATTTCATCAATTATTCAATTAATTAAAGTTTGCATTAGTCAAATAACAAATCATTCGATTAAACATTATTTTAAATAATCAAAGTTTTTATTAATCAGATTGTTCGACTAAATGATTAATCGCACAACCCTGCGAACAACTTTTTATTGGCGATAAACACATAATGCCGGTATGTCATTATCAATGTTGACTGTCAATGTTCTCCCTCTCTTCAAAGTTTCGGTAGAGGCTATATTTCACAATGAATGTGAATCTGCGCAAACAACACCATGTTACTTGAAGAGTTGGGTCAAAAAAAAAATTGTTTGAAATGAACGTATTCATTATATTCTTTTCTTTAGTGTTCATTCCTCAACACAACAACAATTTCATTAGCAAACATTGGCAATGAAATATGTAAATTGTGATCAAAATTCAAATTATCGACCAGAATTACTCAAGCAATTTTTTTCACGATGTGTTAGAAAGTTATTTTTTATACCATAAAAATGTAAGAATACTTTACAATATTTTTAAGAAATTTATAAAAAATATCAAATATAAAAAATAAAAAAATTTAGCCCATTTCAAAGATTATGTACTTTCCTTTTTTATGATATGTAAAACATACTTTTAAAAATGTACGCTTGATATTCATGTCATTCTCAGAAACAGTAAATGAAAAACAATTTGACAAAATGACTTTTTGAATAACCCAAATAATACCGATAACATTTCATTATTGTTGAAAGAACTTCAGGTCATTTAGGATTCGCCAAATTCTTTGCAAATACATATGGACCTACATATAGCTATATGACATTTGAAATTTGAATTTAGTTTACTCTCACTGTCTGAGCCCATGACAGCTGAAATTTATTGTAAGAGCATTCATAATATTCAGTTCTCTCCATGTCATACAATGTTTAGTTTACTCTTACTGTCAGAGCCCATGACAGCTGAAACTTGTTGTAAGTATTTAGAGCATTCATAATATTCAGTTCTCTCCATGTCATACAATGTTTAGTTTACTCTTACTGTGAGAGCCCATGACAGCTGAAACTTGTTGTAAGTATTTAGAGCATTCATAATATTCAGTTCTCTCCATGTCATCCAATGTTTAGTTTACTCTTACTGTGAGAGCCCATGACAGCTGAAACTTGTTGTAAGTATTTAGAGCATTCATAATATTCAGTTCTCTCCATGTCATTCAATGAATGTTAACATATTTGATTTGTGTTTTAAGATTAAAAAAACACCAGATTTCGGGATAAACTCATATATGTTTACTCAAAAATTTCCACGCAAGAAATTACACATGAAATTCTATTAGAAATGTTTAAGGAATTTATTGTGGGAGAACTATTAAATATTATTTAACAATTTTTATGCGATTCTTCCCGTTCATTAAACAAAGTTTTGCATACTTTTTTGTTTAATGTTTTTCAATTTAATGTGTCTATGATAGGTGTTGAGATGGAACCTCCCCAAAATAAAAGCACATATCGCTCATTTGCTGCAAGACCGGCATAAATCAAAAAACGTGATTTTTGAGTTAATGCTGCAGAATTGTTCGTTATATCATACTTCATGTTGAGTGAAAAATTCATATGAATACCTCTTATATGCTCCGCTTGAGAAGAGAATTTTTTCCGTGTTTTCCGTGTACGGTTGGAGTCAGTTGAAAACTTCTAACGCGTTTTATGGAAAATCGATTTTTTTGACTTATGCCGGTCTTGCAGCAAATGAGCGATATATCCTTAGCAAGTTGAAATCAATTTTAACATAAATGACTCATTTTAAGCAGATGAATACAGGCTCAGAGCAGTGCAATATGGATTTTGTTCATTTATTATTGAAATTTTCATGAATGAATATTTTCGAATTCTGAAAAAAAACCAAATCTTTACATGTTTTATATTTTTTTCTTTTGTTTTCAAAACAGCTTTCGAAATTTCATCAAAAACTGAAATTTAGTTTTGTAGAAATAAAATAAAATATTCAATCAGAAGAAATTTTCTGTGAGAGCTATACTTGCATAGTCCACTATATATGGTAAATACATTTTCAAAAAAATTAAAATATACATACACATATTTAAAGGTACCTATCATTTGCATGAATATACATTTTTTTTCGTATGCAATTATAAACATGTAATTAAATTTTGTTGCGATTACATTTGCTGATTTGTTAAATATTTATAGATCAAGGAGGTTATATAATAGAATTTCAAATTTCTATAAAAGATTTGAAAAGGTTTTTTGAAAATAATCAATTATTTTGATGATACTCGATATATATAAGAATAGTACTCAACGAACTATTACGCATTGAAATATAGAGAACAGTATAGAAATAAATATACTACATAACTATGTAGTCGTATGTATTTAAAGTACATTTCCATATGAACTGACCGTCACCGTATAGTATTTTGCGTTTAAAGTGTTATGCTTCATTAGTCAATGTAATTACTCAAGTGAAAAAAATCTGTTTGTACTTCATAAAGAACCACAGAAGAGTTATTCCAAATACAGTGATCATTAAATTAAATGTTGAAGATTAAATAAAATGTATGATTTTATAATTTGATTTACAAATATGAGAATAAATGCTGAGAGTCAAATACAGAATAATCTCTAAAATCAGCAAATAACAATAATTAACAATAACAATAATTATTAACAATAATAATTATATTCGACTTAAGTGTTTACTGTGACGTAACGCCCGTCCGGCTGTGAGAGAAATGACAAAATGGTGAACAAATTGAAGGAAAAATGTCAACAATTCTGTCATCTGTGTGTTCGAATCACGGCGAACTCTAATTTAAATTATATCAATATTTACTCATATTATCAAATAATTTGAGTGATTATATGGATGAGAATTATAATGCAATGAATGAAAATAAATTGTTTTATCAATTTTAAATAAATAAAATTGATTTTATTCGTATTATTGTGAATAATAAATTAACTAGTGAAAAATGCATTCCATAGGGAAAGTATAAACGAACCAATTGACACATCCAATGCCATCGCCATATTAAATTCACCGGTTCTATCAACAGAACGTGGATAGAAGTGGCATTAGTTGCTGTTTTCTTAGAACTAGTGAATTCAATATATTGTTATGTTTTTATTTTGTGAACGTTTAATTCTATTTGAATCAACCTTGTTCGATCACTGGATTCTGTCAATAATAATTGCAACAATTATTTTGTGCAACTATATACAGCAACTATTTATTTATTCAACTCTATTTACAATCAACAATTTACAATAATTCCTTAATGTACTTGCACCTTTTGCCTCTGATACTGTACCAATGTTTTCGCTATCACTTTCGGAACACTATTAATTTGATTTGTCAACAACAGGCCCTATTTATACTCCGTGGCAACACTCCAGAACTTTGCTTTATCGAGATTTTTCTCTTTCTTTCTCGTTGACTTGTTCTGGTTATCACCTTTTGTTTTTGTTGACATTCGTTTCGATGCTGCCAATATTCGCATCACTCGCAATAGTGACATTCACAATAGTGATGAGTAACCAACCATCTATACTCGTTACAATATTTAAGGCAATGAACAAAATTTGAACCATTTTCGATTCAGAGTTGCTATTTGACAAACGTTTGAGTGAGTGTTTTTGTGATAGTGGAACAAATTAAAAATAAATTGAGCGCTGTCTACGTGGACTATGCGCTATAACTTACCATCCTGAAAATTTGGGGTAGCTGAATTTTAATGTTCCCGTATCAGCTTGGGATACGATGAACATTATGATGATGAGAGATGTAGCAAAATGATGAAGAGTGATATGTTAATAACAGTTACGGAGTTATCTTAATCCATTATACGACCCCAATAAAAGAATGTCTAATATCCGACGCAATAAATTCGTTATATGGATTTTGGATCACTAAATTCAAAATCGTGGTTAAATTACTACCCATCGTCTTCAAATTGCTCGCTCTAACGCCCAAAAACATCATTTCCGATATTTTTTGAGGCAATTATTTGTAGTGTTTTAATGTTAGATTGTAATCTGAGTATGATGGTGGAAACCCAATTAAGGATTCAGATTCAATGACCCAAAATTCTTAATACTTGATTGATCCACAAAAAAAGTCCGACGTCTGACGGACCAGAGTAGCCACATTATATGAGTTTGCGGACACTAAATTTTGGAATTTAAAAAACTTGATTAATTTCGTTTCCAAATGTTAGTACAAGCGACCTTTTACTGTATCGTGCATATTTAAATGCTAATAAATTTTATACTTAAGCACATACGATACAATCGTACATACTCGTATTGCCCTTTTTTCTGTGCGTGACCAATAAACAAATAATCGATTCTTGTGGGACAAAACAAACCTTGAACATTTTAATTGTCGTTTTCATTTTCATTTATTCTTAATTCATATAGTACATGTAATTCACTTTCATTTTTTTTTTTATAGAACCTACTTACTTATTTTATAGCGTCGAATTTGTGTTCTGAATTTCATTTTCTTATATTTCCAATTTGGTCGTGAATTAAGAGTGATTTGAGAAGGAAAGTTACTATAATATAATATTATATTCTTCTTCTTCTTTTTCTTCAAAATTTTGCAACTTTGCTGGATATAAAATTATATGTATGTTAATTCACACTACAATACTCATATGCCCGCATCTCTGTTCCACTGTATGATGTTGGTGATGTTGGTGATATACTGTGAATTTTTTTCACCGGAAGTTAATCTACTACATACTACATATATATGATTACGACTATTTGAAGTTGTTGGGTTGAACAAACAATCAAAAAAAATCTATAAAACATATAACAATAGTGACAATGAGTACAAGAATTATCACTGCAATAAATACATATGGACGACAATAAAAAGAGCAACAATAATAATTAACGCCTACAAAAGTAAAAATAATATAATAACAAAAGTGCTTTGCAGCAGCAGCAGCAGTAGCATATTTTTATAAAATTGTATAGAATTGAAAGAATTAATAAAAATAGAGAAAAAACCCTCTTCCTTTACTTGCTTCATCCTCTAACACTCTCACTCTCTATGTCGCACTCCCTCAGTTTAATTCATGTAGCTCAATCTCACTCAATGTATTTTATCACAGAATAACAATTTAATTGAAATTGTTGCTTTTGCTATTGTAGTTGTTGTACAAGACGCAGCAAATTAGACTGCGAATAAAAACAAAATAAAGAAACACATTAACACAACTAATCAGTAGAATAATATATAAATAATAAGATTCGTAGCAACAACAACAACAATTAATTTATAATACACATACAAGTGTACTCACTTACAGTACATCATATCCCATCCAGTTAATGTTATTTAATCTTATTTACTCAGTTTTAAACGAGAGCTTGTTTCTATTGTATCGTAGTCATCGGCTTCATTGGTCTCCATCATCATCATCATCATCATCATCATCCTCATCATCATACTCGTATTTACAATTGCTATTTTCCCACTTGAGTTACTCTCGTTAGTATGTAATTTGTGCATGATCGTTTTGTTGTTGCTATTATCTATTATTCACCCTCTGCACATTCGAGATGCTTGTGTGCATTTATTATTGTGAAATGTGATTTTCACTTTTTGTTAGTTACTTACTTACTTATGTGGCCATTACAACCGAAAATCGATTTAGACCGAATCGAACATGCTTCGCCAGCCAACAATTTCTTGCGCTAGCTGGCGCCACTTAGAGATTCCGAGCGCTGACAGATTCTCCAAGAACAGTTGGTCTTTCCAACGGAGGTTGAGTCTGCCTCTTCTGCGTCGTCCACCAGTGGGTTGCGGATTTAACACCTTCTTAGCCGAAGCGTGTTCTTCCATTCACTTGACATGACCTAGCCTGTGCAGCCGCTAAATTTTAATGTGCTTTACTATGTCGGTGTACCTTATTCGATACTCGCCAACAACGCAAATAGGTCTAAATCAATCTTGCATAGGATTTTTCTTTTGAAAACTCTGAGCTTTCTCTCATCTGAGGTTGAAATTGATGGACAGGCATGATGAGAGACTTGTAGAATGTGGTTTTCGTTGCTCGAGAGAGGGCTCGACTTCTCAATTGCTTACTGAGTCCAATGTAGCAAATGTTAGCAAGAGTGATCCTTCGCAATCTCTCAAGGATGACGTCATTGCTGGTGTTAATGCCGGTTCCAAGATAGATAAAGTCTTTCACTACTTCAGAAGCGTAGTTATTAACAGTGACATGCTGCCTAAGACGCAGGGACCCTTTGTTTGTTGATACCAGGTACTTCGTCTTACCCTCGTTTACCGTGAGACCCATTCGATGCGACTCTCTTTCCAACTCTGAGAATGCCTAAGGAATGCCACTACACAACGGGAGTTACACAGTGTCATACTGAAAAAACGATAAGGTTCGCAGGAATACCGAACACAGACATAGTTCGGCCTCCGGTCTTAAAGAACTCGGCAGGCAGGCCATCAGCATCTGCAACATTGTTGTTTTTCCGCTTAGAAATTGCCTCTCTGAATTCGTCATGATCGGGTGGTAAAACATCTACACCATGTCCTCTACTGGCGGGTTTGTTTGAGGCGTCGCCATTCAGTAACGCAGAGAAGTGTTCCCTCCATAAGCTCAGTACACTTTGGACATCTGTAACCAGATTCCCATTGATGTCACGCTTTTTGTTACTCATTGTATTTAGTAAGAATAGTTCGCAGCAATTGATGATGCTGATTTCTTGGCGTTTGTCCTTTAAATTACACAATTTGATCATCAGTTTTATTGCCACGCCTCCTGATCCTAAATTGGCCACAATTGCAGAAGAAGTTCCAGAACCATACTGAAAAGTGTGAGTTAAATGTGATTTACGCCCCAATGCCTCAAAGACTCTTTTCGAAATTTTTTGCCTGGTGCCCTTTTACTGGCACCTGAATATGAGGAAATCTACTAAGTAATTATGTTTGCGATATTCCTCTTTGAAACAAAACAAAAAATGCAAAGAATTAGGGTGCAGAAGAACTCTGACATTATTACAGATAATTTTGACAAGTTATACCGCCCCTTTATCCAGCAGCGTTACCGGTACAGTGTTTACAATTTGTAGAAATTTATTTCCCAAATCAGTATTCAATAAGAAATATTCACAGAACGCTTCACTTCTTCAAAAATGAAGAAAATCGAAAAAATTGTTTGTTTCATAAAGTTTTTTTTTTTTTGGGAAGCTATTTGAAGCCCTGGAATGCAACATCTGTGAAATGTGAAGAAGTAGTAGTAATAGTAGTAGTAGAAGTAGAAAATTGGTACTCTAGGATTACTTAGATCAGACTCTCCCGTGATGTCATCTGTCTGAAATAATTTTCCGTCATCATCATCATCATCATCATCATCATCATCATCATCATCATCATCATCATCATAGCGATTACAGCTCGGGGTGAGCCAATGCTTTTTTAACAATCGCACTTCATACGTCACGGTTACTTGTTTCGCTTCTTCGAACATTCATACATCGTCTTCCCATCTCCTTGGTGGTCTTCCACGCTTTCTGCTGCCCAAAATTCGAGACTTATAGGTCACCATCGGAACTTATTCTACAAGAACCGTCCGCTTCTCTAACTGGACCAAATATTCTCCTCAGAAGCACAGGAGGTGATTCTTCACGTTCACGGGTTGTGCGATCTAACCATGTATTTCGTCTTTCCGATTTATGGTGAGTGAGAGTTACCAGCCCAGATGGCTGGTTCAAGCAAGCACTTTTGACTATTTGCACTTTTGACTATTTATGACCAACACTATGAAATCCTAAACCCATGAATATTGCTTTATTCTATATAAGAAAGTTAGAGCGAACCTGAAGCCATTTCAGCACATAGTATTAACATATATAATTACTATAGGACCACCTAATATAGTTTTAGAATAAACTAAGCTTTAGAAATGGATTTCTCGTATCAAGAAGCTATAAAGTTGTATTTTTCAACTAGAGAATGCGAGATGATTAATTAAAAATTATATTTATTACAGTGCCAACTAATGTTACAAAGTTTCAGTAGGAAATAATTATCTAACAAATAGATTTCTGATATAAAAACTCTTAAGATAGTAGCATAGAACAATTTCATTTTTTGGTAATTAACCAAATAATCTTCATGACTGATAGGAACTGATAGGAACTTTGTGGTTAAGTGAGTATAGCAAATTAGTAATGTAGGAATGTTGAACACTCGAATATTAAAAATTGTTATTGATTTGATTGTTTTTGTTATTATCAATAAAATGCTGAAGGTGACTTTAACTCTTTCTTTCTAACGTCATCTATCGACTATCAGTATTATATGTATTTCTTTTAAACAAGCATTTATGTAGATACATATATACATACCATATATATTGTGTTTCATACATAACATTATTGTGTGTGTACAGAAACACCCTATATATATTTTGAACACACTGAGGAATGTCTAATACTTATAGTTAATTAAAATAAATTCTTTGAGATTAACATTACATACTACTACACCTTATCGTACTACATTATCGTAAGTATGTGCATGTTTATTGAACTGCTACGAGTAATATTGGAAGTTGTTTAATTGATAGCCGTCATATGTATATAGGCACACTCATCCATACCTACATATATGAGTACCTATTTTGAATTGAATATTCTGATGCCATTCTTGCAAAGTACATTATTGCAAATCACTGTTGCCAGATTTGTTCATATCCACATTTAAGTAAGTTGATCACATTTTATTGAACACAAATTCTAGATTAAAAATGATCGATTTGATATAAAACTACAAAAAAGAATGTTTTGTCACAATTGATGAAATTTTATAGCTTGCTCAAGAGCCCATAAGTTATAAAAAAGTGATTTTTACATTCCATTTAACATGGCTAGTTCTTACCTCCCCACCTCCTTCGGATCGCTCTCCTGCAAAATTTATGTTTTTATAGAATTCGCTTCTACCGCTCTTAGCAACCGGCTCTATAGGTTTCTACAACATTTCTCCATAAGTGCGTCCTTTAGGATACCCGAGGAGGGGGAAAATATATATGCGAACCTCATCCATTTTTTCATCATAATATTTCCTCCCAAACATATCGACTGCCTAAGCGGGCGCCCCTATAAAATATGTTTAACACACCATAAAATCGACATAACTGCCCGGGAAACGTCTCTAGGATAGTTATATATGACTCCGACCCCCATTAAAATATCGTAACTAAAAAAAAAAAAACACGAATTTTTAGCATTTCAATTCTTTGAAATGTGTTTGTAATATCCATAATGGAAAATGTACATTCCACAGTCGAGTACTAGTTGAAATTTAATTTATTCTGAACTTAAATTGCCTAAAGCATTTAAACTTGTAAATTTGGAGTAAAAAATCAAACCAAACCATCTTTTCAATTAATAAAGCAAACTTTTAGTATTTCATTTCATATTTGTCTTGTAAAAAATTGATTTCTGCACTGAATTAATATTAATATTTTAAATAAATAAAAATAATAGTAAATAATTTTGAGAATTTTCTTCTAAATTAAACTTTCTATAGAAAATTCTGTGTCAATAATGAAACATAAAAAAATCAAAATGAAAAAAAAAAGATCTGGCAAGCCTGCCGCACATCTCTAATCTTCGGACTGAACGTAATCTGTGTGATTCTCTCTTATTTCACTCACTCACTCACTCATTTTCTCTCATTTGCTTAATCTCTGTACGTGGTCAGAGTGTTGTTCCTACTGTTAATCTCTTGTTTGTTATTGTTCTCCATTGGCAAATGTCAAATGAGTTCAATTGCAATTGCAGATAATTTAATTTACGAATAACAACAAAGGCATCGATCAATAACAATAAGAAAATCGATTTTAGCTGCAACAGTGGGTGTAAATTGTTCAATATTATTATTAAAAAAATCAAAAAATCAATTGAAACATTATACATAACAATGTGTTGGTTAATTATGAAATTAATTAATATGTAGCAGTTTCTTAATTCATTCGCTGTAAAATTCGTAGTGCGGAAAAATGTTTAACAGTGAAGGGGTATCTTGTGTTTAATCTTGTGAGCTTTGTATTTGACGTTTCGTAACAGCTGATTTTGTAATAAATCGCATTTACATATATCGCAAATGTTCTTTCGTTGATTTCTTTTTCGGTAAATCTAAATTATGATTTCCTTATATTCATTACTTCCCTAATTACTATGGCAAAATTGTCATGCCTGGGGCAATGAAAACCCCCAAGGGTCTCAGAGGAGGTCAATGTTTCCTGTAAAAATGACTGTTATGGTCTTGTGCTATTGTAGATTCGTATTTTTTGAGAATGACGCAATGGGCGTGTCATAAAAAAACTGATATCGAACCATTTGGGGGATTCGGGGATAAATAAGAAAGTATAAGCGTCAACTAAATCATCGAGGGGACCCTCGGTTAATGAATACAATTTGTTCCACAATCTTGTTCGTTATGCGAAAGGTTCATTAAGCAAAACCATTACGCCCATATAAGTCAGCGTATGGCAGCAAAATATTGCGTTTCAAGTCAAAAAAAAAGCATACAAAAATATATTTATCTACAATATTAACACAAAAAACTCTCTAGGGTCGTTTGTTTTTGTTGACGATTCAGATTTTGTTGAAAACGCGACACAGCTCTATTATTGAATAAATCTGTTGGACGTTTCGCCACTTTCTGATTGTAGTGATGCTTTTTAATGTATGATGCCAGTAGACGGTCGTTGTTATTCTGTTACATCCTCGTCTGATAATGTTTTCTCTAAAAGCTCTTTTATAGTTAGCTCCTCAATGTGCTGTGGCACAAGCTCATTGTTATCCTCCTCTGACCTCATCTAATTAGCCACAAATATAATTTCATTACTCCGTGGGCACTGCATGGAGCTAATGTGGAAGTGATCTTTTGAAAACTTTTTTACAGTGAGATGGTGATTGAGTAGAGCTTCCTGAAGTTAGAAATAACTTACTGTTCCATAGACTTAAGTAAAGTAGAGGTGTAAGGAATCAAAATGTGAATAATCATGAATTAAAATTCTTCAATCAGATCATCTTGTAAGCCTAGTGTATCCGAAAGAGTGTTATCTATACCAAGCAAGGCATGAAGTACCATACCTTCACAGTCGATCCAAAGACTCTATTGATCTAATCAGTAAAAAGGTCATGTGGTGTCACTCAAACTGTCACTGTCACTGTTGAAATCTCCATATGACACTTAGCCTCTTACCTAATATTTATTTTTATTGTTTTATTGTCAGTCGCATTTAATTTCTTTTATAGTATCGTATGCATAATAAACCGTATAGTATCTATAATAATATAACAGTTCATAATTTGCTCGCTAAACGTATGAATATTTGTAGGTATGATGAATTTCTAAGCATCATGGTCATCATCATATTTATATAGATTTATATGAAGAGCTATAAATGTTTATGATATTTCACACGCGCTTGATATTCATATTGGATATGTGCAAATAAATATTCGTATTTGCACGTACCCCATATATACATATCACAGTTGGATCATCATCATCATCATCATCACCACCATTACTACCATTATCATCATGAGCAGCAGCAGTAGCAGCAGCAGCAGATTAATTAAAAAGCAAATAAACACAGCACAGACAAAATCTTAAATTATTTTTAAATTCCTATTAAATCATTTCTTTTTTGTCATATGATGATAAGCAGCATATGGCATGTACTCGCAAATACACACATTCATATATGATGTAGTACATTCTCATATGAACATTACTAATTTGTAGCTCTTAATTAGAAATTGTTAAACAAAAATGAAAAATTATAAAAAAAACCGAAAATGAAATTCATTTTACGATAAAAAGTAAAGCATTAGCACAAAACAATTATAAAAATAAAATAAATAATATTTTGTATTTATAATCATTAGTACAAATTTTACGAAAAAGACTAGATAATTTTTTTTTTTCTTTAATAACATATCAAACACGCCCCCATATTCATTTTGGTATATAGACGTTTATACTGAATGATTTGTGATGATAGAAATATTTTATCTTTATTAGCCGTCTTCGAAACCAAAACAAGGTTATCAATTTGTTTTTTACAATATTTTTTTTCTTTGTGCTTCGCTCGTTATGACTTCTTGATAGTTTATCTGAATTCAAATTTATAACAACAGTATAACATGACTCCAAGTGCCAAACATCGTAGTCCTAGATGGAGTAGGGTTAAAAAATGCATATATATCAAGAATGTTATGTCTAAATTTCAAGTCAATCGGAACAAAATTGACAAAGTTATAACTATTTTTATACCTGTTGTTTATACCGTTTCATCCCAAATTTTTTAGTGTTCAAAACTTTAAAGCGTTTTTCCCACAACTCACGTTTTCAAAGTCGGTGTCCCTCATAACTTCAAAACGACTGCACCGATCGATTTTGAAATTTTGAACACTATCTCTGTGCATAATTTACGAGGTAACACTAGAGATTTTCAGATTTGTTAATATTTTTCATTTTACAATAACAAATTAACCGATTTTTTCGCAAAAAAAAGTCGCGATTTTTTCTTCAGTGTTCTTAAAAAGTGAAAATTTGAAATTCCGAGAAACCTCCAGCGTTACCTAGGCAAAGCGATTATCTAACGATATAATTTTGATTTTTTGATTTCAGATGATCCACCACCGATTTATGAGGGACACCGCATTTTAGCTCCAGAATAATTGCTGTCATTGCCGTATTTTTTAATATTTCTCCATGAAAATTTTACACAATATTCTTTAAATGTCATACTATAATGTACCATTGATTTTAATAAATAGATTTTAACTGTTTAAAAAAAAAAAAATCACAAAAATGTGCCTTTTTTTACACGAATTAACCCTATTCCTTCCTTAAGTGAAATTTTAAATATTCTGAGGTTAGGTTCTTTGCTTGCTGCGTGTGGGCATGGTAGTTGACCGATCATGCCCATTATCAATTCCATACGTATCCTTCGTCATTATAGCTTAATATTTGCTGAAGCTATCGTGCAAACCAATCAGGTGACAGACAGACAGACGGACGAACGGACATCGTTAAATCAACGATTTAGACGACGCTGATGAGGAAAATATATACTTTTCTATATCTCCTGAAATTCCTTCAAGTGGTTACAAACATCTGACCGATATGAATTTATCTTGCACACTCATACAGGGTATAAAAATGATTATAAGTACTCTTCTGTCATAGGTAGCTGTTGCCAAATTTCGTCGAAATACTTCAGCATTTATTAAAATTATCATACAAACCAACCTTCAAGCCAACAACAACAAAAATATTACATTTGTATTTCTTGAAGCCGGTTCAACTTATTTTTAAATATGGGTTCTATCTATAATTTTTCTATAATTTCATAGTATGAATGCTATGACCTTATAATATTGATATTTTATTTGAAGTTCTCTAACGTATCAGGTCAGTCCATAAGTTCGTGCGTTATTTTTTTCAATAGTTTCATAGTAGACGCTTTTTGCGTACAAAAAATCATTCGTGTGAGATAACGGACTAACTATTTTCATTTTCTCTGATGTATTGTGTATTTAACAAGTGATTTTAATCGCGGATCGTAGCATGCGTTGTTAAAAAATTAAATAGAATCTCCGAGCGAATAGAAGAGGCATATTTTGTATTTTTTTTTTCCTATAAAAGTGGAAAACTGCAACAACTGCTGTTGCAGAAATAAACGCAGCTCATGGGGAGGAGAGCGTAAGTGGTTTTTCAAATTCGGAAGTGGTGATTGTGACGTTGATCACGCTCTGGTCATCCTGAGGTCTTTAACACCGACACCTTGCTGGAATTCGTGGAAGCTGATTCAAGTTTGACTGTCGATATGATGGCTGAAAGGTTAAATTGATCACATGGAACAGTTTACAGACACCTGGTTCAATTGAGCAAGGTTCCAAAGCTGGGAAAATGGGTTCCGCATAAACTTTCTGTCGCAAACCTTCAGCAGAGAGTGAATGTGGCTCTGGTCAGCCTGAGGTCTTTAACACCGACACCTTGATGGAATTCGTGGAAGCTGATTCAAGTTTGACTGTCGATATGATGGCTGAAAGGTTAAATTCATCACATGGAACAGTTTACAGACACCTGGTTCAATTGAGCAAGGTTCCAAAGCTGGGAAAATGGGTTCCGCATAAACTTTCTGTCGCAAACCTTCAGCAGAGAGTGAATGTGGCTCTGGTCAGCCTGAGGTCTTTAACACCGACACCTTGCTGGAATTCGTGGAAGCTGATTCAAGTTTGACTGTCGATATGATGGCTGAAAGGTTAAATTCATCACATGGAACAGTTTACAGACACCTGGTTCAATTGAGCAAGGTTCCAAAGCTGGGAAAATGGGTTCCGCATAAACTTTCTGTCGCAAACCTTCAGCAGAGAGTGAATGTGTGTTCGCAGCTGCTGCAGCGGCTTGGAAATGCAAGTTTTTTGAACCGTACTGTTACTGGGTACGTAATATGAGTCTATTACAATAATCCTGTTCGCAAATGCCAATGGTTGGATGAAGATGAAACACCAGAACCAACCCCCATAGATGGCCTCCTGTTGGTGGGATATGGCCGGTTTCATTTATTTTTATCTGCTGGAATCAAACCAGACGATCACAGCTGATTGTTATTGCCATCAACTATCCAAACTGAATGAAGCACTTGAAAAAAATCGACCGTCTTTAGTCAATAGACACAAAGTTTTGTTTCACAACGACAACGCAAGACCGCATACCGCAAGACAGACCTTAGGCAAGCTGAACAAGCTCGGATGGGAGCTAATACCGCATCCACCATACTCTCCGGATAATGCACCTTGCGATTATCACCATTTCCGCGGACTTCAGTCCCATTTAAGTAATAAGAAAGAAATGAAGCTATAGAAAGGTACATCGACGCGTATTTTGGCTCCAAGGACAAACAATTTTTTGAGCAGGGAATTAAAAATTTGCCTAAACGTTGGGAAGACATTGTAAATAATGCAGGAAAATATATTATTGATTAATAAATACTGAAAACTTCTTTTTTATTTATTTAAACGAACTCATGGACTGACCTGATACTTAAACAATGATCATATAGAAAAAAAAAAAAACGATATCACCCAGATGATTTCGAATACAATTTCAATAATTGAAAATTTTTTAAATGAATATATTTTTTCAAAATTCCATACTCATACATATGTGTAATATGAGAATTCTTATCATTTTTGGTATATAAGTATGAGTATACGCATACAATTGTATAGAATGGGGACAATTATAGTTTTTTGTTATTCTTACACTACATTACAAGCATTTTAATGACCAGCTTGTGATAAAATAAAATTTATATGTTCATTTACTCGTACATTTGCATGTATACATTATATATATATATATATGCACTTGGAAAAAAACAAAAATACTCATACTGATAATGGACCCATTCTTCTAAGTTGACTGACTCATTTGACAACGACATTCATTTTGTGATTAGTTTAATTTCGCGCTTAAAAGTGTTCAGCGGTATTGAGGGAGCTAAGTGCATAATTATATACATACATATATAATATTAAAATTTAAAGTGAATATTCAACATAAATAAATCAAGCAAAACAGTCAACCAACATGAGCAACTCATCAAATTTATCGGAGGAATCATGTTTGTAATTGTATTGGTAATACTTAGTGTTTATTTATTTGTTAGTTATAATTTTGATTTTTATTTTTTTTTTTTTTTGCTGACTGGAGGGTAGACGATTTGCGATTTTTAGTACTATGTACTGATGTAGCATTCTTTTTTATTTTCAATGCTGATTTCTTTTTGTCATTGGCAACATACATATGTTGTGGTTTTATATAAGAGAATTTGCCAATTTGACAGAAAATTTTCAGTTGAATGTGATAAATTTGATATTGTTTCTGCTATTATTGCTGTAGAATATGTATGTATGCAGTGGCTGGATGATAAATACCTAGCTTCTTTAAATAAATGGTGACCTAAATGTTAAAAAACAACCCCATCGAGGAAATAAAGTTCCTGCGTACGAAATAAAGAAGCCCGTTCTGATTATTTTCCCTCTAATGCGAGCTAATGCTAATACAGTGCAGACAATTTGCTTGAATGTTTCATTGTCATCCAAATAAAGACCAGAAGATATATCTTAAGATAGATAGGTATGAGCAGAGAGCCTTAAAAGCATCCTGACTATGCAACCTATGGGGACATGGTGTGCCGTAGCTCAGTGGTTAGTGTGTTGGCCTTCTGATCTGTAGGTCGTGGGTTCAATCCCCGGCTGAAGCATAACAAATTTAATATCGAAAACATTTTTCTTTCGAACAGTACCCACCTGTCGTCAAGGAATTGACAATTTTTCCGTCAGTAACAACTTGCCATGAAAAGCATCTAAAAGAACTCTGTGACAAAGCTCAGAAAAAGTGATGTCGCAAGGGTTCTGCCGTTCGGAAGCGGCTAAAATAAGTAGGTCCCTTCTAATACTGTCCAAAATTTAACATGCACAACAGTAATGGAAGAGAAGCTCGGCCAAAGAACCCTTCGGGTGCCACATATTAATTAATTGACTATGTGGACATCACCCCCAGATTTTATTCGGCCCTCAAAAAAACCTCAAAAAAAAAAAAAAATAGTGATCAGCTATTTCACTCTTTGGACCTTTTTCAAGGAATATTTTTGCATAATTTACAATTGCGGGAGTTTCAGTTTAGAAGATACTCTATCGTAATCCAAGAGGTGTGGCGGCACTGGTTTTTGGACCAATTACGTCTCCTAATAATATCAATTTGCAAAGAAAAAAATTCAAAAAAGAGCTCTTTAAGAAAAAAGAAAAACATATGCCATAAGGGTTCTGCCCTTCTGTACTGGATGGTATAAGTAGGTCCCTTCTAATGCTATTCTTTAACATCTACAACAGTATTGAAAGAGAAGCTCGACCAAGCGGCCCATGGAAGCATATAAGTGCTAAATATATACAAGAGAATCTAGCATTCTTATTTTGAAGATGACTGGAAAGTTCCTGCCAAAGCGATTATCCCGAGTCATTGAACTACTATCAGTGTAAAAATCGAGTCATCTAGTATTCTTATTTCGCTGTGGCGCTTTATGTGATCTCCTTCTGCTGAAGAAATCTCCAAACGCATGGAACCAATTGATGAAATCTTTCTGATGAAGATGTTCAGTGAAGTAAGACCCACTACAACTTCTATTGTTGTTTATAATCGACTTTTTGCTTTACATTTTTTCGGTACCGATTTTTGTCCGTTGAGTCGAAAACATACATATCTAAACTATTGTCTAAAATCGTGCACCAAATCCCGATAACATCAAATTGTCAGCAAAGCTAAGCTTAAACGGTACAAGTTTGGAGAGAAATGGCGACCTTGGCGCTGCCATTTTTGCCATACTTAGTTTTTGTCGTAATTTTGCCCAAATGGTGATAGAATTCCACATAATAATCTTGGATCTGAACTTTTTGGGACACAGTGTTTGATGTAATTTTGTCCATATGGATTTACAATTTTTGCAACTTAAGTGTTTTTGAGATTTTACATTGGGTTTCTCATTTTCCTTCGAAGATGAGAAACTCAATAATTTCATATTCTACGAACCGCGCTAAAAAGACATGAGAACTGATTGTTTTTTTTATCAGCAATTGAAGCGAGGTCTGGGTTTAAAAGAACTATTCAAAGATTGCTGTTTTGTGTACTTAATTCAATTGTCATAATATGTTTTCAAACAAATTAAAAGTTAGCTTCCACTTGGCCCTTGAAATATGTTAATTAAAATAACATCTATTTCTAGCTATGTATTTATCATACAGCCCTCGTTTATACTAGTACATGTATTTAATTTGAATAAATAAGAATAACACAGTGAGTGCTTAGTCCGCGTTTACACTATGCATATCGTATTTGTATGTACTTAATATAGTTTTCATTCGGTTCTAAGTAATTGGTCTTTTGTGCTGTGCGTATAATAGTAGTGAGTTCTTTGATTATGGTTTGACTTCAATAGTGATTTAAGGAATATATATATATAATTATGTAAATGTGACTAGATTGCAAATGCAAATTAAATCTTACGACTATAAAATTAAATTTTAGATCCACTTTGCCCACTTGCTTTATTTATTTTCTTGTTACGATAAAGCATTTAATTGTTTTTTTTTTTTTTTTTTGCTATTTTTGTCTAAATTATGCGAAAGGCGATAATTTAGGTAAGTTGTTTTGTTTTTGTTAAAATATTTTTGTTGTGATACAAAATTTTTGACATATTAAATTTAATTTAATGTATCACGAATTTCATAATAAAAAAAGAAAATGTTTTATTCAAAGTAACACAGTGCGACAAGATTTTTCGGAACGGGATTATTTATTGGATTTTGGAAACTTGAATCACATATTGTGGTCTATATTGGTCTATATTTTTATGTAAAACATGATCAACGTTTAATATTTGCTGATATGAGAAATTCATATTTGATGTTTATTTTGTCTGAAGAAAAATTTCTTTCTAAAAAATCTATTTTTCAAACAGTTATGAGTTGTTATTTTCCAGTTTTTGGGTACAAGAAAATAAATTTTCATATTTATTATCTTCTAAAACCGACACTGTAGGCCCTATGTTTATGTCTTTTCTATTCTAAACTATTCTAAATTCTAAATTTTGCACTCTTAATTATTGTTTAAAATATTTTAATTTTAGCAAGCAATCCGAAAGGAATTCAATTATACCAAGGGAATTATTTAAAGGGAAAAAGTTTAAATTTGTAGCACTGTGTAATGAAAAATGTATATTAATAACACTACTTACTATCCAGTGTAGAAATTATGTGCCTAATTTGGAATGTATCGTCGGCAATCTCTGTTGTTCCCTTTAGATTCCGACCTCTCTCAGATTCTCAAAGATAAAAGTTGAAACATTAATTAAAATACCAATCCAGAATCATTCCTAGAGTGGTAAAATGCTTAACCGACCGCGATTCATATATTCTACTTAGCCTTTTTACTAAAAATACCTACCTATCTCTTAGAAGGGATCCCCCAGAAATTTGACGTTTTTATAAATTTCGCTTCCAACGCTTCTTGAATGCTCGTTGTTATACACCATTAATTTTTACTACTCAATATTTATTGTGAAAATGCTTAATTCCCGTCTACACTCCTTAGGAAGTCATCCCTACAAAGTGAACTTGAAACAGCGTAAAATGGGTAAATATAATATCATAGCAATTACCCTGATGTTTTCTCTAGAAAAGTGAAATTTATGACTGCATCTCATTAATTCATTTCTCCAAACTATATTGTACTTATACCCTACTCCCACTACTTCAAAATGGTCTCAACACTCTCGTGCATCATCCTTAATCAGCGCGTTTTTCTAAAATTTAAATAAACCTAAAGCTCTCTGCAAAAATAAGCAACGATATTAATCTGAGCGGTTGTCAAATAAATGAGATGTTTATGATCATTTTAAGTTGTGTCCAATATGTGAAAAAAAAACAAGAAAATTAAGAATATTGTGGTTCTTCACCTTACGGTCGAAAAATATGTCATCAAATGACAGCACGCACTTCAGTTCATTGACAGACGATCTGAGAACGCAACCCAATATTTATATTGATTATTTTCACAGTGTTTATCTGTTTACTGGTAAAAATATTACAGTCCAACATAATGGACAAGTGCACGATAGGATTAAAAGCACATTGAAAATCCACAATAAACTTCATAATCGCCCAGAAATCGTCCTAGAAATTAGTATGATCGACCTCCATTAATTCATCGGTCCCAACTTTTTCCTTCAATATTTTTTTTCCTTGTTCACTCCTCTTGGGTGCATAGGTGCTCAACAAGACTCTTCTATCCTACACGATTCTGTGCTGTTATTTTTGCTAGCTAGCGCAATATCGACCTACTACAAGTATTTTTTGGCCGACCTGGATCTCTGCTCCTTGGCGGTTTCTAGACTAGTGCCATTCTTGTAATGCTGTCTGAGGGTTCTCTTAGCGTGTGACCTATCTATCGCCACTTTCTATTTTTGATTTGCAACAGGACAGGTTCCTTAATTCGTTAGTCTCCACAGCGCTGATACGGAGGCATCTGTTGACGAAAGTTTGTAGCTTTTGCGTGATGGCGTTAGAGATCAGTCATGTTTCACTTCCGTACAACAATACTGACTTCACACATGAACTGAATATTCGCAGTTTTGTGCGCCTGTAGATTCGCGAGCTCGCTCACACTGCATGCAGTCGCCCGAACGCCGCCCTTGCTTTGTTTAACCCTCAGTTGACATCTTCATTAGCTCCGCCGTCTGCCGTAATAATGCAGCCGAGGTAACAGAAGCTTTCAACAAATTCCACCGGGCATCCGTCGACCATTATATGGCTTGCGTTTTTGTGATTAACTCTCATGGTTTGTGTGTTGGCCTTCTGATATGTAGGTCCTGGTTCAATCCCTTACTAAAGTTTCTAAAAAAACTCTGTGACAAAGCTCAGAAAAAGTGATGCCACAAGGGTTCTGCCATTCGAAACCGGCTAAAATAAGTAGGTCCCTTCTAATACTGTCCACACAACAGTAATGGAAGAGAAGCTCGGCCAATGAGCCATTCGAGGCTCATGGCCTTGGTCTTTGCGATGTTGACCTCTAGTCCGACAGTACGTGTCAGCGCGACTAAGCTTGCATGTCGATGAGTTTTTGTGAGAGGAGGCAGATATCATCGGCGAAGTCCAAATCCTCCAGATGCCTGCTAAAACTCTATACGATGCCTCTCCTGTGTAAGGTAAGTTGGCAAATGATGTCGTCCAGAACGATGGCAAAGACATGGAACGACAGAGGGCAACCCTGCCTTAGGTCTGCATTGGAGGAGAATGAGTTGCTGAAAGTACAGCCAGTTCGGAATTTTCGTAAAGGGCTCTGATGAGGCGGATTAAATTGGCAGCGATTTCTTTTCTACTTAATGCCAGCCAGATTGCGTCTCTTTTGATTGTGTCGAAAACTTTTTTAAAGTCGGCGAACAGCATGTATAGCGGAGAGCGCCATTCCACTGATTGTTCTACTAGGTTAGGTTAGGTTATGTGGCTGCCCTCTCTCTCTGAGAGAACACACTTAGGCCAAAAACGCCCATTGTGATACCACTGAGCTTCTCTTCCAATGCTGTTGTGCGTATTAAATTTGGACAGCATTAGAAGGGACCTACTTATATTAGCCGGTTTTGAACGGCAGAACCCTTGTGACATCACTTTAACTTAGTTTTGTCATAGAGCTCTTTTAAGAAGCATTTTTGGCAAATTGTGGCTCCCGGAAAAATTGCCAACTCTTGCCGGCAGGTGGGTACCATTTGAAAGAAAAATCTTTTCGATATTAAATTTTGTTATACCACTGAACTACGGCACCCACGATTTTTCTCACGATTGTTCTACTATGATTCGAAGAGTGTTGATTTGATCAACACAGCTTCGGTGTGTGCGAAATCCAGCTTGTTCGTCTCTCCCTTAAATATACCATCTGTCTATATAGCTTGAAATTCAAAGGGCAATCAATTTGTAGGGCTTGAAGCATAGTTTACAGAATAAAATGTATTGAATTGTATGAATTTGAAACTTGTAACTCCTTGTTTAGCTAAAATACTTTGTCTGTTCTGTTTTGATTCGGTTTCTATTGGAAAAAGAAAGCAATATTCGACTTGCTACTTCTACTACTACTTCATACTGGGGGCCCAGACAATTAAATATGATATCAATACTAACTAGTTGTACTGATAAAAATATGTACATGCCAGACGATGTATAAATATAATAACTACATATATTTATTCTATTTAGAATATTTATACAACGCAACTTTATGTGAGAGATAATTAATGAAGTATGTATGTATGTAATGTAATTAATTAATTTAAATTGTATGTTTTTGCAATGTTTATATACAAACATGTATACTAAGGTGGGATACTTGTACTAGTATATAAAATTTGTTCAAATATTTTTTTGTTTCTATTGTCTGATAAGAAATGATTTTTACAATAAAATTTTTCAACGAAATAGCTACATACACCAGCATGTATAGTACTTAATATACAGGTATTCTATTAATTTATTGACTCAAGGCAATTCTACAAATTGTAACAAATCATAAAGTACAAGTGCTAGTACTATATAAAAGTAGCATACTTTAACTGTTGAATAACCACTGTGTATTTTTCAAACTGTTTGATTTACAATATTTACACCACTTTTCTATCATCTTATCTATGACTTATTGTGGCAGTGATTTATAATTAGGTAATTCACAACGTCTCATCAAGTCTTATGTCGTAATATCAAGTTGAAGCAATATACGCTATACGCTCAGAATTGCGAAGACGTTAAGGTCGATAGAAGATTAAGAGGTCGGTACTTATTTTACATTTTTTCATTACGTGGCACATGACTAAGTGCCATGTGTCACGTAAACGATTAAACAAATTGCTAAATAATGTTTTTTATTAACAATGCTATTAGCTTTTAATTTCAATTACGATCAAATTAGTCATTCCTAACTAGAGATATGATCGCAATTATTGAACTACTTACCACTGTGTACTGTAAAATATATCGGAAAATTTGTTATAACTTAAAAAAATCTTTATTTATTCTTACAAATGCATTTCATCACCTTCAAAGGTAGTTCCCAGTCGATACAATACAATTATGCTGTTTTTTTAATCATCAAAGTAGTTGTTAAATTCGATTTCCGGGACAGCTTTCAATACTTGTGTCTCATCAATGATATTCACGGACCGGTCTCTTGAGTTTTACGAAGAATAAGTCACACGGAATTGTATCAAAACTCATCTCCCGTAATAATGCGTGCCATCTTGTCCTGATAGTCCGAAAGCATTATTTCTCACGCTTCAACGCAACGTTATTTTTCCAAAAAAAATGAAGCGATTATGGGTTTAAGGGGGCAATAGGGTTAATTCGTGTAAAAAAAAGGCACATTTTTGTGATTCTTTTTTAGGAAGCAATTAAAATCTATTTATTAAAACCAATGGTACATTTGGCAATTATTCTGGAACGTCTCTGGAAAAAAATTGAATTAAGGTGTCCCACATAAATCGGTGCTGGATCATCTGAAATCAAAAAATCAAAATCATATCATTAGATAATCGCTTTACCCAGGTAACGCTGGGGTGGTTTTATTTCGAAATTTCACTTTTTGGGAACACTTTGAAGGAAAAAATCTGGAAATTTATTATTGTAAAATGTAAAATGTATTAACAAATTTGAAAAAAAACTTATGTACAGAAATAGTGTTCAAAATTTCAATGCGATCGGTGCAATAGTTTTGAAATTATGAGGGAGACCGATTTTGAAAATGTGTATTGTGGGAAAAACGCTTTAAAGTTTTGAACACTAAAAAATTTGGGATGAAACGTTCATAAGCGAGTTTTATCTGCTTACCTCACACTATAATTCTATAAAGGATGTTGCAATCATCCATGATGTTTAAAGTATCTTTTTGCTCTTGTCTACAATGAATTCTATAGAAATCGAACCTGGTAACAATAGCGTGCTCGAGTTAGGTAGGTATAAAAATCCGGCAGGTATAAAAATAGTCATAACTTCATCAATTTTGCTCCGAATGATTTTAGACACAACATTCTTGAGATTCCTATTCCCCTCTTAATCGAAAATTTACTTTTCTTAATCACGAATACTCTTTCAAAATGGTCTTCACTGAAATTCCTGACATTCTAACAATATCAGTAAAGTCTCAAACTGTTAATCGGCGATTTTCGAGCACCAATTCTTTGATTTCATTGACATGTTGTTCATCAATTGATGTGATTGGTCGCCGAGGACGTTTTGCATCTACAACGCTTTCTCGACCTTTTTTGAACACACTTTAATGAAACTCTATTGTTGAATAATTTCAAACATGGTAAACATTGAAAAATTCCGTTTTGGTTGTTTATAATTCACCAGCATAACTATTTAAGAAATTTGGAGAAAATGTGATGAAATTTGACACAGATGATAGAAACATCTGAAACATCAAAATACCAACTTCAAACTTTGCTACAATTTAAATTCAAATTTCCCGGTATTTTTTTTTTGTCCATAATAGTGCATTATAAAAACGTTAATAATGACGGATTAGAAGAACGAAATGTTTTCAAAAAGTGGCTATACAGTGGGCCTGGAGTAATACAGTTATATGGGAAAAAAAATAATGAATTTACAGTGAAATTTCAAGGGTTTCGTGCTTTTTGAGTTACCCTCGTGGAAACAGATGATCGATTCGATATGTGTTTTCGTCACCACGATGATTCGAATATGTCTATTGTGGTGAAATAGTCAAAACTCGTAAATCGTAAAGTCATACTGTTTCACTATTTCATCAAACCAATGCGAGATCCCATACAAATTGGGTAATTTAGTAAAAGTTTCTTCAGCTCTGATGGAAAAATTTAATGCATTAGAATAGCCAGTATATTATTGACTGAACTTTTTTACATCTCTTGACAAACACGATGGGAATTTGAAGTAAAGAGTTGAGAAAATTTCCCTGCTATACCTCGACCCCTAAGATCTATTGTACATCTGAGAAATACCCGAAAAAGACTAGTTGCAAGACTAGTTGGCTGATCACAAGATATTTTAGATATTGAACAAAAAACATCAAATTTGCATAATTTCGAACATTACTTCAGAAGGAAGCCAATAACTGATTTGAACCGGTCTGCTTTTCCACTTTTTGTCTAAAAGAATCAATTTTGAATGGAAGTCCTCTTAAGGGGTAAAGATGTGTAGTAGGTATGTTAAGAGTAAATGTTGAGAAGGAAAAATTAATATGAATGGATCACATTATTCTTGAAGCCAAATATGAAAGATAAGGAACACAAAAATATATGAAAATCGACAAATAGTCCCATAGTTGTCATGGAATGTCTCCATCCATCATAGCTTTGTTTTAAACACTTTTATATCGAAGTATCATGGCTTTCTTTGGCTGGGGTCATCGTTAACATTGCTTGTCATGTTGATTGTAGTTTTAATAGAATTTCTGGAAGTTTCGTATCGTTGAACAATGCTGTTTCACTGCTGTTTCACAAAATGCAAGAGACCGACATTATATTACATTGCCCAGGGTGAACGAATGTGACCGCTTGGCCTTGTTTATAAGAAATCAATAATATAGTGAATATATGTATATATACTTACTTACTTACTTATGTGGCCATAACAACCGAATATCGATTTAGGCCGAAAATAACATGCTTCGCCAGCCATCTCTGTTCTTCGCTAGCTGGCGCCAGTTAGAAATTCCAAGCGCCGTCAGGTTCTCCAGTACTTGGTCTTTCCACCGGAGGTTTGGTCTTCCTCTTCTGCGTCGTCCTCCAGCGGGTTCCGAATATAACACCTTCTTAGCCGGAGCGTGTTCTTCCATTCGCTCGACATGACCTAGCCAGCGCAGCCGCTGGATTTTGATGCGCTTTACTATGTCAATATCGGCATACAGCTCGTACAGCTCATGGTTGTACCTTATTCGGTACTCGCCACTAACGCAAATAGGTCCAAAGATCTTGCGTAGGACTTTTCTCTCAAAAACTCCAAGCATTCGCTCATCCGAGGTGGAAATTGTCCAGGATTCAGCGCCATATGTTAGGACAGGCATGATTAGAGACTTGTAAAGTGTAGTTTTCGTTCTTCGAGAGAGGGCTCGACTTCTCAATTGCTTACTCAGCCCAAAGTAACACCTGTTAGCAAGAGTTATCCTACGCATGATCTCCAAGCTGACGTCATTACTGCTGTTAATGCTGGTTCCAAGATAGACAAAGTCCCTTACTACTTCAAAAGCGTAGTTGTCAACAGTGACGTGCTGTCCAAGACGCCGGGACTCTTTGTTTTTGACACTAGATACTTCGTCTTGCCCTCGTTCACCGTGAGACCCATCCGACGCGACTCTCTTTCCAACTCTGAGAATGCTGCACTGACTGCTCGCGTGTTCATGCCGATTATGTCAATATCGTCGGCATACGCTAACAACATGACACTTTTGTTGAAGATAGTGCCATTATGTCGTAGATCAGCAGCTCGTATTATTTTCTCCATAATAAGATTGAAGAAGTCGCACGATAACGAATCACCCTGTCTGAAACCCCGTTCGGTATTAAACGGTGCGGAGAGGT
The DNA here is from genome assembly GCA_963854835.1 of Megamerina dolium. Taxonomy (NCBI): domain Eukaryota; kingdom Metazoa; phylum Arthropoda; class Insecta; order Diptera; family Megamerinidae; genus Megamerina; species Megamerina dolium. Next base: position 1,569,064 of record OY978529.1, on the reverse strand, counting down.
CCTTCCCAATTTTCACTGCACAACGGGAGTTATGCAGTGTCATTCTACAAAGTCGAATGAGCTTTGCAGGAATACCGAACTCAGACATTGTTGCGTAGAGGTAATCCCTTACCGGACTGTCGAAAGCGGCTTTATAATCAACAAATAGGTGGTGTGTGTCGATCTGTTTTTCTTGGGTCTTCTCCAGGATTTGGCGCAGTGTGAAAATCTGGTCGATGGTGGATTTACCAGGTCTGAAGCCACACTGATAAGGTCCAATCAGGTTGCTGAGCATAGGCTTCAACCTTTCACACAGTACGCTCGATAGAACCTTGTATGCGATGCTCAGGAGACTTATTCCACGGTAGTTGGCGCAAATTGTGGGGTCTCCTTTTTTATGTACAGGACAGAGAACACTGAGCCTCCAATCATCAGGCATGCTTTCATCCGACCATATTCTGCTTATGAGCTGGTGCATGCGGGTGAGCAGCTCATCGCCTCCGGTCTTAAACAACTCGGCAGGCAGGCCATCTGCACCTGCGCTTTGTTGTTCTTCAGGCTTAAAATGGCCGTTTCAACCTCGTCATAGTCGGGTGGTGGAATATCAACACCATCATCTGTAATTGGGGTTATCGGGCACACACCTCCACTGGCGGAATTGTTCGTACCATCGCCATTCAGTAACGTGGAGAAGTGTTCCCTCCATAGGCTCAGTACACTCTGGACATCCGTAACCAGATTCCCATTTCCATCACGACAAGAAGAGGCTCCGGGATTTAAACCTCCACTCAGGCGCTTGATCTTTTCAAAGAATTTTCGAGTCTCATTCTTGTCTTTACACATCTCTATCTCCTCACACTCGCGTCTTTCCAACTCCCTCTTCTTGCGCCTGAAAAGACGTCTCTCTGCACTCCTTTTCTCTCTATACCGCTCCTTAACAGCTCGCGTTACGCCTGCACGCAGGGTTTTTCTGTAGGCGGCGTCTTTCTCTGCGGTAGCGTCGCGACACTCCTGATCATACCACTCATTCCTCAGAGGCCGGTATTAACCGATTACCTCCTCGGCAGCAGTAGTCATGGAGTGGGATATATGTGTCCACCGTGCGCATGTATCATCAAGTGGGAGAGTGTTCTGCATAAGCAGATCCGATAGTCGAGTGGAAAATGCATCTGCTGTCTCTGGTGATCGCAGCTTACTGACGTCGAGCTTTCTCTGTGTGGGACTTCTCTTGTTATTTGCGACACATAAGCGTGTGCGCACCTTAGCTGCAACAAGGTAGTGATCCGAGTGTTGTATTGTATGTATATATATCTCGTAAAAAATTGATCATATTGAGCTTGTGCTTGTTGATATTCTATTCTAACAAAATTCTTCTGCATTTTTTTGGTTGATCGCGTCAATTGTGACTGATAGGATAGGATGAAAGGGATACTTTGCAATTTTCCGTGGATAAAGTCAAAAATTCAAGGCAAGCAGTAAAAACTGCGATTGTCATTTATGGTTCCAATACTGTTGCAGCCAATTAAAGGCAATTTTGTTTACTTCGATTCCATTTCTATATTTTCGATGTTAAAAATGCACCTCACACAGATCATCGTCATAATAATAATAATAATAATAATAATAATATGTGGCACTTGAAGGCCTGAAGGCTCTTTGGCCGAGATCATCGTCATTGTCAACGAAAATCTCGATAAAATAATGAAAATTATGAAAGTAGACATACTCGTATATGTACACTAATAGTTGTAGCATCATCCAGGTGCTACAGATCGACCACAAATCACAAATTCATCTGCATAAAGCTCGATTAGAAGCAAATGCTTGACGGAAGAATTTACGTAAAAAATCATGATGGATCGAATTTTCATCTGTGAAGTCTTGATCAAACAGAACGAAATCAGTCAATTTTCTAAACAGTTGATGATTGGGGGAATGTGTCACATATGTACGACAATATTGTGTGCTGAAGCGGCTCAAATGGTAACCAAACCAAAACTTACGACCAGAAAGGTCTTGCTGTGGATTTCGTGGGATTGAATAGGAATTATCTAATATGCATTGCATCCATATGATCAACTTAATTATATCAAGCTTTGTCGTTTAATCAATATTAAAATAGGCTACATAAACTATATGCAATATTTTACTACAATATACAAATGTAGGTGCTTTAAAACACAGAGAAAATAGTTGTACAAGTTTAATTCTAATTATATGTATATGCTATAAACCTACATATCGCTAAGCTAGAAATGAGAAACTATTTTTCAAATTTCAATTAAATTATAGATTTTTAATAAAAAAACATGTACAACAAACATATATTATTTTAAAACAGACGTGATAATTATTTAAATAATAAAATTTATATGTATATGTTGCTTGTAATGAGAATCAACCATCGAATATCGTATATCGTAGGTCATATATCGTATATCGTAGGTACCATAGAATATAGCACAATTGTCACGTTTCATAGTTGTATTTTATATGTGTATACTTATATCTTAATTTCATTATTTATATATTATTAAATATATATTTAGTTGCTTACTTACTTAAATTCATTTATTATAGGTACTCATACTCGTATTAATAAATTATAGGTACCCATTCATTGGGCTTCAAGGTTATAATTAGCTTTATTAGCGACATGAGTGAAGTGAAATAATAAATAAAAAAGCGATAAGAAATTTGCGGAAGAAAACAAATAAATTAAAAATACATTTCCAGTTTCATATTTAGTAAGTTTGAAATTGCATCACTATTGTTGAGCGTACACTCTATGCTAATACAATATATTGTATATTATGGAATAGAGTATTTTCAATACTCAATGAACTCAATGCGAATGTTTGTGAAGTTTAAAAAATGCATCTGTTTTTATTGCAATATCGCATCAACGAAAGACATAAGCAATACCTTCCAATTCATATATAGACGTTTGGATTCAATTCTAAAAGCATTAATAATTGGTAGCACTGTGTATAATTAGATGTAACTCTCCATCGTGTGTGTAATCTGATAAAGAATATTTCCATCTCTTGTACCTATGCGAAAATGGACGTATATAGCAGATATAAATCGATCGAAACAAATGATATTCAGATGAAGGAGTATCTTTTAAGGTTAGGTTGTTGTGGCTGCCCTGAGAGGGTCAGGTAGGCCTGTTGTGGTAGCAAGTGGGTATATCGTACACTAATCCCTCGTTGAACCATCCTGATTTATTTATAAATTTCAGTAGATGTAGAGGACACCCAATTACGGATGATGGTGTTGACGTTTCACCACCCGACCATGACGAGGTTAAAACAGCCATAATGAGGATGAAGAACAACAAAGCAGCAGGTGTAGATGGCCTGCTTACCGAGTTATTTAAGACCGACGGCGATAAGCTGCTCACCTGCATGCACCAGCTCATAAGCAGAACATGGTCGGACGAAACCATGCTCGATGATTGGAGTCTCAGTGTTCTCTGTCCCATACATAAGAAAGGAGACCACACAATTTGCGCCAACTACCGTGGTATAAGTCTCCTGAGCATCGTATACAAGGTCTTATCGTGCGTATTGTGTAAAAGATTGAAGCCTATGCTCAGCAACCTGATTGGACCTTATCAGTGTGGCTTCAAACCGAATAAATCCAACATCGATCAAATTTTCACACTACGTCAAATCCTGGAAAAGACCCAAAAAAAAAAAACAAATCGACACACATCACCTATTCGTCGATTATAGAGTCGCTTTCGACAGTCCGATAAGGGATTACTTCTACACAACTATGTCTGAATTTGGTATACCTGCAAAACTCATTCGACTTTCCAGAATGACACTGCTTAACTCTCGTTGTGCAGTGAAAATTAGGATGCACCTCTCTCCTCCGTTCAATACCGTGTGACTTCTTCAACCTTATTATAGAGAAAATTATAAAAGCTAGATATTTACGACATAATGGCACTATTTTCAACAAAAGTATCATGATGATGGCGTATTCCGACGATATTGACATAATCGGTATCAACTCGCGAGCAGTTAGTGCAGCATTCTCTGAATTAGAACGAGAGTCACGACGAATGGGTCTCACGGTGAACGAGGGCAAGACGAAGTACCTAGTATCAACAAACAAAGAGTCCTGGCATCTTGGACAACACATCACTGTTGACAATAACACTTTCGAGGTGGTGAAGGACTGCATCTATCTTGGAACCAGCATCAACAACTGTAATGATGTGAGCCTGGAGATCATGCGTGGGTTACTTTGGGCTCAGTAAGCAATTGAGTAGTCGCGCCCTCTCTCGAAGATCGAAAATCACAGTCTACAAGTCCCTCATTATTCGTGCCGTAACATATGGCGCAGAATCCTGGACAATTTCCACCATGGATGAGAGGATGCTTGGAGTTTTCGAGAGAAAAGTTCTGCGCAGGATCTTCGGACCTATATGCAATGATCGTGAGTACCGAATAAGGTACAACGCTGAGCTGTATGCTGACATTGACATAGTCAGGCGAATCAAAATACAGCGGCTGCGCTGGCTGGGTCATGTCGAGTGAATGGAAGAAGACGCTCCAGCGAAGAGGGTATTTAATTCGGCACCCGCTGAAGGACGCAGACGAAGAGGAAGACCAAACCTCCGTTGGAAGTAACAAATTTTGGGTAACCTGGCGGCGCTTAGAATATCCAATTGGAGCCAGCAAGCGAAGAACAGAGTAAACTAGCGCCGCATTATATGTTCGTCCTAAATCGATCATCGGTTGTTATGGCCACATAAGAAAAAGAAGAATGTAGAGATAGTAGGGTAAGAGGTCTTCAAGGCAATAGTTTTGTTATTCTGCATATCGGATGCATGTCTTATGAATTAAGGTTTTGAGCTCTTCCAATCTCAGCTCACACCCATCATCAAGCAATCTCAGATGGGAGATTCTGTTCTTCTTCTTTGATTGACTTTCATGATGATTTTTTCCAGTTTGAGCAATTGAGGCAATTGAGATCTCCAATGATATATTTTCCCCACTTGGAACTTCCCTGTATGCCCTGCCTCACGTGCTCATCTACTCTGTTGTGTCCCTTCACATTGCTGGGTCTGGTTACTCAACACAACAATATGTTCTTCTGCTCTGCCATTGCGATAAGAGATTTGCAGCAGTTAATAACGATCTTCGTCTTTAAGAAAAACGAGTTAAGAGCTTGTGGCTGATCCAAACTAGTCCAATATCGATTGATTTTAATTCCACCTGAAACACACTGCAGCGACTAGGCGGGACAAATTCTTTATTGAGATTAAAGGATTGCGAATAAACACATTTTCCAATTCGGCAAAAACCCCCCTTACACCACTTTGACCAATTTGGTAGTCTTTTTCTGGTTTCGGTGCGAACGTTCTTGGTGCCCATTGAATTAAGACCTTCAACGTTAAAGAAGAGTGGGTCGCCATTTGTTTACTTAGTAAATCAATTGGAACGAAATGTAGAATCGTTTCAAGTACCGACATTGGAGTTGGTGCTTGAGAGTGCTTAGCCTCTCTGTATTTTTTTCGAGTGAAGGTGTACAGAATTGGCCTAAGCTTATCTATAAAAATTGTATGCGGACTACGGGTACTTTAAAAAGTAACAACTATGTTACAGCATATTCCAAGTTTCTCAAGTTCTCCACCTGATTCTTGTCTTCCGTATCAAAATAACGATGTTTCATCCGAGGTTGAAGCCACTGCTTACAACTTACAATAGGTGAAATAGTAAACTGCAGTTTCGGAAATGCAGAATAGTATTTTGAATAGTCGTCGAAACTAATACTCACAAGTTAACATTAATTTTGCCGTAAACTTCGGACATGTGGCTCCGCAAATTGAGTTTTGTTGGCACGAAGCTCAAAATATTCAAACGTAGCTCCTAGTCCCTAGTTATAATTTTAAAACTCTTTCTTATCATTTGGCCATCGACTACTCATGTGCTGTTTTCAAGACTCTTCGATAACCGACTTTTTAATTTCGCCTCTTAATCCAAATTAGCTCTTGTGATTTTTAAAGATTCCACGAACTATCCGAAAAATAAAACTTTTTTTGGGATTGATCGTGCTTAAATTTAAACTATTTTATTAAAAAAATATGCAAAATTTTTATACTAATATGTTCAGTTGTTTATTTGTTCTTTATTTACAGAAAATGTAAACGGCCACCACATCACAATTTGGAATATCATCTCTCAAATACCAAAGATTCATCAAAGCATTTAGAAAGTAGTGCTCAAATTTACCAAATTCACATATAATTACGCACATTTAACTAAATATATATCAATATTATTAAGTAAACTTAGATATTTAAGCCAGCCAAATGACTGTAAACGGCTTATTGGGACGCGCAGTACTACCAGAAGGTAATTGGGCTTCATATTAAAAGAGTAATGATAGCGGTAAAATAATAATTTCCTACAATTTAATAGGTTCACGTTCAAATCGACGTTCGCTGGTTTCGCTAATAGTCGGTCTAGTTGTCGGCTTCTGTTTGGCCGAACTGTTCGTAATGTCGACACCACAACGTCCTGAATGGATGCTATATGCGGGTCATCAACACGGTGATATTAACGATGCCCATGCTAGTCACGATCTCATCGATGTAGCCGGTCCGGAAAGTGATATCGGTACACATCAGCATGCCTATGAGAATACGAGTATGGCGACAAAGCTTTACAATGAAGTACGCGTACTCTGTTGGATAATGACCAATCCAAAGAATCATCAGACCAAAGCACGCCATGTTAAACGCACATGGGGTAAACGTTGTAATAAATTACTGTTTATGAGCACGGCCGAAGATGCTGAATTGAATTCGATAGCACTGCCGGTCGGCGAGGGTAGAAATAATTTGTGGGCCAAAACAAAAGCAGCGCACAAATATATCTATGAACATCATATGGATGATGCTGATTGGTTTTTCAAAGCAGACGACGATACGTAAGTGTGCAAGATAAAAATTGGCAGATTTTTTAATAATGTGTATCATAAATTTGCAGTTATACAGTAATGGAGAATATGCGTTATTTATTATATCCCTATTCACCGGATACACCCGTATATTTTGGTTGCAAATTTAAGCCATTCGTGAAACAGGTATGTTTTTTATAATTTCAGAGAATTAAAGCATAAATAAAATAAATGAATATGTGGCACTTAAAACCACGACGGGCTCATTGGCCGAGCTTCCGACAGTATTAGAAGGGACCTACTTATTTTAGCCGGTTCCGAACGGCAGATCCCTTGTGACATAACTTTTTATGAGCTTTGTCGCAGAGTTCTTTTAGAAACTTTTCCATGGCTAATTGTTATTGCGGGAAGAATTGCCAATTGCTTGGGTACTGGGTTCTGGGTGGGTAGTGTTCGATCTACCAACACCCAAATCACTGAGCTACGGCACCCAATTAACCGATACTTACTTACTTATGTGGCCATTACAACCGAAAATCGATTTAGGCCGAATCTAGCATGACTCTTAAGCCAGCTTTTTATTTCGCTAGCTGGCACCAGTTAGAAATTGCAAGCGCTGACAAGTTCTCCGGTACTTGATCTTTCCAACGGAAGTCAGGTCTGCCTCTTCTGCGTCGTCTACCAGCGGGTTCTGAATATAACACCTTCTTGTATTGTATTATTAACAGACCCTTATGCACTGCGACAATACTTGATATATTGTGCAGTCCTTAGGTAACCCTAAATTTTTAGGCTTTTAATACATTTCAGCACTTTGTTGGGTTCGTTATTCCACAATTTATATGGACGCACTGTACTACCACCAAAGTGCTTTAGTCTTTGTCTGCCAAGAGCTTGACATTCACAGAGAATGTGCTCCGATCTTTCGATGTCTAAATTGCAGAATCTGCAGACATCAGTGTCAGATAGATCTAACTTTTTTAAGTGGTATCTGAGGCTGCAGTGGCCTCCAGTGGCATAACCACAAAGAATACGTAGGTCAGCTCTACCAAATGTGGGTATCTTTTTAGATATCCCTTTATTTGGGATTAGAAATTGTTTTGCTTCACTCTGCCCTGCACTATTGAGCCAGTGTACTGCAAATTTCTTTTCCTGATAACCTCCTTAGAGTGGCATCTAGCCAAGCCACTAGCCAAAATGGGCTTTTCAGCGCCCATTTTGACTAGTTTATCAGCCTTTTCATTCCCCTTGATACTACATTATTTAGGTTTTCTAGCTCATTTAGAAGACTGAGATATTCATTTACTAATTTAGAGGTGACTGTGTAAGATTGAAGAGTTTTTAAAGCTGCTTGGCTATCTGATAATATATCAATGTGGGATCCTTGCATCTTTCTTCGAAGAAGACACCCCCGCTTGCATATTTCAATGGCATGAACTTACGCTTGGAAAATTGTTGAGTTGAAACCCATTGGGATTGATCGTCTGAATTTGGGGCCATAAATGTACCAGACTTGTGAGCCATGCCTGGAGGTGATTGAATCTTTCCTTCATGCATCTTTTTCACTTATAACGATTTCAAAGTGTAGCTAACACCTTCTTAGCCGGAGCGTGTTCTTCTTCCATTCGCTCAACATGACCTAGCCAGCGCAACCGCTGAATTTTAATGCGCCTTACTATGTCGGTGTTGGCATACAGCTCATACAACTTATTCCTTATTCGATACTCGCCACCACCTAGAAAAATAGATCCAAAGATCTTGCGAAGGACTTTTCTGTCCAAGCCTCGGCGCCATTTGAAGGGAGACGCGGCATGATGAGCGACTTGTAGAGTGTGCTTTTCATTTCTCCAAAGAGGGCCCCTTCTAAATTGCTTACTTAGCCCAAAGTAGCACCTGTTACCAAGTGTGATCTCCAGGCTGACGTCATTACTGGTGCTAATGCTGGTTTCAAGCTAGATAAAGTCCTTCACTACTTCAAAAGCGTCATTATCAACAGCGAGTTGCTGTCCAAGACGCTGGGACTCTTTGTTAGTTGATACTAGATAGTTCGTCTTGCCCTCGTTCACCGTGAGACCCATGCGACGCGACTCTCTTTGAAGATAGTGCCATTATCAGCCATCGATCAGCAGCTCGTATTATTTCTATATGAGAATTATTATTAATAGGTAAATGTTGAAATCAAAAAATATTTTTCTTTACAGGGCTACATGTCTGGCGGTGCCGGCTATGTACTGAGTAAAGAGGCAGTACGACGTTTTGTCGAAAAGGCCATACCAAATGCAAAATTATGCAAACAATCGAATAGTGGTGCTGAAGATGTTGAAATTGGCAAGTGTTTGGCAAATGTGAAAGTGTTTGCCGGCGATTCACGTGATGCACAGGGACGTGGTAAATTTTTTCCCTTTGTACCGGAACATCATCTAATACCATCCCATACGGATAAGAAATTTTGGTATTGGCAATATATATATTATAAATCTGACGAGGTATGAAGTGAAGTACTTGAAACTAATAGATTTGTGTGTATTAACGAATTGTTTTTCACATTTTCAGGGTCTCGATTGTTGCTCGGATAATGCCATTTCATTTCATTACGTCTCACCGAATCAAATGTACGTTATGGACTATTTAATATATCATTTACGACCATATGGTATTATAAATATACCCGAAACATTACCGGAAAAATTTAAAGTAGGTCAATGGCGACCTGCAGTCGCACCATCCGAAATTAGTAGTACTCATGAGAGTAGTAGTAGTCATAACACAACAACAAACACAAAGTAGTAATGTTGCCAATAATAAGTGATATAAAATGAACTAGTACTGGTATGTTGTAAATATGTTTAGAATAATACTTAAAACAATATGTATTGACGTAAGCTAAATGTACATATTACTCTATATATGTGCGTAATCTTTAGTTAATAGTCTGATCTGATTTTTTTATATTTTTTATACATGCTCATGTTATGCGCATTAATAACTTTGACTGCGGATCAATAAGTACCCACGCTTGATAGCGGATAATGTTGCTGAGTGCTCGTGACTCGTATCAAAACGTATTGACATTTCTTCAGAAGGCGTAAGGTAAACATATTCAGATAAATTCTTGGTTTACTTTCGATATGACAGCGATTTGTATTAATCGCGCTCGATTGCACCTCTTTCGAAGAATCCATGCTTTATAATTATTGCTTGTGACATTTCAAATGAGTAGGTTGAAAAGAAAAGTTAAATATATTTAATCTTCAAAGTAATCACCCATGGCATCTATGAGTCGATAAATTGCCGGAACCCGTTTTCAACATCCTCCTGTGTTTTTTGAATTGTTTACCAATCAAAAAGTTGTCCAAATTTCTGAAGAAGTGGTAATCAGAAGGTGCCAAGTCCGCTGAATATGGTTTATCCTGAAGAACTTCCAATTCCAGCTCGATGAGCTTTGTTATCATCCTTTGAGTTGTATGTGGGCAAGCTTTGTCGTCGTGCAGAAGCAGTGAAGATTTCCCCTAAATGACGCAATATGGTTTTCTTGCAAACATTAAACATTGTTGCCATCGCCTTAGCACTTTCAGCTGGGTTAGCCTCCTCAGGTCGGCCGCGTGGTGCATTTGAGAGCTCAAAATCTCCATTTCGGAATTTTGAAAAACCAACGAGACACCGTCTGTTGCGAAATCACTACAAAAACTTCAAAAACTTCATGGAAAATTTTGCCTACGGGAAGAATTTCCAGTAATTTTGTAATAGGTAGGGTGAAAAAAAGTGACCATCTCGAAGGTTTCTTTATCGCGGCATATAAATTTTTCAACATAACCTAACCTCAGCTTTTATCTTTCTACAATTCGTGTCATTTTGTGCTTAATCCATACAAAATACATCATAAAAATGGAAGAAAAAAATTATCTTGGATTAATTTGGGTTATTATTCCATATAATTTGTTAACGCTAATGATGATAATGCCCTTTTTCGGCTGTTAAACAGATTAATTTCATTTTTTCAATTGAGCTGAGAGAACAAAGAGGCATTCTAGAAAACTATCAGGTTGCAGTTGAACTTACTAATAAAGCCACTAAACTCTCCGATAAACGTGATAAACGGCAACAATCTGTATTCCACTTCTTACATAGAACTTCTTTTCGAGGAGCACTAAATACAAAATTAATTAATCCGATTTAACTACAATATTTTGAAAATGCCTCCGTTGTCAGCTTGATAGATGCTGTTTGTTAATGTTTCTGAGTTTTGAAGCTGCACATGACGAAAAAAATTGACTTAAAGTGCTCAAGCAGAATCATATTGGGGGCGATGGACAAAAAACTTACTTCAGTAAAAATATATTTTATTCAGGATCCGATGGTGGAGCCATCGAAAAAGAGGAAGACATATTCAATTCAATTGCTGTGAGTGTCTGATCAAACGTTTGAGTTCTTAAGCAACGTCTCAACTAGGTTAGCAAAAGCGAACTAAACTAAATGGTTCGATTTAAACAAGTTTTGCATTGAAAGATATGAAGAAATGGCACAAAAAAAACTCTACATCGAAGAAAGTCACAAGTGGTTCTATCGACTCGAAAGAGATTACGGGCAATTTCATTAGCATCTCGAAGATAGAAGTCTCATTTCAAAGGAATTTAATATTTGGAATTATTGTTTTGAAAGTCTTCTATCAAGCTTTCCAAAAATGCCCACGAAAATGTATGTCGATCATACTAAAAGTACTAAAAAAGAGTTAAGAGATGGGTCGGATAGACAAAGCCTAGACACTCAGTCATCAGATTATTATGACAAAAACGAGTACGGGTACTTATTATTGATCCATTTTCATTGCATTGAATTTACTTAAACTATTTTTAATTGCGCATATATAGGAATCTGACTGTTATTACTATTATTATCACTTTAATGTTATCTTAGCCCAAAGATAATATCTTTATATACTCATACTCGTATGTGTATCTATTAGAATCTTCTGTTGTACAATATTTTAATAAATTAAATATAAAGAAAAATTCCTATTCTTTATCTATAAAAGATACTATGTAATAGTTAACTTTAGATTCTATTACAAATAAATAATTGTATATAATTCGGAAAGAAAACCCAAAAATATTATCCAAAAAATAGTAGTATATATAATAAGTAGGTATTATTAGTGCAAGTATTAAATGTTTTGTAGAATTTAGCTATAAGTAAATATTGATTTGATTGTTTAGTCCATTTTTTTTTTATACAAATATGTATATATGATTTTATATGTGAAACATTAAATAATTAATTAACAAATAATTATAAGGAAAAAAGACAAAGATTAGAGTATGTTGTATAATTGATAATATTTTTTTTTTTTAATTTAATAACAAGAAAAATAAAAATAACAACATTGTAATAAAGACTTACCAAAAATGCATCAATTCCAGGGTCTCTGGTAGCAAATGGATAGTTGAAATGGGAAAAAATAGTTTTGTTTTTCGCTTACTTCATGGGAAAAATTTTCCAGCATAATTAAAATTAAATTATTAAATAATTTTTAGTTTCATTTGTTTGAACGCCATAATTTTGCACAATCTCTGTGTGATTTCTCTTGATAAAGCATGATAATACGTAATTTCACAATAATTAGTTCTGCTTACAAAATTATCTAATATCTAATAAGAATTATTATTCAACATGATTCATAACTTCTATTGACAAACTGCATTTTTGATATGGTTTTAAATCTGGTTCTGGCACCTATTTCAAATTTCATGGCATTATTGTAAACGCAACAAAGGGATTACGATGATTCTTTAAATATCTATAGAAATAGAGCAAAGAAGATGATATTCAACAAATTGGTCGGTTATTTTTGCATTGTAGGCACTGATCCCCGTCTAATCTGCATGTGATGATGTGCGTTTCTTGGCCGTTTGTTCGATTGTCGCCGTTCTTTTTCGAACAAAGACAAAAAAATATTTTATTAAATCGACTCAAAATGATGTCAGCCTTCTGGCTTTTAATTTTTAATTGAATACGAAATATTCTTATCAGTTCATGTAAATGATAGTCCACTTCATAACCTATTCTTGCGACATATCCACTCTTGACGGCAAGCCTTTTGTAACATTTAATGTGTTTTCGCAACTGAAATCTTGTTAACCGAGCTTAATTTGTTAACGAAATTATTTTTTTTTTCTCTTTTATCTATTTTATGGCGGAGTGAAAACTCTCATGTGCCAGGGTGTACCACAAAATTACATTTTCACTTTTTGGTTCAGTCACTGAAAGCCTTTTGTAACATTTAATTGTTTTCGCACCTGAAATCTTGTTAATCGAGCTCAATTTTTTTATTAAAATTATTTTATTTATATATCTGTTTTATGGCAGAGTGAAAACTCTCAAATGACAAGGTGTCCCACAAAGCTACATTTTCACTTTTCAGTTCAGTCACTGACCCATCATTATGTGTTCAGTAAATCGTTTAGTATGTACATTTTGGATCTGCAATAGTCATTGCAAACCCAAGGCAGAACGAAAAGACCATCGTGAATAATTTTTCCACAATTCGTTATTTATTCTGTGTTATATATGATATAATGTTCAAGGTCTAAAAATGTTCTTTTCATGTATATTTTCAACTTTAATAATAATACTTTTACAATCCGTTATTTAATCCGTTATATATTTTTCCATTGCTCAAGATTTACAACTGTTATTTTCTTATAGATTACAATTTCAATAATAATTTTGCCACCCTGTTATATACCACCTTGATCAAAAAGTTCCCGGAATCGCAACCTTGTGGTACCAACTTAACAAAGCAAAACAACAGAACTCAAATTGGAACTATGGGAGTGCCAAACGGCGGTTATTCCGGGAACTTTTTGATCAAGGAGGTATATTATCAAATTCTCAAAGTATAAATCTGTTCTTTTCGTGAATATTTCCATTTTTTATTTTAATTATGATGGCCCAAAATAGACTGCAATTTGATCCGCCATTTTCTTTTTTTTTTTTTTTTTTTTTCATCTCACTTGCGAAACTATTAAAAACGCCATTTTATTTTTCCACAACGCAAAAGCACAAAGTGCGACCGTATTATTTCGACCACTGAAGACAATGAACATCTCCAATTTGAAAAATTGTGTCTGCACTCCACCGTACCTGATACGTGGCTGTCTGACTGTTCTGATAAAAAATCAAAAATTGTTTCTAGCTCACGCCCATATAAGGCGTGGCTTAAGGTCAAAGTTCAAATTTGAGATCGAAATTACAATATGGGTATCAAAAGAATGGTCTCTTTAATACCTTTTCAGTGATATATAACATTTATAACTTATTTTGAATATTTTAAAAGTTATGATTAAAAAAAAATTTTGAAATTTTTTTTTTCCAAAACAGTCACTATTGACCTATAGAAAATTTAGAACCATATTCAAGGCCTTACAATTACCTTTCCAATAGTGTATTAAAAAAAATTTTTTTTTTTTAATTTTTATGTATTTTTAATATTTTTTTTTATCTTCATACTTTGTCTACTGCAATTAAGTGTATACGTAAAAAGTAGCTAGACAAAGGAGAATTATAGTGATAAATGTTAATAAAAGAATTTACAGAAAATGTGATGGGCGCGAAGCCGGTGTCGGGCCTATAAGAGTTATTTTTTGCGCCCGGCAATCAAGAAAAACTTTTATCTAGAAATCTGATGGTCGCGATGGTCTGATATTCACAAAAATATAAAAAACATTTTTTTTTTTCCTTTAAGTGGGCTATTCTGTACTTATGCCCAAATTACAATGCAAAAAATAATAAAATGTCTCGAAATACGAAGGCAATTTTGGGGCATGAAACATTTGCAACTTCATAAATAATTGCGAAAATGCATGATGTACAAAATTAAATTGCACAACCAACATTTATCTGTATTTTAAAGTATTTTTTTTTCACATTTAAACATTGTAAAAGCATAAAGGAAAAATTTAAACATTTTCAAGGCTATTTTCTCGTTAATTTTGACTAGAAAAATTACGCAAAAATTTAATAAAAATATTTATGTACACAAACCTTCAAGTCAATTACCTTTTTAATGGAAAAATCAAACTGAATTGTTAACTAGGGATCCTGGTGTTAATTTAATATGTCATATTACTACTGCATAATTCGTAATTATATTGATAAATAAATATAAATGCCATGATTATTTATTTTTCATAATTTATGATTTCTATCTAAACAATGACGTAATGCATTGCATGTCTTTTTGGAAATTATTTATTGCAATTTTTATTTAGTATGTTTTTTTTTTTTTCTTTGTTTTAATATATTTTCTATTTATTTTTCTTTTATATTTAACATAAGTAAAAAGCATTTAATGAAAGCTCAAAGCACAGCACAATATAAATAATTTGTAAATAGTTGATTGATATAATGATTACAATGATTTGTAAATTATAACAACAATACATGTAGTGTATATTATATCTTATGTTTATGTTATTTACACAAACTATGTGATGATTATATTTTTTTTTTTTACTATAAATACATTGAATTCATTTACAATACATATAATAAAAAAACCATAGTTTTCTTTAATTCTTATGTTTATGAATTGTAAGTGTTTTAGTTTGTTTTTTTACAACTACGAGACTATATCATAAGTTCAGTTCATCTAAGAACAAATCATAATTAAATGAATGAATTCATACACGAACCATAGCAATTAATAATCAAAAATAATTCAAATATTTCATACATATTAATGCAAACAATACAATACAACTATTTATTACTGCTCTTATGTAACTACTATCCTACATATTATTACATTGAATGAGTGATCAATAAAAAATAATTATAAATAAAGTGTTATATATTATGCTGAAATTCAGAGATCGAAATAAACTCTAACTGCATGCATTATTATGCTCTATTATTATTATTTTGCAAAATTTTGGCATAAGTGATCAATATGTGATATACCGAAAGATAGAAGAGACATTCTTGAGCATTAGTTAAACTCTTTTTGCAGTGAAAAAAAACTTAGAAGTCATTGGATTACACACAATTTGATTGAAGCTCAAAAAGGAGTGAATTGCTACAAATAAAACTTAAAAAATCTCCTTACAGTCGGCTGGGGCCGACCAAACTATACCCTGCATATGTAGATTTATATATAAAAAGTTTACTCGAATATCCAACTTTTCTTTTATTTCCACTTTTCGAGAAACAATTTTTGCATATACTACTAATTTACACCCGAAATATGGTTGACTTTGACGAAGTAAAAGGATTTTAAGATAATTCCGAGGCTTAGTATGGGAGCTATATAAAAAGTGGGCGTGGCTTACCACTTTCTAGTAAATCCAATTAATTTTTCAATGTTAATCCACACCTTAAATTTGGTGTCCTACGTTGAATAGTTTCTAAGTTATGGTGGTTAACATTTTTGTTTAATTTCCTCAACTTTGTATGGGAGCCCCAATAAGAAGTGGGCGTGGTACGCTGATTTTTCGCCAGATTATTTCCGACTACGATATTAATTTAAGTGTCAATTATGGTTATTGTAGACATAAGATTGCCTAAGTTACAGCTGTTTCAATTTAAAATTTGTATGGGGGCTACGATAAACACTGGGCGTGGTGCGCCCATTTTCTGTGAGCCTAGTTGCTCGTACAATACTAATCCATACCCTAAGTCTCGTTGTCCTAGGCTAAATGGTTTGTAAGCTATGGAGCTTAAAATTTTAGTTTAATTCACTCGACTTTGTATGGGAGACCCATGAAGGAGTGGGCGTGGCACACTGATTTTCTGCCAGATTTTTGCCGACTACGATATTAATTTAAGTGTCAATTATGGTTATTCTAGACAGAAGATTGCCGAAGTTACAGCTGTTTCAATTTAAAATTTGTATGGGGGCTACGATAAACAGTGGGCGTGGTGCGCCCATTTTCTGTGAGCCTAGTTGCTCGTACAATACTAATCCACACCTTAAATCTCGTTATTCTACGCTGAATAGTTTGCAAGTTATAACCGGTAACATTTTTTTTAATTTCCGCAACTTTGTATGGGAGATCCAAAAAGGAGTGGGCGTGGCACATTGATTTTCTGCCATATTATTTCCGACTACCGTGTTAATCTAAGTGTCAATTATGGTTATTCTAGACAGAAGATTGTAGAAGTTACAGCAGTTTCAATTTAAAAGAAGTACAGGCACTTTGTATGGGAGCTACGCTAGAAAGTAGGCGTGGCTCAACCACTTTTGGTGAGGTTATATAGTAGTATAATATAACTCTATGTGCCAAATATTGTTGTCCCAAGAGGTATATTATGTGAGTTATAGCAAGTTAAAAATTTTGAAAATTTCGAGGTTAGTCGCTTTGAATGCTTGGTGTGGGCGTGGTTATTGACCGATCATGCCCAATATCAATCCCCTCCGTACCCTTGGATCATAGATTACTTATGCCAAATTTCATCGAAAAAGCTCAATATTTACTCAAGTTATCGTGCGAACCAGCCAGGTGACAGACAGACGGACGGACGGACGGACGGACGGACATCGTTAAATCGAAAATTTAATCGACGCTGATCACGAATATATATCTATGTCTATATCTCCGGAGATTCCTTCAAGTGGACACAAACATCTGACCGAAATGAATATACCATGCATATTGCATTATGCAGGGTATAAAAATTTAAGGCGTAGTGCTTCTGAAAATGTATACCATATCACAACAGGAGAACAGCATTCATCATATTCGCCTACTTGATTACCTAATGTCTTCTTACTGTTTCCTTTTATCGAAATCAAAATGCCTAGTGTGTGTGTTTTCGAACACCTGAAGAAGCTCTAGAGTATAAATTAGAGTTTTAGTCTGATTAATCGATATTCCGATTAATCAATTATTCGACTAATTCATTTTTTGATTTGATTACCTATTCTCGAGATATCCACTTTAGAATTGTGATTAATAATTGTTTTGATTAATCAAATAAAAAAATATTCCACAAAAATTAATTTGATTAATCAAAATCATTATTATATATGTTACAATACATTAGCTATTGCATAGACAAGAGATGTGCCATGCCTTCATCGATCATAATTTTAAAGATATGGCATATTAAATATTTTACTTTATGACAGGTATTTCTTGCTTTTTCTTTATTATTATTATTTTTTTTTAATACAAGCTACGAGGGCGGTCCCCGAAGTACCCGACCTGACATATAGATGGCGGCAGTAGTTTGAAAAAAATTACTTTGGTGAAAAACATATGTTTCAGTTTCAGTATGTGTAGTACTTTTTTCGGAGCCATCGAAAGTTAACGATCTCAGTGAATTTGTAAACGTGGAAAAAATTGGTCCCTGCTATGTAATTCAATACTTTCATCAAAGCCGCACTAAATTCTACTGTGGGGGAGTCTGCTGCTTCGTTTACGATAAATATTGGGTGGCAGAGTTTAAACGAGATCGTACCAGCTGCCGACCACTACGAACCCCATAGTGGTCGACCAATTGAGGTGGCCACGCCAGAAATGGTTAAGAAAATCCACAAAATGGTATTGGATGATCGCCGGCTGAAGATGCGTGAGCTAGGTGAAATTACAGGCATTTCAACAAAGTGCTCTACATCGTATATTGAACGAAAATTTGGAGATTTAAAAGCTGTGTGCAAGATGGGTGCAGCGTTTGCTCACAATAGAACAAAAACAATGTCGTGAAGATGTTTCTATAGAGTGTTTGGCGATGTTTCACAGCAATAAAGCCGAGTTTTTGCGTCGATTCGTAACCATGGATGAGACATGGGTCCATCACTTTATACCTGAGACAAAGGAGCAGTCAAAACAGTGGAGTGAAAGGGGAGAATTGTGTCCAAAGAAGGCGAATACAGTTCCATCTGGAGGCAAGTTTGTATGCTAACTGGAAGACAGTTCCGGCTTTGTAGACACAATTTTCCAATTGTAATCGAAATTCCGAATGTGCTTAAAAGTCTGCAAAAATTTCTGGCGAAAAGACAACTTCTGAAAAAGAAGGGCTCTTTGGCCGAGCTTCTCTTCCATTACTATTGTGCGTGTTAAATTTTGGACAGTATTAGAAGGGACCTACTTATTTTAGCCGGTTCCGAATGGCAGAACTCTTGCGACATCACTTTTTCTGAGCTGAGAATTGCCAATTGCTTGCCGACAGGTGGGTACCGTTCGAAAGAAAAATCTTTTCGATATTAAATTTGTTATGCCTCAGCAGGGGATCGAACCCACAACCTACAGATCAGAAGGCCAACACACTAACCACTGAGCTACGGCACCCACTGAAAACGATAAGCCAAGTTATATTTGAACCGGATTTGGACGAGAGTCAGGAGGGTTTTGCGGATGAAATACAGGATGCCACTTACTATATCAAGCACGGGAAAACGCCGAAATTCTGGTGGCATGATTGATAAAACAAACTGTTTAGACTAATGAAGGCAGCGAGGAAGAGGAGCGATAGGTTCCCTAATGTCAAGTACTTTGAGGCGGCATTGGCGACAATGGCAGACTGGAAGATGGCTGTCAAGGAGGAGAATGACAGTTTCAAAAATAGGATTCTTGAATTAAACTATAACCCAAATGAAAAATCCGTTTGGCGATTAATCAGGAATGTAAAAAACTGTAACGTGTTTAATTTTTGTGGTCTACTTGACTTCTCTGAAGCCAACAGTTCGTTCTTGTTCGCAGTAATATATTCGAAAAAGTCCTTAATTTCTGGGTGATAATCGTATCTATCTATGCAAACAATTATAGAATGCAGTATCATTGTGATTTTGTAATATTTTATCGATTTTTCTAAACTAACAAATGTGACATAATTTTTTGGCGACATTTTTCGACATTTGCTGTTTTTCGCTTGCTATTTCATCTATGATGATACTGAGATTGGAACAATCTGGCCTATGGGAGCATAAGTTCCGCCAACAAAATTGAGAGCTAAAATAAAAATTATTAATTACATACATCACATTTCATATGACTATGATAAGAATATAGGCAGCATTTGATTATGTCACTATAATGGATTATCTGAGATTTCATTATGCCACTTTTCCATTAAAACCGACATATTACGTTTTGCCGGCAATTCATGAACTCTCTGTAATATACCAAATGGACGTAAGCGATAGATTAGATAATCGAGTACATAAAAAAATGCCGGTTGTATATAATGAAAGGATATAGCATAATCGGAACAGCAATTGAGACCCTAAAAAAATACAGAATAAAAACAATAATAAATCATATTAGTATCTCAGAAAGTTTTAAAATCTTACATCTTCGGTAGCATAAAAGATATAACGCCAATACCAATGCTTTTTATCTTTGGGTATTAGATGACCCTGTGGTCCGGATGGAAAGAAACGACCACGTTTCTTATCATCTCGTGAATCACCAGCAATAACACCGACATTCTGTAAACAAAAACCCATTTCTTTATCCTCAGAGCCGCCACTGCGTTGACGACATATTATCGGATTTGGAAGGGCACGTTCGGCTAAACGTCGCAAGGCCTCCTTGCTCAGAACATAACCAGCACCACCAGACATATAGCCCTAAAAAATCAATAGAGGAGAAAAAATCGTTGGTCAAAATGGTGTCATTTGTAAGTATTCATTTGTCTACCTGTCGCACGTGTGGTTTAAATTTACAGCCAAAATATACTGGCGCGTCAGATGAAAATGGATAGAGGAACGCCCTTAGATTCTCCATAATGACATAACTGCAAGCGAAAAGTGAAGACATATGTATATTATCTATAATAAGAACTTAATATCAATCCCAAATAAATCACTTACGTATCATCGTCGGCCTTGAGAAACCAATCGGCATCATTGAAATGATTCTCATAGATATATTTGACAGCTTCACGTGTCTTACGCCATAAATTACCACGCCCTTCACCCACTGGCAATGCTACAGCACCCAATTCTTTATCCTCCTCGGAACTCATAAAGAGCAATTTATTACAACGTGAACCCCATGTACTTTTGACGTGCTGAGCACGTTTTGCATGATTTTTGGGACCGGTGAGAACCCAACACAATATTCGTGTCTCATTATAAAGCTGATTAGCAAGAGTATTATCATCACTATCACTATTATGACTATGTAGCGTTATCGATTTGGATTCTTCAGCTATAATATCATCGAGATCATCGTCTATGACATTATTCGTTCCATTAGCATCCACATCAGCAGTTTGTTGTTCGTTTGCCGGTTTATCATTGATTTTGGCCAGTGGTAGCTTAAGTGTGAGCAGGCAATTGGAATTATGCCATAATTGTGAGAAACTAAAACCGAGTATAATGCCAAAAATGAGAGTTAATAACAATTTCATTGGTGGTATATTGGATTTTTGATTCATTTTGTTGTCTTTCTCGTCTTTTTGATTGTTGTGCAATTTGGTTGATTGTCTGTCAGTGGTAAATGCTAGATATTAGTGCGTCTTTTCTTCTCTAAGTTGGGTCAATTTAACTGAAAGTATCATTTTGATTGCTATCTCTTCTGTTTAAGCATCTGAAAAAATCATTAAAATGGAAGATGGGAAAAATTAACATTGGACAAAGGTAAAGAAAGTTCACAAAAAATATTTTTGGTTTAAATTAGTCAAAAATTATCACAATTGCTTTCCGACGTATAGCCACCGCTTGTATTTCTATAGAGAAATGCTTGGTCTAACCGGGACCCGAAAGTACTTTTATGATCAGGCAAATTTCGAGCTTTAATTTAGGAACTGGGTGTGAAATCACCTCATGTCCACAGGTCCACAGGTCCACAGGTTTTGTCCGTAATTCTCTCCTTAGTGCTAGTTTGCAGAGGCTCAGTGGCTTGCACAAGCTAACGAGTTAAGTAGAGAGTCTTAGGATCGAGTCATTTCTGCCTAGTTCGTCATTTCGAATTGCCTGAAATGTCACTGTAACTCAGAATCATCATTACCTTCAGATTATATTGCTAACTCGTCTCAGTCTCAGTCTCGTCTAATTATTCAGAGAGGTATTGAAAGTTGCTACAACGGTTAGATGATCTGGAGGAGTGGATAATTCCTTGAGAATCTGAGCATTCATCTCTTTAATTGACTTTCTATTTTCGATATTTTGCAGATTTCGTAGGAAAACTACAGAATCCGAAGTTTTGTGATTGCTTGATTCAGTGTTGTTTGAGCACGTGTCAAAGATGGACACCAGTAAAAAGAAAAATACGCCATATTTTACAGTTTTTCTGAATAGTGTTTATGGTCCTGATACTGTAACAGTCAATCAAGTGCAATTTTGGTTTCATCGATTCTGTTCCGGAAATTTTGTTGTCAAAGATGCACCACGCTCTGGAAGGCCAATTGTCGAAAATATCGATAAAATAATGGAAATCGTCGAGTCTGAGTCGAGTCATGTAAGCACCGTTTCTATTGCCCAGGAGCTAAACATTGCACAAAAAACCGTTTCGAACAATTTAAATAAGGCTGGATACAAAAAAAAAGCTCAATGTATGCGTGCCACACGAGTTAACGCAAAAAAACCTCATGCACCGAATTTCCATCTGCGAATCGCTGCTGAATCGCAACAAAATCAATCCATTTCTGAAGCGGATGGTTATTGGCGATGAAAAATGGGTCACTAACGACAACGTCAAGTGAAAACGGTCGTGTTCGAATAGCGGTGAGCCGGCGCAAATGGTGGGCAAGCCAGGATTGACGGTCAGGACAGTTTTGCTATGTGTTTGGTGGGATTGGCAGCTGCTCCCCTACGCCTAAACTCTTAATTCGGACTTGTACTCTCAACAATTGGACGGTCTGAAGAAAGCAATCACCCAGAAGCGGCAAGCTTTGGCCAATAGAAGAGGAATTGTGTTGCATCAGTTCAACGCCAGGCCACACACATCGATAGTGACTCGCCAGAAGCTCCGGGAGCTCGGTTGCAAGGCTTTTATGCATCCACCTTATATTACGGACCTGGCACCAAGTGATTATTACCTGCTCCTGTCTATGGTGTATGATTTTGCTGGTGAAAAATTCGCCTCAAGAAAAGCTTGTGAAAATCGACTGTCTCAGTTTTTTGCCAATAGGGACGAGGGTTTCTAAGAGAGTGGCATTATGAAATTACTACCTTCAAATGGCAACAAGTTAGCGAACGGTGCATATTTGATCTAAATCGGATCATTCTAACTATGCTAAATAAGACCTTCAATTTAATGCAAAAATGAAATGGATTTCTTTTTACTAGACCTTATACAATATTTCTATTGTATTGTATTGTTGGTGCTGCAACATGAATGGTCATCATCGCGCTAAGGTCAGATTCCCTCTTAACCCTTAACGTGTAACGTGGGGTCACTTGTTCCCTGCCGAAACTGACTATACCTTGTAGCTTTTCCATGTTTTTTTTTTTGTTTGTTTAAACAGTTATATTGTTTAAACAAATTAAAAAATCGGTAATATAGCGATTGATCCTTAAGAGCCGGACACAAATGACCCGATGTTACACAGAAGAGGTGCGAAAAACGTCCTTACATGGCAAGGGTTGAGCTTAGCATTACATGTTAGAATTACGATTATGATGCGAGGGTTGAGGATATTTCCCTATTGTATCCCGTCCCCTAATGTCTGTTGTACACCCCCTACTATTTTGAGTGTATTAAAGGTAACCCCTCCTTGTATACGATGTTTAGGATTTAACTACTTTAATTACTCATTAAAAGGTTAAAATAATAAATTTAAACAGCTTTACTCATTCTCTACTCCTCTCTTACTTTCTTCCTATTTTATTTAATTCATTTATTACGATATAATTTGTTAGTCACAAAACAACTTTGTGACGTCAAAATGCTGAAAATGAAAATAAAAAAAGTTGAAAATAAATAACATTGAATAACAACCGGCTAAATGCTAATTACATGCATATTCAACTCCTTTTTTATATTATACTTTTTTGCATTTCTAATTTATTTCTAATTTTTATTTTATTTTACTTTATTTTTGTTGTTGTTATCAGTTCAATGCCAGTAGTATGAAGCTGTTAAATGAATAGATAAATTGAATACGACAGCTAAAGTTAATAGAAAAAATCTCCTTACAGTCGGCTGGGGCCGACCAAACTATACCCTGCATATGTAGATTTTTATATAAAAAGTTTACTCGAATATCCAACTTTTCTTTTATTTCCACTTTTCGAGAAACAATTTTTGCATTACTACTAATTTACACCCGAAATATGGTTGACTTTGACGAAGTAAAAGGATTTTAAGATAATTCCGAGGCTTAGTATGGGAGCTATATAAAAAGTGGGCGTGGCTTACCACTTTCTAGTAAATCCAATTAATTTTTCAATGTTAATCCACACCTTAAATTTGGTGTCCTACGTTGAATAGTTTCTAAGTTATGGTGGTTAACATTTTTGTTTAATTTCCTCAACTTTGTATGGGAGCCCCAATAAGAAGTAGGCGTGGTACGCTGATTTTTCGCCAGATTATTTCCGACTACGATATTAATTTAAGTGGCAATTATGGTTATTGTAGACATAAGATAGCCTAAGTTACAGCTGTTTCAATTTAAAATTTGTATGGGGGCTACGATAAACACTGGGCGTGGTGCACCCATTTTCTGTGAGCCTAGTTGCTCGTACAATACTAATCCACACCTTAAATCTCGTTATTCTACGCTGAATAGTTTGCAAGTTATAACCGGTAACATTTTTTTTAATTTCCGCAACTTTGTATGGGAGACCCAAAAAGGAGTGGGCGTGGCACATTTATTTTCTGCCATATTATTTCTGACTGCCGTGTTAATCTAAGTGTCAATTATGGTTATTTAGGACAGAAGATTGTAGAAGTTACAGCAGTTTCAATTTAAAAGAAGTACAGACACTTTGTATGGGAGCTACGCTAGAAAGTAGGCGTGGCTCACCCACTTTTGGCGAGGTTATATAGTAGTATAATATAACTCTATGTGCAAAATATTGTTGTCCCAAGTGGTATATTATGTGAGTTATAGCAAGTTAAAGATTTTGAAAATTTCGAGGTTAGTCGCTTTGAATGCTTGGTGTGGGCGTGGTTATTGAGCGATCATGCCCAATATCAATCCCCTCCGTACCCTTGGATCATAGATTACTTATGCCAAATTTCATCGAAATAGCTCAATATTTACTCAAGTTATCGTGCGAACCAGCCAGGTGACAGACAGACGGACGGACGGACGGACGGACATCGTTAAATCGAAAATTTAATCGACGCTGATCACGAATATATATCCATGTCTATATCTCCGGATATTCCTTCAAGTGGACACAAACATCTGACCGAAATGAATATACCATGCATATTGCATTATGCAGGGTATAAAAAGCTTGCTTGCAAATATCCACTTTTGTCTGTTTATTCGGTATTGGTTTTGGCTTTGGACTCGAATATTAGCTAAATATTGAAATAAATTATATATCTTTTAGCTGATTCATGTATGTATATCCTATTTGTGTAAACTATCAAGTCCGTACTAAATTTTCTTATTTTGATTCAATGTTGTACGATCACTTTGTGTAATTTGATATTTTCTATACTTTAATCATATGGAATTTAGGCGTGGCAGTGGATCTGTTAGGGCCATTTTCAGACATTTTTATACCCTGCATAATGCAATATGCATGGTATATTCATTTCGGTCAGATGTTTGTGTCCACTTGAAGGAATCTCCGGAGATATAGACATGGATATATATTCGTGATCAGCGTCGATTAAATTTTCGATTTAACGATGTCCGTCCGTCCGTCCGTCCGTCCGTCCGTCCGTCCGTCCGTCCGTCTGTCTGTCTGTCACCTGGCTGGTTCGCACGATAACTTGAGTAAATATTGAGCTATTTCGATGAAATTTGGCATAAGTAATCTATGATCCAAGGGTACGGAGGGGATTGATATTGGGCATGATCGGTCAATAACCACGCCCACACCAAGCATTCAAAGCGACTAACCTCGAAATTTTCAAAATCTTTAACTTGCTATAACTCACATAATATACCACTTGGGACAACAATATTTTGCACATAGAGTTATATTATACTACTATATAACCTCGCCAAAAGTGGGTGAGCCACGCCTACTTTCTAGCGTAGCTCCCATACAAAGTGTCTGTACTTCTTTTAAATTGAAACTGCTGTAACTTCTACAATCTTCTGTCCAGAATAACCATAATTTACATTTAGATTAACATGGTAGTCGGAAATAATATGGCAGCAAATCAGTGTGCCACGCCCACTCTTTTTTGGGTCTCCCATACAAAGTTGCGGAAATTAAAAAAAAAGTTACCGGTTATAACTTGCAAACTATTCAGCGTAGAATAACGAAATTTAAGGTGTGGATTAATATTGTACGAGCAACTAGGCTCACAGAAAATGTGTGCACCACGCCCACTGTTTATCGTAGCCCCCATACAAATTTTAAATTGAAACAGCTGTAACTTCGGCAATCTTCTGCCTAAAATAACCATAATTGACACTTAGATTAATATCGTAGTCGGCAAAAATCTGGCAGAAAATCAGTGTGCCACGCCCACTCCTTCATGAGTCTCCCATACAAAGTCAAGGGAATTAAACTAAAACTTTTAAGCTCCATAACTTACAAACCATTCAGCGTAGGACAACGAAATTTAAGGTATGGATTAGTATTGTACGAGCAACTAGGCTCACAGAAAATGGGTGCACCACGCCCACTGTTTATCGTAGCCCCCATACAAATTTTAAATTGAAACAGCTGTAACTTCGGCAATCTTCTGCCTAAAATAACCATAATTGACACTTAGATTAATATCGTAGTCGGCAAAAATCTGGCAGAAAATCAGTGTGCCACGCCCACTCCTTCATGAGTCTCCCATACAAAGCCAAGGGAATTAAACTAAAACTTTTAAGCTCCATAACTTACAAACCATTTAGCGAAGGACAACGAGATTTAAGGCATAGAATAGTATTGTACGAGCAACTAGACTCACTTGAAATGGGCGCGCCACGCCCACTGTTTATTGTAGCCCCCATACAAATTTTAAATTGAAACAGCTGTAACTTCGGCAATCTTCTGCCTAAAATAACCATAATTGACACTTGGATTAATATCGAAGTCGGCAAAAATCTGGCAGAAAATCAGTGTGCCACGCCCATTCCTTCATGAGTCTCCCATACAAAGTCAAGGTAATTAAACTAAAACTTTTAAGCTCCATAACTTACAAACCATTTAGCGTAGGACAACCAAATTTAAGGTGTGGATTGATATTGAAAAATTAATTAGATATACCAGAAGGAGATACGTCACGCCCACTTTTTATATATCTTCGGTATAAAGTCTCGGATTTATCTTAAACATTAAAACACCCATATCTTACTAATTAATACGCCTAGGTCAACCCATTGCAACCTATGTAGTTTAGTATTATAGGCAGAAATTGATCCTCCAAAATTGGTGAGGTACGCCTGCTTCTTAATGTAGGTCCTATACAAAGTAGTGGAAGAAAAGGATGGATATACGAGCAAACTTTTTATATATATGTCTACATATGCAGGGTATAATTTGGTCGGCCCCAGCCGACTGTAAGGAGATTTTTTTAAATCAAATCCGAAGGCTCTTAAAAATCACCACGTACTAATGCAGGGTATAAAAATGGTTGGATTGCACAACTTGGAGTGCCACCTCCCATTTATTTCAAATAGATATCTATGTATTAAAAAAAAAAAAAAAAATTAATAAACTATATGACGCATACATACATTTAGATGCTAATTTAAGCCTTCAAATTGAAGCTTAAGAGAAGTTGAAGCAATTTTCAATTTCTTACAATTTATTTAAACCTTTCTAGGAAATGCCCATATACAAAATATCTAAATTGGCAATCACATATAATTTTCGCTATAAACAACTATTGAGCTAACACTGATAATCTTTATAATGATGATGATGATGATGATGATCATCATGGTGAAGATATTAATGATAATGATGATTATGACCTTTAAAATAATATGAATGCATGAATTCATTTGGAAAAATTCAATATAAAATATTATAATAATAAAAGACATATATGTTTGTATATATTCACTGTAATAACTTTGATTTCAGCAATAGCAAAATTATTAATATACAAGGTGCGACAATTATGTATTAAGACTGCCTCTAGAAAACACAATTAAAACACGATATCTGCTAATTTTTCGGTATATTTATTCGAAATATTCTCCTCCTGATTCAATGCACTTGTTACATTGATTTAATAGTGCTTCAAACGCGTGTTCCAGCTCATTTTTCGGAATTGCCTCCAGTGCCCTCGTCGAAGCCCGTTGTATGGTCTGAATGTCATCAAAAAAGCATCCTTCCAACTTCAATTTCAATACGGCGGGTGATTCAACACACAGACCTGATTCCGAGCCAAAAATTGAAGAACAATGAGTACTGTGTGACTCGGTGCATTATCGGTGCAACAGATACCAAGTTTTTGGATCGCGATATTCTGGTCGAATACGACGGATTCTGGACATCAAACGCTTCAAAACTTCGAGGTAACATGCGGAAGAAACTGTTTGATCAGTTGGAACAAATTCGTTGTGGATAATTCCTTTGCTATCGAAGAATGTGATGAGCATTGTTTTGATTTTTGACTTTTCGTGTTTTTTTTGGCTTGTGGTGAGTTTTTTGATTTCCATTCTGGATCGTATTGTAAACACCATGTTTCATCACCCGTAGCAATTGTTTTCAGGAAATTTAGATCATTTTCTGCAGCTGCAACCATGTCTCTAGAATGACTGACTCTCATTAATTTTTGGTCCTCGGTCAATGTGTGTGGAACAAATCTCGCGCAGACCTTTGTTTTGCCCCAAGTCTCGTGAAGAATGAGTCGGATAATTTCTTTGTTGATGTTTAAGGAATCTTCCATAATTTTCACAGAAGCATTGCGATCTTCTGTAATAAAATCACAAACTTTCTGGATCGTTTCCGACGTCCGCCCTGACATTGGCTTTCCTTCTTCTATTTCATCTTCCAACGA
Organism: Megamerina dolium; assembly: GCA_963854835.1. NCBI lineage: Eukaryota > Metazoa > Arthropoda > Insecta > Diptera > Megamerinidae > Megamerina > Megamerina dolium. The sequence goes on along the minus strand of OY978529.1, from coordinate 1,540,142 downwards.
CTCTCTGCCATCCACAAACCGTTTATGCCATATAAAAACATTTGATTTTTATAAACAAGCATCGCCATACGCTGGCTGCATCATTCCGAATGTTTCTGATGCACTTTTACCAATTTTTGCGTGGAAATTAATGACCGCTCTTTGCTCCGTGTTAAAATTTCAACATCAAACGAACACGTGTTTTGTAAAATGAATGTCAATAAACATTAAATGTCAACCAAATGCCATGTAGTTAGCAGAGGAAGGTTGAAGCTTCAAAACGCATGTGCTCACACATAGATGGCGCGCTTGCTTGCTGAGATATGGTTCGAGTTTTAATACATAGTTGTCGCACCTTGTAGTAATTTGATGCTATAAGACGTGCAGCATCAATAATATCATATACAACACTATGCCATAAATGACAAGTATGACTCACATGCGTCACGAATATCGGGTGTAATAATGGTAACAGCAAGAAAAAATATAAATTTTAGATTTTAGAAAAAAATATAATATATGTATGTAGATATTCTTTCATTTCGTACATACACTTATGTTATACTTATATTGCTTTATTACTATTTTGATCTTCACTCAATTTTTATACTACACGTAATAATACATATACATATTAAATATCAATTTAAAGGCATGCATAACATATGTACAAACCTATATGAATATCAAAAATACCGTAACTTCAACGAATATGTAATCATGATAGCAAGCTGTTGCGACGACATAAAAGAATGACAGTCAAATTATACCTGTATGGCTACCTGAATTTTACTTTCTTAACAATTTTATTATTTTTATGCTTATTTTTGTGTTTTCTTAGTGGCTCATTGGTATTTTAATCATCAGATTATGCACAACATTTAAGTGGTTCATAAAATCTCTATAATGTAATGCATGTTGTAATTTCAAATTTTTAACTTTGTTGTTGTTGTGAAAAAAAAATTTTATATTTTTTTTTTTTACTAATTTATTCTCATACTAATTTGAATATTTGTAAAATCTTTTTTGCATGTTAGAAATGTCCGGAGTGATGTTTGTCACTCTTTCATAAAAGAAAGAGGTTCAAGAAATATTGTCAGGATCTGTAACAAAAATATATTGGCCTGTAGTTATAGTCAAAATAAAGATCTTCTTAAATTTATCTTACCTTAGCTTCAACTTGTTTAACATATTCCTATACAAAAAGTTGATACTAAGGTACGAGGGCGGTCGCATAACTTTTTTATCTCCAAATTTTCGATCTATATACGATGTATAGCACTATTTGAAATGCCTGTAATTTCACCTAGCTCACGCACCTTCAGCCGTTGATCATCCAATACCATTTTTTGGATATTCTTAATCGTTTCTAGCGTGGCAACCTCAATTGATCGACCACTACGGTGTTCGTCTTGGCAGCTCGTACGACGTCGTCCAAACTCTGCCACCCAATATTTTATAGTCGTAAACGAAGGGGCAGACTCTGCCCAGAGTAGAATCTAGTTCGGCTTTAATATTCGTTGGACTGAGACCTTTCAAATGAAAGTATTAAAATACATAACGGTGACCAATTTTTTCCATGTTTACAAATTCACTGAGGTCGTTAACTTTCGATGGCTCCAAAAAAAAAAAAATACTAAACCACGTAGCGCCTTGAAACTTAATTCAAATGTTTCATAAGGTTGCCACTTTTCACAAAAGTAATTTTTTTCAAACTACTGCCGCCATCTATATGTCAGATTCGGGTAGTTTTGGGACCGCCCTCGTAAGGTTGTTTATAGAAATGGTATTTCTCAGTTTTACGAGATTCGCTATTTAAAGCGATTTTAATTTAATTCTAATTCGTCTCGCTACTTTTTCTTGCTTTTTTTTTTTTTTAACCCCACGAACAGTGAGTGACTTTGGCATTAATACATAATGTATTTTAATGCCTTTTTCAGTAGGGAGTAATTATGGCATTGTTTGACATACAAAAAGCTGATACTAAAGTAAAGTTGTTTTTCAAGTTTGGGTTGTTTATAGAAACGGTATTTCTCAGTTTTACGAAGTTGTTGAAGTTGTTGATTTGCCGTATGATTAGCAACCCTAATTTAATTCTAATTCGTCCCGCAAATTTTTTTTCCCTTTTGTTTTCTCAGTTTTACGAGATTAGCGATTTTAAGTTGTTGATTTACCCTATGATGGGTTAGCAACCTTAATTTATTTCTCATTCTTTGCGCTACTTTTTTTTCTTTTTTTTAACCCCACGGGCAATGTGCGACTTCGGCATTAATAAATAATGTATTTTAATGCCTTTTTTCAAATGGGAGTAATTATGGCATTGTGACAGTGTATTTGACAAGTTATGCTGTCATTTTATTCAGTATCACCATGCAAAGATTCACACATGAGCAGTGAAAATTTATTTTCCAAAATCAGTGCTCAGTAAGATTATATTTTACCGACAAATTGTGTTCAATGATGAGGCTCACTTTTGTCTCAGGATCTTTGTGAATAAGCAAAATTGTCCCATATGACAATATGACATATTATTACACTCTGTGAATCCCCTAATTATATTATATGTACCAATACATGGATATAAATATATTAAATTTTCTTTGTAGTGTTATTAAAGAAATAATAAAGTTGTATTGATGCTTTCTTTTTTCTTAGTTTGCAATAATTTATTATTTTTTTTTTTTTTGTTCTTGTATTTTTTTAGAAAATCGTTTTAATTAATGTTTTTTAATGGTTTATCACAATTTACTTTTGTTTACCATTTTCTACTAATTATGAATTTTATGATTTTCATTTTTAATTTAATGTCTACACTAGCGCGGGTTAATAGTTCCTCTGAATACACATACTTCCTATCTTTAACCACTGCAATGCAAAATGACCGAAAAATACCTAAAAATCGGCCAAGCTGCCAAGAAATAGTCCCTAGAGCGGTGAAATGTATGGCCGACCTTCAACAATTATTGTTCCTCAATATTTTCCCTGAACATACTCAGCTCATATCTTCATTTGTTAATGGAGCTTCGCTACAATATTGGTGGTTTTAAGGAGATTTTTTTATCGACAAACCACTATAGAATATATTTATTTATTTATATTTATATATAAATATATTTATTTATTTATGACAATTATTGACACTCACTCCCAAATATATTTAGTTGTTATTGATTGATTATTATCTTGAATATTATTTGTATAGATATTTTTTTATTTTTTATTTGATTTTGTATACTTTGATTTTCAAGCTATTTGCTTTGTTGAATGTTATTGATTTATCTTGCATATACAAGTGGTATTCAGATAAGAATACAATACATCAGATATGAATAATTTCTATTTATATCCACACTATTGTTGAATGATTTTTATGCAATTTATATTTATTTTTATTTTTGTTGCATTAATTTATTTGGTTATTTTATCGCTGATGAAAGAGCATCATCATCATCATCATCATCATCCACCTCATCACTATAAATCGATATTAAATAAAAGAATTTTATTTGAATTTTTTCTTTGTGCAAAATACAATATAAAATGAACAAATCATTTTGCAATTCTTAATAAGCAATGACACACACACAAAAAAAAAATAAAAATAAAAAACAACAACAAAAACCCATATTAAACAACATCTATAATAACAAATAACACGACTTCTTCAGCATCAGCACATGGCTTTCAATCTTAACGTTTTTATTTTTCCACATGCTAAATATATACTAATATGCACATACATATGTATAACCACATACATACATTTATTATTCTCTTATTTACACTTTGTATGTATTTTAATAGTCACTTGATTGCTTTAGTAATCCGTCGTCGACGTCGTAATCATCGTTGTTACCGGTGACTGAAATCAAAAAATGCACAACCGCGCGTGTTTACTGCTCACTGAAGACTCACTCACCTCACACAGTCACCATGTATGTAGACGGTGCTGTCTACCAGTATTCAAACCTACTGCTTGTATATTCATATGTGCTGAGCACACCGGTGTGCTCAGTGTTTGTTATAAGCTAAGTATTATGGCAGGTATAAGTGACATATTCGGAATTTTAATTTTTGTTTATTTTTTTTTTTTTTCTTCTTGTTGATTTCGACTCAAAAATACATAAAAAAAAAAACAAATTAAATAAAAAAAAAAAAAACAATAACAACAAGAATTTAAAATTCGTGATTATTTGTCCGACATCAACACCGGCAGATACTCACACACTCACCTGTAGTATTTATATTTGCTATTCTTCTTCTTCTGCTTTTTATGTGAGCTTCTTCTTATTCTCTTTTAACTGTTGCTGCTGCCATTGTTGTTGTTGTTGTTGTGTTTAGTATACTCGTAGCTACATATTTAGGTAGGTTGCTGTTATAGGTGAGGTATTGTTGTTGTTGTTGTTGTTGCTCTGACTGGTTGATAATAATGATCATCGTCATTATTATCATTATCTCCATCATCATTGTTGATGATTTTGATGACAACAATTATATTTAAACATTTTTTACACATTCTTGTCATGTTTTATATATTGTTGCAGCCAGAGTTGCCAGATTTTATTTATAACTTAAATCCCCATTCGGGTAAAAAGCACTAAATTTTATTTGCATTGGACATATCAAGAATTTTATTTGCTTTGAACATATCAAGAAAAAAAAAATAAATAAATTCTGCCAAATACCACCATACCCGAAATTTCAAAAACTTCCGCAAAATCTGGACTTAGGTCGAAAAATCTTTTTCTGAAGGTCTTATTCACTCGTTTTCATATTTTAATACAACATTAGAGAAAGAAGAGTAATTACGCTAAACAGGTATCTCAAAATCTATAGATAGCAGTGACTTTGTATAGGAGCTAAATTAAATATTACGGGCGCCTATCCGATTTATTACAAAGTTTTTTCCTCCGACAGGTAGGTCGTGGGTTCAATCCCCCGCTGAAGCATAACAAATTTAATATCGAAAAGATTTTTCTTTCGAACGGTACCCACCTGTCGGCAATTGGCAATTCTTCCAGCAGTAACAACATTCCATGAAAAAGCTTTTAAAAGAACTCTGTGACAAAGCTCAGAATAAGTGATGTCGCAAGAGTTCTGCCATTCGGAACCGGCTAAATTAAGTAGGTCCCTTCTAATACTGTCCAAAATTTAACACGTACAACAGTAATGGAGGAGAAGCTCGGCCAAAGATCCCTTGGGGGCTTTAAGTGCCACATATTTTTTATTTATTTTTATTTCCTCCAGTAGCATTATATTCTACATGCTAAATATTGTCATAGATGGGAGATTAAATAAGCTATGGCGGTTCAAATAAAAAAAAAATTGCTCACTTTGCGTGGAAGCTATAATAAATAGGGGACGTGGTGTGGTGGAACTAGGAACTAAATATGGTTTTCCAAGATGGAAGATTTAGTAAGTTATAAAAGTTTAAAATTGCTCTTCACTGCTTTAGGCTTTAGTAGCAGTGTTTACAGAATGGTGATCATTGGTTATATTCTGTAGCCCCTAAAAGACACTTTTATCGGTGCAAAACAGCTTCAAGCAGGGTAATAATATCACAGTCAAAATTGCTTATACAAGGACTCTACGAAGATAAATTACGAGGCACAAGCTTTTTCTATAGATACTTATTGAAGTGCAAATTTTACTTGGGATGATTTTTATCAGACGTAATAATATTTCAATGAATAGCAGGCGAAAATAGTTTTGACAACATTCTTTTCAGTCTTATTTTAGACATAGAAAATCAAAATTTACACTAATTCTAGTTGGAAAATGTGGAAAGCCAAATACAGTGATAAATAATTAAAATCATATTGAAATATGCACTACCAACTTATATAAATATTTTCGCTGTGATTATTTGCTTAAGTATTTGTAGAAAGATCAGGTTAAAAAATATAGCTATCAATTGGAAATACCCAAAAGAGTTCAAAAGTGAAAATAAAATCCTCCTTAAAATGGCCACATTCCCACATAAGGTTTTCTCCCAAAGTGTGGGAAAATTATCATATCTGGCAAGTCTGATTGTGATGCAATATTTCTCTCTCAATCACAAGCCCTCGACATATTTGACATATTTTCGTATTCGCTTCTCTGTATCGTATACTTACTCATACTCTCTTATAGTTTCTCTGTCTATTTTTATACCCTGCTTAAGTATATGTATGGTATATTCATTTCGGTTAGATATTTGTAACCACTTGAAGGCAACTGCGGAGATATAGAAAAATAAATATATTCGTGATCGCTTAAATTTTCGATTTATCGATGTCTGTCTGAGCTATTTTGACAAAATTTTACATATGTAACCTATGATCCAAGGGTACGGAGGGGATTGATATTGGGCATGATCGGTCAGATGCCACGCCCACAACGAGCATTCAAAGCGACTAACCTCGAAATTTTCAAAATCGTTAACGTGCTATAACTCACTTAATATACCATGTAGAACAACAATATTTAGCATGTAGAATTATGTTATACTGTTACATAATCCTGCCGAAAATGAGACAGCCAAGCCCACTGTTTATAGTAGCCCCCATACAAAGTGTCTGATTTTCTTTTAAATTAAAATCGCTGCAACTTTGTCAATCTTCTGTCTAGAACAACCACAATTGCCATTTAAATTAATATTATAGTCCAAAATAATCTGGCATAAAATCAATATGCCACGCCTACTTTTTAATGTAGCTCTCATACAAAGTCGAGGAAATTATAAAAAAAAAATTTCCCGCCATAACTTACAAACTATTCAGTGTAGAACAAATATATTTAAGTTGTGAATTAGCATTGTAGGGAAAACTAGATTTACAAGAAATGGAAAAGCCACGCCCACTATTTATAGTAGCCCCATAAAAAATTACCTAATTCTTTTAAATTTAATCTGCTATAACTTCGGATCTTTTTTGGCTAGAGCAACCATAAAAAAAAAAAAAATAAATATGTGGCACTTAAAGCCCCAAAGAGCTCATTGGCCGAGCTTCTCTTCCATTACTGTTGTGCGTCTTAAATTTGGACAGTATTAGAAGGGACCTACTTATTTTAGCCGGTTCCGAACTGCAGAACACTTGTGACATAACTTTTTCTGAGCTTTGCAACAGAGTTCTTTTAGAAGCTTTTTCATGGCAAGTTGTTACTGTCGGAAGAATTGCCAATTGCTTGCCGACAGGTGGGTACCATTCGAAAGAAAAATCTTATCGATATAAAATTTGTAATGCATCAGCCGGGGATTGAACCACGACCTACAGATCAGAAGGCGAACACAATAACCACTGAGCTACGGCACCCCAGAGCAACCATAATTGCCACTTAAATTAACATTGTAGTTTGAAATAAGGTGGCGTAAAATCAGAATGCCATGCCCACTTCTTTATGTGGCTCCCATACAAAGTCGAGTCAAATTAAACAAAAATTTTGAAGCGGCATAACTTACAAACTATTTACCGTAGAAAAACCGGATTTAAGGTATGGATTGGATTTATAAGGATAACTACATCTACAAGAAATGGACGGGCCACGGCTACTGTTGATAGTAACCCCCAATACAAAATGACCGAATTTCTTTTAAATTTAAAACGCTGTAACTTCGGCAGTTTTCTTCCTAGAGCAACTATAATTGACACTTAGATTAATATAATGTTCGAAAATAAAGTGACATGAAAGCAGCATGCCACACCCACTTCTTAATGGGGCTATCATATAAAGTTGGGAAAATTAAAAAAACTTAAAGCGCTTAAACTTAGTTATTGCAAATATAGTTAGATTTACTAGAAACAAGCACGGTACGCCCACTTTTTATATAGCTCCCATAAAAGCCATTGGAATTATCTTAAACCTTAAAACACCCATAACTTACAAAATAATACTCCTAGGTCTACCATATTTCAGGTGAGCCCACGCCTGCTTCTTAGTATAGCTCCTATACAAAGCAGTGGAAATAAAATAAAAGATGGATATCCGATCAAACTTTTTTATATACATATATCTACATATGCAGGGTATAATTTGGTCGGTCTGAGTCGACTATAAGGTAATTTATTTTTCTCTCGCTCTCTCTCTCTCTCTCACTCTCGCGGTTAATTAAGCTTTTATCGTAGCTGATTGATATTGTGATCACTTAATACTACAAACATTTTGTTTTTGTTCATATAATTATATGGATATCATCATCATTCGTTTTGTTATATTTTGTTGTTATTTACAAACAACAACATTTCTTTTACAATCAGCAGCTATTGAAGCCGTTCATATCTAACAATCAGTGGGTAAATTTTTTTTACTACCACAATACCATAAAATCTCGTCAGAGTTTTCGCTTTCATTTTATTTATTATGATGTCGTATTCAGTGTTGTTGTTGTTTTTTTATACAATGTCTATGATTGATAATTTCACAGTTAATTTGTTATCATTTACTAGTACTTCTGTATACAAATACAGTATACTGAGCTACTACTGTTCATATATATTATATATATACATACTTTATAGAAGTTTCTATTGTAGTTCGCTTAGGGAGTGTGTAATTATTGGTGTTGGTCATGTTTACGTACGCTTATCGTTTATAGCTTTTTCCACGTTCACCCCAGATGAAAAGTTATGATGTAAGTGGGGGCGCTATGCCTAAAGCTGCATATGCGAGACTTGTTATTGGATACTGCAGGTGGCGAGGTAAACCGTCACACAGACTCTTCACAATCATCGTCTCTTGGTCCATATCGCATATGAAGTTAGGAATAATGTTCTGCCAGAAAGAAACCTTTCAGTACTAGAACAACAAAACAAGCTCTGTTTTGATGTATTGTGTCCACCCTATCTCATAAGGAGGGTCTCTCCTTATGAGAGGACACATTTAGGCATGAAAATCTCTTCCGTGTTAAGTTTACTAAATTTGGACAGTATTAGAAGGGACGCACTTATATTAGCCGGTTCTGAACGGTGGAACCCTTGGGACATCACTTTTTCTAAGCAAAGGCGCAGAGCTGTAAGGAGCTTTTGCATGGAAATTATTACTGCCGTTATTGTTATTGCTAATTGCTAAACGACAAGTGGGCATCGTTTGATAGAAACATTTTTTCGATATTAAAGTTACCACTTCCGCCGGGGATCAAACCCATGACTAGTGGCGCAGAAGGCCAATGCACTAACCACTGAGCGATGATACCCTCTTCGCTGATGGCTCAAGCGAATCTACCATTCTGTATCGGATAATCTAATTAGGCCTGTTCTTGTGTTATCCAATAACTATCCTTATTGGAGGACTGGTGGCACCGCTGAATACCGCTGAAAGAACATGCAAAGAAAGAAAAACGTTTTTGGTAGATCATTATGAGGCAAGGTGTGATAACTTTGAGAAATGTTGTCATGCAAGCTGCTTTACAGACGCGGCAGCTGCTAATTTTGGAATTTTACAAAAAAGAGCATTACTACAGAGAAATTTCGGATTGATGCGAATATAAATTGAAAGAGACATTTCCCAATTTCGATGTACTGACCCGACCTGCAACTCGTTCCTGCTATTTTATCTTTAGTTCTCTACAAACTTGTAATAGAAACTGTGAAACCTTTTTTTTGGAAGTACTATTATGGTACGGTGTTGGTTTTCTGATCTGTAGATCGTGGGTTGAATCCCCGGCTGAAGCATAACCAATTTAATATCGAAAAAGTTTTTCTTTCGAATGGTATCCACCTGTCGGCAAGCAATTGGCAATTCTTCCGGCAGTAACGACTTCACATGGAAAAGCTTCTAAAAAAACTCTGTGACAAAGCTCAGAAAAAACGATGTCGCAAGAGTTCTGCCGTTCGGAACTGGCTAAAATAAGTAGGTCTCCTTTAATTTTGCCTGAAATTTAACACGCACAACAAAGAGGCCTTCGGGGCTAACGCGCAACGTATTAATATTTTTTTTAATAGGGTACACATTTCTAAAATTTATATATCTTATATATAAATTGGAATAGCTATCGTGGCTCCCGTCTGTCTGTGAGGACACACTTAGGCCAGACAGACCCGTTGTGATAACACCAAGCTTCTCTTCCAGTATTGTTGTGCGCGTTAAATTTGGCCAATATTTTGAGGGATCCACTTATATAAGTCGGTTCCAAATGTCGGAATTCTTGTGAATTCTTTTCTGAGCTTAGTGAGAGATCTGTTTAAGAAGTATTTTTTCATGGAAATTTGTTACTGCCGGAAGAATTGTCGATTGCATGGCGACACGTGGGCACCGTTCAAAAGAAGCTTCTTTCCAATATTGAGGTTCCCTCAGCCGTGGATTAAATCCACGACCTACGGATCAAAAGGCCAACGCACTAGCCACTCAGCTATGGCACCTATGGATTTGGGATACTCTAGTCTATTTATTTGGCTACTGCTGACATATTTAGTATCCCAGTTCATTTGAAATCATTTCAATGGAAGGGTTTTGAGGACAACTTCTAACCTTACGGACTTGCAATTTCAAGTATTGTTTAACAGTAATTTAATTGAAGCAATTTTAATCATTGATTTGCCAAAAACAGTCGTGCTAGAAAAATTTTGTGAAGGAATTTGTTTTCTTAAGAAAAATAATCCTATATGGATGAGCTCAAACGAATGACCAAGAAATTTAAAGAGTGATATCATTGAGGGGGTTGTGAACCTAAAATTCAGGCTACTATGTGTATTAATTATAATCAAATATAGAGCTTCTATCGAATATAGTAACTGCTGATTTATGATCTCTGATGACAGTTGAAATGCTGACCACAGTAAGGTCGTTCAGCTCTTGATTCTTCCACTAGGGACTAAAGGCTTCCTCTGTTAATGCATCCATCAGCAATTTCAACAAGAAAAAATCGTCTTTCCTAAAGCAAATTTTTTCGATTCGTTAGAAATAATTGATACTATTTTTAACGATATTTTATAATCAGTTGAAGAGACCACCTACTTATTTCGTTATGGTATTTTTATTATCATTCGAATCATTGATAACTGAAGGTCAACATTGTCGTCGTCCCATATTCAAGCACTTTTCCTCGACAAAATACAATAAAGTGAAAATATGAGTAGAATGTTTCGATCACCACACAGTTAAAATCAAAAACAACTTCCATTTCAACACTTTGCAAAATTTTGGCACAATTCTGCGGAAGACCAAAACAAAATATGAAGATTAACAATAAAAATAAATCATATAATCGTTAGTGCTGTGTTAATGTGTTAACAAGCAGGTAGTACATACATAAAAAAGAGAAAATATCCAAAAATAAATATAAAACATTTTGTTTTGTTTGTTATTTTAGTATTAGCATACTTTTCTTTCACCCTAAAAATATGCAACATTATTTTTTTTAGGTTGACTTGTTAATATCATTCGAATTAAGCAAATTTTAACAGGTGGAAGTAGCTATTTTATTACAAATATGTGTTGACACTATACATGAGATCAATGTACAGCATTGTATGTATGTAGATGCGAAGTCATTCAATGACAAAGCAAGGGGAAGGCCAAGATTAAGATGGATGGACGAACTAAACGAAGACCTAAAGAAACTCCAACTGGAAAACTGGAAAGAGACGGCAAAAGATCGAGTAACATGGAGGCATATTGTTTAGCAGGCCAAAGCTCACAAAGAGCTTTGGCGCCAAATGATGATAATGATGATGATGATGTATGTATGATATGTTAATGAAGGAAATCATCAAGTAATATCAACAGAAAAAAAGAGGAAACCACCTACTTCTTAGCTTGTATTTGCGAAATGCAAACTCAAGCTAAGCGAAAACTCAAGCCAGACGGCTGAACATGTGAATAGTGTTTATGGTCCTGATACTGCAACAGCCAATCACGTGCAATTTTGGTTCCGGTAATTTTGATGTCAAAGATGCACCGCGCTCTGAAAGGCGAATTGTCGAAAATATCGATGAAATAATGGAAATCGTCGAGTCTGAGTCGAGTCATGTAAGCACCGCTTCTATTGCCCAGGAGCTAAACATTGCATAAAAAACCGTTTGGAACCATTTAAATAAGGCTGGATACAAAAAAAAGTTCGATGCACCGGTGCCACATGAGTTAACGCAAAAAAATTTCATGGACCGAATTTCTATCTACGAATCGCTGCAGAATCGCAACAAAATCAATCTATTTCTGAAGCGGATGGTTATTGGTGATGAAAAGTGGGTCAAGCGAAAACGGTCGTGTTCGAATCGCGGTGAGCCGGCGCAAATGGTGGCCAAGCCAGTATTGACGGTCAGAAAAGTTTTGCTATGTGTTTGGTGGTGTTGGCAGGGAATCATCTACTATAAGCTGCTCCCCTACGGTCAAACTCTTAATTCGGACCTGTACTGTCAACAATTGGACCGTCTGAAGGAAGCAATCGCTCAGAATCGGCTTGCTTTGGTCAATAGGAGAGGCATTGTGTTCCATCAGGACAACGCCAGGTCACACACATCGATAGTGACTCGCCAGAAGCTCCGGGAGCTTGGTTGGGAGGTTCTTATGCATCCACCTTATAATCGGGACCTGGCACCATGTGACTAATACCTGTTCCTGTCTATGGCGAATGATTTTGCTGGTGAAAAATTCTCCTCAAGAAAAGCTTGTGAAAATCGACTGTCCCAGTTTTTTGCCAATAGGGACGAGGGTTTCTATGAGAGTGACATTATGAAATTACCTTCAAAATGGCAACAAGTTATCGAACAAAACGGTCCATATTTGACCTAAATCGGATCATTCTAACTATGCTAAATAAAACCTTCAATTTAATGCAAAAATAATGGATTGACACGCAGTCAGACATGGCTATAGTGATTATTATAATCATGCCAGCATGGCCCAGTTAATCACTACTAATATTAATTATTAAATCCTTTTATAAAAATAAAAAATAAATATGTGGCACTTAAAGCCCCGAAGCGCTCATTGGCCGAGCTTCTCTTCCATTATTGTTATGCATGTTAAATTTTGGACAGTATTAGAAGGGACCGACTTATTTTAGCCGGTTCCGAACGGCAGAACCCTTGTGACATCACTTTTTCTGAGCTTTGTCACAGAGTCCTTTTATAGTCTTCATTTTTATCTAAAACTCGAACTACTTCCATTTTCCTTCAGATCCCCTAGGATTCGAAGGTCGAATTACAGTCTAAGTGACTCTCCTGCTGAAAAACAAAGAGATTTTTTTGGAAAATTTCTGCTGTTTCCATTAACAAGACCTGATGCTTTTGTGACCAACTCTGTAAGTACTAACATATGGAAATTATTACTTGCAATATTTATTTATGTACTTACAGACGTTTATCATATATTTACTACTGATCTTTGGCATTGCGTCAATATGTCAATTACCATATATGCACAAAGTGAGACTCTGACATGATTGCTTAACATTAAGTACCTAATTAGACATATGCATAGGCGTCTGTTTGACCTATACCATCAATGACATCCATGGAGCCATACTTCGATATTATCATTGCCGACAATTGTATGAGTAATATGTATGTTGATGTGTATGTAAATAAAACTCATAAGTACATTGGTTACACGCCCAAAGTGCAATTGACTAAAAGAGTCAACAACAATTAATAAATATAAATATATATTGGCAATAAAATCGACAACAGAAAAAAGAGATGAAAAAGAGTCGCAAAACAACAACTACTACAACTAAAGGTACATGAGATAAAAACAAAACAGAAGAAACCGGTCAAAAAGCAGATAGCAAGCATGTGTATATACAGGTCACATACAAAAGAGACAGCAGGCCCAGTACTACGCTCAGTAGAGGCAACAGATCGACACAAGTAAGTAAAGCTACAGAGTATGATTACGTATCACATTACTAACTACGTATAACTGCTTCTGTTGTACATTGTTGTGCTGATGTGTTGGTGCTGATGGGTTGGTAATGGTTGTATTCGCGATGACGACTAATCTTTAGTATTCTTTTGTATTATCATCCAAAATACATAATCGCGGGTACACACGTTGAGATGTTGAGGTTTTAGTCTAATCTAAAACGGCAATGGATACGGATAACAATTTACTACTAAGCAATAATAATAACAATAATAATAATAATACGAATAATAAAATAATCAATGAAACTCGAAGAATCATTAAATTATCGTTACCATCGTTTAAGAATCGTCGCCGTGCACGATTTACACAATATGCCTGCTGCTTTAATACAGGCTCCCATTTTCGTGGACATCTTCATATAATGTTGAGTTTTATATTCGGTTTTATAATGTCCTTTATTATGTTTACATTCTTCGAACGCCGTCTATTGTTGTGTGAACGTTTAGATTATCAATCGACAATACGAGGAACAGGTATTAGTTCCGATCCAAGTGGTTCTATGATGATGATGATGATGCCATCATCAGATGTTGATGATGCCAGTGCACAGGATATAGATTTAATCAATCGTATACGCATATTGTGTATGGTCTTAACTTGTCCAGAATATCATCAAACACGTGCAATACATATACGTGCTACTTGGGGTAAACGTTGTACCCAATTGATATTTATCAGTTCCGAAACGGATGAGGAATTAAATGCTATCAGTGTTGTTGAGAGCGCAGCTGATGTATATGATAATCTATGGAATAAAACACGTGAAGGATTTCGTTATGTTTATGAACATTATTTTGAGGATTATGATTGGTTTATTAAAGCCGATGATGATACGTGAGTGAGTTTTTCAGATATTTTAAGTAGGGCTGTAGGGCTATTAATCGTTTAGTCGAACAATGAAACGAATCAATGATTAATCAAAATTCAATTTATTCGATTAATTAAAATTTTACACTAATCAAATGAGATTTTCACATTTTTTGCTTTTCTTTGAATTCGAAATTTTCTTCTGATATAAATTTCATACGCGAACTTAATTCAAAAGTCCAAACCACGAATTATCGAATAATTTGTTATTTGATTAATCAAAAATTAAGGTTAATCGAATAATTGATTATTCAGAACTTTGGTTAATCATATTGTTTGGCTACACGATAAATCGCACAGCACTAATTTTAAGTTGTGCTGTAGTATGTAGTGTCGAATGAATCAATAGCGAAATTTTTTGGCGATAATGTCGACATTTTTTATATGGGCAAGTTTTTCAATGTTATTGCAAAAGAATTGAAATCTGAAATTTTGCAAAATTTCATTTCGATATTATTGCAAAAATTGCAAAAATATCAAATTGCAAAAAATTTCTTGAATGCAAAAGTTCAATGGAACGTATGGTTTACATATTGAAGAATGTGATCTCAACGTTTCGGACAAAAGCTGTCAAATTCGTCAGAATACCATTCTTTGTTTCGTTTACATTCTCAATTCCTTTGTTTGAGCACTGCAATTTTTTTTTTCACTACTTTTGAATTCACGGTTGAATTTGGTTAAATTTTTTAAACTGCCTGCCTCAGTGGAAACTGTAAAATTTAGAAGTTTTTCAAACATTTGTTCCCTTAGAAAACAAGTAACATAGGAATTGCATATTTGGACCTGCCCCTACTTTTTTAAAAAGGTCTTGAAACAAGCGAACTACATATGACTTAAGGTCAATGTTCAATTTTATGATTGAAACAATTGCAACTACAATGGCCTTTAGAGTGCTTAAATGAATAACCGACTCCAATATCTCAGAACATACTTACCGCTTAAATCACCTTTTACGGTGGCTCCTCAAAGTGGCTCAATAATCGGCTCTAGAGTAGTAAAAAGTTTTATCGGATCAACACTAATTTCATCTCCAACATTTCCTCAGAACATACTTATATTTTAATTGAATAATCGTTAAATAATACCACAGCTGCCCAGGAAGCGTCCCTACATTGGTAAAATATATGCGTGATTAGTTTTTGCTTTTCCAAAATTTTGTTGTTTTTTATAATGGTGGTAAAAACTGAAAAACTGAAAACCGGTTTTTAACAGAACCATTATCAATATTTTGCCCCATACATACAATTTTGCTCCACTCTTTTTGGATCAAGCAAAAACTTTAGCAATAATGTCGCCAATGTAATTCAAAATATTTTTTCGACAATATTTCAATATTTTTGCAAACGTATTAATTTTGAAAATACGATATATTTCCATAAATACAGCTGCAAAAGCATTTGGACATTATTGCATTATTTTCGACATTAATTCATTCGACTTTAATTCAGTTGAGTTGAGTTAGAACTTTGTTCTAATGAAAATATTTAAATGAGTTAAATATACGCAATAATTTCAGACTATCGTACGTTTAAATAAAATTTAAGTGTTGATTAAGAAAGCAGATATTAGAATATATTTAGCACAAATAAATTATATTTGATATTTCGCTCATTTGCTGCAAGACCGGCATAAATCAAAAAACGTGATTTTTGAGTTAATGCTGCAGAATTGTTCGTTATATCATACTTCATGTTGAGTGAAAAATTCATATGAATACCTCTTATATGCTCCGCTTGAGAAGAGAATTTTTTCCGTGTTTTCCGTGTACGGTTGGAGTCAGTTGAAAACTTCTAACGCGTTTTATGGAAAATCGATTTTTTTGACTTATGCCGGTCTTGCAGCAAATGAGCGATTTGTTTCGATTTGTTTTTAAATGAGAATTATATTTGCTTCGATTTGTGTTTAAATGGGAATTATCGTGCTTTCTGCATGATTACGTATGTATGTATATATAGTACATTAGAGTGATCCTTAGCTACTTTTCAAATTTAAGCAAAAATATTAAAATTAAAATATGCCATCATGAAATCAAAGTTGGCAGATCCATGAGTGTTTCCTGGATGCATTGATGAACGATATTGCGGAGCGTACTTAATTTAAATTGAAAGTTATTAGTCAAGGAACATTCTAATGTATAGGAATACAAGTATTTAGGCAATATTTTAACTTCTTAATCTATGTGAACGAAAATGTTAAAATGTTGACTAAAACAAAAACACCCACCTTTCAACAGTACGAAAAACCAGTAGTCAAATTATATTTATTCATAGCTGAGTACAAGAAAAAAAAAAATAACCGAAATTTGATTTGCCTTTAAATAAAAATTAATTTTTTTTATTTGTTCTTTCAGTTTTATTAGAAAAAGGGGAAACCCCTTTAAGGAGTCGGCATAGGGGGAAAGAAAATTTTGAGAAAATGCTGGGGAAGAAACATTATTAAAGGTTAGGTTAGGATATACTGGCTGGCAGAAGCCTCGTAGAGGCCAAAGGTCCATAGCTATAGCAGATCAGAATCCTAGTTCAGCGGTAGGAAGCATCACTCAGGATGCGCGTGTTATTTGTATATATTAGAAGGGACTTAATTCCAATTTCAGAAATATTACTCAATCTCTCAATACTGGAAGCACCTAGATTTTTCAGTCGAGTTCTCGAGAGAGTCGAGAGAGTTCATTACATTTCCTGCAAGCATTGCTGTTGATTATGTTTAATCTATACACGTGCACTGCCCATATTCAGCGATCTCTTAGAATACTAACTAATGTTCTGCAATTCTTTCTATCGAACGATATAACAGATTCGGTGTACTTTTCATCGAATGCGTACCTACACATGAGTCTAGCGACTCTACAGGTAGTCAGATTGCACCAACTGTTTCTCGATATTCTTCTCATGTCGTCATCCAGTCGTCATCTTGTGTATCTCTTGTAAAGGTAGAGGCCATTTTAGAACCATCAGTATAGAAATTGAAAGCGTGTCGGTATCACGCCTCTTCGCCAACCATATTCTTCAATAACAGTTTTTAATCCTTTCCCAAAGCTACCCATTGGAATCATGTAGTCTGAGCTAACCGATGCATTCCAATTAATGGAGCTGTGTGCGAAGAGTCATCGAGTAAATTGTCCAGTGACATGTAGCCTTTCACCTGAGTGTGCTGCCCGATTCCTTGTGTAAAGGTCAGTCGGGGGTAGGTTAAGAATGGACTCAAGACCCGCCGTTAGAGTTGTTCTGACAGCCCCAGTGATACATAGCGTCAGTCTTTGAGCTCTTTCCAGCGGCTTTACGTATGTCTTCTTCTCCACCACAGTCCACCACACCAGAACATCATATAGCAATATGGGTCTAACGATAGCCGTGTAACACCAATGCATCAGAGCGGGCGAGAGACCCCAAGTGCTTCTCAACATCCTTTTACATGTGTATAAAGCATTCGTTGTCTTCTTCACCCGCTCCTTCACATTGTTCGTCCACGTCAATTTGTTGTGCATGATTACTCCTAGGTATTTGGTATGTGTCTTTAGCGGCAGAATAATATTATTTAGATTAGGCAGCGTCCACGCTGGAACCTTGTACTTTCTGGTAAAAAGTACCAAGTCCGTTTTTTCTGCACTTACGCTTAGCCCAGCGTTGGTTGCCCAGTTATTTGAGAGTATCGCTCATTAGATCGCTAAGCGTTGATAGGCATCCCTCCGTTATTACTATAGCAATGTCGTTTGCTACATTATTCAAGGTCGGCTATACGTTTCACCACTCATTGGGCGATTCGTGGCCAATTATGGAGTTATATGCCAATTTCTGATAATTTTAAGTGAATTTTTTTAAGGGAGCCTCTTTAAGAAGAAATGATAGAGTAAGTATGGGGGTTTCCATTTAGGGCGCAGCAATTAAAAAACAAATCAAGGAATTTTTTAGAAATTTAAGACGATATTTATTTGATCTTAAAGTATATTTAATACCATTAGTTATGGTACACAACATCTTTTAAATGCCCTCCACGGAAGCGTTTACAAGACGGTGCCATACTGCTCGAAACACAATCAATTTATTGAATGACAAATGTGCATTGAGATACAATATTGAACGAACGATTACTTATATTCGAGCTGATTTGTATGAAAGGGTCTTGGAAAATTGGGTTCAATCGATGCATTCCAGTAATCACTCCCGTGTCGACATATATCAGAATAGGGTTCTTATAGTCTCATTAGAATCTAAGATATTACTGCACAGAAATACTGAACTAGATACCTTTACGACTGAGATCCTTCGAAGATTTTTTGAGAGACACTAAACATTTGTTCTTCCTATCGGTGTTCAACTTCCGTCTTCGGAGTGTAATAAAACTTAGCTCAAGAGAGCTCTGCCGTTTGGAATAGACTAACTTGTAACTTGCTTGTTGTAATGCTGTAAAAATTCAATAATAATAATAATAATATTATTAACAATAGTAAAGAAAATAATAGCGAGCAACTAGCAAGGCAAGAAACCTTCAATAGTCACACCTTTAATAAATTGCATTCAAAAAATTGTATCTATTGTATATTATTTATATTATTTTATAAATTATTATATTCCATTTCTTTATTTCAATCTACACATCTTATTAAAACTTTAAAATTATTTATTTTGCACAATAGTCTATTGTTTACCATATAAAGCTCTTAAATTTCAATTTCTAATTAATTTATATGTGTTGGTTGTGAACAAAAGAAGTAAAATAAACAAGTTTAGAATATAAGTAGTACGTCAGAATAAAAATAATGAAACTTTCTTTACAGTTATATGGTTATAGATAATCTAAAATACATGCTATATGGTTACTACCCAGAGACACCTCTTTATTTTGGTTATGAGCTAACACGATATAATGTGGTAAGTTGGTGTATTTTATTGACTGAATGTAGGTACTCACAATGTAAATACATTTCTAAATATATTTTTATTAGGTATCATTACCATTCAAATGGAAAATAACCAACAAGTTTGAGTGACAATGACTCGTGTCAAAAATAAAAAATGTCTAACTATTTGACATTAAAAACCCGATTACCGAATACTAATATTATTAGATTTTATTAACCGATTTTTGAATACTATTGTATAAATTAACTAGTTAACTACATATCGTATTGTCAACGGGATTTGCAATGCGTTTCTACAACAGAAAAGAATGAAGACAATTTCCGAAAAAATCGTTACAATACGTCGAGGTGTTTTCATTCCAAGATCTACCGAAAATTCTTTCAAGTTAAGCACTGTAATGTGTTCGAAGAAAAAAATGTTTGTATTATTTTTGTTACCACTGCCGTTAGGATTGAAATAAATGTGCGTTTGAATGCAATAAATTGAAGTTGTAAGGAGGAAATTCTAAAAGTTTCTAAAAGAACTCTGTGACAAAGCTCAGAAAAAGTGATGTCACAAGGGTCTGCCGTTCGGAACCGGTTAAAGTAAGTAGGTCCTTTCTAATACTGTCCAAAATTGAACACGCACAACAGTAATGAGCCCTTCGGGTCTTTAAGTGCCAAATATTTATTATTTTTTTTATATAATATATAAAATTTTATATATAAAATTTTTACTTAACATTATTTTATATGCACGAACTGATGGCCCCTGGTTCTTCATGAGGTTCAAATGACTAATTTGGCAGGAGGGATGGTCCCCAGGTGACTGCTCTGTGCACCAAAACCAGGTCACCATAGAGCAAGATCCTTTAAAAGAGTTACCAAAACCATTTGGACTCTGAAAAGGCATTCGTTGATATGATAGTCGAACAAAAGTTGGTTCGTCTAGTGGCGATGACTTTCTCATCTGAATGTCTTCCCAAATCATAGTCACTGGGAGCTTGCCTGGATAATACGGTGGGTGAATAACCAATCCGAATCGTAATTGGTCCAAATTGGCCATCACTTTCAAAGACTTATATGTTGGTATATTCTCATAATGGTACAGCATTTTTCTTTTTTTCGTCGTTTACTTTTTCCAAAAATGCTGTAAAATACATACTTGTGCCGATTCTGCTCTTCTGCAGATAATTGATGAAGACTATGCCATATGCATCCCAAGAAGCGGAGGCCACAACCTTTCCAGTCGATCATTGGCTCTTTGGTCGCTTTGGTCGGCTTTCTAGTTACTCTGCAGATTGCCTATTGGACTCAGGCGTATGGTAATGGATACACGTTCCATCAAGCATCACAAATTTCGAAAAAAATCGACTCTATTGCGCTGCAACAACGCTAATCCGAAGGTCAGCAAACACAGCACCCATCGCGCCGATAGTTTTTCATTTCCAAAACATCGTGCGATGTGTTTCCTTACCGTTCTTTTGAAATACCCATGGCCTCGGATAATTCGCGTAACTTCTCTTTTCGATCACTCAAACCGATTCGATGCACTTGCTTGATGATTCCCATATTCGTAGCCTTTTTGGGCATTCCAGAGCGAGATGCATTTCAGTGCTTGTTCGACCTATTTTAAATCCACAAAACCATCGATATATTGTTGCGTCGAAGGAGCATATGTGGCATAACATTTCTGCAACTATTGCATTGATTTTTCGGAACTTTTTCCCATAAAAACAATATTTGATCAAGATACTTTTTTTTACTACGGCAAAAGTAGCGTCACTCAAAGATCTGTAGTTTGCAAACTAATGAATAAAATATCGTGAAACTTCATACATAAACTAGTGATAGATGAGTCTCTCACAAAGAATAATGATGAGTGGCGAGAGCTAATTAAAAATCTCAGGACTTTTCAGTCCATGTGCTATATTATTACTTAATGTTATGATGAACCGAACAAGAATTCTGATGTTTGATAATTAGCACTTATATATTCTGTATACATTGAATGAAAACCATGTAGGGCGGTTGGTTGGTTGAAGTGGTGACTCATCCATATGTCAAAATACCGCTTACGCACCGTTTTGTTACCAAATCCTCGCTTCCAACTGTTCGTTATGTTGTTTGTGTGGGCAGCATGGTTAGATCCAGTTCGTTCTGATTAGAAACCTCAGGAGGTCGCTGATGCTTACTTCCGCCAACTGCTCGATGTTGTTGAAGAGTGGTTTACCTAGGGTGTTTATTATCTGCATCCAAAGGGCAGGGCATTTACAAAGGAAGTGGAAGACCGTTTCATTTTCTTACACTTGGTTACAACTGTGACAGAAATCGTTGTGGGACATCCCTATTATGGACGCCTGTTCTCCGATGAGCCAGAAACCAGTAATAACTGCCATCGGTCTAGAACCGTCTTTTCGGATTCTGTTTATCAGTAGTGTTGTTTGTTTAGGATTGTATTTAGGCCATAGTGACCTACTAGCCTTACACTTTGTGAGACTTTTCCACCTGCAATCCGCTATTTGTAGATAATTTATATTGATAGCTATTTTAGTCCACTCAGTGGTATGAACACCGGTTCTGCAAGAGCCTCTTGCATGGCAGATTCGCTTCTTGCCAGTTCATCGGCTTTTTCGTTTTCTTCTATGTTCCAGTGTCCCGGAACCCACATGTATGATTTCGAGAAAAAATAGAAATAAAACTGTAAATCTAAAGTGTTGTTGGACAGCATGCAAAATTTTAAATATCCCTTAATACAATAATAATTCAAAGGCAAATAAATTTCTTTAAAGGAAATTAAAAAATTTTGTATGTAAATCGAAATTAATTTTCAATCAATGATTTATGGTCATGTTTCCTCAGAAGTTTTATTATTTTCTATAGGCTTTGCCGGTAAAATAAATAAATAAATAAATATTTTCTGCTCTAATGTATATAAATTTAGTATTAAATTCTTCCAATTACTGTGATCGTCGCTGTTATACTATGTGAACATTACAGCACTTAATGGTCAATGAATTAATTAGCCACTGTGCGTTGATTTTTGTTCATACATACCTACAATATGTATGAAGGTGATTCTTACACGGCATACTAAATATGTTATTATCATTAGTTTACTATGTCATATGTCATACTTATGTATGACACATGTATATATATGTATACATACATATGTTCTAAATTTAATATATGTACATGTACAGGTATTCATTTAACATATGTAAGCGATTTCCGTTGAAAATTATTAAAATATATTGTGTTTTATATAAGACATATAAATGGTAATTATTATGTTATAAAAATAAAATTTTAATATTTACATATGGAAGTTCTTAGAAATATTTACACACAAATTAGCAATATTATTTGAAAATTATACATTTATTTTTACGGTAGCTTATGCCATATCTTACATAATGTACACTATATTATTAGAAGGTCACAGATGATGCGTGTGATCATAAACTGTCAGTCATATACGATTAGTTTTCGGCATGATGAAAGTGAAGCCGAACCACAGTGGAAGAGGTACCAGTTTGAAGAGGTACCAGTTTTTAGAGGCAACATAATATCAAGTGAAGTGAAGATAGACAGATATCAGATATTTTTACGTTCATTTTGTATGGAAGTCTCCCTAATGGGTGGAGTTAGTATGTTTTCAGGAAATATTGAGGAGGAAAATTTAATGGGGATTGAGTCATATAATTTACCCAAGTAGGATTGATTGCTGGACAGCTAAGGTCAATTTGTCGATTTTAAGGTGCTTGAAGGTCGACAAGTAACCCCAAATAATAGCTCCTAGAGCGTTAAAATGTACGACTGACTCTCCTCTTTGAACATATTTACTCACTATCACTATCCTCTAAGGGTACTCACATACAAAATGACCGAAAAATCGACTGCAAATTTACGTCATAACTAAACAGGAATCACCTCCGGAGTGGAGATATATCACACACATCCAATAATTTTTCCCATTCAATATTTCATCCAAACATACTTCCTTCCTATATGCACCACTTAATGAGAGTCTGTAACGTATCCCTGTAACGCTATTCCTATAACGATTCCCCTTCACTCATGATACCATGTATGTATGTTATGTATGTTGGTTCTGCTTATCTTACGCATAGTTATCCTATGTCGCACTGCGCATCGGTGTCCTTTAATAGAGCTAGGTGGTCATCTGCAGCCTGGTGGCAGATGTTCTGGTTCGAGGAAGTGACAGCGGTTGGCACGTACTGGTGTGGGTCTGGCTCGCCGGCAACCACTGTGGGATCTTGCTATAATCACTTGTGGATTGATAAATAATAATAAATAATAATACGAGCTGCTGATCTACGACATAATGGCACTATCTTCAACAAAAGTGTAATGCTGTTGGTATACGCAAACATTACGGCATGGTCTTGCTTTGTATGGTATTGCGGTGAACGAGGGCAAGACGAAGTATCTAGTGTCAACAAACAAAGAGTCCCGGCGTCTTGGACAGCACGTCACTGTTGCCAACTACTCTTTTGAAGTAGTAAGGGACTTTGTCTATCTTGGAACCAGCATTAACTAATGACGTCAGCCTGGAGATATTGCGAAGGATCGCAATACTTGCAAACAGATGCTACTTTGGGCCAAATAAGCAATTCAGAAGTCGAGCCCTCTCTCAAGGAACGAAAACTACACAAAACTGTCCTAACATATGGCGCTGAAGCCTGAACAATTTCCACCTCCGATGAGCGAATGCTTGGAGTTTTCGAGAGAAAAGTTCTACGCAAGATCTTTGGACTTATTTGCATTGCTAGCGAGGTGCAACCATGAACTGTACGAGCTGTATGCCGATATTGACATAGTAAAGCGCATCAAAATCCAGCGGCTGCGCTGGCTAGGTCATGTTGAGCGAATGGAAGAACACGCTCCAGCTAAGAAAGTGTTATATTCGGAACCCGCTGGAGGACGACGCAGAAGTGGAAGACCTAACCTCCGGTGGAAGAGTTTTTTCTTTATCAGGTTTTCTATTTTCACTAATTAGTCATATCTGGGGTTTGTGTTAGTTTTCTCTTCGTATTACACTCACATTCTATTTGGCTATTTTTCTTGTTTGGGATATTCTTCTGATAAACTAATTTTGAGCTTATATAGTTTTCTATTCATCAGGTTATCTATTTTCACTATTTAGTCATGAGGATCAGGAATCTTTTTACCTCTATGGATATTTTTCTGTAGAAGTATCACAATTCTGTGGATTTGGTATACATATTTGCAGTGACCACAATATGATTTTATCCTTTTTCCCTCACCACATGGTACCGCATCAAATTCTCGTCATATTTTAGCTTTTGGTACCTTTAGATGTGTAGCCAATCAGCATATAAGATGGGGCAAGGGTGCAGGACATACATTCTGAATGATATCGCTGTGCCAGCCTTAAATTTCTAGTGATTAACTCAACTTGCATTTTATATATTGTATTTTATTGATCATCGGGTAATTGTTATTTATTCGGTTATTTGTTTACGATACGATGTGTTTTTGGGAATGAGTATATTTGAATATATCGATTTACTAAAATGGTGATAGTGACGTTTAAAGTTGGTTGCTTACGCAGAAAAGGGTTTTACTAGCAATTCTATTAATGCGCGAGTGAGTTAAAAGCGAAGTCCTCATATAAAAGCTATCATAGGGTGGCCTATTAGATTTATTACTACGGATAAGACGTGTACCGCAGCCTTCAACCATTACATCTCATTAACAAAATTAACGCAAAAATATCTGAAAATCGACAAATAACCCCATAACAGAAATCGCCTCTACAGCGGTGAAACTTTTCATTTAACAACTTTCCCCATGTCGGTGTTTACCCTCCATCTCAACCGCTAAATAGGATTCCCATACAAAATGACCGAAACATCACCTGCAAATTGTTAAGAGCTGCCAAGTAATCACCCCTGGCGATTCGAAATTTGTGACCGACCCCCATTGGGTATTGTTCCTCAACATTTCCACTTTTCCAATATTTCTACTTCTTAGGAGTTTTATAAAAACCTGAAAAAAAGGTTTCAAATCAGGAATTTCTTTATGCTTCCAAGCTACGCTAAGCCGTTTAAAAGTTTTACTTACCTAAAATTAAACTTAGGTACTAATTTAAGCACCCTTTATAAATAATTAATTTTTTATTTATTTGATAAATTAATAGATAAATAATAAAATTTTATAATCGTGGTATTGTTTGCTTCTCGGTTTGAGGCTTTGTATGCTAATTAATGATGATTACAAAAATTTGACTAAATATGCTATAAAATATTACTAATCAAAGAATACGAGTACCAAGTGTATTTTGATGGAAATTTAAAATATATAGTAAGTAAATGGTAGTAGAAAAATAGTAAGAAAGTTTCAGTCAGTCTAGACCGACTTTTTTAGCATAGGAAACCTTGATGGGTAACGACTGCCTATTGTGGTATAATTATCATATTATATTTACAATATAAGTAAATATAAAATAGTCGCAGTGGCTACCACTAAAGCAGGCACTCACTTTGCTAATGTACGCCCTTGGCCAGATTACGCCTCAAACACTTTTAGCTGAGTTTCCCAACACCAGCTTCAATCATCAAAAGTTCGACAAGATCAATTCTATCCTTCATTAAAAAGATAGAGAAGATTCTAGTGTCGTAGACGGGCTTGGGTACAAAAGAACTCGTTTGGTCGCAGTGCCCGTAACACTTGTGGTTGGCCCCAGAGGTATCAGCTATAGGGCTCATATCCTCGAACAGACCTTGGTCTGGTTTTGCGCGGTCCACTCGATCAACAAGGATTATGTCCCAAGTATTGTTTTCTTCCATAAATTTTAAAGGAGCATGCAGAGGACCCTATACGCAGATCACAGCACAGTGGCTTTGTATCGGAGTACATAAAATAATGGGAGTAGTAAGATAAATTTTCCATTAAAACATTGATCCCAGAGAGGCAGATGAACATCATTGAAGTTATCGCCACACGACGTTATATTCAAGAGTTACAAAGATGTGATCAAAATTAATATATTCTTGCCCTTGGGGGTAGGGTATTACTCAAAAAAATCTCGAAATTCATGTATGAAATTATTAAAAACGTGTATTTAATTGGTCTTTATAAATTCGAAAAAAATATATAATTTCATACGTTCTTCGATCTTTTAATGTTACTTTTAAATGGGATTTGACCAACATTTTCAAAAGAGAGTTGACCAAAAAGCAACACCTTGATTCTATACGCAAAAATAATACTAAATATGAGCTTCCATAAAATGTGCATGAGCTGAAAAGTGGTAGCGGTGGATTGAGAAGAAAAAAATGGTGCCGGCTCGAGGTGAAATACCAAAACAAAAGAGGAGAAAATAGGCAAATATTCCCATAGCTTCTCAGTCCTCTGAATATTTTTTACATACAGTTTTTCCGGAAAATCTTTTCTCCTTGGTTTCAAACCTTATGAAGGTTTTCCTCCAAAATAAAAAATGTTCTTGAATTCACTCTCACCGCAACCAGGGTACTCCAAAGGGTGAAAATATATGATCGACGCCCATTAATTTCTTTACTTCAACATTTTCCCTAAACATAATGGCCTCTATCTGCAACCTTGTTAGGAGCTCCCCTACAAAATGCACGTAAAATAAGAGTTGAAACGTAAGGCCGAGCTCTATTAATTTTTTCTCCTCAACATTTTACCGAAACAAAAATATCTCTTATCTCCAGCCTTTGGAGTGGCTCCCATACAAAATTGATGGATTTTATTGAACTGACACGCACCACTCTCGAGGTGCTCCTACAGGGATCTAATCGATTCCCATTCATTTTTGATCTCTAATATTCCTCTTCTAGATACTAATACCTTAAGTCTACTCCTTAAAGAGACAACAACAACAAATTTAAATAAAAATGTATGAAACAATTTGCATTATTCAATTCAACTTTTTTTTTTTATAAAACATGTGAAACAAAAGAGCTGAGAACTTGCACCTATTCTACATATTTTTTGGCAGCTTTCCAAAACAAAAGATCTTTATTATACAGTGACACAAATTTTGTTGTCTTTTTAAACACGAGGAGTAAAATGCCAATAAAACGCGTTATATTTACAAATCTATGCGTATTTAATGTGTACATTGATGAAATTGTATAAACAAAATATGAATAAAAATTCTTTAATGCCCTTAGCAACGACCTTGACAATGTATTTAATATTTTTTTTTCTCTTTTTCTTTCAACTAAGACATGATTGAAAAATTTATATTAAAAACGTGTTTCTTTTTATTAAAAAGTGGTATGAAGTATTTACGAGTATGTATAGTTCGGTACATACGTGCATGTTATCTTATGTAGTGGCTACAATTTTGTGGTTTACTTGCAATTTATAGCTTTGCGTAATTAAAAATATATTTTTCAATTAGGCTCTTTCAATGTGATAAAAAAAAAAAAACAACAATAATCTTTTATTTAATTCTATTTTAAATTAGCTAATACTACTACCAATTAAAGAAGAAAAGAACCTTGAATTTAATATTACAATCATGCTTGAGATCTTTGTAGCTTTCTTTATTAACGAAATTATTATTCGTATTATTACTTGTATTATTAGTTTTTTTTTTTCATATATATTTATTACGCAGATAGCAATCAATAGCATAATTATATTAGAATTTAAAGCTTCCATAAATTTCTTTTCACCAAAAATTTCAATATAATTAATTATTTAATTATATAAACACAATAAATATAAGTATTTTTATATATGTAAATTATCTAAATGATCAAAAGATTGTGTTTAATAATAGTTATAATAATAGTTATATGATTAATTGAACATAATATTTCCAAAAATGGTATTTAATGTCAATTTTAACATAAAGCATATACGCGTACAGTTGTATATTGGCAATAAATCAACATTATCAGGAATATATAAAAATATTCAATAGAAAACTATAATAATATAGAAACCAAATTGCAACAAATAACCTTCAGCACAAATATATATACTTTATAATGAAATATAAATGATGGAAGTAAACAAAAAGTGACCATAAACAATGCGTGCACGTACAAATAAATTGATGTAGGCAATACACATAAGAATAACAAGAATTTGCATTCAATATGTTAATAACTTTATGCATTTTATGAACTCACATATGGACATTATTTAATATGACCCTATGCCAAATGCAAGTACTTCAGGCACTAGTGTAGCAATTGTAGAATATTGACATGTGGAGATCTTTAAAAATGGAATTTAGATTTTGTAAATTCTAATTTCCGTATTTCCGTAAAAATTGAGTATGTCCTCAAATGGTACTTGTAGAGTGAGGATAAATGATGTGTCATTGAGATTAATGTGAGTAAAATCGAAAATAACCCCATAGCCGCTCAGGAGTTGCTAATAGAATTATAAGACATATAACTGACACCATCCCAAACATATTTATCGAAAACACTTACTTCCTATATTTAACCCTTATGGGGGTTTCCATACAAAATGAAAGAAGCACCCGTAAAATTAGCAAATATCACCATAACTGTTCAGAAATCACCTTTGGAGGGTAAAATGTAAGATCAATTTCTGTTAATTTCTCCTCTCTGACATTTTTCTATACCTACTTTTCCGCTATTCTCATCCCCTAAGGCGGCTCTCCTCCAATATTATCTTTCACTGCCCCTTCCATTTATTTTTTCTCTCCACCATATTTCCGGGACTTATTTACTCTCTGTAATTACTCCTTAGGGGCGATCCCCTATAAATTGAACGTAAGAATACCGAAGAAAATCTACAAATATCCCTATAATCGCCCAAGCATAAAGTATATGACTGTCGCCCAAAAATATGTTGTTCCCAATAATTCCCTTAAACATACTTACTACCTATTTTACTCCTTAAGGCGGTTGCCCTACAAAATTAATATAAACATATGTATTTGAAAATCAAAAAATTTCTATATATCTTATCAAGCATCGCTTCTAGGTCGACGAAATGTAAGACTGATCTTCATTAATTTCTACTCCCCGACATTTTCCTATACACACTTGCCAGCTATTTACATATACCTCTAAAGGAAGTTACCCTATTCTTACAAAAATTACGTTTTTTTATAAAATGACTTTGACCGCTCCAAGGGTGCCTTTAGAGGGATAAAATTTATGACCTACGCTCATTTATTCTTTCTGCTCTACATTTCCCACGAACATACCTACTCCTTAGGCGGGCTTATGTTGTTGTTGTTGTTGTTGTTGTTGTTGTTGTTGTTGTTGCTGTTGTAGCAACAAGAATACGGAAATGCTTTGTTTTGATCCCGTACAATGCATATCCGTATTCTAATGAGATGGATGGACCTTGGTCGACCACGTGGTCAACTGCTTCCGAGACGTAGAGCCGTCCACTCTTGGGAAGCCGTTCATTCTTGGGAAGCAAGCGGGCTTATAGAAACTAGTTCTGTATTTTAAAGCTCACTTCCATAAATGGATGGAATACTTATAATGGAAATCCATGAAAGAAGTATTTCCTATTTCAAATATTCAAGCTTTAAAGATTCTACCCCGACGGTGGGTGCTCCTTTCCTTACAACAATAAAATATTTATTCGTAGAGGTGACATGAGAACGTTCGAGCGGCCAGGGCGAACCATCTCATCAATCGGCATAAGACGTGAATATGCCTGAAATGTTAAAAAGTACATACAAAATAGCCATCGATTGAAGCTGAGCGATATAACAGATATGGCTTAGTCATTTCAGAAAGTACAAAAAATCCTAAAATTACCGAACATTTCGATGGATACTTGGTTACTCATAGTGAAACGAAGACAATACCGTGAATACATTTTAGTTGAATGTTGCGTGAAGTTTAGTCGCAAGATCGCCTAACCTGAGACGAAACAATAGTCTAAGCAATCACAATAAAATGCGGAACTGGCTCCAAAACCTTCGAAGGCAGTTCCATCTGTTGAAAATTTTGAATTGCATCTCTGAATTTATAATGGTCTAAGTGGAATGCAACATGGAGTAGTGTGTTGGGCCAAGTGCCAAATAAATCGTTAGTGGGTATAAATATTATGAATAATGAAGAAGTAATTACATACGAGTATTTATAAAATTAATACTTACTAGTCTAGCCATCCTACACCATAAGTAACTAGTATGTGGCACCAACTGCTTTTCAATTTCGAATAGGATATTAATCGTTAACATTTTATTGATAAATATTAATAAAAATAACAGCAACAACCTGTAAAAACATAATATGAAATGAAGATATTATTAGTTAATAAGTAGTAGCAGAAAAAAAAAATCGCATCTTTTTTCTATATCAATTTGATATGCCATTCTCAAAGGTTATTAATCAAATGACATTCTAAATGAAATGAGAAACGACTAAATGTCAATTAAAATTAATAGCCAATTTATTGAACATACTTAGTAGTATAATTAGTATTCAAAAAAGACCTGTTTATAAATATGATTTACTAAAAATGACTTCAACTACATTCAAATATGGGTGGGTGCCGTAGCTCAGAGGTTAGTGCGTTAGCCTTCTGATCTGTAGGTCGTGGGGTCAATCCCCGGCTGGAGCGTAGCAAAATTTAATATTGAAAGGATTTTTCTTTCGAACGGTACCCACCAGCCGGCAAGAATTGGCTACTTTTCCGGCAGTAACAATTTGCCAAAAATGCTTCTTAAAAGAGCTCTGTGACAAAACTAAGTTAAAGTGATGTCACAAGGGTTCTGCCATTCGGAATCGGCTAATATAAGTAGGTCCCTTCTAAGAGTGGTATCACAATGGGCTCTTCTGGACTAAGTGTGTCCTCTGAGAAAGAGGGCAGCCACATAACGTAACCTAACCTAGCATTCAAACATTGAAATGTCTTACCTTTTCCAACAAACGTAGCTACAAATGCTCTTTCAATTGTTGAAAAGGAAAATCGTTTAACTTGAATATTTTCTACATTTTATTTATATTCAATTACATTTATTGACACCTTCAGTCATCTTTAAATTAATCTAAAGGTGTTTCAAATTAAATTATCAAACTGTAAAAAATGCCATCACAAAATTTATTAACCATAAATTGCTTTAATATTCAGATACCATAAATCAAAGAAACTAGCTAATAACATACAATCGCACACATTGACTTGTTATCATTTGTCATCGATTGTGACCACAATCATTATTGGTGTCATTTATTGTACGGGTAGTAGTAGTAATGGTATGGCAGTGGCGGTGGTATTTAAGTAATGAAGAGCCAGATTACAAATACACATCGTAGGTATTCATTAAATAAACTTGTTAATAGCCGGTAGCTATTTACATTATAGACGAACAATCGTGGTTACGTTGTTGTTTGTGTTAATTGATTATCACAAGATATATCAATAATTATAAAAGAAGAAACCGATGAAGAAAAAAAAAAAAACTAAGAAAATCTTGCTATTGAATTATGAATCAATTTGAGATATAAACAAATCATTTTTAAAAGCTTTTTATTATATATTTGAGTTATTTTGTGTTTATGATTGTTAGTCAAAATTACATAGGCAAATTGACAGTGACCGATTCTTCACGTCAAGATATGAAAATATATCGTAAAACGTTTGAGAATTAGAAATGAATCAAATATATACTTAGGTTCTAGTTGTCATCGGGTATGTGTACCCCAATAAGGGCTGATCTCATCTTTCCTTGTAAATTCTTACCGGGCAAGCTTAGATAGTCCACAAGGTATGACTAGAGACAGCAAGAATCTGCTTATCTGATATGTCTGCTTAGTTGATCTCAAGAATAATAATCTTACTTACAAAATATCAGATGGTAGGTTCTTAAAATTGAATAGTCTTTCAGGACGCCATAAGCAGCGGTTATTCGACATGAGATTTCAATGCTGACGAATTATGTACGGGAGGTAAGAACTGACCATCACAATCGAGTATCGATGTATCGATCGGAGATTAGTCATACATTTCTGCGTTCTAGGGGCAATTGCTGGGATCATTTGTCAATTTTCCTGAAAACTTTTTCTCCCCAAAATTATTTTCTAAAAATAGTTATCCCTCATTTTCAACCCTTGAGAAGACTCCCATACAAAATTAACTTAAAAATACCTGAAAATTGACAATAAATAGCACAAGACCTGGCAACAAGAGAGGTAAATTATATCAGAGATCTCCATTAATTTTTCCTCCGCAAGATTTTTTCTTAAATATCTTCTTCGCATTCCCTCATAACATATTCATACTTCAATTCCCTAGAGAAGTTTCCCTACAAAATTGATTGCTTTATAATAAACTAAAAAAGTGAATGGGTCCAAATCAGGAATCAGGAATTTCGATAAACTCATAATAATGAGATTTCTGGAGTCAATCAATATTTCTACAACTACGTTTCTATATTATTGCGAAGGTTTTTGCAATAATATCGCAAATGGAGTGGTTAGTGGGTTGAGCTTCTAATCTGTAGATCGTGGGTTCAATCCCCGACTGAAGCATAAATTTCACATCGAAAAGAGTTTTCTTTTGAACCGGCTAAAATAAGTAGGTCCCTTCTAATACTGTCCAAAATTTATCACGCACAACAATACTGGAAGAGGAGCTCGGCCAAAGAGCTCTTCGGGGCTTATAAGTGCTATATTTTATTTTTTTTTTGGCTTTTTTATCGAAAACGAAATTCTATAGAAAAATTTTGTGTTCGATATTATTTATATTTGTTGTAATTTTATTTGAAGAATTTGTCTGAATATCTTGCGTAAGATTTTCCTTTCGAAAACTTCAAGAATCTTCTTATGAGAGATCTAAAGAGTCTGTTTTCGAGAGTGGTCTCGATTTCTCAACTGAAAATATCAATATTTAATGGTCGAAACTGTATGTTTGCTCTTCGTCTAAGTGATTTTGTCCTTTTTCCATTAGGTTGTCTAAACTTTATTAGGGTCAGTGCTACTCATTCTCATTTAGTTAGTTCGTCTTGATATATGCTGGTACTTCTTCCCAAATAGATGTCCTTCTGAGCGTAACGACATCTCGGCTTCTAAACTAAACAGGACTTTAGGTTGTTCGTCAGGCTTGAGACCCACCACAGCACAGGGTGTATGCACACATTTACAATAAATCGACATTTTAAATTGATTTCTAAAGCTATACTTCACTTCCTCCCATATATTTCATATGATATTTCAATAAAATTTGCATGCATTGTTATTTGTTAATTAGTTCTGGTAAGGTTTTTCAAAATATTTTCTCTACTTTATTGATATCTTCTTTCTCAAGATATGTATCTCTCTTTTTATTTTCCTCTCCCATTTTCTATGTAGTCTTACATGTCTGGTGGTGCATCATATGTCCTTAGCAAGGAGGCTCTACGTCGTTTTATGACTAAATCATTTCATAATGACACTATATGTCCGAACGTTAACAGGGCCGAAGATTTCTATATGAGCATTTGTTTGCAAAATGTTGGTGTTCATTTGATTGATTCACGATTTGCAACAGCAATCGATCGCAAAGCAAAATTTTTTCCATTGGATGTAGCTTCTTATGTGTCTCCGAAATGGAATGAAACTATACCGGATTGGTTATACAAGATGACACCATATAGTGTTGAGTTGGTAAGTACTTATATATGTGTTTGTACTGTAATGATGAAATGATGAAATGATGTTGGCTTTTAAAATAATTCGATCCTTTTCTCCTTTTATGCTCTTTAGGGTATCGATTGTTGTTCAAATTATTCGATAGCATTTCATTATATAACACCAGACTTGATGTATACATATGAATATTTTATATATTATATGCAAGCATATAGCATACAGCGGCCACAACTAAAACTGCCTATAAAACTATCATCAGCTGAAGTCGCAGAATTATTCCCTGTGAATAATACAAAACCTATAGTTAATCTGCATTCACCAACATTGCCGCCAAATTTTTAATAGTATATACGATATTTACAATACTTTGAGTGTTAAGTGTTAATTACTATTACTTTTCTTGTTAATTATATTTTGTTTGCTTTGAATTTTTAAGGTATGTACCATAAGATCCATCAATAAATACTCGTATATACAATATGAATATTTATGTATGTATATAAATATATAATTATTAAGAAAATAGAGAAGAAGAAGAAGTGCAAAAACTGCCTGGCTGGGAATGGCTTCTACAAATATCAGTGGTTCATCACAGCCATAAAAAATTGTCACATGCAAAGGTGAAGAAGTGCCAAAAAAAAAAATTAATTTACAAAGTGACATAAACTACCCTGCCAGCCAGAACTGGATAATTATCTGGTTAATATGTGGGTAGCATTAGCTTCTAATAGCCTAGACAGACGGCAGCCTAATTCCGGATTACCGAGTTAATTCGAATTAACTCGGGCATTAACTGCAGCTAATCCGCATAAACTCTATGAGTTAATTCTCAAAATAAAAGACGATTAGGGCAATTTGCGATGGCAACACTGCTGAAAATTGTCTATTGTGAATTTTTCTCCATCCATTTTACAAACCATTAGGTGTGTTCGCTAACAAAAAACTTTCAACAACTGTCAACAGTTTTCAACATGAAAAGTGTTGGCGAACAAATAAATCCAGCTGTCAATTACGAACGGTGAATGTCAATTTACAAGTTTCTGATAGTTTTCAGTTCACGTACTTCTTGTAGATTTTCTCATATCGAGAATGATAGATGACAGAAATTGATAGTGATAGTAATCTAAGTGGACAGACCTAATAAAACAGCAATCAGCCGTTTAGTTAATCCGTAATACTGCCGTCTGTCAGGTTATTATTTTATTCGGATTAAGTGCGCCGGTAATCCGGAATTAGGCTGCCGTCTGTCTAGGCTATAAAGTGGTTAAAAAAGTGGATAACTTTATATAGACGCTGGGAAAAACTAACCATTTTGCCCTTGTCCGTGTGATCACGCATCCCTGTCGCTCTCATTCAGCTACGTCATAAAGAAAACATATAGCTATACTCCTCTAATTTCCCTCGTTAGCCGGCGCAGGGTTGCATTTTTAATCAACATTTTAACAATTTATTCTTAAAATTTTCAAACACAATTTAAAAAGTCAAATTCATTATTTTATTTAAAAATATTAATATTGTATTGTAATTTGTGGAATGTATTGGAATTTTAAGGGGAACTGGGAAGCCATGGCTATCAGGGTAAATTATGTCATATTGTGTTATTGTCATGTATGTACGTGTCGTATAATGTTTGTTGTTGTTGTTTATATAATAAAATATTATTGTATAAAAATATGTTAGTGTTATGAAATATGTATGTAGTATAATATATGTGCAGAACATATAAACAAAAATTTATTGAAATTCATTGCGAAATTTCATTTAATATTAGGAAATAAAAAGAATTACGTAGCACACTTTTGTTTTAAACTCAATTTTTCTGTAATCATTGTACTTTTTCCTACATACGTTCTGAAATGAAGTGTATCAAATGAGAGTGAAATATTTTACATAGGTAACAAATGAAGGAAATTTCAATACCTTGTGCTAATTGAAATATAGCAAACTCAGTTTTACCTTTAAGGAACAGATGAGATCATCCTTTGAATAAATTTTTCTTTTGTTGCAATATTTTTCCTTTTTATTTTCTTCTTAATTATAACATTTTTGACGTTTTAATAAATACATATCAATAAGTAATGCGTGAACGGTGTGAAACGCGTAGAACGAGATGACGTGAAAATGAGTGGTGTGGACTTCAGCTTTATACTCCCTTAGCACCATTGTTATTGGTTTGCCATGTATTTATCGGCACTAGCTAAGTGCGAGTGTCGAATAAAACATGCCTAATAGTGCTCTTGATAGGACAGACTACATCATCCCGAAGATGAATTTCAATAGAAACATCACAGTAGTTTTTCCTTTGAGGAAGGATTGGACTAAGGGATGTTTGTTAAACAGCTTCGACACCACAATCTACACGGACGGCTCCAAAATGGATTGTGGCGTGGGGGCACGAATATATTCCGAGAGATTGAAAGTGGACAAGTCTGTGCGCCTCCCTAACCTGTCTACCGCGTTCCTGGCGGAAGTGTTTACAGTCAGGGATACTAATCGCAGACTTCAGATTCAAGCTCAACATAGCTATACTAACGGACAGCCAAGCTGCAATTCAGGCCTTGAACTCAGCAGTCATATCCTCCTTCCTTGTGGAACAAAGTAGAAGGAGTCTCAATACACTCAGCGAACGGCACAACGTTTCATTGATCTGGGTTCCGGGACACCGGGACATAGAAGAAAACGAAAAAGCCGACGAACTGGCAAGTAGCGGATTTGCCATACAAGAGACTCTTGCAGAACCGGTTTTCATACCGCTGAGTGTAGCTAAAAGAGCTATCAATACAAAATACCTACAAATAGCAGATTGTAGGTGGAAAAGTCTTACGAAGTATAGGACTAGTAGGTCACTATGGCCTACATACAATCCTAAATAAACAACATTACTGATAAACAGGAACCGAAAAGATGTCTCTAGACTGACGGCAGTCATTACTGGCTTCTGGCTCATCGGAGAACAGCCGTCCAAAATGGGTATGTCCCATAACGATTTCTGTCACAGTTGTAACCAAGTGGAAGAAAATGAAACGGTCTTCCACTTCCTTTATAAATGCCCTGCCCTTTGGAAGTAGAGAATGAACACCCTACGTAAACCACTCTTCAATAACATTGACGAGCTGGCGGAAATAAATATCAGCGACCTCCTAAGGTTTGTAAACAGTACGAACTGGATTTAACCGTGCTACCCATACACACAACCTAACGAGCAGTTGGAAGCGAGAATGTGGTAACAAAACTGTGCGTAAACGCTATTTGGACTCATGGATGAATCACCAGTTCAACCAACCAACCATAACAGTCTATGGATATTTGTTGGCAAAAAGCAATGCGAGTAATGAAT
The DNA here is from genome assembly GCA_963854835.1 of Megamerina dolium. Taxonomy (NCBI): domain Eukaryota; kingdom Metazoa; phylum Arthropoda; class Insecta; order Diptera; family Megamerinidae; genus Megamerina; species Megamerina dolium. The sequence goes on along the minus strand of OY978529.1, from coordinate 1,502,677 downwards.
TAATATTGTTTCGGGCATCAACATCTCCATTGCAATTAACTGAAAATAGCTTTTTTGAAAAATATTTAGGAATAACTTCAAAATCAAAAAAAAATATTGTAAAGTATTGCAGTTTTTGTTGACCATTAAAAGGTTAATAACATGATATTAACATATGTACAACATTAAATACTAAATTCTGACCTAGTACGGATGAAATGACATGATTGTTTTTTTTTTGTAATTATTTACTAAAAAAATACAAATATATAAGGACGTGAAGAGAGTATTAATTTTGATAATTAAGGTTCACTCTAACTTTTCCCTAGTATGCATAAATATAAAGCGCCCTAAAAGTATGCTAAGGTTTGCCATATATGATTTTTATAACATAGCAATGTCAGGTATGTGTCTTAAGTCTTTTATAATTTTACCTAACGTACGAATAGTACATATCATTCAATGTATTTATATGAAGTAAGAATGGAGAACAAAATGAAAATAAAAATGAAGATGCAAAATTTCATACATATAAGCACATGCTCACATCTTTGCTTCACTATTAGCATTCCCATTATTCACATTCAGACTGTAATCAAGTACTTTCCTACTCCATTTTCGTTCTATTGTAATACATATTTTTTATTAAAAATTCTTCCTAATCAGCAAGTAATTACATATATTTTTAACAGACAAAACATAATTTACTTTAATATCCACTTAATATTATATAGTATTTTGCCTCACAAATGGTAATGAAGTGATCCCTCTTGTATCGGCCAGTAGGATCGCATGATGGTATATTTTTCATGGACTACTGTAGAGATAATTTTGATTTATTTTTTTACAATTTCTGTACTTTTCGCAATAAGTAATTTTGATTTTATAACGCACGCAGTAGTATTTTAATTACTAGCTGAGTCATTAACTTCATTGGCATTGCAAGGTAATGTAATCGCTGATGAAGAAATCTAAGAAATCGACATGACGAAAAAAAAAACAACAACAATTACTAAAAAACAAACCCTGATTAATTAAATAAAATGACTAAATGTTCGTTGTAATGAGTTCATGGCATCAGTGTTATAAAAGCAAGTTCATATTTTAAATTAATATTATATGGGTTTCAATCTAGGTTGAAAAATATTCTATTCCACATGAAGACCACCTGCGATCGAAAACATTTAACTTTGGGATAAATTGTATTCGGAAATGGTAGATTATCATAGGATATTTTGGTGTATAAAATATTTCTATTTCAACATCACCATATTGGATCGCATTAAGTCAGTTAATGTGTCATAAAATACCAACAACAACTACTACTACTACATATAACAACAACATAATCTGTACATATACGCTATGCGGTATTTATTTTTTTTCAAATGCCAATCACAATCATTTTTTACCCCAACATTTTACTGCATTTCATTTGTGATCGCTTTTTTCGGCTTAATTGACTTAAATAACAAATTAAATCAAGTGCAAATGTTTGTCTGACACGTATGAAACGTGTGCCTGAAATATAAATATTTGTACACAAAGAGTGAAAAAAAAAAACAAAGTAGAGTTATGCTTAGTTAATTTGGAAATTTTATAAGTAAGATATTTTTTTTTTAATGTTGTCTTTCTATGAAATTGGTTTTTTGGTATTTTATTTTGAATACTATATTTTTTTTTTTTTTTTTGTTGCATGCAACAAATGTAATTACGAGTACACACATTGGCAGCATTGACTTTGGTAATGAAATACCTACCAGTGGATGTATATTTTTTTACCTTAAGATATGCACGATATTTTCAACCTTCATGCAACAGAAAATATTATAATACTTATATTTAACATATGTATTATATATATGCATTAGGGTGTTTCAAAAAAATTTTAAATGCAATAGGGTTTGGCAGAGACAACTCTACAGATGATTGCCATCAGTAGAAATGTCAAAGGAAGCATAAATCTAGAATGATCTTTTAGTCAAAAGTCCCACATTAAACTTAAAGCAAAATATAACGATATCAGTGTGCGAACTAAAATAGTGACCTTGTATTCGAGCTATATAGAATAATAAGCGCAACAAGCTTATTTTTTGCTTAAATACTATTTTGCATTAAATACTAAAATATAAACTTATGTTCTATATTTAGTTAGCCCACATACACTTTTAAATAAATTCTAGCGACGTCATTCTACGATCCAAAATGGTGACTTTGTATGGGAGGCATATAAAATAGTAGGCGTATTATGCCAATTTTTCGCAAAAGTATTAAAAATTAAAATATCGATTTCTGTACTGCGTATGCGCATGCTCACTACCCACTTTTAAGTAGAATATTGCGACATCATCACTTATTTATTGTACGTACTTACTTATATGGCAATTAGAAGCGAAAATTGATTTAGGCCGAATCTAGCGTGCTTCGCCAACCAACTCTTTCCTTCGCTTGCTGACGCCAGTAAGAGTTTCAGAGTTGCTGCCAAGTTCTCCAGTACTTGGGCTTTCCACCGGAGGTTAGGTCTGCCTTGTCTGTGACGTTTATCAGAGGATTGCGAATATAATACCTTCTTAGCCGGAACGTGTTCTTACATTCGCTCGACATGACGAACTGCTGAATTCAATTGCGCTTAACTATGTCGGTGTCGGAATACAGCTCATACAGCTCATGGTTGTACCTTATTAGATAATCACCACCAACACAAATAGGTCCAAAGATCTTGCGTGGGACTTTTCTCACGTAAACTCCGAGCATTCTCTCATCTGAGGTGGAAATTGTCCAAGCTTCGGTGCCATATGTAAGGAAAGACGTAATGAAAGACTTGTACAGTGTGGTTTTCGTTTCTCGAGAGAGTGCTCGAGTTCTGAATTTCTTGCTTAGCCCAAAGTAGAGCACCTTTTTGCAAGAGTGACGTCATTGCTGGTGTTAATGCTGGTTCCAAGCTAGATAAAGTCCTTCACTACCTCAAAAGCATAGTTATCAACAGTAACGTGCTGTCTAAGACTACGGGACTCTTTGTTTGTTGACTCTAGGTACTTCGTTTTGCCCTCGTTCAGCGTAAGACCCATTCGGCGCGACTCTTTTACCAACACTGAGATTGCTGCAATGACTGCTCGCGTGTTTATGCCGTTTATGTCAATGTTTATGAAGATGGCGCCCATTATATCGTACATCAGCAACTCGTATTATTTTCTCCATAATAAGATTGAAGAAGTCGGACGATAACGAATCACCTTATCTGAAACTCCGTTCGGTATTAAACGGCGGGGAGAGGTCGTTCCCAATTTTCACTGCACAACGGAACTTATGCAGTGTCATTCTGGAAAGACGAATGAGTTTCGCAGGAGTACCGAACTCAGACATTGTTTTGTAGAGGAAACCTTTTACCGGACTGTAGAAAGCGGCTTTATAATCAAACAAATAGATGGTGTGTGTCTATCTGTTCTTCTTTGGTCTTCTCCAGGATTTGGCGCAGTGTGAAAATCTGGTCAATGGTATAGTTACTAGATCTGAAGCCACACTGATAAGATCCAATCAGGTTGTTAAGCATAGGTGACATCATTATTATTATTATTATTATTATTATTATTATTTAGGAGACAATACTCTACAACAAGAATACATTCTTATACAGTATAGTACATCAAGAACCATAAAGAAGAATTATAATGCGTAAATCAATATGCGAGTGAAAATAGTGACTTTTTGTGCGAGGACCATGAACTAGTGGACGTAGTACACCCATTTTTCACCAACAAAATTAACCATTAAAATATGGTCTCATATACTAAAAATGATTGCCGCACGCTCAGTTTTCAGAATATAACGACATCAGTGTCGAAGCCAATACAGTGACTTTGTATGGGAGATGCTTAAGGCTTGGCATGCATATTTTTTCACTAAATATCTAACCACTAAAATATGAACCAATACACCAATCTAGACACATTCTGATGCGGACCAAAATAATGACTTATATGGGAAATACATAAAATAATAAGCGTAGTTCGCCCATTTTCACAAAATATTTAACAACTAAATAAAATATATAGCGAAGTGTAGTGAAGATGACTGTTTTACATTCATTTTTAAGTGAAATATAGCGGCTGGATGAGCTGATGACAGCAGCGTCTTTCCATGGAAGCAATATGAGATAGAGGGTAGGGCTCGGTAATTTCTTCCGACAATATTAACAACTAAATTATTAAATCACGTTTGAGAAATTGAAAGAATTGTCTCTTTGAGTAATTGGTTCGTATGGGTGTGTATCCTACCTCTTGTGTTCTGTATTTTTCACTTTCCGCTGATTCTAAACCAATTTTCGACCTATAATTTCATCGGAATTTTGTCGAAGAAGCATGCTTGTATTCGTATTGTGCATAACTCATCAGTATGTAGTTTCTTTTCACAAAGTTGACCCACCCTTTCTTTTTAGCAAGGCAATAAAAATACAATATGTTGTAGATACTCAAACAAATTCGCTTATAGTACGAGTATGTATGTGAAGAAGAATAAGTTATAAATTCATATTTCAAGGTTCACTAACTTTATACTCATTGAAGACAACGAAACAAAAAAAATTGAAACAACTCTATCTACAAAATGCTTAATATAATAGGTACTTTATATATTGGCATATTCAATAGAAAATATTTTAATATAAAACCACAATAACTTGAGCACACTTTTCATGCCTCATCAATTACGAAACTTGATTAGAATAAACATGTCTTTTCATTTGTTTTGCTTTTAGTTCATTTATTATAATTTCTATAGCACTTAGCATAATAAAGAAACCATATACCATTCTACCAATAGAAAAGAACAAATGTGATGGCATTTGACAAAATCAAAATTCAAAATAATAACAAGTTAATTCGTAGTAAACGCATAAGAAATAAGGGCATGAAGAAATCTAATCGATAAGAGAAAACGTTTCTACGTTTCATTTTTGTTCATGTTTTTAAAACCCTCGTACGAAGGCGTGTTAACGTTTCTGTTAATCAGCGAATTTACTTTTTTAAACCACTTTAAGTTGGTGTGTCATCATTTCTATGGCTAAGGTAAACACTATGATCCTGAAGCGAAAGAAGAAGCGTAGGAGTAATGTGAACATTCTATTTCGCCGCCAAAACAGACTGCGACCCAAAAATTTGCAAAGAAAGTTATAGCATCTGGCTTTTAGCATCCAAAGGTATCTCATTGGTGAATTATCTACCAAAATTATCAACTCTGAATCATATTGTAACCTCTTAGTTCCGGTGGATGTAAACGTTCGAAAGATAAGACATGCTCCAGCTCAGTAGAGTCCAAAAAATATTGCAAAAACCTCGATATTAAACTATAAATAATTGGAACATTAATCGTATTCCTCAAATTGGTCATCTAGAGACTGGCATCTGTTTCCGAATCCGTAAAAATTTATATGCAAAATACGGTTTCCATCAAATGAAGCAATCTCACCAGGTATATTTTACGAGCAACGAAATTCTCATTTCATGAACGGAGTCTGTAACTGGGAGAATTAGGAAATGAGAGCATCAACATGCATTGCCACTCCTACAACCTGTTTATCGACGGATCCAAAATGGCGTAGGGTGTGAGGGCTGCAGTGTTCTGTTCGGAACTTGACCTTAAACAGTCATATAAGCTCCCGGATCACTGCAGCGTCTTTCAGGCTGAGATCTGCGACGCTATGAAGGCAGCAGACTTGGCGATCAAACGTTTTACGACAGTGTAAAACTTGGATTGATAGATTATGCATTGACAGACACGTCACCATCTATTGGGTACCGGGACATAAGGGAATTAAGGGGAATGAAAAAGTGGATGCACTTGCCAAAGCTGGCGCAAGCCTGTCAACTCGTTACACATACATCCTCCTCTTTCCACATTGAAAATAGAGATTGACGTAGCAATGATTCAGGAAGCGGAGTCCTTGTGGCAGAGATTAACTTCCTGCAAGACCGCAAAAAGCATGCTTCGCACACATGACAGCAAATACACCGACTACATTTTATAATTCCCAAGAGAGGATTGCAAATTACTGGCTGGGGTTCTTACGGGACACTGCCTTACTCCGTCTTACCGGTATGGTCTACGTGAGATCTTATAGATCAGCCAAGCAAACCTAACCTAAGCTAACCTAGGAAATGGGAGAGCTCTTACTCCTTGAGTGGACTCTTTTCTTGTAGTGAATTAATATTATCGTAAGGATTGCCAATTTGAAGTACTAGGGTACAGGTGATCAAATTGATCAAATACTATTCTTTGTAAAGCTTCAATTATCAGTCAATCGTGTAGAGGCTTAATTCTGCAACAGTACAACATACGCTGTTCAATAGCTCTTATAGTCTATAACGACTTTTACTTTTGTACTTACAATTTATGCTTCTCTTATCAGGGACGGACTAAAAAGTTTGAGCGCCCTGTTTCATCGTTTTATTGGAACAACTCATCATAAAATTGACACTTAACGGCCAATTTCAGCTAATGGAAGAGAATTTAGTTACATGATGATAGATTAGACAAATTTGGAAAGTAGAATTTTCAATCAAAAAGTTCTTAACTACTATGGTTTTGTAGGGCGTCATTGCGCATCTTATACGTTCATCTTTCGCGTATTCTTTTGGTTCTCCTTTCGATTTTTAATCAATCTGTTTTCATCTGCGGCTTGGGATCTCTTTCAATTGCACCTGAACTCAGAAGTATTTGAGTATGTTGATTCTACATGTACATACTACATCTAATCCCGACGCCCTGTCCATGAGAACATTTTTAATTTGCCCTAATCCGGCCTTGCATATAATAAATACTTGTTATTATAAATCACATATTAAGTCAACAATATATGTTAATCGATTGCGATCAACTACATTTTTGTAAAAGCTCTTCAATTCGATTCAAGGTTTTTTAGGTTTTTTTTTCATATATGAGATACAATATATAGGCAAGAAATAATAACAATAATGACAGCAATAACAATATTGGTGAATAATATAATTTAATTTAATTTTGCATTGCGTACCTAAGTATTACATAGAGACAAATATTTTTTATGACTTATGAACATGCTACGCGAACGCTTAGACGTTGTATGATATAGTAATATTTAAGGGCAGGTGTAGTAAAAATTTATGAATAAGTAGAAGGGTTAATAGTGATCAAAAGATGAGGTCGCAGACATTCTTCTTATGTTGTCAGAGTATGTATTTTATCCGGAGAGCGGTTTATTAATTAGTTTCTCACTTAATTTTTTTTTTTTTATACAAATTTAATTTTGTACTATCTACAATTTGGAACAATTATTCAACCCTCTCTTCAGTCGCCTCTGCTATGTTTTGTAATATTTATTAATTGGTGTTGCTGTTGCTATTCAATTTGCAATTATCAGTCTTCAATGGGTTTGCACAAATCATTAATAAATAGACAAGAATAAAAAGAGTATAACAAAAGTAACAATAAAAACCATAACTATTCATTTGAACCGCATGACCGCAAACGACAACGCATAATTTCATTTTCATTCATGTGCACATTAATAATAATTAAAAGTTTAATTTAAATTCAATTTGAAATATACAAAATGAAGCAATAAACACAACAAAGAACATTCATAATAATAACATTAATAACAATAATAATAATAATAACAACAACAACACTGTGTGACAACATATCTCTCAATCGAATTGGCACAGACAATTTGGATATGAAATAATCAAAGAATATTAGTTATAACAATAACAATTATAATAACATTATTGAATTGTGCCTATAAAATATCAAAATCTATTTTGGATACGACAAAAATTCCCGCAAAATTGATGCGACGATTGCTAACACTTAGGGTTAGGGTATGTGGCTGCTCTCTCTCTCTCTGAGAGAACACACTTTGGCCAGAAAAGCCCATTGTGATAGCACCGAGCTTCTCTTCCAATACTGTTGTGCGTGTTATATTTGGACATCATTAGAAGGGACCTACTTATATTAGCCGATTCCGAACGGAAGAACCCTTGTGACATCACTTTAACTCAGTTTGGTCGCAGAACTCTTTTAAGAAGCATTTTTGGCAAATTGTTACTGCCAGAAAAATTGCCTATTTTTGCCGGCAGGTGGGTACCGTTCGAAAGAAAAATCTTTTCGATATCAGATTTTGTTATGCTTCAGCCAGGGATTGAACCCACGACCTACGCACTAACCACTAAGCTACTGCACCCACTTGCTAGCACTTGCTCGAGGGAAAATTTGATGATGTTAAAGCTGGTTTCAGAAATAAACGTTTCCCATGAATAATTTTCATTCATTTACAAGATTTTTTTCAATCTCAATATTGACGTTTTTGTAAATTTCGTTCCATGAAAGGCTGCCCAAATGATTAATTTAAAACCACCTGAAAACAGATATCTTTATATTACCCAATATGCCTACGACTTATCTCTAACCTTTAGTGGGTTCCCATAAAAAAATATTGTCTTTCAATTTTATGGAACCATGAATTTTCTGAGAAGCAATAAAAGGGGTGGGTTATGCATTTCACTGCACTAAGGCGATTCCTCGGCAATTATGGGATTTTTTTGCACTGAACGACGACAATAAACCATGTAATTGCCCACGAATCGTTTGTGCTTCTCAAATTTAATTCTTTTTGTTTTTATTTGGGTTAGAGACAAAATGCAAACTGACCAAGTCAAACCGGATTCCAATTCAGGAATCCCAAATACGTATAGAATTGTTATACCGCCTTCTGGATAATACTTATTTTTGTTGTTGATTCGTTTCCTTGATCAATTCTCTTCTTGGAATCACAACTTTCGGTAACCTTCCTTATAAGAACTCCATCGAATAGCCCAAAGTGTGGTACTTTGTAAATGCCACTAGTCAGTGAAGTTCATATCATAGTATTTCGATTGGCGTGGCGTTCCTGTCAAAAAGTGCTCATGCTAATACATTTTGTATAAGTTCGCCAGTCGAAATACGCCATGCACGGATGCAGGGCATAACCAATTTCCAAATACAACGCTGCGGTGGTTTTTTTTTTTTTTGAATCGTGACGAATACAACGGATATTTGGTGCCGCGCATTTGGTTCGGTACAAAGAAAATGAGAGTCGCGTGGCGCTGTGTAACGTCACGATGTTTGTTTTGGTCGGGCTATAAAAAACGTAGTTTTTGTGGCCCAATATTTTTTATTTGGAGCCGTACACCGAAGGTAGCAACTGTGGCTGGAATCTGTTCTTCCATTCTCGTTCCGTTCAGATTTGTTCAGCTAACCGAGCCATCGAAGCTGCTGAATTTTAATATTCTTAGCTACCCTAATATCGGAATATAATCTATGCGGCACATAGTTTAATCGTGTTCGGTAGGCACTACGCAAGGAGAACCAACGATCTTGCATATGATATTTTCTCGAAAACTCAAGCAACCTGTAATCGTCTTATCTGAAGTCAAAGGAGCTAAAACTTTTGCGCCATGTAAGGATGGCATAATGTTTTTGTTCGTCGAAAGAGAGGTCTCGACTCTTCCTTTGTTTCTTTAGCACAAAGTGACAGTTTTTAGTATTTCAAAGGCTTTGAAGTAATTTTATTCCATATTTTTTTTCGAGGATATTCGAAAATTATAAAAAACTTGGACTAAAATTGCATTGGGATAGGAAGAATTAATGCTGAAATCTAAAATTATATCGGCTGATGATGTTCACAAACCTAGGACAACATAAATCATATATAAACCACATATAATGTAACCGTGGTATCTGTAATTTTGTCACACAGTGTAATTAATAGTTCAATACGAAAAAATTGAAAATTCCATGCGTAAATCTTTTATTATTTTTTTTTTCTGATCGTAACTAAAATAAATTATCTCGATAGTCACAGTGATCTTGATGATGATGATGATGATGATGATGATGTGATAATAATGACGATCATGACAGATGTTGGATAATGAGAAGGAGTAGACACTTGTCATCAAATGGCATACAATAATGACAATAGACAATCACTTACATATACTTGAGTAATAGAATTTTCAAATGAACTTAATTGATCGTTTTTGTTTTTAGCTTGCATGTAGTTGTTAGTATGTATGTACTCGTATGCGCTCGTACCTCATCTCATTAATATTGTTTTTGATGATATTTTTAAGTGCATACAGCTGCACAAACTATAACGATCAAACAATTGCTTTTTGTAGTAAATGTATACGAGTTTAATGCAACAACAACAACTACAACAACAGAAGAATAATGCATATTGACTTGATTCAGATTTCGTTAAAATTGCAATGCATTTAATCATCGCCAACAACTTTGAGAAGATTATTAAAAAGTTACTGTTTCACAGCATCCAACATCACTTATGATTATGATCATTATCATCATCGTGAATGTGTTGATTTCGATGATGATTTTGTGTTAATTTTTTTCTTTTTTATGTTCGTCAAAAATTTACATTTAATGCTGTACCTCTGATTGTTGTTATTATTTGAAATTTTTGCGTTTTTCATATATCATAATTGACACAAATATTTTTGAAGAAACAAAAAAAAAAATTATTGCTGTGTAATAAAAATAATAGAAGTAGATAAAAAAAAAAGAAACCTTAACATGTTTGTGTAAACAGTTTAGTGATGTTTTTTATAGTAATTATTGTTTTTTTTTTTCTTTTGTCTATTCAGTGGTTATTTGGCAACCACATCAATGAGTATTAAGCAATAATAACAAGTATATAAATCCTAACGATGCCAATTAGTTCTCCATAACAAATTTGGAAACTCAATAGCTTAATGCTGTCTTACAGTCCACCACGCATAACAAGCATAACATGCGTAATTACGTATTATCTTCAAAGGAAACGCAAATAGCACCTAGATCATTATTACTTAGATGACCTAACCCCATTGTTAGATGGAATAACACAGTAAGACAACGAAACAGAAATTTCAAACTGAATTTTGGGAAATTCTGACGTGCTTCAACAAATCGCCGTAATTTCATATTTTCTACGTATTTTCAGAATCTGTTTAAATTTGTCATGTGTAAAACGGAAAGTTAAGTTTTGTAGTGCTGTGTACGCATCTTCGTGCTATTTCTGAGAATCAACCTTGGCCTGTTTGAACAATCTCATTGTGATGGTGGGCACACCACAATTTATGGATTAGCAAATATTACTTGCAATGAGAAGTGGCACCCAAGCCCTAGTGGCACTTCAGGTGCCGGAAAATGGGACAAATTCAGTATAATTACACGGTTTTGTGTCATTTTCAATCTCTATTTATTCTTTTATATGATAATTCATATGCCGTACCCCAAATAGAGTAAATTGATATAGCCTTTTGTTTTGCAAACAATCCATTACAAATCGCTTTGGGGAAGGTTTCAGCAATAAGTGTCCTGTATGTACAAATTCTTTCAGCTGAAGATACCAGACATTTCGATTTGAACCGTGACAATCCGAATGACTAGGGAACTTTGCTTTGAGAGGAACTCCGTAGATGAATGTTCTTTCATAATACCGGGGTTCATCTATGTAACATTTTCAAAAAGTCAATTTTTACCTAAACCATATGAGAAATTATCAAAGATCCTCAGTCAGTACCTTGCCATCTGGATTACGAATAGCGAGATATTTACAAGTTTCGTTTCAAAGGACTGAATATGACGTTTTGAGGTCGCTTTTTAGCTTTTTAGTGACACAAACTCGTGTATATAGTTTATGATTAAAATGGTGCCCGAATTGGTGATATCTTTAGCAGCTCTTCAGCAAAAAATTCGCTCACAGGACCCTCTTAGGGCTTTTAAACAAGGTTACCCTAGCTTGGGTTTCGGGTGATTGCGGAATTGATGGGAATAAGCGGTGTTCGATAATTATTGGTTAATTGTTGGCATACTGGCAGGAATCATTACGGGGCATTGCTAAAAGGAGGCCCGGCACATGACCTCCTCAGAATCTAACCCTCGCTTGTCGCAGAAAGATTCCTCTAAGCAGTTACCGCACTCGAAGCGGTTGGGCTTCCAACGCAAACGGGTAAGCTCACATACGGTTTCACAATGGTCCTTACTTCACCTAAATGAGTCCATGCAAAAAGACAGCCGCCACCTCTCAGCCGCTTTTCAGACTTCACTGACCTAAGAAGTGTGGCTTACATAAGAGTTAACGTAGAGTTGTAACCCTCAAAAAGTGTTTGAATTGTTCGGTTTGAAATCCTTTATTAAAGTCGTAAGCAACAATTCTATAGCAGTTTAAAGTTATACTCGAGACATTTTACACTCTTTTTGCGAGGACCAAAAAATATTCATTGTGCTTACACGATAAGCGTTCAATAAAGACACGGACATTTTAAACTTATTTCCATTATACGGTGAGCGATCCAACATAGGAGACTTTCATTTGCCTCAATAGGACTATTTTAACACAACAAATATTTTTGGTCGCAGTGCCTGAGCATTGCATTGTAAATAAAAATGTGAATTGGATTTGGGTTCAACTCTCAAATAATCAATATTTGTGCACCAATAATCTCTTTTGGTGACGTCGTTTAGTCTTCAGGGATTATTTATTTATTTAAGTCGTTTTTGTTGTAGCAGAATATTGTAATTTCATATTCAGGAATATGCATTAAAGTTAATTAAATGGTGCTATTTTTGTTGATATTAGATACGAGCTCAAGAAAGGCGGTACTTCCAGAGGATGTGTCCACCGTAGTTCAGGTAGCCGGGTTTCAGGTAGCAGGCGAACAACTGTAGAGTGTTGTGCGCGCTTTGCTAGCAGAGATGGCATCGGTCTGGGATAGTATAGGCCAATCGGTACATGTAGCAGTTCAGATAAATGCTTTACCTCGATTTTAGTTGCGCCAAGGTAGCTTGAGTGGGCCCAGAAAGCTGCTTTGCGCAGTTTGCAACTAGGTGAGGGCATCTTCCCAGTACGGTATTTTGGGTAAGCGTTTCGATGGTCGCTTTCACTACGCATTAGTGTAAGGAGTTAAGTGCCGGTGAAAACATGCTCATCAAACGAGCGGCTGTTACTTGGTAGACAAGTCCACCGCACTAAATGGTTGTTGGGGTGAGTTGAGAGATGACATAACAGAAGAAATTGCTGCGAAAGTAGCTCGTTATGTTCAAACACTTTTAACATTCGCGTTTTTTGATGTAGGTGGTCTTCATGCGCCATCTAATGGCACTCTGTGATAGTGCGTAAAGCGTAAAGTTTTTTGTCTAGTCTGAAGATGTCGCCATATGATGTCACTAATGAGTGGCATCCAAATTGGAAGAACGTAGTTAATAATCCATCTGCTCATGGTCATGAGGTGTGTGAATGTTACTCCGAGAATGTTCGGCTTGTTGACAGTTGGAATGACTCTGCCGTCGACGGCCTCTGAAAGTGTTGTTTTTAGTTCTTTTGTCCAAGTAGTGAAGAGTATACCGTTTCATTTTTTAGGTGAGAATTTAAGATTTCTTTGGTGGAAAATTGCAGGTATGTGTTGATTTCGTTACATATGATCGTGAGTTTGTGTCTGGATAAGTGACTGGTTGCATGCCAGGAGGAGGCGTAGGAAGCTTTGACAAATAAAAGTTCTCACTGCAATCGGGTTTCCGGCCCGAAATGGACTCTAGAATCCGGGTAGAGATCACCAACTCGATTTCAAACTACAGATGGCTGCCTCAGTATATAAGAAATCATAAATACAATTACTATTCATTTATTTAAGTCTTCATATTTCATTGTTGTATATATCATCGAACTAAAAAGCAATTGACAATTCGACACATGATACTGCACAAATTAACTCTTCTTTGTATGGAAACAAACAAATAAAATTTGCAAAAAAAATAAACTCAATTTTACTATCCATTCTTTCTCCTTCTATCTTCTCGAAAATGAAAAAAAAAAAAACAATATATAAATAAATGTGCGTTTGCCTCATCTCATCTAAAATATAAACACTTCATGCACTAAGTAAATATATTCATAATTGGCTCACATCTCATTCTGTTTATTGTTGTAATAATTTAGTTTAAACAATAAATTTTAATGAGCTTTCATCAATAATACAATAAATACACACATATGAATCAATATATATTTATGTTACTTCGAAGCAGTTCTCTAGAGCGAAAATCATGCGCAACTTGAAGTAAATGCAAATTAAAAATTCCCTTTCTCGTTCTCTTTCGATTACTCTATCTTTTTATTTTCCTTATTTGCCTCAGTTGAAATACATTCTCATTCTCTCTTAGTACTACTTAAATCCGGCATGATTGGTTGTAGTCAACTGTTATTGTTTGACTCATTCTCTATAGTATATATTTTAACAATAAGTTTGAACTTATTGAAATTGATAATAATTATCCATAATAAATTTTTAATTAAATGTGTCAGTAATTAATTTTAAAAAACGTGTATACTCGTACATTTGTATATACACATATGTATGTAAGTATGAAATTTAGTACTGTTTTGTTCTTTTTTATATACAATTTATTTAGATACATAAAAAATGATGAACGCTTAATAGTGAATGTTGTTTTAATTCCAAATTAAACGTCAGTCTTAAAGTATATAAAATATATGTATATCTTTGGAAAAATTATCACTCGAATATACATCCTAAGGGACGTCCCAGATAAATGTGGTTATCATCATATGATAAAACCTCATAGTAATAAATTATTAACAGATTTTAATTATCTATTTATTGCAATATAAATGACACATTTCTATTATTAGCATTTTTTAACCATTGGTTTTTTATTTTTACAATACACATTCACGCTCCATTAAGGATATTTGGATTTTTTCAATTCTATTTTTTGTTTTTAATTTTTAGGGGGATTTTCCGCATTATAGCTGCTCATGAAAAAAATACAATTTTTTGAAATTATTCCATATAATCTCACGGAATTGAATGTCAAGTTAATGATGCTGTCAATAGAATCCATAGAGAATGTAACACATTATTAATAGAATACATACAAATGTAGGAGTACATACCTATAAGCGATGCCAATCCCAAGAGCCCATCATAAACGCTGTACCCCAGGTAGTGGAAATGTAATTTTGACAGTTTCTAGATTTATTTGAAATATCAACTTATGTGGTCGTTTTCATCATTACGTCTATAAAAAGCTTACTAAATAATGTTCTCATTAAATTTTGCCGGCATTCACAAGTGTTTTTGGATAGAAAAATACTTTTCAAGTCAATAAAAATAAATGACTGGTACAAACTTTACAAGTCCCAGGCTTTATTTATAAGTTTCCATATCGCCATTTTTTCGACAGTTATAGAGAACTTAGATTTCAACACCTTTTTACATACATTTTAACAATGAAAAATATTCAACAACTGGCAGTGATTCAATTCTTTGTAAAAGAAAAAATAGGTAACAGCAACGGAAATTCATATTAAAATGGTAAATGTGTTAGTGATCAGATTTGATTAAGGCACATGCACCAAAGGCGATTCTCCAGAAGGACGTCCACAAATCTTATCAAAACCGACAAATATCGTCGATTGACTGAGTGAGACTTGCTAGATTTTAAAAAACTATATGCACTGGGTGGCCCATTTGATAGCTGCGGAATAAAATCACATTCGAATGTGACTCAACAACAACTCAACAACTCTCAACAACACTTGGATCATTTGGATTTTCTGGTTCGTTTCATCACTATGGAGGCTACTTGAGTTTACCATCATGATCCTTTAATCCCCGGCTGAGGCACAACTTTGATATCGTAAAGATTTTCTTTCGAACGGTAACCACCTGTCTCGGCAAGCAATTGGCAATTCTTCTGGTAGATATAATTTGCCATGAAAAAGCTTCTAAAAAGTTCTGTGACAAAGCTCATGTCACCAGGGTTCTGCCGTTCGTAGATCCCTTCTAATATTTTTGAAAAATTTATCACACACAACAGTACTGCAAGAGTGCTCGACCAAAAGACCCTTCGGCGATTATGAGTGCCATATATTTATTATTTTGTTTTTATAGAATTAATTTAATCCAAAATTGAAAAAATATCTACACTATAATATCTAAGAAACGACCATATTTCCCTTGCAAATTTCTGATTGTTACATTTATATAAAATTTATATTAAACGATTACGGTTGAGATATTTGTTGCAATTATTTTCGAATTATCCGGGATCATCAAGAGGTCTGGAAGTTTGATCCCTAACAAATATACATAATCAGTGTGAGTAATACATCTAAGAGTAAATACATACGTATGCAGCCACGCTCAAAGCGAAAGTGTCAGAGAGTACTGGTAATATATATGTTATATCCATGGTATAATCGTTAACCATGATGTGTACCTACATACATATGTGCGAGTATAGAGTATATTGTATAAAAGTGGTATTATAAAAAAAAATAGCATCATAATGCTGCCACTAATTTTTAATTATTGCATGAAATAATCACACATATGAACAGGTTTTGTTCGGAACTCGGTCTTGAAAGTCAAAAAGCAAACCAAATAAACAACAGGTGAAATACAAGGTATCGGAGAAATTGTCAGTGCCAAAACGGTGCAATTGAATTAATCAAAAACTACAGAATTTGTTGAAGAAAATAATTTTCTATGTTTTACTATAACAGTAGTTTTTATTATATCTTCAAATAAAGCAAAATATTCAAATATTCAAATGGGTGCCGTACCTCAGTGGTTAGTGTGTTGGCCTTCTGATCTGTAGGTCGTGGTTCAATCCCCGGATGATGCATAACAAATTTAATATCGATAAGATTTTTCTTTCGAATGGTACCCACCTGTCGGCAAGCAATTGGCAATTCTTCCGACAGTAACAACTTGCCATGAAAAAGCTTCTAATGGAACTCTGTGACAAAGCTCAGAAAAAGTGATGTCACAAGGATTCTGCCGTTCGGAACCGGCTAAAATAAGTAGGTCCCTTCTAATACTGTCCAAAACTTAACACGCACAACAGTAATGGAAGAGAATCTCGGCCAATAAGCCCTCCGTGGCTTTAAGTGCCACATATTTATTTATTTTTTTATTCAAATAAAAAATTCAAATACTACTTATTTTGAATATTATTGAAATTTATTTTATATAACTTGAAGTGCTTAAAGAATATTTTTTGAGACGATGAGTTCCGATAGAAGATTATAATTCAATTCAATATATACACCTATAACTGAAAATCAGGAGAGAATTATACCTTAAAATAGCATTCTAAAGCAATATTTGAATCGCTACAAGTAGATACTTTAATTTTCTGTATTTTCCATTATCTGTTGAATAGACGAACTGGTCTGAAATTACATTACTTATTAGTTTTCAGACTTGAGCACACCATGGAGATTCCTGACTGGACTGATTACTGGCCACTTAATATATGACATTTGCAGACATTTTAGAGACATCAGTTCTTTGTCACAAATGCACGAAATATATAGGTTCAACAGATCATACTGCTTGAGGGCCTGTCTTCAGTTGATGTGAAACCACGCGCACGTTTCATGTAGAGCTGAAATTAGTTCGGAACTATAGGTCAATGTGAACTGAAATCGTTTGAAATTACAATGGGCTTTTACTGGCCTAAGTGTGCCTTTCGAGCTAGCCAGTTTTACGACATACATTCATAATATTCACTGTGAGAATTTTACACGAACAACAACACTGCAAGAGAAGTTAGGTCAATTTTTTTCGAAGCTCTTATTGCCGATGACCGATTACTAACGACCGTTATAGGTCTTTAACGTAACACTTGATTTTCCTACAAACTTGTGGAACTTCTCTCTGTTTCCTCCACTGATCCACTAAATATTTTTGATAACTATCATTGCGAATATTATAATAAATATTGTTGTGCTCAATTAGTTCATTTTGGTATACTTTCTAAACCACTTAAAAAAAAAGTTTACCGTGATTTTAATCACATTCCACAAAATACTTTAAATTTTGATCTGGCAATGCTGTCTAATACAGAGAGTATAGAAAAGAAATAAAAAAAAAACCATCACTATTACCATAACGGCACTCACAATAGCGGCTATGACTTATACAACAAACATATAAATTTACTATGGAGCAATGAGAATTAGAGACCGGTAGATAGGGATAGGCAGAGAGTGAGAGAGTCTAATACGAAATCTGCAAAACTACCAAAAACTAACAATTTGAATAAAATCCCATAATAATATTGTGGCAACAGAAAACACAAAAATTACACATATTTACACACAACATACAATTGTACCCAGTGGAAAAATGTTAGCAACTGTAAGAGAAATGATTATATACCAATAAAAATGGCCCAACCCAGAAGAAAGTTTTAAGTAGCATGTCCGACGGACCAGAGTAGTCACATTCCGAATAAGTTATCGGACTTCGGTCGGTGGGAATGCAACGAGAGATATCGGATTCAGCGTCGTGTCCTCCACTGAAACTCAGTGTCGTAAACAGGCTGTATAAGGTGGCAGTCTGAGGGACGGCGGTCAACAATGCCATACTCAAAAATTCGGTAGACAAGGTCCTAAGATTAGCATCTTTATGCTTTACAGAATGACCTGAAACAAATCTATGATTCCTTTAGATACCTTTAGGGAAAACAATTAGCATTGCAAACGGAAATTAGACTTAGATCAATTTCAGAACATACAATTCTGGAAAAATATAGCTTAATACCATAAACAGTTGACTATGAAACGACAAAGTGGATGCTCGACAACAACTTCCGCACACACATTCCAGATAGATTGATTGGTAGTATGAGAACACCCCGTTCAATAGATCAATCCAGTCAATGTACACCGACGGCTCCAAACTTGATGGACGTGTAAGAGCTTCTGCGAAGCACTTGAAGTTCACATAGCCTTCGGTTTACCAGACGACTGTAGTATTTTTCAAGTAGAGGAGTTGGTGATTCATGAAGTAATGAAGAGGCTTAAGGCTAGTGGGAATTATTACGGAGCATTGCTTGATGGGTAAGCATGCGGCGACGAGGAAGCGGCGACCGGAGCCCATAATTCACCTTCCGTGTGAGTGTCGGCCCCTGGTTCGCCCCATAAAGACTCATCTCGGTAGTCACTTCATACACAACCTCATCGAACTGGCTCACTGTCAACTGGGGAATATTCTACGCTCATCTGCGGCATCATAATGGGCCTCACTTGGCCTAAGTGAGTCCGCTCAAACTGACAGCCATCTCAACTGAATCTATTAGCACTTTGACGAAATTAACTATGTTGATTGGCAATGCATTCTCAACTTTCTCACTAGGTATGTATGTATGGATTATTTATATACATATGAAGGTATGTATGAGTATACGTTACTCGTAAGTAGAAAATCCGTTGTTAGTTCGGCATCTCTTTGAGACATGAAACCATTAGTAGTGATAGTATAATAGTTACAGAGTAATAAACACTAAGCAGTCATAGTGAGCTAAGTGATCATGTTGGGTATTCAAGGGGGAGGAATGCCATTAGTGCTATTCCGTATAAGCAAGTGTGAGTAAAGTGTTAACAATTGCTATAAAAACATGCATACCTGCAAATAAATCAACCAGCCAAACAGATACTGTTGTCTCAGCCATGTAAGAGTCAGAGAATCATGGTGGTGTATGATGGTATGTACATATGACATAAAATCCCAAACAACCAGCTAAACAGCCAAACAGTCAACTAGTCAACCAACAAAAGCAGCCAACAAACATAGCATATGTATTTACTACGTTCGATTCAGTCAGTGATCAACGGACTTTTAGCGAATTCGGACGTTTCGGGTGTCTTTCTCAATTCAAGACAAAATAATCGAACGTGGTTTGTGGCGCTGGTGTGATCGACGACAACAACGGTGAACGAACGAACGAGTCAGTGAGTGAGTGAGTTAGTGAGTGGGGTACAGTGATGTTGTATGGCGAATATAGTCAAGTAGATACAACGATGTGATGAGATGAAATTTACAAAGAAACAAAAAAAAAACAAAAATAAAAAACAAAGAGGAAGAAATGAATATGTATATGAAGAATGAGAGTGCGCAACGTGTTTGCTATAGCTGTGAAGAAGTAACGTTTCTTCACATTTGCTGCTCGCATTATTGTTGTTGCGATTGCTTTTTAACATCACTTCTTCTGTGTTTCAGAGTGCATTTTTTGTTTTTTCATTTTTGCTATACGAAATTCTACTTTTAAGCTTTGGCATTGTGCATGGTACATGCGTATGGTAGGAGGTGCAGTAGGAGTTGCAGGAAAAAATACATAAAATATAATTAATAACTGCATTCACTCGTCATGAACATGGAGCTGATAATTGTCAAGCATAGAGGGTGCATGGAAATATTCAATTTGCATTTTTATATATTTATGCGCTTGTATGTCTGTGATTTTTTCAAAAACATAATTTTACTACATAATTATATTTGTCATTCTTACCTGTCTATCATTCTCTCTGTCTCCTTGTTCAGAAATATTTCTTTCTTTCCTTGTAGTTATAGGCCCTCATACTCATTGTCGTTGGTATGATAAAATTATTATAATTGCTTTAGTGGTTGTTGTTGTTTTTGTTAGGTTTTTTTGATATTTTATTTTGGCTTGTACTATACTCTTCAGTTGTTGTTGTTGTCGTTGCTGTTGTCGTTGCTGTTGCTGTTGCTACTGCCTTTTTATATTTATTTACCAGTTTCTTTCAATTTCGTTTATGAATTTCATTACTGCCAAGTGGCTTTACCCTGAATATACAAGTTTTTTTTTCTGCTTCTTCGTTTATTTGTACAAAAACTTTTGCGTTTGCGCAATTTACTTCGGAAGCGTATGCTATTAAAATTGAAATAAACATGAAAAAAAAAAAAAGAAATAGACAAACCAAAAAATTATAAATTGAAAATATATAAAATTGAAAAAACCGCAAATATAAAAATATTAATTGAACAAATATTGAACTTTTTTGCTTTGCTTTTACTATCAAAAGATCATAAAAGATTGTAGCAAAAAATAATAAAAGTGTTTTACAAAAATTGGTTAATATTTTGCAAAAAGAAATAAAAAAATTCACTTAAAAATCAAACAAAATTTTTTAAATTAGCTTAAAGATCAATAAGATCAATACTTATTGTAATAATACAGTGCAAAGTATATGAATATAATATAAATATATAAATTCAATAATTCTATATTCGAACTACAAAAAAAAAACCTGAAGGGTCTCAAGGGTCGAATTGATGTTTGTTCACCAGATTGGAGGAAACTGTGTTTGATTATCTAACAAAATAAATGTACTGTTTGCATATCTGAGTATTGCAAAACCGGCATCAAATATAGTATTCGTGGCAACATTTGGCCTTTCCTTAGTTACGGAGACGACATTCAAACACAAAGATTTTGAATAAGAAGCGAAATTTTGTGAAATAGTTTTGTTTTGGAAATTTGCAAAAAAAAAAGTTAAAAAGAATCGGATTGCGCATGTGGGTGTGTCAATATGTCAATGAAAATTGAAATTATGAACACCCTATTCGGCTAAATATTGTTGTATTCTTCTATATACAATAGTTTCTTTTAAGCGCGATATACTATTCTTCTCCCAACGTTTTTCCAATTTTTTGATATCCTCCAAATATTATAATTTATCGCGGGCATCCCAATATGCATTTGTTTGATCGACGCACTTTCATTTGATCCAAACCTCTTACCGCCGAGGCATTTCTTCATGTTCGGAGACAGGAGTTAGTCGCATGCGGTTAAATCTTCTGTATCGGTCCGCTGATCTGGTGGAAGTTAACTTTTTCCCCGCCAAATACGGTCATTTTTGCTTCAAATCGACGTTGAATAAGTTGAACAGCTCTACATAATATGTGCTGGTGATCGTGTTGCCCTTTCCAAAGTAATCAATGCGAATAATACCACGTTGATGAAAAAAAACTGTTTCCGTGATATTCTTGGTTGATAAACCACCCTTGGCTGGCTTTGTCTTCGATTCACCACTTTCTCGACTGTTCTGGTCTCTCGTGAGTTATCATGAGCTTCGATGAATACTAAACGGCGCAAAACTCGTTCGGATTGCGATTGAACATCGCCAATCAATTCTTTGAAGTTGTCAAACGATTACGCTTGTGATCAATGATGAGGTAAACGTGGTAAATATCCAAATAAAACAAAGGCTAATATCAAGCCATTAATATCATTTTTTTTTTTTATAAAGTGATAATCTTAAACTTCTGGTTTACACTGAACCAGTAATCGGACAAAATTAAAATGTTTGCTTTGGAGAAAATAATTGCAGCTTTTAACGATAATTTTTTTTTTTTTTCTGAAATAATGGTTTTTCTTCAAGAATATTCAAGAATAAATATTAAATTTTATTTTCTGTCATTTTCTTCTGAAAAATTTTTAAGTAGAACTTTCGCTCAACTGCCACGATTTTCTTCTTTCGTTTGATGCCCATATAAATATACTACGTGAAGCTTAAAAATAAATTTTTTTTTTAAGAAAAAGTGAAAATCGATTACTCGAAATTTTGATGTGGAACAGCCCTTTGGTGGGTTCCGATCAACTCAGTAGGCTTGCCTCGAACCGACAGAATTTACTCGAAGGTTGATAAAAATATTTCATTCCAAAAACTTGAACAGTGTTATCAATCAAATATCAATCATTCGATATTCGATACTTTAAGGCTACTTGCTAAGTGTACCTACAATTTTAATTTCGAAAAAATATTGTTAGCACGTCTTCAGTCACATATTGCAAACATTTCATGTAATAATTAACTACACTTCTCCTGTGAAAAATTTGTATATAGCTAATGCATGGTAACATATTCGGCAACAATTTCTAGTAAAACCCGGCTAAACCTAAGCCGGGTTTCACTAGAAAGAAATCAAATGTCTATAACAATGGATATAATATTATATATTCCACAGAATGGAAATATAATTTTTAGCTTTAGCGGTATTCATAAATGAATTAAAAATACATAAATATAGTAAATAACGTAAATTTTTCTAGTCATTGTAAGTTGTGAAATAAATTTGTATGCAAAATTACATAATTTCAGCGTAGGTTAAGTTGATTTCAAAGTGTAAAAATTGCAAATTCAGAATATGTGAAATAATCATATATGCTTTTGTATTACACTTGGTTCATATGGTATAAATACTTCCTGAGCCAAAGGGTAACAATTTTTTACGAGCTTTAATTCTCTTATATTAGAGTGTACATTCGGGCGGTAGAAACTGAGATCTTGTAAGGAAGTAATAGACGGGGGTACTTGAGGTCAATAACCGTTGAAGCAAAAAATTGGTCTCCTTGAGACAAAAATATCGCTATATGATACTTTAAGATCGGTCTATAAATGCCAAAGATTTGACGAAAATTTTAAAAAAGCGACCCCTACGTTCGCCAAAAAAATTAAAACATGTTTTTTAAAGAGTTCTAATGGAATAATCAAAATACTTCCTTAGCAAACGTTTAATAATTTTTTACGAGCTTTAAATTTTTGCCATTAGAGTGGTACATTAGGGTGGTAGAAACTGATGTATGGTGGGTAAATACTACAACGGGACACTTAAGTTAATGATCTTTTTTTTAAGGTATGGCCTAATGGTACATGCGTTTACTTTGTCGTAAAATTATATCAACTCATGAACAAAATTATGACTAAATCATTTTGCAGATGAAGAAGCAATAAAATTTAATTCAGAATAAAGTGAAAAATAGTAATCATATGAACTCCAATAATATTAACCAAAAACAAAAAAATCTTGTAATTAGAAAGTAACAATACAAGAATTAATATGAACCTATTCAAAAAATAATATAAACAGTTCAAAATTGAAAGGGGTTGGAATAAGAGTACATATTAAAAAACATTTATATTTAAATAAAAAAAAAAAATATTGCCAAATATGCAAATATGGGCACACACATCTATAAAAATCATATTAAGTCAATAAAATTTCACCCAATCTCAAGATAAGAGCGGTAGCATGTATTGTGTACCTATAATACACATATATATAAGCACAAATGAACAAGTGATTGAGTTAAGTAAGGTGAGCGTAAGTGAATGGTAATACATATTCCAGTATTACAGGTATTATATACGTTCACACGAGAATGTAGTGTGTAATGACGACGACAATGTCGTTGATGACGATGAAGGCATTAACACATAATATTTATACTTGCTTCTATGCAAACGTATATATAACATACATGGTATGTATGTATGTACTTACATACGTATATACGCGTACCTTATGAATATAGGTATTAGCAAATATTTATAAAAAAAAGTTCAATGTGCGCATGCGCAAATATTTCATGAACAAATAACAACAACAAAAGTGGATATTGTCAAAATAAGTACATTCAAATAATACGATTATTTATAATGAAAATAATCAAATAATCTAGAAACAACAATAAATACAATATTATCAGGTGTAAATTCATGCTTGTTGGCAATAAAAAAATCGTACTAAAAAAAAAAAAGGAAAAAAAAAAACATATATGAAGCTTATTGCTGCAAAAAAGAATACTTATATAAAAATGAAAGTGTGTGAATTGTATATCAATTAAATGATCTTTTGAATTTTATTAAGCGAAGTTGTCGGAAATCGTTCTTCTAAGTAGCATTACAAGCCATCTTGATGTCACAACCGTCACAAAAAACTACTCGTCATATTAATGCGGCATAATAGGTTCCTTGGACTAACTTCTAATAAGTCGAACAGATTGCCGAAAGAGTCCTATCCCTGTTGATGCTGTTTCTTCTTATTGGCAAAGCTGAACAATAGCATAGGAAATGGCTGAGTGTTGTGCCCTGCTAATATAAATTTCTACATAGAGCTTTAGCCTACACTCTCATCTCATAGCTGAATGTAATGCAAAAAATTTCCTTCTTTTGACAACCCCGTGGCAAGCGTAGTCCTGCACCGTAGGCACGAGCGTAGGCACTTACAGGGAAGCATCAAAGAGATATAATTATGTCTTCTCAATCCCTTCGATTCTTCTATGGCCAAATACCCAAATGAGAGTAAATAAGAGAGAGAGAGAGTTATAGAAAGAGAGAGAGATAGAAAGAGAGAGAGAGAAAGAGAGAGAGATAGATAGAGCGGGAGAGAGATAGATAGAGCGGGAGAGAGATACCCAAAAGAGAGCAAATAAGAGAGAGAGAGTGATAGAAAGAGAGAGAGATAGAAAGAGAGAGAGAGAGAAAGAGAGAGAGAGAAAGAGAGAGAGAGTGATAGAAAGAGAGAGAGATAGAAAGAGAGAGAGAAAGAGAGAGAGATAGATAGAGCGGGAGAGAGATAGAGAGAGAGAGATAGATAGAAATAGCGAGAGAGAGATAGAAAGAGAGAGATATAGAAAGAGAGTGATATAGAAAGAGAGAGATATAGAAAGAGAGAGATATAGAAAGAGAGAGAGAGAGATAAAGCTTTAATTATAATTTGCCTCTCAAGGAATATAATAATCCTAGTAGTCCTTAAAGTGGTTTTCAAATTAGACCTTAAAGGGGCTGTTACACAAAGTGAATGCAAAAAAATATCTGAATATCGACTTATAATCTTATAGCTACCCACAAAAAGCCCTTAAAAAAAATAAAATAAAATAAATATGTGGCACTTAAAGCCCCGAAGGGCTCATTGGCCGAGCTTCTCTTCAATTACTGTTGTGCGTGTTAAATTTTGGACAGTATTAGAAGGGACCTACTTATTTTAGCAGGTTCCGAACGACAGAACCCTTGCGACATCACTTTTTCTGAGCTTTGTCACAGAGTTCTTTTAGAAGCTTTTTCATGGCAAGTTGTTACTGTCGGAAGAATTGCCGATTACTTGTCGACAGATGGATACCGTTCGAAAGAAAAATCTTTTCGATATTAAATTTGTTATGCATGAGCCGGGGATTGAACCACGACCTACAGATTAGAAGGCCAACACACTAACCACTGAGCCACGGCACCCACAAAAAGCTCTTAGAGCGGTAAAATGTAGAACTGACCCCCATTTTTTTTCTTCTCGAACATTTCGTTCGAACATCTTGGATCTGCACCACTTATAGAGTATCCCGAGCAAAATACGCGTAACGTAAAGTCAACCGAAATTCGACAAATAACCCCCACTTGCATAGAAATGACAACCGTAGTGGTAAAATGTATTGAGATATTCCCCGAACCTTTTCTTCAAACATATTTACCCCCTCGTAAAAACTAAATAGTAAATGAAAATATGTACTTTCAAATTGACCCACTTTAATACACAAAGATTCGTATGAA
Organism: Megamerina dolium; assembly: GCA_963854835.1. NCBI lineage: Eukaryota > Metazoa > Arthropoda > Insecta > Diptera > Megamerinidae > Megamerina > Megamerina dolium. Next base: position 1,476,462 of record OY978529.1, on the reverse strand, counting down.
TGAACGTAAGCGTCGTCTGTCATTTTATTATTATTTTTTAATGTTTATAATTATTTATTTTTTCTTTAAAATATTTGTTAAAAAAAAAAACAAATAAATTCGCTATTTTATTATATATTTATGTAATGTAAATGATTTATGTATGTTAAACATTATAATTTACAATAATAATAGCAATAATATTATAGTTTTTTAGTTTCATGTTTTTTTATTATTTATTTATTATAAGAGAAAAAACTTTCCAAAAATAATAATACAGAAAAAAGGGCAATAATGACGAGCACAAATTTGTTGTTGTTGTTGTATGATGATTTTGTACAAAGAAATAAAAGCTTCTTTTTGGAAATTTTTGCCTTCCTTTGGGAAATCAGATGATTAGGTGTTCACAGCTGCTAGAAATTTGGCAATTATTGTGTGTCAAATAAGCTCGATTATTATTCTATAGGTAAAGTAAGAAATTGATGCCAGACAGTGATCGACCAACTGATTAAATATTCACAGTGGCTAGGAATATGACATAGTTGAACATTTCCCTTGTATTATGTATGCAATAATTTGGCCCCTTGATGACTCTGTTTATGCATTTTAATAATACAGTGTGATTTTTTAAGAGCCTTCGGATTTGATTAAAAAAAAAAAACTAATAAAATTTAGAGAAATGTATGATATGGTTATTTGTGTCGATAAAACGATCTATAAAATTCAATGTTTAAAGATGATTTCATGTAAATGTTGACCGCAACTGCACCTCAAATTTTGGCATACTCTCTCCAACATATCGGCCATTCTTTCGCGTTCTGTGTCGCATGTGGCACCGTCTTGTTGAAATCACATGTCAGCCAAGTCCAGCTCTTCCATTTTGGGAAAAAAAAGTATTGCAATCATCACACGGTAGCGCTCGCCATTCACGGTAACGTTCCTGCCTTCGTCGTCTATGAAAAAGTACGGTCCAATGATGCCACCGGCCCATAATCCACACCAAACGGTGCATTTTTCGTAATGTATTGGCAGTTCTTGCAATGCTTCTGGCTGCCCTCACACCAAATACGGCAAATACGATTGTTCACATATCCATTGAACCAGAAATGAGCTTCGTCGCTGAATACAAGAAAGTGACGATGCACTTTGCATGAATTTTGATAATAAAATTCAATAATCTGCAAGCGTTGTCGTTTGTAAGTCGATTCATGGTTAAATTATAGACCAAACTGAACATGATTGAAAGTAACATGTAAATGAAGAAAAATGCTAAAATTCTAAATTAAAAATTGGTTAGGAATATGCAAATATTTCGAGGGCACTTTCATAGCAATATTTAGTAAGTTAAGCAGAAGCCTCTGCATTGATTCAATCTTTGGAATATGAAAAAATTAATTATAAATTAAATATTAAATAAAGTCAGAACTGAAATGATGTAAATCGACATTAATTCAATTATCGTGCAGTGTGAACACAGTATTGAAAACAGTGGATATGCCATAACAATAGAAACTCTGAAAATTTATCTATTATTACGATCATACTTTTGAATGTAGTCGCTATTGGTATATAATACCCAAATTTCCATAATTTAAAACTTAAACAACACTGTTAAAACAAAAGACCATAGAAAAATACAAGAAGCATTTAAATGACACATTTTTGAACAAATTATATATACATTTATGTATATACATTGTTTCTTGGACAATTTATTAGTTTGACAACACTTACCAAATAGGGACTGCATTCAGCTATACTACTCATTACCAATTTGTTGAAAAATAATAATATGCAAACAAACAAAAAAGATATAAAATTCAAAAGACCAACAAACCAAGCTATTATATTACGCACTCATGACCTTCTTTTAATGTTAATTATAAATGAATGCAAATGTGAATGAATGAATGAATGAATGTACCTACATACACATATAAATATGTATCCATGTATCCATACGTATGTCGATATAAATATGTGTTACCAGAAATATTTCGTGAATCGCGTCACGGTTCGGTGATAAAATCGTTTACTGTTTACTTTTTCAAAGAAATACAATAAGAAAATTATGAAATAACAAACAAAAAAAATTGTACTAATACCATATTAAAAGAAAAATACAATGAAAAAAATAAAATAAAATAATAACACAGTGCTTTCAACAACCAACAATGATGAGATGAATGAATCACGCATTTGTGTATTTTTTGTTACCGTAGATCTTTCGAAAATTCATTTAATTACGAGTATCTTTTTTTTTAGAATCTTGTCGTAATTGGTAATATCCTCATATGAGTATAAAATATAATACAAAGAAACAAAAAATTCAATAAAAATGCTTTTAATATTGCGATAAAAATCAAAATCATCTATTTGATGGTATTACAGTGTTAGCAAATCAATAAGATACACCCACACAGTCACACATGTGGTACAGTAGCAGTGATAATATTTTTAAGCAACAAGCAATAAATAATAATTATAACACTACTACTACAAAATTGCTGAATTAATAACAAAAAAATTGAAAAAGAATTAAAATTCATAGAAAATGAGTGTCGACATGTTACCCCTTAGTGAAAGGGGCATTAAAAAAGCATCACTTAAACATCATCGTCATCAACATAATGTTCATGCAGTTAGCAAAGGCAGCAGTATTTCGACGTGTACGAATTTTAAATTATGGCTCACATTTGCTGTATTATTTATCATTTGTTTGAATGTCAATTGTTATGGTAAGTAAGAAATATTTCTTAATACAATTTAAATACCAAAAAAAAAAAAAACGAATTACTACTTGAAAAAGATTCAATTCAAAAACACACAAATATATGACTCTTTTGAATTTGATTTTTATTCATATTATATTTAATCAGAGTGAATGTCTTTATTTTTTTTTTTTTTCGTTCTCTTTGTTGAACAAATTTTATTTGAATAGAAATGTCATTTAAAATAAAGGGGCAAAAAACCAGTTTTAATTAATCTTAAATGCAGTCAGTTGCAAAATTTAGATTGTTTTTAGAATGTACACGCGTTTCGATTTTTTATGCATTCGAAATTTTAAGTGTAGAGGAAATATTCAAGTTCTTAAAATATTATTCCACGATTTTGTTCCAAACCTTCACAATTTTTAGATGTAAAATTTGCATGTCTTACTTTCTTATTATTTTAGACATTAATATCGAAAATCATTTCTGTATCTTAATATATTCACTATGCTGCCATAAGAACTTTCTTCTTAGCTAACTTCTACAATTGGGTTCTGAAGAGCAACATTTTCACATTTAACTTCTGCTATATTCTTCTCCATAGGTTTGCTTACTTAAAATACTTTATTGGCATCCATGTCTGTGGCTCAATCATGGTGATGATGAGAGACTTTAGAGTATTTCATATAGCAAGCTCGAAGAGAAGGCCAGAAATGACAGTCCGTTGGCTTTGTAGACCCGTCTAGCTCTTCTAAGATCATCAGAGAATGTAAGATGAAGTTGAATAGCGTTGAAAAATGTTATAAACTCCATCTTATGTATTTCTCAATGTATTGAGACTATTGTAGAGAATGAATTGGTCGATCAACTGGCCGATGAGGTCTATACTGGCCATTGGTCCAGAACCAAGTTTCGGCGTCAGTTCTATGGGATTTATAAAGTGAATTGGTCTGTAATCAAATAACAGAATATTGATGAAATTTCTCATAAAATTGAAGAGAAAGCTATCATCACAGGGCACAACACAGGTGGACATCACATGACCACTGTGGATTTAATCACAGATGCGATTTGCCTCGAAGATATGGACCCTCATTGTCTTGACGGGGACAAGTTGAAATTATTGGGTGGTGATGTACTGAGCATGAGTGAAAATCATGCTCTTCCACAAATCGAACTTGTTAGATTCATTAAAAAAACTAAGAAGTTCGAGGTGGAATTACGTAGTTTTCTCTTCTTCTACCATTTCCTCTCTTCCGTTTTATATCTCTATAGTTTTTTCAATTTAGGGCTTTGCTTGTTGTTGTTGTAACAGAAAAGTAATTCGAAATCACGAATATATATATATATGCCAGTTGTTTAGTTGTTGTTGTTGTTCACTTTGACCAGCTCCAGGAAGACGGTAGCCTGCTGGGGTTGCGTCCACAGATGACAGGTGTCGTGTGGACTCTGTCAATTCAGATAGGTGCTCCTCCCAGACCGTAGCTGCGCCAAAGCGGCTCGATCTAGGGAGCTGTTGCTTGCAATCTGCAATCGGCGGTGGGCGACCACCCAGCACGATGCTATGAGTAAGACCCTCGATGGCCGCCTCCACTGCGCATTGATGCAATGGTATCATAGGGCTTTAGTGTAATGGTCAACTGACTAAGGATCTAGGGATTATCCTGTCCACCAAGTACCTCTAACTCTAACTCTAACTCTAAACTCTATAAGGCGTATTACAAAATTGCGAAAAAAAAAACTGTTTCCACAGAAATTTGCGAAAATATTGAGATCTAGTGTACGTTCCAACGTTCAGTAGTTGGTGCATTGGGGGTCTGTTATTAAGCCGGTTGGTTTAACAGAAAAGATAAGGCTGGTTTTTCCAACGGTACCCACCTGTCGGCAAGCAATTAGGAATTGTTTTGATGCAGAGTGATTTCTGAAAAAGCTCTCTGATAAAACTAAGCGATGCCACAAGACTTGTAGTATTATTTAGAATCGGCTAATATAATTAAGTATCTTTTTGGCTCAACAGTCCTGGAATAAAAAGTTGCGTGAAGCGTATCAACGTACTTTAACTTCACCTTTGTTTATTGTTGGGGGAAAAAAAAGTGCCAAGAGTCCCTAAAACATGACCAAGAAATGACAAACAGTTTTTTTATTTGTTTGTTTACTCTTCTAGAGTCCAAATAGCCCTTTAACCCTATCTTTATCTATATGCATATTTTATTTAATATTTCTATTGGTCGATATCGAACGACAGAGCCATTGTTACTGTCGAAATAATTGTCCCAGTAGCGTTTGGAAGAATAAAATTTAGAAATTGAAATTGAAAATTGAGATATACATTATCCTAAATTTCTGTAACAGATAGTAATGCAAACGCTTCGATTAGATGAAAATAATTAAAAATCTGTAGTGCTCCAATATATTATAGGTTAGGTTAGGTTATGTGGCGACTTACAGATCAGAAGGCCAACGCACTAACCACTGAGCTACGGCACCCACTACAATACATTCTAGGATTTATTTAAATTAAATTACAAACATATTACGCGTGCCGAGACTCATAGAGGGGATACAATAGACCTTGAGGTGGCAGTACATTCACCCACACACTCTTCGACTGACGTGCTTGCTTAGACCCTCATTAAAGCTGTAATTTTTTAATCGTCTTCCAGTTATAATTTCAAAAGTTTTTATGTTTGAATTACAACGCTTTTGCCACTCTAATAATTATATCCACTATAACCACTAAACTACATATTTGAACAATTTAAAGTTCATTCATACAATTTACAAATGTGTGCCTTTTTATTTTATTTATTTTTATTTTTTTGTTTTATTAACTAACATGTGTTGAGCATTTGTTTTTCGTTGTTTTTATTTTGATTTTTGTAACTTTTTATTTTTATTTTACCAAATCAAGACAAAACAGCCAATTAGTTGGATTTTTGTTAAATATTTTCAACATGTATTGTAGTAGTTAGTAGCAGCAGTTGGTAGTATTTTTATGTGTCATTTTGGTTATTCTTCAAATTGTCTATAGAAATTAAATTTTAATGAAGTCTAGCGTGCCATTTTAAAAATGTTGTATTTAAAGTTTAAACGTTTGTAAATAATTAGCAAATCTCGTTTAGCAGATAATCAAATGTGCGTGTTTTAAATTTAATTAAAATAACTGTAGTGCTTATTTATAAGCGGTATTACTTACATACAAATACATACATAGATGAATATGTAACTAACTATTAACATACATAAATATGCGGGTATTCTATTGTATTCTATGGTAGATAGTTGTATCTATTTACAAATATCAGGTTCATAGTATTATTGAGAATCTACGTATGAGTAGATTGGCGAGCGTGCTAACTAAAAATTGAATTAAAATAATACAAAAAGAATAATACTTTAAGAAAAGTAAACAACAACTAGTTATTTATCATTTTGCTATTTATTATTATTATTATTATTTAGTCATGTTTAGCCTTGAGAGAAATGTTTTATTATGCTTAATTTATTAAGCTTATAATTTAGGAAATTTTAAATTCTGTTCCTAAATTATATGTTTATGCATTCACTTTTTGAGAGTTCTTTAATTTATGTTCTCATAAACTTGTTTTACTGGTGGTTTATTTGATTATAATTGCATGTTTAAGATTCCAAAGGAATTTGCGAGCATCAAAAGCGATCGGTTACTTCTTCGATAGAATTTCTGGAAAGATGGTACAAAGTTTTCCAAATTAAACATCTCATACAGATAGTCGAATCTATGTTGGATGATATTTAGAAAAAGTTTAATAATTTTGATTTCTTTTCTCTGTAGGAATTTGACGATTTCAGGGCATTAGTCGAATCACAATAGTCCTGGCTGCATACATGACACTTTATTTGACTATAACAGATTTGAAAGAATTGACAGAATTAGTCTTGGAAGGCGCATTAATTTGAATTTGTTCAATTTGAATAGTACTGGAAAGAATCTGCTTATATTAGACAATTCTAAACTGTAGAAATCTTGTGGCAACAGAATTTCTTCGCTTTATCTCAGAGATCTTTAAGAATCTAGAATTGTAAAATCCTTGCCAATTGATGCTAACCGTTTGTAGAATAAAAATTTGAAAATGAAAAACGGTCTTGAGTTGGTCAAACCTGAGAGAGCTTGGCTGGGAAGTTTCGATGCATTCACCATATAGCTCGGACCTTGCACCTTCAGATTATCATTTTCTTCGATCTCTGCAGAACTCTCTTAATGGTGTGAATTTAAATTGTGTAGAGGCATGCACAATGCACTTGGATCAGTTTTTCCCTCCGAAAACCCAGAAGTTCTAATAAAGCTCGCTTCAAGTATAAGAAGAAAGCGTTTCATATCCGACCTCCACTAATTTTTCATTCACAAGATTTTTTGGAACATACTTAACCTATATCCCATATTGCTGAGCAGTATTGATTTTTTAATATATCTTCCGAACATATTTACCATTCATCTACGATCTACAACGGTGAAATGTACGGTGTAACGGTGCTCTCCTACAAAATTGGCGTTAAAACATCTGAAGAACTTCAAGAAGTTCTGGCCCAGAAGTCGAAAAAACTAACTGCTAAGTTACAGCATCCACATTCAAATATATTTAACCCTAATTCCGAACTGTTATAGGTGCGTTCCCTACAAAACTGATGATGTTATAATCGCTGTAAAAACTAATAATTAATATGTAAAAAAAAAATTTAAAAATATCATGCGCAAATAGATTTTTACTCTGGTAAATCCCAAGAATCAATTAGTGATCAAATAAATTTTTCATAAATAAATTTACAAAAAATACCCAAAAATTAAGAAAAATCCCTTGCAATTAAGGTATTAAATAATTAGTGAAAGAAATTTAAATTTAATACGATATAAAAACATATTGCATTTTAGATATTAGCGCTTTTTAACCAAACAGAAATTAGTCCAGTAGAATATCAAATTCTAGCAAGTCATCTCGAAAGGCATAAATATGCATTTAATATATATAAATGTGATAAAAACCCCATTTTTGGGGTATTCACATGAGTTATGAAGAGTCAAAAAAAGCAATACAAAAAAATTTTATCAAAATATATCATCGTTACTAATGATAATGACTGATTAACTTTTTAATGAATCTTCATAAATGATTTAATCATTAGAATATTTGCTATTGTTTTTTTTTTTCGAATGCAGTTGCAATTTAAATAATTAAGAAAATAATTTGCATCTTATTTTTTTTATTATTATGCCAACTCATTAAAAGCTTTTCAATTGAAAAAGTACATACTTAGGGTTTTTGAGAAAACAATTATATGCCACAATCTTGGACCAGTTGAATACCAATTTCCTAGTGGAAACAAGAAATATTTAAAAACCTTCGAGCGGTTGGTATTCCCAACTTATGCCACTGAACAAAAAGAGAAACAACTCGTTCAACGTTCTGCACGTAACCACAAAGTAAAAAGCATCTGAACTATTAATTAACTAATTTCTATTTGGCTAGACATGCCATACACTATGCTAAGTATAAAAGTTATTTCTAAGTTCAGGTTTTCGCCACTTTTGACATCTTTGGTATATTAACAACTTGTTTTACTCATCAAATGGCAATATTTATTTAATTAGTAGATGCCAAAATGTACGAAAAAAATATGCACGAATAATATTCCGTATTAACCCATTCACAGTAGTAACTTTGTATTGGAGCTATATGCAATTTGGGCGTAGCAATCCCATTTAAATTAAATCTCTTAAACACAGGAATATGGGCTTACGTCGTACATCCATTTTTAGGAAAATATCGTAATATAATTGACTAAGACAAGATAGCGATTTTGTACGGAAGCTACATGAAATAGCAAGCATGGCACATCGATTTTTCACAAGGTTAGGTTAGTTTATGTGGCTGTCCTCTCTCTCTGAGAGGACACACTTAGGCCAGAAACATTAGAAGGGATCTACTTATATTAGGCGGTTTCGAAAGGCAGAACCCTTGTGACATCACTTTAACCTAGTTTTGTCACAAAGCTCTTTTACCAATTCTTGCCGACAGGTGGTTACCGTTCGAAAGAAAAAATCTTTTCGACATTAAATTTTGTTATGCTTCAGCCGGGAATTGAACCCACGACCTACAGATCAGAAGGTCAACGCACTAACCACTGAGCTACGGCACCCACGATTTTTCACAAAATTCATAATCTTTAAAATATTTATCCGTATACCAAATATATGTAGTGGTCGTAGTTAAACTATGAAAATGGGATCACAATAGCAACTTTATAATGGCTAGCTTGGCTTGCCTATTTCTTGCAATATCATTAGCATATAAAATATTCAACCATAAAGGCTAATGTTAACATAAATGATTCTCCGGCAACAGCGATTCGTTAGGCATGATTTTTGCGAAAGATGTCAGTAATGGACTTCTTTTAAATTAAAGTAACATGAAAGGATCACAAGATTTTATAAAAAAAATGTTTTTCTACAAAAAAAACCCACAATAAACACAAAGATCACAGTACTCAAATATTCGGCAACAGTGGTCCATTTGTAGTGCTTAAATTTATGTTAAAAATGTGATTGATTGATTTAAAAAACCTTTCACCGAGGTGTACAAAATTTCAAGGAATAAAAATTTCTTTCAGAATCACTAATTGGCTTGGGGGTTCCCACTCAAAGACTGTAATAAAAAAATTGGACTACGTTAGCCGACTTTAGGGGATTGAAATTCCTAGTTTAGTCCTTTTTTGCTATAATACTCATATTCAGCAGTGCCTATAATCTTGGACCAAAGTACTTTTGTGCAAGGTACAAATCCATCCCATCATCAAAATCAATTAATTAAAATCTTAAATTTGTAATCTTTAATATTTTATTTAAGTTAAAAAAAAAAGTGATTTTTTCACAAAAAGACAGTAATTCTATGATGTGAATCTTATTTTCATGATCAGTGTACACATTTTTATAGAAATTATTTTTTTGCAAGTACTTGAGGTACTTACTTAACTGTTTTTCGTTGTTTCAATGAACTATTTGGGATTTTTTTCAAATGTGGGAATATTGATTTTATGATCCAAATACAAACATTTATAAGAAAAATTATTTTTCATGCAAGTAACTACTTAAGTAATTAATTACGTGTAATAAGTAACTCTTTTTGTTGTTTCATTTAAGTATTTGGGATTTTTTTTTTTTAATACTTATGTAACTTGATGATTATCACCCAGTATACATACTCGTACAAATATACATTTCATTATCAGGCAACATATTCATTTTCTCCACGCAACGTAAATAGTACGTTGACATTTGACTTTTTACTCATTTAAATACAAAAAAATAACAACGATGATGCGATCGCTAACAGCAATTAGGTAAGATTATAACAGCAAATAACTATTAGACAAACATTTCAAAAGCGAGATCAATCAATATTCTAACTAAACTAATAAAGCAAATAGTATGTATTGTTCTTCACTATTTATGCCATAAGCTTTATTAAATACAGAATAGAGTTTTAACATTTTACTAGAACCGCAACAAATTGCTAAAACTGCCAGACGCATCTAAATCAAATGCACAGCAGATTAACAGACAATGTGTCAAGTCAGTCCATAAGTTCGTGCGTTATTTTTTCAATAGTTTCACAGTAGGAGCTTTTTGCGTATAAAAAATTATTCGAAGTACGCAATGTTAAAAAATGAAATGGAATCTTCGAAGGAGTATTAGATACATATTTTGAATTTTTTTCTTATAAAAGTGAAAAATATGCAACAACTGCTGCTGCAGAAACAAACGCAACTCATGGGGAGAATACCGTGAGTGTAAGGACTGCGCAAAAGTGGTAATTGTGACGTTGAGTATGCCCCACGCTCTGGTCGTCCCGAGGTCTTTAACTCTGACGCCTTGCTGGAACTCGTGGAAGCTGAGCCAAGTTTGACAGTCGATATGATGGCTGGAAGGTTAAATGCATCACATGGAACAGCAGTTTACAGGCATCTGGTTCAATTGAGCAAAGTTCCAAAGCTGGTAAAATGGCTTCCGCATAAGCTTTCCGTCGCAAACCTTCAGCAGAGAGTGAATGTGTGTTCTCAGCTTGAAAACGAGAGTTTCTTGAACCGTATTGTTACTGACGACGAAAAATGGGTCCTTCACAATAATCCTGTTCACAAACGCCAGTGGTTAGATAAAGATGAAACATCAGAACCAACCCCAGAGATCTCCTCCTGTTGGTGGGATATGGCCGGTATCGTTTATTTTGATCTGCTGGAACCAAACCTGACGATCACAGCTTATTATTATTGCCATGCCAACTATCCAAACTGAATGAAGCACTTTAAAAAAATCGACCGTCTTTAGTCAATAGACGCAAAGTTTTGTTTAACCACGATAAAGCAAGACCGTATACCGCAAGATAGACCTTAGGCAAGCTGAGAGAGCTCGGATGGGAGCCAATGCCGCATCCACCATACTACTCTCCGGATAATGCACCTTGCGATTATCACATTTTCTGCGGACTTCAGTCCCATTTAAGTAATAAGAACTACACCTCAAAAGAAGCTGTAAAATAGGATATCGACGAGTATTTTGGTTCCAAGGACAAACAATATTTTGAGCACGGAATTAAAAATTTGCCTAAATGTTGGGAAGACAGGCAAATATATTATTGATAAATAAATACTGAAAATTTCTTGTCTTATTTATTTTAAAACCACTTAAGAAAAACGCACGAACTTATGGACTGACCTGATAGTATCAAATTGAATGGGTGGTTAATCAACGCTGCTCACAATTATGTTGATTACCACTGACTTCATGACAGTTGGGTGTTTCTAATAAAGCGCATCAAACCAATAGATATTGTATATACTTTGTATGTAGAGGAAACCCAGAAGGGGGTAAATATCTGCTACTGTCTATTTAAATTAATGCAAATATTTGTTGCAAATACATTAAGTCTATACTAGGTACTTAAGGACGTGCTAGCTGCTAGACATATTATAAGGAAGCATAAAAATACAATACAATCATTATGCAACAATGTTGATACGTAGAAATATGTCGGCAAGCTTGTATATTTCCCAGTAATGCAATGCAACAAATGCATTGTTTTATAAATTATTGATTTATTAACTGTTTTTGTATTGATGTAGATATGTTTATAATGTAAATAATGTTTTGTATATATAATTACTTATTTTAAATGTTAGCATATACTCATTTTCACATTGTAGGTACAAGTAAATATACAATGCTTGTGCATTTGCATTTGCAACATCATTCTGTATTGTAATAAATAAAACATTATATCGCATTTAGATGAGCATCATCTCTATTTCACAGAAATTATACATATCATTATGGTAATAAATATTTAGTAATATGTGCATATATTTATATTAGGTTGGGTTGATTCGCCCTAATATACATAGGATATTGGTATATTGCTAGAAATATACATACATTCAGATCATATAAAAAAAAAAACATTTACACATATTGTCTGCCATTATTGATTGAATTATGTTAAAATCATCAGATAGAGTTATGCATACTAGGAATTTTGATTTTTATCGACACAAAGAAACATGCAGATTTTAGCAAGTGTTAATTAATTTTCAAACACAAGCACATAAATTAACATTTATTTTATATTAACACTTTACGAATCACAAAACTGATTTAACATCGAAAAAAAGAGAATAATTACCATGAAAATCAATTTATTGTCTTGTCAAATTTGGTGTTTCAAAGTGTTTGCAAAAAATGTTCTACTTATATTTACTACATGGGGTGATGAGTCTGAGACCGAATAAAGAAAATATAATAATTTTTTTTTGCATAATTTTTTTTTTACGCATCACTACACATCTCTTTTAGCTCGTAACGCTTTCAGAATAATAGGCTTTAGGAAGGCTTTACAGGATGATTTTTGAGCAACTTTCTATTTGGCTACACTGTTTTTGGCAGCTCAGCTGTTTCGAGTAACATGTTACTGTCAAACATGTTCAGTTTGGTCTATAGTTTAGCCATTAAGGGGGTCTTCTACCTTGTTGGTTAAAAAAATTCGATTTTTTTTTTTTTTCAATTTTCCAACCCAGAAGGTGTTAGGAATATACCCTTAAAAGGATATAACTGAAATCTTATTATTTCGAGTTTTTCCGAGCCGTCGAAGACAGTTACGCGTGCTCTTATCGCAGCGCTCTTCGCGACCACCTAAAAGCTGGCCCATCGCGTTTTTCTAAAGTTATCTAACGTTCTATCGAATACCTGATGTATCTGTATCTATGTAATCTCTGTTATGCATGATAAATTTTTCGGTCCATTCAGTTTGAAAGAAAATTTAACGTCGGAAACATCCCGCTTGTTATATACATGAATATCTTTAAATGCGATTTCCCAAAAGTTGCGATTTTGTAACTGGTTGACATGATATCTCGAAAACTAATTGATTGATTGATTGAAATTATATATCAAAATTTGTGAAAAACATGTGGCTATCGTCTGACAGATACTTTTTAGATTTTTTTTATTTAAACAATTTTTACAGATGTTTTTAACCCCGAAAACATTAAAAAAAAAAAATTTTTTTTTTTTAAAGTTGCCTGTTCTGCGAAATTTTCAAATTTTGAAAATGCCATCTGTCAAACGATAGCCAAGGTGATAAAAAAATTAAATCATTTTGGTTTTTTTGTTTCAGACGATTTTCATGAGCTAAATCGTGTCAACCATTTGTGTATGCATTTTTTGCAAGGGACACTTCAAGGTCAAGTCACGGTCAAATCGAAGACAGTAAATTTTCAGTAAAATTAGTGTTAAATGTATTTAAATAAACAAGTTGAATGCAACAAACCGCACCTCGATTGCGTTTTTAGTTTTCCTATAACTAATATTCAAAAAACAGTGTCAAAAATGAAGCCACAAGGTAGAAGACCCCCTTAATCGACTTACAAACGAACAACGCTTGCAGACCATTAAATTTTATTATTTATGGACCTTCTGAGACGGCTATTCGGAATCTTGTGACTAAATTTCGCACCAAATTTACATTATTAGACATTAAACCACCACCACGCATACGTAGAGTGCGGACAATGGAAAATATCGCACCTGTATCCGCCAGTTTTGTTGATGAATTATCGATTCGGCACCGTTCGCAGCAATTGGGCCTCTGTTACTCCATTACATGGAAAATTTTGCGGAAGGATTTGGGTGTAAAACCTTTTTAAAGTATAGCTGGTGGAAAAATTGAAGCCACACGATCTACCACAATTTCTAACTTTTGATGAATGGCCGCTGACAAAGTTGAATGAAGATCCACTTTTTTATTGGAAAATTGTGTTCAGCGACGAAGTTCATCTCTTGTTTAATGGATATGTGAACAATCAAAATTGCCGTATTTGGTGTGAAGAGCAGCCAGAAATATTGCAAGAACTGCTAATGCATCTCGAACAAAGCCTTGTTTGGTGTGGATTATGGGCCGGTGGCATCATTGGACCGTACTTTTTCAAAGACGACGAAGGCAGGAACATTACTGTGAATGGCAAGCGCTACCGTGCGATGATTACAAACTTTTTTTTTGCCCAAAATGGAAGAGCTGGACTTGGCTGACATGTGGTTTCAACACGCACGCGAAACAATGGCCCAATTGAGAGGCGAGTTCGGTGAACAGTCTATTTCACGTTTGGGGGCGGTCAATTGGCCGCCTAGATCGTGCGATTTAACGCTTTTAGACTATTTTTTGTGGGGCTATATTAAGGCTCATGTCTATAGCGACAAGCTCGCAACGGTTGACGCACTGGAAGCCAATATTGAAGAATTTATTCGTGAAATACCGAGGTCGATATATTGGAGAGAGTATGCCAAAATTGGACCCAGCGTATGAACCATTTGAGACGCAGCCGCGGTCAACATTTACATGAAATCATCTTTAAACATTAAATAAAGGCTCTTAAAAAACACCCTGCACTTGTATTAACCATCATCATTATTGTGACATCACCTTTTCTGAGCTTTGTTACAGAGCTCTTTTAGAAGCTTTCTCAAGGCTAATTATTACTGTCGAAAGAATTGCCACCGACAGGTGGGTAAGGTTCTGCTTCAGCCGGGAATTTAACTCACGATTGAACGCACTAACTTCAAAAATTGTCGAAAGTTTTAATTCTTTTTTACACCTATATTCTTATAATTTTTATTCTTAATTCTTATTTATAAATTCTTATAATATAATACAATATATTATACTTAATACACTCAATAATATTTGTATAACTGTTTCGAGTAAATGTTTTGTTTTGTTTCAAATCATCATATCATATTACATGTTTGCTTTCTACTAATAAATATTAATATGTAAATATTAGACATTATTGTGCTACTTAAAGTTTAAACGTTTTTACTATATTTTCAATTTGTTTTACAATTCATTAAAATAATTTATATATAGGTAGAGAAAAAGAGATTTATTAATGTTCGGTTGCATATAATTAGGAATGTGAAATAGTATGGTATTTCATTCTATTCATCCAAAATAATTGTATGTATATTCTTTTGTTTTGAAATATCATCAGTATAATCGTATGTAGTTATAGAAATTTATAGACAGTACTTATTTATGGTAATTTCAAATTATATAGATCGTATTTAAATGCGATTTGAGACATGTGTGATATATAATACATATATTTTGCTTATTTAATTTTATAATTTCAATTTCGAACAACAGCATTATTTAATCACTATTATCTATTATAAAATAATTGGAAAAATATTAATAAAAACTGAACAAAAAAGCGGTCAATATCAAAACAAAATATTTATGTCAAAAGTTGATATTCATCATAAATACTTGTTCACAAGTACTTCAACAGACATTCAGACGAACGTTGAAATATGTACGCATAATTTTACAGAATAATTAAATCAATCACATATATCTACGCATATAAATATCTGTAATATACGTACGCATAGATACTACAAAACTATTAAGCAGCAGATAAATAGGCTTTATAGAAAATATAATTTATTTTTCAATGATTTCCATCAAACAACTTCAGGTACAGACAGCGTGGCTATGTTTTTTGGGGGAATCCGTATGGGTAAATGTTTGAAAAATAAATCACATTTTATCATATTTATGAAGATTGTACTTAGGAACATACCAAAACATCAAAATAACAATGATAAAAATTCAATTCAATTCTATATATATTAGAGTGATTCAAAAAAAGTGAAATGGCTATGATTTTCAAGTAGCGAGTTGTGAGCTTCCTTGCAATGCAACACGTTTAATGCACCAAATCATATTTTTAAGCTTGCATTATAAGTATGGTAATATAGAATATAATGGTACCTACTTTAATAAACAAAAATCGGGTTTACTTAGTAAAACCTTTCGTTAATATTGGATGCAAACAGATATGTCATTTTTAAGCTGCAAAGCGGCGTACAAGAATATTTCCCCCAATGGGGGAATTAATTAAACTTGTTTCAAATGTAATGAAATTCGATGTGGTGTTTATTCATATCAAAACCAAAATTTTTAACATGTGTATCTTGAAAATCGGAATAACTTTAATTTTTTGCATTTAATTCTGATCCACTCTAATGTCTTAATATATTGTACATTATTGTTTACGCCTCCATTTCTATCTGCCTCTTTAATTTGTTCATTTTAGATCAGTCATGCATAAATTATCTATACAAGTGTTATAAATATAAATAATTTTTTAAAATAAAGGGTATGCCATCTGTTGGTATATTTTCATAATTGCTTTACAGTCTGTCTATGTTAAAAAAATTGATTTTTCACACGGCCACTATTGTTTTCAACGAAATATGTTTTAATAAATAAATATTTTACACATTTTTCAAGTAAATTAAGATCCGACTTGGTCCATTATTTGGTCATCACATTTGACTGATAGGTTTTTGAGGAATGTAAAATCTTTCCTCAGTCAAGTAGGCTCTACACTCGTTGTGTGAATTAGAAAGTCCAAGCTCTGATAGGATTTTCAGTACTTGGTCCTTCCTGAAGTTAAATCGTCCTCATCACTATTGTCTTCCTACGACGGATTACAAATACAACATGTTATGGCTAGGTACTACGTTTTTCTCACATTCACCGGTAGACCCATTTCGGCGCGAATCTCTTTCAAATCCAGACTGCTTAAGCTTCTTCATTTTCACTGCACAAAGAGAGTTGAATAGAATAATTCTACAATGTCGTTTGCAGGATTACCGATCTCGAGATATTGTTGCGTAAACCTAGTCCTTTACCGGGCTGTAGAAAACGACTTTATAATCCACAAATATGTAAGTGGTGTTTGTCGATGTGTTTTTCATGGGTGCTCACAGTGCTCAACTAACGGTTAACTAATGACACGCATGGTTTAACTAATGTTTAACAACACTACATTTTATTAGTGAAGCTAATTGGTATGTAATTGACCCTTTTATCGATATTTCGTAGATTGTTAGATTATCATTTGTGCTATTTTTTATTTTTATTTTTTTTTTGCCCATAAAAAGTCCAACGTCGTTAAATCGAAACTGTGTAGTGGCCACAGCATACTCGAAAACTGTGAAAATGTCAAAGGAATTGAGTACGCAAAATATTGATTGTATTCGGGAATGTTGCGATCGTTCATTGGTGTCCATTTTAAACTTGTAGTTGGGCACTGTAACCTACCCCATTAGCAAAACTACACAAAACACCAATTCTTGACTTCTCAAATTTTGCACTTCTGTGATCAAAATATCTTTAACATTTTCGTATTATTTTTGAAGCATAGTATTAAACATTGTTAGTTTGTCTAACATTGTTTAATACTATGATGATCCAAGGTCTAATACTAAATTCATTGTGTGCAATTTATTTTTTAATTATTTTCCTAACGTTGATTTATACTACCAGTAGGTATACCACCTTGATCAAAAAGTTCCCGGAAGGAGCACCGTATGGTGCTCCCATCGTTCTAATTTGAGTTCTGTTTTTTGTCTTTTGCGACGTCAGCGCGGTCTCTTTTTTGCATGAAATTGATTGAAACTTGTAAAAAATCGGCAACACGCAAAGAGATAGATGTACTTTTGGCTACGTAACTTTTGCAAATGTCATTCTATAACGCTAAGGTTTAGAGGGAATATCAACAACAGATGTACCATCTTAACAAAAAAACAGAACTCAAATTGGAACGATGGGAGCGCCACACGGTGGTTATTCCGGGAACTTTTTGATCAAGGTGGTATATACATAGGTATATCGAATTTCATGCCGTAAAGAGCTAATACCAAATGTAGAAAATATTAAATCGAAGGCAACAGGTAGCTCACCCTTTATGCACTTGAATTTAATTGAGAATATATTCGTGTGATTATAATCTATTAAACCTCTTTCAATACGCCTTATATGTTAACTATAGTGGATAATTTATAAGTACTTTAAAAACATATACTTCTTACTTGTCACCGTAATGAATAGATATTTCTTAGAATGGATCAATTTAAGCAATAAAATAATTATACCACAGGAAACCATTTTAGAAAGTTTATGTGTACAGTCGTTTATATAAGAGGACTGAAATGAATTCTAAGTAGTTCTTAATAGTCCATATTCTTCATAAAAGGAACTTTTCTTTCTCTGTGCACATTTGTTTAAGCATTCCTTTAGGCCTACTATTTCTTTCATCAGAGTTTCGTAAAAGAAACTCCGATACCGGTCCCAAACTTAATTTACCTTAATGGAAATACCTCTCACTACATTGTTACAAAATGAATGTGTCGACAAAAAAAAAATACGTCAGTAGATATGTTTGTATCTTATATACATACGTACATATGTATAAAATATATATTTCAGTAAACGATTGACGCGGCAACACTCACTTAATAAAAACATTTATGATGATACCGGATCTGTTTCTAATTTCATATTCTCCAACCGTCACTTGTGCTCGCTCCAAATGGTACAAGTTAAATTGATGATCATTATCGGTGATCGTTTTTGTTGATAATGATCGAAATAATAATCATCGTGGTTTTTGAAGCAGCTGTTTGCTGTTTCGCTATTCTACTACAAGTATTTATATAATAAAACTTAATAAGTGCTTATTTGTTGTTGGCGTTATTTTGGATTTTGGAAGAGGAAGAAGCAACGGCAGAATAAACTGTTCGAGTGAATGCTCAATTTGGAGTTTCGAGTTTTTTTTTTTCGTGATTTGTTTTTTCTTTTTGTCTCTCATATTTTTAAAATTTTTATTAAAATTTGCTATTAAAATCGTTCATTAATAAATGGTTGAGCAACTAGTTTTGATTATTTCTTTTATTTCATTTTTATTTAATTGTTTTTTATTATTATTGTTATTTTATTATTATTTTTTCTTATTTTTATTTGTTACCCCCACAACAGTTTTTTTGAATTTTAATACTGAATATTATTAGAATGTATTCATATAGAATAAATACTTATTTTATGCACTCGTACATTCATAAACGTGATATAATAATTTTAATTAGAATGTTGTCTTCTTGTTTCCATACAATATTATTGCTAGCTAATCGAAAAAGTTTTTGTCGATTTGAATTTTAGGCAGCTTTAAAATACACATTTGTACTGAAGGTAACTAAAATTTTGACGGCATTGGCCTGATGTTTCACAAATCTTAAAATTTCACGAATATCGTGCTTAAGCAGAATTTCAAATTATTTCATTCATAAATAAATATACTTACTTACTTATGTGGCCATAATAATCGAATATCGATTTAGGCCGAATATAACAGCCAGCCATCTCTGTTCTTCGCTAGCTGGCGCCAGTTAGAAATTCCAAGCGCCATCAGGTTCTCCAGTACTTGGTCTTTCCACCGGAAGTTAAGTTTTCCTCTTCTGCGTCGTCCTCCAGCATGTTCCAAATATATCACCTGCTACTTTTACTACTTTATCCTTCCAGATAAATTTCATCTAACACTTGTTACATTCGATTTCTGGGAGAGCTTGTACCTCATCCATCCACTCAAAACAGTATTCACTCTTGAGTGTATCGAATAACTAGAAGTCACACGAAGCTAAATCCAAGTCTCATCTCCTGTAATAATGTGATTCATCTTGTCCTGATGGTCTGAAAATATTATTTGACAGACTTCAACGCAACGTTGTTTTCCAAAAAAAAAAAAAATCAAGCGTTTTTGAAAATAATCGACAATTGATTTTTCTGATCTTCACTGATCCTCCTGATGTTTTAACAATATCAGTAAAGGTTTTAACTGTCAATCGACTATTTTCGAGCACTAATTCTTTGATTTGATTGTTCATCAGTTGATTGGTCGTCAGGGATGTTCTGCGGTTTTCAACGCTGTCTTTAAAGAATTTATACCAGAGAGCCTGTTCGTTAAAGGCCTTTTGCGACATTCTCAAATTCATTCTCAATTTCATTCCGCACAAAACGTTTAATGAAATCGAAAAATCGAAGAAAAACCAACGCCCGTTAATTTAAAATTTCCGGGTATTGAAAAAATGTTTTGGATCTCATAGGTAGGTAGGTTGAGTGGTTGTCTGTAGAAGCACTTAGGCCTATTAAAGGCCCACTGTGATACCACCGGAGTTTTATCCCTTACCCAACTGAGTCCTCTTTGAGCCAACCTGTGGATTTTATAAATGACACTATCTTTGTTAGTTTTATTTTCGCAAGAAAAGCTGTTCCGAATGCAGTGAGCCTTATCTTGCCCAGAGCCTGGCATCCGCACAGGAGATGCTCAACTGTTTCTTCTTCCTCTATACCTTGGCAGCTCCAACAGTAGTCGTAAGTAGGTGCCCCTAGTCTATTCGCGTGTCTTCCAAGAAGGCAGTATCTTGTTAGAACACCAATTGTCATTCTAATGTCCTGCCTGTTCAGTTTCAAAAGTACTTTAATTCGAGCTAAGTTCCATTTCGGCCACATTAGCCGACTATTTAAACAGTTTCCTGTCTGTCTCCAAAGTGTGTTAGCAGTATATGACAGGCTAATCTGTCTATCAGTAACTTACAATTTGTCAGTGGCATTGGCACCGATGCCTTGACCGTGTGGAGTGCTAATGTTGTGCCATGCCTTGCTAGTTCATTCGCCCTACAGTTGCCTTTGATGTCTCTGTGGCCTGGTACCCAAATAAGGTGAATGTTGAAGTAGTTAATGAATTCTATTAGTAGTTCGTGACAGTTTATCACCGTCTCTGATGACTGCCTATTCATTTGCAGCGATTTTAGTGCCGCCTGACTATCGGAATAGATATAAATATCTCTTCTAGTCAAAACACATTTTTTCACAATAGAGAGTGCCTCCTTTATGGCTATAACTTCAGCGTGAAATACACTGCAATGATCTGGTAGGCGGAAGGCTACATTGGCGCTTAACGCTTCCGAATATACGCCTCCTCCCACCTGATCATTAAGTTTGGAGCCGTCCGTGAAAATACTGACTTTGTTCTCTCAGTCGATCCTATCGTTATCCCAGTCGTTTATCATTGTGAAGGTTATAGTGAAGGGCTTGTTAAGGAATATTGCCGACGAGTTGCAATAGTCGGTGGTTCTGGGTATGAATGGAAAACTGTCTAAGATGGATGAATGATGGATGTGAATTAAAATTTGTGTTTAAAGTAATGACTAAAATTACCAAAATCGCAATTACCACATATTCCACCACTCTAATATGACATATTCCTCTTCTACCTAGTGGCATTCACAAAAACAATCGGCATGTACTTTTTCTACTATCCCATATGTATAATCGATTACAAAAACTATTTATTGTTTCTATATACGATTAAATACTCCCAAATATAAACATTTAAATAAATACAACACAATTTAATACAAGTAATTTTTTAAGTGCTTAGTTAATTTATAAACAATTGAATATAATTAATTATTAAATAATCGTCAATTTTAGATAAATCTCTATTAATAAGATATACACGTACGTAGTTATAGGTTTAGGGTAGGAACTGAAATATTATAAAATCTTTTGTTTGATCGATTTTGAAATGAGTGATTTACAAAGATATTAACGATGTAGAATGATTTAAAAAACGATTGGACTTGTAATTCTTATGATAATCTGACTTGAGATGTTAATCCTCGTGAGTAGAAAAATAATCATTGATTTGTCTGAATCAATTACTTAATATTTACACTACAATACAATTTAATAGAAGTAATTTTTTAAGTGCTTAGTTAATTTATAAACAATTGTATATAATTAATTATTAAATAATCGTCAATTTTAGATAAATCTCTATTAATAAGATATACACGTACGTAGTTATAGGTTTAGGGTAGGAACTGAAATATTATAAAATCTTTTGTTTGATCGATTTTGAAATGAGTGATTTACAATGGTATTAACGATGTAGAATGATTTAAAAAACGATTGGACTTGTAATACTTATGATAACCTGACTTGAGATGTTAATCCTCGTGAGTAGAGAAATAATCATAGATTTGTCTGAATCAATTACTTAATATGTACATTGACTGATATTAAATGTACTAACCAATACCAAGTACAACAACGTACATACGTACAGATTAAATTAAAACTAATTTCATATAATTATATTTTAATGATAATTGAACAAATATGGCACATAGAAATTATAGTCAATATTCCCTGCTGTTATGTAATTATATAATCGTAAATGTATTTGGAGTATGTAGTACATACACACAAGTGTATGTACTTACCGACTAATAATTACTATAAATAATTGGCTGTTAAATTTGAACATGCTGTGCGCACACATACATATGTAAATATGGATATTTGTAAATTACCTATTTATATTACTAAAATATTTATGCTCAGTTCAGCAGTGATTAACTAAATATGAAGCATTGAAAAAACATATATATAAATATATATAATAATTAATCTTCACATGAAATACATATCTAATTTGTATATGTAGTATTAGATAATTTTTCAATAGTGTCAATGACTTCCACGGTTTATTTTGTTATTGTTATTATTATTTTTTTTTTGTATTTGCTAGGAAATATTAAGTAATTTTAGCATTGATATTTCAGCGATTTGTTTCATTGCTCCTAAAGTTTATTGTTTTGTATACTCGTCATACTATACACATATGTATAGTAGATACTTATGTATATGTATATGTGTATTATTGAATAAGAGGTCCATTGTTCAAGAATTGAAAACCAAAATATGATGAAATAAGTGTTAAATAACTAAGCCTGTTTCATAGTAGTGAATACTACTATAAATATGTAGTTAGTATAAATTCTTAAGAAAAGTATCTTAATGTGAAAACAGGTCTATCTATGATTCATTCCATCATTTGGGATTGTGAAAAATTCATAATTTCTAAATATTTTGTCAATGCGTACCTACATACATATATATTTGCTACGAAACATATTGGTTGGAGCTATTCTTCGATGCCGGTATCGAACAGAGAGAAAACATTTTTCTCGACTTCTTTTGGTGAGCTTTTTAATGGTGACTTTTTGTTGTCGAAGTAATGCTTAGTTACTTGCCAAGATTTTTGTATTTTTCTGAAAATCTGCTTTAAGTTAGTCGAACCGGGAGATGAAGCCAATGCCTAATATTAATACTTTAAAATATTGTATCTCACAAGAAAACATAAATCTGTTGTTAGGTAGGTAGGTAGGTAGGGTGGCTGTCCTGCGACGCATTTAGGCCATTTGAAGGCCCATTGTGATACCACTGAAGCTTATCCTTATCCCACTGGGTACTCTCTAAACCATTCTGTGGATTTAATGAACGAAATAATCTTTGATGTCAAGAGATTCGATTCCGAGCGTATTGAACCTCCTCCTGCACAGAGCCTTGCACCCGCACAGAAGGTGTTCTACGGTTTCTTTTTCTTCAACATCCTGACAGCTTCTATAAGAGTCGTAAAAAGGTGCCCCTAGTCTCTTTGCGTGCCTACCGACAAGGCAATGGCCAGTTAGAACCTCAATTGTTATTCTGGTGTCCAGCTTATTGCCTTTCAAAAGTAGCTTAGTTCGACTTAAACTCCATTCCGGCCAAGTTATCCTACTGTTAAACAGTTAGGGGTTTGTCTCCAACGCGTGTTGACGACATCGATGGTAAACCTATCTATTAGTAACTTGAAAGTTGTCAGTGGCGTTGGGACCAACGCCTTGTCCTGGTGGAGTGGCATTGTCGTACCTTGCCTTGCCAATTCATCCGCCTTGCAGTTACCCTAAATATTGCTATGGCTAGGTACCCAAGACAGAGTTAGATTAAAGTATTCCGAAAGCTCAGTTAATAGTTCATGACATTCAATCACTGTCTTGGATGAATGTCTTGCTGATTGCAATGATCTCAGAGCAGGCTGACTGTCAGAGTCGATATTTATTTCTTTTGTGGTCAGAATATTTCAGCCTGAAATACACTACAATGGTCTGGCAAACGGAAGGAATAGGTGCCTAGCTCCTTGGAGCAGACACCCTCTCCCACTTGCTTCTGTAGTTTAGATCCATCTGTATATATGACGACCTTACCGATACAATCTATTTTGCCATCCAGTCTTCTCTTGAAAGGAAGATCGTGGTGAATGGCTTTTCTACCTGCAGTTCCACCGAACTACAAAAGTCAGTGGTCCTGGGGATGAATGGAAACTTTCCTAGGATGGCAGAGTACCCCCCCTGAGTTAGTGGCTAGAAGAGATTCTCTTAGTCTCAAGGCCGATTTTACGGCTAGTTGCTGTCCGTACAGATCAATCGGCAGAAGATGCAGCATAACATTCATTGCCGCTGTGGTAGTTGCTCTGAGAGCTCTGCTGTTACTTCAGGCTGCTTAATGTAAAAATATTGCACGAATTCAACCGAAGTTAAATAATTATTAAAATTATGAAATGACCTATTACCCGATTATGAACCGTTTGCAAGTAAAAATACCGGAAAGCTAAGAGAATTTAAGCCATTGTATTTGTCTTAATGACATTTAATTATTAATTAATTATGTGTCGTTCTGTTGGATAATTCATCTTTTTTTATCTTTAGTGACTGCATATGTATTACCGCGTCGATGGAAAAAACAAGAAATCATTCTTATTATGTTAAAAAAAAAAAAAAGATTTATGTACAGTGACCAAAACAGGTTTGGTATTGTTCCCATTGTCTTAATAGAATAGAATAACCTCTCTGTGGCATGAATTGAAGGCAGTCATTTCTGATTGATTGCCCAATTTAAATCACTTCGTTGAGCAAACAATTACTCTCTGAATTTGTCATTTGATTCTCATGCAATCTTACAGTTTTATAACAGGGCATGGGCTGTTTATTTCAATGTAGAAATCAGAGTACCAATTCCTTTTATAAAACAATATGAAAATATCTATTATCACAAATCTAGTGCTAAATTTTGCATCAGCCCTTTTAAAAACATTATTTATTTATTTATATCTATATTTATACTTATATGAGTATTATAATTTGTTTTAGGAATTGCAAACAAGTCATTGTCTTAATAAGTGCTCAATGACAATTCAGTAAAATATTCCTCCAAAAAACCATACAAAACAATTAGTAACAATATTTTTTTAATAAACAAATATATGTATATCGTATGTATAAATATGAGTTTGTGTCATTCCCAGAATATGCATATTTTTATTCTATTGTCATTGATTCATTATATGAATAATGTGAATAATTCTTTTGAAAGTTCATTTCGAATTCATACCAAACAATAATGATCTTATGTTAAACGTTCTTAAATCAATGAATTAAATTAAAATCAAATCAAAAAAATTTCAAATTAATAATACAATTAATTAAAATCGTTTTTGTTAAATCGAAAATTTATTCTTCTTGTTTATTTTTATTAATATTCAATATTGAATTTTTATTATATTCGCCTTATTTTATGTTCTTTTACCACTTTTTCATACTTTAGTCAAGTTAATTTCATTTTTTTTTTTTTTTTTTGTAAAGCCAAAAATAAAAAGTAAAATGAAATCAAATACAAAGCATTCCTTAAAAGCGTTTACTTTTGTAATCGCTGTAAAATGCATTAATTAATTTAATCGTTTTTAATTTAAAACTGTGTCATTAAATGGTTTAATTAGAATTGCCACATGTTCATGATCAATGGCATGATCAATTGTAGATACAATTTAATCATTAACTAGCTATCGATTCGTTTAATCGCCATGAGTGTATTAGTAGATATTTATGGGTGCATTTTATGTGTTGGTGTAAATTTTTGTCAATCGATTACATGCTTTAAATGTTACTTAATATATATTTGAAGTAATTTGAAGTTTTATGAGCTGTATTATTAGAGGGTCAAGTTAAGAGGAGTGACGGCATTTAAACATATCCGCCACCTGAATTATTTAAATCCAGGTTAACTAAGATTTAAGACAAAATTACATTCTAATGACTTCACTAAC
This sequence comes from Megamerina dolium, assembly GCA_963854835.1. Classification (NCBI taxonomy): domain Eukaryota; kingdom Metazoa; phylum Arthropoda; class Insecta; order Diptera; family Megamerinidae; genus Megamerina; species Megamerina dolium. Next base: position 1,450,360 of record OY978529.1, on the reverse strand, counting down.
TTGTTCTATCAAACATAAACTTTGTTGTGAAAAGTAGATGAATTTCCAAAAAGAGAAAGAATTTACTTTTTCGAACTTCTTTGATTCTTTTATATAGCTCAGATGTCCCTCATATACCTGTACATCTCATCTAAATAGATGTATATGCTATCTCATTCTAGGGCAGATACGAATAAAATGTTCAGTTATCCACATTTTTGACCGACAATGGTTCGAACACCTTTTCCTCCTGATGCTAGGAGAAAATCCTCCCACAACTACATTTTTCAGGCTCGCGTATGAAATTATTTAATCTGAATTAACTAATTATTGCTTGTGAATTTTATTTACGAGATCATTGATTCAAATCACAGTCTTTTTTCAAACTCATATCGATTATTATTTTTGGTCCCATGGATCCATAGATCCATATTTCACCAGTTCATTAGGCAATTCATTATTTGGAACACCATAGAAACCTGGAATGCAAATAAGTTCCAGCCTGTTCCATCGGGCGACGAAGTTACATTTTGACTTTACAATCTTCAATAATTTTTAAATTCCGTTCCCGGAAAACGAGCACAGACCCCAATCTGTTTTTTGGGCCCTTTTTCCTCGATTACACAGTACTCTACATACTTTCAGTAAAGAAAACACTTCTAATTTGTAACGAACCAGTCGTTTAGGTACTGCTGAGAGCGTACACAGCTAATAGGAACTAGCCGCGCTCATGACCAGCTAAGTATCCTCGGTACACATAATGAAGTGAAGGTTTGAACTAGTAATACCCCTGAGGTGCCATTTTACAAATTGAGGAAAAGCGGAATAACACCTACTACCGCACCGGTAGCGGGTATGGTCTGCGAAGTGAAAGGCTATGAGGTAACAGCATCTCCCCTCCTATACTCCAACCACGACACACTACCTATGGGTACATCAGATGGAAAGTATAGGCTTCGCAAATTGCCACTATGCTTAACCTGTAGGAGAGTGATGAGACGGGGGACCAATTCTTGTGTGGATTGCCCTGTTTTCTATCGAATCCGGCTTGAGGTCTTTCTTACGGATGTGCTAAGGAGCAACTTTCTTGGTTGTTTGGTACCACAAAATCTATTTTTATTTCTTCGAAAATCCGAGAGATTTAAAGCAAATAGAGATGTACCTTATCCAACCTCTCAAAGAAATCATATTTTTGTTTAATCCCCCAAAGATTTAACCCCTCACTGAGAAACTGATATTATGCTTTCTTGCAAAAGAGGTTTTGCGTATATCTTTCTTCTTTGGAACCGCCTTTTCGGAAGCAAAGACCATTCTCTGACATACTCTTAATTACCTCTGTATATTCTCATGAATACAGCCGACAAATGATCTTCATTGCCACCTAATAGATAAAAAGATAAATTCGTCGCATAATTTTGCAATTAAAAAATTTTGCAATAAACTTGCGCACTTAACTGTAGGTCTTCATCAACAGACATACATTGCAGCTTACGTAATTACTGCCTAGATTATTATTGTGTAATAGCTAAAAGGGTACAGCTGGAGTCGGACAACAAGTTTTGTTAAAGGCTCGTTGTCACTGTCCAAACACGTTTTGTCCTCAGTTCAGTCTCGGTTCAATATGAAATCAAATAAATTATTCATATTTTAAACGATGAATGGAAGATTGTTGTTATAATCCGACAAACAAGACTTAGAAATTTAATTTCATTTAAAAAAAAAAAGAAATTTGGTAGACGGTATTTTGATCTACTTGACGATCATCAGATGAAAAATCTTGTTCTAGCGATCAAAGCAAATTTAATTCGACCGGATCAAATGCTTTAGGGAAAATTCAAATATTGAATCTTAAAAGAAAAATAATCTATTGAATTGAATTTTTTGAATATGCAGCGGTCGTACTTGTTGTCGATCATTAGAAATTGTGTTGTATGCAAAGAATCCAAGGATGTCTATGCGATCTTTATAAAAATTATGTAAATTTCAATTTGATTTTTAACTTTTAAGCGTTTTTCTAAACTTTTTGTGGTGTATTTTGCTTTCCGATCATTTGAAGAGAAATAACGATGGAATAACCTTTTAGGAAATCTTATTGATAATAATTTGAAGGATTTTGTAATCGATCACTGTAAGAAATGATGATGCGATCGAAAATTATTATTAAATTATGTAGAATAAGGTATACTACCTTGTGAGTAACTTTTCACTTAAAGAATTCCTAATAGATATATATGTATAGGGTGTTTCTGATAGAAAATAGAGAATAAGAACTTTAAAAATAGAAAAAAATGTTAATGATTAAATTCTTTTTCTGTGGGTACTCGTCCAATGTTGGACGAGATCAGATCACCAATTGTTGCTGAATTTTTAGTGTGAGCCCTCTCCGATTCATTGTCCCTTGGTAGCCTCAACGAAGCCTATGCCTGTCGCTTCACCCACATATGAGTAATCGCACTACTACGAGCACAGTCGTTAAGCTTCTGAACACATTCGAACGCCAGCTTAGAAGTTACCGTAGGTTGTTGCAGCCACCTGATCACCGCCTGGTTATCAAGTGCTAGCAAGATTTTCTTACCTTGCACCTTTCCGTCCAGTATATGGTCTAGCGCATGCATTAAACCAAGCATTTCTGCTTGATAAACCGATACGTATCTTCCCAGATTCAAAGTGCATGATAGTCCCAACTCTTTAAAGATGATTACAGCACCCGCCCTGCGATCCATTAATAACCATCAGTGAAAATACTGATTTCATTTTCCTCACATACATCATATGTGAGACCGTCTTCAATGAGTGTTCTATGTGACTTTCCAGTCATCTTTAACCTAGATATTCCTTCCATTAGCATTTGCGCCTCCTTCACACTGCTATAAGTATATCAGTAACACGCACTTCCACAAAACATTAAACAAAACATTAATGAATTAAATATTGATTTCCAAAAGTATACTTATGATCAAAAGACAAAATATAATTATTGAAAATGTCTACCTAACTTTGACAATTGTCGCATGCTTTCACAGCTTATGTGTATCAAAAGTTCTAGCATTTAAAAAAAAGCACCCTATGCAAAAATATCTAGGCAATACAAACATAGTAGTTCCAAATAATGCGTCACTTTGATATGCACCATATATTAATCACATAAAATATAAGTATTAATTCATATTATTACTTAGTATTCATTGTCTCAACATGTTATATGATCACTAAGTCACGATCACCATCATTGAATGTCTGTTGCAACTTAATTATGCGTATAAAGCAGTCATTGTTATTTTTTGTTTCTTTTTCTTTTTTCTTCGTACACAAAAATTTAAATTTTCAATTAAAAATCTAAGTACACAGTGCTATCCTTCGTATTAAACATTATCCCAAATGCTGGAAAACTTCAAAAATTATTATGATAGCAAAACCAGGAAAAGACCCTACAAAAGTTGCATCGTACAGACCTATCAGCCTCCTGCCTCTACTTTCTAAAGTATTCGAAAAGCTACTTGTCATGAATATAACTCCATTTATTAATCTCAACCAACTGATTCCTCAACATCAGTTTGGATTTAGAAAACAGCACGGCACAATAGAACAAGTCCACCGCATTGTAACTCTGATAAGGAACACTTTTGAAGAAAAAAAGTATTGCTCAGCTGTCTTTCTTGATATCACTCAAGCTTTCGATAAAGTATGGCACGATGGCCTTATTTACAAACTCAAACTATTACTGCCTGCAAATGTCTGCTCATTGCTTAGTAGCTACCTCACGAAAAGACAATTTCTCGTACATCACAAGGATTACACAACAAATCCATTGGATATTCACGCTGGCGTTCCTCAAGGAAGCGTTTTGGGTCCCTTACTGTATCTCTTATACACTTCAGATATGCCCAACAATAACTATACATTCATATCGACCTTTGCTGATGATACGGCAATATTGTGCTCTCGCTCTAACCCCATAGAAGCTACTAAACTCCTGCAGACTCATGTCGATTCTCTCGAAATCTGGCTAGCAAAATGGCGTATAAAAGTCAATGAATCAAAGAGCGTACATGTAACCTTCACGCTAAGGCTAGATACATGTCCCCCACTTAAAATTAATGGCCAATCAGTTCCACAATGTTCCTCAACAAAGTACTTGGGTATTCACCTCGACAGAAGGCTGACATGGAAAAATCACATAGAGGCAAAGAAAACTCAGATCAAGCTTAAAATGAATCAGTTATGGTGGCTGTTACACAAAAGATCAAAGTTGAATCTTGAATACAAAGTGCTATTATATAAAGCAATCCTGAAACCAATCTGGACTTATGGTATTCAGTTTTGGGGCACCGCATCTCCCTCTAATATCGAAAAATTGCAGCGAATACAATCCAAGTGTCTGCGAATTATTGTAAACGCGCCTTGGTATATGAGGAACGTTAACATCCATCGAGATTTAAATGTATCCACAATTTCTGAGGAAGTTGCAATGTCCTGCAGAAGCTACATTCAAAAATTACACAATCATCCGAATCCCCTTGCTAGGCAATTGTTGCTGAGCAAGGGGCATCGTCGATTAAAAAGAAAAGACACACTGAATATGCTGTAAAATTGCTACATCTCGCGACTCACCAAATTGTGATGGAACGTAGGGGATATCACATAGTTTTATTTAGTTTGTAAGATTTTAATACTTATTGTTAGTTTCTTGTATTTAAGAAAGATTCAATAAAAAAAAAAATAAGCTAACAAAAAAAAAAAAAAAAAAACATTTATATATGTACATAATTATGCCGATAACATGTTTTTATACTTACATATTTTAATTTTTTTTTATTATTACTTATTTTTTAATAAGTAAAAAGGTGTATGCGTACTTATACATATTTCTATTGAACATGCTCTAGTTTTTCATGCATATTACATAAGTGCAAATCTTGTAACTATATAGACTGTATGCATGTATCATGTCACTTATTCGCAAATTTATAAAATTCCAATGGTAATATAGGTAAGATATACAAATATGGTATTTATATATGTATAAATATAAAATATTCCAGTAGGAAATTGTTTAACGCCTCATTTGTTGAACTCTGAATTCATGACTTTTGTCAAGAGATTTTATTTTTGACTGCCTTCAGTCCTACCTGTTACAGTCTGACATAATTCAGTTGATGATTGAATCAACAATCAATCAATTTCCCAATTCTCTCCGCTATAGTCTTATTTTTTTCGAAAACTGTTAGTCTTAAACCGTCCCAAAAATGAATCAAATGTAAGCAAAATCATTGCTCAAATCTTCTCCCAATGTGAATCTTAAATTTACCAGTTGTCTTAGTGATATTCTTTTGAAAACAGCTTAAGACGCCTCCTACATATCCTACGATCTCGATTTGTCCATGCAATTTCCCAGATTAGAGTCATGAATAAAACTACAGATGATATCATAGGTCTTCAAACTTTTATTTTCAAATTCCAGCTTCATTGTGTGCTCCGTGGGACAAGTAACTGAGATAAAGCTTCGAAATACACAGGCAAGTCTTTCTCGGCGCAAAATGTTCGTATTTTCTAACGGTGTTACGTCAATAAATCTTCCAACGCCGCTGTCATTTTATAAATTTATCAACATAATTAATTATAGGAAGGTTACCGTTACAGTTACAGTCTATAAGCAGTGTTTTCGAACTCTAAAGATATAATTTAATTAAAAACACAAGTTTGTTTAAATTTTGCTTAAAACCTCAACGAAATGTTTTCAAGTATGTATATTTTTCAGCTTTGGCAAAATTAAGATTTAATTATGAAATTTGGAATAAAAGTTTAGAATTTTCAATGAAATCATTCAATATTTTCTCAGTTAGTCAAGCTGTCACCAAGGCTCTCTTGGAATATATCTTCTAAAGAGACTCTAAACAAGCCTCACTGGCTTGGAATGCGATTGCGGAATAATTAGGTCAGAACAAATTCTGCACATCATTACTTCGGTCCAGATCCATGCTTGGGGATTCCTTAGTCTCCGAATGACAAAGATAATGTTGGAACTCCAACAAGTACAAGATACTTTTAAGACCATTACACCCTTAACTGTCTCTTCCCTAAAATGGAAGACAAGCTATTCACTACGGTCTTTTTTTTTTGTATTTTAGCACAGTGCTTTTGGGCCTCAACCCTTTCCATATCAATATTATATACTTTAGCCGATTTTCCCTTAAAAGCTCAGAACTAAAAGCGATCTCAATTGATTCCAAAATGAACATCAACCGTGACATAAGTTTATTCAGAGTCTTATTAGTGATCTTTTAGAAGCTTGTTCATGAAAAATATTGTACTGTCGAAAGAATTAGAAATTACTCGGACACAGGTCGGATTATAGGAGAGTCTTTCTAAAAAACACACAAATTTTCGAATCTTGTGTCACACATAACGAGTAACCAGTTATTAGCGACATTTTCCTAATGGGTTAATTTGTAGTTTCGGATAATTTTTTTTTTTTCTGGTTCAAGGATTTGTCTATGAAGTGACAAAAAATGAATAAAGGCGTAAAAATGCTACTTGACTTGTCATTAATGCTAAAATAAATTACATATCTATTTAGTGAATTAAGATTAAGTGGTTTTTAAATATACGTATCTTATGAATATTTAACTTAAATGGAAAATATGTAATGCTCTACATTTTGTTTTTTTTTTTTATTGCAGAGAAAATGTATAGTCAAATTGAAAAGCAACGTTATGATGGATGGTATAATAATTTAGCACATCCCGATTGGGGTTCAGTTGGTGAGTATTTTTTGACAGCAATCTTGATTGACAGATTGATGGAGGGATTTATGATTATAATAATTTTCAATTTCAGATAGTCATTTGGTGCGTAAAGCACCACCATCATATTCAGATGGTGTCTATGCAATGGCCGGTTCAAATCGTCCATCGACACGACGTTTAAGTCGTCTGTTTATGCGCGGTCGTGACGGTCTCGGTTCAAAATATAATCGTACCGCATATTTAGCCTTTTTTGGACAAGTTGTCGCCAATGAGATTGTGATGGCTTCTGAATCGGGTTGTCCAATTGAGATGCATCGTATTGAAATAGAGAAATGTGATGAAATGTATGATAAAGATTGTCGTGGTGATCGATATATACCATTTCATCGTGCCGCATATGATCGTAATACAGGTCAAAGTCCAAATGCACCACGTGAGCAGGTGAGTGAAGTATGCGTAGTCGCATGAGATGAAAAAGATTCTCGATTATATGTAAATACAATGAATCAATCAAAATCTCCTAACGATCAAAAACCCAAACGACAATCAATTTATCGTAGATAAATCAAATGACTGCTTGGATTGATGGCAGTTTCATTTACAGCACCTCAGAGGCTTGGCTGAATGCAATGCGTTCATTTCATAATGGCACATTGGTGACGGAGAAAGGCGGTAAGATGCCCATTAAGAATACAATGCGTGTCCCGTTGTTTAACAATCCAGTGCCGAATGTTATGAAAATGTTGAGTCCAGAGCGGCTATTTGGTGAGGAGGAGTAATCTTTACTTTTATATCCAAAACTTCAATTTAACTTTATTTCTCGCACACAGTTTTGGGTGATCCACGCACAAATCAAAATCCCGCCGTCTTGTCATTTGCCATTCTCTTTTTGCGTTGGCACAATGTATTGGCGCAGCGCATAAAACGCGAGCATGCCCATTGGAGTGATGAGGATATCTTTCAACGAGCGCGTCATACGGTCATCGCAAGTCTTCAGAATGTCATCATGTATGAGTACCTACCTGCTTTTCTGGGCTCTGAAGTGCCACCGTATGAGGGTTACAAGCAGGATGTGCATCCCGGAATCGGGCATATATTTCAAGCGGCCGCATTTCGCTTCGGCCACACAATGATACCACCTGGTATCTATAGACGTGATGCTAAATGTAATTACAAAAAGACTCCAATGGGTTACCCCGCCATAAGGCTTTGTTCCACATGGTGGGATTCAAGTGTAAGTATATTGAATTTATCTCAAGCTACTCGTATACCTAATCACATTGCTATCTCAGGATTTTCTAACGGATACCACCATCGAGGAGATTCTCATGGGCCTCTCGTCACAGATATCGGAGCGTGAGGATCCTGTGCTGTGTTCAGATGTACGTGATAAACTTTTTGGCCCCATGGAATTTACAAGACGCGATTTAGGCGCCTTGAATATAATGCGCGGTCGTGACAATGGCCTGCCAGATTATAATAGCGCACGTGAGGCCTTCGGTTTGCCAAGGCGCAAGGAATGGAATGAAATAAATCCAGAACTTTTTGAGAAGCAGCCGGAATTGCTCAAGTAAGCTATGACTGATGGTTTTTAGTTCTTAACTCAAGAATAATATGCAAATATCCCTTACAGAATGTTAATTTCTTCCTATAACAATCAATTGGATGATGTTGATGTCTACGTTGGCGGTATGCTGGAATCGTATGGTCAACCGGGTGAGCTATTCTCCAGCGTCATCAAAGAGCAATTTGTACGAGTACGCGACGCAGATCGTTTTTGGTTTGAGAATGAGCGCAATGGCATCTTTACGCGTGAGGAAATCGAAAATCTACGTAAAATCAAAATGTGGGACATCATCGTCAATAGTACGGATATCAAAGAAGATGATATACAGCGCGATGTCTTCGTTTGGCATGAAGGAGATCCCTGTCCGCAGCCGATGCAATTGAACGCTACAGAATTGGAGCCATGCAACTACCTTGAGGGTTACGATTATTTCTCCGGCTCAGAGCTGATGTTTATTTATGTGTGTGTATTCTTGGGTTTCGTGCCAATACTCTGTGCTGGCGCTGGATATTGTGTGGTCAAACTGCAGAACAGCAAACGCCGAAAATTGAAAATAAGACAAGAGGCGCTACGTTCACCACAACACAAGGGTTCCGTGGATAAGATGATTGCACGCGAATGGTTGCATGCAAATCACAAACGCTTGGTCACCGTCAAATTTGGACCTGAAGCGGCCATTTATACGGTGGATCGCAAAGGTGAAAAATTGCGTACTTTCAGTTTGAAAACGATTGAAGTAGTCACTGTGGAGGAATCCTCGACGAATCATATCAAAAAGAAACCGTACATTCTATTGCGCGTGCCCAATGATCATGATTTGGTATTGGAACTGGAATCCTATGGTGCACGACGTAAATTCGTCAAGAAGCTGGAAGACTTTTTGTTGTTGCACAAAAAAGAATTGACACTGGTCGAAGTGAATCGTGATATTATGCTGGCGCGCGCTGAAACACGTGAACGCCGACAGAAACGTTTAGAATATTTCTTCCGTGAAGCTTATGCGCTTACATTTGGTCTGCGACCAGGCGAACGTAGGCGTCGATCTGATGCTTCTACCGACGGCGAGGTTATGACTGTGATGCGTACAAGCCTTTCGAAAGCAGAATTTGCCGCCGCACTCGGCATGAAACCGAACGATATGTTTGTGCGTAAAATGTTCAATATAGTCGATAAGGATCAGGATGGCCGTATTAGTTTTCAGGAATTTCTCGAAACCGTCGTGTTGTTCTCACGTGGCAAAACAGACGATAAGCTGCGTATCATTTTCGACATGTGTGACAATGATCGTAATGGCGTCATCGACAAAGGTGAATTGAGTGAAATGATGCGTTCACTTGTCGAGATAGCGCGCACCACAAGCTTAGGTGATGATCAAGTGACCGAATTGATTGATGGCATGTTCCAGGATGTAGGTTTGGAACATAAAAATCACCTAACCTATCAAGATTTCAAGCTGATGATGAAAGAGTACAAGGGTGATTTTGTTGCAATCGGTCTAGATTGTAAGGGTGCCAAACAGAATTTCCTGGATACCTCCACAAATGTCGCGCGTATGACTTCGTTCAATATCGAGCCGATGCAAGACAAACCACGTCATTGGATGCAAGAAAAATGGGATAGTTATATAACATTTCTGGAGGAGAATCGTCAAAATATCTTCTATTTGTTTCTCTTCTATGTGATTACGATTGTGCTCTTTGTAGAGCGTTTCATACGTAAGTATTACAGTGAATTTTATAATTAATTGTATGTCTAAGGGTACAGGAAATTTAAAAATTCGGAGGAAACGTGACAAATTTCCCACAGAGAGCTCTAATAGGCTTCAATTCAAAACTATTGTTTCAATTAAAACAATTCTATGCAAAATATATAGTTAGAACCGCAGACTCTGAGGAACTTTCAACGAACTTCGCTTCTATTATTACTGTATATGTCAAATTTGAACAGTAATTGAAGCCTCCTAATTATATTCTGAAAGGTAGAAACCTTGTGACATTACTCTTTCTGAGCCCAGAGAACACTTACAAATGACTTTTATCAAATTTCTACTGCTGAAAGAATTGCCGGTCGATTTTTTATATGTGGGCACAATTTTAAGGACAAATTGACTTTCTGAAATACATACTCCATAGAAATAGGAATAGGAGGCCAAGGGTTGGGGGTATTACTCTTATGTAATGCTATCTTTAAACTCTATTTTTCGGGATCTAATGATTTGAATGCATTATCAATTCATTATAATAAATGGGGTTTAGCTTCTTAACGACATCCAGGTATCTACCCTTCCTCTAACACACATTTGCGGAGTATCTTTATTCTTAGTGTTAGAAAAGCTGGACATTCTACACTAAGAAGAATTCTCAGAGTGGTTCCCACCTTATGTAAGTGGTAGTTTCAGGAGTAGTGTCCTATTATGCTTCTTTAGACATCGTATAACAGAAACTTTTTTGAATATTATACACTTAGATGTGGTCATCCTTCAATTGTTGTTCTCATCCCTCATTTGTCGATTTGCTCGTTTTTGATAGAACAAAATTGTGGACCAACTCCTGAAAGGGGCTGTTCTGCTCTCAATTTTGCTGCTCTTCTGCTCTCAATTTTGCTGCTCTTCTGTTCTTTTATTGCCATCTTTCTGTCGCCCATTTGTCGATTTATCCGTTTTGGTATAACAATATTATGGACCAGGTCCCGCAAAAGAAGGTTCAGCTCCCAATATGGGCTGCTCTTCTGCTTTTTCATTGCAGCAGGTCCTGAAAAGGGATGTTAACCTGGCGGCTAGTCTGCACTTTCATTGCCATCTAAACCTCCGTACTCTGTAGTAGTAGTTATGTGGGTGCCGTAGCTCAGTGGTTAATTCGTTGGCCTTCTGATCTGTAGGTCGTGGGTTCAATCCGCGACTGAAGCATAATAAAATTTGATATCGAAAAGATTTTTTCTTTCGAACGGTACCCACCTGCCGGGAAGAATTGGTAACTTTTCCAGCAGTAACAATTTGCCAAAAATGCTTCTTAAAAGAGCTCTGTGACAAAACTAAGTTAAAGTGATGTCACAAGAGTTCTGCCGTTCGGAATCGGCTAATATAAGTAGGTGTCCAAATTTAACACACATAACAGTATGGGAAGAGAAGCTCAGTAGTATCACAATGGCCCTTTCTGGCCTAAGTGTGTCCTCTCAGAAAGAGGGCAGCCACATAACCTAACCTAACATAGTAGTTATAGAGATTTAGAGATCGTCTCTAGGTTTAATGTTTTAACATCAGAGTTTGACTGTCTTACATTAACCTTTGATTTTGTCGTATCTCTTTCTAGCATCTTTGAAATAGTTTGATATATCGCGTTTAGTTCTAAAGAGATGATAATGATATCTTTGTTCAGACCGATTTAAAGTTTACATCTTGGTCCTATTATTCAGGCTATTCATTGCATTTCGACCTAAAAGATCTTTTTTGGTCCCATTACTCCTGCCACTACGACATTTCCATCATCATTTCGCCCCGCCGGACTTGATTCCCGGATTGTTCTGAATCGGCACCTTGTAAAATTCTTTATATTTTTGCTGATATGAACCATTGTAGGATCTTCATACGTCCTCTGTGATCCCCTTCCTTGAATTTTATAGTTTGTTTAGTTTTATAGCCTCTTTTTCTACTTTGCTCTTAATTGCTAATTACAATGATTTCAGTTTCACTTTATATTGAATATATTCTTGAACATAAGAATTATCTGAATATCAACATTATTTTGTTCTACTTCCAGATTACTCGTTCATGGCGGAGCATACCGATTTACGACATATCATGGGTGTTGGTATTGCCATAACACGCGGATCTGCGGCCTCGCTATCATTTTGCTATTCACTGTTGCTGCTAACAATGTCCAGAAATTTGATTACGAAACTCAAAGAATTTCCCATACAACAATATATACCGTTGGATTCGCATATACAATTTCATAAAATTGCTGCTTGTACTGCCCTGTTCTTTTCGGTACTACACGCAGTGGGTCACATAGTGAATTTCTATCATGTATCGACCCAATCACATGAGAATTTACGCTGTTTGACACGTGAAGTACATTTTGCATCAGACTATAAGCCGGATATTACTTTCTGGCTATTTCAGACTGTTACTGGTGAGTTGTTCGAGATGATTTTCACAAAACGTAATGGTAATATATATATTTTTCTATTCTCAAGGTATAACCGGAGTCTTATTATTCATCATAATGAGCATAATTTTCGTCTTTGCCCATCCAACAATAAGGAAAAAAGCCTATAATTTCTTCTGGAATATGCACTCACTCTATATTGGCTTATATTTACTGAGCCTAATACATGGTTTGGCTCGTGTGACGGGACCACCGCGGTTTTGGATGTTTTTCCTGGGTCCTGGCATTATATACACTCTCGATAAAATCGTTTCACTACGCACCAAATATATGGCACTGGATGTTATAGAAACCGATTTACTGCCATCGGATGTGATTAAAATTAAATTCTATCGACCGCCCAATTTAAAATATCTCTCCGGACAGTGGGTGCGTTTATCGTGCACTTCATTTCGACCGCATGAAATGCACAGCTTTACACTCACATCAGCACCGCATGAGAACTTTTTGAGTTGTCACATTAAAGCGCAAGGACCATGGACGTGGAAATTGCGTAATTACTTCGATCCATGCAATTATAATCCAGAGGATCAACCGAAAATCCGTATTGAAGGACCATTCGGTGGTGGCAATCAAGATTGGTATAAATTTGAAGTGGCCGTTATGGTTGGCGGTGGCATTGGTGTTACACCGTACGCTTCCATATTGAATGATTTGGTATTTGGTACAAGTACGAATCGTTATTCGGGTGTTGCCTGCAAAAAAGTCTACTTCCTGTGGATATGTCCGTCGCATAAGCATTTCGAATGGTTCATCGATGTGCTGCGTGACGTGGAGAAGAAAGATGTTACAAATGTCTTAGAGATTCATATATTTATAACGCAATTCTTTCATAAATTCGATTTGAGAACGACCATGTTGGTGAGTTGAGGTCTCAATTTTGCGATCACTACAAAGCCATACGAAAAAAAAGGAAAAGGGTCGAAATACATGTTTCTGTGCATATTTGAAATCTGCGGTTGATTTGATTCAGTCAGGTTGCATTTCATTCCTATGTCCAAAAAAAATTATGGAAAGATTCATTTATGTGTCGAGAATCGTTCCTAGAGTCAATTTTACAACTTGAAATAGTTTTTGTTTTGATCGAGCGGTAAAATATACGAACAGTCGCAATTGCTGCGTATCTTCACTCTTAAGAGATCAATCAATCAATCAATCAAAAGAGAGCAAGGACATAATCCTTATTCATTAAGTGGACGACACGAAACCAGACCGAGGTCTGTTAGAGCGTATGAGCCCTACGGCTGATACCTCTGAGGGACAACCACAAATGTTACGGGCACTGCGAGAAAACGAGATCTTTTGTATCCAAGCCCGTCTACGACACTAGAAACTCCTCTACCTTTTTAATGAAAGATAGAATTGATCTTGTCGAACTTTTGATGATTAAAGCTAGTGTTGGGAAACTCAGCTGAAAGGGTTTGAGGCAAAGCCTGGCCAAGACCGGGCATTCGCAAAAGATGTGGATCGATGTTTCATCCTCCTACAGACAGAGTCTACACTCCGTGTCAGAGGATAGTCCCATTTTGTGGAGATGGTATTTTAACTAGTTATTTCCTGAGAGATAGTCGGTTATAAGGCGTAAATTTGTTCTGCTAAGACTAATTCTGTTAAAAGCTACATTGAAGCTGATGAGGGTTTTCGCTTGGCGGAGACCTGTCGAATTTGTCCATTGTAGTAGGTATTTACCATGATAATGTTTTTCTATCATAACTTTGGACGATGCCCAGCTTATACCGCAGAAAGGTTCTGGGCAGAAAGGAAGTAAGCATTCAGTGACTAGTTTTGAGGAGAACTCCCATGAGGAGAGAGATTTGATGGCAGCTTGGCTGTCTGAGTAAAAAAAAAAATGCGCGCTTCTTTGAGCCCTTTGGCATGTAGGTGACGCGCACAAGTAGTTGGAAGTAGTCACCCTTGATAGAGCCATATTGTCAAGGGAAGCTTAGCATAAAACAGAAGGGCGGCAGGTATTATGAGTTCGCATATTAATTACCGTGTACCCCCACAGCCATGCATCTATCGGCATATGCTGTTCCACCTTAGATTTGGGTTTTTTACTAGGGTAGCCGCGGGATTGTCACTTAAGAGATCTCTTAAGAGATGGTTCCATACAAAATGAACTTGAAACCGGCATATAGCATTATAATTGCTCAGGAACCAAGTCCAAAGCGCTGGGATGTATGAGAGACCTCTATTAAAATTGAGCTACAATATCTCTTCTAAATATACGTATGCACTATTTTTCCCCTTAGGGGAATTATGAAATGGCTTCAATTTTGTAGAGAATCCCTCTAGAGAGTGAAGATAAGAGGTTGTATGTTTAGGAGAAATGTTGAACCGAGAAAGGTTTATGTAACTCCTCTAGGGAAGATTCTGGGTATTGTAATAAATTAAATTTTAATTTGCAATCTAACCGAATCAAACCAAGGACCAATTCGTATTTATTGACCTCAAGTACATACAGAAAATTTTTCGCCTACTGGGCAGTACTTTTTTCATGTGGCTGTGTTATTATCGTTAGAGATGTGTGTGCTGGGTAGCAGATTTAGAGGAAAACTAATAAATACTTATTTCTCTTCAATAATATGTATATTATAGTATATTTGTGAGAATCATTTTCAACGGCTTTCAAAGACATCCATATTCACTGGACTGAAGGCGGTTAATCATTTTGGTCGTCCGGATATGTCAAGTTTTTTGAAATTTGTACAAAAGAAACATTCATATGTAAGTATGATTACTTCTTGGTATCATAAATAATATTGTATATGTACTTCTGTATTTTTGTAGGTATCAAAAATAGGTGTCTTTTCATGTGGCCCACGCCCGCTTACAAAGAGTGTTATGTCAGCATGTGATGAAGTGAATAAAACGCGTAAATTACCATATTTCATACATCATTTCGAGAATTTCGGTTAAGTCATTGTATGCACATTGTATATTAGGAGAGCATAATTAGTATTTGTTTGTGTGTAATCAATCATCTCAGCATCGTCATTTGTACTTTACATTATATAAGCTATTTTATTACAAATGGAAAGCATTTTAAAGTAAAATGAACTACAAAGAAAAATTGTATCATCTATCGTATGTATATTGTCACAGTCAAACATAGCTTACCTACTTTCTATACGAATATGTATGTACTTATGTAACTTTTAATACTATTTCACTGCTATTAGTAGCATGCTACTACAAAAACAACGATTGAAGGAGCTCTAGAATAAATATTACACTATTGCTAATAACTATGACTACAACGACGACTACTACTACTACTACTACTACTACTACTACTACTATAACAACTACGACTACTACTAATACTATTACAATTTATTTATTGAAATTCTTTGTTATCAGTTATATGTTGTAATCTGATGTGTGTGTATTTGTAATTATTTATTATAAATTTATTAAAATTATATGAAATTTAAAATTTGTGATTATTATTATCGAAAGATGTAATAGGTCTCCAATATGACAAGTTGTTTGGTATTTAACAGTACAATTGTCATTTGCCACTGCGCATATTCCATAAAAGTCAGAATGTGTTCTAGTGGCATGGACATTTAGCGCAAAATAATATTAAAAATGTTATGTAAAATGTTGGATATATTATTGAAAAATCCAATAACACATTTACAATACGCAGAATTAGGATTTAATCAATTTGTACAAGAACAGTAAGAAATGAATCTATATAGGAGCACAATTAAGTAAATAAATAAATATGTGTATGAATTTCTATTAGCTTACATTCAGCGCAACCTTTATGGCTGTCAATGAGTGAACAATTCTCTGCTGCCCAATTAATCGATGTCTATGTGCCATTGGTGGGATTTTTTCATCATCAATTATTGGTGCGTCTTGTATGCTCATTAGCTGTGATAAATACATTAAATTCATTAATAAAATGGTAATTATTCCATGACCAAAAGGATTGCTTAATCATTTTTATTCCCATTATGAATAGGTGCTCACCTGAATATCGTCCATACTGGTTTGCACACGAGCTATCATCGCACAGTATGTATAAATCACATAATACCTCATTACAACAGTACTCACAAACATGTGAGACTACGGCAGGATTCCCCTCTAGTCATACAATGGCATTTACAACTTTTGTATATCTTGTGGTAGTCTATTCATGCACATACAATCGTCGTCGTTGGGGATGTGAACATTATTTAAATCTCATTTGTCATATTATTGTTATTACACTATCAGCATGCATGTGGCTAAGTCGTATATATTTGGGCACACAATTTGTACATCAATGCATTCTAGCGTCAATGGCAGCCATTATAATGCTACATCTTTTCGATCAGTATTCAGAATTTTTATACACATTGTGTAAATCTGAGGCTGTGTCATTAGTAGTGGCATTTGGTATTCTACCTCTAATAGTGTACTTCGCAATGCAACGCATGAATATTGATCCACATTGGTCAGTTCGTATGGTAGGTAAATGCTTTTGTCATAATATGTTGCTGTTGTAACTGAAGCATTCTTTTCACAGGCATTCAAATGGTGTTCAGATCCTAGCTATTTACGACATGAAGCGAGTCCGATTTTTGTGCTTGGTCGTGATTTTGGCTACCTCATGGGAGTAGCATTATCGACACCTTTGTATAAAAGGTAAAATGTTAGATTTATGATTTTTCAATAGTACCTATTTTCATTAGAAATTTTGACCTCACCGATCTTTTTTTTTTTTTCATTATAACAGATATGAAAGCCATCCATCGCTTGTTAAGCGTATTCCAGTATTTGTCATTGTTGAATTAGTCAATTATTATGCACGTCAAGAGACACCGAAACATCGTGGACGCTTTATTTTCGTTGCCTATGAATTTGGAAGAAATATGTTACATTCATATACACTTTTAACGATTTTATCGAAAATAAATTGAAACAACGACACCTTCAAGATCACAGTCATATTGCAATCAAAAATCCAATTCACCGAGAATGTAGTAGTAGTAAAGATCCGCTCGTTGAAATTGTATAATTTGTTGCAATTATAAGTTTTTGCATTTATTAGACAAATTATACAATATTTCTATATTTATATTCTCACTTTGTAAAATACACAAAATCACAAATACCTAGATACTTGTTTAGAACAATATGTGAAATTACATTGTATAACCAGTTTTTATTTAGTAAACTATATAAATAAATTATAAATATTTAATTTTTAAATTATTCAAAGACAAGAAACTGCCGGTAAGAAAGAACTATTGTGACTGATTGTAGCGACTCTCAAACTGTGCAGGGACTTTAAACATCAGAACCAGGAATGATATAGAGTTAGAAAAAAAAAATCAATATTATTTTTTATTCGCCTTTGGTTTGACTCATAAACATTTATTATTTTCTGGAGAATAATTATTTATTTTAGAGTTAATTGTACATTTAGAATTGAAAACAACAAGAATTATTTAATTGCAACAATTCATTTCGGTATTAATCTTGCCATTTTTGTAATTACTGTGCACACAACATCTCTGGGTTAAATTTCTTATCGATATTTGCTCAAACAGCTGTTGTCTAGAAATTCGGTAAAATTTCATTTATTGTATTAACAAATTAAATAATATCGTAATAAAACTCCAAAGTATAGATTTGTTAAAAAATATAATGTCAAAAGTAATTGAAATAATCGATTCAGATGATGATGTTGCTGCAGTTACTAGCACCGTCGATACCGATGAAGCGATGGAACACAATGCCGGAGTGCCATCAATGGATGTGGCGCCAAGTTCAACAGAGCATGTGAATCAGCAAAACCAAAATAATAAGCTATCAATGTCTTCAAATATATTGGACAACAAAACACACCAACATTCGGCAACAAATCAACGACAACGAAATCGCCGTAAAAGTGTACATCAAACAATGCGTGCTAGTCCTGATATGCATTTTGAGACAATTGCACTAGACGATGATGATGACGACGATGATGATGCCAGTAAACATAATGATAACGGTACAAGTGGAAAAGGAAAAACTCTTAAAATTCGCAATAAAAAGCTTGTTAACGATGAGGTTAGAATAGCAGACGAAGACGACGATGACAAAAACGCCGATACTAGTAAGGGAGCCACTAGTAAACAATCAAACCAATATAAATTAAAATCGAAATCAATTTCACAAACACATCCACACACAAAAGTATTGCCACCATCATCCAGTGTACCATCATGCACTGCACCATCATCGATAGTAAATGAAATGGATGCTGAACATACAAATGTATTGTCACCATCACCCACATTACCATCATCGTTAGTAAATCAAATGGATGCTGAACTTAAGGAACTTCTAGCTACTGATGAATTCAGTCTGATAATACGTCGCATAGCTGAGGAACGTGTTCGTATTAATTTTTTATTAGCTTCTTATGGCATGGCCGATATTAATTTTTCACTAAATACACCGCCAGAAAATTTACAAAAGCAATTTGAAAATCGTCTCCTACAGCGTAAAATTCAAAATATAAAACAACGTAGTCTTTTAAACAACGCCGATAAATCACCGACGAATTAGTTTGTAGGTATTGAAATATATATAAACTAGGATTATATTCAGCTAAGTATATATTGTTTTAATAAACATTTCATAAATACACATCTATGATAATGTATGCAAATCTTTATTATATGTAGATAAAATTTAATTGAAAATCATTATCATTTGAATGCATAGAATCACGCTCCAGCCACGCGGCTTACTACATAATTTCACGCATTAAACACGCCATGCCGGTTTGTGATTGTTTTCGCAATCTTAGAATCGTGTGTGATTTATCTATCTGAGGAAGTTCCCAACGAAATTTGCCATTCACTAATTACTGATTATTTCTTGAAAACAACAACATTAACAAACAAACAACACTTCATATATTCCATAGTGGCTAGACTACACATATATGTACAATTTATCATTCCTAGTGGTTCTCAACACGCACATATTCTTTTGAGCAATACAAGAGAGGAATTATCAAATACATATCTCAAGTCATTTGACCTGATTAGATTATACACAAGCACAAGTTTGTCTCTCTGCCTCACGCGAGACTATTCACTATACGCTACTGAGTAGTAGCGTAGAGTGAATGAATCTAATTTTGTACAAATCGATTCAAATAAATTCAATTACGCTTTGATAAATTTACTATGAATTATTATTCTCTCTTTTATAATATATTAGACAAATTTATACTCTCGCCGCTTGCTACTTTGAAATGTTATTTGCTTTGCGTTTAATCAGTCCATATTTGCGTTTGCATTTCGTTGAAATCGACGTTTAATATTGATGTTGCTAGTTCTTTTTTGCGTACAATGTGTACAGATTAAGTATAGGCCGCTATTATGAATGTTGATCGATCAGTGCTTATCGATGGTTGACGATTAATAACTATTTTCAGTTTCCATATTATCATTGTCGATTAGCGTCGATTTGATCGATATTGCAAATTATAAAAAAGTGGAATATTACGAGTGGAGCTAAAATTAATGAATTGTTAAGAGTCGAGTGTAGCCGAATGCGCCTGCTATCTTTAAAGTACCCACTAGAAGATATATTGATTATTATTATGCGCCTATGTATTTAAAGCTAATACTATTCACATTATAATGAATGAATTTGGTAATTTGTTCTACAATATCTAAAGATTGGATCTAAGGAATATTGTGCTTGCTTTCTATGGTTTGTATTGTTGTTCATTATATATTCCTGGGAAATTTTGTATGTCCTTGAGTCAATCCTTCAAATTCGATATATTGCAGAAGAGGATTTGATTCATTGACACTTGAACACTTACTTACTTACTTATGTGGCCACTACAACCGAAAATCGATTTGAGCCGAATCTAACATGCTTCGCCAGCCAGCTCTTTCTTAGCTAGTTGGCCAGTTAGAAATCCCAAGCGCTGACAAGTTCTTCAGTACTTGATTTTTCCACCGGAGGTCAGGTGTGCCTCTTCTGCTTCGTCCACCAGCCTGTTCCGAATATAACACCATCTTAGACGGTGCGTATTCTTCCAATCGCTCGACATGACCTGCGCAGCCGCTGAATTTTAATTCGCTTTGCTATGTCGGTAACGGTATACGATCCAAAGATCTTGCGTAGGACTTTACATTCTCTCATCTGGGGTGGAAATTGTCGGCGCTTCGGCGCCATATGTAAGGACAGGCACACTTAAACATCCTCAACAAATTGTAGTGGTTGGTTCGCAACTACTAGTCAACGGTGGATTACCATAGCTCCCTATATTTTCTTCTCATTTTATATTTTATAGAGATTGTACACATTAGCCTCAATGCCATTGACTCATTTTGACATCCAATGCAATGGGGTGAAGTGAGAAAAGGAGATATTACGTGACGCAAATTGTTTTTTTTTTTTATAAATGTATGGACTCATTCCCAAACATTAAATATTCAATTTGGTCGTATAAATATGAAAAAATAAAAGGCACAAAATACAAGGATAAGGCCCTGAAAATTGAATTGAATAAAGAACAGCCTATTTGGGAAAAAACATTTTATTTGTCAACATTGTTTCCTTTTAGCTTTTCCAACGTTTCGTCAATTTTTTGTTGTCCAAGTTTTTTCTAATTCATTAAACATTGTCAATACTACTGCGGACTTGTGTATCGGTCCTTTGTCCTGGTGAACTTTTTCATTCCCAAATATTGTCGTTTTCTGCCTTAAATCGTTTCACCTTTTTCAAAGCGCATCCCAAAAAACTGTTTCCATGATTTGTTGCTGGGCAGATCCACCTCTGCATATCGATCTTTCACAAGAACCCCAAAGTCTCAATTGTCCCTTGTTCTTTTGGTGTATGATGATTAATCCATTTTGCGGCCACGATTACGAAACAGCGTAAAAAAGGGTTCAGTTTGAGATTGAACATCGCCGAACACTCCTTTGAAGTTCTCAAACGATGGCATTCATTGTCTATTGTGAGCAAACGCGACACCCATCCTGAAAATAACTTTTCCATTACCCAATATTTATGCAAAAATCAATTCACTGATCCATATGATAAACCTTGAAGTTCGCGCACCTTCTTTCGTCGATGATCCAATATCAACCCGTGGATTTTATTGACTATTTCCGTATATTTCCGTAAATGGTTGCGTTTAATATTCCTTGGTCGACTTGTACAGTCTAGTGCTTGCTGTCGAGCCGTCAACCGTGAATACTGAGTGGCTATGGCCGACAGATTCTTCCAACTGCCGCTACAAGAAGATACAAAAGTAGGTACAATAACAACAACAACATTTAAGAACATTTCCGTATTCCTGCAGCTACAACAACAACAACCAATATAAAGTCATTGTTGCTGGTAGGAGGGCAACGAAACTTTGTCTGCCAGAACAAAACTATTGAACAGATCTGTCTATATTAGGTGTGTTAAGAAACGGACATAATTCAATCTTAAAAAAAGAAAAGAAAATTATTCTTACAACAGATCAATGTAAAAAATGTAACCACGGTTTTAAACCGAGACTTTAACATAAACATGAGGAAGTAGACCCACGTTAAAATCACAATGCAATGAGGTTAATGTGAAGAATAAAATTTTTGACTAATACATTGTCAAAATTCAAATCTTTCTTCAAATTGTGGTAATATTTAAAAAATTTTTTACTTTTTAAAATACATGGACCAATAGTTATAGTCACAACTAAGATAATCTTAAAGTTGAAATTTTAATTTGGTTTTTTTTTTATTTTTATTATATTACTATACCTCTACTTATTTCTGTCTTTATATGATGTTATTCTTCTTTTTGATATTTGTATGATTTATGCATTGGGACTTTTAACAAAAATGCTGTTCCTTTTCTTACAGTGTATCTATAGAGAGGTCAGCAACATACAAGTATCACAAAATATTTCAGAAAAAAAAATACCAAAAACAAAAAGAAAAAAGTATATAATAATAAAATGATAAAAATAGCAGAATAGAAAAAATAAAATATAAATTCAAATTTCAATAGAAGTTGGCAATAAATTGAGTGCATTAACGAGTAATGTTCGCATGCATTTATTGTATATTAGAGTGGTTCTCACATTACGAATTCACTTAAGTATTCTATCTTATTTGTTTTCTTTACGCCTCGTCTCCACAGGCAAAAATTATTTGTTACCAGCTGTCATTTTGAGTGCCAAATATAATTTTTATCAGTGGCAATATTTGTGTGTGTGCATTTTCTTATCTTGATAACAATATTTGAAAGATATGTTCAAATATGCAAATATGTTCACTGCATTGAAGCGCTTAAAAACTCAAAAAAACTGCAAAAATTTATGAAGAAAAGCGAAAACAATTTTTTTTTTCTTTTATGTTTGTTATTTTAACTATTTTTATGATTTAATTATTCGACATGAAAC
The DNA here is from genome assembly GCA_963854835.1 of Megamerina dolium. Classification (NCBI taxonomy): domain Eukaryota; kingdom Metazoa; phylum Arthropoda; class Insecta; order Diptera; family Megamerinidae; genus Megamerina; species Megamerina dolium. The sequence continues at coordinate 1,427,488 of OY978529.1, read as the reverse complement.
TCAAGCAAACAAAATGGGCGCCGATCAAAACTTTGAGTTCAATTTGAAGATTCACAACGAACTTTTAGTGGAAATGGATGGAAATTGACTGTGAAATTAGCAAACTGACACTTCATGGCAGGCAATATTTGTCAAGATAATTGTTCTGATAATCATTGTATCCAGTGAGCAATATGCGGCCTCCATTGGCAATATAATGCCTGATAACACTATTGAAATAACAACTTTTGCCTGTGGAGACTGTGCTGTTCGGAGCATCTAAACATACTAAAAAAATAACGTTGATATTTTCAAACGATTAAAATTATATTAAAATTTCTCAACAATCATTTACAATATTTCTAAAAAAATTTTGTACTATCTTGCTAAATTTAATCGAAGAAATCATCTCAATCTGTTAAATTTCGAGTTCTAGGAGTCACTTTTTAATTTCTCATAATAGCTCTTTGCTGCACTAAAGAAAAATATGCTAATATTCAATTCCCTGCAGAGCTAAGGACCATTCTAATGTAAATTTATATTGTATATGGAATCACATTGCATGAATGACAAATAATCGTTTAACATGTGTACCATATGTGCATACATACATAGATACATGATACAATATGCACCTACATATCGTATATATGTATGCTTACGCACAACAAAGTTCCAAATAGTCAATTGAGAAATTCCTTAATGACTGCGTGGCGGCCAGTGTATTTGTCTGCATGCCGGACGACTGCCTGCCTGTATGTTTGCAAACAATTGGAATAAATTCGTTTTTCATTCGTCTCGTGCATGACTCGTAAATGGACTTTGGACTTGTGGATTTACTTACTCTCATTTATTAGCATTTGAATTGAAATGGGGTATACAAGACTGACGCCACCATACGACATCATAGCAACATACATATGTATTGCGGTGCATTCTTACATACTCGTACTCGTATGAATTGTCTACGTACTGTGATATGTTTCGCATTTTGTTGTTATTGTTTTGGACGTTTTTTTTCACATTTCTTTAGAAGATTTTAATTAAAAAGCAACAAATAAAACGATTGTAATTATGTAAAAATACGTATACATGTGTATAAATGCGTGTACTGTGTGCTGTGTATGCAAGTATGTAGCTGAGAAATAAATATAAAAAAGAATACACCTACTAAAGCACGATGGGCCTATATTTATAAATTATTTCAATGAAAATGCAGTACAAACAATAAATGCTTTCGTTGAAATGGTTTTTTAAATGTCTATTGAATAGGAATTTTACGTGCACTTTGAGCTGTGCACGTATGCACGAGTGGATACATATGTAACGGATGTTTTTTTAAGAGCTTGAGAACTTTGAACCAAAATAAAAGAAAGAAATCTTATTGGAATGATTTTTTTTTATTTTAATCTGTTATAGCCTAGACAGACGGCAGCGTTAATCCGGATTAACGACTAAACTGACTAAACTGACTAAACTGACTGACGAAACAGCTGATTGCTATTTTATTAGGTATGCTATTTTATTAGGTATGGTATCACTATCAATTTCTGTCATCTATCACTCTCGATATGAAAAAATCTACAAGAAGTACGTGAACTAAAAACAATCAAAAACTTGTAAATTGACATTCATAGTTCGTAATTGAGAGCTGAAATTTTTCAGCAGTGTTTCCATTGTAAATTGCCTCAATCCTATTTAATTTTAAGAATTAACTCGTCGAGTTGATGCGTATTAACCGCAGTTAATGCCCGAGTTAATTCGAATTAAATCGTTAATCCGGATTAACGCTGTCGTTTGTCAAGGCTATTAGATAAATTCATGACATTTATATTTTTTAAATATGATTTCGGTCATTCGATCAGTCCAATTTCTGACCAGTTTTTCCAATAAATCTGGCCGTATTTCGTCAATGGTGGCTTGAATATGGGCTTTCAATGCTTCAAGATTTAACATAGTTCCACAAAAAATCCTCAAGAGGTGTTAAATCGCATGAATGAGTAGACCAATTAACAGGACCACCTCTGGACAAAAAATTGTTGCAAATTGATTTTGCAATAACTCGATTGTTGCACACGATGTATGGCATGTAATCCCATCTTGTTGATGTTTAGCTGATCAATTTGTGGATACATAAAGTCAGTTAGCATAACGGCAGTTCCTTCCTCATTTCGAAAGAAAAAAGGACGGATGATGCCACAGCATGTAAATCACACCAAATAGTCAAGTTTAATGGATGTAATTGTAATTCAATGACAGCTTCAATGGAGCTTGTCTTCGCTCCATATACTGCAATATTGTTTATTAACGCAACCGTTCACCCGGCCGACCATTAAATGAACGAATTAAACTTCGCGAACAGAATTTTTTTTTTAAAAATAAAATTCCACAATTTGGAAACGTTGTTCTGACGTTAAACCAATCATGATGAAATGACAAATTTTTCTGAACAGAAATGTCAACATAGTTTGACAATTCTCATCTGTCAAACCATAAATAGCCCAATCGAAAAATATCATGCAACAAAAAAAAAAACACCCGTTCATATTAATGTATATATGTGAATGCCTCTGTGTGTGTAAAAATCACGTATAGTTTTCGTGTTAAATTTTGCAGTTATATAATATATAGGGTTAGCCAATTTGGCCTGGGATAGGCCCATCCGTCATAGAGATGATCTAGATATGACATACAGTAGAGCACGTCTTTGAATAGTCACATATATTATGTATTATTGGACAAATTTATGTATGGCACAAATGTGTTTATAGTTACAGCTATATCGAAATGTCCACCTTTGGCTTTCACGCATGCCTTAAGTAAGACTGGCCAATCGAAAATTGGACACCGTGCGAATCAAAGCTGCCTAAGAGAATTAATGTTGGGGTATCTTTTGTGGCAAACCATGTACTCTAAGACTGTCCACAATTTGTAATGGGTTGAAGCCATCATCCATGCATTCTTAGATGACAGATTTTAATGCTTCGACTTATGGATTTTTGCGAGAAATGGTTTAGGCCATGTTTTCTGTTTTCGAAGGGAATTTCAACGAATTCTTGATTTGACAGCTTTTATGACTTTGCGTGGACGGACCGACCGATGGCGGTCTCTTACATCTGCAGTGTTCTCAAACAGTTTTATGCACCGGCAAATGAACATGCGACTAATCCGAAGTGGGCGGAGCGTTTTGAAAATTTTTTGCGACACTATTCAACATTATCTTATACTAACTAATCAATTTAGAAGAGCAGGTAGAGTTCGCTAATGACCTTGAGTACAATCTAACTGTTACTGCAAATTACGACGGGTCTACCGCACTACTTTTTCTCGACAATCCAACGAGCCACGGCAAAACGGCATCTAAGTCCAGTACTATTTGAGTTTTCGGAACTATCAGTAAAGGCAGCTTACTGTGAATGACTAGGCTCAAAGTATACAGTTTAATGATTTAAGGAAATACAGGAAAAATTCGATATATATTGGGATAGATCTGCTTCATCGATAAAGCTTGGATTTTTGAACTTAAACGAGGCCGTACAAGAACTTCTGATGCTAAGCACAGTGGAAGGCAATAGAAGAGACTACCCATTTTTTTCGGGGGTGAAAAAATATCGTCAATATCGTCACACCAGTGGCACCAATGTGGCACTTGCAGCCAATAAAAAACGTCTCACTCCTTGGAATTTCTCTTATTTTGGAACCACATCAGCATGGGATGAAGATGGAGCCATTTTCTAAACACTAAAACTTATTATATCGTAAATTAAATATTTTAGAACTAACAGAGGTTGTTAACATCCCAACCGATATCGTTTGTAGGATTAAAGAGGCCTCGAGGCTTAACGTAGGTTGTTGCATAAATGTAAATTTACATTAAATTCATTACAGACCCGCCGTAATTACAATTGCGCTTTATAAGTAAATAATATATGAAGATACAGTTCGCTTATGTCTTGACCTAAGTGGATTAATAATCCAACGAACCCGGAACAAATCAAATGGAGGTGTGTGAGTATTTAAAAACAAAAAAAAAAATTTAAGAATTTAAAATAAAAATAACGAGGGCATTATGAACCCCAAATGACAATTTTAATCAACATAATTATTCTAATTTCTTTAAATGTACATGCGTTGATGATCATTTATACATGAATATTTTGTCAACATATTTTCCTTTTAATTTCTTTCTTTTTTGTTCTTTTTTTTTTTATTCGATTTGACCCTTGATACAACTTTAATTCAAGGAGAGTGGGTGTTATCAATATTTTGTTCAGTGTGTTGTGAGATTATGTACATTTCTGTGTATGTAGTTTTTTTTTTACATTTTTTAATTTAAGTTTGTGTTTCTTTATTGCTACATTTATACATATAATTTTTGTTTTTGATCATTTTTTCGACGCAATTACAATAATATGTGGACAATATTATTGTTAATTAAATTAAAGCAAAAAATAAACAAATCAAATACAATCAAATACAAATACAATACATTTAGAGATGCAACAATCGATAATTTCGATAACATTATGAAGCAAACAATATCGGTTCATGAATGTATTGACAGTATTTGATATTAAATCGATATTTATTCTTATTGTAACAACAAATAATGATGCATGCAAGTTCGCGAAAATAGTTGGCTAAGACCACGCGTAGTTGTTATTCAATTATTATTTTCACAAATTTCCCATACAGAAAACAATAAAAAGGTGGGTACTACATATTTTGCTGCAAGATTTTGTACAATGTCCATATATTTTTCTAGTTACTGTTCTACTATTTTTTCGATAATAAATTCACATCTTACGTTCCTTAAAAGAATCTTGAAAGAAAGATACCACCTTTTATTAATTAAGGAAATACTATATCTGTGATACAAAGACTGAAGAGAAGGTATAAGCACAAATTACCTTAAAAAATGAGAATCAATTGAAAGTGGGGAAACCAAACTACGAAAACTAACACGACCAATTTGTGTTTTTGTGGACATAAAAACTGCATAAAAATGGGTTTTGGGAAATTACCAGGCCCGCAGTTCTATAGAAAACGGAAAGATACTACAGTTAATCAGTGGATATTTTTTCGAGAATATCCTAATTTATAGACAATTTGCCTTGTTATTTGTAGTCTTAAGCCCATCACATTTTGAATGGGCGGCGCTATATCGGCCGAAATTAAGAAAAAGGGAGTGCCTTAACCGTCGCTTTAAACCATTCTTTTTAAAACACAATGTTTCATAATATTTTGGTACAGCGCATTACAGTATTCTACTTTCCGCTTTGTTGAAAAATAACAACATTAAATATCTAGCAAATAAAGAGAATTTAGGATAGTTCAATGGAAACCAAAAGAAATATAGGTGAGTTGGTAGTCATATTAGAGATTTTAAAAAATGGCCTCAAGATACGGGTGTGTGGGATTTAATGAAAAGCATAAAATAAAAAATTGTGATAAATTTTAATTGAAAATTTAATAAAATATAGTTCTTTTTAGTAACAACAAAATTTTGAAACGAAAAAATAAAACTCCTTAAGTTACCCAGGTCTACCGCGGAAAAAAATGTTCATGCAAATTTCGCTTGTCAACGATTTAAAATAAATTGCTTACAAGTGAAATCATTCGCGGAAAACGTAGCTCAGTGGTTAGTGCGTTGACGTTCTTATCGATAGGTCGTAGGTTTAATCCACGACTGAAGCACAACTTTAATATCGAAAAGATTTTACTTTAGAACGGTACCCACCTATTAGCAGCCAATCGGCAATTCTTCCGGCAGTAACAATTTGCCATGGAAAAGCTTTTAAAAGAACTCTGTGACAAAGCTCATAAAAAGTTATGTCACAAAGGTTCTGCCTTTCGCAACCAGCTAAAATAATACCGTCCCTTCTACTACTGTCCAAAATTTAACACGCATATTTCAGGGCTTATAAGTGCCACGTAGTCATTCATCCATTCAACCGAAGATTTATTGAAAATAGAAATATCAAAAACTATCGGAAGAAAATAATATCGATAAATTTTAATATTTCGTTTTTCAAAAGAATCGATATTGAAATAAAAATAATATCGATAACAATAATATATCGTTTTTCAAAAAATCAATATTCAAGTAGAATATCAATATCGATAAATCGTTTGCATCACTAAATACATACATAAATACTCATATTTTCATAAGAATTAAGCGCTGAGCAGCTTTGAACCGATTTTGGTCAGATTTTTGGGGAATGCCATTTTTGTTGTTTTTTAGTGAGAAAATATTTTGTAATAAGAGATGAAATATTAATTTCACCACGATTCTCTTGCCTGAATATGTCAATTGCAGCACAAAAGTACAAAATAAATTCCATGCACTGTTGGTATTTGTACAACAAGGCAAAGGACACATATGCAATAACAAAAATGTTTTGAAAAATATGTATATAAATATTACAAAGTCTAGAATATAGTTATACAAAGAAAAACGATTGCAGATACGGCATACTTAGTTGTCAATATATTTGACTTATTGGCGTGTATGACTTATTTTATAGACCAAGGCTATAATGTCGTAAATTTTATTCACTACGTTACTCAAAGCACGATATTACGTCTTGAGAATATAGAATTTTAAAAAAATAACACAAAATGTGTAATCAGAATAAGGATTGCAATTACGTCATAGTTCTCATTTACAATATATTTGACATATTGATGATTGTGACTGATTCTATGGAAGAAATCTTAACTAGCGAGACACTCGGCATAAAATATCCACCCTCAAAATCAAGAAATGTTCACCTCTGATACGGGAGCTCGAGAGTATATCTGATATGTATGCTACAATATTGACATGAGATTCTCGCGGCTGAGATAGCTTAATGAAATTGTAATTAGCAAAAGTTTCCACAATTTAAAAGGTGTAGTACTTTCGAACGTCTGTAGTAAGAGGAAACAGAGAGAAATTAGAACTCTGTACCCTATATAATTAAATCATGTGTAAAACTTACAGTTTATAAATACTTTTGCCACTTATATTTATAAGATTATTATAAAGTCAACCTTGATCTGACAATTTTTGTTTCATTTTTTTATTTTTTTATTTTATTATTATTATATGTTTTACTACAATATATTTTCTTCTCTTATTCGCTTATAAGGTAGTATGCAGTAGTAGTAGTAGTAGTAGTAGTAGTAGTAGTAGTAATAATTAGTATCATTAGGTTATCGGTGAATCCGTACTACTTCAAATTCTATTGTGGGTGCTGTATTGATATATGCAAGGTTCATAATTTATATTGAAATTATGTGCGATTAATTTTTTATAAATTTTCATTTTCTTTTTTCATTTTCGAAATTTCATTTCAGCTTCTGTTTGGTTGTTGCAAAAATTCAATTGTTTGCATTTGCTCAAAATCTCAAACCTCCAATCAGAATTGAGCATATGGTAATTTAATGACTTATCACACGAACATGATTGATTGCACACATACATATATAGGGGAGGAGATCATATGTATACATGTTGCTGCTATATTCATATAGCTAAGTATAAGATTAACAACATAATATGAGGGACAAGACAAAGTAGTCGGGTAATTGGAAATAAATTTATATATAAACACGATAATAAAAGTCCAGTAGGCGGTGGACTAAGATTGCTATCAATTGTTTTATTGTAAAGTACAAACTCTGAAATTCGAAGACACCAACAACACCAATAACGGCAAACGCGATGATGATGATGATGACGAAGATGACGACGGCGACGACGACCAATATAATCACGATGACAAAGAATCGTTCGTATGTATGCATGCAGTGGTCGAAAACGTTGATCGATCAGGTAATTCATATTGTTTGACATACATATACAATCATATCCGTTCTAATAATAATGATTTGTTTATTTTTTTTTTTGACATTTTTTGACCAATTAAATTAGAAATGAAAGCACCCCAAAAAAAAGAGGAAAGAGAGAAAGAGAGCGAGCAAAAGATTATCAATGCGAGATGATTTCTCTTCAAGTCGATCTCTGAAGTACTTACCTATCTAGCAAATTTGCATTATCAGTACACGCGTGTCGTTAGAAAGTCACACACTCACACAAACACACACACTTCATCACTACCATCACACATCATCAACGCCGGATTAGATTAATGATCGTGTGTGAGAATATTTATTACCAAACGATCACACTGTTTCGTCGTTTCATCGTCGTTGTCGTTGTCGTTGTCGTTGTCGTTATTTTGATTACTAGACATATACATATGTATGTGTGTTAGAAATGTATATTTATTTAAATGCGATTGTGCGACGCGTACTCCTCAATAAAATAATTATTTTTTACACACAGACACAGTCATCGTTGAATGTGAAAGTCCAATTCAGAAATTATTCACTCATAGGAGATTCCGGAGTTAAGACGTATTCGTTAAAGCAATTCGCAAACGTAAAAAAAAGTGACAAAGTCAATAAATAATTATAAAAAAATTAAAAAAAAAAAAAAACACAGAGTCAAATTGAAAAGGAGGAAACCTAACAAAAAGGAAATAAAATATTATTGAACAATTTATGAAATTGTATATGTGTATGTGTGTGTACTTTTATTAAACAGTGTGATTAATTGTCTATATCACATAGACCGAGAAGAAGCAGAAGAACAAGTAATAAAATATAAACAATAACAATTTGCAAAACATCCACTTCTATCACTCTTACTACCGATCAAGTAGCTAGTAAGTGAGAAAAATAAATTTAAAAAAATAATTTTTTTTTTTCAAAAAGAATAACACGTAAAAAGGCTAAAGTGCATCCTCGTCGTATTCATTCTGCAAAGAGAGATTAATTTAATCGCATTAATAATTAATATTTATTGAAACCAGAATAAATGATTAATTTCCATTTCCAAAGCAAAAAAGAACTTCAAAACAAAAGAACACTTATGCTCCGAAATGAAATAATTCTACAAAACATTTAAAAATTAATTAAATCAAAACAAATATTATTGTGAAATCCTTTTTATGGCAATTTAATTAAATGATTTAATAACAATTATAAGGTGAGTCTTTATTTGCCTATTTATTTGCTGTTTATTGTGAATTTATTATTATGTTTTAATTTTTTTCTTTTTTTTTGTAAGAATTTTTACCAACAATATTCCCAAAACAAACCTGTTGATCAAATCATGCCGGTACTATGATGCAATAAAAAAAAATTTTAAATAGCAATTAATTTAAACATTTAAATTAAAAATAAAAATCTTGAACAATCGAATTTATTCTTTTCTACATACAGAGCTATCAATCTAGTGCTTCCTAGCTTTTCGTAACTGCCATCTTGTTTTTTATTGCACCTACTCTTTAAAGTTCGACTTTGTTTTCAACTAAAAGGCTAGGCAACTAATTGTGAAACAATTTATAATGATATCCTTTCGTGATTTGCGTAAATTTTTGGTCCACCTTATCGACTTTTATGTCACTTTTAGTATTAGCACCTAAGGGTTTATACTTTCTTACGGTAAAAATTCCGTAACATTTTATAGTATATATGATTCAGATCCATGAGCGAAAAAGAGGCGGACATTTTTTGTGTAGAAATTTCGCTGATTGAATGAACTCGAAATAGATCCATACTGTATTAAATAGAAAATGGCGTTCTAAATTCAAGTTCCTTTGGAAGTTCCCATGCCGTCATTTGGATGAAATAATATTTTCTAATCGAATCTAATTTTTTTTAAATTTTCTTTCTCATTCTTTTTTTTTCCAAATTAAACTCGAGAAGCTTTTATTTGATGACCTTGTATTGATATTGTATTTATTACTTTTTATAGTTTCACTCCAGGTTATATTTACCGATTTCATTTCGTCCTCTGTTGAACAATAATAATACGGTTATGTTAGCTGCAACAAATATCATCCCTTCACATCTTACTGAATCTTACAAGTGGTTGTTTTTAAAATTATTTAAAATATTTTTCCTAAATGATACTTCGAGAACCACAATATTTCCCCAAAAAGACTCGCCAAACCACACTCCATCCAAAGTGCTAAATAGATTGAACATTTTTAGTCATCGTTTTTGATGAATATGGTATTATTTTACAATGAATTATCCAACTGAAACAAATTCGAAAAAAAACTTCTCGCTCATCAAAGTCGACTAAAATGCATAAATATGAAAATCACTATAACTCTATCCATCTAACATTATTGAACAGAAATATATCGCAGAATTTTCGGAGTCTTTAATTTTTGACTCTGCTCTCCAATTCCTGTTCCAAATTGGAGTTAAGAATGATTTAAAATGATCACTTTTAAATATGAAAAATATAAAAATGTTAAAAATTAAGGAAAATATCGGTGAGTTTCGCATTAATTTATTTATTTTGTATGTTGAAGTACAAACCTTTGTCTTTCAGTTCGTCAAAAATTTTTTTTATTTTTAACTCTTGGACAAACCTTCAATTTGGTGCAAAAACTCTATTTAAAAAAATTAAAAAAGATGGCATACTTTCAGGGCTCTCTATAATAATAAGTTCATATACATTTTGCTTTTATTTTCTTATGTATGCATAATTATACAATGCTTAAAAGTATGCTACATTTTTTATATATGTATTACAATTAGAATATTTGTTTTGTCATTGTGATAACATTTTTAATAATAGTGTATACAGAAAAGTAGCTAGAATTTTTGAGTTATAAATCCCTCAAAAAACCGTATAATCGAATTTTAGAAGCACAAAATGTCAGCCATCTTACTAAATAAAATAGAAATCCAAATACTTATTTAATTCCCAAATGCTATAAAGCCCAGCCGGCCAAGAGTTGCACAATGTGCGGTTTGCCTTGGTGTTTTCACACCAACGATAACGATGTGTTATGCTTTCGCTTCTCAGTTGCTGTTTAACTTTTGACGAAGTGTGACTGTTGCGCATGTTCACGTACTCTCTTTGACACACACACACACTAATGCAAATGTTTTAGTATTCGTGTAACCGGCATTGCTATAAAGAATGGCGATAAAAGTACGTAAATAAGATTTGATATCAGTAACATGAAATTTTTATCTTCATAGTTGCCACCTTGTCGGTATCATTTTCAGAGAAAGCACTATTTGCAATTTTTATGGTTTCAAGAAAGAAAACCTCCGTTTTGAAGATCCCTATTTGAAAGTATTCACTTCCAATGTGATCCATCCATATGTAGGACTGCAAAACTAATGTGACCAACATTTACTAAGAAATATACATGTCAACTTACAGACCATGGCAGTCACGATATTTTAACTTATGATGAAGTGGTCATGCTACAAGACTGGGTTTACCGTAGCTTGTACATGTTTATTACAGAAGCTGCTTGGGTTATCACATTAATGACCCAATCTCACTATCAGCGGTTGATAACAGAAATCTCTTAAACTCCAAACCTAACCTAACCTAATCTAGCCTCTATCTTCAACATTAAAATTGTATTTATTTTTATTAACAATTTGCCAAAAATGCTTCTTAAAAGAGCTCTGTGACCAAACTAAGTTAAAGTGATGTTACAAGGGTTCTGCCGTTCAGAACCGGCTAATATAAGTAGGTCCCTTCGAATGCTGTTCAAATTTAACACGCACAACAGTATTGGAAGAGAAGGTCGGTGGTATCACAATGGGTCTTTCTGGCCTAAGTGTGTCCTCGCAGAGAGAGGGCAGCCACATAACCTAACCTAACCAGAGAAAAAATATAGACTCTTCGTTCTTCCAGTCTTTGTTCGTCAATAAAATTGCCATACTTGAGTAGATTAACTTCACTAAGCTCATTGAGTTGAAATATGGAAATTATGCTTGCAGTGTATCTTTGTCAAAAATAGCGTTAAAATGTTTATTCTGAAAGTACGAAAAATAGACAACTTCCTTATTTTTTTTTTATGCGCTAGCTAATGTATTTTTCTAGAGTTTCATGTACTTCCACACCTAAAAAAAATGTATGTTACGTGAAAAAATATATAGAAATGTTTATATATTCATAGTGGGTGCCGTAGCTCAGTAGTTAGTGAGTTGGGCTCCTGATCCTTAGGTCGTGGGTTCAATCCCCGGCTGAAGCAGTAACAATTTGCCAAAAATGACAAAAAAAACTAAGTTAAAGTGATGTCACAAGGGTTCTGCCATTCGGAACCGGCTAATATAAGTAGGTCCCTTCTAATACTGTCCAAATTTAACACGCACAACAGTATTGGAAGAGAAGCTCGGTGGTATCACAATGGTCCTTTCTGGCCTAAGTGTATCCTCTCAGAGAGAGAGAGAGAGGGCAGCCACATAACCTAACCTAATCTTATATATTCATAGGTAACTCAAAAGAAGCATAAGTATAGGCAGGATGATTTTTGGGGTAATTTTTATAATCAACATTTCAATTTCGGATTCACCCACCGATGTTCTAAATGAGCTTCTAAGGTGGTCACTTACACCTACCTACTTAGATAACCTATTTGCTACAATTTATTTTTAACATTAGTCGAATGGAATTGCATGGAATTTAACTGCGAATTTTTATTTAAAAATTCCATCAAATTTATTACTTCAAATGAACTTTCAGTTAAATGATGTTTGTAAATATTTATATTGTATATTTCCAATTGTACAGCAGCCTTCATTCAATTAATTGATTATGTATTTATAATATATAACAAATGAAATTGACCATAAATCTTACACTATCGTTCACGCAAACTCATTTTCATATTACATGCATCAGATGCGTGATCAATTCAATATCAATCAATAACAATTAATGTAATTATATTGTATTATACATATTCAGTTATGAAATTAAAGACTATATCCTATTAAAATTGTATTTTCTATTTGATAAGTTATATATTTTCATAAATATTTATTCGTATAAGAATTTCTTCTAGATCCTATACCACAATAACTATTATCGCTATTATGAGAAATCCTAATCATGACCAGACACACACGTTGTGTACCATTATTATTAGATACTCTTTGGCATACGAAAACAGAGAGGTTATCGAGGAATAGACATGTGGAACCACTAACCATGAGAAGAAAAATAAACAAAACTGAACTTATGAAACATGTGGGTGGCAATGGTACTCGAGTTTATTTTTCAAGGTCTTTATTTTCACATTTCTTTTTCTTCAATGTTTTATAAGAATGTCATTATGATAATTTGCTAATTAATTTTTCTAATAACTTATCATGTTGTCAAGAAATTTTTTTTTTTGATTTTGACTTTCATATTCATTTTTGCTGACTGCTCATGTGATTTCGTTATTTCTTACTTGAATTGATCTATATATTTGAACCTACGAGTGGTTCAATGTACTTTTTGATTTTAATAAACAACTAGACAAATAAAAGGTTATTCAATAGGTTAACAGGTAATAAATTTAATTTTGATTTCTTTGTGTTGTGTTTATCTCTTCTTTTTCTTCCTTTTTGGCTCCCTGAAAGCATGTAGATTAGTTAGTATCTATCAAAAGTATATAGCAATTTGTTACCAAGCTTACGTATTGCTGTCGAGCGACTTTTAGAAAAGAGGATGATGCAAGAAATTCAAATAACTACAATACATAAAATGTATGTGTGTGAATGAAATTTTTTTTTTTTTTAACTGTCCAATTTTCAATCGAAGCAACCGCATTTTGAAATATTATCTGCATAGTTTTGTGCGCCGCCGCGACTGTCTCTAAAATTAAAACACATTAGCTGTCAAATCATATTGTCAAGTTTAGCTGGGCTGATTTCTTTCGATAATTGGTATGCAAAATTGTGCTGTGAATACAATGTGTTTCCTCACATAGGAAAGCCCTAGAGAGAAGCAGATGGAGGTAAATTCAACCGTAAGACCCAAATGATCCAGACATCCAGTGCCATAGGTCATGCCAGTATTTTAACTAACTTCACTTGATTATATCAAGACCCTCTACTCTTTTGTGCGGAAATTTCAAATTTTTTTTCAAGATAGACAAGTATTGGAAGCAGTATGATATCCACCGTATTACTAAGCATGAAAAGGTAGTAGCCCATGAAGAAGAAGATGAGACGGCTGAACACTTTTTATGTGTCTGCCCTGCTTACGCTCGAATCAGGTTTGAGGTCTTTAGCACCACAGGATCTACTCCGATTTCTTCGGAGAACGGTTAGATTTAAAACACAATAAAATGGAACTTCGACCGCAGTACAATAGACCAATAAATGTCTGAGTGCTGCGTTTGAATTCTTTTTGTTCCAAAAAAAAAAAAAAAAGCGTGTTGGAAGGGTGAGAGGTGACATATATTCGGATTAGCTCAGTAAAAACATTTAATTTCCGCTCCCTGATCTCAACAGTATATTTCAGGTGGAGGTCAAAGCTATTCACACTGCACTCACTGGGATCAAACGGAACGATATCTCACCCAGAGACATTTGCATCCTGTGTGATAGCGAAGCTGCAATAACAACCCTGAACGCCTTTCTTCTAAACTCTAAGACCACTTTGGACTGCAGCAGATATCTTAACGAGATCGCAGAGCAGCATACAGCATAATATACTCATTAGAGGGAACTGTAGAACGGACGAGCTCGTAAAGCATAGAACGATTGAAGAAGATTGATAAAATCCCCCATCTGGTGAATCAGTTTCGTCCAGCAGTTAGTAAAAACCGTACTAACAGTCTAATTGAGCTAAACGAGAGAGACATCTCTGCCATTATAGCAGTGGTTACAATGGGCCTCTGGTGAGTTCTTTCATTGAGAGGGCTGTCCCACTAACCTAACCTACCTAATCTAAGTATTAGGTATGTTAGTTGAGTGAGACTACTGAGAATTACAAGCGTTTTACATATAGAACTGTCACTGATGTACTGTCAAAATGTTAATTATATTACATTTAGATGAATTGAAGCGGGAAAAAAGCGCCCAAAATTAAAATATTCTTTTTGCATAAAATTGGGCACATTGAAGTGGAATAAAATTATCTTGAAAAAGAGCTCTTAAATAACCCGTAAATTGTTAATATTTAAAGAAACCACTGGCAGATCAAGTCGAACTGATAAACGTCACCCTTTTTTTCGAAGTCGCTTAAAAATCATATTTATTTCAGTGCCATCACTCAGAGGGGATCTTTCAAAAGGTGCCAATTAATGTCACATAATTTTAATTTTCGTATCGTGTGAAATTAAGTTATGAATATTTTTTTTTATTAGGATTTTTTTTTGTAGAGCCAAATCCAATCATTAATTATTTAATTACAAAATTCGAACTTTATTAATTTTATTGTCTATCTTTAGCTTATGTTTTATTCATCTTAAATGTGTTTCCGTATTTTGCTTTGAATATAAACAATTTTATTAAGTGAAAAGTACAAAGTTCATAAATGTTGTTTCCATTTATTACATAATAATGACTTAATAAATTATTTGATATTGTATATTTTGATTAATTGTACTAAGTCGATTTGGTTAAGAGTCATTTTACAGACCATTAGAAAATTACATATAGTAAATATATTATCGCTAATTGCTGAATCAATAAAATGGTGCTATACAAAACGCATGATACCCAATTTATTGCTAATATACTGTGCAATTAAAAATCGATATAATTAAAATCTAAAAAAATAAGCCTAGCCATACTAAGCATAGCAACTTGAGCCAATACTAAATTTATTTGATTATTAATTTAAAATGTCTCACGTATTGTGATTAGATTAATTGGCTACCTATGTATAACAGAACAGGTGTTACAAATGATGATTATTTATAATGATTACTCAAATACAATACATACTTATATGTACACAAGTCCAATTATTGCCTTAATTGCCTCAATTATTGAGTCCAATATCAATTAGTCACTTTCTACTACCCTAGCTGGTCTGATGTATACTGAACGGCTAAAGTTTCTCTGTACCTTCGGAGTCTGCACACTTTCATAATGAAGAAGAATGCAAATTTAGTTGTTGTTGTTGTAACAGACAACGATTTCGAAATCACGAAAATTCAAATTCAGCTTGGGTGTTGTTGTTCTCGTCGACCGGCTCTAGGAAGACGGCAGCCTCCAGGGGATGCGTCCACAGTACAGAGGGATCCAAACTGGTAGGCCTTCTGGGGCACTTTTTGCATTCGCGTTTCCTGATGTAGGTGCCATCTTCTGGCAGCCCCTGATGATGCGCAAGGGTCGGTTTTTCAGAAGCCGCCATTGCGTGTCACTTATGAGTGGCGTCCAAATTGGGGCCGCATAGTTGATGATTGACCTGTGACCGAGGATTTTAGGTCTCTTCACAGGTCTGCTACAGAGAGCACGGTCCCGAATCCTTGATGCAGGTGGTAAAGAATGTTGCTTTAGACTTTTCGGGCGAGAGTATATGGCTTCTGCGGTTGAAGAATTGCTGAATGTGCACCAAGTACGCGTTGATCTCGCAGCACATCGCCGAGATGTTGTGTCCCGACGCCAGGATCATCCGCATAAGAGATGAGTTGTATGCCAGGAGGCGGCGCAGGGATCGACAGATAGAAATTGAAGAGGATGGGCAACAGCACACTCCCTGATTTACATTCCTATAAGGGGAACGTAGCTCAGTGGTTAGTGTGTTCGCCTTCTGATCTGTAGGTCGTGGTTCAATACCCGGCTGATGCATAACAAATTTAATTTCGAAAAGATTTTTCTTTCGAACGGTACCCACATGTCGGCAAGCAATTGGCAATTCTTCCGACAGTAACA
Organism: Megamerina dolium; assembly: GCA_963854835.1. NCBI lineage: Eukaryota > Metazoa > Arthropoda > Insecta > Diptera > Megamerinidae > Megamerina > Megamerina dolium. The sequence continues at coordinate 1,410,814 of OY978529.1, read as the reverse complement.
ACTTGCCATGAAAAAGCTTCTAAAAAGAACTCTGTGACAAAGCTCAGAAAAAGTGATGTCACAAGTGTTCTGCCGTTCGGAACCGGCTAAAATAAGTAGGTCCATTCTAAATTGGTCCAAAATTTAAGACGCACAACAGTAATGGAAGAGAAGCTCGGCCAATGAGCCCTTTGGGGCTTTAAGTGCCACATATTTTTTTTTTTTTTTTATAAGGGGAACGTCCTCCTCTGAACTCCACAATTCTTTTGAACTTAAGGGGGGATTAGGGTTAATTCGTGTAAAAAAAAGGCACATTTTTGTGATTTTTTTTCCGAAATAGTTAAAATCTATTTATTAAAACCAATGGTATGACATTTGAACAATATTGTGAAAAATTTTCATGGAGAAATATAAAAAAATACGGCAATGGCAGCAATTTTTCTGGAGCGTCTCGGAAAAAAGCTGAACTGCGGTGTCCCTTATAAATCGGTGCTAGATCATCTGAAATCAAAAAATCAAAATTATATCGTTAGAGAATTGCTTTGCCCAGGTAACGCTGGGGGGTTTTTCGAAATTTCAATTTTTCACTTTTTGGGAACACTTTGAAGGAAAAAACGCGAAAAAATCGGTTAATTTGTTATTGTAAAACGAAAAATATTAACTAAATTAAATATTAACTCTCTAGCGTTACCTCGTAAATTATGTACAGAAATAGTGTTCAAAATTTCAAAACGATTGAAGTTATGAGGGACACCGACTTTGAAAACGTGAGTTGTGGAAAAGCGCTTTAAAGTTTTGAACACTAACAAATTTGGGATGAAACGGTATAAATGACAGGTATAAAAATAGTTAAAACTTCGTCAATTTTGCTTCGATTGACTTGAAATTTAGATACAACATTCGTGAGATATTATGAATTTATTACAAAAAAACTTCGAAAAAATTTCGAAGTTTGTTAACCGTATTCCCCCCTTAAATTATTACTATAATTTTTTTGTACAGATGTTGCAACACTAGAAAATAATCGATGACATAAGATCTCAATTCATGTATATTTTCCAAATATTGTAAGTACGCACTAAAGAAGAGTGTGAATGAACTTATCAAATAAATCGTTTATTAAATTGTAAACTCTATATATATAGAATATATTAAAAATGATGATAATACATACTACTACAGAATATATTTAGAGTAAAATAGAAAAAAAAAGTATTAACTAATTTAATTTGAATACACATTCATATGTGATTTTCATAGTAAACTAATTCAGCAATTTTTAATCAAATTGCATATATACGAATAACGCAAAAGGTCACTCAATTTTGCTGATCTATAGTATTAATGCCGATCATGCTTGCATCATCATCTGTACTACTCGTCTATACTATAAAATAGGGAGATACTCTATGCATATGCATAATTTTATTTACATTTTAATATATACAACAGAGTTATTGCTTGCACAAACTTAAGATTAATTATTTCAAATATGTATTATGATCCGTCTTATCCCGAATGCTAGAAATGAATTTTACCTCCAACATATTTGAACATTTTCGCGTTGATCCGTTGATTTGTTTTTTTTTTTTTGCTTTTGCCTCTGATAGCAATAAAATTTGATAGAAATTCTAAACATATACATATGTATGTATACGTAGATCATACACAAATGATCATGATAATGATCTTGTCATGCTTTTAATTGATAATTACTTTGCTTTAAATCAAATATGAAGTATGTGCATACATATGTACATAGCACATGGAAGCTTTTTTTTTTAATTTATTAATCTTCTTGATCACCAAGATCTAATATTAGAGTTGCCAGATGCAAGAATTGTGAATGCTTGCAAAAAAAAAAATAAATAAATATGTGGCACTTAAAGTCCCAAAGGGCTCATTGGCCGAGCTTCTCTTCCATTACTGTTGTGCGTCTTAAATTTTGGACAATATTAGAAGGGACCTACTTATTTTAGCCGGTTCCGAACGGCAGAACACTTGTGACATCACTTTTTCTGAGCTTTGTCACAGAGTTCTTTAAGAAGCTTTTTCATGGCAAGTTGTTACTGTCGGAAGAATTGCCAATTGCTTGCCGACAGGTGGGTACCGTTTGAAAGAAAAATCTTATCGATATTAAATTTGTTATGCATCAGCCGGGGATTGAACCACGACCTACAGATCAGAAGGCGAACACACTAACCACTGAGCTACGGCACCCACGGAATGCTTGCAAAAGTCATATAAAATAATCTTGATTTTTGAATGTGCACATTTAAGGCAAGTTTAAGGTCTTAATTATTATTTAAACTGCAAAATTTTACTAACAGATATTTAATATTTTTTTGCTTTCAAACAAATTCCTTCATTTATGCTTATTTTATTTATTCATCGATAATGTATTTTATATCAACAATCACTTACAAATTATTGATAATGTTTCATTACATTTGATCGCTCTAGTTGGTTATGGAAACGTAATTTCATCTCATCTGGTAATGAAAGTTTATTTTGGAAACATAGCTTTTGAGGGTTATCAATCGATTTGGTGCTAATTAAATTCAACTATTACTACTACTACTTCAGTACAACTTATACTATTAATTACTCGTACTACAATACATTCATCGGCACATATCATATGTATGTATATACGATTATTTATATAATATTAGTATTGATATATTATAATTGTCAGTTGCCATTACTATCGCTTGCTTCATCACTATATGATCAGAGTGAAATCATATTGATACAACATACAACGAACATATGCATAAGTATATGTGATAATGTATGAATTAAAAAAAAAAAAAAAACTATAATCTCATCTCATTAGGCATTTTTTAAAGGAAATGAAAATAAAAAAATTATTTTTCTAAAGAATTTAATTTAATTCGACTATTCATGATCATTTCGATAATTACAAATACTAATACTCTTATAACAAACAAAAAATTGATAGTGTTCTACCATATGTGACATATATTTTATTACCTTATATATAAATAATATACATATATATAATACATATTTACATAAAGTTCCAATCTATTGAAATGGCACATATTTTGTCAAATTTTTTGCAGACACCGCATACTTTTGAACTTTTGTAAGCGCACGTATTATGTCACATATGACACCACAGCGCAGCGTTAATTTTTACATCAGCGTATAGTTGTTTTTTTTTTTTTTGGAAGACCCTGTGGGGAAACAAATAACTGTATTATATAAACACGATAATGATGATCATCATCATAAAATATACAATATTTAGATGATTTGCAAGTTCTCAAGAAGTTATTTGTCAAAATTTCAATTTTGTAGAATAAAAATAAGTATTTATTTTAATTTTTTTTTTTTTTTTTTTTTTTTATTTATTTATTTATTTTTTTTTTGATACTATGAATTTATTGAATCTTTCTACTATTCCGAGAAACTAACAATAAGTATTCAAATCTTACAAACTAATTTAAAATTATGTGATATTCCCTATGTTCCATCACAATTTGTTGAGTCGCGAGGTTTAGCAATTTCACAGCGTATTCAATATGTATTTTCTTTTTAATCGTCAATATGCCCATGCTCAGCAATAATTGCCTAGCAATTATTGTTGTTTAATTTTTGAATATAACTTCTGCAGGATTTTGCAACATCCTCAGAAATTGTTGGTGCAATCAAATCTCGATGGATGTTAACGTTCCTCATATACTAAGGCGCATTTACAATAATTCACAGGCACTTGGATTGTATTCGCTGCAATTTTTCTATATTTAAGGGATATGCGATTCCCCATAACTGAATACCATAAGTCCAGTTCGAGTTCGAGATTCAACTTTGAGTTCTTGTGTAGCAGCGACCATAACTGATTAATTTTTAGCTTGATCTGAGTTTTCTTTACCTCTGTGTAATTCTTCCAGGTCAGTATTCTGTCGAGGTGAATACCCAAGTACTTTGTTGAGCAACATTGTGGAACTGATAGGCCATTTATTTTAAGTGGGGGACATACATATATCTAGCCTTAGTGTGAAGGTTACATGTACGCTCTTTGATTCATTGACTTTTATACGCCATTTTGCTAGCCAGATTTCGAGAGGTGAGTCTGCAGGAATTTAGTAGCTTCTATGGGGTTAAAGCGAGAGCATAATATTGCCGTATCATCAGCAAAGGTCGATATGAAGATATATTATATATAGTTATTGTTGGGCATATCTGAAATGTATATAAGTATGAAGAAAAAAAAAGTGACATCGCATTTCGGAAAAAGAAACTACCAATGATTCTTAGCGACAGTTTTTCAGTACGAATTTAACTCTATTTGTCATTTAAACTAAGTGTAAACCCGATTTGCAGTTTTTCAACTTCTACGTAGTTTAAACTAAACATTTAAACGGCCCATCTAGCTGAGTTGAACTATGTTTAACCTATGAGTTATTGAGCTGTCTGTTTTTGCTCTCCAGCACATCTTTTATTGCTGCGGTTTAAACTTATACTGTAAAACTGGCTTAGTATACTAGATATATTATATACTATGTATACTATATTTGCCTTAGAAACAATGGATTTAAAATCAATTTTGATCCATCGCATTTTTACAACCAAGTTTTGCCTAAACATATTGGCATTTGCCATCGTATTGCAGAAATAAAAAATACTAATGCTTCTTAGTATATTTGCCCTAGGGGCAATGAGTCTTAAATTCATTTCGATCCTAATAATCATATGTATTACTAATTGTTTAATTTCTTGTTTGATGGAGAAACTTATTTGCCAAAATGCGGACCGAGTGAATCCATTTTAGATCTATGACTTCGTTGGCGAATATTTATATTTTTTATTTTTCTATATGTGAATCTTGTGAATCGCCTAATTATTGTATATATTTTAAAAGTAAAAAGATCAAATTTTGATATAAAACAACAACTTTTTTGGGTATGTGTTAGAAAAATTCTATTGAAAACCATGAAATATGCACGTATTTCAGACAAAATGTGATTAACAATCAATGATGCAATTACATCTTTACTTTAAAAATGCTTCTTATGTATTATTTTTTCCCCACAATAGTACCACAATAGTACTTGCATGACTGTACCCCACCTACTTACAACATATAGTATTGCCGCTAGGGCAAGCGACATTCTGTGCGGTAACCTCTCGGTGTAACTTCGTTGTCATCGCTGTCAACGCAGTTTGTTTGCTGCATGAAAATCATTTTAGCTGATGCAATTCTCATTTTAAATTTCATTCGGGGGTTTTTTAAATCAACTGCATACTACATATCACAACATGTTTGCCGGTATGTCGTACGTCGTACATACACATACGAGTACCTGTTGTACTCGTACCGCATAGTTATCAATGAGTAGTGTAGAATTTCTTTGATATTACGTACAAACTGCTGCTGCAGTCTTCTGGTTGGTTGTGATCGCGTGCGCGAGAAAGATTTTGTTTTTGTATTTTTTGCCTTGCTTTGATTTTCATTCTTCAAACATACAGATTACCTATATACCTATAGTACTTTACAATAAAAAGTGTTGAATGATCAAATTGTCACTTCATTCATATTGTAGACGTTGTGTGCATTGCTCATGTTAGAGTATGCTTGTAATTCAAATTGGAAGGTTTTTAATTGAGTGGCGCTAAAAATCTAAAATTAATTAAAGTGAACAAAAAAAAAAGTATATTTCAATAAATTAAGCAACGTCATTTGTGATATTTAACTACGAGTATCTATATGCAAGTCATTGAATGTATTTGTGAAATATTTATGTGCGGTGTATTAAGTAAATAATTTTGATTAATTCAAACATTAAAAAAAAAAATATTAATGAAAAGTAAGTTACTATATGGATTTTCATTTACGATTTTTAATAATATATTTCATTTTTTCTAACACGAGTTAAGAAAAATATATGTATAAAAAAACGAAACCTTTTCTCGAGTATTTGAGTCTACAATTGTATTCGAGACTTAATTTAAAAAATAATCATTTTCTTCTTAGTTCGATATAGCATTTTGTATTCTACTGTACTGAAAAAAAGTCCAACTAAAACGAAATATGGCATCGATCTCATGATTGGAATTTAAAACCAATTTTATCATCAGTCTAACCAATTTCATATAAAAAAAATTAAAAATTTAATTTAATTTAATTTAAAATTTAAAAATTAAAAATTTGCACTCTCGATTGCATGTTTAGTAACCGTTTTAACTAAACGGCTGATTGCTGTTTTATTAGGTCTGCTCACTTACATTACTATCACTATCAATTTCTGTCATCTGTCACTCTCGATATGAGAAAATCTGCAAGAAGTACGTGAACTGAAAACTATCAGAAACTTGTAAATTGACGTAATTGACAGCTGGATTTATTTGTACGCCAACGCTTTTCATTTTGAAAACTGTTAACAAATACTGAAAGTTTTTTGTAAGCGAACACACCTAATATTTTGTAAAATGGATCGAGAAAAATTCACAATAGAAAATTATCAGCAGTTTTGCCATCGAAAATTTCCCTAATCCTCTTTTATTTTGAGAATTAACTCATTGAGTTAATGCGGATTAGCTGCAGTTAATGCCTGAGTTAATTCGAATTAACTCAGTAATCCGGAATTAGGCTGCCGTCTGTCTAGGCTATTTAGCCTGTATTAATTATATTCAAGTGCTCCGTCTGTTCAACAGTTTTTATACAACGGAACGACGTATTCTATGGGGCAAGGCAATTCAATTGCAATTGCGTTCGGAAGAAATACTGGCGCTCAATGCTTTGAATTAGAGACAACAATAAGAGTATGAATAGTTATAACAAAATGAAATTTAAAAATTAATATTAAAGTACAATGTTTTTACAAATTCACTCCACGACGGTGAATTCGATTTTAATATCATTACTCATTCTCCCTTTTTCAAATTTGATATTTTTCGGAAAAAATACAATAATGGCTCGCTAAGTAGCGCGTAGCTTTTGTGTGTGAGCGTCAAAATATCCTATATTTTGAATTTAGTACTTTAGTATTTAGTATTACATTATTTTTACATTTTTATTTCATGCGCCAATACGGTATTGCCAACGGCGGTTATCATTCAGCATATTTTTTGCCCTCATTATTTCACGCAAAAGTGTTTGCAATAGTCGGAAGTGATTACACATTTTTTATTGTCATGTATTATGCTCGTTGATAGTATAACATGTACTTTCTAAGTTTTTTTTTTTCTATTACTATCTGTATTAATTATAAATAATTGTACTGAAATAAATTTTAGTATCTTCGAAATTCTTTTTATATGTCGTAAAAAGTCTAAAATTGCCAGAGTGGGAGAAATTGGGTCAGTCACTGACAATGTCATTGAACTGCTACGTATTTATAAATTAGAATTTTGATTAAATATGTATATTTAAAATTCACTATACGCATATTTCATACTAAAAATTTTACAGCCTATAGGCCCTTCAAATTTTCAAAGATTTGATATGTTATCGAAATTTTATTAAATTTTATTTCTATCCACTGTACTTGATGATGTTATGGCATGGGTATTCTGAGTACAACTGTACATAAATGTTTAAAATGTTTAAAAAATTCTATGATTTCCATTTCAATAATTATTTCATCATACAATTTATATGCGAGCATACAGCAATGCTTTTCTCTCTTACTCGCATTATAACGTTTAGCATCATTTACTATAAGACGCAAGAGAAAGAACGCAAGCAAAAAGAAAAGTAATTACAAAACAAGAGAGAGAAAAAAATGTTATTATGTACTCGTACTAAAAGGTCGATGCTACAGCAACAACAAATGCAATTTTATGTTATAAATATGTTTTTTTTTTCTTTTACATAAAAAATTTGCGATTAATTTATGAAATTAAAATTTTGTTTTTATATTCATTTTAGAGAGACACGTTTTTAATTTAATGCTACGATATTAGTGTGCTGAACAAAAGTGAAAAAGAAAGAGAGAAAATAAATAAACAATATTGCAATAATGTTTCGCATTGTTTGACTAAACTAAAGAGATTACATTCACAAATCCTATGAATTTTAAACAACAAGAACAACAACGGACTACAGTGGAATTGTTAATGTTACCCAAGAGATAGCCAAGTGCAAAATATAAATTAACTGTAATTAAAGAGAGTGCAAAAAAAAAAAGAATTTTCTAGAAATTAATTTGTGTTATCCACAGAAAAACAAAAGTTTTAAGTAGAACTAAACCAAAGAAAGCTATACAAAAGAAAAGGTTGGCAAAATATAAAATATGGCTAAATATAATATAGCATTGATATTATTTGCCATTTTGGCCTTTGAAAATAACAGTATATATGTTCGATCGCATCCTAGTTCAGTTGATCCGTCGAGACATCAGCTGGAACATCCTCATTCTCATCATCCCCATTACCGACACAACGATCATAGTCAGCAAATTCAACAACAACAACAGCAACACAATCAACATCATTCATCAGCACATCATTATCATAGGGATCAACAATCACAACCAGCCCCACCTCCACTACCACCACCACTACCGCCATCAGTATCGCAATTACTTACGCTCGAACAAGAAGAGAATATTGATTCAGATACAGCTGCAGCTGCTGCAGCTATGCAACGTTATCTACATTTGCAACGTCATATGGAAAGACAACGTGAACATTTGGCACATCATCAGGAACATTATCATCATCAGCAGAATCATAGCATAATACCACCGAATACCAAACAAAATCATACAACTCAATTGGCAACGCCAACACATCTAAAACAAATGCCACGTGTATGGCAACATTTACAAAATGTCTATAATGATGACAGTGCTGCTGATGCTGATGCGGATGAGGAGGAGGAGGTGGAGCATGTGGATGCGGAGGAGGAACGTATGTATGCTGACAGTCCGATAATAGATAGTGGTGACTTACTTAAAGATGCTAATGAGAATTTACAATCACATATACCACCCCCAGTGTATGAAGAACAACCAGAAGATATTATAAGAAATCATCAAGAATCTGAATCTTTGGAATTTAATATAAATAATGCACTCGAGTCTAATGAAGAATCTTACCAAAGGAATGACAATAATAATAATAATAATAGTAATAGTAATAGGGATAGTAGTATTATTAGTGATAATCGTCAACATAGCAGTAGCAGCAGTAGTAGTAATATACCACCAACGGGTTGCCCTAAATGTGAGTCATCTCGCAGTGTCGCACATGTAACCGAGGAGGAGCTAACACGTTTACGCATTGAATTTGTTAAACAACAAATTCTGGAGAAATTACGCTTAAAAGAACGACCCAATGTTTCAGCGGTTGGTCTGCCAAAACCCATATACGATGGTGCTACTATTGAACCCGAAGATGACGAGTCTAAAAGTAAGGAATTAGATGATTATTATGCGCGAACGAGCAAAAAGTTCATATTTTTGAAAAGAGGTGAGTACTATTTAATCTTAATCAGTTCTTGTTGTTAGACGAACTAAAATCAGAATATGCTCAAACCAATTTTTGTTTGTATTATAGACAATTTATGACTTTCACTTGCCTCTTTTGCTTTATATCTCTATAAAGCATCACCATAAACTCTTTTACACAAATTTAAAAAATGTATCTAAAAAATATACTTCCTTAATTCTTCAAAATAATTAATTAAAATCAACAATAAAAATAATAAAATGGTATAGATAAGTGATGCTTTAGCATAGTATAATTAATAGAGTACGGCACTCCCAGAGAGCAATTTTTTTAAAATCTCTCAAAGTGAAAGATTCGAAAATACTTCGACGCATGATTAGAGGTTGGCCTTATGATCTGTAGGTCGTGGGTTCAATCCCCGGCTGAAGCACAACCTTAATATTGAAAAATATTTTTCTTTCGAACGATACCCAACTGTCGGATATTCTTTCGCAGTAAAAATTTGCCATGAAAGAGCTGCTAAAAAACCTCTGTGAAAGAGTGATGTCACAATAGTTCGGGTTACGGGTTCGGAAGCGGCTAATATAAGTAGGTCCCTTCTAATACTGTCCAAAACTTAAGACACACATTTTTTATTTTATTTAATTAATAATAATTTTTTTTTTGTTTGTTAACCTCCTGGTTGTGTATTTGGGTCAAACATCTCAAATCAACTTGCAAATATTTTTTAATTCTTACAATAATTAAAATAATCAAAAAATGTTTCAAGTGTTTTTATATATTTAAAAAAAAATGACAAGAGAACATATATGTACGATTGCCGTACTTTCTTAATTATATTATGATTTTATAACATTATGAAATGTGTTATAAAAATACTGGTACCTATAAAATTATATAATAATAATACAACAAGCCGATGGCCACACTATTCGATATAACATTTCTAATGAAACAGCTGATTTGATAATGACAGCAGTAATAACTTTTAAAACGGTTTGAAATAATGTTCATATGTGTGCTTTAAATGAAACCGATTTTAGTCAAACTGAAATGAAGTGCCGATTAAACAAAATGAAGCATTGGTGCTCAATTGTAAATACAACCTTCCGCGTACATAATATGCATTATAGCTAAAATAATTACATAATTTATATTTTATTTCATTTTTATTTTCCATCATTAACAGAAACACGCGAATGTCAACGTTTGGGTTCAAATTCATCAATGTGCTTCTCTTTTAAAATTGACGATGCCGATGCTGATGGTTTCGATGTTAATAATGCTGTCTTATGGATATTCAAAAATAAACAACAACAGCATAGACGACGTAATGCAAAATCGTCAACAATATTGGAGAAAGAAACGATTGTAGTCTCTGAATTGCAGCAACAATTGGATACCAAATATTTGCCACTGGTTAAAACAATTGCCATACAAACAGTGGATGTGCAAGGTATACAAGGTACTTACAAGATTTACTAATTTCAATTTTTGTGCCTTAAATAGTAGATTAAGGTGGATAATTTTGTCACATATATTGAATTTTAATGTTAATTTTATTTTTGGAAAAGAAGTATTGGATATTTTTGTATATACTGGAGGTTTTTAATGCTTTTTCATTTTATTCAGTAACCAACTAACCAAATGGATAACCATTAATTGAAAGTAAAATGCACAATACTCATACGTCTAGAACATATAGTACATATTTGGTACAACATATGTACGAGTATGTAGGTGTTTTGAGTTTTTTCCATAGAAATTGATGTTTGCAATAATAAATAAAAATCACACGCAAAATCAACAACAAACTGAAAATAAGTAAATAAATAAATTATATTTGAAGTATAGAATAGCACATGTATTCGTGTGTGCAATTAAAATCTTCATTTCTTTTTTACCTAATTTATACAAGTAAACAATATTCTTGGGGTTGACAATGAGATTAATCAACGAAACAATTATATATTAACAGTAAAAACAAGAGAGAACAAGAAAATACTCTTAGTTTAACAACAATATCCGGACGGTATCTGTGTACTATATGTATGTATGTATAGAGTACGTACTATATGTACATACTCGTATACGAGATTGGACTTTCACCGATTAGAGAAGATTGACCTCAAACTGCCATGATACAATAATTATTACCAATATATGTATATGTATCATACATTCTTATGTATATATATATATATATATATATATATATATATATATATATATATATATATATACATATATATATATATATATATATGTATATATATATATATATATATATATATATATATATATATATATATGTATATATATATTATATAAGAGAATTTATATTTATTTTTTTAATACACATATTTGCAATGATTATTTTTGTGTGTGTATATACATACGATTGACAACAGTATTTATTAAAATAAAATTAAAGCAGATGCAAAAAATTGTATTCCTATTAAAATCAAGTAATAAATCATAAACACTAGATTTATGTATAATTGCGGATTTTATTCTTGAGCATTTTCGCTTAGATTAACTAAGGTTAGGGGTCTTCCAATCTCACTCTCTGTTTGACTCTCTCGGAAGTGGGAGTAGTGACTCACTTAGCGATGATATTGGTAATAGCGAAATTTCTCTTATAAGCGCATTGCATTTCCAACGAAATAAACGTTAATTTGAAAGTCTCATCGTAAAATTTCATATATGAACGATTTCCTATCTGTTTTTGAGAGTTACACAGCATAGAAGCTACACGACATAATTTAGTTAAGACACAAACCACATCACGCACTATTTTGAACCATTCAGAATTTGTCAAAATACTAACGAAAGAAATTAACGTATATTTCAAACCTAGAATTTCCAAAGCATAAATAATTTAGATTTCAGAATATTGCTCACAGTGCAGCTAAAGGAAATAGGCAATAAATACTGACAGAATCTACTCGATTACCCACTGAGTACTTGCATAAAAGCATAGAGTAAAAAAATTATGCTAATAAAAAAAAGCTACAAAAAAAAAAAAAAACAATACAGGACCAACTTAAAAGAAACTACTAAAACTTAATCACAAATTTTTTTTTTTCCTAAAAAATAAAATAAATGTAAGCCCCGAAGGGCTCTTTCTCCTCCAGCACTATTGTTAAGTTTTTTGGAAAGTATTAAAAAGGACCTACTTATATTAGCCTGTTCCGAACGGCAGAGCTCTTATGATTCCACTTTTTCTAGGCTTTGCCACAGAGCTCTTTTAGAAGCTTTTTCATGGCAAATTGTTACTGCCGAAAGTAACATTTTATTTATTAATTTTTCCCCGAACAAAATGATCCCGATCTTTAACGCTTAGGGGAATCCATTAGAAAATAGAGGAAAATATCCCAGAAGTCGCTAGGATATTCAAAGAGGGGCAGAACTCACTAGTTATCTTCACTTCTTAGAGAGGTTCCCGAACAAAATTAAGTTAAAAGCATCCGAAATTCAAGAATTGCCGCTATCATTGTACAGGGTGGTCGCCTATATACTTATCCTCTATTTCCCTAAAAATAATATGTCCCATATAAAAATTATTTAATACTGATATTGATAGAAAAATTCCAAGTTTTTGATTTTATAATACTAATCATTTTTCTTTTTTCTTTTAACTCTATTCCCTCACAGATGAATGGATGAAAATCGATATTGAATGGCCGATAAAGCGTTGGTTTGGCAATCACGATTTAAGTCATCTCATACAGATATCATGTCAATCATGTGATATGAATACAATTGCCGAAATGATATCGGTCGATAAGGATTATAGACCATTCATAATGGTCGATACACAAAATCGTCGACGTGCATCACGTAAGAAGCGCGGCATTAATTGTGCCGATGGTGTGACCGAATGCTGTCGTGAAAAATTGTACATATCATTCGATGAAATAGGTTGGGGTGATTGGATAATACAGCCGCGTGGTTATGATGCATACTTTTGTCGTGGCGCTTGTGCTAGTATAGCGAGCGTATCACAATCTGCCTCATATCATAGTACATTTTTACAGGTAAGCACCTAATTATCATTGAGAATCATTGAGAATATTCAATTAAATTACTTTATTTCTTTCTATTCGATTGCAGAAAGTTTTATCACATCGTCGTAGTCGTGGTGATAAATCACTCGAGCTAATACCATGCTGTACAGCAAAACAGTATTCTTCATTGCAATTAGTTTTTATGGAAAGTAATAGTACGGCGACACAGAAGACATTTCCCAATATGGTTGTTGAATCATGCGGTTGCAGATAGTTGAATAGTTACACAAAATAGCAACAAAAATATAACAAAAATCTAAAAATGCTGCCAAGAAATACAAATTACATTTTAGTACATATCTACTTATACAATACCTACATTACATATAGTGCAAATATTGTCTCAAATCAAGCAACACTAATTTAATAATTTTTACAGTCTCATATAATTCACAAACTCCTCCTACACTCTACATATGTATGCATTCATGTACACACTCATTTGATCACTCATATTCACTCATTTACAGTGCTTCCAATGTCTTTTGCAATAGCTACATTTTTGTTATCATTTTTTTAATATATTTTATCATACTTTTTTTTATGTATAAATATTTATTTGTTCTATTGTATGGTGTCTAAGTACTTAAGTTCTCAAAGAGATACATTATTTAATATACATACATACATGTATGCTTGTAGTTTTTAACTTAAGCCTAATTAGTGATATGAATTATTTGCTCGTAAGTACTCCATCACCACATACTCATACAACTAGTTAATAATATGTATGTATATCATTGTGTATAAAGTGTATACATTATCCTGCAAAAGTATTCCAACAATCATGATCAAGTTGAGACTTGCATCTTATGCAGTGTAGTGTACACATATAGTGTATAAAAAAATAAGTATTGTAATAACATGCATACATAAGAACAAGTTTTATTGTTTCGTATTACTTCGTATGCTATGTGGATGGTGTTAGTAAATACATACATATGTACTTATGGTATGTATATTGAAAAATGTATTGTAAAAAATTAGTGCAATTTTATTTGTTTATTTATAAAATAGCTATACCTTTGTATGTACCATAAGGTATTGAAGAAGATCATTTAGTTGAATAGCAACAAATAACATATTTTTATCATAAGTATATTAACAATAATTATGTAAGGTATCTTTTTTTTTTTATATATATAATGATCTGATAAAATATTCAATACATACATATTGGTATAACTATAACGTAAATAGATGAGTTTTTTAATTTTGTTTAATTTTAATTTGTTTTTTTTTTCAAAAATAATTTTTTATTTATAAATATAAATGGAGTAAATTAAAATTAAATAATTATAATATTTAGAAATATAAGTACTCACCTATTATACTAGTATATGTAAGTTTATGCAGAAATTGGGCCTAATTTCTCTAATAACTACTTCAATAATAATGACGATAATATGCATATTTATAAATACCTACCAACTTTTTTATTATTTGTAATAAAAAAACACAACTGAAATAATTGAAATTCGTTCTTTTAATCACTAAATTATAAATACTCATAATACTGATGTTCTAACTAGTAATATGAAATGCTTTATGGAATGCTGACAACCAACCACTTCTCGGATAAAATTTTGATATGCATTTTGCCCCTATTTTTGAGGTTTCCTAGATGAAAAATATAATGATAATATAATGAGGAGATAATTTTAATGGAGGTCGGGATTAAATTTCACTCCTCTAGAAGAAACAATTGTGTTAGCCGTACAGGAAGGAAATATCGGGGTATAAATTTTATCAAAAAATGGAAACCAGTCAGTCGTATATTTATTTTACTTTACGGACACCCTGGGAATGGTGCAAACGAATTATATGAACGCATCAATTTCGTAGGAAAGTCGCCCTAAGGTTAAATACAAGGGCGGTCCCAGAACTACCCGACCTGACATATAGATGGCGGCAGTAGTTTGAAAAAAATTACTTTGCTGAAAAGTGGCAACCTTATAGAACATATGTTTTAAATTTCAAGGCGCCGTGTTGTTTAGTATTTTTTTTTTTTTTTTGAGCCATCGAAAGTTAACGATCTCATTGAAATTTGTAAACATGGAAAGCATTGGTCACCGTTTTGTAATTCAATACTTTCATTTGAAAGGTCTCAGTCCAACGAATATTAAAGCCAAATTAGATTCTACTCTGGGGGAGTCTGCTGCTTCGTTTGCGACCATAAAATATTGGGTGGCAGAGTTTAAACGAGGTCGTATGAGTTGCCAAGACGAACACTGTAGAGGTCGACCAATTGAGGTGGCCACGCCATAAACGGTTAAAAAAATCCACAAAATGGTATTGGATGATTGCCGGCTGAAGGTGCGTGAGCTAGGTGAAATTATTGACTGAAAATTTGAAGATGAAAAGCTGTGTGCAAGATGGGTGTCGCGTTTGCTCACAATACCAGGTGTACAAGCTTAAATCCGCTGTTTTTCGGTAAAAAAAAACACTTTTTTTTTCATAGAAAGGCAAAAATTAAGTTATTCAAAGTATTTGCCCTCACTAGCTATACATTTTTCTCATCTTGGCAATTTGTGTATACCATGCCAAAAGAATTCCTCATTTTTCGAGGCAAACCACTCGTCAAGCCATTTTCCGACGTCTTCATACGAATACGAAGTGCTGTTCGGCGAGCGTGTGACCCATCGACGAAAACAGGTGATAGACAGAAGGGGCCAGGTCTGGTGAATAAGCGGGATGAAGAAGCACCTCCCAATTGAGTGTGTCCAAGTAGTTTTGACGTGTGCGATAGGGCGTTGTCGTGGAGAAAAATCAGCTTCTCATGTCTTTGTTCATAATCAGGCCTTTTTTCACCCAAAGCACGGCACAATTTCACTAGTTGTTGGTGGTAGCGGTGAGCATTGACAGTTTCACCAGGCTTCAACAGCTCATAGTAGATGACACCCTGCTGATCCCACCAAACGCACAGCATCGTCTTGCGTCCAAAACGATTTGGTCTTGGAGAAGAAGTTGCTGGTTGGCCGGGATCGACCCACAATTTTTTTCGTTTAGGATTCTCAAAGTATATCCATTTTTCATCGCAAGTCACCACAAGATGCAGGAACGACTTTCTTTTTTGTCTAGCAAGCAAGATTTCGCATGTGTTTTGGCGTCGCTCCATCTGCCAATCGTTCAATTCACGGGGTACCCATTTTCCAAATTTTTGAACCTTCCCCATGGCTCGTAAACGTATGGAAATGGCTTGTTGAGTAACACCTAACTGTTCGGCAAGCATTTTTTGCGATTGGATGTCGTCCTCAACCAAAAGATGCTGCAAGTGGTTTCCGATAGCGCACTGTCTGCACAAGTATTCGATGCGACTCAGCAGCAGATTTCTTCAAATTGAAGCAAAAAAGTAGACCTTCCCGCATATGCTCTTTTTCTGGCACAATGAAAAATATATTTTCTTGTATGAAATCACTGATGATGTTTACTAATTGATGTAAACAGGTGTCCAACTTATAAAAAAAAAAAAAGGATGCACAGTCGATAATAGCTCAATATGCTTGTTAAGCTTGTACACCTGGTATAACAAAATCAACGTCGTGAAGATGTTTCTATAGAGTGTTTGGCGATGTTTCACAGTAATGAAGCCGAGTCGATTTGAGTCGATTCGTAACCATGGATGTGACATGGATCCACCACTTCACACCTGACACAAAGCAGCAGTTAAAACAGTGGACTGAAAGGGGAGAATCGTGTCCAAAGAAGGCGAAGACAGTTCCATCTGCAGGCAAGGTTATGGCGTCTGTTTTTTGGGATGCACGTGGGATAACTTTTATTGATTATCTTCAAAAATTTGTTACAGCGTTTAAGTGATGAAATTAAAGAAAAAAGGCCACATTTCATCAAGACAATGCACCGGTTCACACATCCGCTATTGCGATGGTCAAAATCAATGAGTTAAAGCTCGAATTGCTTCAGAACGCACCTTATTCGTCAGATTTATTTCCTTCGGCTTATTTTCTATTTCCAAATTTGAAAAAATGGCTTGGTGGTAGAAGATTTGCAAACAATAAAGAGGTGGAGTCTGCGGTAGATGGCTATTTTAATGAGCTACACAGTTCATACTATAAACTGGGTATCAAAGCTATAGAATATCGCTGGGAAAAGTGTATAAAGCTGAAAGGAGATTATGTTGAGAAATAAAGAAACATTTTCCCAAATTTGTTGTGTTTTCTTCGTTGCGTAGTTCTGGGACCACCCTCGTAAGTTAACTAAGGACTAAGGATAAACAGCGTCAATGATAGTGATTTCGATCTTTAATGAAACACATGGACCAGTCAGTCCCAATTTTATTACTGTATTACTTTTTTTTAAATTTTATTAATTTCATTTCATCTCCGACTCTTTTCATCATCAGCATTATCATCATTATTCTCATAATTATCATCATCAACTTAACTTTAATAATATATACGTTACAGTTGTTTTTCGTTTTCTTTTTTTCTTTCATAATTATTATTTATGTATGTATATATAATAATTATAATTATATATATCATAATAATTAGTATTAATTAGCAAGTAATGAATTTTAATTTTTTTTCATATATATAGTATATATACTTACATATACACTATGTATATAGTATATTTTATAAATACAATATATATAGATTTTCTGTTTAGCTTAATATTTAAATTTCAAATTATTATTATTGTAATATTATTATTATTATAATTATTATTACTATTATTATATTATTATTATCAATTTATTTAAAATATTATTTTTTTTATGTGCTTTCATTATATGTTCCATATAATATTTAATTAAAAACTATAATAATAGTTGAAATTATTTTTGTGGAATCAGTTTTTATGTAAAAATTTCATCTAATCTATAAAGAGCTTGGGCAAATGGGAGACTTTGAACTATCGAATTTGAAGTAATATGAAATCAATCAATTTTAGAATTATGAAATATCCTGGCATATGCGAGTTCATTATTCGCCAATTTATTTAGGGCACACCAAAAAAAAAAAAAAAAAAAAATAGAAAAAGAAGAAAAAGAAAACGCCACAACTTTCATTGTCTTTTACAACATACAAGAAAGTATAGAAGTACTATACAATTAACGGAGACTTGCGAAAAAAAAAATGATATTACCCGTACCATGGCCCACTGGCTCAAGCTCATAAATCATTTGTATTTTTAAACGAGAGTGACTGTGTATGTATGTAAATGAATCGATTGCATATAAAATAGACTTGTCCAAAAAAAATATATGCAGTTTTCATAATATAACCTTTTCAATGCGTTCAAAGATTTCTGAAAGCTCTTTGCAATAATACAAAACAATGTTTAAAATTACCTTTTCAGTGATATTCAATTAAAGAACTGAGATCTGAGCAAAATGGAGCAAAAAAATTCTTTGCTAGCGCTAATTCGATCTCAGAGGGACTGTTGAAGGGCATGTTGAATACATTTTTTGTAGTGTGAATATACGAAATTTGTTAAAAATTACTATAAATTGAGTTCAATCAGTCTAATTCGTCTGCAACTATATTTCCATTGATTCCACGATACTCAAAACTAAAGTCTAGCAGGCTCTGTAGTGCGTTAAAGCACGCTGCTACACATTTAGATGAAAAACTCCAAAGAAAAATAGCCTTAATGGTAGTTTGAATTTCCAAGACTCCGTTCTTTAGATTTTTGTTAAGAATTATTTTTGCACAAGCTACATTTGCAACGACTCTGCTACAAAAAGACTACTCGATTCGGTCGAGTTCATCTGACTTCAATAATTTTTTGTTTTTCTTTTAAGTTGAATAGGAAATATTTCAGCTTGAATTGAAAATTAATTTATTGCCCTATTGTTTTAACAATAATAGAGGTGCAGCCCACTAAACACTTACAGGTTCATTTTATTTCATCTTAAATTGATTTCAATGCAATTTTAATCCGTATTTAGATCCGTAACTTCGGAATAAGGATTGGCTCTGAAGATTGAGATAGTAGAGCTTGATTGGGAAGTAATAACATGGTTTATGTACTCGTTCTGGGTAGAGATAGAGATTTTCGGATCTTGTTCCCCGGATAGTTAGCTTACGTAGCCAATTGTGAAATTTTCTTGCTAAAATTTTTAAGGTTTTATCCGCAAGGTATATATTCCTTTTAAATTATAACGATTATCAATTAACAATCAATTCAGAACTGGCACGGATTTGGGGAATCCGACTGTCTAATTAAAACAAAGCATTGTGATGGCCCTAGCGGGTGTTGACGCAATGTGATTTCTGCCCAGTGCTCTGAATGACAAACTTCTGAAGAAATTGAATTATTTAAAGCTTTCACCCAAAGTGGGTGAAAGCTAATTGCAAAAATCTCAAAAATTTGAAAGAAATCATATAAATACATAGAACGTCTTGTAGTGTAAAATTTTGTGAATAACTTTTTTGTAGACATTTTTCTTTAAGAAACGTCACAAATTTGATGAAATTTTGCATTTTCACAAAGAACACATTGAAAATGCAATATTTTGAAAATTTGAACATCTCTAATGTAAAATGTTTGTGGGTTTAAGTGTGTAGAAAATTGATCTATATGTATTGGAGTGTGTCTTGATTTTGTTTTTTCTTTATTATGGAATTATATATGTACGAGTATATGCCATGATCATAGTTTATAATACATTTGAGAGTTTTGATGATTTTTTTAAAAGTATTTTATTTTTTGTAATAATTCAATATTTATAACATTTCATTAATAAACTGATAAACTGATGTTATCAACTAGTTTTGCTATTGTTGTGTTGTGTTGTTGCTAATTTATACATATTTCGTCACATTAGTAGTTATATGAGTACAATGAAATTGAATATGGTACATATGTGTGTATGTATGCATGCATGTATGTATGTAGTAGTAATAGTAATAGTTAGTAAATATGTTGGTATGTCATATGTAGTATAGAGTGTTATGAAAATTTTATGAAAAAAATTGTATACTTGTAGTAAATTGAAAATATGTGAAAAACATTTTTCTCAAAATTCTCATTCAAGTGAATCGTAGTACTTGGATATTTTGATGGATTTAAGAAATTCATTATTCTTTATTTCGATAATATTTTATTATTATTTATTTTTATTTTATTATATTTTTTTGTTTGATAAATATTAACAAAATAAAATATTTTTTTCTTTTGAATTGTATTCTTTTTATTGTATATATTGTATTTTACATTAATTATAATAAAAATAATCATTCTTTATTATATTATTTTTTATTTTTTATTTTTTTTCGTTCTGCAGAGTTCGTTAGAAAAATTCTTTGCCATTCTGTTCATTCATTCATACATTCAATTTTTAGTTCAATGAAATTATTGATTTTTTTTTTTTTGTGATTTTAAAAAAGAAAAATAATATTGAAAAAATAATAATCATAATTTCAGTTATATGATACTAATTTCATAGTATTTTTCTACACGGATTGATAAGTCTGTAGGGGATGGCACACAAATGGCTACATTTGTGTGCCATCATTTGATTAAGGAATTTTTTCTCCATAGCCAAAACTATTTCTCGGATAATTTCATTATAGTAAGAGTGTTGCTGAATGTTCAAAGACCCAAGATGGTACTACAATTTACCCGAATTAATCAAAAAGTGAAGCTATATTAGAGAGCAGAACATTTAAAATGAATGCCTCGTCCCGTAAGAATTTTACTACAGATCAATCTGTCAAATTATCAAAGTGTCACGTTATTTTTGCTCATATCTTTTTGGACATTACTTCACGGATGTCCCACGGAAGTTCACAGCGTTTAGAAATTAGTCAGCTGTATCACAAACATCAGCGTTCCATACGTGGAATGTGTTTCATGCACTTAGAGCACCTATGATCCACAAATTTGAAACCCAATTTTTATTATCGCGTGCAAGTATATTTTAAATGATTTTTTCTTGACTTGACCTTCACGGAAGTCCCAGCACATCGTTTAGAAATTAATCAGTTGTATCACAAACATCAGCATTACATACGTGGAATGTATTTCATGCGCTTAGAGCACCTATGATCCACAAATTTGAAATCCAATTTTTTTTATTGTGTACAAGTATATTTTAAAAAATCGCTACAATATATTTTATTCAAAACATTTTCTTTTGCAAGCCTTGTATTCCATTCCAATAAAACCGCTCATCTTTAGAGGCCTAATTTTTGATACTTTCGACTGAAGTGAAGCTTATTCCGGACAAGGAATTCTGTATTGATCGAAACAAGTGATAATTATAAGTTGCAATGTCTGGGCTAAAACTTCCCATCCGCTATTTTCCAAGTACGTTTTAACAGGTTGCGCAACATGTGTTCGAGCATTGTCATGATGACTTTGATTTGACTCCGAAGTGGATTTGGCTGGTTGGACACAGTCTAACATATGACTTTTTGCACTTAAGGTTGTCCTAATAGATCAATTTTTCATTGCCAGTAACAATACGATGCAAAAATGAATTTTCTTTGTAGCTTTGAAGCAGCATTTCAGACAAGCAAAACTACCCTTTGATTTCACTTGGTTTCACTTCATATGGAAACCAATTTCCCATATTCTGGATCATACCCATGTTCTACAGGTGCAATGAAGTGGCTTGTTGAGTCAAAGATTCAGCAAGCTCTTTTTGAGTTTTGACATGAATCTTCGTCTAATAAAGCCTCCAATTCTTTTGAAGCGTCTAAACCAAAATGCACAAATTGAAAATTACTTTGAATTTTATTTTACTTAAGGAACCGAAATTTGAAGAAGCACCACAATTGAGACCCATGTACACCAAAGCAAAAATTTATATATTTGGGCTGAAAAGCAACCCGAGAAGGTTCAAGAGCTACCGATACAAAACCAAATCGTTATTTGCTGTGTGCTATGCGCTAGTGAAATCATTGCTCCATATTTCTTCAAAAATGAGTACTTCCAAAATTTGACTGTGAAAGGAATCCATTTTTTATATGATAATATCGGTCTCATTGCTGTCTGGAATTGAACTCCTTAATCTCCATGAAATTTGGCCCCAACAAGATGCCACTCTTTTTCACATTGCATGTGTAGCCGAGAGTGTCCAAGATGACCATGCCAAATCGATTTGATGCCAACTTGACATATAGTATGCAACAGTATGAAGCTGGCCGATATTCCGAACTGTCGTTGTTTCAAAATAAGCAAAATTGCCATATTTGATCCGATCAGCAATCCGAAAGATCGAGATATAACAACGGTTTTGTATGAATTATAGGCTGGTAGTGGTATTGCTGGATGGGTTTATATTTCTTCAAAAATGAAACCAACCGGAATGGAGCCGGAAAGTGAATGGCGCTCATTATTATGTCATAATCACATAATCTAGACACAGACTGATCCTGAAATTTACAATATTAAAATTATTTTCAATTTATAATTCAATCTTTTCAACAATAAATCGTTCATTGCATCCCTGATGAACCAATTCAATTCTGGCTCATAGTGTTATTGAGAAAGCAAAGGAAATCTTGTTGAAACTGTACCATCTTAGACCTCTGACATTCAGCAGATTTAGATTTTTCCAGTTTGAGTTTTTGCTCTGGGAAAAAATTGTTTTTCTCTTGTGGTCCTATGGACTTATCAATCTGATCAATATCTTTTGCGCTCAATGAACTACACTAGTCATCATGTTTGGATTCATGTAATTTATGTAAATATTTTATTTATGGATTTTGTATTATTTATTTTAATTAAAATCTTGTATTACTATATATTCAACATGGTTTTCCTTGTATGCGTATTAGTGTATTTTTTTTTTTTTTTATTTATTTATTTTATTTTACGTTTTGCTTTGCTCAAGTATTTTGCTAAAACAATTTTGTTTACATTTTATGGTTTTCAATTTTTTAAATTTTGATATTTTCTTTTTGTTCATATTTCCAAATATAGTATATGCAGTATATGAATGTATACTATTAGGTGTATGCCAAATATGTATAGATACAATTATTTTTTGTTTGCGCTTTTTTCTTCCATTCTTTTGTATTTTGCGAAATAGTATTGTAATTATTTTAATGTGTTTTTTTAAATTTTGTTTAATTTTTTTTTTTTTTTTTTACTATTTCATTAAATTCTGTTGAATTTTTTGTTTTTGCATTTTTTAAATAACAATTAATATGGACAATTAGTACCTAATTAATTTATATATGTATGTGTTCTATGTTTGAATGCAACTGTGTTTATATGTATTTGCAAGGTATATGATATGGATAGATTGATAAAAGTTTTCAAAATATTTAATCGTATTTTATTACACAAATATGTCAGTAATTTCGAAAATTGCATTATTTTTATTTAGAAACAATCATTAAGGTAAATCACAAAATATTGTAATGAAATAAAGTGATCATAAAATAAATAAATATAATAGCGAAAGAAAATCATATAACCAATGTATGCTGCAGCAAAATTAGTTTTGAAAATTTCCACCTTCACAAGGTCACAAGGTCACAACAGGACAGGGTACACCTAAACAACAATCTAATGACTGAACGATATCATTTCTATTGAATATCTAACAAAGATATTTTACCTAATGATAATTGGTAACAATCCAGATGAGATAACACGAAATTTAAAAAAAAAAATTCATTGCGCAAAATATTGGAAATTTTGCCATCCCTGATGACAATCTATCAAATCAAAACATAATTTTTGCTAAGCTTTGTCACAGAACTTTCTTAAAAGCTTTTTCATGGCAAACTACTACTACTGCCAATTGCTTGACGAAAAGTGCAATTTTTTTGATGTATTGATATATTTTCGAGTAGACAGGTTTGTTTTTTTGTTGTTATAATTTCATGTTGAATGCTTCTTCTTACCCCGTTCATCGCGTTCATGGTAAAATAAACTTAATAATTTTGTAATAAATTTGAAATTGCTTTTTCTGAAATAGTATCTCTCCAGAATTTGCCCTTTCTTCTCCACAGCATTTCTATAGGCTCTCCTGTGTTCTTGCTCAATTATTCAGCAAATTCTTTCTGCATTTGTGACGTCTCCGCCGAGTCAACACCATTATCGATGGTCATCACTGATCGGTCACCGGTTCGTACGTTATACGGACATGCCCCTCGGTCAGTTCGAAAGAAAAAAAAAAAAAAACAAACAAAAAAGTTATGAATCAAGCGGGGTTTTGAACCTACGACCAAATTTAGTGATGGCTCGGCGATTTACAAGGCGGTTCATTTTACGACATCACAATGAGCATAAATTTTTCAAACTATGTCAATAAAAAATAAAAAATAAATATGTGGCACTTAAAGCCCCAAAGGGCTCATTGGCCGAGCTTCTCTTCCATTACTGTTGTGCGTCTTAAATTTTGGACAGTATTAGAATGGACCTACTTATTTTAGCCGGTTCCGAACGGCAGAACACTTGTGACATCACTTTTTCTGAGCTTTGTCACAGAGTTCTTTTTAGAAGCTTTTTCATGGAAAAGTT
This sequence comes from Megamerina dolium, assembly GCA_963854835.1. Taxonomy (NCBI): domain Eukaryota; kingdom Metazoa; phylum Arthropoda; class Insecta; order Diptera; family Megamerinidae; genus Megamerina; species Megamerina dolium. The sequence continues at coordinate 1,385,894 of OY978529.1, read as the reverse complement.
GTTACTGTCGGAAGAATTGCCAATTGCTTGCCGACAGGTGGGTACCGTTCGAAAGAAAAATCTTTTCGATGTTAAAATTGTTATGCATCAGCCGGGTATTGAACCACGACCTACAGATCAGAAGGCGAACACACTAACCACTGAGCTACGGCACCCCTATATCCAATTCCAGTGGATAATTGCTTTAGTATTACTGAACCTCCATCGACAGCTAAGCCGCCTGTTGCAAATCAAAAACAGAAAGTGGCGTTGGAGTGGAGTGGTCACACGTTTAGAAAACCTGCAGATAGCATTACAAGAATGGCACTAGACTGGAATCCGCAAGGGAGCAGTGGTTGAGGTCGGCCAAAAAATACTTGGAGTAGATCGATATTGCGCGAGCTAGCCGATGTCAACACAACATGGGACGACGGCGCAAAAATATCAGCACAGAACCGTGTACGATGGAAGAATCTTGCTGAGGCCCTATGCTCCCAAGAGGAGTGAACAAGGAAAAAGAAAACGATGTATACTTAATGAATGAGTACTGGTATATAATCAATTGAACGCCATATTGTCAGAGATAAAGCCTTATCACTATAGAGGGATTCCCCTTGCAAAAAGCAGTCTGCTTGTCACACAAATTACACAAGCCGGCACAAGAACCAGAAATAATCGATGTCGATAATTTTCTATGTCAATATTCAAAATTATTCTGAGCTGTCATACATAAAGGTTAGGGTTTTCAGTAGAATAAGTATCCCGGTGGTTCTGTTCTCGATATGGAACATAGATTATAAGCAGCATCATGGATGGTTAGTATCAAAATGGACTTTATCGGGCAGATAATCTAATTTAATCGGCTAGCAATTATGTGATAAAAATTAAAAATAATTAAAATTAAATTGTAATTTCATATTTTTAGTTCAATCCACCACACAGTGAACTTTTGTCAGTTCTCTCGCAAGTGTTTCAATTATTTCATTGCATACTTTAAGGGTGCATTATTATTAACTATGAAGGTGCTATAGTATTGTATTAATCAACTTGATTGATCTATAGTACGTAAATATAAGCAATCACCCAATGCAAACAATTCGTAAGTACGTTACCTAATTATGATACGCTTATGCTTATAGCATCATTTCATTTACATACATACACATTCATTTAAATATTTTATTTTTTGTAAAAAAAAAAACAGAAAGAAAATTAAATATTTCAATTAATTTTCATGTAGAATATATTCTGTTAATTAAACTTAATTACAAATTTCTTGTTAATATACAATTTATATATCTTTTTTGTCTAAAATTTAGTTAATAGTTGACATTTAGACGATTCACAAGTGCTCATAAAATCATATGTCATAAGGCTAAATTGAAAATATTTCGCTATAGCAACAGTTACAAAAATACTGAGTCGTTTTTGTATGAAAGCCACCAACAAGAATAATAAGAATTTTTAAACGATCATCTCATTAAGACAATATGACATATTATGGCACCTTGTGAGTCACCCAAATGCTTTAGATTTTTTGTATACGATTTTTTATTTTTTTATTTTTTGTTTCTTGAAAATTATTGAGTTTTTCCTTTGATAATTAATTATATATATAATACTTAATTAAATATATTGTAATAATAGTGTTAAATTTAATTAAACGTGTTATTTTTTGCGTGTATTTTTTTTTATTAGTATTATTTAATGGAAGACATTTTTTTATACAAGTTTCATGTTTTTGTTTTTGTTTTTTTTCTTTTTTTTCTTTTAAGACACAGAAAATGTTTGTGTATATTTGTTGAAAATATTTGTTTTTTTTTTTCGTTTTAATTTAATTTAAATGACAAAAAATACCATAAAAACGAAACATTAATAAATAAAGGCACAAAAGAAAAGAAAATATGTCTTTAAAAGTGTTGTTATACTATGTTGTAGATTTTTGAGAAAGAGATATGTATTTTTGTGATACTGTAAAAATTTTTTAATGAAATGTTTTAATTGTAAATCTTAACTTTTTTTTTTTGTAGAATTGTACAAAATGACTGAAATTGTTGTTTGAATTATTTATCTTACATATGTTTATACCATATTTGAGATGTATTTGTTTATTTATATTTTTTGTTATTTTTTATATTTTACTCTCAGTGTAAAAATGTACAAGTACATACAAAAAAAAAAAAAAAATTAAATAAATATATTTATTTTTTTTTCTTTTCAAATATGACCAATTTTTCAGACAGTCAGACAAGTTATTATTTAATAATAATAAGAATATTTTACAAAATTTTCTTATATTCTTGCATATTTTTTCATTATATTGCTATTCAAATTTTATGAAAATTATTACACTGTTTGACAAATTTAAAAAAAAAGTCTCTAAAATACATGAACATGATAAGTCAATGTTTTTGGGAAGAGTGTTGGGAATCTTGAGCTGCAAAGATCAAATATTTGAGCAAAAGTTTATTTAATTTCATTGAAGTGCATTCAAAATGAATGAAGAGATCATTCTCGACTATCTCAAGAAGTTGGGGTTCATCAGAAAGCTCGATATATATGTGGAGTCTAAAATATAAATAGCTTAAAAGAAGGCCATCTTATCAACCACATCAACATCGCTGGAGCTCTTCTCCATAATTTTTAATTTTTTAATGCATTTTGATCGACGATAAAAATTGGAGTGCTTACAACAATATATCAGCAATATATCAGTTTTTAGCTTTTATTGCACTGTTTTAAAATTTGTGTTCAAACGACATTCAAAGCCTACCATTACAAAAGTCATCTCATGACAATACGAGACCCCAAACAAGTTTAGTGATTCATAAAATGGTGCCGTAGCTTGGTTCGGAAGTTTTTCCTCATCCATCTTGCTTACGGGACTTGCGTTTTTCGACTATTATTTATTCATTACTTCTAAGAGAACTTTAATAATAAATATTTTCCGATGAGACCATAAAAGGGTATGCCATTCACTTATTTCCTGGAACAGATTAATTAATTTTTTCTCTTGAACTTACATAGAAGCAAGCAGCCTTTACGACCAACAAGTACCCCAAATTTTTTGAAATCTTTTATGTTAATGCAATAATCTTTATTCTTTGTTTTTTTCTTCGATGGCAAACAGCGTTTGTTCTTTTAAATTAATTTTCCTTTTTGGTTTTATGATGTAAATTTTTATAAACATTTATAGTTTAATAGAAAAAAAAATATTTTTTGTAAATTTTCAATAGTCCAATGTTTAAATTTTTCTTCTTCTATTAATTTTTGTTTTTTTTTTTTTGTTTTTGAGAATAATATTTTTTTTTTACATTTACATATATATATATTGTATTAAATTTATTTATTTTGATGTATGTATGTAGCTGATATGAAAACTTCAGTATTTTTTAGTAAGTCTTATTATTATTTTTGTTTTGCTGTTTTTCTTTATTTTTTTATTTTTTTGTTTTTTATTGTTATTAAATTAAAACTAAAAACTGAAATTTTTTAAATTTACTAAATTATTGAAAAATTTTTCAATTTTTATAAATTTCATAATTTTTTTGTTTACTTTTTTTGGTAATAAAATTGTATTCATTGTGCGTTTACAAAGACAGTGAGTGCAATACGAAAAAAAAATTGTTGAAATGACAATGAAATCATATTTAAAACAAAATTAGCAACAAGTATTGGTTTAGGCATCACTTCCCCCCCCGATTTCAAGAAGGAATTCGATTATATGCGCAGAAAACATTTTCTATAAAAATATGTCCGGAGTTATGAACCGAAAAAGTAAAGACATCTCACTTGAGGCAATTTTTCACTTCTAAGAACTGTCATTAACTGATCATAGAAATATTTGACAAGAGTTAATCATTTTTTTTTTATCTTCATTCAATCAATTTGATCTTCTTCTTGAACTACTGCGCTAGAGGTGCTGCTGGAGTTCACACCTTTGCATTTCTTCATGCAGAACCGACTGAAGAAGTCTATCGGAAATGACGAGAGAAGTACAACTTATCGGAAGAATTTAAAATAGAACTAAGTGAATGGAATGGAAATGGACGTACATTACCTCATATATAATTTGAATAAGCATATTTTTAAGAACGAAAACTACACTCTACAAGTCTCTCATCATGCCTGTCCTAACATATGGCGCTGAAGCCTGGACAATTTCCACCTCGGATGAGCGAATACTTGGAGTTTTCGAGAGAAAAGTCCTACGCAAGATCTTTGGACCTATTTGCGTTGGTGGCGAGTACCGAATAAGGTACAACCATGAGCTGTACGAGCTGTATGCCGATATTGACATAGTAAAGCGCATCAAACTCCAGCGGCTGCGCTGGCTAGGTCATGTCGAGCGAATGGAAGAACACGCTCCAGCTAAGAAGGTGTTATATTCGGAACCCGCTGGAGGACGACGCAAAAGAGGAAGACCAAACCTCCGAAGGAAAGACCAAGTACTGGAGAACCTGACGGCGCTTGGAATTTCTAACTGGCGCCAGCTAGCGAAAAACAGAGATGGCTGGCGAAGCATGATATTTTCGGCCTAAATCGATATTAGGTTGTTATGGCCACATAAGTAAGTAAAGTATATTTTTAAATGGTTTAACAACGCATCCCTAACGAATTAGGGTGCTGAATCTGGGGTATTTCGATCAAGGAGAACACACTTTCAGCCAAAGGTTTCAGAAAAAAAATATACGCACCAGCTTGAACAGAAACTTTACAAATCGTAAAATTGTATTTTAAAAAAATAAGTCATTAAGGCGTAAAGTCAATTCCAAGCTGATTTGGGAATGCCAACACAAAGAAAATACGGTAGATAAAAACAACAAGATTATAAATCTGTGTTTATCGGGATAAACTTGAATGAAAGGACACAGAAAAGCTGACAGACTAACAACTAATAATCAAACTGCTCCTGGAGTAAGAAGTTAGTGTTCTATGGGTTCCGGGGCATATAGCGATCAATGGTAACGAAATGGCAGATAAGCTTGCCGGGAAAAGAGCATCTACTCCATTTGTAGGGCCTGAACCTTTCTGTGGATTAGGATCGGGTAACATCTCTCGTATCATCTGGGAAGAAGAGGAGAGACAAAGAGGCTTATACTGGGAAAACTTACCGGGGCTAACACACTCCAAACGCTAGGGATATACAACCTAAAACGCTACGAGGACTATATGAATCTAACGAAGAACAACTTGCGAATCATTACGGGATTATTAACAGGGCACTGTAGGCTGAATTATCACCTAACAAAACTGGGAACTTTCACTGATGCTCTCTGCAGGTTCTGCAGGGAAGAGGACGAGACCCCACAACATGTGATAGGAACTTGTTCCGCACTGATGCACAAGAGAAGGAAATACCTGTGAGATTTCATCTTACCCGAGGATGAACTTAGACTCTGTGAAGTAGGACCAACCCTAAAATTCATCGAGGGAACTGGGCTAAGAGACACACTCTAGCTCCACGAAGGGGGCACAATAGATCTTATAGGTCGCGTAGCAACATCCCCCCCAACGATAAAACATGTAAAAAAAAAATCCTCAAACCCTCAAAGCTGGGCAGAATTTGAGATTTTTCAAAGTGGTATGACTTACGGAAGAAGTTGAAGACTTCTCTGAGACTTTCTAAATGACTGGTCACACCTTACAACAATTGGACTTCTCTACACGAATTTCTTTAGATTGTGAAGTGAAAAAAATATATCTAGCAGTTGGAGTCTAGACCAAATCCCTCCCAGAGAGTTAATAAAATTTTAGAATTTTTTAAAGTGGCCTTGTCTGGCAAACAATAATATAAGGAAAATTCCTGAGCCAATTTTGACTTTCGATTTTTATTAAAAGGACAAAAAATAAATGAATAAATATGTGGCACTTATATGATGGGACATTTGGCCGAGCTTCTCTTCCATTACTGTTGTGCGTGTTAATTTTCTGGGCAGTATTAGAAGGGGACCTACTTGCGACATCACTTTATCTGAGCTTTGTCACAGAGCTCTTTTAGAAGCTTTTTTCATAGCAATTTGCTATTACCGGAAGAATTGTCAATTGCTTACCGACTTTCCAATATTAAATTTGTGCTTCAGCCAGCGATTGAACCATCTACTTACAAAACAGAATGCCACTGAGAAACAAACAGTTACTTCCGGCGAAAGCTCGAAAAATTCAGAATACAAAATGGCTCACTTTTAGGCTCATACCTAGGAGAAAACTCGTGTCCGACGTATGATATTATAGCATATAACTCTGCATGTACTTCTTAAAATCGAACTGAGACGACTAACATATACTTGAACCCAAAATGTTTATATATTTAGTAGTATGAATTAATAATTATATATAAATATAAATATATATATATATATATATATATATATATATATATATATATATATATATATATATATATGGTATATATTATATATGTATACTTCTAAACGGTTGAAATGTATAAAATTGTTGTTGTTGTTTTTTTTTTGTTTCTTTGTTTTTATGTTGTTGTGTTTTTTTTTTTGTTTGATTTTAATTGTTTTAATGGAAAAAATTGCATTTAACAAAATAAATCGGTAGGAATTTTTCCTCTCCTCATCACTATTTACACAAATATATATTCATTATTATTATTATTATTATTATTATTATTTACTAAAATTTCATACAATATATATTTTGAATTTTATTTTTTATTTATAATTAATTATTAATACTAATAATCTTAACTTTTATTTTGTTGAGTTTTAAGATTTTTTATTTTTTGGAGTTGTTTTTATTTTTCAATAACGTCAATAATTTAACTGTATTTTGCATTTGTTGTTTTATATTTTGTGAATTTTATAATGACTATTTTCAACTATTTTGAATTCTTTTTTTTTTCTGTATTTATGATATTAAATTTCAAGTACTTGCTCGTTTTTTGTTTTCAAATATACATACACAATGGTCATACATATATTATAAGTACTTAACAAATCTGGCAAAAATTTTATGTAGTTTGAGAAAAATATGAGCCATTTTTTTTTTTGTTTCTTTTGTTGAAAACTTTTTGCGCAGAAACCAAAAATATATCCAGGCGATTCGAATTATATCCTAACCGTTTAATAATTGCTTCATTCAATATCTTTTCCTTTTTCAAGTTGATACACAGTGTGATTCAAAGGTTTCTGAACTGGAGCTCAATAGGCTTACGAAGTGGCACCATCAATTGATGTGGGAGTGGATTTTAAGGTATGCACTTTCACATAATATTTTGAGTCGTTGAAGAAGTAATGAAAGAAAGCTTATGTTGATGATACATTTGTGATCGTAAGCACCATGCAGCAGCAGATTCAAAACGCCAGAGCGAAAATTGATGCTCGAGAACGCAGTGGTTTACCGAAACCGGGTAGCAGTAAGGAAAAGCTTTTACAAAATCCATCAAGCGATAACGAATCGTTCCAAAACCTCTATTCGATTATTGGTGAAGCACTTGATTGTATCAAACAGTTGCCAAACAGTTCGTGCTGGCCGCCATGTTGCTGGGCATCCTTTTTATGAGACTTAATGTTGCGAGATCCGCCATCACCATAAAACTACGCAATATTGTGCAGTCATACATCGTGGAACTGGCTGATATTATAACAGACGACCCAGCGAACTACAGGTTGGCGTTGAGGTCTGTTCACAGTGGAATAGTGATGGAAATGACTAAGATCCAGCACAAAATTTTGCAAGGAGGCGCCCACCATTCATATCAGCAAGAGGGCGAGAGCTCCCGTGAGCGACCAGATCCACTCTCGCACAGTTTAGATCTGGCTGGTCCCGCATGCTGGCCCATTATCGCGCTCGCTTGGATCCCGAGGTTCCAGACAGTTGCTCACATTGTGACACTGGTTCGAACACTGTGAAACACCTCTTCGCAAATCCTACAGACCTGTGCGTTGAGGCGCCTTGGACAACCCCACATGATGTTGTAAGCTTCCTCAATTTGCCACTGCATGAGGGAGTGAATGACAACAGCACCGATGCCAACGGCAATACTGACATCAACAACAACACCGTTGCCAGTAATGACACTAACTCACAATTCCGTATTCCTGCTGCTACAACAACAACAACAACAACTTGATTGCATCTGTTGTACCATTTCAGCATTCTGACCGTGCCTTTGGACTCGATTTGTTGCGCACAAGTTGACGGACCACTGAAAGGTTAGTCAGGGCTCATTTTCATAGAACATGGTCACTTTTGATGACATGTGTTATTTCCAATATGAATCGGAAACTTTGTGACAAAGTGCAGACTGGAATTATATGAATACGAGGTAAAGACTGAGGTGTATTTCCTTCCTGCATTGCAGCCTTTAAGGTTCATTAACTATACACCCTGATCGGAGGTATCATGACACTGAGACATTTTGCACGCTAACTTTGTTGCTTGTTGTTGGTGGATTGACGCTTCCAATGTGTGAAAATGTTATGGAATATACAGGCTTTAAAATTAATCCATTTGTCAATAGATGATGCCACGTTGTACGAGTACGGAGCTCTAATACGGAAATTTTTGATATACACTATGTACTTTGTTCACCGTTTTTCTTTTCAAATAGCTAACTTTCATTAAAAATTATTTTAGTACCTACTAATAATTACAATAATAATGCTAAACATTTTTATTGACTATTCTTTTTTTTTTTTTTTTTTTGCTATAATTATGAATATAATTTCTATTAAATTAGATATTTTCTTTTTTGTTTTTCTTGCACATTATTGTCTACAAACTTATATGTATAAATATCTAAGTATATAAAAAATTATTTAAAAAATCAACACATCTGTAATTTCAATCTTAATTTAATTTTAATTTTTTCATCTTGGATAAAAAGAAAAATATACAAAAGCAAAAAAAAATCTTTTCAATTCACAGTACAAATATTTGTAGAAAATGAAAGTGAGTTAAAAAAAAAACCGCTATGATGGAATGAGCAGTATTTACTTATGCATAATTATAAATACATAATGTATGTATTCATATAGGTACATTTAAAAAAGTTTAACATATTTTATTTATTTTTATTTTCATATTTTAACATATTTTTCACTGTCTTTTGAATTCATCAGCAAAAAATTTTTTTTTTTGTTTTTTACTGCCATATTCTTAACTAAATGAAATGCTATGAATTTAAAAAAAGATAAACAATAATGAAATATTTTCATTTTTGCGTTGTTCATATTAGTACTCTCCATCTTCTGGTATGTATTTCGTCAATCGGATGCTTGCTTTTCATCTTCATATCGTAGTGTGTGTTGTATGTATGATATTTATGTATGTAACATATGTATGGATGCTCATATGGTATATCTCTGTACTAATACTTACAGATACTCGTAAGTATTAGTTGATTATGTATGTATTTACGATAACGATTTAGTATCACGCGTTTGTCAGCGTAAATGTGAGCATTAACATGATCACATGCGCCGACATTATTGATGTAATTGTCTGATATAATTGTGCACCACGCCCACATTGTTGTATTTCAATTTCTTCTGGATGGTAATTGATACATTTTTTGGGTCTTCGTCGTTTTTGTGTCTCCTGCGATTGACGACGTGTACTACAAGCGCCTGTAAGAAACGAAAATTTATATGAAGAGAGTTGGATTTGAAAAGGCAACATATACTATTTTTTTAAAGCTCCATAAAAAAGCAAACTTCAGCGGTGAGCTGGGGCCAAAAATCATCACATAAAGGTCAAATAACTCCCTCGAGTCCTTAGGAGTCCCCATGAAGAACTTAGAGAGGTGCATGACCGACTCCCATGAGTTTTTCCTTTTCAATATTTCACTGTGTATTATACTTACTTACTTCTTGCCTTTGCTCCTCGGTGGAGCTCTTAGGTTAGGTTAGGTTCGAGCGGCCGCCCTTTCTGATGAGAGAGTGCACATAGGCCATATTTAGTCCCGTTGTGATCTCGCCACGGCAATTATCCTTCCACCTAGTTGCTTGCTGAACCAACCGGAATATTGAATAAATTTTAGAAAATTGACAATGTCAATCTGGGATAACTGGGCTAGGTAACTCAGCTGGTAGTGTCTTAGAAATTTTTTGCGATTTTTACATAAAACAGGGCAGTTACATAGTAGATGTGAGACCGTTTCAAGCTCTTCTTCATCTCTGTAGCTTCTGCAGAGGTCATGAGTGAGGTTGCCCAAACCTAACCTCACAGCGTGAGGACCTATGAGGCAGTGACCAGTAATCACTCTCACATAAGTTGAGATGTCTACCCTATTACGATCAGCAAGTTTGCGTGAACGTTTCTTTCTGAATAGGGTCCACAGCAATTTCGCCGTCCTACAAATGGTTGCATCCGTCCATCTTTTCTGGAAGACGTTGTTGATGATAACCCCCAAATTATGCTTGCACGTGGCTATGGGAATTCCTAACCGAAAATTCTCATAGGTTTGAGATTCTTTTGTACCCTGTCTTGCAAGCTCATCGGCTATGCAGTTTCCTCGTATACCCCTGTGTCCGGGTACCCAGCACAGGAGAACGTTGAGAGATTTGCAGCAGTCAAAAATGGTTTTCGATTTCACGAGAAATGCCATTAAGGTGTTGTCAAATGACAAGACAACCAGAATTAAACTTTCCTTCGTGACATGTTTCCTTCACAAATATTTCCGATTTCTTCAATCCTAGCTTCTCACTTTTAAAATCAAGCGGCTAGGGGGTGAAATGTTGGGCGGACCCCATCTTTACTGATATTTTCAAAACGCACCGCCTATTCGAGATTAGTCGTATGTTCATCTACTGGTGCATACAACTCATTAAGAAGGCTGGAGATGGGAAAGACTGCCACCGGTCGTGCCGTCGACGCACAGTTCGAACATCGCAAGATATCAAAGCTGTAAAGTCAAGAATTCAGCAAAATCCGCTCCGAAAACATAAAATCATGGCCCGGGATGTGAATGTCTCGCAATGAGTTGAATTATTAAAAAAGACTTGGAAGTTTGGGATTTCAAACGTCGCACCCGACATTTGTTGACTGCATCTTTGAAAAAAATGGGATTGAAAAATACAAACTTCTTTTGGTGAAGCATGCTGATAACTTGCACAGAAAAAGGTTGTTTACCAATGAACAATTTTTACCATGAAGGAAAAAAATGTAACAAGCAACATGATGGAAAGCATCTGCTCTAATCTCGAGGGTTTATGAGGGTCATCTAAGCTAAAACGAGATAAATCTGGCACCAAAATAATGTACCAGCATTAATTACGTCTCAAGAATAGCCCACATGCAGTCCTGATTGGAACTAGCTGTATTACAAATTGTGAACAGTTTTAAAGAACATAGTTTGTCACAAAAGATAACCCACAAGATTGATTCTCTTAAAACGGCTTTGATTGGTGCTGCGGACAAATTTCAAATGGATGAGGTGCGTGGGGCTAACGATGATTGGCCTATCCGACTTAAGGTACCTATGAAAGTCAAATACCAAACTTGAGTCCATTCGTTTAAAAATTGCTGCTAGTTTCGGTGTAATCCAAATTGATGCATTTTTCGGAATATACCAGGCTGGCATATCCCAACCAGCTAACAATATCCAATACAGGGACTTCTTCGTAACACTATTGTCCAGTTTGGTCTTCTAATCCAGACATCGAGCAGAAAGCGCACACCGGCGCTGATGAACAATTACTTGTTTGCGCCAAAAAAAAAAATCGAAGTATAATTTCAGTTCCCTAATTATTTGTCAGCCCCGTAGTTCACAGTATACGAGTCAGAAGTTAGTGGTAAATGCCATGAGTTGTGTACCTCTCGTTTTTCTTAATGATTTATTCAATCATATTTTCCAATGGAGGAAAAAGATTTCAGCGTACTTTTTACTACCACTAAAAACATCAGTTTTGAAGTTATTTGCATCGGACATTTGAACTTTGACTTTGAGTCATAACTAATAGCAAAACTTAAGATTAAATTTCAAATGTTGGGCATCAGCTCGACACAACAGTCATATTTTTCACCCATATTAATGTTAAATGTCTAGTAGATGACAAATTTCACAATTTACTTACCAACAATACCGTACTCCTCCATTGGATCAATATCGAGCTCTTTTGAACCGCACGGACATAATGTATCGACAACCAATAGTATTAAATTGCTATGATCTATCTTTTGTACGCTGAAATGACGTTCGCAACCTGATACATGGCAATTTGTTAATTTACCCTAGATTAAATAATTCGGCAATTAATCAAACGAGCAATTGATCAAAATCAAAGTCAGTACATACCTTCAGCGGATTACTTTGACCACCCGGACTTAAACGTTCCGGTTGCAACATATACAAATCAGTGCGTAAATCACAACGACGTGCATGATGTGGATCAGGCGATAGACGTGGTCCACTATATACTTTATGTTGTTTCGGCGATTGTGTTGTATATTCCTATAAAGCACACACAAAAATGAGATTAAATGACTTGAAAAGAAAAAACAAACGGAATCAATTTTATTACAACATCGGCGGTGGTAAAGAATTCATCCATTTCTTCATCAATTGGTGAATTGTAATCCTCATCGAATGGTTCATAATCATCTGGATAGGTGGGCTCTTCGAAAACTTCCTCATTATATGTGTAATCGTCTTGTGGCCAAGCGGAAATTGGTGTTGGCAACAATGATAGCCATGTGGCACTCAATGCGACAATATATTGAAAGAGCCATGATGCAGCACGATGTGGTTGTATATGATTACTGGCAGCTGTATACGGATTATCCGAATCGGAGCATACACCCTGATAATCATTTACCGTGATTCGCTTAAAAATGCGATCTTGCACCAAAGAATCCATAATGGTGCCATCGATTTGCCCGAAAAATTTCCCAGTATGCTCCATTTCTTCGGAGATTATAACAAAGCCGTTATTATCGAGAACATAACAATCTAAATTGTCCGAAGCGCACGTACGCTTACAGCCAGTCCCACCGGTACACTGAAGAATAATATATGAAATACAGTAACGAAAAATATTCCAATCCCAAACTGTTTCCCAAACTTACCGCTGATGTGATATTAATAAAGTGCTTGGCCAATGATTCGTGTTGAAATTGAAGACCCACAACAGCAGCTGGTGCCTTATGACCACGACGTTCAATAAATATTGCATGTGTTGCAGTAACAAGTGTAGAGTTCGATTTTGTCGCATAACCGGAACCGAAGGGTACACTGTAAACGAAACCATCCGGTTCGACATTATGCTGATCGATGGCACGCTTATACCAGGGCATATCCATGGCACGAATATTATCTTCGCTAAAGTGACTAATAAAAGAGTGCAACAGGATTAGTCTAAATAATATTTATTTGATAAGAAGTTCTTACGGTTCAGGTGAATCTTCCGGTCGTTTAATATGATCGATCCAACGTAGTAAACCTGAACGTGTTGCTACAAATGATGTTGCGACAATAAATTTCTGATAACCTTGTCTGTAAAATATACGCACCAATGCATCATTTACAATGCAATTATTAGTCACGTGGAATATACAATATAATTTTCAAAAATACGAAAATCTTCTAAGACACATAATCGTATTCTAAATACAGAGAAAGGGTGCCCTTTGAAAGTTAGCAATACTTTTCATAGTGATATCTGGATGAGAAGAATACTTTCATTCAAAGGTTTATTCGAATCAACTTTGGGGCGGAGCAACAACATTATTCCAACTAAGAAAACGCAGAATTACAATTACAAAATGTCTAAGAATTCAAGCGCTCTCCAGAATCCAGTGAATCACTCAATTCGAGTGAAATTAATTAACTTTGCCATTTTTTAATACGGACTTCAATTTGAAAACAAGTTAATATTACTTAAACGTGAAAAGGGCAGTGTACAACATCAAGAAATGAATATAGAGTGATTTTATTTCATTTTCGCTCGGAAGTGAATCATAGAGTCTGCCTGATTACATGGTTTTAATATTGAAGTATGCACAATACGGGTCTACAGAGCTTATGAACTATTGTGACGTGGTGGAGATTGAAGGTTTCGTTATATACAATGCAACTACACAAACATTTTCTATTTACAGTTAACATCCTTTTTTCGTCGCCGGCTTTTAAATCATGTGCCTGCGTTTTTCAGCCAGTTCGCATAGAAATTCTACGACTGCATTACTTTTTACTTGACCTGATACTTTTTAAAGTATGGGAACTTGCATATTAAAATTTTTAGCTGATATTCAGTGGTTAGAATTATTTTTACAGATGAATTCCCCATCACCGGACGTAAATATAGATCCCCAAGGGGCCTTTGACGAGCTTCTCTTCCAGTTATGTTGGATGTGTTAAATTTTGGACAGCATTAGAAGGGACCTACTTATATCAGTCAGTTCCGAATGGCAGCAGTCTTGTGTCATCACTTTTTTAGAGCCTTTTCAGAAGCTTATTAATGGCAAATTCTTACTGATATAATTTCCAATAATTACGAATTGCTTTCCGGCAGGTGATTACCGTATAAAAGGGAAATCTTCCAATAATAAAGTTGTGCTTTAGTCGGGGATCGAACCCACGACACACTAACCACTGAGCTTCAGCACCCATATTCTAGTATATTTTACCATCATTCTGGAAAAACCTCTCCCTACAAATTATTAAAAAAAAATATCAAAATTATTATGGACCTGGTAGAACCCGATTGGTACTTTGAGCTGTTTTGTTTTGTTTGATTAAATCTAGAAAGGGGAGCTCAAGAGCTTATTACATTTAATTTTCAAAGAGTCAGAAATGGACAGAAATAGTAATATCATATCGGGACCAACAAAGTCTAATACAGTCAATTTGGAATTGTTTTTTGAATATTTTGAGATTCGTATATGAATAACAACTGTGAGAATTATAATTATAATGAGCTTATGAAATTGCCCGAAATTAACGTGTTTCTAATAATAATGAAATATAAACACTTTTTGAGTATCAGATATTGTTCGTCTTTTCGAATCTTTACCGAGAAGTTTATTCCCGTTTAATCTAATTAATCTATGTTAATTCCTCTCGGATGAGCGAATGGACCTATTTGCGTTGGTGGCGAGTACCGAATAAAGTACAACCATGAGCTGTACGAGCTGTATGCCGATATTGACATAGTAAAGCGCATCAAAATCCAGCGGCTGCGCAGGCTAGGTCATGTCGAGCGAATGGAAGAACACCCTCCAGCTAAGAAGGTGTTATATTCGGATCCTGCTGGAGGACGACGCAGACCCGAAGAGAAAGACCTAACCTCCGAAGGAAAGACCAAATACTGGAGAATCTGACGGCACTTGGAATTTCTAACTGGCGCCAGCTAGCGAAGAACAGAGATGGCTGGCGAAGCATGTTATATTCGGCATAAATCGATATTCGGTTGCTATGGCCACATAAGTAAGTAAGTAAGTAAGTCAAATCAATAAAAAATTGTCAGAGGCTTTTTATAACTCAACGACCAACAGTTTCAGCAGAAATAAGGCACTTTTCGAAGTCATTAAACGAGTTCAAATAATTTTAATGCAAATAGAGAATTATTGAAATTATTTCTATGATCACACATATTACTACAGAGAAATAAGATCGTTTTCGGTGTCACATACGAAGGATAAGGGCATTACTTTCCAAATATCTTAATACTTTTTTACATAAATATTTATTTGGCCTACTTCACACACAATTCTTTACCACAAGCAGCATTACAAAAAAATATAAATAGGAAATAGTAGCAATCCTAAATCCAAGGTATTGAGTGAGTAGCCACTGTTCAAAACTACTATTTCAATTCTTTATGTAAACAATCAATTTTTTTTTTTCAACATAACTATTTGTATTAATTTACCTTTTCAAAATTGCCATTAATGTGGCGATTGGACTATGATTAGTGATAGGTTTTTGTTTTCAATATTTTTTTTTGTAAAATTTATGTGATTGATTTTTTTTTGTAAATAATTTATATATAAAGTTTATAATATAGATATAAGTTTGAATAAAATTGCAAGAAAAGAAATTATCAAAGAGTAGGAATACAAAAAGAACAAATAAAAAAATATATAAGTGTGCTTTAGAGCTTGCAAAAATCAAAAAAGGCTAAACGTTGAAATTTCATTGAAGATAAAAACATATGAAAATGATCGCGTATACATAAATTCGAGGTTTTGGTGCAAAAAAGGTGCTCTTAAACTTAAGAGAGATTAAACAAAAATTAAAAATAATCCCCAAGAAATAAAAATGTTAAAAAAAAACAAATGTACAAAAACACCCAATTAAACCATAAATTTAAAACCAAAACATACTGTTTCTCCTCTTTGCCATTGGATGAGGAACTAGTAGTATTGCGTTCAAGTCCATCTGTAACGATAGCATCACGTACAAGACTTTGTATCAGGGCTCGATCGCAATAATATGGTTCAGCTTTACGAGAACCCTGTACATTAAGATGTGCGTAATGCCCAACAGGTGCTGCACCATGCATATTATGATGTGGTTGTGGCGATTTTGGACGAACCTAAATGAAAGTGTTAAAATAAACAGGTAATTAGAATTATGAACTGGAAAATTTTTTTTAAAATTTATTATATATAAGCGATTTTTACATTTGTTTAGGCTTGGTGCAAAAGTTTGTTTCTATTTTTATGGATGAAAAAATTAAAAATTATGTTCTCTACCCATTAGAGGATCTGCTCTACCAAATTTCACTATCAGCACTGCTATCGTGCTCCTGGAGGGGTAAAACCTATGACCGAGCCCCATTAATTTTGAACACTTTACGTAGTTTTCAAACATGCTTACTACCTAACTTTACTCCTTAAGGAAGCTCACATGCAAAAATTACATAAAATCACCTTGAAATCAATTAAACCTTCTTTCTCCTCCTAGGGGCTCCCCTACAAATTTTATCTATTTATAAAGAACGACAAAGTCCTTTGCTTTTCTTGTGTGGCTGTGTAATCATTTGCATTTGCATGTATTTCCATACTTGTTCGACACTTCCAGTGCATAAGAGTCCCATTTATGGTAGCGAGTAGCAAACGGAATAGATCTCAGGGTATCAATCTTTGAGAACTAAAAAAAAAATAAACAAATAAATTGCACTTAGAAGCCCCAAAGGGCTCTTCTCTTCCAGTATTATTGTGCGTGTTCAATTTTGGACAGAATTAGAACGGCAGAGCTCCTTCAATATCACTTTTTCGGAGCTTTGTCACAGAGTTCTTTTAGAAGCATTTCCATGACAAATCACTACTGCCGGAAGAATTGTCAATTGCTTGCCGAATGGTGGGTGCCGTTCGAAAGAAAAATCTTTTCGATATTAAAGTTACATTTTAGCCGGGGATTGAATCCGCAACGCACTAACCACTGAGCTATGGCACTTTCTTGGAGAACTACTTGTACTTAAAATTTTCTTGAATGATTTTGGAAGACGCCATCGAGCTGAGATTTGAATGCACACTCTTGTGCGCAGAAGCCAAGCATTCTCATTAAGACTGGGTCCCGTCTTGCGTAGTTGACCCAATGATTTAGTACATCAAGTTTTTAGTTTATGCGTTCATTTTGAGATCTAGAAAACCCCAAGCTGAACAATACATTTTGCTCCAACTCGAAAATAACACAAACTTTTGCCGCAACCTTTACATTTGAATAATTTCCATCTTCAAATCTGCTCATCTTTGCTTACCGACATCCATTTCCAACCGGGACGACCAGTACGTGCTAAAAAATGCAACACCTGTTCTTCGGGCGAGCCAAAACTTGGCTCTTGATCACGCGCTGATGAATAATCACCAGAATTTTCACGTTCTTTTTCTAAATCATTCACGCTATTGTACTCGCAGTAAACCCAATCAGGGTGTACACGCCAATTGTCACCCTTGAAATATTCAGTAACTGTAAAAGAGGAAAAATTATAATATGAATGAATGCATAAAAAGTAAAAATGTAAATACAAATTTACCATTCTTTCTTGAATGTCGTATCTCTTGTTGGGCATTTACTTCATAGATACCGTATTTTTCCGGGAGTACAATAGCTAATGTGAATGGCGTATCTTCAATAGGACTATAATAGTATCTGTAAATGAGCAATGATGAGCATTAGCATTTAAATGAGCTCAAAAAAAAAAATAATCACTTTTGAGTACGCGCAGTTATGCGTTTCATATCATCAAAATGATTTAATACAGTAAATTCCGTTTCGCCCTCTTTGGGCATGATCATATCACTTCGCATCTGCAAAATTGTCCAATATTATAGTATAGTCTCATTAAAATCTCATTTTAGTCTCATACTCACATCATAGAGTAGATTTTTATTCATCTCCACTACATCATGGTCATTGCCCATTTCGGTTTCCGGCAGTTCCAACTCCGTTATATCCACTGATGTATATTTTGGACGTAACTGATCGATATACTGATTGCCATCGCTGAGCGGTCGCAAATCGGGATGATATAGTACTCGACCATTATTATCGACGATAAACGAATACGCATTCGGTCCCAACTTGTGTTGCGGTATCACTTTGCGTATTTCCTCAACGGGCACATCGGTACCAACAACACCAAGCAGATGTGCCACACGTACCGAATGATTCCGTCTATCGAAGACCGGAGCTGAAACTGTCGTCACCAAACGTCGTTGATACTCGGAATCACGCCCCAGCCCACCAGATTTGCCAGCAACAAAAGCTGGACTCCAATGCACGGGATGATCCGCTTGATACATAATCATTGGGCGTGCCATAACGAGAGCATAATCGATAACCTTCTTGCGTGCATCAATCATATCGTTGATTTGAACGAAAAACCCTTTATTCGAGCATGCCATTTCATGTAGATTACTGCGACTGCTCGAATCACTACCGATGAGGTAAGTGAAAATGCGCACCGGCATATGTGGCCAATTATATTGTTTGATAATATCCTTATGTGACTCGGATGTACTCTCTGTGATGAGCATTATCGCCTGATTGCATTGGCTACCCTCGCCAGATTGATTATACTAGAAGAGATGAGCTTTAAGTATCTAACTAAGTAAGAAAAATGGAAGAAATGAACTCACTTTGTGCAACAAACTGAATGCATACTCAAGGCCAGCTGTAAAGTTTGCCGTATCCTGTAGTTTGATACCTTTAACAGCCGCCTTAATCTCTAGCAGATTATCCGGTGTCGCACGCACCATACGATCCTTAAAGCATGGTACCGGCGTCTTAACCATATCCGCAAACGTGATCAAATTGACATAATCATCTTCTCCCAATGTATCCAATAAATTGAAAACAGTCTCGATAGCGAGCAAAAATAAACTGTCCGACATACTCGATGAGGCATCCAATAGAATCATCTAGAAAATATTGTATTGTTAGAGCTTATTTCGTTAATACATACGTTGAGAAAATACTACTTACAATATCTTTCGGCGATGATGCGGCCTGAACAAACCAATTTTGTGTACGAAAATCATGAATGAGCTTGCTACCCTTAGACCCCTCCGGTGGCCATGCGGTACCGGGAAAGCGTCGCAAAAATCCAGTCGATGAACCAAAATATTGCCACGATAATGCTGGATCTCGCTCCAAGTTATTCTGGAACAGTGGATCTAAGTGAGCGCTCCACTGTAGCGCCGATTTCACATCGGCCTCATCTAATGCGACACCGTTAGGTACCAGAATCGAACTTAGACTGAGATTGACAGGCAAGCGTTCGAACCGACGCATAAAACGTATATCCATATGACGTGCCCCGTCTGCCAATTTGCCATCCGAATTATATTCGTTAATGCGTCGCGCATCATAATGCTGATTATTTGCCGTTGCCGAATGCGAACTTTGTGATTCCAATTCGGATAATGCTGCTTGTTCGGCTGAATCCATAATACGCTATAGGAAATACAAAATAATACAAAGAAAACATTGTAAATAAATACGTTATAAAGTAAATGAAATTAAAGTGTTTCGAAAAAGAAAATATTTACACTCGCATTCTCTCTAATTTTATATAATTTCATTTGTACTTCTTTTTTTTTTTCTTTTGTATATTCAACGAACACACCCATTTTATATTATTATTTAGTAACAGCACCTTCTTTGTATACTCATATGTACCTAAATACATATCGTACATACGCGATTTGAAGTAAGAAAATTGTTTATTTGTTTTTGACTGCAAAATTTTTCACTTTGTACAATTTATTCACTCGTATGCACTTTAAATTGCACAAAGCATCTTCCCCGAAGGTATTACATTGAATCAAAACAACAACAACTAAAAGTAGGGAGCGCGCAGTGGAAGTTGTGATTATTTTGGCAACTATGAACATGTGGGATGATGACATCAACAGAGTTTGTACAGTGGTACTATTCGTATATATATTGTAGTAGATCATGAAATTTATTGTATTGCATTTCCTTTAATGAGGACGAAATCTTGTCCATCAGACGAGATAAAAATTTCCAAGTTGCTGGACTCGAATCCGAGGTTGGCGTGACTTGTACTTTCTGCAGTAAAACTGGCAAATTTTAAAGGCTCCAGAACGGCTGGCTGCCGTCCATTAGCACCAGAATCAGACTACATACAACAAAGGTTTGATAAAAAGTTACAGTACTTTACAGCAGAAGACAGCTGGCCCGCCCAGTAGCCTCTTCTCAGATGGCTCGACTTTAGTGGAGACAATTGGTGCTGGGATCCATGACTCGGACATAAGCATAATAAGAATATACAAAAAAACCAAACTGCCGACAGGACTATAAAAGAAGTCATCCTTCTCAACGATACGCCAACATACCGTAACATGCAAAAGCTATTGTGCTCGGTAAATAAAATTTGAAACTCAAAAAGGGTGCAAATATCGACAGAACCGCTTCACACAACTCGTATAATTTGCGTCGGAGTCCCAAAGTGCAACGATCTAGCTGAAACAGCGTGTTTGGGCAAGAGAGCACTACTGAAGTTCGCGATAAAAAACGAATTTTTCTAAAGTCTATACACCTCTTAACTTTGTACTGTCGTTTTGGTACCACTAGAGTTCTACGAAAATCGTGTGTATAGATAAGGATAAGCCAGTATAACACAATTTTATGTCAATCAGGTCACATGTCGTCACTAACCTCAAAAAAGTGATGAAAATTTTAATATTTATAAGAATGCCAGAAATCTCCCGTAGAGTGGTAAAATGGTTACCGCCATAAATATTTCCTTCACATAGAGGAGCTCCCATACAAACCTGACGCTTTTATAAGATTAGTTGCCACCATCTCTAAGTTGCCCATAGTGGGGGGCAAAATGCACGATTCATTCCCAATTAATTTTACTACCGAAGATTTTCCGTAGGCTTCCCTACAAATTGAACTTAAAATCAGCTGAAAATCAACAAATAGCCCCATACTACTCAGGAATCGCGTCTAGTGCGAAACATTGAATGACTGAACCTCATAAATTCTTCGGTCCGAACATTTCTACCCAATAAATACTTACCACCTATTTCCAACAATTATGGGGCTCCCATACAAAATTGATCTCCTTTAAATTTTGTATATTTCAGGGCTTGAAGAATCAAACTGGTTTCAGTGCGCACAAAAAGCAGTGACTCGTTCAAAATAGTACTCAGGAATATGGAGAGCTTTGAGCAAGTTTCCCTGTTCTAGTCAAGAATATATCTTTTTTGGAATCCTGTAGCTTGATCCCGAAGAACTGAAAGAGCCAAACTCCAATGACTGAAAAAGACTACTGACAGCATTTGTGAAATAATTTTGGTGCCTTCGCGCACAATTCATTAAATCTCATGTAGAAATTTGTGGTAGTTTCGGGCGCTAGTCTCTTATATTATATATATGATGTCATTTTGAAATATATGCCAGTTTCGGGAAAATCTGATTGTTACAAGTTTGTTTGAAATCTGAGAATCTGTTTTACTTGGAATACGAGTATAGCTTCTGGATGCTGAAGAATTGGAAGCCCACTCTCTAATGAATACATAAATTATAGCAGGAACTGGAAAGCTTCAAAATGCATGATAGTGTGATCTTACTTAACCTATTTCATTCATAGATTTATGGCAGTCTCAAACTAGTCTGTTCTAATCGAGCACTTATACTCGGAAATAATGTCTGGATAAATTATTGCTAGCATATAGAAAGACAATTTTTTTTTTATAGAAAGACAATGGACGATAGCGAAGACAAGTTCTTTTAAAGAAAACTCTGCCTACCTCGGACTACTCAATTTCAGCGAAGAGCATATTCTATTGAAGCTCTGGTTGCCGGAAGTCTGCGACGATTGGAATTTCAAACTAGTGCCAGAGAGCACAGAGCTCAAAGGACTGGTGCCAATGATCAATTATTTATGTTTATGTAAAAATTAACAAATAATTCGAATTCAGTTAAATTTGAAAGTACACAATTTTTAAGAATCTTACGCAAAACTCTGAGTGACTTTTTTAGACAGAGATGGAAACGAAAAGAACCAAACAAAGCACTAGTAGCTTGGAAGCAGAGCGGAAATCAAATATTTTCTAACAAGCTAATTGTATCTTTTGTGTAGAAAAACGTTTGAGAACATGGAGTTCTTGAACCACTGTGCCAGAACTCTAAAATAGTAGAAGAAAGGAGAGATGTCGAAAAAAGGTAACAAAACGAAACGAAACTATTTTCACAACTTTAGTTATTATATCACATAGTGGTGAAACAAATAAGTAAGAAATACTAGAAGTATTACAAACACACAGCCCTACACACATATATTTATCACGAAAATATAGACACAGAGTATACAAGTATATGAACGAACACCTGCAATTGCCATCACATACAGTGTCAGTGCGATGTGCAATTTTAAGGAGGCTTACAAAAAACAAAGAACAATAGTACTGCGCTGTGTCGGCAAAGGTACTACCTACTCCTACTCATTCGCATAGTTATGTTATTTCAATGCAAATTGGCTGCCTAGTTGGTGGAAAGAAGAGTTTAGATCATACTCATACGCGTGCATACGAATAAATTTTTGCAAGGCAGTCTCAGTTAGGTTAGCTAGATGAATAGCTTGGTTTGTTGGTGTGGTTGCTAAATTCCCGTTTAGCTAGTTTCAAGATAGTTTGGCTATTTGCTTGGCGCTGATACTTACTCCGTATATATGTGCATACGTACGAGTAGTTTGGAATGCCTAATTCCTGTTGACTGTTTGCATGGACGATGTCTGCTGACTGCAACTGGGTGTTAGTGGGTGTCACAGAGTACACATACACATACCACCACTGAGCAAATACCGCATAAATCTTAGAGTTGAGCACCAAGTACTACGAATAGTTATTGCAACATTTTCAATTTCTATGTTTTTTTTTTTGGGGGGTTTTTTTGTATGTAAAAGTATGTTTGCATATAAAGTATTTAGGCGTGACCAGAAATCTTTCAAAACATTTCCAGGATAAAACCAAAAAAAAAAAAAAAAAAAAAAAAAAACTAAAGCAAACAAAAAACAACGAGTACATGCAACATTCTTAGCTGGCCTAACTGACTCATCATGGACGACTTGAATTTGGCTTGAGATTAAATCATCAAAAAGCAAAAATGTTAACCTCAAAATCAAGACGACGACGATGAAGACGACAAAAACGACCGCTACTAGGAACGATAGAAATTTCTTAGTAGGAAATTTCCACTCTTAGTTTTGCAGTCAGCTGGGATGAACTTGGTTGATTGGTTGGTTGGTTGGTTAGCTCATACTATGGCAGACTGTTAAATAAATATTTGAAAACGGTATGAACGTGAATAAAGAATATTTCAAGTTTACAATTTTACATATTACACTTACGACGAATGGATGAATAAATCATCGAGTGAGTGAGTGAGTGAATGAATGAGCGTGAGTATGAGTATATAAAGTTGAAATGGATTGATGTTGTGTGCTTAAACTCCGGTATATAAAAAACATGTTTATCGCAATGTGTTTAAATTCCTTGCTTCATATTTTTCGTTTTTAATTTTTTTTTTTTTTTCTTTTCAAATACAAGAGCGCAATGTCCCTTGCCAGAACAAGATTACTTGCTATGAGTAAAAGAAAAAACAAATAAAACAAAACAAGAAAAATAACACAGAAATGTTCCTAAAGTTCTTTTGTTCATTTTCATAACTTGGACAGACAGGCAGACAGACAATTAGACAGACAGACATACAAACAGACAGACGGACAAAGAGTTGTAGCTAAAAAAAAATATAAAAAATAATAAAAAATAATATAAATACACGAGTATATGGCAGGACCCAGGCAACAAAAAATGAGCTTAAGGTACAACATCCACCCTGACAACCAACGGAAAACGTATGAGTAGCTCAACATTTGAATAACTAAAGAGAGCGCTGAGGCAAACACATAAGTGAGCAAATTCTAAGAATACATCTCGTTGCTAATGCTGATGTTATTTCTGCCACAAATGAAAAAAAAAATACAAATATATATATATGCATACCTACATATATCCGTCCGTCAGCATTTTTGTACTATATAAATATTTCTGACAGTTACATGTAGTGAATATGTCTATATGTTTCACGATTGTGTTTTGCAAAAGAGTGCATTTCAATGTAGATTCTAATATTGGATAAAAACTACTACTACTACTACTACTGCTGCTGCTATTGCAACTGCTTCTAATATGAACTTATGTGCAGGGGCTTTCAAAATGTGCTTCCATTTTTTTCATGTGGTCAGAGTCATAAAAAAATTATAGTTAGAGGTGGACGGAATTGAACCTAGGCACTCAGTCCATAGACCATTGGGGTAGAGCTCTCAAGTTTTACAACTGAAATTACACTGCAGATAGAACGGAAGAGAGGAAAGGTAGAGGAAGAGAGAATTCAATGTTTTTGTATATAGAAATTTCTAGATTTCTTCATGAATTCAAGAAGCTCATAATATCACCGTCAAATTCATTTCCTGTAATATCGCAGTGTCGTAATGCATATATAAGATGCAGTTTATTTTTTTTCACTGATCACTGCTCCACTTTCAAATAGCTGGTTTCATAAGGGTTTGATGCTGATGAGCCTCCCAACCCTACTCTTCCTCGATAATCCAGCAAGACATTGTGCAGCTTGTGAACACAAAATACCCGGTCACATCACTCAAGTAATACACGGAACCAGCACCGTTCTAGATATTGGAGGCGCGACTAGAAAAACTATTAGTGCTATGAGGACTGAGTCAGATCTCTGAATTGAACCATCGAACCTGCTATGATTTAATTTATAAATAGTTGAAACTCTAGATAAATGTTGATAGGCCCCAAAACACCGTATCGTGTAATTTCCCTAAATACGCAGCAAGTGATCCACATTATAAGAAAACTCTAAGAAAAGTTTCACCAGTTAGTAGAACAAAAGACTCTTGCATAATTATGTTGAATATTTTATACGAAAATATGTGAAAGGGTAGCATCTTTTGGTCAAAAACTCTAACTTTAATCAACCTCGATTAGGTTAGTGATGTAATAACCTCAGCTTATGTTTGAGATATATTTTCGATAGAAACAACACCAAGCTTCACATCTTCACACAGTGCACGGCTAATGCAAACACAGCCCCCTCTCTCTGAATTTTTTGCTATAGATTGTAAATAAATTGCAATATTGCAAAAAATGATAAAATTGTCTAAGTGCAACTCCCAAAGAAGAAGCATAAAAGGTCAAGAATGCATCCAGCAAAAATGTTGCTAAGTACTCTGAATGTAGTCAATCGCTAGCCTCTGCGACCAAGACTATGATCTAGTTTCCAAGGCTGCAATGGTTGGTGATCGAGCTAAACCTACTAAGAATTCTACGGTAGTGGAACTACAAACTAAATACTGCTGCTCTAGATTGAATTGTCGAAGCACACTACCCTCAATTGTCTTCTATGGATCATTCACCATATTCGTATGGTATTGCCGAAGAATTTTCGTGATTCCTATTTCGTTTGCGGGGGTCGTCAACAAAAGAGGCAGATCCTTATCCGAGGTACGGTTTGATTTTTCATTGGGGGAAATTTTTATGTGGCGGGTCCCAAACCCAACGCACAACCTCTAACGTAGTAGATTTTCGCTTCGCACGTTAGCTGCCTCCCAACCAGGTAGACGTTGCCTGGTCGTCGCCACGTGGAGGGCCTCCATTAAAAAATGAAGGTGACATCACATAGCAAGCAGAACTAGCTACATGTTGGCATCCTCATTACAGAGCGAAGTTGTCATCACATAGCGTGCAGAACAAACTACATGACATCCAGTGATTTGACTTACGATGAGTTCAACAAGGATTGCGCTAGATCCAAACGGTTGAAGCATTTTGACACGTTAAAAAAAAATAAATACGTTGCACTTAAAGCCCCGAAGGGCTCTTTGGCCGAACTTCTCTTCCATTACTGTTGTGCTTGTTAAATTTTGGACAGTATTAAAAGGACCTACTTCCTACTTTTTCTGAGCATTGTCACAGAGTTCTTTTAGAAGCTTTTTCATGGCAAGTTGTTACTGCCGGAAGAATTGCCAATTGCTTGAAGACAGGTGGGTATCGTTTGAAAGAAAAATCTTTTCGATATTAAATTTGTTAAGCTTCAGCCGGGGATTAAACCCACAATCTACAGATCAGAAGGCCAACACACTAACCACTGAGCTACGGCATTTTGACACGTTACCTTGCGAAAATACCACCACTAATTGCAGAAGAATTAGTCCTGGCAATTAGTCCATTATCGGTCTTTTTGTAAAAAAAAAAAAATAAAACAACTTTTTAGCGAATAATGGTCTTTGTCATGAAATGCCGATTGATACATTCTATATAATATTAAACTCATAGAAATTAACATACCTCTAACAAACTTTGGAGTCAGGCAATCTTCAAGAAGATGCGAACAACAGACCCCTTCTAAACTTTAACATAAAACTTCACCAGAAAATCTTTTATGCCAAGTTTTAGTTATCGAAAAAATTTCCAATTGCTTGCCGGCAAATGGAAATCGTTAAAAAAAAAATAAAATTTGAGATTGGTGACCCGACATCGGGAATGAAAGTGGAAAGGTTGAAATTAATTTTCGCAGGAACACAAGCAATTGATGTCCATTGTTCCTACCATCAAACTCATGATGTAAAGAATACTTGTAAAAATATAAAACACAATTTCTTTTTGAAACACCCTTTACGATATACTGTATTCATGAAAATATGAAATATGTGATATATGTGGCATACATGGCGTATAAGCATTCAACCACAATCTAAAACATCGTACTTCATCTCATCACTGTCATTGTCGTTGTCGTTTTTGTCGTCGTGTTGAATGTAGTCGTCGTAGTGAGCAACTGTGGCCACTCATTCGCACGCTTAGCTATATACGAATGTTTATATGCATGTACGTAAATATGATTTGCCAAGTTGCAACATAAAATCACGCAATTTAGAATGAACATATGAATTGTTGGACAAATGGATGACTGGATGGATGGATAGATGGATGGATGGATGGCTGGTTGGTTGCTTGCTTGCTTGTTTACTTGCTAAAGAAGTTCACTGAAGCGAAGGGTGTGAATATTTTCTTATGGAAGTATGATTGTTGTGTTCTTTTTTTCTTTTTTTTTTCTTTCCTTTCTCTAACACTCTTACAAGTCCGGTTGTATGGAACGTTGAACACAAGTATTTTCTTTTTTGCTTTTTTTTTCTTTCTTTGGTACACGTTAATGTTTTATGTGTCTTTGCCTGTCTAACTGTCTGTCTATTATTTCGTATGTCTGTTCATTTGTCTGTCGGATCTATATTCATATTTATCTATCGCTAACTAATATACATATGAACTTATGTAAGTACTTGTCCATATAGATAATCATCGTACAAGTATGTAGGTGTAGGTGTATGATCATGCATATAGGATGTTCTTTACAAGTTGTTGTTGTTTTTTTTTTCAGATTTTAATGACACATCAGTAAGCGTTTGTAGTATGTATGCAGGTACATTTGTCAGTACTACGTACGACCCCCAGTCAGCAAGCGGTAGTCAGTCTCATGTCTCAAGGTTCAAAAATCTTTCTTCTTACATACATATAGTAAAGTACAATACAACTACGTGTACATTCATAATCATATTTAGACATGTAAGCATGCAACTCATATCTGACATGTTGCCACTTTACACGACATGAGTATAAGAGAAGAGAAAAAAAAAATTATAAAATCTTTAAAAAAACAAGAATAGAAAACAATGACTGACTTAATATCTAAAATATCGTGTGTGTGTGTGTGTTATTATTTGTACACTGTTTGTATACAAATATGAACAAGAACTTTATAACATAAAATATAAATTAATAACATCATCATATTATATTTTATGTAATAAATTCTCGACGATGTTATTTTATTGATTATTCGTTTCGATACTTATACTTTGAAAATCTTTGATATTACTATTATATCGTATAGTAGTGATTTTTTCATTCCCATTTTAATCGCAATAAATTGAAGTTAAATTCCCAATTCATTTTTTTCACCACCACAAAGGAATTAAAATATCAATAAAAGACAAAGAAAGAGGAAGACAAAGATATGGTCATGTTCAGCACATTGTACAATAAGATTTTAGCTTTAATAATTCCCATTCAATTGTTTGAAACATCTCATTTAAACTTATTTGATTGAATATTGCTGGAGTGAAAGTCTCAAGGGCTAAGTTAAAAGAAAAACAAATATTTCAATACTTTTCGAACACGCAATTTCGAATGAACACGGTAGGTATAAATACTTTGTGCAACTCAGAACAACTGCCCTTCCTCATTGTTGTTCAGAGAAGGCAAAATGTTTGATAACTTTGCCTTAGACTTTTAGTCGTCTCATTGTAGCTTTGAAAATGTATTTTGAGTCCCTAATGCCCAAAAGTAATATGCAATTTATACTTTGACTCAAATTTTTCACGTAGTCTGGTGAAAATTTTCAGTTGCCCAATGCATACCTTTTTCGATATGAATATTTATCAACTCCAGTGCCTAGTTTTGGGCCCCCGAAAGTGACAACCTAAAAACACTGCATCAAAATATTTTTCGAAATACTCGGAATTCATGTTTTCACTTCACTTCACAAATTATAAACAAAGACTGACAGTGCTGTCAAGAAGAAAGAGAGAAAACGTAGGACTTGACATTTATTATCGTGCAGTATTATTGCAATATAATTTATTGCCTCAACATCTCCTTCAAATATGTATATAAAATATGTGATCTTTCGATTTTATAGAGCATTACCTTTGTAGGAAAGCCCCACTAAGTGGCAGAGATAGGAATTAAATATATTTGAGGAAATATTGTGGCTCAAACAAAAATAGCAGACATTCATACATTATATCCTGCACATGTAGATTCATTATTCCTCTCCTAACATATGGCTCAGAAGCTTTGAAAATTTCCACCACGGATGAGAGGATGCTTGGAGTTTTACAGAGAAAAATTCTGCGTAGGATCTTAGGACCTGTTTGCGTTGATGGCGAATACCGAATGAGGTACAACGATGAGCTGTATGAGGAGCTGTACACTAACATTGGCATAGTCATGTCGAGCGAATGTAAGAAGACGCTCCAGTGAAGAGTGTATTTATTTCGGCACCCGCTGGAGGACGCAGAAGAAGAGGAAGACCAAACTCAACCTCCGTTGAAAGCACCAAGTGCTGGGTAACCTGGCAGCGCTTGGAATATCCAATTGGCGCCAGCAAGCGAAGAACAGAGAATACTGGCGCCGCACTATATGTTTGCCCTAAATTGAACATCGGTTGTTATGTTAATAAGAAGAAGAAGAAGAAGAAGAAGGAAGGAAGGTTCAAAGGATTGCCGATATGCAATATATATACGTCATGAGAAAACATCAAAAGCAATTGACAGAAGTGAGTGTATATGTGGTTGCCTTTTATATTTTTTTAAAAATTATGTTCTAGTATGTTTACGTCAAATCTGACATTTCCATTGAAAAGTTTGACATTTTTTAGCATAAATGTACTCAGAACGTTTTGATGTACAAGCGCTATTTGTGTTGTTTACAGTGACTTGAAAAATTCATCTTGGTCCAGCAATGGATTTAACTCGTGAGCATTTTCGCGCTATGATTTTTTACGATTTTCAAAGTGAATTATAACAACAACAGTGCTACGATCGTCTTCATACGGCATCAAAGATTTAACGAATTTAAGCGTGATCGCCGTTCACTCCAGGACGAATTTCGTTAAGATCGTCCACAATCGGTCATTGTGCCAGAAACCGTCAATGCTGTGCGTGAACTGATAATGAAAGATCGTCATGTAATATATACGTGAATTCCACAGCCGTGCATTCGATATTGCTCAGAAAGATCGGTCAGCTGTCAGAAAGATTTGTTCTCGTTGAATCCCACATAATTTAATAATCGCTCAAAAAAAGGCTCATGTCTATTGGTGCAAAAAAAAATTATAAAAAAAATTCGATCGCGGTGCTTTGAAAGACACGAAAGAATTGACAGTGTGGGTCTTTCAAGGTGACTCAAACCCAACAAAAACCATATATTGGAGGTGTCTCAGTGACAAAAGTGCTTCTACAACCGTTTGAGAATACTTTGAAAGACAATAAAACCATTTTTGATGATAATCAAATGCATTTTCATACCATTTAAGAAAATACAAAAGGAAACCCTCGTACAATAATAGTACAATAATAGCATCTAACACAAAAGTCGATCGCTACGCTATGAAAACTGTGGCATGTGGGCACTAAAAGGATATATGAAATTATCTGGAGTTCTACTGAATGAAACCTTTCGGATATTTATAAAATTCAAGAAATCAAGAGAACATGAAAATGATGATGAGGCTCTTTTCATTACATAGGAAACAAATAAAGCGATAGAAGTTAGGAGTTTAGAAATTACAAATTCGATTCATGAAGTAAAAAGATAATATGGATTTCAATTAGGTAATGAACATTTTAGAAATACTCATACATACATACATACATATGTACTCGTTTATATGAAAATTTATAAATTTCCCTTGACATCGAATGCATCAATTTTCTGATAATTTTTATTTCGTCGTTGCATCCTCAAGTAAAGCTAATATAATTTAAAGTTAATTTCAATAAATATGACTTATTAATACTGCAGACTTCATCAATTATAAGCAATAATCCACTAACATATGCACATGCTTATGCACATGCATTTATGTATGTATGTACTTCCTTTTCACAGCTTCTCAAGCTGAGCTGATTTCTGTTGCTGTTATTGCTATCATACATGAACAACAACTACAAACTCCTTCTGTCCTCTAAGTGTAGTTGACAGTTTTCTTAAGAGTGTATACATACTATAGAGAAAAGTAGGTACATAGTATACATGCAAGTGCAGAGTAGAGTAAGTAGTATGAGAGTAGTTTAACAACACATACATTTATTACAGAATATTCTTGTAACTATCTGAAGAAGTGATGAAGATGAAGAAAATGTTAAGAATGAAGCAATGTATGAACTAGTGTATAGTAGTTGTAGTAAGGTAGTCAGTACAAAACAGCTTGATGATGGAGTTTTCTGCTTAAGTGCTCTCAATAACAATTTTAGTTGAACACACACATTCACACCCATACACACTAAACTTCAACTACTAAGTACTCACTGCTGTTATTACAACAACTACTACTACTACTACTATTACTTACAACCATTACTACCAATATACCAGAGAGACATATGAATGTACGTGTGTATGAAGCAAATCAAATTCCATCAATTTCAATGACTTTGTAGATACGTATTATTTCTTTGACTTCTTTTCATTTTGCATTTGAGTTTGTTTTCTTATTTGCTTGTAAATGATTTTACACTAACTAACTGCAATACATTTTGTACGAGTATAAGTATAGATACTCGGATGTGTATATGTTAAAAATGCATTTTAAAACATATTTTCATCATCATCATCATCATCAACAGCATCATCGACAGCATCATCAACAGCATCATCAGCATCATCATAGATCATTACAAGAAGCAACAAGCAATAACTACACACTTATTTGTAGGTGCTAGCATACTTATTTATGTGTTGGTGTATGTAATGGTAAATTATGACATCCTGAAAGATGTGCAAGCAGCAAGTAGCACAAAGTTGATTTTTTAAAGCTATTATTTACAATTTGAAAGTCAATTTAAACTTCAAAAATATTTTTGTACAAATATGCGTGTACAGAATATTTACACAAACAGACAATTGATGTCAATAGGATAAAATGCATTACAACTAAGTAAACGCTTTTAAATTCTCTTCTATCACAACATAATGATGATAATAATGAAGTCGTATAGAATGCTTATTAATCATCCCATTTCTATTTATTGAATGTACATATGAGTGCTATTGGGAATTAGTTTGGAAACTATAAGCTAGGAAATTATGTATATGTTGTTGTGTAGTGTATAATTAAGGACGTATTATTTACTTATCTTCTTATTAAACTGTACAAATTAATTTGCTGATTTCTGATGATTTGATTTTGGCTCGACTGAGCTAGATCGAATTTCGTTTCGAACATAACAAAAATTATGAGAGTTCAAACACGAATAAAAAGAGCCAGGCTAGTTGGAGTCTTCGTTTAGGAGAACGCGTTCCTCCGCAGGGGTGATTTGAGGTCCAGCCGACTCCAGGCTAAGTTGGACGTCCATCTTCTCAAGACTAACTGACGGAAGAAGAGCCAGATGCCCTTCCGATTGGTCTTGGCCCATGTTCTCAGTGGTTATGGGACCTGGTGTCCCCTCCAGCTGATCGTGAACTGTAATTTCAGTGACGTTTCGGCCAAGTGCCCCCTCGTTCACTGAAATTTTTAGGCTTTTACCCTCGTTTTGCACCTTTAAAGATGTGCAGTCCATATTTTTTTTTCTTTTTTCAAATTTATATCTATAATATCTGTTATTTGATTGAAACTTGCATTTTGGTCGCCCATGAGTGCTCCCAATGGGAAGGCAAATTGAAACCGTAGGTTCGGCAGACCTTGTACGGAGTTCGCTATTATGCTTGAATCTATCCCGTCAAGCAATTTCGCAGGTATTTTAGTTCATTTAGGAGTCGGTCCATGCCACAGACTGTCAAGACTAGGCCTTAACAGTCTGTAGCATGAGCGGACTCTGCCTTGGGAGTTTTCCTTCTCCCGCGCACGACTATTCGGCAACACAAATCGAGCAGAGACATGAACGTACTGAAAATGAGCTATTGGTCAGAAATAAAAGCCGCACTTCCTCTAAGAGCGGACCCATTTGCTATTGTCTGGGCAAGTGACCTGCTTACTCCCCGAGACACTATAAAAGCCATTCGGATTGCTAGCAAGCCCTTAACGACTGACCAGGAATCGTAGTAAACTACTTTCGACTTGTGCGTCGTAGATAGTACTAAGTTTACGTGCTGGACTATGGCACAGTCTTTCATGTGCCATGTTCCAGCTCATATTAAGCCCCTACACCACGACAAGGTGACTACCTGAGAAGGGGCTATATCTCTAACCCTTAGTGATATTTTTATAAAGAAGAGTAATTTTGTAGGAGATCCCTATAAGGAGTTATGGGATCGATAATACAATTCACCACTCTGGGCAATTATGTGGTCATTTGTCGACTTTTATGTTCATTTTGTAGGGAAACCTCCCTAAAGAGTACAGATCGAAAGTCAGTATATTCTGAAAAACGGTTTAGTAGTGAAAATAATTGACAGTCTGTCATACATTTGACACCTCTATGGGCATTCTGAGAACGATAAGAGCAACATTTCTATAAAAACGTCAATTTTGTATGGGACGCCCTCTAAGTGGCAGGTATCTTTTTTTTCCTTGTTCACTCCTCTTGGAAACATGGGGCCTCAACAAGACTCGTCCATCGTGCACGATTCTGTGCTGTTATTTTGGCGCCGTCTCATGTTGTGTTGACATCGAATAGCTCGCGCAATATCTACCTACTCCAAGTATTTTTTGGCCGACCTCGATTTCTGCTCCCTTGCGGGTTCCAGTCTAGTGCCATTCTTGTTATGCTATCTACAGGTTTTCTAAGCGTGTGACCCATCCATCGCCACTAACTATTTTTGATTTGCAACAGGTCGGGTTCTTCATTCGATAGTCTCTACAGCGCGTCGTAGCTGATGGTGTTCTGCCAGAATATTCTACAGATGATACGGAGGCATCTGTTGACGAAAATTTTTAGCTTTTGTGTGATGCTGTTAGAGATCAGCCATGTTTCACTTCCGTACAACAATACTGACTTCACACATGCACTGAATATTCGCAGTTTTGTGCGCCTGGAGATTCGCGAGCTCGGCCACACTGCATGCAGTCGCGCTTGCTTAAACTTTGCTTAAACCTGCAGTCTACATCTTCATTAGCTCCGTCGTCTGCCGTAATAATGCAGCCGAGGTAACAGAATACTTCAACAAATTCCACCGGGCATCCGTCCGCCACATAGAGATATAGAATGAAGATTACCACCCGCAACAAATTCCGCATTTCACATGTTATAGGACTAGGAAAAAGGGACGCCCAAGACTGAGATGGATGGACGAAGTGGACAATGATGCAGCCACCCTAAACATCAGAAATTGGAGAACACAAGCGAATGATAGAACCGTTTGGAGGCAGATTTTACAGCAGGCGAAGACCCATCCAGTGTTGTCCGGCCAACTATGATGATGATGATGATACCACTGAGCTTCTCTTCCAATGCGGTTGTGCGTCTTAAATTCGGACAGCATTAGACGGGACCTACTTATATTAGCCGATTCCGAACGGCAGAACCCTTGGGACATCACTTTAACTTAGTTTTGTCACCGAGCTCTTTTAAGAAGCATTTTTGGCAAATTGTTACTGCCGGAAAAATTGGAAATTTTTGCCGGGGTATGTATCAACTTTCTGGTACTTTCAAGTTTATTTTGTAGGGAGTAGGTATGTTGAAGAGAAATGCTGAGTAATTAAAGTTAATGTGGGTAGCTGCTATATTTTATTCTTCTAAGGATGTTCTGCCAGTAGCGGGAAATTTTTATTTCCCGCCACTAGCGGGAAATAAGGTTTTGAGGTTAGAGACGAACTGCGAACTAACTCAGTCAAACCTGAATCAAATAGAAAGGAGCAAATCTATTTTTACCAATCTAGTAAAACCGATAAAGTTGAAAATTAAATAATATCATCATTAAATCTTTTTAAAAAATACTTCAGTTTACAAAAAATATGTACAATAAATATCTGAGCCTATCATAGAAACAGTATGGCGAAAAACATTAGTTTTCCACTAAAGTAGCATAAAAGAGCCTTCATTAATACTATATACACACACACACACATATGTGCATTTACACATATACTTATGAGTATGTCAAATGAAAGGCGAAAATATTGCTATTCATATTTGTGCTACTGCTACCGTTAATTGTTAACAACTATTAAGTTGTGGTTGCATAAAATTGCTATAACCACTCTATGGTTTTTATAGCAACATTATTACATCGTTATAGTACCTACTCTTTTATTTGTACTAACATACATATTTTAATCTCTCGTTTTTTTTATTTTCTCCCTTCACCTTACATTTTTATTTGTATGTTTTTGAAGTTGTAACCAAACAATTATAACAGAGTTGTACCTGGTCACTTTTCCGGCTATTATCACTATAACCATTACCATCATCATTACCATTATCATTAGTACAATATCATTGTGATCATTATCATTAATATCGTTATCATACGACACTGATGGCAACATTAAGCGATTTCGGAGTGAAGGATACGAGTGCAGTGCTAGTGAATACATAGTTATACCATAGTAATTTCTATACCCTACACTCAAAGTGTTAAGCGTATATTTAGTTTGCGCAAAAAGAGTGGTAACAGTTATGAGAAAAATATAAATATTTAATATTGATCAACATCACCATGCAAGTTGAAATCTGTCAGTTTACTTGACTTTTCGTACTGTATAACTGCCGTAATTATAGAGTTATCAATCCGAAAAATAATGGATGATATTATTTTTTCTAACGAATTAACATATTGAAGAATGAAAGCAATCGGATGAAACCCACACCTGCTCCCCATATAAAAAGTGGTTATCCTTACACATTTTGCATAAAAATATGAAGCTACCTGTCTGAAACTTGCTACATACTATTCTATCTACCAATGATTGAACCAGTTTGAAAATATGCGAAATCCAATGAAATTTAGACGTACCTCCCATACAAAAATATAGTTGCTCCTGTGTGTTTTCACAATTTGCGCATGAAAATACAAAGATCTATGACTGAAAATCAGCATAAACGATTATTTTTATAAAAGAAAAGGTTTGATTAGCAAATTGGCGTTAGCGAATTAAAATCAGGCTTACCTCCAATATAAAAGTATGCTCCCATAGGAATATTTTCACATTTTTCGCATGAAAAAATAAAGCTATCAAGCTGAAACTCAGTACATACAATTATTTTTAACAATTAATAGATTGATGTGAGAATGAGTGAAATCGAATAAAATCCACACTCACCTTCCATACAAAAGTATGCTTCCGTAGGAATATTTTCACACTTTTCGCATGAAAAAATTAAGCTATCAAGCTGAAACTTAGTATATTTAATTATTTTTAACAATTAATAGATTGATGTGAGAATGAGTGAAATCGAATAAAATCCACACCCACCTTCCATACAAAAGTATGCTTACGTAGGAATATTTTCAAAATTTTCGGATGAAAAAATTAAGCTGAAACTTAGCATATTTAATTTTTTTAAACAATTAATAGATTGATGTGAGAATGAGTGAAATCGAATAAAATCCACACTCACCTTCCATAAAAAAGTATGCTTCCGTAGGAATATTTTCACAATTTTCGGATGAAAAAATTAAGCTGAAACTTAGCATATTTAATTTTTTTAAACAATTAATACACTGATGTAAGAATGAGTGAAATCGAATGAAATCCACACCCACCTTCCATACAAAAGTATGCTTCCGTAGGAATATTTTCACACTTTTCGAATGAAAAAAATAAAGCAATCAAGCTGAAACTCAGTACATACAATTATCTTTAACAATTAATAGATTGATGTGAGAATGAGTGAAATCGAATAAAATCCACACCCACCTTCCATACAAAAGTATGCTTCCGTAGGAATATTTTCACAATTTTCGGATGAAAAAATTAAGCTGAAACTTAGCATATTTAATTTTTTTAAACAATTAATAGATTGATGTGAGAATGAGTGAAATCGAATAAAATCCACACCCACCTTCCATACAAAAGTATGCTTGCGTAGGAATATTTTCACACTTTTCGAATGAAAAAAATAAAGCAATCAAGCTGAAACTTAGTATATACAATTATTTTTAATAATTAATAGATTGGTGTGAGAATGAGTGAAATCGAATAAAAGCCATACCAACCTTCCATACAAAAGTATGCTTTCTTAAATGTGTTTTCACACTTTGAACACGAAAGGCAAAAGATTACAAAGCTCAAACTTCATAACTACAATTATATCTAGTAGTAAATAAGCTAGATTAAAAATTAACTGAATCGATTGAAATACACGCCTACCTCCCATACAAAAGTTTGCATCCATATGTGTGTTTTTACACTTTTCGCGCAAAAATATAAATCTATCCAACTGAAACTCGTCATAAATGATTATTTTTATCAACTAACAGGTAAGTTAAATATGGGGCATTATCTGTTGGAAACCACGCCTACCTTGAAACCAAAAAAATATCGCGCTGTCATTTTGTAGGGTAATTCAACTTCACTACTACCGAAGTTGAACTTTTTACAAATATTTTTTTTTACCTCTTTTCATCTTATATACGACTTTTAAGCTTCCCTCGTATAGATACAAGTTCTCACTTCATGTCATATATAGTTATGGTTTGTATGTATGATTCTACATACATAGGAGTATCGTATGTATAAATATTGTAGTTGGTCGTACGCATAACGCACGAATTGTTTTTCATTACTTTTTATGTTCAACATGAGTGCAAATTGTTTGCTCTTGCGGCGATCCCTTTGCCTTTCCATCTGCTCCTCCTACAATTAGTTCTTGTATATTTTTACATCGATGGTACCATACATGTTGGTGTACATATTTAAACCGCTTTGAATGGAGGCGTTGAAGCAATATCGACATTGGAGATCAGAGGGAATAAAAACAACAACAACAATGAAAATATAAAAATAAAAATGTTAACAATATGGAGTTGCATATTACATACGTATATGTACGTACACATATGCAGAGTATACAAATATATGTCTGAAGGGATTGCTTCTAGTATTTTGTTGGCACTTGGTCCATTCCAGCAGCTACCATTACTACTCCTACTAGGTATCATACTACATACTAGTACTATTACAACAGTCATCATTCCACATACTATTGAATATCAATTGTGCGGGTAATAACCAAACCGAGCGCGTCAATTTCTGTTTGGTGATAGTGGTGGTGGTGGTGGTGGTAGTGGTGGTGATGGTAAAAGCATCGTCAGTGGTCGATTAAAATTGCAAAATAACAAAACGTTGCAACTATGTATGTTGTATGTATTGTGTGTATGCGTATATCGTATATTTATATGAATATCCTTCTTGTTTGCACTTTGTTCGTTAGCAGTTTTCTATTCGTAGAATAACAACCCATATTTCAGTTCTAATTATTCTTTTTTTTTCTTTTCAAATATTTTTTGTTTTTATTTTAACAACAACAGCAACAATATTTTCAATGTCCATTTTGATCTTTGTCATTTTTTCTATATATGCAAATTCACATATATACATACTTTGAAACGAATATAACCATATGAAAGGAATGAAAAATATGGAAAAATCCATTTGTGAACAATTGAAAATGATTCCAAAGGGAAATATTGACACATACTAATACTGTTGTGCCTTAGATTGGGTCGTTATATGAAAAAGCATTTAGTTAAGGACTATATTTACATCACTCTTGCAACTTATTGCATATAAATGTGTACAATAAATTATTGGTAGGCTCAATATGACCTATGACTCCGTTTAAAATTTTCTTCAACATAATCCCTGAAATTGTATTTTACTATATTATTTGGCAAACTTATTTTTCTCACAAACACTTTCACCAGTTCTAATGTTGAATAAATTTGAGACCTTTAAATTTTTTTTTTCAAAATCATTTTTACAATTTGACAAATTTCTCTTCCTCCAACACAATTTGACACACTCTAATCTCTTCCTACTTAAAAGTCTATGTATCATATATATATATATATATAGACTAATGCCATTCTAGTCGCTACACTTGTGCACTTACAAATTGATATGAGAAATTAATTTAGAAATTGATTCTCTAAATGCTTTTAGATGCCGAACCACATGATAGTGTACATTCGAAATGTGTACTTAAATATTCTCTTATGGTTGCAAATGAAAATGATTGGCGAAAAAAATAATTATTAGAGCAAATTTATTGTTATTACATATTATTATGATGATGAATATTATCAATTTGTATTCTAGGTAAATTGCTGAATTTTACTTTAGATTATTGCCAAATGATTGGATTACTATGATGATTCCATTTAATTAACTAATAAGCTTAATGTTTGCACAAACAGTTGGAACATCAAAGTATGACTAACACTAACTGGAAAATCATGTTGCATGTTCCATCTTTTTTTTTGTAGTGACTATACTTGCTAGTCGATTCTTGAAAGAAGAATTAATGACAGCTGACTATACTGAGTGTACTGAACTCATGGAGGGAAGAGTCCTGTACGATATTCAATTGCGACGTTTCGAACGATACGGCCAGTGGAAGAGATTTCCAGAAACATCAATCACGGATGATGGTGTAGATGTTCCACCACTCGATCATGACGACGCCATTTCTAGGCTGAAAACACACAAAAACACAAAAACATCAAATGCTTCCTGCCGAGCTGTTCAAGACCAGAGTCGATGAACTGCTCACCTGCATGCACCAAGTTATGCAGTAGAATATGGTCGGATGAAAACACGCTCGATGGTTGGAGGCTCAATGTCCTTAGCCCGTATATAAAAAGAAGACATATAAGGACATTATCAGTGTGACATCAGATCTAGTAAGTCTACCATCGACCAGTTATTCACAGTACGCCAATTCCTGGAGAAGACCTAAAAGAAACAGATCGACACACACCATCTATCAGTTGTTTACCTCTACACACAACACTGTCTGAATTCGTTATTCCTGCGAAGCTCATTCGTCTTTGCAGAACGACACTGTATAGCTCCCGATGTGCATTGATTTAGCTGTGTTTATCGTGAGCACCTTCCTGATGGCCTTATCTCACGACGCGCAAAGCGTAGTATCAAATTTAAGCGTTGATAAGCGCCCCGTAGGAGTGGAAAATCAGAAACTAACCTCCAGTATCCTACGGTACCAAATGGGGCACGTTGAATGGACGTACTACCCTCCTAGGTTTGGATCGAGGCCCATCTACAACCTCTTCTGATCTAAGGGGTCAGCACCCTGGTTGCAATGCAACTCCACATCGAGTACCCACGCCGTATGAAGTGGAATACTCTACCCGCGTGTTCTTTGGGTTACCTCAGCCACCACGAAAACCTCCCCGAAGGGCCGTTCCCAACGATCAGGTTGAAGGGATTCCAATCTGATCACCCGTGGTACCAAATTTAAAGTCTTTTGATAAGACCTCGTAGCCGAAGCTACAACCAGTTTCAGCCCCATTCGGCTCCGGACTGGTCGCCGCAGGATCCCGATGTGCAGTGGAAATTTGGAAGAACCTCTCCCCGCCGTTCAATACCGAACCGGGTTTTAGTCAAGGTGATTATTATGAAGAAAATAATACGAGCTGCTGATTTACGACGTAATGGCACAATCTTTAACAAAAGTGTCATGCGAGTGCGTACGCCGGCCTACAGAGCCGAAGTCTGCACAATTTTCTCCTCAGATGAGAGAATGCTCGAAGTTTTCGAGAGAAAAGTCCTACGCAAATTTCTTTGAATCTATTTGCGTTGGCGGAGAGTATCGAGTAAAGTACAACCATTAGCTGTATGAGCTGTATGCCGACAACGACAGTGTAAAGTGCATCAAAATTCAGCAGCTGCGCTGGCTAAGGAGTTGTTATATTAAGAGCCTGTTGGTGGACGACACAGAAAAGACAGACCAATCTTTAGGTGGAGATACCAAGTACTGAAGAACTTCCTTGAGAACTGAGTTGTCTTTCTAACTAACTGGCGAAGCATGTTAAATTCAGCCTAAATCGATTTTCGAATTTAATGACCACATAAGTAAGTAATTAAGACATTATACATTTTTCCGCTCGAGGTGGTTCCCTGGCAATTATGGTGTTATTTCTCGATTTTCAGGGCTCTTATGTACTTTCTATGGTGAAGGCTCCCTTAATACTAA
The DNA here is from genome assembly GCA_963854835.1 of Megamerina dolium. Lineage (NCBI taxonomy): Eukaryota > Metazoa > Arthropoda > Insecta > Diptera > Megamerinidae > Megamerina > Megamerina dolium. The sequence goes on along the minus strand of OY978529.1, from coordinate 1,344,504 downwards.
TAATGGGGAGCAAGTATGTTGGGGCAAAATGTTAGGTAGCAAAAATAAATGGAAATCGATAAAATCTTTAACCCATTTATAACCACAGTGAGAGCGGTAGAAATGAATAATAACAAATAAATGGAAATCGATAAAATATTTAACCCATTTATAACCACAGTGAGAGCGGCAGAAGCGAATTTTATGTCGATTTTGTGTTGGAATCCCTCTGACTGCTGGAAATAGGGGTTAAGTATGTCCAAAGAAAATATTAAAGAGAAAGAATGAATATATGTAGATTAACGATAAAATATTAGCTGACCAATCCAAACAAGCCGCTGATTTGAATCAAGCCATCTCAAATACGTGTAGAAATATTTATCACGTCTGCGGGACCAGATTTTTTTTTTCGTGTGGTGGTGTTTATTATGAGAATTATTATTTTCTTTTTTGCAATGACTTGAAGAATTGGGTCAACTCAGTTCATTATTTCATTGGTCAAGTAATTAGCCACTTTGCTCACATAGCTTGATCTTCGTGGAGTAGCAATTTTGATTTTCTTTTTGAAAAGTGTCATCAAAAATATTATGCTGACAATTTAGCAATAATTTATTCTCATTAAGCATAATATAATAGCTATTGAAGCAATAAAACCTCAAAAGAAAATGTCCCACGGCATCGAACTAGGTTATTGCAAAGCCAGTCTAGATGAAAATTTGATTGAAGCTAAATATTTTATAATTATTGGAATGGCTCTCTATTTTAAATAAAATAAAATGTGTTTATGTAAAGAATTTCATATCATAGTCAGCACTTAGAGGTAATTTTTAAAAATTTTTGTTAATTTTTAAAAATTTCCCTTAAAATTAAATTCGCCTAATGATATAAACATAAGTTAAACATAGTTAATTTACGTGGTCACAGTGTTGTTCCGAGTTATATTAAATATAATCATTTCTAACATCAATTAATTAACAATTTAGTCAAAGAAGCTTTTGTAAATTGCTGAATTTGTTGTAATCGATATATTTTGGAATATGAAAACTCTTGTTTATTATTGAATCAATTCTCTTTAAGAATTTAATATACTAGCATATAAACATATTTATTGCATATTTACCAAAACATTTACATATTGTTCTTATATTAACTCGCTAAAAGCCACATATGCAAATCATTTGAACCTATAAATTTGTTTAGTATTTACATTATGAGCGTATCAGCTAAAAAGGAATCAAACAGGATCAAACAAAAATACAAATAAAAATAAAAATAAAAATATTCAAAATAAAACTAAAGCAACAAATATTCAACTCATCAATAGTCAAACATTCTTGCGCCAATCAGCTTTACTCTATGTATATACTCGTACTCACCGAAAAAAAAAAAAAACAAAAATATATTGTATAAACACACCATGGAAACCGTAAATATTTGGTGAGTTAAATTTCTCTCACTCTCTGTCATCACCAACCTCCCAACACATATGTATGTATGTATGTATGTACTTTCATGTAAATAGCTAATATGCGGTTACATGAAATAACATCATCATCGTCATCATCATCATCATCATCATCACTTCTTAATGCCAAACAAATGACAACAATATAAAGAACAGCGCCTTCACCACGATTGTCATCATTATTATATTGATGTTGACATCATCAGTATATTGTCATTATTATCGTCATCGTCATCTACTTTCAATATCTACTAAGCATATTCCTACTTGTATTTACTTCTCATCCATAGCATACATATATGAGCAGGTTATTGTCATAGCGTAACACAGCAAAGGTGATATGAATATAAGTATGCATGTGGTAGATTGGTGGTGGTGAAGGTGATGAAGGTGGTGAGTGAAGATGCTATACATAGTATAAAAAAATAATAATACAAATCTTCTATTACAGCTCACTTTCGTGTTCTTTTGTTTTGCATTTCTTCCTGCACTTCATCCACCACATATTTTTTATTATCTTATCAAACTCATATCGTTACACATCTTTAATCATATTCGCAGTATGATGAGGGAAATTTTAAATAGATACGACTACTTAGTGCGATATATGTATATTAGGGATGTCGCTCCCGAAGTTTCCAAAAACCTTAAGAAGTTAACTTGATCGGAGCTGACTCAAATTTTTGTGCTAGAGCCAGGAGTGGTTTTTATTCGTTAATTCAGATTTTCAAATATATAAGTTCTAGTAAAAAGAAGGCATTAATTTTGCATTAAATTGAAGTTTTTATTTAGCATAGTCAGTACGATCCGATTTAGGTCAAATATGCACCGTTTTGTTCGATAACTTGTTGCCATTTTGAAGGTAATTTCATAATGCCACCACCACATAGAAATCCTCGTCCCTATTGGCAAAAAACTGGGACAGTCAATTTTCACAAGCTTCTCTTGAGGCGAATTTCTCACCAGCAAAATCATTTGCCATAGACAGGAACAGGTAGTAATCACTTGGTGCCAAGTCCGGACTATAAGGTGGATGCATAGGAACCTCCCAACCAAGCTCCCGGAGCTTCTGGCGAGTCACTATCGATGGGTGTGGCCTGAAGTTGTCATGATGGTACACAATTCCTGTCCTATTGGCCAAAGCTGGTCGCTTCTGGGCGATTGCTTCCTTCAGACGGTCCAATTGTTGACAATACAGGTCCGAATTAAGCGTTTAGCCGTAGGGGAGCAGCTCATAGTAGATGATTCCCTGCCAATCCAAACACATAGCAAAACCTTCCTGACCGTCAATCCTGGCTTGGCCACCCTTTGCGCCGGCTCACCGCGATTCGACTACGACTATTTTCGCTTGACGTTATCGTAAGTGACTCACTTTTCATCACCATTAACCATCCGCTTCAGAAATAGATCCATTTTGTTGCGATTCGGCAGCGATTCACAGATGAAAATTTGGTCCATGAGGTTTTTTTGCATTGACTCATGTGGCACCCATACATCGAGCTTCTTTTTGTATTCAGCCTTATTTAAATGGTTCCAAACGGGTTTTTTGGGCAATGTTTAGCTCCTGGGCAATAGAAACAGTGTTTACATGACGATCAGACTCGACGATTTCCATTATTGGACATCAAAATTACCGAAACGGAATCGACGAAACCAAAATTGCACGCGATTGGCTATTACAGTATCAAGACCATAAACACTATTCACATTTTCAGCCGTCTGGCTTGCGTTTTTGCCTTTATCGAAGAAAATCTGTAAAATATGGCGTATTTTCTCTTTACTGGTGTCCATCTTTGACGCGTGCTCAAACAATACTGAGTCAAGCAATCACAAACTGCCTGAAAAGTTTATTTAGTACGAAATCCTATCTTTCTAACGCCATCTAGCGTAACGCGATCGTACTTATACAATGCGAGATACAGATTACTAAAGCCATCTATTGGAAAAATAATGGATTTCTTTTTACTACACCTGATACTTGCTCGATGATAAAAGTAATCGTATGGGTCGAGCTGCCGTCCTTTAGCTTTATATGTTCGTCAGTAAAATCTAAAAACGTTCGAAAACATATTTTTGCATGAGAGGAAGGCGTCGTTTTCATCCGAATTCGCCCGTTTTCAATAGCATTGCATTTTCTTATGCTGTACCAGGTTGCAGCTTGATGTCTTTATATTTTTGTGCAGAAAGTGTGAAAAAAACATATGAAAGCGCACGTTTGTATGGGAGTTAGTCGTAAAATGTATGCAATTCAGCCAATTTTCCGATACGTCGTCCTCATATCCTAACCCTGAATTTAACATTTCAGTATATGACAGAAACCTACGACATGCACTCAAAAACTTACATAAATATTTGAAGATTGGAAAATCTTCAACTTTTAGAATGACTTAATCGTAATAATGATATTTTTGCAAGTATTTGAGAACTAAATGATTATTTAAAAGTATTTGTGATATAACCGTAATTCCGAAGATAGTTCCGAGATTTCAGTATTACTTCTTAAAATGACAACCCTAATATATATAAGTAGAAGAATATCACAATCTCTGATACGTAACATATCCTATTGTACTAGTTTCTATATGAAAATACTTGGCTACATTGTCTCACGTGAAAAATTTCAATGCTTCTAGTATTGATGTTGTATAATATAATATTTCATATAGGTATTGAGTCGAAGCTACAAGTATTTATGTAGCTACTTGTATTTATATAGAGATAGAATAATAAATTATTAATTGGGCAATGTATTTTCCTCTTGCATACTCAACATAGTCGAATGTTGTAGTGTTATTTATTGCGGTTAACCCAGATTTAGTTAGTTGTTGTTAGTTTGCATTTTTTTTTTTTTTCTTACTACTTAATTAAAAACATGCAAAGGATTTATGTACATATTTGTACATAGAAACGAATATATAGGAAATGCACAAACAAAAGACACATACATACATACACACACTATTTTATACAAAGAAAATACAATGAAGATGATCTATGTAGATTATTGTTAGAAATTAATCGGTACAAAATTATATCGTAAATAATCTTTTGAATAATTACATTGTACCAATTTTGTAGGAGGGTCTGAGGAATGACTGAAGATTTTTTCGAAGACGAATTCAGAAATTGTAGAAAGAAGATGATGTTATTTGGAGACACTGTTGTTGGGAAAATTTCCAACTGTTTACCGATTGAAGAAATAATTTTTTTTAATCGAAATGCTTAATCAAAAATCAAAAATTAATGAGAAATTGCGACGACAATCGACTCGAGGTGTCTATCATCTCAGAGTGCGCATGCCATTGAAAATTGGTAATATCTGTCGACTGTTAGGCACACATGACGTAATCAAAATTACAATAGTAATCTGGAAAGGTTTTTTAATGTGTACACCCCCTAATGTGAAGAAGTTTTGCAAGGCAATTCCGAAAAAAATAATTTTTTTTTGCCGAACGTTGCCTTTTTACATTTTTCGTGGTAACTTCGGCATTTGCAGTCGGATTTTGGAGTGTGATATATCGATGTTTTTGTCTTAAGGAGACACATATTTTTGTTTCAAAGATCATTGACCTCAAGTACCCCGTTCTAATACTTACCCACCAAATCTCAGTTCCTACTACCCTAATGTACCACCCTAATGCCAGTAAATTATAGCTCGCAAAAAATCATTAAACCTCTTCAAAGGAAGTATTGCGATTATTTCATTCGAAATATTTTAAACATATTTTTTTTAATTTTTGTTACCGAATATAGGTCACACTTTTTTTTTTTTAATTTTCCAGTAGATATAACATACTAAATAAGCTTTAATCGAATGGTACCTCTAATAACTTCTTCATATTACATGTACATGTAAGAACCTCCAAAATATCTCGCCACTTATAATTTGTAAATCAAAGGGTTAAAGCAAGTCTACTATTTCATACAGCTTCCATAAAAAATTACGGTTGTAGCCCATATACTCGTACAATATTTTTCTTAAAAATTACTATAACATAGCTATCATAGAAATTGGTGTACTGAATTAATACCGAGAATTTTTCTTTTGATGGAACAATGTCGAAATTATCTTTATTTACGATTTTATAAAACTTTCATGAAAACTCCTTTAAATTACTATAACATAACTAGGTTTGGTATCATAAAGATCTGTAGACTAAATTAGATCCGAAAATGTGTTAATGTCCAATTTTGCAATAATGTCGAAAAATTTTTTATATTAAAATAATAATTCTTGAAAATTTTAATTTCGATATTATGACAAAAATATTTGCAATAATATTGACCACTTTTTTCGAGACAGTTTCAAAAAATTTTGCAATAAGATCGATTTGATAATGTACAATAAAATTTACAAAAATTTTCATCATTATTGCAAACATTTTGCTATAGGAATTCATTTTGTTTTTAAGTTGCAGTTATAAGAATTTCCGTTACTACATGCTCTTCCCAACTCTTAAGTCTTGAATGTAATTTTTGTCGACATTTAGAAACGTGTTTTTTTTTTAATATTATCGAAATAGCAACAGAATGATTTTCGTCATTATTGCAAAAATTTTTCGACAATAATTCAACTGACTATGGTTTTATGTTGTATAGGGACTTGACTTACTACATGCGACCCAGCCCTTGAGTCACAAATGTAATCAAAATATTAACAAAATGATTTTCGTTGTTATTGCGAAAAATCTTCGACATTAATTCAATTGACTGCGGTTTTATACTGTATGAAGGCCTGCGCTGACTACATCTGGCCTATCTCTTGATGATACTGTAAATCTTCCACCAATTGTTATTTTCGTTCGAGTGGTGTCCATGAAGGCCATTTACTGATTGATACGGTACGGCTCACCTCAGTCAATGGATAACTATGCACAGAAGTAAACATCTATGTTTACTTCTGTGCATATACTCTGTGCATATACTCTCATATACTCTGTGATACCATGCCATTCAGAGCCATAGCCATAGGCCAGTTCTTGGTGAACTGAGTTCTACAACTGAGCCCACCAAGCTTTGCTTTCTTGTTGTCACGGATGAATACATAACTGGAGAAGGGTTAGGCTCTGAAGTTTTCTTGGTGAAAAAAATGGAACTCAACTTTCCTTTCCACTTGGTACGTATGCATCTGCATTTCAGATAGAAATGCAGAAATGCAGATGTCTCTTTGGTTATGCAGTGCTAGATAAGCTGCGCTATGGAGAAAATAATACGAGCTGCTAATCTATGACATAATTTTACTATCTGTAACAAAAGTATCATGCTATTGGCGTATGCCGACGATATTAACATAATCGCCATGAACACGCGAGCAGTCAGTGCAGCATTCTCAGAGTTTGAAATAGAGTCGCGTCAAATGGGTCTTACGGTGAACGAGGGCAAGGCGAAGTATCTAGTGTCAACAAACAAAGAGCCTCGGCGTTTTGGACAACACTTCACTGTTGACAACTACGCTTTTGAAGTACTAAGGGACTTTGTCTATCTTGGAACCAGCAGTAATGACGTCAGCCTGGAGATATTGCGAAGGATCACTCTTTCAAAAAGGTGCTACTTTGGGCTAAATAAGCAATTGAGAAGTCGAGCCCTCTCTCGAAGAACGAAAACTACACTCTACAATTCTCTCAACATGTCGGCCCTAACATATGGCGATGAAGCCTGGACAATTTCCACCCCGGATGAGTGAATGCTTGCTATTTTCGAAAGAAAAATACTACGCAAGATCTTTGGACCTATTTGTGCTGGTGGCGAGTACCGAATAAGGTACAACCAAGAGCTGTATAAGCTGTATGCCGTTATTGACATAGTAAAGCGCATCAAAATCCAGCGGCTGCGCTGGCTAGGTCATGTCGAGCGAATGGAAGAACACACTCCAGCTAAGAAGGTGTTATATTCGGAACCCGCTGGAGGACGACGCAGAAGAGGAAGACCCAACCTCCGGTGGAAAGACCAAGTACTGGAGAATCTGACGGCGCTTGGAATTTCTAACTGGCGAAGAGCAAAGATGGCTAGAGAAGCATGTTATATTCGGCCTAAATCGATATTCGGTTCTTATGGCCACATTAGTAATTAAGATAAGCTGCGCTGCTGATCTTTAACAATCTTGTTATCACTTCCAAGAGTGGTGAGTTCTGCAAATTTAAAATGAAACACGTCGGAAGACATAATGGCATGATGCTAACTTGTGTCCCAGGGTATTTTGTGCATATGTGTATTTTGGACGGTGAGACCTAATTTGTGAACAAAAAAAAAAAACTGAACTGATCTTTTGCTCATTGTTGGTCCTATATTTTTAATCTTTTCTAGAGTCATCGGGTTCATGGTTAACCAATCTAATCTATATATATGCTTACCAGTGAGAGGCTATAGATTGATGAAACTCATACTACCAAATATATTAGTCAAATGGTCATGATTCTTTCTGGCTTGAAGCGAAGCAGATTGCGGTATAGTACCAAATCGGCTCAGTACTGGACAACTTACGAGCAGCATATCATGTGGAACAACTAGACCCATAGGACTGGTAGGGCTGAGTAGAGTAAGAAGAGACAACGGACCACTTTCTTTGTGTCTGCCTAAAGAGCGACTTCGATCTCTTCGCACGTGCGGTAGCTTCAAAATATATTAAATGGTTCTCAAATACAATACAATGTATGTATAAGTACTCGAGAGCAAAACGAAAGAAATTCATTCAATATTAATTCACGTTGAACAATAAGAATGCTATAACATAGCGTATGCAGAAAAGTTGTAACTATAAAATACAATTTTATTAAATATAAATTTCCAATCCGACTATAACTACAAAATTCTCACAATGCATAAAATAGTTGCTAAAAAAAAGAAGACAACTCCTGTTTCATCTTGATTAAAATCGATCCAATTTCTCCATGATTTGCACACACAGACACACACACACACAAAGCGCTCCATTTTGTAAAACAAAAAGGCACCTAATGTATTTTCAAATTTTATTAATGTTTTCACTCACATTTTATGACTAGTCATAAAGTCGATGATGTGTTGTAAAAATTACAGGTACTTAACGAAAAACAAAAACGCAATATAAACTTCAATATTCTGTTCAAAGCACATAGTATCTATGTATATGTATCTAAGTAAATGATATTGCATATATCTAGCTGTATGATATACAAGGTCATATTTAGGTATACAATACTCCACAGAGGGAGAGAGCGAGAGCGAGAGAGGGAGAAAGATAGAAAACGCAAGTGAGCAAAATGAAAATTCATCTTTTTTTATTCACAATTTTTATAACATTCTGTTCTTATACTATGTACTTGTATATTGTATTTAAAATTGATGAGGCAGAATTTCTGTGACATGACCAAAAAGGAAAAATGAAAGAAAGCAGGCAAAAAAACAAGACTTTTCCTTACACACAAAACCGGCATCAAATATTGGTTGGAGTCTGCAAGGAGAAGAGAAATATTGTGTAATGAATGAATGGCTTGACATACGAAAATATCGCACCTTCAGTTTGATGTTTTGTTTGGGGGAGCGTATAAATGGTGAAGAAACATTTGTAGAAAATTTTCTTATCAAAAACTTTAATCAATTGTGCAAAGAGAAAAAAAAAATTAAATAACACCATGATACTCACTTATATACATCAAATACAAAATTTCATCATTTCAGCATTTTGCCATTATATCGGTAATAGTAACCTCAGGCTAATACATACATAGATACGCTTTGGTAGCGGCAGTATGAATGCGTGTGAACACTGTTGTTAATACATACTATAGACCATGGATGGGTGGTGGTGGTGGTGGTGGTGGTATACCTATAATGAAGTAAATAAAGGACAGACGACAGACAGGCCGTAATAGAAATGGCAAATAAACTGGCAAATCATAAAATTTCAACGAGTGGTCTGAATGAAAGTTGATCGAACCAAAAACCCGAAACGAAAGCCACCCATTGTAGGGGAGGGGGGGTTGTTTTTGAGTGCGCAACTAAAAGAGAATTAGCGAATGAATGAATTCAGACCTATTCCACATGCACACACACACACACATACACACACACACATAGATGCTTAAACAAAACGTAGTATATAGCATTCATGATAATCCATCAAATATTCCATTACATTATGCTCTTCGTATGCCTGACACATCATCATACGTACGAAATGCGTTCACTACTCTGCCATCGTATTATTGAGGTTGTCGATGTCTCTGCTTTAAAACAAAAACAAACAGCAACAACAATGGGAAAAGAAGAACAGAAAATGGTTAAACTCATAGAAATGTATTTTATAAAGTGCGTTCGGTTTTTTTTTTTTTTTTTCATTCTTCTTTGCTTTGGGACACTAAAAAACGCTCATAGCTATCACCTTTTTATTTTTTACAATCTTTTGTTGTTTTTTGTTTTGTTTCATTTACATTAACTTCTTTAAAAAGTACCAGTGTATGTGTTCTAGTATATCGTATTCCTTTAGTTTTTATTTTTCATTGATTTATTTGACAATGATGAGCATTTTGATGATAATCATCTGAATTACTATGATAATGATGATGATGATGATGATGTTGTGTAGGAAATTGTAGAATAAGTGTGTGTGGCGTATTTCAATTTCAATTTCATTTCAATTTCTTGTGAAACAAAACAACAAACAACAACAACTAGAAGAACAATGAAGTAACGCTCACGGTTATTCAGAATATATTTATTATTATTATTATTATTATTTTCTTTATTTTCATTTTTTGCTATTGTTTTGTATTATTATTGTTTTATTTTTTATCACTTCATCATCATAGTTCAAGACATTCGGTGAATAAAAACTTTTCATTCATTTGCACAAACAACAATGCTTACGCTTAAGCATAGTTATTTAAAAAGTTACACATTCATTCTAATATGTAAATATATTGTGTGTTGATATATTTATTTATATATATATATATATTATGTAGGCTTACCATAACCGCATTACGTTTGAAATCCATAAAATTCTTAACCTCAGCTGCCAATTCACGTAATAAAACGATGCCATCTTTACGTCTCACCTCTAGCAAATCACTATCTTTAAAGCGCTGTAAATGAGAATAAAAAACAGATATCAGATATGCATAGAACAAAATTTTCGTTTGCATATAGAAATTATTTTAATTCACCTTAAAATGTATCGTACAACATGACGTATGAGTGATGTAATTTCATAAATGCAATAAGAGCTTTTGTTACTAGCCAAATGTTTCGACAAGAGTAATAAAATTAGTATTATTTGATTATAATGTCTCAGATGAGCTGAAAAATACAGCTTAGATTTTGGTGGCAACTAATTAAGAAATATTTCTATAGTAAATAGAGTTTATATACATTTTTTTAAAGAGATTTTTGGATGATATTCAAATACACAATCAATAGTATAAAAACTGATGGTAATTTATTTGGTAAATTATCTCATTATGCTTTTCTAATCATCTTCAATAATAAAAAAGGGTCTATAATGTCGATCTCTATATTTTTTATGCTTTTTTTTTTATCAATTTTAGGTTAATTCCAATTCAATGATTCTTTAGATTTTTGCGTTTAGATAGAAGAACTTTAACTCAGACTCCTTCTTCTTCTTCTTTGTCCTAGCCTTTTCCTATTTGGGTTCAGTTCTCCCTGTATGATATTTCGAGGTCGTGCGATCCTGTGTCGTCTCCTCGTTTATGTTTTTATTACGCAAATCGGATTTTATTAAGTTGCACCAAGTTCGAAGTGGTATTTCTGGACCTCTTTTACACTCTTCTATTGCCAATGTTCTCCTCAATACGTGATCTACCGGTCTCCTCATTACATGACCATACCAACGGAGGCGATTTTCTTGCAGCTTATCTGTGATATGCTGCCTTGCTGCTGTGATAGGCGCCATCGTAGCTTATGCCTGCCTGTCACATGTAGTTTTTGTTGTAGATTCTGCGGTATCGTCCAGCACTCAAAGGAATAAAGCATTGCTGGTCTGACAATAGATTTGTAGATTTTGCCTTTTATGTGTTGTGGCATCCTCTTGTCGCAAAGAACGCCTGATATGGATCTCCAGCTCTGCCACCCACATTGGATCCTATGCGATATTTCTTTGTCAAGCGTGCCGATTACACTAATATTCGAGCCAAGGTATTTGAAGCTTTCGACACTCTTGATGGAATCGCTGTCAAGTTTTAGGCAGGTCTTTTCGGCTTCTCCTTCGAACTGGAACTCAATCATCTCTGTTTTGCTGCGGCTTACCCTCCAGCCATTTGATTCAAGCGCGTCCACCCATAGGTCCAGCTTTTCTTGGAAAGCAGCTTTATTTTCGGCGAGTAACACAACGCCGTCTGCGTATAAAAGCGTCCATGATAGGCTGCCTTGGATGTCGCGCGTAAGTAGATCCATCACCAGGCTGAAAAGCAGCGAGCTAAGGGCTGAGCCCTGATGAACGCCCACATTTACATTAAAAATTTTCGTGAGCCAAGCGAAATAGCGAAATATCAATTAAATCTATTTTGTGATGTCCATTTCGTTTTTTTTTTTTTTTGCTTGCATCACTTAACCTCCAAACCAGCTACATAAATTAAGATCGAACAAATGAATATAAACTTGCAGAGACTGGTTTCGTCGGTTCAAAGAAGGTCATTTTGACTTGAGTGACAAGAAGAGTGAAAATAGACCCAGAAAAGTTGAGGACCATGATTTGTTAGTTAGTTAGGTATTAGTCAACAAGCCATTTCCATACGTTTGCAAGCCATGGGGAAGGTTCTATGTTTTTTTTTTACTGAAAAACAGCGGACTTAAACTTGTACACTCATGCCAAATTTTTCTTTAAATATCTCAATATTTGTTCAACTTATTGCCCGAGCCATCCAAGTGATGATGGACATTATTGCGAAATAATTTGAAATTTGTGTGTTTAGATTTTTCAACTAATTACAAATATGTTTATAATAATTGGCAAAAAAACAAATTATGGTTTTGACATTATTGCACCTTCCATGCAAATAAAATGTTATAGTTAAAATCAAAGTTTTTGAGAATTATACAAATTAAAGTCATATACTCTAAGTTAGCTATTGATTTCGAAGCTTATCTATCAATAAGTATGATTTTATTTAAGTCAGAACATGTGCAATTTTATTGTGATAAAATTCATGTTCTTGTCAAGTTTTAATAAATTTAAAAAATATATAAATATATAAGCCTCGAAGGATTCTTTGGCTAAGCCTCTTCCATTACTGTGTGCATTTTAATTTTGGACAGTATTAGAAGGGACCTACTTATTTTAGCCGGATCCTCACGACAGAACTCTTGCGATATCACTTTTTCTGAGCTTTGTCACAGAGTTCATTTAAAAGCATTTCATGGGAAATTGTTACTGCCGAAGAATTGCCAATTGCACCGACAGGTGGGTACCGTTCGAAATAAAAATCTTGTCGATATTCAATTTGTTATGCATCACCCGTAGATTGAAACCACGACCTAAAGATCATAAGACCAACATACAAGGTGCGACAATTATGTATTAAGACTGTCTCTAGAAAACACAATTAAAACACGATATCTGCTAATTTTTCGGTATATTTATTCGAAATATTCTCCTCCTGATTCAATACACTTGTTACATCGATTTAATAGTGATTCAAACGCGTGTTCCAGCTCATTTTTTCGGAATTGCCTCCAGTGCCCTCGTCGAAGTCCGTTGTATGGTCTGAATGTCATCAAAAAAGCATCCTTTCAACTTCAATTGCAGTTTTGGGAACAAAAAAAAGTCGCACAGTGCCAAATCAGGTGAATACGGCGGATGATTCAACACACAGACCTGATTTCGAGCCAAAAATTGACGAACAATGAGTGCTGTGTGTTTAATTTCATGTTAAAATTTCAACATCAAACGAACACGTGTTTTGTAAAATGAATGTCAATAAACATTAAATGTCAACCAAATGCCATGAAATTTTGACAGTTAGTAGAGGAAGGTTGAAGCTTCAAAACGCATGTGCTGACACATAGATGACGTGCTTGGTTGCTGAGATATGGTTCGAGTCTTAATACAAAATTGTCGCACCTTGTACTAACCACTGAACTACGGCATTTTCACTAATAAAACACATTGTTCAAACGCATACTGTTTTATCACCAAAAATTGTTCATGTTTCTACTTTAGAAATGTTATTCAATGGCTTTTTGACATATTTGTTATTTTATCAAATGACAGTTAATTCACTTTCTAACCTCAAATTTGGATATCATATCAAAATTTGACGGCACCCACAAAATTTGTGGGCTTTAAGTGCCACATATTTATTTCTTTTATTTTTATCAAAATTTGACTTGTAAATATAGAATTTCTAGTAGATAATATTTATAAGGCATAATTATGGAACAACAACAACAACAACCAAACAAATTACCTACCAAAAGTTGTAATAAACTTTCATTATTTCACCACTTAATAATTAAGAATAACACAATCTTTTACTCACCAAGAATGTACTACAAATAAGGAAAAGGTCAGTGTACTCACATTTTGTGGCAAATCGATTACGAAAACATTATTCTTACGATGTATGATATACAAACGTACAAATATCAAGAGTCGGCTTAAGTTCTTGTTGAATTTATTTTTTTGAGTTGATTCCAGCGAAATATGCCCACCAAAGAGGAAAAGCAAAAAGACGCCAAAAACAACAACAACAAAAAGAATCAAAAATACTAATGCGCCGAAAGAAGAATATAGCTAGAAGATGAAGTAACAGCAGCTAAATAATTCTAATGTACACCATTGTGTAGCTATCTCTTTTACTCTCTACATATAGTAGGTATATATTATACAATATATGAGGTACATAGTTCTTCCTATTGAAATAACAGACATTGGCTACAACAAACAAACAATAATAACTAAGTAAATACATCTGTAAATATGTACCAGTTTCTGTATTACAGAAGAGAAACACATTCAGGAATCTTTCATCATTTTGCTCTTCTTCATATTTCAACTACTACATAGAATAATAGTAGTAGTAGTAGTAGTAGTAGTAGTACTACTACTATGCTATACATACAATACTATCAGTGCTACAATAATCCAAGGATATCTACTACTCTATATGTAAGGGTGCATAGACGAGTGTGAATGCGAGTCTGAAAATTAAGGATGTGGCATTTGAAATATGGCATACACCAATGTATACCATATACACACACACATATACTACAGATTTATATGTAAGTAATGGTATGTGATGGAGTGTACATTTAAGGAAAAACAAGCAGACAGACAGAGAGACAGACAAACACACGTATAGAAGGCTCATACAAATGCATACCAGCAGAATAATATTAAATACAGTAGGTAGTTGTGATGTTCGTATTAATATATACATTTGCTTTAGTCACTACTAACTTGCTGCGATGATTATCATGATTATTACTATTATTATTATTATTATTATTATTGTGATTATTGTTGATGATGATGATGATGTTGTTCTTCATTTCTTCTCACTGAGCAACAAACGAAAGCACAGCAATAAGAGAGTATAACAAAAAAAGAAAAAAACAACAACAACTTTTCTAATTAATTCACAAGAAACATGCATATCTTTACATATACATATATGCATAAAACATAAACTACAAAGGCACCAAAAACATCAACAGACGTCAACAGACGTAGGCACCAACTACATAGAAATCCTTTCAAGACGAAACGAAACAAAATGAAAAACAAATACGAAAATGTTCCTTAGAAAAACGGCATTATCACAACATCATCAGTATCGTTATCATGATGGTCATCATCATCATCATCATCATCATCATCACAGTGTCAACTGATGCCGAAATATAAAATGCCTAAACGTTTTTTCGACATTACCATTATATGCGCATCTTCAAAATTATTTAATTCTCAGTACGAGTAGATTTGCGTTTACATTTGTATGAATTTATATAGCTTTAGATTTGTACGGGCTTCTCTAGAATGTCACCAAGGGGGAGGTAAAAGAAAGTTGCGGAGTTGCGAGTTATTGAAATCACAATGAGCGCATTAATTAAAAAAAACAAGTATAGAGCGCTAAATACAGATTTTATACTCGTCAAATTTAACATGCATGATTAATTTTGGTAGATATTTTCCGAAGAAAAAGTTCGAAGTGAAAGCCTTACACCAAAGATTATTAAAATTAAACGACAACTTTAGCTTGAATTTTGTACACTAGGTAAACAAAACAAAAAAGGTCAAGATTTGCATTGTGTATATGGACAACTTTTTTTTTTCGAAATAATGTCGAAAATTCAAATTAATATTTTTTTTCGGCATTATTTCAATTTCTTACAATAATGTCGACATTACAATTATTCGACATTAATAAAAAAAAAATATTTAATAATTAATGTCGAAAAAAATTAATTATATTTTAGACATTATTTGAGACAATTTTGCAATAATTTCGAAATTGGTGCAATTTTTCGATTTTTTCATTAATTCGTGTAACTGTAGCCAAATGTTCTGAGAGTTCAGCACCAACAGAAAGTCTCTCTGTCTCTCTTCCAAGAGAGTTATAGCAAAATGGTGTGGAATAGAAGTCTACATTAGCCCATTGTATTCTGCGACTCGATGGAGATGCCGCAAAAATGGCCACTCCTAAAGCAACCTCTTCGTGGACGTAACTAAACTCGTACGGGTGAACATTATACCTAGTTTCATCGATTACGCTACTGTGTTGAGGTCGTAATTCCATTGGATAAGGTAATTGGAAATTAGAATCTTCGTTCTGATCCACTAAATCACAAAACTGACTTTGATCTCAAGTTACTTAGATCCCAGACACAGACACTCCTCTCTCATCAAAATAACTTTCATGATCTAACACTTTTGACAGTAGAATCAACTCTGCAATCATGTTACTATGTAGAATTGTTAGTAAATTACAACCAGAAATGATTCACCCTAAATTCGCTAAAAAAAAAAACAAACAGATTCCAAATTCAGTTTAAGACAACCACGAGAGACAAACACGACAACCACGGAAGCTAAAGGAGTACGAATACAACAATATCCAAAAATATGCAACCATTTTAAAGACAACGGATTATCGATGAAGAAATATCAATGCAACTCCATCCGAACAGCCTTGAGGTTACGAGCGAAGACCAATCCGAATCAGTTGAATCAATTTCGCTAACTCACTCACATGCACCTTCTTGATCGTAATGGACGAGGAAGACCGCAAACCAATGGGATCTATATAAAACTATCTGACAGCAAACTTGGAGGTGATAAAGGACTTTTTGCAGGGATCTTGTTAAAAGTAATGGAGGAAGAAGAGAATGAACACCGTAGGCAAACCACTCTTCAACAACATTGTGGAGTTGGCGGAAATAAACATCAGCAACCTCCTAGGGTTTCTAAACAGCACGAACTGGATTTAACCGTGCTGCCCACACAAACAACCTAAGGAACAGTTGGAAGCGAGGATGTTTTAACAAAACGGTGCTTCAGCGCTATTTGGACTCACGGATGAGTCACCACTTTAACCAACCAACCAATGGAGCAGAATTCAAAAGCAGTGCATTTCTATAGTTCTAAATGTGCCACCGAGACTAGAACCATTTCGGTAAATCCAAAAAACAGACATATGTCTGATCAAATGCAAAACCAATGGGCAAATAGGGGAATCCCCAGTAGACTGAGAGCTAAGGACTGCTTCTTGTCAACCCAAAATACACAACTCAAGTTTCAAAAATGAACACACCATGCCATTTTAAATCCTGCAAGTACACCAGGAAGATCGTCAAGTTAGAAGAGCTCATGGGATCTCGGTGTCTCTTGACAGAGGATCTCTTGAGTCGCTTGAAATATTTGATATCACGATGGCCTTCTCGTTTGATTATACTACCTTGAAGATTTATAAACATAACGTACATAACGTATGTGAAAACCTAGCCCACAACAATTGAAGGCAACAAAAGTAAAGATATCAGTTCTCCCAGCAGGGATATCAGGAACTCCAGCAGACTTACTGCCAGGGTTCCTATATACACCAAAAATATGACTACGCACCTGCGTCTGCACAAACACTTGCCAGCAACAATGGCAATGTGTATTATGATTACGATAATGACGACTACGGACTACGACCAGAATGACACTGTAATGAGGTTTTTTTTTTTTTTACTTTATTTGTGACAATTTCACAAAATTAACTTTAAATATTACACTCAACTTATTTGTGACAATATGAAATATTTTCCATTTGTGTGCATATTTTCATCTTTTTTTTTTTTTTGCCTTTTGGTTTTTGTGAATTGTTTTGTTTTTTTTTTTCTCTATAAAATATCTGTATGAAAGGCTAAAAATGGAAAGAAGTGTATATTTATATTTTGTCTTACCTTAAGAATGATTGTTGAAAACAAAACCTAATCTAATGTCATATTTATTTGCATATTTAATCGGCGGTTTGATACAAGATATTTAATAAGCATTTTTATGTTTATAAAATGACAAAAAGATCAAATTTCGGCTAAACTTTTGAGCGATCACTATTAGTAAACTTTGTGAAGAAGCGCTTTCTAAAGCTCTTTGCAGACAAAGTTTACCTAGACCTTTCTTGGAGAGAAAAAGTTATTTGCTTTCTAAGAATATATTCTATATGGGTTTACATAATATTTAAGACTTCAAAATAATTAAAAAGCTTTTAAATTTATAATTTTTTCATTATCATTCTAAATAATTGCATATTCATTATTTATACTCATTTGTATTTCACACCGAAGCTGTGAACTTTTTATAGTTTACTTCCGTATACATAAAGCTTCTTTGTTTTCCTTTTTTACTTTCTTACAACTCTTTTTATAAATCATTATAAATGAACTTTGGGCATTTAACAATGTATTAATTTATTTTAATTGTTTCATTTTTCTTTATCTTTCTCTATACTTTTACTACTTACTCGTACATACTATTTACACTAGGAAATTGTTATTTCTTTATACGAGTACATCGTTCTCTTTACTGGTCACGGTATAGAAGATGAAGACGTAAACTTAATTACTATGCAGTAAATTTACTGGTATGCATTTTATAAAAGTAATACGATTATGTAAAATTTATTGAAGATTATTTTTTGTGCAAGTATTTTCTGACAGCTTCTCTCATTTTTCTTTTGCAATTTGATAATGAAATACTTGTAAATTGTATGTACCATAACTTAATGCGAGTGATCAAGGTTCAATATGAATTTTGATTAAACTTTTACTATAATTTAAATGTTACCAAAAATTAGATAAAAAGTTTGAGAAAGTTTCATATTTTCCGAATATATGATGAAAAATTCTATTATAATTGGTAATTTTTGTGTTACGGATGTGACAAATATGCAGAAAAATAAAGAAAATATTGTATAACTCCAATTATGGAAATGTTATATAAGGCGTAGTAAAAAGTAATCCATTATTTGTCCAATAGATGACTTTAGTAATCTGTATCTCGCTTTATATAAGTGCGATCGGGTTACACTACATGGCATTAGAAAGATATGATTTTGTACTAAATAAACCTTTCAGGCAGTTTTCTGATTGCTTGACTCAGTATTGTTTGAGCACGCGTCAAAGATGGACACCAGTAAAGAGAAAATACGCCATATTTTACAGTTTTTCTTCGATAAAAGCGAACACACAAGCCAGATGGCTAAAAATGTGAATAGTGTTTATGGTCCTGATACTGTAACAGCCAATCACGTGCAATTTTGATGTCAAAGATGCACCACGCTCTGGAAGGCCAATTGTCGAAAATATCGATAAAATAATGGAAATCGTCGAGTCTGACCGTCATGTCACTGTCACTGTTTCTATTGCCTAGGAGCTAAGCATTGCACAAAAAACCATTTGGAATCATTTAAAGAAGGCTGGATACAAAAGGAAGCTCGATGTATGGGTGCCACACGAGTTAACGCATTTCCTTCTGCGAATCGCTGCTGAATCGCAACAAAATCGATCCATTTCTGAAGCGGATGGTTACTGGTGATGAAAAGTGGGTCACTTAAGACAACGTCAAGCGAAAACAGTCGTAGTCGATTCGGGGTGAGCCGGCGCAAACGGTGGCCAAGCCAGGATTGACGGTCAGGAAGGTTTTGCTAAGTGTTTGGTGGAATTGGCAGGGAATCATCTAATATGAGCTGCTCCGCTACGGCCAAACTCTTAATTCGGACCTGTACTGTCAACAATTGGTCCGTATGAAGGAAGCAATCGCCCAGAAGCGACCAGCTTACCAGAGGAATTGTGTTGCATCAGGACAACGCCAGGCCACACATATCGATAGTGACTCGCCAGAAGCTCCGGGAGCTTGGTTGGACGGTTCTTACACATCCACCTTATAATCCGAACCGGGCACCAAGTGATTACTACCTGTTCCTGCCTATGGCGAATGATTTTGCTGGTGAAAAATTCGCCTCAAGAGAAGCTTGTGAAAATCGACTGTCCCAGTTTTTTGCCAATAGGGACGCGTTTCTATGAGAGTGGCATTATGAAATTACCTTCAAAATGGCAACAAGTTATCGCACAAAACGGTGCATATTTGATCTAAATCGGATCGTTCTAACTATGCTAAATAAAAACTTCAATTTAATGCAAAAATAATGCATTTCTTTTTACTATTTATTCAACACCCGTTGTTACGAAAGGATCATAATCTGATGACATAATACAAATTCAGTAGAATCTACCAAAGCTTCAAATCAACAGCCATAATATTCGAGGACAAATCATTCCGTCTTTAAAAACTTTTAGAACTAAAAAAAAAATGCTGAATTCGTTAGGGAACTAAAAAAAAAAAAAATTAGAAGAAATCTGCCATCCACCCATAAACATATTTGTAAAAATTAGCTAATCAAAACAAATGTACCAAATGATTAATATCACATTAAATTACGTCAATGATAATCATAAAGTGTAGGTTCGTGTCATAAAAATTCATAAATGATATTGACAATAATTTGCGTCAACGGCAAATATAAATAGCATTGGCATATATACGTATGACTGTCATATATTTATGTCAACAAGTGAACAAATCAAGTTCAGGAAGTTACATTAATTCTTGAATCAAATATTTACCATACCTCCTTCCTTCTCTACCATTTATTTATAGAGTTTACCATATTTTCGACTTTCAGAACCTTTATCACAACAACAACAACAACAACAGCGACAATAACAAAATACAAAATATTATATGTTTGTCACACTAAGAGACAAATGAATGAAATCCAATGAAGCAGCAGCAACGATGCGAGAGATGTAATTAACCAAACATTTAATTACATTTACAGGAAGAAGAAGAAGAAGAAGAAGAAGAAGAGAAAGCCCTACATATTGTACTATATATATGTAGTATAGTATAATGTAAATAAATGAGATGCGTAAGTGACATATTTTCATGAGGATGATGAAGCAAAAAAAGAAAAACAAACAATTTTTAATTTAAATTTGAAGTTGAATGTATGAGTATATAGGTGTGCATACGAGAAATCTCTTTGACTACTGCTTCGTTTGAAGTTCTGTATACTACAATATAAGGCTTATTTCCAAATATTTTCATATATCTGATGGTTTGATGTTGTTGTTGTTATAGTTATTTATTAAAGATATTTCATTAAAAACAAAAAATATTAAAGTAAGCAAAAAAAAAAAAGAAAATAATTTCCAAAAGCCAATGAATTTTGACAAACATCAACAATATGTTCGTTGTTATACCTCCGGATGAGAGGGTTAATGTCAACGATGAAAATGATGTTTGATCAGTTGACCTTCACAACTACCACTAAAGTCAAGTTTTGTTAAAATCTTGTTCCTTCTTATTTATTCCTCTAAAATTCCCTCATAACAAGAATTATTTTGAATATGTGCTGACGAGCTCTAAAATTGGAAAGCTGTGGATTTTCAACACATTTCTTATTATATAACCATACAATCTCGCCTCTAGTAGTAGTCAAATGTATGACCGACGCCTACTAGTTTTATCTGCTCAACATTTTCCCAGATATTCGTTTTAATCTCTCTGAACTTTTTAGATAAATATGCTCTCAACATCTAAATGGTGCCACTAGAATGCGATAGGCCCAGACGATATAAAGTAAAAATAGATTTTTATGCTCCCATTAGCTTTTATTCGTTTATTTGTTATAATTGTTTGACTAATTGACAATTTTCCGGTGCTTTTAATCTAATTTAGTATGGGCACACCCTTAAGAGATGGAGATGCGGAATAAGTACGTTTGGAGGAAATATTTTGATTTAAAAATTTATATTTTACCTATGTATGAATATTTTCGGAGTGTTGAGATCATATTTTATAAAAAGGAAAAGGAAAGGAACCACCAGAAGGACTGCAGATAGGTGAAAAGTACTTTTCGAAAAATGTTAAGAAGATAAATTAATAATAGCCTTTTATACCTTTAACCCCTGTATGAGCAACTCTAGATTCTGATTTTATAAAAACTTACATTTTAAAAAGGAGACCCCCTAAGAGGCGGTGGTTAGAGCTGAGTATGTTTCAGAAAAATGTTGAAGAGAGAAAATGAATAGGTATCAGTCATACATTTGACACCTCCAGAGGCGAGATTTAAATTTATTTTCCATATAAACAATTGTTCGATACTGAAAAAAATGTTTCAAAATTATTTTCTTCGCATTTGACATAGTATATCAATATAATTTCTGAAAAAAACTATTTAAACTGAATTTTTTTTATTTTTATAAACGGTTTTAAGTTTCAAGTTCAAAAACGATGCGATTTTTGTTGTTACTTTACAAGACATAAATTTGTATAAATAAATAAATAAATATGTGGCACTTAAAGCCCCGAAGGTGTCATTGGCCGAACTTCTCTTTCATTACTGTTGTGAAGTAATGAAAGATCAGAAGGCCAACACACTAACCACTGAGCTACGGCACCCACCCAGTGAATTTGATAAACACATCTTTACGTCATTACGTCATTCAATACTTTCATTTGAAATTTCCCAGTCTAACGAATTTTAACGCATATTCTACTCTGAGTATGATTGTTTATTCGTTTACAACAACAACAACAACAACAACAACAACAACAAATATTGAATAACACTATTTATATGCTAAAGACGTCAGAAATGTGAAACAAACTATGGAACTCATATTGGATGACCGTCGATTGAAAGTGGGCGAGATTATTAGAGATTATTTTGTTATGAAAAAACTCTGTGAAAGACAAGTGTCATCTTTGCTCACTGTAAAATACAAATAACGTCATGAATATATTTTAGTAATGGGTTTGATAAAAATAAAGTGCAACAAAGGCGTGTTTTTTGCATCAAGTCATAATCATTTAGTAAATATGAATCTTCCACACCTTTGCACTTGAGACTAAAGAACAATCAACATAATGAAGTGTTAGAGTTAAATCGTCTATCAAAAAAGCAAAGGAAGTCGTTGGTGTTCGGTGATATATATATATGAAATTTTCGGCATCTTCGATCTGACATCATTATCACAAAATGGATTAGATATACAGAAATTGTTTTTAATAAATTTTTTCTATTATTTTATCCACAATGACCAACATATCCTTATTAATAGCATCTACGAATATTATCAAACATCATTACCATCAACAAAAACGATTATGTATGTACAAGTAACTGCTTTATCCACCATCCATATGATGATAAGGTTGTTGCTGATCATTATTACGAATTACTATTATTATTATTATTATTATTATTATTATTTTTACTATTATGATGGTGATGATGATGACGATTATTATTATTATTATTATTATTTGTAACATATGTCGCTTTCTATTCTCTATCTGTTCGTCATACGCATATACATTAGTATTATATGTATAGATATGTATATGTGTATAAGTATTTGTATGTACATGTCCTTTTTTTACGCACATATACATATGTTTAATATGTATGCATGTACACATAACTGTCATACTTAGTTATGTACACGAATACAATATATACTATGTTAGACGCCTTAATAACTAAATGACACACACACACACATTGAAATGATCATATTTACAATGTGAAAAGTTTTTTGCCAAACAACAACAACAACAACAACAACAACAACTACAACACATAATACATAACTTCAGCTTCAATAGGGCGTAGTAGAAAAACGAAGATGAATAAAAACCAAAGAAGAAAATGGCAACATTCTTTAGTTTCAAGTTTTTACATCAACATGCAACAAGAGCAGCAACAGCAGCAGCAGCAGTAGTAGCATTTTTATTGTTGTTATCGCTAAAAACAAAACAAAAAGAATAAGAAAAAAAAGGAAAACTACATAAAAATTAAATTTCATGTCACCAAACAACAACAACAACAAATATCATCAGCTACAGGGTAAAGCAATGTAAATGTTAATTTTATAAAAACAAATATTTCTTTAAAAAAATAATAAGTTCATAATTGGTTCGCCAGGCACCGAGGAATCTTTTCTGGACTTTGCGGACTTTTGTTAACCAATTCTGAACGACATGTGATATTAATTTTTCTGAACATTGTCACATAAAAAGAAGTTCTCGGTGATTTAACACTGTCGGAAATAATGACAATTATTTGTCGAAATTGATGAATATTGATGAATTTTTGAAAGTCGAACCGGGTAACCACTAACCACTAACCACCACTGCGGTTCTTATTAATGATTTTATGATCGAATAATTTCGATGTAAATTTTCTCTCTGTGTTTTATCGAACCACCCCATACTAATGTAACAACATTCAATATGTCACATTTGTTCTAGTCGTTGTTCGTTTGCTTGCATTTGTATACTACGTATGAGTATTGTGTGCAGGAGTACGTTATGTATGTACTTATTATAAAATACAATATTTTATTATTGTTTTTAACTTTTGATTTTAAATGTCTGAATAAATGCATGAAACAGCATATTTGCAATGCCACATCAGTACGATCATTATCATGATAATTATCGTTATCGTTATGATCATTATCAAAACAAAATTGAAAGAAAGAAAATATGAAAGAAACCATATGACAAACCAAATGAATTTTGTTCCAAGGACAAATCAGTATTTTTGGTTTTAGTGTCGTCTCTAATGTTACTACATTCAATTCGGATTTCCAATATAATAACATATTCAAATGATCAAAAATACAGCCTATGAATATATATTTGACATAAAGAAATAGATCTACAAATTATTTATTAATCTTCCTTTGCAATCTTCTTCTACTTGGTAAACTGGAGCAATGTTGAATGAAAAAGTTGTGTAACTTTTTTCGGTGTTTTTAATGTCAACTATTTCCTTTATTTCTCTCTCTCTCTCTCTCTCGCCCTCTCTCTTTCTATCCCTCTCTCTTTCTATCCCTCTATCTCCCTCTCTCTCCCTCTATCTTTCTATCCCTCTCCCTCCCTCTATCTTTCTATCCCTCTCTCTTTCTATCCCTCTCTCTCTCGCTCTCTCTTTCTATCCCTCACTGTCTCTCCCCCTCTCCCTCATTCACTCTCCCCCTCACCCTCACTCTCTCTCTCTCTTCCCCACTCCCTATCCCTCTCTGACTCTCCACATCTTTCATTCTCTCTTTCTCAATATTATTACTAATATCCATCGCAATAAAACGTTTGCCCTGAATGTACTGCGCAGTAACTTATCTTAGTCATTTTTATATTCATATCTGATTTATCTTACCATCTGCGTATGTACTGCACTGCAATTTTCGAATAGATCATGAAATTATAAAATTTCGTTAATTTTGGTTAGATTTACTTCAACTCCTTGCATTTTGTTTTCATTGCCTTTTTAGATAAATGGTCTAATCTTTTGACTTTTTTGTGATTCCCTTCCTTAGCGTACATTTTGCATTAGTTTGCGAAGAAGTTTGTTAATAATCTAAAAAGCTCGTTAGTTTTTTAGTCCAAAAAAAAAGACTAATATGGGTTAAACTAAAGATTTTTATTAGAACTGACAATGGTTTTTTTATCAATGGAATTACTTTAAATGATGTCTGGAATAGTCTTTTTGTTCAAATAATAATACCTCCTTAATTTCAGAATGATATATTGAAAAATCATTATGTGTTTCAAACAAAATTTATCGATTATTGTTTTAGAACATGAACATTTTGCTATGAAATCTTCTCCCACGGCTGCACTAGAAGCTCTAGTAGGACTTCTACCATTCGCATGAATTTCTTTCACAGTTCAACTTGGAGTTCAAGTGGACACGAAACAATCATCAAAAATATACCAAATATAGAAATATATTCTAACTCTGATTCCATGCCTCAAGAACTACGCTATCGCAGGCGCTTCTCCACAATCATCCCAGACAGACTGGAATGTAAAACGAATAACAATACCCTTAAAATATAATTACGTTTGGTTCACAGACCGATCGAAGACAGATGAAGGTATAGGCGCCGGGATATACGGTCCTAATACCCGCATATCTGTCGCAATGGGCTCGTGGCCAACTATCTCCCAAACAGAAATACATGCCATAGAACTTTGTGCACATCACTTACATGCCAAAGCGCTCAAAGGAGCTCTCATTCTTATTTACCCAGACAGCCAAGCTTCCATTAAATCTCTCTTTTCATGGGAGTTCTCCTCAAAACCAGTCACCGAATGCTTCCTTATCCCACAAAAACTTTCTATGCGAAATAATGTCACATTATGTTGGATGCCGGGGCACAACGGAATCGAGGGCAATGAAGTGGTGGATGAACTAGCGAGAGCTGGCTTGTTTTCTCCACTAACGGAACCCAGAACCTTTCTGATAGAAAACCCTCATCAGCTTCGATGCAGCTTTTGACAGAATTAGTCTTAGCAGAAGAAACTTACGCCTAGAAGACTCTGTCTGGAGAAAAATGAAACATCGATCCACATCTTTTGCGAATGTCCGGCCTTGGTCAGGCTTCCACTCAAACACTTTCAGTAGAGTTTCCCAACAACAGATTCAATCATCACAAGTTTAACAAGATCAATTCTATCTTTCATTAAAAAGATAGCGGAGATTCTAATGTTGTAGACGAGCTTGGGTACAAAAGATCTCGGTCTGGTTCCGCGTGGTCCTTTTAATGAACAAGGATTATGTCCTTGTTCCAATGCAACGCTCTATTTTGATTAATTGATCTCTCAGCCAATATATACTCATTGGGCTTACCATCCGCCGCTGAAACAGTGAAGCAATTCCTAGCCCTCAGTAACATCCACCTGATGAGCAATGAGTTTCTACTCCATTAAAGAGATCCTTTATTCAAATGGATTATTACCTTTAAGCAAATGCTATGATTTTGGTGTTCCATTGTGGCGCCGTGTCTCTAACATTTATTTATAGTACAAATGTGGTCGAAAGTGTGAGATGTGTGGGATAGTGTGAGATATTTGATTAACATATAGAATTATAAATCAAATCCCAAGCCTTAGATATATAATCTAAGACATCGCTGACTCAATCTAATTATGTTGCTATTATTTTTCCTTTCAAATCCATGGCTAGGCATCTATAATATATCAAATGTTTTTCAATTATCACCCACACACTAGATGCAGTATAATACGACTAGTAATGTCAAAAATACATACAATATATAATAAAATAAAATTATATAATTTAAATGCAACGCAGTCGTTAGAATTAAACGAAGCAGCATAGAGGCGTTGCAATACGATCACGTTTAATAGCGAAATGTGCAACGAAATGAAGCGACAAACAAAAAAAATATGTAAGCACAAAACGAGTAAGTACACCAAATGAAACACGACAAACGAACGTTTATAGGAGTGCTCATTCAAATGTACCTCATATATATGAACAAGCATGCATCTATCTGCACAGTCATCTGTATGTATATATGTTATATAATCACATATACATATACATATTTATTAAGTAGGTATGTGCATTTTGGTTGAAAAAGTTTCCCATTTTGCGGTCGACTGAGGGAATTTCAAATGTGTTGCTGCAGTTACGAATAGGTACTCCTACTAGTAGCTAACAACCTATTCCCATGTGTCGTTTTATGCAGCAACAGCAGCAGCAAGCAAGCAAAATATGGATGCTTCTTAGGGTAGGAGGAAGAACCTGTAGGAATTATACATATATGTATGTATGTATCTATATAAATACAAATGTACATATGTATATTCATGTATGTATACGCATTGGCATTGGTATGCATATGAAGCTTTTCATCTTCATCACACTTCTTCTATATATATATACATATATCACTCTCTATCTCTCTATGTATTTATGTATATATTATATAGCATTACCAACTCAAAGACCACATTATCACACACACACAGATATATATAGTGGCACACACACACACACACACACATACACTATAATACTTCATTGCAACAAACAAACTTAAAGTGGAGCAAGGACATTTTCCCACTTTGATATATGACAGTGTGTGCGTATGTGTATACGCATTTACGACTATATACATATGAGTATATGTATGTAACAAGAACAACAACAACAACACCAACTAAAGCAATGATTGCATTTTTGTTATTACAAAATCATTGCTTTCACAGAGTACTTTCTACTCACCACTCCTTTGCTTTGCTCTCCTCTCTTAACAATTCCAAATGCATTCTTCTGGCTAACTCTATGCAAGTGTGTGCACTCGCCCATTTAACTTTAAAGCAAAGCAAAACTTTTGCTCTTATTGTTGTTTGGTGGTATTATTATTGTTCTTGTTATTTTTTTGTTTTTTTTTTTTGCACCCTCTATTCCTATGTATATTCTTCTTAATATATAATTTTGCTATACTAGTCACAAAGTTAAAGTTAAAAACATCATCAGTGTTCTCAACGTTCTTATGGTCGGTCGTCATTGGAAATAGTAACTATTACCAGCTATTGCTTGTTACTCCATAGAGATTCTTGATTTTGTTTTTACTATTTTTTTTTTTTTCGTTTTGTAACACCTTCGCAAACGTTAACGTACAGCATTTTATACATTTGATTGCATTACGCCAAACGTAATTTATATAACAACCCTGTGTTTGAGTGTAGGTGAAGTAAATTGAATGAGGTGAGTACGTATACGATATGTCATCTAGTCAATGTAGTAATCTTACGATTTTGTTATCTTGACTGAAATGCGGGCGTACACTATGCTTTGTACATACTCCGATGAGTATGCTTCCAAAAAACACACAGACACACCTGCATACAAGCCATGCATAATTTTCTTGCAACGTCACCACTGTCATTTTCACCAGCTACACCAGCAATGTACACCTTCTCTCTTACAAACTAAAGCCTTTATATTATTTTAGTATGACTTTTTTCTTATTCTCATCTTCCTCTCTTTACTTTTGATTACTGTCATGTTGCTGTCGTGGCATTCTTTGCTACTGCAACTAAACAGTTCTTTCCTATATCTATTTTACTCCAACATGCATACGTGCATTGTTCAACGTAGCGATGTAACGTACACCCAAAGCAACTACTACTTCTATTCTCACTATCAGCTATTTCTTTCACTTGAATGAAGATGTAATGTGCTAATTAGATTTTAATGAAGATGTGACTACAAATTTCATGTTCATGCATGCATGCAACAGCCGGAGCAGCATCGAAAATTTTAATAGCAACAAAAACGAAGGCTAAATAATTGAAAACAAGAATGCTACTACTACCTACTTGGTACTTTCAAAAGTTCTGGAACACGATTAAAAGTACTCATTACGAGAGAACTAATGAGTTGACTTCCTGTTCATATAGCTGAGAGTACAATTTCCGGTTCAACCAATTCAAAAGCATTGTATTACAAATTCTTTTGGCAACCGTAACACAACCTCACAATAAAAAACCAAAGCAGGATGTCCGACGTACCGCAACTAATCTGCTCCGTTCGACGCCATCGCCCTCAGCTTACTTTCGAATCTCAAAAAAAAAAACACAAAAGTAGCTAAAAACGATGTTTTAAGATTAGAAAGAAACCTGATGTTTATAGCGAAAATCCCACAGCGGATTCAGCAACCCAAAATCCATAGAATGTGCTTACTCTAATCCTAATTGTTTCTCATGCTGTATAATTTGCCATTACAAATTTTCTGAAGCAGCTCTATAACAAATCCTCAAAATTGAGATCACAAGAGTTCCAAAATTCGGGATCAAGTACCCTAAGTAATTCATATCCAATATTGAACAACAATGCTTGATCGTGCTTCTGTCTCCACGTAAAAGGTATTTGTCCCCAACCATTGCAGTAATATTCGTAAGTCGCCTATGATCTGAATATTTTAGAACTTCCTGAAATGTTTTTTCAAAATCCGCTCAAAAATAAGCGGAAGTGGGGCACCGACTATACAAGAGTCAGAACTATACCTTGATTTGAAACATGTAATTAGCATTACCGGTGCTATCAGCACAATATACTTCTATGCCCTAATTGATTTGCTTCCTTTGGATCTTCAAACCTGAAGAGAGACCATGAAAGTTGCTTTCCGATTCAAAATTGATAGAGTTCTTATGGACCTTATAGCGAAGCGAACATAGGCCGCAATAGACAGATATACCATCAGCTACCGGATCAATGTCCGCTGCATCTGATGACAGTCGACGATCTGAATTTGGAAGGTAGATATGATATTATATTAACGGAACAGGATCAATGATGAAGTCTAGAGGTCTTTCTTAGACAACCAACTAATATCTACTGAATTAACGTTTCCAAAACTTCGAATGTTACTGGTTCCAGGAGGCGTTCTGAGAGTACCCTCAGCATTTGCAGTGCCAGTAATGGTGCAGTGTCAATGCCCTCTTGCAGAACTCTGAAGAGCTTTTTCTCCGGCTCTACATAGAGCTCATCCAGAAGTCTCTTTCATGGCAATTTATTTGAATTACTGGTTACTTTCAATGCCAATCGTTTGAAATAAAATATTTTTCTTCTTTCGAAAGGTTGCTGTTGAGTTGGATGAATCAGAAGTTGACGCAACGACCTTATGATCAGAAGTCGAATGCATTAAGTCGCACAGACTAAAGCATCCTTAACGCTGTTTAGTTCAGAGAGCTGACACGGCGATCTTATAGTCAGAAGTCAACTGTACTATTTAGTAAATTACCACCTCGACAGCGTATTTATTGAACTTTATTTCAATGCTCATAGAAAAAAATCGTGTATCGGAACTTTTGAAAGTACTAACTACATGTATATCATAAAATGAAAATTCTGTAACGTCTTGTGGTGGCGATGTGCGTATTTTATAGAAGTAAAAAACAAAATGAATAAAAAATGTGTACACTATGACGTGAAAAATTGCAGCAAAAAGAGAATGCACAGATATTCATTTAGGGTTATGGTTATTTTGTTCGGATGGTTGAATGGTTGGTTGCTTGGTCGCTTAAACATTGTGTTATTTAATTAAATACTTAATGGCTATAAAATACTTATGTAAATAGATTTCCCCATTTCCCCCATATAGGTTTGCATAAATGTCTCAAGTTGTAGTGAAGATAAGAAATTTACAAAATAAATACATACAAATATATTCACTTCAAAGACAGTTTCAAAGGTGCTTAGGTAAAGTTTGTGAATCATTAATTTGTGTATTGTTTTTCGAATAAACATTTATTATTATTAGATGACATTTGGTTAGCAAAGTTCATTTCAGCTAATGCATGCATTTCTTTGATTTCTAAAATTGTCTTAGCAACAGCAATTTTGCGAAAACAACGATTTCAGAATTATACAATATACCTCTATATTCAAATGAAAAATTGATCACTGGGGAGGCTATTGTCCTTAGAATATCTTCTCTATAAAATCTATCAGTTCAAAAAGGTTAATTGGCTAATTTAGATTTGACAGCTGTTGAAACCATAGTTTATTCTTTTAAATACTAAATGAATAGGTCAAATGATAGCCGAAATTTTGATTTCTATAATATAATACTATGTGGTTTCAAGGACTGTCAGATATTGATATAAATAAAACAAAAATTACCAAACATTTGTCTAACAAAAATCGGATTAAGATGATTTCAGGAGAAATTATAATAATTTCCGGGAAATTTCCATACAATAAAATCTTTTTTGTGACAAACTGAATATAAAAATATGAGGTTTATAAAAAGTGGTCTTGCTATACCCATCTTTTACGCACTTGTAGGATATAAAAATTATATGACACACTCATATTTTAGTGTATACAGTGTGATTCACGGTAAAAATACGAGGAAAAACCATTAATACATGTTAATGCATGACAAATCTCTCTTGGTTTGACCAGATGCAAAACCTTGGCTATTCCAAAAACTGATTTTGGCAGCCCTATCAGTCTTTATATATAATTTGTGAATTGAAAACATGAATTCCTAATATTTCGAAAAATGTTTTGAAGCAGTGTTCTTAGTTTATTACCATCGTGACCCAAAACTATGCATTGGAGCAAAGTAATGAAAAGAGTTGAAGTCATTCGTCCAGCATTGGGTGGAGTAATGGAAAAGCGAAAAATATCTATCTAAATGACTGTCCCAATATTAAGCCAAACACAGCAACAGCAACAGCACATTGAACAAAATCCAGGTACTCAAGCCAGTGAGTTAAACCGCCCAACACTTACGAAGTCGTAATATACAGGAATCGCTGTCAACAATACGAGACAAAAACTTTTGTTGACAGATATACATATCGAAAAACTGATGCATTAAAAAAATAAATAAATATGTGGCACTTAAAGCCCCAAAGGGCTCATTGGCCGAGATTCTCTTCCATTACTGTTGTGCGTCTTAAATTTTGGACAATATTAGAAGGGACCTACTTATTTTAGCCGGTTCCGAACGGCAGAACACTTGTGACATCACTTTTTCTGAGCTTTGTCACAGAGTTCTTTAAGAAGCTTTTTCATGGCAAGTTGTTACTGTCGGAAGAATTGCCAATTGCTTGCCGACCGACAGGTGGGTACCGTTCGAAAGAAAAATCTTATCGATATTAAATTTGTTATGCATCAGCCGGGGAAGGCGAACACACTAACCACTGAGCTACGGCACCCACTGATGCATTAGACAACTTAAAATTTACACATCGATTGGATAATTCTTTCCACCTATTTTCTACCGTGAGTCCCAGTATATTCGTCCCAACCGTATTTTGAAAAGTGGATCGTAGCCGTGTATTAGCATTGGAGCTGTAATAAATAGTCAACCACAAGTGTTACGGTCACTACGACCAAACGAGATCTTTTGTACCCAAGCCCGTCTACGACACTAGAATCTCCTCTACCTTTTTAATGAAGGATAGAAATGATCTTATCGAACTTTTGATGATTGAAGCTGGTGTTGGGAAACTCAGCTGAAAGTGTTTGAGGCGTAGTCTGGCCAAGGCCGGACATTCGCAAAGTATGTGGATTGATGTTTCATCCTCCTCCAGACAGAGTCTACACTCCGTGTCAAAGGATAGTCCCATTTTGTGGAGGTTGTATTTTAACCAGTTATGTCCTGAGAGATTGGCGGTTATTAGGCGTTGGCTTGTTCTGCTAAGACTAATTCTGTCAAAAGCTGCATCGAAGCTGATGAGGGTTTTCGCTTGGCGGAGACCTGTCGCCATTGTCCATTGTAGTAGCTATTTGTCGTGGTAGTGTTTTTCTATCAGAAAGGTTCTGGGTTCCGTCAGTGGAGAAAACAAGCCAGCTCTCTCTCTAGTTCGTCCGCCACTTCATTGCCCTCAATTCCATTGTGCCCCGGCACCCAACATAATGTGACCTTGTTTCGCATAGAGAGTTTTTGTAGGATAAGGAAGCATTCGGTGACTAGTTTTAAGGCGAACTACCATGAGGAGAGAAATTTGATGGCAGCTTGGCTGTCTGAGCAAATAAGAATGCGCGCTCCTTTGAGCCCTTTGGCATCTATATGATGTGCTCAAAGTTCTATGGCATGTATTTCTGTTTGGGAGACAGTTGTCCCAGACAGACAAACCCATTGCGACAGATATGCGGGTATTAGGACCGTATATCCCAGCGCCTGTACCTTCGTCTGTCGTCGATCCGTCTGTGAGCCAAATGTTATTATGTTTTGAGGGTATTAAGTTGTTATTCGTTTTCCATTCCAGTCTGTCTGGGATGATTGTGGAGAAGCGCCTGCGATAGCGTAGTTCTTGAGGCATGGAATCAGAGTTAGAATATATTTCTATATTTGGATCGTACATAGTTGAAATCTCTCCCCATTTGTTGAAGTTATCGTGTGCATCAGTCACGTGACAGACATATGCAAGATGGACGGAGGAACGCTCGAACGGATGGACAACGACTATTTAGGTGACACTGATCAAGAATATAAAATATATACTTTTCTGTATCTCCGTAGCTTTTTTTAAGCGCAAAAAAATCCAATATGATATCGTTAAGGTCAACAGGCCGAGGGTTGATCAACAGAAAAATCATTGCCTTCTATCGAAATAATGAGTTATTAAAACTATAGAGGATTCATTCGGTTGATGCATCAGCAAACCATGTAGCAGACTATTTTTTATGTATACTAATTCAGTACTCCCTGTAATGGTTTTTGAGTGGCATTTAAGAAAGACCTGTAAAAGTGTTTTATCCAAAGTCAAAGATTTTTGACACAGAAATTTTATAATAATAATTTCATGGTTTTGCCTCATAGATTGCAACGAAATGCCATACACACATTCTTGGTTAATTAAACTTCATTGTAAATTGGCTTTAATTGATGGCAAAAAAAAAAAAAATAGATAACTTCTTTGACAACCCAATATACATTTTTTAATTGGAGAATTCTTTAAAACACAACCCATTATTGCATCATCTGCATATGTATGAAATTGCACTAGAAATATGTAGACATCTAATGCAACATACATTTACCACGCATATGAGCGAGTTTATAAATTCACATGTGTATACACATACATACATATATTCATTTCCAGAAAAGAGGATATTGTATACGCTCCAAATGTCACAATTTATATTATTTGACAGTTGTCCTTCAATTTCCACTTAGTAATATACACAGACACACACACACACACACACACACACACACATACTATTTACATACACGTACCCTAAAGAGAAAAACGCCATCAAACCAGCGCAGAGCGAACAGAAGTGCATCTGTTGAGAGAACAACTGTATGGTGTGGATGGGGGTTGGGGGTGTGCAACATAAATGGAAATATAGATAGTTATAGTCGTATGTAACAACATATGAGTCTATATAATGAAATGTTAAAACAAATGCAAAAACGTGTGTGTGTGTGTGTAAGTGTATATAGGTAGGTATGTCACCATATCACGTACAACACGCTCTATACCATACATTCTATTACAAATACTCGCACATATACATACGTAGTACGCATAAGAGTTGTCATGGTGCTGTCACTATTTTTTACGCCTAATGCAAAAATATGTGGGTCGTCATACCATTCACTGCTACTAGTAGTATTGAATTGATGAGGTGCTGAGAAAAATAAGAAATAGCGAAAAAAAAAACAACAAATGTTTCCATACGTATGCATTCGAATATATTGAATATTGTAGCTACATATGCAGATAGTTAGAAACGAGTATGTAGCTGGCACACACACACATGTCTCAAGTGTATTATAGCGTATATTTAATGTATTAAAATCCCAGTAAAAGGATGCGTATTATATTGGTGATGCTGATATTAGTAAATGCTGATAGTGAAAAATATAGGTCACGCCTACAAAAGGATGAAAATCAAAATGTAAAGCAAAAAAAAAAATAAAAAATAAAAACAGATGTATGATATAGTATCCCAACGGAAGAATTTCTTGTATTGAATATTTTGTTGCACATAGGTACATATCGAAAAGAAAAAAAAAAAATTATGTATGCGTACGACAACCAACCAACCTGCTCACCCACCAAGAAACCAATCGACCAACTCGTAAAACAAAACTACATCACTACACGATGAAAATTAATAACATTCTTGGCACGTTTTTTTCCCTCCTCTTACCCCCTCTATTTTTCTCCATATATTTTTCAACGTTCTTCTCGCTTTGCAGCAACATCATGGAATTCCAATATGATGCTTTTGCATCGATACCATTACTTCTACTAGTACTTATAGATTTTTGTTTTACGAAAAGCATCGATAATTTGTTTTCAAACTGTCTAATGTAGGTATTTTTTTTTGTTTGTTTTTTTTTTTGCAAGAACATACGTGACTAATTGAGACTGTCTAGAGTCGCTTTAACCTTAATCAAAATGCAAAGCATTTCAATTCAATGACTGTAAGTTGAATTTGGATTTGAGGTTTGGGAATATTTTACGTAAATGGGCTTAGGTTCAAATTCAAAATATGTTTAGCTTTGAATTTGTAATTATTGATTGATTATTATATGGATTATTTGATTGTTTGGAAAAATGAATTAATGTCGAAACAAATCTAAACAATTTTATGGAATTAGAATTTCAAAATTATTGCAAAAATATTTTAAATAACATCGAAAAGAAATTTTGAAAAAATTACAATTTCAATATCATTGGAAACATTTTCGAAATATTTTCGAAAATTCATATAAACCAAAGTTTGGATATTTTTGCAAAAAATAGCATTATTAATTCAGTACATCGTTTCAGTACAACCTGCGCATGAAGCCTTCGTCATCTCGGTATTTTCTGCAATATTAAATACCAACCAAGTTTTTTGGGTTTCGGTCAAAGTGCCAGCCAGATGGACATTTAGAATTTAATTTCAGTTATTTATTATTTTCACCAACGAAATGATAAGTAGTAAGAAGTCACTGAAATCGGCTGGAATCCACAACTATCTCCCATACAAAAGTATAGTGCGGCTGAAGAGCTCGTAGCATAGCCAATAAAACAACAACTTTTTGGCAAAACTCCACTTTGTGCATTCTTCAAGAGTGATACAGTTATTGCAACGCCTCTTCGCTACAGCCAAATCTCTTTTCGGCAAGAATTTTTCTTTTGAGGTATGTGACAAAGGTCAGAAAAAGTGATGTCGCAAAAAGTTTGGCCATTCGGAACCGACTAAAATAAGTAAGCCCCTTCTAATAGTGCCCAAAATTTAACACGGACAACAGTAATGGAAGAGAGAAGCTCGGCCAAAGAGCCCCTTGCGGCTTTAAGTGCCACATATTTATTTCTTTTAGGTATGTGAACAGATAAAAGTCGGCAAACGTAAATATTTATACAAAATGAAGCCAACAGATTCTTTCGATATTCTTAAGGTGACAATTAACATATGTTCAGCAACTTCACGTTACGGTTTGACAGTACAATTGGGCAACCAGAGCATTCGGCAGCAACAGAATTTCTCATTAGCGACGCCACCTTTGTGTCGTCCTACTTTTCAGCCGATGTGTTATTGTTGCATGGGTTTTTTTTACATTTTTCGCACGAAAATATGAAGCCATGGCTCTAAATCTTGGTATGTAAAATTAGTCTTATCACAGATTCGTGTAAAATATGCTGAATCGAATAAAAACTATGCCTACGTCCTATACAAACTTAAGCATACATATTTATATTTTCCCACTTTGTACACAAGGATCATGTTTTAAGCCATTTGCGAAAGCTAGAGTTCTTATCATTTAAAAAGAAAACACATTACAGCCTTCCTTAAAAAAATATGTAGGTATTGGCTGAAACCGAAGTCAAAACGAATCAACTTCAAGAAGAGAAAATCCAAGGTTTTAACCACTGAGCAACAGCAAGAACTATATTTATCATCAAACTCATCAGTTTAGTATCAAATTAGATAACTTTGCAAGACAATCTGACAGAATCAATTAAGCGACAACAAAGATACTTGATTTTTCAAAACCGAACGCCTCTTGCCTAAATACATCATCGACCAACAGCAATCTTAAATTCACATCGATTCATATAATTTTAAAGTAAATAATTAAATATGTTATAAGTATGTGTGTGTGTGTGCGAATATGTACCCTCTCATAAATAAAGGGTATTTCTTTTGTAGTTCACGAACAAATGGATTAACAAAATTCCTTTGAATACGTACTTTATACGCTAAAAATAGGATTTTGTGAGAATATTTGGCAGACGACATATTTTAATCGGGAATTGTCATTAAAAACTCTTTCTGAAAATGTTTCAACCCCTTTCAAATGAAACACCCTGTACGATGATGCATTAGTATGTATATGAATGCGACAACATTCGACAGTGGCACTGGTTAAATGACAGGGCCAGACGTAAATATTTGCATAGACAAGAATATGGTGTAAAATGGATTGCTATTGCTGTTGTAACTACGAATACATACACAAATATGTTTGTAGGCACATACGGCTACGATGACTGCGATGGCTACATTACCGCCGTATCATATGCTATTGTACATGCAAATACATACCTATGTGCGATACGATGCAATGTACCGCAACGTATTGCATTACAAAAAGCCGTCTGACAGTCTGGCTAGTTATTTGACTGAATGGACGACTGCTGGCTGGTTCGCTTCGTTGGTTACACGTTCGTTGTACTACGACCTCTCATGGTCTCAGATTGTTGATTTACGAGCAATGCTATTGTACATAGCTACTACATACATCTCCACATACATAGTATACCTAGTATAGGTACAACAATGGAAATGTATTCATTCACGTACAAAATCCTCATATAACCTACAGCCACACCATCATCATCATCCTATTAGTAATTCGAAAGCCTACACATGAGGCGCCAATACATAAACATAATGCTTGCTGGTTAAATGTACATGTGTTTTCAATGTGTAGTCTTGTTTGAATTATTTACCAAAAATCCTAGGGTAGAGGAGAAAAAAAGAAGGTTTGGGTTACACCCACAAAAACAGCAACAACAACAACAGATAAAACAAACTATAATTGCACAAAATAATCGAAAAATCAGACACCGATAAATTGTACATATTGTATATAGATATTTATTGTATGCACTGTCTGGTCGACGATATTGCGTGCTATGAGGTGTTGATGTGACGATTGTTGGATGCAACAAAATTATTAAATTTATTGAATAAATCATTACCGACAATCCATATGATTTTATGCTCAATTACCTGATATTAGTTTTGAATTAAAATGTTTTAGTGATTCTAATTCGAAATGAGTACAAGTAAGTACTACCCAACGAAGGAGTTTGAGCGCCCTGATTTCGAGATCTACCTTTCGTCTTAACATTTTTTTTTTGTATATTGGATATTGAATATATTGAATATTGTTTCAATTTATTTTGTGTACAAGAAATTAAATACGACAGAAAGAGACCAGAATTGTGGGCAGAAAACTCGTGCACCGTCGCAAAGTACCATCATTATTCGCAATTTTTTTTACAAAAAATGCAACAAATACCATCCAACAGCCACCGAATTCACCTGATTTGGCTCCCTGTGACTTCTTTCTGTTCAATCAAGTTAAAAAACCATTACGGGGAACGCGTTTCAGCAGCCGAGAAGAAGTAATGGAAAAATCGCAGGAAGCACTGAGATAGATGTACTCTTGGCTACGTAATTTTTTTCAAATGTCAATCTATGACGCTAAGATTTAGAGGGAATATCAACAAC
The DNA here is from genome assembly GCA_963854835.1 of Megamerina dolium. Lineage (NCBI taxonomy): Eukaryota > Metazoa > Arthropoda > Insecta > Diptera > Megamerinidae > Megamerina > Megamerina dolium. Next base: position 1,305,480 of record OY978529.1, on the reverse strand, counting down.
AGATGTACCAACTTAACAAAAAAAAAAACGGAACTTAAATTGGAACGAGAAGAGCGCCACACGGTGGTTATTCCGAGAACTTTTTGATCAAGATGGTATTTCAAGGGGACATATTTCTTTTATTTTCTGTGGACTGAAGAATACAATATTCCGGAAAATAATTTTCTGCAACATTTTAACCCCCATGCGACCTCCCAAATGCCGTTTTATTCAGACTCTCCGAAGATGGGGTCAAAACGACCCTTTAGCGAAAGAGCAAATGGGTTAAAATGTTTTACAAACGTATTCCTCGTGATATTTTACTATATGTACCCAAACAACATATTTCGCTGTGATATGAATTTTAATAATTTTTTTCCGCTTATTTTAAAAACACTCAAGGCAAAAAATTGCAAATTTAATATGGTAAAAAAAAAATTTTTTACCTGAAAATGCAATAATATTTTAACCCCCTTGCGACCTCCCAAATGCCATTTTATTCAGACTCTCCGAAGATGGGGTCAAAACGACCCTCTTGCAAAAAAAATAATTCGTTAGAATGTTCTACAAAAGTATTCCTCGTGAAATTTCACTATATGTACCCAAACTACATATTTCGCTGTGATATGAATTTTAACCATTTTTTCCACTTATTCTAAAAACACTCAGGCAAAAAATTGCAAATTTAATATGGTCAAAAAAAAATTTTTACCTGAGAATGCAAAAAGATTTGAAAGTTTCACTACGAATAAAACACGACTTTTGCATGATATTAGTGCCATTCGTACAAATTTGTCGTTTTCTTTTCTCTTTTTTTAAAATTAAAATTTCATATGAAGACCATGCTTAGTTATTACCGATATCGGATAAAATTTCGTGCAGAATAGTGCTCTGAAAAATATTGGTACTTTTCATACAAATATGTCGCTTTTTACGAAAGTTTGTAGTTTCAGAATAATACACTGTACACTGTCTCCTATCATGGAAATATGTCGCATTTTAGTAAAATATTTCATAATTTTGAATGGGGTCTCTATTTCAGGGATCAAAATGATCAGATCAGAATGAATAGAAATTTTGTGTCGTCTATTTTTTTGCATAAAAAATTAATTCATTGCAAAGTTTCAGCACTGAAAAGTATTGCATATTACTTATCATACAAATTTATGGGAATTATGGGAATATTTTGCGGTGTATTCTTTTTACTTAAAAATTAAATTAATGAAGTCGCATAAGGATCCATTGAAAAATGGTACCATTATTTTTCAATGGATCCTTCATACAAATATATTGATTTTTATTTAAAAAATTTCTAATTTCATAAGGAGACTATGTGTATTTATAAACAGATTAACTTCAAATTTTATGCGAAGTTCTATTTTGACGACAAAATTAATTCATGGAAATTTCAAAATGATGCACTGAAAAATATGGGTACCCTTCACATAAATACGTCGCTTTTTATGTACAAAATTTTGATTTTTATATGGGGACTACGATTATTTATAACCATAATGACTTGAAGTTTTATATCGGCTACTATTTTCACGAAAATATGAATTCATTAAAGTTATAGAACGATGCACTTCAAAATATTGGTACTTTTCTTACAAATATGTCGAATTTTTTCTTTAAAGAATAATATTTCTGTGTAAATTCTGTTTATTTATAAGCTGAACGACCTCTAATTTTGTATAGAGTAAACAAATGCAACTCTGAGCAGATAGCAGAAGATGTTTTTAATGTTGCTATTGAAAATACTAATGGAAATTGTGGTTTTGGTAATCTACATACGGTAACATATAATTCTCATTTGGTTTAAGACTCGTCATACACTTAATATGCCAAATTCCATTGAGTGGATGAGATTGTTATGGATCATAGAATCGTTTAAATTTCACTTAAACTACATATAAATGATATTCAAACCAATTGCTGACCATTTTTATGAATCTAATGACATAACAAAAAGAAAGTTCTTACAAACAAGTTTCAATTTTCAAAACATAAACACATATTTAAGCGACAGAAAATGAGATTTGCTAAGTTTTTTGTTTTTCTTCTACTTCAACATGTACAAAATATATATGAATATGTAAATTTCATTTTCTTTTTTAATACCATAAAAATGAGGTTAACAAATATAAATAATTACCAGTAATTGTAAGCAAGAACAATAACAAAGCGAAAAAAAAACAAATAAAAAAAAAAAAAGAAGAAAAACATCATTAATAATAAAAACATCCAAACAGAATAATAACAAATTAAATTACGAGTAGAAATGAAAAGAAATATGCTTCAATACGCCTTCTCACGCCTGACAATATTGTCACCGAGGAAACTTCCATGCAGCTATCGTAACCATATACTATTGTGTATATGGTTACGAAAATATTATACATCGCAGTCGATCTCTTTCTTTCACAGTCGTCCAACATACAAATACGAAGTTTTAACTAAATTTGCCTCATTATATAAAACTCTTGTTCCGTTTCAGCACTTCCGTTTCCGTTTCACTTATAGCGTGAGCTTACTAAACGTATACACACATACATTTGTATATAGTACATACTATCGCATACATATTTAAATGTATATATACAAGTAATACAATATTATTTAAACGCATCATATGAATAAAAAATGTATAGTGACTGTGATGGTGGTCGTAGTAATAATAATCACAATGATAATGATGATGATGATGATGATGATGATGATGAGTGCAAACAACCTCGAAGAATAAGTAAGTATGAAAGTATATATGTAACTAGCTATATACATATATGTATATATGTATGTATATGGTATTAACCCTCCCTTCTTCTACATCTACATATAAACGAGTACATATCCTCATCACTATATACAATCATACATACAATTATGTACAATATGCAGTTCATTTTGTATGACAGGCATTTGTAAAAATAATTTTAAAACAGACAAGCTATACACACATACATATGAATGGTACATTGGAAATGTCCTCCAATACAAACATTGTTGAGGGGATTGTATGTATGTATGTATGCTGGCTTTTGTTGATTTTCATATCAATTGTCTGTGTTGCGTTAATGTTTTATTGTTTGAACATACTTTTATCATACAATATATGTTTATATACATACGCACACAACACATAGATATAGAGGAGTCAAACAGAACCACATCGATACACATACACACACACACACACACATCTCTTCAAATATGTATGCCTAGTATATATGTAGCCTGATGAAGGAGTAGGAAATGGTGTAAAAAAACGGAAGCGTGCAACTGCGACAAGTACATTAAACGTTCAGTTATAGATACAACAATTACAACAACAACAACAACAGCAGCAACAACTTTATACTGATGGGAGTTGGTTGTTGTTCTTGCTAGTTAAAGTTGAAGTTTTGTGGTCTGGCTGGGTTGGATAGTAGAAAAATATCCCATTCTCCCTATAACCGATTCATTTTAAATAGGCAACCTTTGTTGACGCATTTCTATAATAGCAATAATAACAATAATAATAATAATAAGATACATAAATGTCAAAAAATGCTTATCAATTTTACAGCAAATTAACATACACACACGCACCCAAGCATATTCATTCCCATAGGCGCATATATAATTATTGTATATTTGATTAGATACCCTGTAGTTAAAAAAAAAAATGAAATTTTACTTAATGCTGTCTATATACTTCGAGCATATAGAAATCATGAAATCTGTACATCGACAAATTACTGCAATGAAATTACTGCGTCTCAGAGTATTTCTCAATGATTCGCCAACGACAGCTCTTGTTCATTTTAGGAGATCTTGCGAACCTAATTCAAAATCGATGCCTTAGAGCTAGTCTACAACAATCAGACTTATCCAGATATAGTCACCTCAAACTGATACGCTGAGACTTCACGATATTTCTAATACAGGATCGATGAAACTTGCCTCATATCAACAATATAAGTTGTGGCCGTCCTATTTCGCAGCGCATCTTTATTAGGAAGATGACAACATATTGCGTATAGAGCATATGCCATAAAAGATGAGATGAGATGAGACATCTTGAATGAACATTTGCGCAGAAAAGAGACTGGAGCATACAGTGACAGCCAAACTGCACTAATAACACTGACAGACGGCAGCGTTAATCCGGATTAACTATTTAACTCGGGCATTTACTGCAGCTAATCCGCATTAACTGCACGATTTAATTCTCAAAATTAAAGAGGATTAGGGCAATTTTCGATAGCAACACTGCTGAAAATGTTCTATTGTGAATTTTTCTCGATCCAACTTACAAAACAATAGGTGTGCTCTCTTATAGAATACTTTCAAAAATTGTTAACAGTTTTCGGCATGAAAAACCGTTGGCGAACAAATAAATCCAGCTGCCAATTATGAACTGTGAATGTCAATTTACATTTTTCTGATAGTTTTCAGTCCACGTGCTTCTTGTAGATTTTCTCATATCGAGAGTGACAGATGACAGAAATTGATAGTGATAGTATATGCTCGTAGTGATAGAAATCAGCTGTTTAGTTAATCCGCAATACTGCCCTCTGTCAGTTTAGTATTTTATTCGGATTAAGTGCTCCATTAATCCGGATTAACGCTGCCGTCTGTCTACGCTATTAAATCCCTGCAAAGAGCTAACCGGTATTCCCGTAAAAGTCCAAAAGAAAAAGTAGCTGATTTTTTTCTAGTATTAGGGAGGACGGATCTTCGATCTAGACTCGAGTTGATTACAAAGCATATTTCATGGAAACTCGTATGGCGAATGGCTATAAGAATCATCGAAAGTTTAATTTGTGTCTCTGCCTGGAGGAAGATGCAAATCATACAGAGGAATGCTGTCCCATTAAACATTTCAGTTGACGAAAACGGTACAAAACGCGTCTGTATTTAAAACTTAAGTATTTTCCAAATTACAATTCAACTCAAATATAAAAAAAAAAAAAAAAAAATATCAAGCGTCAAATTTCCTAGACGGTTTCATGTATTCATATACATATATTCATCTGATTAAATATGTACAGTTATACCCGTACTTAAATAATAATTTATTTAATTCTACTAAATATTTACTTATGTACCTACATATATGATATGAAAATGTAAAAGTTCTTGAATTTATACATTTTTTATATATATTTTATTTTTTCTTCACCACAGACTTTTCATATGTTTGATCTATATATGTATGTATGTATATACATGATAAATAAATGTGCGTGTAACTTAAATATGCGTATAATTTTGATAAAAATCAACCCTTTGGAAAATTAGATATCTCTCAAAAAATGAAAAACACCATTTAAACAACAACAACAACAACAGCAACAAGCAATACCAAATTTTTAATTAGTTCTCTATATATGTTCATATATACAAGTGTACGGGTTCTGAACGCTGACTGACATACTGGATTTTATCTTTTCAAATAAATGTACATATGCATGTTTAATGTTAATGATAATGCTTAAGTTTGTATTTTCCCAAATAACTTTTGGTAAGTTTATAATATATAAGGTACCACCTATGTATATATGCAACTATGTATACCCAGCTACAAATTTCTGCTGCTTGCTCTTGTTACACTTGGTTTGTTTGAAATCATGTTTTGATAAATTTTCATTTACATTTCTTTTTTGTGCTTTGTGTATTATTTTTGAGTAATTAAATATACCTACCATACACCTAAGATCAACCAACATGTATTATGTTTAATATAAAAAAGAATAACTCAAACATATTGCTATACATATGTATCGGAATACTGTAATGTTGCTATACACAAAGCTTTATGTTTATACACAAAGTATACATACTTATTTGATATCTTTCATATTGTTAGTTTTCTGACATTGTGGTATGCATTAGCATGTGTGGTATGCATTAGCTATAAATTTACATATATAAATCTTTAATATGTTGATTATAATGTTTTAATGTAGGGAGTCCATATTGAAAAATGTTACGATATATCTCCAATTGATAATATGATTTTTCTTTCAAAATTATTTGCTGAATGAATTTTTCACTAAATATTTAATTACTAAAATGTGGGACTCCTTACCAAGTATGGCTGTTTCATAGTCATTTATAAAGGAACTATAGGGACAACATTAAATGATTCAAATTAGTTATTTCATATGGCAGGTATATGGAATAGTGGAAGGAGTACATCTATTTTTGGCAATTTTTATATTGACTAAAATATGAGTTGATTCACTAAATATATCTGTTTCACAATAAATTTACAGGGTGATTTTTTGGCAACTTTCTTTTTAGCAACACTGTTTTTGGCAGTTTGGTCTATAATTTAGCCATGAAACGACTTACAAATGAACAAGGCTTGCAGATTATTGAATTTTATTATCAAAATTCATACTCGGTTAAGAAAGTTCATCGTGCAATTCTTCCATTGTATGGTCAGTTTGGGCGACCTTCTGAGGCGGCTATTCGGAGTCCTGTGACTAAATTTCGCAACAAATTTAAATTATTGGACATTAAACCACTAATACGCATACGTAAAGTGCGGTCAGAGGAAAAAATCACGGCTGTATCCGCCAGTGTTGTTGATGACCGTGAATTATCGAATCGGCGCCGTTCGCAGCAATTGGGCCTCTGTTACCCCACTACGTGGAAAATTTTGCGGAATGATTTGGGTGTAAAAGCTTTTAAAAATACAGCTGGTGCAAGAATTGAAGCCACACGACCTACCACAAGGGCTAACTTTTGGTGAATGGGCGCAGGCTAAGTTGGATGAAAATCCATTTTTTTTATCGGAAAATTATGTTCAGCGACGAAGCCCATTTCTGGTTGAATGGATACGTGAATAATCAAAATTGTCGTCGCCAATGCATGCCAAAGAATGGACTATTTGATGTGGTTTATAGGCCCGTGGCATCATTGGACCGTACTTTTACAAAGACGATAAAGGCAGCGCTACCGCGCGATGATTACAAACTTTTTTTTTGCCCAAATTGGAAGAACTGGATTTGGCTGACATGTGGTTTCAACAGGACGATGCCAAATGCCATACACAACGCGAAACAATCGCTCAATTGAGAGGCCAGTTCGGTGAACAGTTTACTTCACGTTTGGAGCCGGTCAATCGTGCAAAGTCTAGATCGTGCAATCTAACGCCTTTAGACTATTTTTTGTGGAGCTATGTTAAGGCTCATGTCTATAGCGACATGCCCGCAACGGTTGATGCACTGAAAGCCAATATTGAAGCATTTATTCGTGAGATACCCGCCGATATATTGGAGAGAGTATACCAAAATTGGACCCAGCGTATGAACCATTTCTCTAATTGTTTGTGTTTTTTCTTTAATCAAATCCGAAGGCTCTTAAACAATCACCCTGTAGTAACATCATTGAACGGATCAAAGCAGTTATCTCGTATGGACGGTATATGAAATAGTGGATGTAATAAGCCCATTTCGCACTAAACAGTTAATTACTCAAATCATAGTGGTACGCCATTTTTCTCTAAATATGTATTTAATTACAAAAGTATGGGTCTCCATAACAAATATAGCTAATTCTAGGTAATTTTTATGGGAAATATAGCATGTAGGAAATGCATCATTAATTGGATCAAAGTTGTTACTTCTTAATGGGAGATAGATTATGGAGTAGACATGGTCCTTCCATTTTATACTAAACGTTTAAACATCATAGGGAGTCTTATATTAAAATTGGTTGAGTTACAATCACTTTTGAGGAGGTGAATATCGTAAGAACATTAGCGGAGTGCAAAAATAATTTAATGTTGGAGCTCTATACAATAATAAGCGTGCCTCATCCATTCTATTACTAATAATACTGTAATACTGGTAATACTGGTAATACTGTTACTTTCTAAAATGTTAGCTTACATATGAAATATGGTTACTCTAGGTGAAAAATTGCATAAATTGTGATGAATCTAAATCACGAAATTTGTGCTTCGACAGACCAGTGAGCTACGTCAGCAACTCTGCTTTGGGTAAAGTTCATAAATATCGACATAGTATATCACATTTAGAGTGCCAACTTAATTTAACGATGATTTTGACTACATAGAGATTCGAATCAAATACATAAAATCCATCAAACGAAACAATTGAAATCATCATCAAATGAAACAATTTAATTACAGCGCTATTTCCTCAAATTGAAGTGTCAATTGGATAATAAAATATTTGACTTGATATTTCTCGAATATTTTTTACGGTGATATTTTAATTATTAAACTCTTATGCCCATTATCATTTAAAAATGGATCTAGTTGCTGTAAAATATGGCTAAAAAAAATGTTCAAAGTAGTCACGACATACAACTCAAATCTCATATTGATTGTATTCCAAATGAAAATGCATTCATTTGTTTCAAGGATCGCTACCATAAAGAATTTTATTTGATAATAAAATTTATAAAATTAATACTTACATTTTTGATTTCATTCATTTTGGTAAATTGTCGTCCAAATTCCCATAAATCGACACCAAATTTGAGTGCCCAATTTTTGACTCTATTGAAAAGAGAGAAAGAACAAAATTTCAAGCAATAATTAATTTTCGTCCAAATGTATACAAAAAGATATATAAAATATATAAAAGAAAAATATATTTATATATAAAATATTTATTGATCACTCGTAGTAGAACAATCTGATTTGGAATGATGAAAAGAAAGCATATAATCCCTATAAATGGTATGATTTACTACAAATTTTTCTTCTAAGTGACTTTTATATGACATCAAAGAGATTTAAAATCAGTCTTTATCAAATGTATCAGTTAAAAAAACTATATACTTAACTTAATTTTTCTACAAAATATACAATACAAAGTATTTTCTTTTAAAATATGCAACATTTTCCAATTTATATTCATCTTGCAAATATATATATATATATATATATATATATATATATATAGCAGTTATATTCTTCTTACTACAGAATATAATACATAAAAATCATGTAGTCTTCATAAATTATGGCAATTTTCTAACAAAAATTGAATTTCCACATATGCATATTGACATTTATTTTTAAGTGTGTGAAGCACGGAATGCGGAAATAGACAACAACAACAAATTCAAAATATACTATACTATCAATACATATTCGTACTATACATCTCCCATCTCCTATTCAAAGAAGATTAAATTATACAAAACAAAATAAGACCAAGAAATAATTTATGCAACAACTACAAAGACATATTTATATATGTATGTATCGTATATTCATAAATACATACATATATCAAAAGTTGTAAGCAAACTAACCACCAAATACAAGTCAATAAAATCAACAAAGAATGGGTCACGAATATACCAAGAAACTATAAGGATGTGAGTACTACATTATAGAAGAGCTTAAGGCTAAAAGTCAAGTATTATTATTGAACCATGGAAAATATTCTCATAGACGAACTATATTGTTTGGTGCGTACATACAGTGATATGTATGTACATAGTCCTATGTAAAGGGTTATCCATTTCGCGGTTTCAAAAGTATAGGGCTAGAATTCGACATCTGTCAAACTGAGTTGTTAAAACAATTTCTTTCTTTTTCAGTTTAAAGTCTGACATTTGCGAAAATGGATCGCTTAACTATCGCACAATGCATTAAAATTGTAAAAACCTACTACAAAAATGGTGATTCTGCCACAGCCACATATCGTGCTTTAAGAGGAGATTATGGTTTACATAATCGTCCAACTACGCAAGCAATTGGCAAAATTGTGAAGAAATATGAAGAGACTGGATCGGTTACAGATATTGTAAGGCCTGTGCATCATCGTTTCGCTCGTACCACCGAAAATATCGCTGCTGTAAGTGAAAGTGTTGCCGAAGACCCGAATGTGTCGATTCCTCGTCGTTCTCAGGAATTAGGACTGTCTTACGGCACATTATGGCGTATTTTGCATTTGGATCTACACCTACATCCATATAAAATCCAGCTCACACAACAACTGAAGCCAGCTGACCATTCACAACGTCGTAGATACGTCGAATGGGTGCTTGAACAACAGGCGGTGGACGGCGATTTTTCGAACAAAATTTTCTTCAGCGACAAAGCACATTTCTCACTCGGTGGGTATGTTAACAAACAAAATTGTCGTATTTGGGGTTCTGAGAATCCTCAAGTAATTGAAGAGAGGCCACTACATCCACAAAAAGTCACTGCTTGGTGCGCTCTTTTGTCCGGAGGTGTGATTGGACCTTACTTCTTCGAAAACGACGATGGAACGACTGCCACCGTCAATTCGGAGCGTTATGGTCATATGATAACCGACTTTTTTTTGCCTGCTATTGAAGAATACGACTTAGAGAATATGTGGTTTCAACAAGACGGTGCCACATGCCACACAACTCGAGCGAATATGGCTTTATTGCAAGAGAAATTTTCTGGCCGCGTAATTTCTCGTCGTGGCGATATCAAGTGGCCACCAAGATCGTGCGATTTGACACCGCTTTACTTTTTTTTTGTGGGTCTACGCGAAAGACCGTGTTTATGCAGATAAACCTTTAACTCTTGAGCACCTAAAAACCAACATTCGTCACGTTATGGCTGAGATACCGCCCAATATGTGTCAAAAAGTGGTCGAAAATTACCTCAAAAGAATCGATGCTTGCAACAATTCGCGTGGTGGTCATTTAAATGATGTATTATTTCACACATAATGTCATCGTTCAAACTTTATAATAAAAAAGAAATATCATGATAGAAAATATTTTATATGTGTTTTATTTACATTTACTTTTGAAACCGCAAAATGGATAACCCTTTACTTGCACAATTTGATGACTTTATCGCTTAAATAATATCAATAAACAATCCGAAAATGTCATAAAACTAACCACAAGACAACAACTTGGCAGTCGAACTATTTAAAGTGGTACTTATAATGATGTCTACTAACAAAAACACTTATTTTTTGCATATATGCTATTTGTGTATTTTTGAGAATATCATTTGAGGACAGCAAAACATGACTCATTTTGTCACTTCTTATTTTGTGCATTTTCTGTAGACTTTTCTCCATAGATTTGGAAGTATAACACTTTATATTCATAAATATCAGAGATCTAAACATACACTACAAAAAATAATGGGAAGACAAGACAATAATGGGAAAGATTAAATTCCTGAATTGTATTTAGTATTAAATATCAATTTCAGCAATCAAAATGATAAGTATATTTTCACAATAACAGTAATTTTATATAATTTCACTGTAATTTTGATGTAATTCCAGCAAATTTTTAGATCATGTTGCATTATAGTGCAATTTGGATATTTTTGGAGGAATTCTTCTTCTTATGTGGCCATAACAACCGATGATCGAACATAAAATGCGGGGTCCGTCTTCTCTGTTCTTCGCTTGCTGGCGCCAATTGAGTATTCCAAGCGCCGGCAAGTTACTCAACACTTGGTCCTTCCAACGGAGGTTTGGTCTTCCTCTTCTTTTGCGTGCTCCAGCTAGTGCCGAATTAAATACCCTCTTCGCTGGAGTGTCTTCTCGACATGATCCAGACAGCGCAGCGCAGACATAATTAGAGACTTGTAGAGTGTGATTTTCGAAATTCGAGATAGAGCTCGACTATTCAATTGCTTACTCAACCCAAAGTAACACCTGCATGCTAGTTAACCTACGCATGATCTCCAGGCTGACGTCATTACAGTTGTTGATGTTGGTTCCAAGATAGACGAAGTCCTTCACCACCTCGAAAGTGTAATTGTCAACAGTGACGTATTGTCCAAAACGCCGGGACTCTTTGTTTATTGTCTTGCCCTCGTTCACCGTAAGACCCATTCGACGTGACTCTCGTTCCAATTCAGAGAATGCTGCACTGATTCCTCGCGAGTTGATACCGATTATGTCAATATCGTCGGCGTACGCCAGCGATTATCTATCAAAATTCAGTTCACCAAAGAAATTGTATGTAATTACATTGTAATCATAATATTTGAGTAACTTTTTATCGGGGGAACTATTTCTAAAATCCAGCACCGTGCATTTCTTAAAAAGTACAATACTATTATAAATCACATTTAAAGTATGTATATGCAATACTTCCATTGTAATTATAGTGTAATTTGTATAATTCTTCTGCCAAAATTTAACACGCACGACAGTAATGTAAGAGAAGCTCGGCCAAAGAGTCCAAAGAGAAATTTTATGTAATTTTGTTATAATTTTATTGTAATTTATTTGAAAATTTATTGTAATTTTGTTGTAATTTTTATTCAGTTAACCTACAATTACACAGCACAGCACCTACAATTACAACATAATTTAGTTTTACTATTTTTGAGAATTTCCGCATTCTATTGGTATTGGATTTATCATAAATATTATCGTTTTGTAATTAAATAGTAATTTTAAAAAATTTTTCGAGAATAAAATCTAACATTTATTACAAATATTGACAATTTAGGAGAGTTAATGTAATTTCATTGTAATTATAATGTAATTTGATAAATTTATACGGAATCAATTCATTGTAAAATGCAATAGACAACTAAATATTGATAATTTGACTAATTTTTTATGAAAATAACTATTCATAAACTTATCTGTCATCTTTCAATAGGTATCAATCATACGAATTTATCGGAAATACAACACTATTAAAAGTAATTGCTTGTAATTGCATGGTAATTTTGTTTAAAATTTTTTAAAAAATTGTTTGCATATAATTCAATTGTAATGTTATGTACTAATTCAAACGATTTTTACTGAATATACTCGTAGTATTTATGCAATATTATTATCTCTTGCAGATTTGTGCAATTTGTTCAATATCCTTCTTTTTGAAGAAAAACTCTTCTCACAACGTATAATATTGTAAAATTTCCAAAAAAAAGATATTTCAAATTTTAAAAATACACTTCTCTAAAACACATTGTAATCTTGTAATGGCATTTAATAAGAATATATATTGAAAAATAGTAAAATATCCATATGCCAATGAGTTGCCCATTGAAAATCATAAGAAAAATATTATTTTTGATGATAAAATATCAACCTTTCTTCCTTTTCTTTGCTTTGTTCCTGTTGTTTTCATTCTTTTTCTTTTTTTTTTTTTTATTATTATTATTCTATCAACCAAATCAAAATATACAAGACACGCACATCGATTGTTCAACCGATTATCCAATAATGCCTTCATACATACATATTGTATGTTGTCACACGTGCGTACGAACAAGTACTTAAACATTTTGGTTCGTTTTCAATATACAATTTTCTGATTTAATTCAGAGCAGCAAAAAGAAGAAGATGCAAAAACAAAAACAAATGAAGAAGCAGAAAGCACAAATACAAGTAACGATGACAGAAAGTAAAAACGAACAAAATATGTATGTACATATATTCTTTACGTCGACTATCATTTTGCTATTTTCTTATTTTATTCTATTCAATATGTTATTTTATTTTAGTTTTTGTTATATTCTTTTGTCCTTCAACACACAACTGAATACTCAATGCTCCCAACACCATACATACCCAAGCATGTCTAACTGCCCACATATTCGCCCCATACGATAGATACATAGATATACTTAATACAACGTAGAGCTTTCGCTCAATAGGACATAAACAACCAAACAACAACTAAGTATTCAGAGAAAAAAGAATCTCAGAATTTGTTTTTTTGTTTTGTTTCGTTTTGTCTTATTTTTTCGTCCCGCTATAAAATTGTATTTTGTATGCTCGTGGGAAACATGTTGCATGGGATGTGTTCGATGTGATGCGTTGTGGATGCTGCCATTGCTAATGCTTTAGGGCGATATAAAGGACACACATAAACTAGTTTATTGTACTTTGAGGTCGATTCGAATAGCAAAAAAAAAAATACCAACACAAAACAACAACGATGGCGACAAAAGAAAAAAAAAAACAGAAAAAACAAAAGCATAAAGAAAAATAAATAGAAAATAAAATAAAAAAGACAACAATATTATTTTATACAAAACTATATAAAATTTATTATTAAAAAGAACGTATAAATGAAACGATGGATGGCAATAACCATAAAGTATGTTTTTCGTTGTTTGGCTCGTTGAATTGTTGGTTTGTTGGTTGGTCGGTTAGTTGAACGCTCATACAAAGTTGCATTGCATTACGTTACATTCTACTCTTCATATGTGAGAATTGCATAATAAATGAAATAATATTTTTTTGTTTATCATATTAATGGACAAACAAACTCGTACGATGGGTATATAAATTTGAAAGAATAGTATTGTACAAAGTATTGTGAAAATTACAAATCATTAAATGAATAGAAGTACTGTTGTCAACACATACTTACTAAGCTCATACTAGGTAAATGTATCCCCTGTGGGTAACCGGTTATAGAAATATCGAGGATACTCGCAGAGCGCATGAACAATCGGTTGATGAGAAAAAGTATTGAGTCAACACATACTTACTAAACTCATACTAGGTAAATGTCTCCCCTGTGGGTACCCGGTTATAGAAATATCGAGGATACTTGCAGAGCCCATTAGTTGTCCAGGTGGAGTACAACGTTATCACTTCATTCGGATAGGGTTTCGGTTCAGCAAATGCCGTTGTCAACTCGGAAATATAGATACACCATCGATGTTGCTAAAACACGTTGGCGATAGACGACAACCTGTCTTACCATTAGGCTAATTTGGCTGGAGCAGAGCTTAAGTTCGAGTAAGCTACTTTTAGAACACAATTGGATACTAGCTGAACTAATTCTAAAAAGTCTATGTCTTATTGATAGGTACTCCAGTAGACTAAGAACACATTGTGATTATTGTAGGAGTTGTCAGGAGAAAGAAGATGAAGAAACCGCAGAACATCTCCTGCGCAGTTGCTTGGCTCTCTCTTGACAGAGAGTAGGTTTATCGTTTAATATATAATAGGTTTAATATCGTTTATTAAAACCTCTTTATGATTTAAGGAGGACATAGTGAGGTAAGGAAGTGCGGACAGACACCGTACCTACCTACCTCCTACCTATATGGCCCACATTAGTTCTCTCTCTCCCCAACACTTACCTCGAACATAGTTACCCCCTATTTTCAACTATGAATTTACATTTTTTTCAAATTCGAATTTAAATTCGCAGTCATTTCGAGGTGCCCACACAAAATGAAGTTAAAAACACCTAAAAATCGACAAATAACTCCATAGCCACCCAGAGATCGCCTCAAGAAGGATGAAACATAAGGTCGAACCCCATTAATATTTCCTCCCCAATATTTTCCTCTAATATATTTATACCCTATCTGCAATCCTTCAAGGCTGCCATACAAAATACATCCAAAATCAATTGAAAATCGACAAATAACACTATAGCTGCCTAAAAATCACATTAAGAGGAATCAAATGAGTGGTATGTCCTTCCCAACAAAGAGGGTAACTCTTTGCTCCAATAAATATTTGAAAATCGTCAAATATGCCTACAACTGCCCGGAATCACAATTAAAGGAATCAAATGTAATCCCGATCTCCATTAACCTTCTATCTCCTTCTGTTTAGGGGGCTGCCATGCAAAATTAACAGAAAAACCTGAAAATTTAGAAACAATTCCCAGGAATCGCCTTTAGAGGTAACAAACGTATGGATGAACCCAAATATTTTCAACCCACCAACATTTCATCTTAATCTATCTAATATACTCTATCTCCGCTCTATACGGAGTAACCCCATAGCTGTCAAGGAATCGCGTTTAGAGTAATCCCCCAATATGTGAATATTTTATTATATTCCATAGCTTTAAAAAATGTTTACTGATGTAAATTTTTGACAAAAGTTACATTGTAATTTATCACTTGTATTTCACTGTTAACAATCACTAAACCCCAGACCATGACCCAAAATTTTGTAGCAAAGTGTAATCAACGACTAATTTAACTTTTGATTTACTCTCATGAGTATAGATGTGTATATGTATGTGTGCATATATTAGTGTTGCGTGTTTATAAATTTAGCACGCTTGTACACGCTAAAAATGTAAATTAAGAACACATTACGAATATAACGAATGACACCATGTCGTTGTATCAAAATAATACACCAATGATGGACAAAAAGTAAAAATAAATTCAATTTATATAGCTATATATAGCTTTTTATAGTTGTATACATAGATATGTTCTATTTATGTACAAATGCATATCCCTGCAGTACAACGAAATTTGTTAAGGAATTGTAGCTTTACTAGTTCTTTTAGAATTAGTGACCGGTTATATCATCACTTACTATTTACATTGAATTTTCAATTAAACAACAAATATCACAAAATAATGATGCTTTAGTAAATTTTTGTTTAAACAAAACACGCACATCAACCAACAATAACAAACAAAATTCGTAAATGACTTCCATAGTCAGTCATTTGTTCAACTAACTCTCGCTGCATTACCTGTAACCAGAAATGAACTAGTGCCAAGAAGTTGGAGTCACATTTTAAGATAAATTTCTTCAATAACTATAGCAAAAATTACAGAATTTTCTTATCAACTGACGCACTCAGGAAGAATTTAGAATAGTTCTATCGCCATATATATCCTAAGTCAAATTTTCATTTTCTTGTTGTAACTCACTCTATAACCAACTAGAAGAAACCATAGACTCTCCATCTCTCTTAGACTGTATGTATTCACACGCAAGAAAGACATAAATAAAACACCAAAAAGCACATCAAAAACGTGATGACGATGATAACTCATACCTACAGGTAAATGCATACAAACGCTCATACATACATTAGACCTGTCCCAAAAAAATTTAGGGAATTTAAGGAATATTTCTGCATAGAAATGTGGCTAGAAAATTAAGCAATTTTTTGGCCTCTTATTTTATAATATTTGTGATTCTCTTCAGCTCCAAGACAAGTATTTTATTGGGTGTGTGAATTAGTAACCAGCTTTTTATGTTAAATGGCACCACGCGTAAGCGCAATGTTGCACATAATTGGCCGAAATGTAATTTTAAATGTTTATTCACTTGTTGTCAAAAGTTTTCAATTCGGTTGTACGCATCACGTTTTTTTCACGATGGTAAACGTAGAGAATTGGCGAAAAAACAGCTTTTGCGGGAAGTTTTGTTAAGTTACTTTTTTGCAAATAAAAGTGCGGCTGAAAGTCATCGTTTATTTGTGGAATTATATGGCGACAATTCTCTATCCAATACACAGTGTGTGAAGTGATTTGTGTGCTTCAAAAATGGTTATTTTGATATCAAAGACAAGGAACGCTCTGGACAGCCGAAAAAAACTAGGATTTGGAGACATTATTCGATCAAGACTTGGTCGAACAACAACTGATGTGGTTGGAGAGAGCAATGACCGAGAAACGGCCGGAATATGCGACCAGACATGAGTCGGTAATTTTTCACTATGACACATATTGCTATTCCGGTCAAAAACTATCTTGTTAAAAGCGGATGGTAAGTTTTACCCCACTCGCCTTATAGTCTAGACCTAGCGCCTTCAGATTACCACTTGTTCCGGTCCATGCAGAACGCCCTTAATGGAATAGACTTCACTTCAGTCACTGGGATCAAAAATTGACTTTATTCGATTTGACGAAGTTCTTTTGGGATGGAATCCATAAAGTGCCAAAAAATGGGAAAATATCATAGTTTTTGTTGGACAATACTTTGAATGACATGTTTTTTACAGAATTCTTAAAAATAAATGATTTTTGAGCTCTAACAAAGGCCGGTTACTAATTCACACACCAAATATATTGAAGAAATTTTCAACTATGCTGAATTTCAATAATTTTATTGAAATTAAAATTATGTTGAGCTCAAAACAACCACAAAGATTTTTAAAAATATATAAATTTAGAATATTCAAATCTTAAAAACTTGATTTTGAAATTTAACAACAAAAGAAAAATCAAAATAATGGCAATTGACTTGAAAAAAAAGCTGAAAACACTTCCATCTCTTGAAAATCTTCCTGATATAAATTTTCTGGAATGCCCATTGTATACACAGCTTTTCCAAAAGAAACAAAAACAATGTGACTGATGAACCGGAGCAGTCACAGCTTATGGATTTGTTGTCGCTGAATTCGAATTCTTAATCAGATTTACGCCATCACCTTCAATTTTCTTTCGAACCTCAAAAACCTAATTTTTTTCTGATATTTTGTATATATTTTATATATATTTCGATCTCACCACTACAAAAGTGGACCTAGAGATGTAAAATTAAGACCGACTACCATTAAGTTTTATCCCTCAACATTTTTTCTGAATGTACAGAAAGTTTCCATGCAAATTTAACTTAAAAAACAGCTGATATTCGGCATATAACCATAATTCCAAGAATAAAAATATAAAAAAAAAATAAATATGTGGCACTTAAAGCCCCGAAGGGTTCTTTGGCCAAGCTTTTTTTTCCATTACTGTTGTCCGTGTTAAATTTTGAACAGTATTAGAAGGGACCTACTTATTTTAGAAGGTTCCGAATGACAGAACTCTTGCGACATCACTTTTTTGAGCTTTGTCGCAGAGTTCTTTTAAAAGTTTTTTCATGGTAAATTGTTACTGCCGGAAGAATTGTCAATTTCCTGCCGACAGGTGGGTACCGTTCTAAAGAAAAATCTTGTGGATATTAAATTTGTTATGCTTCAGCCGGGAATTGAACCCACGACCTACAGATCAGAAGGCTAACACACTAACCACTGAGCTACGGTACCCAAGTATACCCCATTCATTTTTGCTCATCAGCAATTTTTGAGAAAATACTTTTCGCCTATCTCTCACCCTTAAAGGCAGTCCCATACAAATTTGACGTTATTATAAATTTCGGAATGCTTCTAGAGGGGTGAAACATATGACCGACTCTCATAAATGTTTACCACTTAAAATTTTGAACAAATCTAATATAAATACAATATATTTATTCCACATTTAACTTTTCCATCGTGAGTGATTACTCATATTTACTCTACCTACAGACATACGGCAATATAATATCAACCACTTCATACCACTACAATTGACACTTCCCAGCTACCTTAATAAGAAACGTTTAACATTACATTAAAGCTGTAAAGAAAAATCAAATAAATAAATAAAAAATAAACATCAACACACATGCTTAGTAAGTAGTGTGTGTGTGTGTGTGTGTGTGGATGTGAGTCCGTTGGTTTATAAAGCGATTTGTCAAAGACAAAAGTAACTCATAACAACAGAGCAACAACCACAGTACCGCCTACTACCCGACTAATTCATATGTGCTACTACTACTCATATATTACTGCGCTACTTAACCACCTACATAAATAATAATAATACATAGTAATACAAAAAGGTAATAGTAGTTTAGTAGTATAGTAGGAGGCAGAAGAGCACAAATGCTCACTCAAACCACTCACTCAGTGAATTCACTCATGCACATGCGAGTATATATATCTATCTATATGATATATGGTAGTTTGTAGGTAAATACATATGACAATACGATGATTACAAATTTTCCACGTGAGCAATACAACAGTGCCAGCAACAACAACGCATCAATTATTCGGCTTCCACGTTTGTGCTTTATTTTCGTTGCGTCTTTTTTCTTTTAAATACCTGCATACACGATGATAGGATAGCGCGTACGTGTACAGTCTACTATTATTCGCCCTCTTCCTCTTCTCATTGTAGGATATATCATAGTACAATCAACCGCCATTTTTCACCTAACAGTAAGCATAATCCTTTTTTGTTGTTCTTACTTATTTACTATTTACTTTTTCCACATGTACTCTCTCTCTCTCTCTCTCTCTCTCTCTTTCTGTCGTACTATCACTTGAATATGTGTAATTTGTATAGGATTTGTATATAAATCTCTATATGGTTTTAGTATATTCACTATACCCTTCTCTCGTCCGCTCTCTTTACCTTCTCTCACAACAATGATGTTTATTTTACTATTATTGCTGTTGCATCTTCACAACGTCACAAATTTGTACATTTAAATTAATAGCAAAACTATCAAAGCACATAAAAGTAGTATGTGTGTGTACTGCTGATGACTAATACACCTAATGTGCGACTGATGATGGATTTAATTGCATTCTAAGTACATAGACAATACATAAGTAAGATTAAGAGTATGAAAATGCATGAGGACTAAGAACATGTGGTAGCTACAATTGGTAGAACAATTGTATATCTTAACAACTAAATAATGACAATATAACGGCAACAATGAATATACGTAAGAACGATATTTACAATAAGAATTACAAAAGCAGGTACGTATCTACTTATTTTATTCATTAGATAATGTTGTTGTTCATGAGTGTTTTTTTTTTTTTGTTCTTTCTTCTAGTGATTGCTCTTAAAACATACATATCTTATTATAATATAATTTTTATTAGTCGCAATTGGCGACTTATTATTGCATATGAGTACTAGAGAGATCCCAGAACTACCCGACCTAACAAAGAAAACACAACAAATTTGGGAAAATTTGTTTATTCCTCAACATAATCTCCTTTTAGCTCTATACACTTTTCCCAGCGATATTCTATTGCTTCGATACCCTGTTTATAGTATGAACTGTCTAGCCGTTGATTCTTTTTCCTTTTTGAAGATAATCAATAAAAATGATCGCACGCACATCCCAAAAAACAGATGCCATAATCTTGCCTGTAGATGGAACTGTCTTAGCCTTCTTTAGACACGATTCTCCCCTTTCAGTCCACTGTTTTGACTGCTCCTTTATGTCAGGTGTGAAGTGGTGGACCCATGTCTCATCCATCGTTACGAATCGACGCAAAAACTCGGCTTTCTTACTGTGAAACATCGCCAAACACGCTATAGAAACATCTTCACGACATAGTTTTTGTTCTATTGTGAGCAAATGTGGCACCCATCTTGCACACAGCTTTTTCATCTCCAAATTTTCGGTCAATATATGATGTATAGCACTTTTTGAAATGCCTTTAATACCATTTTGTGGATTTTCTTAACCGTTTATGACGTGGTCACCTCAATTGGTTGACCACTACGGTGTTTGTCTTGGCAGCTCGTACGACCTCGTTTAAACTCTACCACCCAATAACATTCGTTAGACTCAGACCTTTCAAATGAAAGTATTGAATTACATAACGGTGACCAATTTTTTCCATGTTTACAAATTCACTGAGGTCGTTAACGTGGCACCTTGAAACTTAAAACATATGTTTTATAAGGTAACCACTTTTCACCAAAGTAATTTTTTTCAAACTACTACCACCATGTATATGTCAGGTCGGGTAGTTCGTAACATAGTTATTTTAGGTAGGCACATTAGCTATAGCTGAAGGGTTAATCTAACATTTCACTATCTTTAGACGATACCTGGACAACTATGAAGTAATTTACAGAATTTTATCTATTTTTACGTTCATTTTGTATAGAAGCAAAAGAGTAAATATATGGGATGAGTATGTTTGAAAGAAATGTTTGTGTGGAAAACGAATGAGCTCAACCTTAGACGTTATAGAGGTATTTATTGAATTTCAAGCATTTTTTATATTTACTCTCTATGGAAAACTCCCTATGTGGTAAATATAAGCAATAAATATACTACAGAAAAGTACTGGAGAGCAGAAATTAATCGAAGTCTAACATGATCTTCTGTTTCTTTTTCCTCGACAGTGACCTGTTAATAATTCAATAATAGTATGTAGCTAAATATTGTATATTTTCTGCTGAAATACAAAATGGTGTCTACGTAAAAACGTCCAGTGCCAATAAATATTCTTGACTGCCAGATAATCGATTGGGATCCCTCAGAATCCGATTAAGATCTCCTTTTCTCCCCTCACAAATTAAAATATTTAAAATATTATAGTATTGTATATTTTCTGCTGAGATCCAAAGTGGTGTCTACCTAAAAACATCCAGTGGCAATAAATATTCTTGATTGCCAGATACTCGATTGAGATCCCTCAGTATCCGATGAGGATTTGCTTTTCCCCTTCACAAATTAAGATATTTAAGATTTTATTTACCATACAGAGGGATTCAGAGTCTTTGGAAGGGGTGACTGCGCCCTATTTGGACTGGGCATCTACTCTTTCATTGACATCATGCTGCTATTATCTTGATACACATTTTAGAGTTAGAGAGTTCGTTGATGCGAGAGTTTTGAAAAGTTCAAAATTGTCCAGACTAACTCTAGAAATTTGAAAACTGTCCCGCTGTCTCAGAAAATGCATTCTCATTGTGGTACCACAAGTGCTCCTGCATAGACATTCTCTTACAGATAAAATTAGTACTAATTTTCCCATTGCTATTGCTTTTTGGAAACATATTCCTACAACCGCCGCTACAACACTTTCACCTTCTACTTTAAACCCATCAACGGGGAGTTATCCGTGAAAGTTATGACTAGGTTACTACAAGCAGCACGGTCGCTATTAACCACTTTGAAGTACATGGAATATATTGAATTGAAGACCCGAAAGGCTCGGTGAGCTCCTAATGAAGCCTTGAATCACTAAATTCCCCCATTAGATTGCCTTTTTTAAAATGGAGTAAATTGAGTAATAAAGTGGGTAGTAAGTGCCGCAGCTTTACTAGTTTCCTGTACACCCTATCGAAGACAAATAGGCTCGCTGTGCTCCAGACGAGGTCCAAAATCTCATTGTGCTCCATTAGGTCGCCTTTTTTTAAATGGAGTAAAATGGTTAGTAAAGTGGGTAACAATAGAGAAATTTCCTACTGAGCCATAGGTTCAATACCCAAACGAAACACAACTTTAATATAATATATATTTTTTTAAACAATGCCCGCCTGTCGGCAAGCACTTCTTTCAAAACTTCTTCGGACAGTAACAAGTTGTCATGGAAAAGCTTCTAAAAAGATCTCTGTGGCAAAGCTCAGAAAAAATGATGTGAAAAGAGTTATGCCGTTAAAAACCGGCTAATATAAGTAGGTACCTTCTGTTACTATTCAAAAATATAACACAGGCAACAAACAACTGGAAGAGCACCTCGGCCAAAGGTCTCTTCAGAGTCTATATGAGAGATTACTCATGTGATCATATAGTTTGATAATACATTTCAACGACCTTCGGCTGACGCATTAGCAAGTATAGGGTGATTTGCCGATTTTTCACCAATCTTTTGAATTCTGGCACCGAGGCACACCTACTTATCGAAATCTAAAAGTCCCATAGCTATTGTTGGTATATGGCCGCACGTTATAATGGCTTTATGAAATAGGACACTTATTCGATTTACGGCCTAGATTGTTTCGGTATACCGCATAAATCTTGAACAAATTAGTGTAGAAAATAATTTATTCGTTAAACGAATTTTCGGATTACTGCGACCTTTTTAGGAACGTTTCTATGCCGTATTATTATTATTATTATCGTTGGGGGGATGTTGCACCGACACCTATAAGATCTATTGACTCTTAGCCCAGTTCCTTCGATGAATTTTAGTGTTCGTCCTACTTCACAGAGTCTAAGTTCATCCTCGGGTATGATGAAATCTCCCAGGTATTTCCTTCTCTTGTGCATCAGTGCGGAACAAGTTCCTATCACATGTTGTGCGGTCTCGTCCTCTTCCCTGCAGAACCTGCAAAGAGCATCAGAGAAAATTCCCAGTTTTGTTAGGTGATAATTCAGCCTACAGTGCCCTGTTAATAGTCCCGTAATGATTCGCAAGTTGTTCTTCGTTAGATTCATACAGTCCTCGTAGCGTTTTAGGTTGTATGGCGCTAGCACTAGTTTGGAGTGTATTAGCCCCGGTAAGTTTTCCCAGTATAAACCTCTTTGTCTATCCTCTTCTTCCCAGATGATACGGGAGATGATACTTCTAGGCCATATAGAGAGGTATGGTTTGTATATTATAAATTAGGCGGTACGACAAAGGTTTGCACACACGAGCAGTTCAATTAAATTTTGAACTGCAACTTGTCTTTCATATCCAACACTCAGTTGCCGCAGATTTACTTCATCCAAATGACACAATATCATTTAAGAATTGATTAGGTTTCATCCAAACCCACTTTAAAGAGTTTATGAGCAAATGCATGAAGGACCTGGACTAACTTTAAATCAATACCCACACTTATCCCACAATCTCCTAGTTATTAGCTATTATTCCTCCTATATTTTCTTGACATTACATAAAATTCTTACTATAATTTAATTATACCTACAATTTCTAATTAATTAACTATAATAATAAAGAGACTATTTTCTTGTAAGCTCCCGAAATGAGTGTATATAAGTTGTAATGTATTGTATTAAACATCTAGAATGAGTAAATTCCTTAAAGAATATATTTCTATAGATACGCATAGGCCATAAAAAAATTTCACTCAACTATTAAAGTTAATTAATAAGAGAAGAAAAACGGAAAATAGGAAGGTGGAGAAATGTAATTTTCATTGAAAATTAATTAAAATGAATGCGCGCATACACATACACAAAATACAGCACATTTCATATTTTATCGACATGCCATGGCTATAAAGTTTATTAAACTTCAATAACACTATGTGATTATTTTATTACAATTTTTTCTTTTTCCTGTTCATAGCTTTTCCATTAAAATAATTTTATTTTTATAACTTTTTAGCAGCATTTTTTTCTCACTTGCTCTCTCTCTCTCTCTCTCTCTCACTCATTTTTCCGATCTTATTTTTTACGCACGATTTGATAATAAAAATATGTTCTTTCTTCACATAATTTCTCTTTAAATGAAAATAAAAATAATCCAAAAAAAAAAAACAAAGAAGAAAGTTAATTTTTAATTTGTACTACTGACGCCTCCTTCTTCTCCACTTCTCCCACACTTACTATATATCAATCTGACCTCAATAATGCCTTATCCTTTAACTATAACACTTGATTGGTATCCATCTGCGTCACCCCTTTACCCATATTGAATTGAATTCATGTTGTATAAACTATTGATATATTATGGCATATAGGCCTGCTCAGCTTGCAAAGTTTATAAACAGTAAAAAGAATTAAGCAGAACAAAACAAGAACGACAGAGAGAGAGAGAGAGAGAGAGCGCGCGCTAGAAAGAAAAACACAAGTTACAAGTTTGATATTCTGTATGCTACTGATTTTCTTATTATTTTTGTTACTCTTATTTTTTTCTTCTTATATTAAAGATTTTTAATTTCTTTTCATTTCTTGGCCAAAACGTGACAAAGAATTTGTAACTTGACCATTAAGGAGCGCATAGTAATGAGGTTTGAAGTGAAGCAAGCACAATCAAAGATGGCGTATCTTCTTGATACAAGAATAAGTTGGTTGCATATGTTCAACGCTACTTAATCCTCCCCTGACCCAGTGCAATTGCCATGTATTAAAGGAAACTTGTATGCTTTCGCTAGATTTTTCTTTTTTACGTTTTCCTTTTTGTTTGCACAAATTCTTTTCTCTGTTGAACATTATCCAATACTAATTTTTTGTTAATAAAATTTAGGTCATTTTCATCATTATTAGTAACAACTATAAGAAAGAAAATGGCAACAACAGAAACTACATACTTGTATAAAAGTAGCAGCAGCGACAGTGGCAGCATAATTGAAATGCATTTAATTGAATTTCTTCGGCCGGCATAAGTACAATATGTATATATAAATTGTTTTTGTCTTCCTTTTGAAGTCAAACAAAAAAATATCACAGAAAAACATACAAACAACATGTATTCGAATAAATTTTAAAATTTGTAATATTTTCAATAATACAAAAAATATTGAGAAATGACAATTGTTTATGAAAAAAATTTTTTTTTTTTTTTTGGAATAATTGACCATCGATGCTTGGTTTCAAATTACACAGTGACGCAGAATTTGTGGGGACGAAGTGATACTAACTGAGAATGAAAGACTTAGGCCCATATAGTAAAACCTCTAAAACTTTTTGCATTCTCAGACCAAATTTTATCATACGTGACTCAGATTTTGATTGCGATACTGATGTCCAAGTGCCAAACCAACTATCTCGAAAAGAGCTAGAGTTGAATTTATGAACAAATTATAAAAGAATGCATAAAAAATTGCATACTTCAAGGGGGAATATTTCTTTTTATTTAATGTGGGCTTTTACGTTCTTTTTATAAAGATTTTGTTTGAGAATACCTCTAGTGAAATTATCCGGCGAATAATTTTCTAGAACATCTTAACCCTCTAGCGACCTCCAAAATGTCATTGTATTCAGACTTTTCAAGGAATGGGTCAAAATGACCCTTTCGTGAGAAGCTAGTGGGTTAAAATGTTTTACAAAATTCTTCCTCGTGAAATTTTACTGTATATATACAAACAACACATTTCGCACCGATGTGAATTTTAACACTTTTTTCGCACTTATTCTAAAAGCAGTCAGTCAAAAAATTGTAAATTTTATATGGCGATTAGAAAAATTAGAATTTATTTCTGTTTGTTTTATTGCTTTGCTTTAAAGCTAACTTTATACTGCCTCTCTCATAGAAGCGCTGAAGAAGAAGCGAAAAACTCGCACAAGGGAATTTTACAATACTCTCTGGATGCCAATTTCTTTTTACAACGGAAGTTTTACAATAATAATAAAGATAATAATCACTGAGTGTCAGGTCCGGACTATAAGGTAGATAAACTAAAAATTGCCCATCAAGCTCTGGAAGTTTCTGTCGAGTTACTATGGACGTGTGTCACCTGGCGTTGTGCTAATGGAACACAACACCTTTCCTGTTGCCCAATTTTGGACGCTTCTGGTCCGAGTAACCGGAGTAATTGTTGACAGTAGAGTCCCGAATTTAGTGTCTAGCCATATAGAATCAGCTCATAAAATTAATTATACTTTTCCAGTCTCATCAAACGCAGAGCAGAACAATTTTGGTCGTTAGTCACCGTTTGAGCCTCTAATATAAGTAGGAAGGTCCCTTCTAATACTGTCCAAAATTGAACAAACATAAGAGAAGAGAAGCTCGGCCAGAGGGCGATTTGTTCTTTAATGCCAATTACATAAGCACACACTCTCAAGACCAAACCAGACGTGCTAAATATTTGTATACCTATTTGGGGTCGCTAAATTCGATGCCGGGTTTGACTTAACTCGATCAGATCACATTTCCATCTTAACCTTAAAAAGAGGATAATTATTAAAACATTCGTAAAAATGCCCAGAATCAGCCGGTAAAGGATTGAAATGTAAGACTGACTCCACTTCATTTTTTCTTTCTAAAATTTTTCTCAAACATTGTTGCACCTATTTTTCACCACTAAGTTGAGTTTTTGATTTTCAGGTTATTTTAAGTTCATCACCAGTTTTTACAATTTCTTGGATTGTCGTTGTCTTCGAATATCTATTCTATTTCTTATCAATATTATATAAGAAAGGTATTTGGTAGTTGTACTTGGGATAGCACAGCGCTTACTATGATAACCTTGACTCTGGCTTCGGACGTCTCTTTTTTCACGCAAATCTTTTCTCTGCAATTACAAGTTAGTTTAGGCTCTCAGCATATTATAATAGTTTATTTTCATAGTAAAATCTTTAAATATGAATAATTTTTTGATTATTGAGGAAGAGTGGAGGGAGACACACCTGTAATTTGTGTACATACATTGGCTCATGTACTAATTTAACTAATATATTCACATATATGTATACCCCAAAGTACCTTTCACCACAAAAAAAAAAAAAATTATAATAAAATAAAACATAAACATATATAAAATCCTATTAGGAATCCATTAGATATGCCCATACGCACAAAGTATCTAATATATAAGCGTTGGCATATAAAATATTTATGTTCATATGAATGTTTCACCTATTGTAATTATGATATTACGAGAACGGAAAAAAAAACAGCCGAACAATATGATGAGAAGAACATCAACACAATAAAAAAGAAGAAAAAAAAAACAGATGCTCCTAAAAATAATAGAAGACTACGCCTCTATTTACTACGTACATTACCTATAAGTATGACAAGATGGAAAATAAGATGAAACAAATTGGCATACAAGCAATGTGTTTATTTCAATATATACGAGTATAAGATGACATTTAGGTTGATAATGATGATGATGATGATGATGATGATGATGCCTATGATGATATGTAATGATGCTGCTGTTAATGTATCCGTAAGTTAACACGCACATACATATATTCTCAACTAAATACACCTATGAATGTTTGTAGATTAAGGTAGATCAAATTTTTTAACGGTCTCACGCAATAAAAAATATTAAAATTGTATTATTTATGCACTTTTTTCCCCAAGAAACCCCAAAGAAATTCCAGATTTGAGCCACGCCTACTTTTTTGAAACAAGACCATACTAAATTTTCCAAATTATCTTGTTTGCAAATGATTTTTGGATGCATAAAAAAGCAGCTTGTAGTCTCAAAGTCAAAGTTCAAATATCCTATTCCCTAGAATTGTTAAATATATGACAGACCCTCATTAATTTTTCCTCCACAATATTTTCTCTAAACATACTTACACCCAATATCCACCCACTATGAAAGATCGAATACAATAGGAACGGAAAAATATCTGAAAATTGACATATAACCTTATAAGACCCCTAAAATCGCCTCTAGAGCTGTGGTAGATTAGATTAGGTTATGTGTCTTCCCTGTCTCTGAGATAACACTCTTAGGACAGAAAGGCCCATTGTGATACCACCGAGATTCTCTTCCAATACTGTTGTGTGTTTGTTAAATTTGGGCAGCATTAGAAGGGACCTACTTACGTATATTAGCCGGTTCCGAACGGCAGAACTCTTGTGACTCCACTTTAACTTAGTTTTGTCACAGAGCTCTTTTAAGAAGCATTTTTGGCAAATTCTTACTGCCGGTGATTGAACCCACGACCTATAGATCAGAAGGACAACGCACTAACCACTGAACTACGGCACCCACCAGAGCTGTGGTATGTATAATCAGGCCCGATTAATTTTTACTCACCAAAATTCCCCCTAAACTCCACTTTTTAGGGGGACTCCTTAACGAATTGATGCTTTTATAATGACCTTTAAATTCTAAGCTACTTAAAAAGTTGGCTTATTGCTGCATTCGTGAAAAGAAATGCTTAAAATTCGCTAAGCCAGATTGCTGCATACAATTAAATCCACCTTAATGTAGATACAATATACTCCAACTTACAGATATGAAAAGTAACGAAAAATAATTTTAAGCTTCTGCAAAATTGATGTACCTACATGCGTATGTATGTGTGCTGTGTGTGTGTGTGTGTGTGTGTGTGTGTGAGTATAAATATCTACATATGTCACTAATTAAGCAAGTATTATCATAACATACATGCATGCATACCAATGCGCTCGTGCATACACATACGTGCATATTTAAAGACTTTTACTTTCTTAACTTTTAATGGATGCTAAGAGAATTGTGTACTTTTCTAATTGAACGCATCTATCAAGAATACAATTTTATAATACACGTATGTATTTGAATTTTTGAAAATTGAAATATCTTACATTGTACTGAAGGTAAAAAATATTACCTCCATTGTATGTATGTGTGTCGGATGTAGACGTAAAAGTGGATGGATCAAATAAAGCCTAACGTATTCAGACTGGTATATAGAATTTAATAAAAAGTCAAAATAAAGTACGAAAGTTTAAATTAATGCAATTATTAATTAATAATTATTAAATATTAACAACAATTATCAAATAATATAATTGCAGTAAATTAATGCAATTATTGCAATTATTTAATAAGAGTCATGTTCGTTGGAATACTCCAGATTTTGCATTGGATGCAGCCTACGAAATTCTGGCAATTTGAGGAATATGTAGATTAAATGGGAATCACATCAAGAGTGGATGAACGATAACGTTTCGATATTCATGGACAGCCTGGCGGCAATAATATCTCTCCAATCTAACACTATTTTATCTAAGCTAGTAAAGGGATAATACAAGGAGAAACTAGCGTAAATCAATATGCTAATATCAATCTAATTGGGATTCTAGGACATAGACAAATCGTAGATAATAAGAAGGTAGATGAATTGCCCATATTGATGCTTCTCTACACATGACTCTAGTGATAATGATCAACATTTTACTAGAACCTGTCAAAAAAAAATAATAACTACACCATTTGTCACTGGAATATAGGACATTTAGTACAAGGTCTAGTAAAAATAAATCCATTATTTTTGCATTAAATTTTAGTTTTTTATTTAGCATAGTTAGAATGATCCGATTTAGGTCAAATATGCACCGTTTTGTTCGATAACTTGTTGCCATTTTGAAGGTAATTTCATAATGCCACTCTTATAGAAACCCTCGTCCCTATTGGCAAAAAACTGGAACAGTCGCTTTTCACAAGCTTCTCTTGAGGCGAATTTTTCACCAGCAAAATCATTCGCCATAGACAGAAACAGGTAGTAATCACTTGGTGCCAAGTCCGGACTATAAGGTGGATGCATAGGAACCTCCCAACCAAGCTCCCGGAGCTTCTCGCGAGACACTATCGATGTGTGTGGCCTGGCGTTGTCCTGATGGTACACAATTCCTCTCCTATTGGCAAAAGTAGGCCGTTTCTGGGCGGTTGCTTCCGTCATATGGACCAATTGTTGACAGTACAGGTCCGAATTAAGAGTTTGGCCGTAGGGGAGCAGCTCATAGTAGATGATTTCCTGCCAATCCCACCAAACACATAGCAAAACCTTCCTGACCGTCAATCCTGGCTTGGCCACCGTTTGCGCCAGCTCATCTCGATTCAACCACGACCATTTTCACTTGACGTTGTCGTAAGTGACCCACTTTTCACACCAGTAACCATCCGCTTCAGAAATGGATCGATATTGTTGTGGCACCCATACATCGAGCTTTTTTTGTATTCAGCTTTTTTTTTGTATTTTTGCATAATTTAAATGGTTCCAAACGGGTTTTTTGTGCAATTTTTAGCTCCTGGGCAATAAAAACAATGCTTAAATGACGGTCAGATACGACGATTTCCATTATTTTATCGATATTTTCGACAATTGGCCTTCCAGAGCGTGGTGCATCTTTGACATCAAAATTACCGGAACGGAATCGACGAAACCAAAATTGCACGTGGTTGGCTGTTACAGTATCAGGACCATAAGCACTATTCACATTTTTAGCCGTCTGGCTTGCGTTTTCGCCTTTATCGAAGAAAAACTGTAAAATATGGCGTATTTTCTCTTTACTGGTGTCCATCTTTGATGCGTGCTCAAACAATATTGAATTTTGTACGAAATACAAAAGCTATCTATTGGAAAAATAATTTCTTTTTACTACACCTGATATGTAGCGTTCGACTTGGTATGTGGAGAGCAAAACTAGCAACCAAGAATACATCTTTTTAACAGGGACCGTAATGATTTTTCCAGGTACACTTCTAATATTTCTCATGCCACTGATGCATAGGGGACCATGTAGAGAAACTGTGGGAACTTAGATAAAAAAAAACCTCCAGAAGGGACAAATTTCTGAGGAAAGTACTTTTTTTTGTGGACAGCAAAACTAGAAACCTACAATACATCTTATTAACAGGGACCGTAATGATTTTGCAAGGTACACGTCTAATATTTCTCATG
Source organism: Megamerina dolium (assembly GCA_963854835.1). NCBI lineage: Eukaryota > Metazoa > Arthropoda > Insecta > Diptera > Megamerinidae > Megamerina > Megamerina dolium. Next base: position 1,273,945 of record OY978529.1, on the reverse strand, counting down.
CCACTGATGCATAGGGGACCATGTAGAGAAACTGTGGGAACTTAGATAAAAAAAAAACCTCCAGAAGGGACAAATTTCTGAGGAAAGTACTTTTTCGAAAATCTATTCAGCTTTTCAAAAATTAGTCCCAATAATTTTTTTTTTTTTATAGTAACTCGACAGGATGGATCTAGTTAGATGTGCTGTAGTCTATACTAAAAAAAAATGTATTTAAAAAGTCTATCTGTAGTCTATCGTAGCGCACTTTAATTAATGCTGAGCTATCTAAACACTATTTATTGCCAATTGTGTGACACTTAGAATCAGCCATTGCAACCAAATGAAAATTCTTAAACTCATTAAAGTTCAACGAATGACGTACAATTATTTTAAGAAACTGTATTAATAAAATATTAAATTAATATTTCGAAATAATCAATATTTAGACGATAAACTTATGAACATTTACTTACTCATTATGTGGTATATCCTCATCATGATCAGCAATAACAGTTAGAACATTAAGTTTCAATATTAAAATAACAAAACAAAAGATTATGATGGCAAAATGTTTACGCTCCATTATTAATGTGGAGTAAATTGCACCGGAGGACAAGGAGATAATAAATAGTAACAATGGCGTCAAACGTCGGCAACAACAATAATGAGAGTAATATCGATGATAATGATGACTGACGACGATGTGAGTACTTCTCAATGTTAGAATTCGGTACGAATGTGGTTATTACCGATTCGCGTTTATTATTATTATTTATTTATTTATTTATTTTTTTTTTTTTGACTTAATTTACGAATCGAACAATTTTTATTGTTTTATATATATTACTTTTTCTTCTATGCTTTAGTATTATTATATTTTTTTCTGCATATTTCTTCTCTTTTTAGATTGAATTTCATATGCAATAGTATTGTTTATATATGTGAAGTTATAACATGACAACAATATGTATTGTATCTATAAAAATATTATATTTTCATTTTTTATCGGAAATATTGAATCAATATTAATTTCACTATTTTTTAAATTGATTTAATTTTTTTTTTTTTTTATTATACATATATTTATGATGACTCCTTTAGCAATAATCAATTTTCACAGAATATTATATTTTTGTATATATGAAAATTGTATTTTAATTTTGAAGAATTTATCAAATATTAAAAAAATTTTATTTGTTTGTTTATTTTCAATTTTCTAGGTTTTTTTTTTTTTTTTTTTGTTTTCTAACTTAAGCAAATTGCTACACTTTACACTTCTTCCATTTCAATGTAATATTTTATATCGTTGCTCCTGTTGTAATAGTAATAGTGGTTGTAGTTGTAGTTGCTGTAGTTATTATTATTATTAATAATTTGTGAATGCCTGTTTTTGGCATATTTATTATGTATAATTTTATTTTTACAATTGCTTTGTAACATTTTCATATATATAGCAAATATTATAAATAGTATATAATAAATTCAAAATTTCCATTGAAATGGTGAAAAGTTGTGCTTCAATTTTGTATTTAATTATCCTTTAAATAAGAACAACATTGCTCGTTTGTTGTTGTTGTTTGATTGATTGATAAATCTGAATCTGAAAGTAAATAAAAATAAAAATATATTTAGTTAATAAACTAAAATAAATACTTATATTGTACATTAAATTATATTAGAAAATAATTGCAATTTTTTTTTTTTTTATAAATATAAATGTGAGTTCTAGAGATTATTTAATTTTAAATCGATTTAATTACGATTGTAAATCAATTGAGTATCACCCTCTCAGAAATGAAGTACACGTTAGCTATGCGATAATGCCAAATGGAGAATTACATGTTAGAATTACAATTGAATTAAATAGAAATAATTTTTCGTAAATTTTGTGTGAGTATCCCACTAATTAGTGGAGATAGAGAATACACATATTCACAAAAAATGTTGAGGATAAAAAAAAGAACGAGGTAATTTCATAAATCCGTCAATTACGAAAATATTTCCCCTAAGGAGTAAAGATCAACTATGTAACTATGTTCGAAGAAAATGTTAGAGAGGAAAAATTAATGAAAATTGGCTTTACATGTCATCCCTCTTGAACGAATTCCTAGACATCTGCAAGACTATTTACCGATTTTCAGATGGTTCTCTGTACGTTTTGTAAGATTACGCGATATAAGATAAATATATTCAGGAGAAATATTCGGTGGATAAAACTAGCAGCACTCGAACTTACATTTCAAACCCTAGTGAGCTAAGGAAACATTTGTCGAATTTCAAGTATTTTACATCTATAATTGGTAGGAGATCGCTCTGGTCGGTAAAGATATGGGGTCATCGCCGTAAAGTTAATTTATCTAGCCAACTATGAGGTTATTTGGCAATTTTCGTTATTTGTATGTATATTTTGTATATTCTAAAAAATTGAGAAACCTTAGCTTTGGTTATATCCAAGCTTAGATAACCTAAGCCATGACCATCTACATACAGCCCTCAAAAGAGAATTCATCTATGGAGTTATCTGTGGAGCCTTAGGTGTTTTTCAATTAGGTCTATTCAATTTGATTAGAAATCTCCATTAAAGTAAAGCAAAAAAAAAGCGAGGTCGCCTAGGTAAAATCCTGGGTAACTATGGAGCCATTTGTCGATTTTCGGGTGTTTTTTTTTTGACTTTCATTTTGTACGGCAGCGTCCGAAAAATAAGCGAGCGAAAAAGAAGCGAGGTCGGTCCAACATTTTACTCTACTAAAGTAAAATCCTGGGTAATTATGGAGCCATTTGTCCATTTTCGGGTATTTTTTTACTTTCATTTTGTAGGGCAGCGTCCTTAGGGGATATTTTCATAAATAAATCGCCTGTACTTAGGAGTTCAGTTCTTTGTAGGCGATTTCTGGCTTGCTTAAGGTTATTTGCCATTTTTCAGGTGTTTACATGTTCATTTTGTAGGGCTGCCACTCTAAGAGGTAAATATAGGTGGTAAGTATATTACTCCCCGAGGAGCGACTACTGGGCAGCTGGTATTTGTCATTTTTCTCTCACGTTTATATGTAATTTGATACCCTACAATTTGTTGGCTCTTATAATTTTGTCCGAAACCTCACAAAATACGAACGCTGTTAGTTATTCGAAATAGAAAACTCATGTACTATCCCATACTTAATGCACATACATAATTATATACACATATTGCTATAAAACGATTATAAAATGAATGACTATTGTGCATGAAATCATTAACTTATTTTTTTTTTTGAATACTTAAAATTAAATGGTTACCATTTATATGTGCCCCTAAAACTATACCATATAATTTAAAGAGACAGCATGCTATATTATTCGAAACAGATAATAATGCACATCAGGGGTATTCGATGAAATTATATAAAATAAATAAAATGTGATAAAACGATTCCCATTTTGTGATCTTTGGATTTTATTTAATTAAAATACGAAGTCATTTGTTGTTTCCATAGAAAAATTCCGCATTATCGTCTTATACTAATCATTGCGCTTATTTATCACGGCATTAAAGTAAAAAGCTGTAAAATATCAGAAAATGTATCTCTTTATCTGTGCATGTGCGTTAAACGACTAAATAAATACAAAAAATAAAGTTGGATCATTTCGAATACAACTTCATACGACGTGATACTTTCTTTTGTTTTATTCCGGCATATTTTCAGGGATGACTGTTATCAAATAAAAAGTGTTAACATTAGAGTAGTAAAATAATACATTTAATATAATTTCTTTCATTGAAGTCGCTATTAAAAAAATTGATTAATCAAAATGACAAATTCAGTTTAAAACATTTTTTGGAGTTATTGATTTACTTAGTATTGTTTCCATAAAGTCTATTTACGTGTATGCAATCTAATTAATTTGAGGCATTTGTTATTGAAGCTTTGTTTTGTATTTGCACTTAACCTGTTTATTAATCAGCCATTTAATCGCTGGTGGAATATCCCAAATAAACAACATACATAACCACATAGAGTAGAGTCGATTTATTTCCAATTGTTTTGCAATAACAATTTTTACCATCAAAGAAATCCATTCAAATTTTAATGTTGTAATGTGAAAGACAAAAATCACACATTCAATCAGATCATAAATCAAAAACAAACAAAAAATCTAAATAGATTATCTGAATAATGTGCATGCGTGCCATTATATATAGTACATATACATATGTACCTTTATATTCTTACATAAAATACATATATGATATGTGTGTAATATACATCTAAGGTAACTTCAATTTGTTGGCCTTCATAATAGACAATAAATTACTTTGGTAATTATAAGCTACTACCAAATATTTCTATTGTTTCTTTTTCTAAATGCGCTCACTCACGCTCATATTTCATGTGGAAATAATATGCATATAATTATGAATTTTCAAACCAAACATAATTTTGGACTAAACCTCCTCTGGTTTCTGGCATTTAAAAAAAATAAATAAATAAAATCTATGGAAGAGTAAACATAATTTTCAAAATCTCTTTCTATTTAAAAATACAACAACAAATTGTATTGTCTGAGAATTTCTTCATATTGTAATAATGCTCCATACAGCCTGAAAGATGGGTGGGAGAGATTGTAAAATCAAAAGCTGCAATCCACATCTCAAAATGCTTAACTTAAGTTAAGCAGTATGACAGTAAGTCAATTGACGAAATTACACAATCTATTTCAAAAAAATTTGCAATTTACTAATTTGCGGTTTAAGTTGTCGATTTATTTGAAGTCAATCCGATCGACCATCTCATATTACGTCTAATTTTAAAGAAATTAGGTATCAAAATCGTCTCCATTTTGATATATTTCATAATATTGGCATTTTGTATGGGAGCTCATCTAAAGCGTAGAAATTGGGGGTGAATATATTTTGGTGAAACGTTAATGAAGAAAATATTATAGAGGTTGGTACTATATTTCACCACTATAGAGGCGATTCGGTGCCATTAATGGAATAATTTTTCAATTTCTACTCACTTTCAAGTTCATTTTGCAGGTGAATCTTCCAAAACAGTAAAGATAGTTACGATGTATGTTCAGAAAAAATGTTAAGCAGTAAATATTAGTAGGGCTTGAGCATAATTTTACCCATAATTTTATTTGTAGGGTAGTCTACCTAAAGGATGCAGTTAGAGGATGATGTATGTTAAGAAGAAATGTAGTAATACTAACAGTGGTGAGTCATACATTTTACTACTCTAAAGACGATTCTGGATATTTTAATTAATGTTTCATATTTCATACTTTTTTATTTATTAATTAGTTTTTTTTTATGAGTTTGTTGAACAAAATACAATCTGATTGAGTCACAATTCAAATTATTTTAGAATTTAGAATACTACCATTCTCTAGCAGGGTGCCGACGTCATAGCTTAACCTCCATTGAGATTATGAAAAGAACAATAAACAATAAACGAAGAGTATTAGGTAAACTTTTTGGGGCATTTGTATGATAAAATCAAGAAAAAATATGGAATCGAAAGAAAATCGATATCCAAAATTAACCAACTGTAAGTAGTAATTATGGCATCATGTGGATTAATCGCTAAATTTAACCCTGGCAAACTATTGTGGATATTTTCACTTACCAAACATGATAAAAAATTACTTGATAATAAAAAATGTCAATAAGAGATGAAGAAATTATTGCAAGAAACTCAACAAATCTTTTTTGAAGACAAATTTAGGCACTATTGAACATCAAAAATGTACAGAGCAAGAAGCAGATTGCATACATACATGTATTGAAAAACAAAATATAATTTTGTAAATATAGTGGCATGTTAGGTTAGGTCGTGCACCTCTAGGACAACTCTTCATCGTATTTCAAAGCAAACCAAAAATAAGTAATATGTGTAGAAATAAATTATAACTGTGAAGCTAGAAATATTTCTATTTCTAATTTTAGTTTTTATTATATTGATTGTCTTAAACACAATTGTTAATAAATGATTACACGATGTATAAAATTCACTTGATTTTCATTTAGAATGATGGTCGCAATAATATAAGGATGTATATAATTAGAACATATGTGATAAAATAATAATGTTCGTATATAAATTTAAAATTCACGAAAGATAAAATTATAGCGCTAAATGGATCGAAAGTTTGACATTTAGGACCGAATTAGAATTGATCGGTCGATGGAGAGATGTGTTGCCATATGGTAAGTATGAAATAGGTTAAGGTAAGTAACTTCATTTTATTATATTTCTATTTTACTCCTTTCTTTCAGTGACCGACCATATGGCTTGCCTAAAGAGATTTAGACAAAATTAAATATAAAATATGTATCAAATATTTTTCGAAACCTTATCGATTAAAGGAAATTTCTTTAGAACCCCAAAGAATCACAATATACAATTAATAATCACTGGCTATTTACTGCTTTGTATAAAGAAGCCATCACTAGGGAGCATATATTCAACATTTCTTTACAATACAATCAATAATTAGGTCTCTATTAAAGTGATTACGTATTCTATTCAATTCTGTTCACGTATTTATCAAATTGACTAAAATGTCCAAAACATGCATACATAATAATTGGTATCTAAGTACAATAGGAATATACATAAGTATATAATAGGTAATTATGACACCACAAAAGCAATTAAAATAATTTATGAATGTCTAGTTAAAATAAGCTCTTAATTATCTACAAAATACTGCTTACATATCTATTTGCCATTTATTAAAATATACCTTAGCATTGACATGTTGATATTTATAAAATTACAAAACAAGAAAAAAACAACAACAACAACAAATTAAGAAAATTTCTATATTTACGTTAAAGAGCATTAATTGATTTATTAGAAAATAGAAACAATAATTACAGTAATATAATATCATATTTCAAGAAAATACAAAAATATTACTCATAAGTTACAGAGCACTCATACGCACCGTAGTACGATATGTATAAATACCATATATGTATATGTACGAGTACTTTGTTTTAAGAAATTTCTTTTTTTTTTCCTCATTTTGTATTGTTGTGTTGATTACAAATCCCAAACTACTAAGTATAGCCTATGGTAAATAAATTATTCGAATATTTTTATTAATGGAATAACAAAATGTGTATCTAAATATAATCATATCAAATACTATACATATATATAAATAGGTATTGTGGTGCTATTGCGCCTTTATGTGGTCTATGTACATATGTATTGTAAATGTATATGGATATATTGTAATAATTCATTTAACACTTTCCATACAAAAAACAAATCTATCACACATACATACAATCATATAGAAATAAAAACAAATGAAAAAGGAATACGACAACGGAAACAAAGAAATAACAATTCTCCATATAGATACATGCACACATACATTTATGCAACCACATGTACATATATGTACATACACAAGCAAATACGCTCAGGAAACAAGCAACCAACTAACCAACCAACCAACCAACCATCCAGCAAGCAAGCAAGCAATGGCAATGTAATGAATTTGACCTAGAAATGGTATACATACGCGAGTATTCTCGTACATAGAAAATACGAGTTTTAGTCATCGTATACACACACGAACATGCGCATCTAAACGTTTGTATATTTATACACACACACACACACACACACACACACAAGCTAAATACCTAAGAACATAAACAAAAAGTCACTCACCCGCTCACTCAGTTATTGACTCACTAACTCACTATTTCTATTTGATACACAACTCAAAGAATAGATTACAGTGAGAGAGAGCAACAAAGATGTCCGAAAATCGAACATGAAAAAATTGAGAGTCAAAAATAGCATTAAATATGGAGATTACTCATATAAACTGGACATATGCCAAGTTCATAATCTTAATGTTCAGTATCAAATGCTCTTTTTCACCATCGCATTCTTCCATTCATATACACACGCACTACTCTCTTTCTCTTCCTCGCTCTCTTGATCTTATATGTGTATATCTTACCTCTTTAACATATAAAAAGAAATACATTTTGAACATTTTGGCATGCCACCCTCTTTAAATAATAAATGAGATAACGCCTGACGCGATTTTTGCAAAAATCACATTATCCAAAAAATTCAGGATAATAATAATGGTCATTATAATGATGATGATGATGAGATAATTCATACATATTGCATGGTAATTTCTATTATTATTAATATGAACAATAGCAGCAACAACAGCAACGTTATCAGCATCCAAGAACTTGTGTACATAAAAGATGAATTCATCATGAAGACGACATTGATCGTTCCAATGCGAAATATGCTCGCGTAACCCCTCAATTGCTTTTGAGCTTGCTTCATTTTTATATTACAAAAAACAACAAAACTCACAGTAATAGTTTTTCAATATATGTGTAGTAAGGCGGGTCAAATTTTTAAACGGCTTGGGGTATTTAATTATTATTTTTTGTATCATAGCACAATAACCAGTACAGATAAGGGGTAAGTATGTTTAAAGGAAATGTTGACGAAGAAAAATTATTGAGAATTTTGAGACGCTTTTTTGATCATTTTGTATGGGTGTCACCCTAACGAATTATGATATGGGTTAAGCATGTTCGGAGAAAAGATTAAAGAGAAAAAAGTAAGACAAAAATGTCACTGCTGTAGAAGCGATTCCTGAGCAACTATTGCCGATTTTCAGGTGTTTTTCGATAATTTTGTATAAGAGTCCCCAATGAGGGATGGAAAGAGAAAGTAAATAGATTTATAAGGAATGTTGAGAAGAAAACATCAATGATATGTTTCAACGTTCTATATGTGATTTGTGTCCACTTATGGTGCTATTTGTTAATTTTCAAATGTTTCTCTGTCATTTTGTATGGGGATTACTATAAGAGATGGAAATAGGGAGTCAATGAAGGTTTAGAGGAAATGTTAAGAAGGACAAATTAATGGTTAATTTGTCATACATTTTACCGACCTAGCGGCGATTTGTGCTCCATTATGGGGCTTACTTGTAAATTATCAACTGTTTTTGCAGTTATGGGGTCCCCTTAAGGGATGAAGATAAGTGTGTTCGGAAGAAATACCACAAATGAAAAATTAATTGAAGTCATCTTTCATCTTTCTAGATGCATCTATTTTCACTATTTATCGATTTCTAAAATACCTAAAATGACTAAATAACCCCATAGCTACCCTGGGATCGCCCATAGACGGGGTAAACAATATGACCGGTCGCCATACATTTTTTCCTCCTGAAGACTTCGTTCGAACATAGTTACCCCTTATCTCCAATTCATAAAATGAATATAAAAAACCTGAAAATCGACTATAACTAACCAATAATCATTTTTACAGCAATGATATACAGTATTGGCCCCCATTAACATTTTCTCATCAATATTTCCTCCAAGGGTGTAACCCTACCTCTACCCCATACAGGGACTTCCAAACAAAATTACCGAAAACTTCATACTTACTCGATATCTTCACTTCTTAAAGAGCATCCCATAGAAGGTGTTGAAAAAACTGAACATTTTTTTTGCTGCCTTGACAAGAAATTCTTGAAATCATCCCAATTTAGCCAAATGGTCAAAATTTTATTCCATGCAATTTAACCCACCTTAATAATACTTATTAGATATTGTTTCAAATTTTATTGCTCATACTTATGTCATCAAACACACACGCTACAAATGCACAGAGAATTATAATGAAGAGGACAATGTAGATGCTGCTGCTACTGCATGCATACCAATGAAATCGCACCCATTGATGTTATATGAATTTGTTCAATAAATATATAGATGTTTACAAAATAGAATCAAATCAAATCAGATTCTAAATAAAAAATTCAAAATTCTTTAAAAATATGTTTCAAGAGATATAAAGCAAATAAATATATTGAAATTTAATTAAAAGCCATTTTACACAATTTGGATATTTATTTTTTTTAAACTTTAATGTAAAATTTTCATCATAAAAATATTGTAATATTGTAAATACATGGTATACGTTTGCTTTATTTGAACTCATATTAGTAGACAGTATGATGTCTAAAACAGAATTCCAAAAAAAGGCAAAAGCAATTCATTCCAATTTAAAAAAATATTCAAATGAAACAAAATTAAATGCTTATGCAAGCAAAATAATAATAATAATAATATTCATAGACATTTGCTTGTTGTTCTTTTTGTCTTTTTTACAATGTTTTACAAGCACCCTGGGGGATATTGGGAATGCAAATAATAACAAAAAATGCAATCATTCTAAATCAATATCTAACTACAATGCATTTTACTTAAGGCAAGTAAGGTGTGTAAGGATAAAATTAAGCAATGTTAATGTGTAATGAGTTCATATTGTCTAGACAATATTATACATACTATTTGATATTACCTCAGGTTAACTTGTAACACAATTCGTAATAAAGGTACACGAAAAAAAAAATTGTAAATGTCATCTACACCAGACGAGATAAACATTAATATGCATTTGGGGTAGCTATATTCAAATCCGATGTGGATTAGTCTCGGTAAGTTATAAAATAATTTGATGTAAGAATTTCATACCCAGAATGATCCCTAGAAGGGTAAAATGTACGACCGATCGCAATTAAATTCTTCTCATCAATTCTTTATCTGAACATTCTTATCTACTTATTCTTATTTTTGCGAATTTTTAAAGAAAAAATTATATATTTTTTTTTTGTTTTGTCAAATTTGTCGCTATCATGATGACCGCAATGGTTGTCTATGAAAACAATTTGAAAAATTCCATTTGGAGCTAATTTTGAATTTTTTAAAATTCTTTAAAAACTTTTTTATGGAAGGGAAAATCCCAACTGAATGATTTTATAGAGAAAATCTCACAAGAATTGTATCAAAATGGATTGATTAATTTTTTTTTTTTTGAATCTTGAAGAAGAACACAACAGTGCCTCGGATAAGGACTACCGCTTTTGATGATGACCCCTGGATATGCACCTGGAACGTCCGATCCCTCTATAGGAAAGCTGCCTCTATCCAGCTGGTTGATGGCTTAACTCTCGTTGTGCGGTGAAAATTGGGAAGGACCTCTCCCCTCCGTTAAATACCGAACGGGGTTTCAGACATGGTGATTCGTTATCGTATGACTTCTTCAACCCTATTATGGAGAAAATTATAGGAGCTGTAGATTTACGACATAAAGGCACTACCTTCAGTAAAAGTGTCATGCTCCTGGCGTATGCATTCGCTGAGTTGGAACGAGAGACACATCGAATGGATCTTGCGGTGAGCATGGACAAGACAAAGTACCTAGTATCAACATACAAAGAGTCCCGGCGTCTTGGACAACACGTCACTGTTGACAATTACACTTTCAAGGTGGTAAAGGACTTTGTCTATCTTGGAACCAGCATCAACAACTGTAATGACGTCAGCTTGGAGATCATGCGTAGGATAACTCTTGCTAACAGGTGTTGCTTTGGCCTGAGTAAGCAATTGAGTAGTCGAGCCCTCTATCGAAGATCGAAAATCACACTCTACAAGTCCCTCATTATTTCTGTGCTAACATATCACGCAGAAGCCTGAACAATTACCACCACGGATGAGCGAATGCTTGGAGTTTTCGAGAGAAAAGTTCTGCGCAGGAACTTCGGACCTATTTGCGTTGATGGCGAGTATCGCATGAGAGACAACGATGAGCTGTAATCCAGCGGCTGTGCTGGCTGGGTCATGTCGAGCGAATGGAAGAAAACGCTCCAGTTAAGTGGATATTTAATTCGGCCCCCGCTGGAGGACGCAGAAGAAGAGGAAGACCAAACCTCCATTGGAAGGACCAAGTGTTGGGTAACCTAGGGAGAGAAAAGACTGGCGCCGCATTATATGTTCGGCCTAAATCGATCATCGGTTTTTATGGCCACATAAGAAGAAGCAGAAGAAGAAAGCTCAATGTCACCTTCTAAGTCGATTAAGTAGAATTACATCACAAATATTTTAAGCACACTATCCCATAATTCAGTGATTCAGATTTTACACAAAATTTGAAGTATCACTCCTATTTACTATTTGAACGACATCGCTGACAAAGTTATCGCTATTTTGATACTCTCCTTAATACAACTAAATTTCTCTTAAATAAAATTCATTAATAACCACATTTAAACCACTCGTCCATATTTTAGTGGTAAACAATTTTACAATTTTTTGCAATATTACCATTTCAACTATCTCCCATAGAAGGTCACCATTTCGACCCACATATTTGCATTAATAATGACTCTGATACAGTTCTATATTTTGTAACAAAATATTTTTCGAAAAAATGGAGATACCTCCCATACAAAGTTACTTCTACCAGCTTCTATATTTTCTTAAAAAAAAAAAAACGATTTCTATACGGCAAAAATTCAATTGTTCGCGGTTAACATTTCGTTGAGGAATTGATGCACAACCTTCTTTGATAGTGGTTAACTTTTTCTTCAAGCATTTGTGCACCACGCAATTTCAATTTCATTTCTCTTTAACGTTATCCTTCTGGAAGACGATCTAGAGCAAATAAAGCATTATTTCATCGTTTCACTGCTAAAATCACAGAATAAAATATAAAGCTAAAACATATAAAGATTATGCCAGCGCACCATATATTCGAAATTTAACAAAATTGCATAAAATTAAAATTCATATAACATCAAGACCAGGAGGTTTACTATTGTTGAACAAAAGCCAAAAATTGTCCTTTAGAATAAAGACCATGTCAATGATGAGAGGAAATTCTATTAAAGTATGCCTTTAAATGTAGACAAATCGAGAACTTTGGTGTGGCATTTGTTGCTAGAGGCTTAATCTCTGAAGGTAGAAATGACCCGATTTATTTACAGCCTAAACCAAAGCGCACAATTGATAATATCCGCAACAGCAAAGACTCCACAAAAATATATAACAATTTGCCCATCGAAATAAAATACTACAAAAATATAGACAATACGGCAAAAACCGACAATATGTATAGAAAGTATCCTTTATACAAAATAGATTATAATATCAACCCAAAAGTACACTTAACCTTTTTTTATTTTGTCTTTATTCCTTGCAATTTTTTCTGTTATTTCTTTATTATTTTTCTTATTTCACTATTGTTTTCTTTTCTTTTTATTTTTTTTTTGTGGAAGGTGGAGTTGTTATTCGTTGAAGCAACAATAATAATGAAATTACCTACACTCCTTTAGAAAAATAATACAAATACAATATATACATTTATATATTGTTTGTACATATTTATACATACATACATATTTAAGCAATTGCTCAGGGTAACTTGAGTTTTAATTGAAGTACAAACAACAATCAGTTAAAACAACAACTAGTACTACTACACTACTACTACTACTACTACTACTACTACTACTGCTGCTACTACTACTACCATACCACTATTTTGACAAGTTCTGCGACAGCATTCGAAGGACACTGAAAGATTCAGAGCAACAATAACAATCACAATAACAACAATAAGAAAGAAAAGGAAGTACATAGCAAATAATAATTCAAGAATGAGAAGATGAGAAATATGTTATACTACTGTATTATACAATACGTTGTAGTAGGTACATACATATGTACGTACATATATGAAAGGCAAATACGCAAAAAAACAACTATGCAAACAAATTTATATTGGATAATACTTAGACGTTGTATAATACGTATATGTTGTTCTTATTACATCGCGAGAGACTACTCGTGCATATAGTCGTACAAGCAAGTACACTCATGCAAATCTTCAATATGACCATACTACTACTATAAGTATTATTTGTATAAGGAAAGCAACAGAAGCATATTTTTTTTTCTGTTATTGTTGTTGTCCCTATTCAATGGCATACAAAATGAAAATGCTTATCAAAAGGAGAACAAGAAAAAGTAAGCAGAGTGTACATACATATGTATACGATTCATAACAGTATTAGTATTGGTTTACAAATATATATACATAAATGCATGTATACGCACACACACATACACAAATGCATTTATAACTGTCATTATATTGGTATATGGTAATTGTATTAGTACCATATACTAGTGCTTACAGTATGGGTGATGACCATTGAATAGCCAAAAGATGGTAATACTCATGATAAACCATTATATTTATTATACGTATATACTATGTATATATATATATGTATTACCATGTACAGTATACTCTTGTTTATATAGTAAATATATGTATACGTGTTAACCCAGCAAACCAAAGTTAATGACTTTGGAAATGAATAATAGCTCACGAATGTTCTTCATGCTGAAGTCATACTTGAATATTCTAAAACTTCTTTATAAAAAAATAAAAATAAATATGTGGCACTTAAAGCCCCAAAGGGCTCATTGGCCGAGCTTCTCTTCCATTACTGTTGTGCGTCTTAAATTTGGACAGTATTAGAAGGGACCTACTTATTTTAACCGGTTCCGAACGGCAGAACACTTGTGGCATCATTTTTTCTGAGCTTTGTCACAGAGTTCTTTTAGAAGCTTTTTCATGGCAAGTTGTTACTGTCGGAAGAATTGCCAATTGCTTGCCGACAGGTGGGTACCATTCGAAAGAAAAATCTTATCAATATTAAATTTGTTATGCATCAGCCGGGGATTGAACCACGACCTACAGATCAGAAGGCGACGACACTAACCACTGAGCTACGGCACCCACACTTCTTTATATTGAATATGAAAAAAAAAAATTGAAAATAAGAATGTCTCTTCATCATTTTTTTAGACAAAATACAATAGTCATCGTAGTCTTAACTCTATACTATATACTATTCGAATTTCACTAACGACCTTTTTGTTATTCAATATAGCAAAATGCAAAATAAATCTATTTTTGAAGATGTTTTTAAATAATTCCAAAAAAAATTAGTCGCCTCATTCATGCTTCAAGATAAGTCTTCATGTTAAATAAAAAAAAACAGTGGAAAAACTCGTTTCGGTAATTTCTGAACTCATCAATTTCGAATCATTTGATTATGATAGCATAAAATTTATTAAGTCTAGTTTAGTTTTCATAATTAAAAGTGAGAAGAACCAAAGAGAAAAATACTAGTGGTTTCTAAAGGAATAATAAAGGGAATAAGAGAAGCCATAATTAACGAATTACAAATCTTTTTAAACATTAAGATATTTAGCGGTATCATTAATTAAGCAAAAGGCTTCCGCTGAGTATTGAAAGGTATCAATGTAAGTTGCCAAAGGTTCAAATTAGCCTTACCATCAAAGATAAAACTAGCATTGCCAACTAAGAAGAAATTAGATGTGTCAACCAATGAGAAATTAGTGTTGCCAACCAATGCAAAATTAGTGTTGCCAACCAATGCAAAATTTGTGTTGCCAACCATTTTGAAATTAGAGTTGCCAACTTTATTGAAATAGCTTTGCAAACTAAGTTCAAATTGGCATTGCCAATTTTTAAAATTAAAATATACTATTTCATATAAATAAATTCAATTAAAAATTAAACTTAAGCAAATACATATGCAACAAAATAGAATAAATTATGCATACAAAATTTTAGAATGATAAAAAAGAGAAATGACATGCTAAAACACCTATGAGAGCTGTCTGAAAAAATGAAACCCAACAATGAAAAACAATGAAGGTATATTTCTCAATCTTATCTTTAATTTTGATGCCTTTAGAAAAATACTCGTACGTTTGATTCAGCCCCTCGCTACATTTTATATATTTGAGCCATATTTTCAAATTTCTAAATACAAATAATAGATAGAACTCAAATTCGGCGATTATGATGAATGACGAACCAATCCGCAACATCGTGCATTGATTTTTGTCATCTTAACTAATTAACTAGTGAGTTGGTACATTGTTTTGGAGAAAAAGGAAATGCTTTTTTGTTATATGCTCATTATATTCAACTCGTTATGCAAAATTGAAAGCATCAAGTTATATGATATCTTTGATATTATCTCTTCCAACCTAAACACTTCCCTTTGCGGATAGTTCAATACGATATCATGGATTTGTTTGGAACCGTGACAGTATTTGTGCTCTAATAACCTTATTTAAAGTCGGTAATCCATATTTCGATGGAACAGATTACCTACAGTATTTATCAGGACATCTTTTGGTTTCATGTACCAGATATTTCTATTATAAATAAAATCAAAAACACGTTACAAAATTTCACATGTATCTATCTGAAAAATTGAATATTCTGGATCAGTTATTTTATTCCGATATCAATACCCAGATAGCGCTAACCGCATTAGTTCTAAGAATGCCCTTGATCTTACACAAAGTCTGGGTCTGTTGGTTAGTGCTTTCCGATCTTTGTAGAATGGAAGTTGGCGGTGATTTGCCAACTCTAGACAACACAAAATTTCTTTTTCGATTCTAGCCTTCTGTTTTAAATTGGGATTTGTAATTTCACTATGTCAGGGATGCACATATGCAAGATACAGTGCGCGCAACTTTAATAAAAAAAGAAAAAATTTTTTATATGACAAATTTTTCTTAAAAATCGCGAATTTCATTCATGCGCCATAATACGTTGAATGCAAAACAACATCATATCATTTTACTCCCATTTATAATCGCAACAACAGTTGCAACCTTATCTACACAACCCTGACCTCTTCTACACCAAATATCGCCACAACAACAACGGTGTCCATTGACATCCACACATGCCAGACATAATCACGAAAGAGGCCTGAGCACTGAGCACGCCGGCAGAACACAGATTCAAAGCGCAATTTAATAATGATGCTTGCTATCTCCTTAATGTCCAGATTAATTCCAAGTATTCTCAAAAAGAATTAAAAATAGAGATTTAATTATTTAATCACAAAAAACAACAACAGCATTAAGTCATGTACAAAGCAAAGGTTGATTATTTATAAAAATATACTTTTTAGTTTTGGAAATTTCCGTATTTTTGCTGTTTGATTCCTACAAATTTATTCAGGAATGTAGTGATATTTTGTTAAAACCATCTTATGATTTTCGTTTCAAGCTCGATAACATTTTGCGCTTCATTATTGTAAATAATTATCGAAAAAAATATCATGGTTTCGCAAAGAATTATAATCTCCTGGATAAGACTTTGTACTCCGTTTTTAGTGACAATTACTAGCTTTGATTTATTTCCTCAATTTCGACAAATTCCGTAAATTTTAGACTTATTATTCAAAGAGATTATTGAAACAATGTAAAGTTTGTAAATAATCTGAAATGTTTGGTTTATGGGGTACCCTATATACTAAGTACATATGAATATATGCACAATATTATATACAAATACTCTACATATGAAAATCTGTAGTTGCATGTATGTTATTATATCTTCTATAAATATGGTCAAAAGAGTTGTTGTTGTTATAGTAGCCCTAATAATAGTTGTACTGGTAGTTGTAGTAGTGGTGGTAGTATTAGTAGTAGTAGTAGTAGTAGTAGTAAATAGTAGGATTAGTGGTAGTACTAGCAGTAATAGTAGTCCACGTAGTAGTAGTAGAAATATTTTTATTGAGATTTTTGTTATTGTTGTTGTTCATGATGAAATTCGCAGCGTGTGTATATAGAGTGGGAGTAAACTGGCGCGAAAACATAGTAAAATCGCATATCTATATACTGCGCTCATATACTACATGTACATATGTAAATGTGTTTCTATATGTACTCGCAAATATGTACATACATATACATATATCTATGGATATTCATGTGACTTATCTTTACAATTATTCCATTCTAATTTATGAACTGGATTAATTAATAGCAATGGGAAAACAAACAAATTAATTAAATTCACACGCTCAATGTTTGTTCTTAGTCTCATAAATGGAACAACAACAACAACAGCAAAAATTCAATTAATTCCCATAAAAATTTATTATTATACTATGTACTTCTAGATTATGTGTATGTACAAATGTATGTATCTACTTGTTCACTCACTCATCCATCATCATCATTAGCTCATTCCTTGCATACAAATTCATATGCATACGTACACGCAACATTTACTCTTTCGATATATGACATGCGTGTTGATAAATCGAAAAGTTCAAAATAAACCGTTACTATTGCAAAATACACGTTTTTCTTAATCCCATTTCAGTTTTCTTACTCTCGCGCTCATTGTCTCGATATCTACTCATATTCTCCCATGTGTTAACATATTGTTTAATGTTTTTTTTTTTTATTCTATGCTACAATTTAATACTTACACGACAACTTCGAATTCGAATTGGAGTGTACTTCCGTTGTATTACATGTCAAAAACAAAAAAAAAAACTTCACTTTACTCGTTGCATTATTCGTTATATTTTGTTGCTCTCCCGTGAATCACTGTGAATTTTATTCGATAAGAGACCAAACTAAAATGAAGGCAAATAATCATCTCTCTATAATATGCATATACTCTACAAATAGCGATACATAAAACCGTGAATGATTACGAATATAACTGAGAGCAATCTAGTGGTTCAAGAGAGGGTGAATGAGTAAATAAAATTCAAAGTGGCAAATTGTTGATGAACTATACTATATGTATAGAGCGTATGTACACTACATAGAACGATTGAATGAATCAATGGAGCGATAATCGTAGCTGCATAACATGTTAATAATAAACACGATACTCTCGAAATTTTTTACAACTTTCGCTACAATTCTCATTTATGTTCGATTCACATGTCCGCTTTCGTTCGTTTAATTCCTGACACTTTACTCGTTCATTAGTACACAAACGGAGTCTCTCACTCTCTTCTCACGCTTTATATGGTTACTCGTTAGTTTGTGGCTAATTTTTTTTTTTTAACCGCTAAATTTCATTTCGAAGGATATCATGTGCATTTTTTTACATATAAAGTTATATTTTCGTATGCATGTGAGCGTAAAATATTAACGAATAAACGAATGAGGGAAGAAGAAGAAATAACATACTCGCATACAGCACAAAATTGAACAATTCGTTGCTTTGAAAATTTCTTCACATACGAGTACATTGCAATGATAAAGAAACGAATTATTTTTTCCCTAAATTTTTGGTTTGTTTTTTCTTCTTCTTCTCTTTGACAAATTCTTTTACACACCTGCACTTATTGCTTCTTTCAAAAGTTGAATTGAAATGAATATCATGCAAAAAACTCAATTTTTTATATATTTTCTTGCTTTATTAGTTTTAATTTATTTTATTCATATAGTGTACATGGGTACAAACAAATCATCACCATAAAAAATTAACTTTCTTCTCTGCTCGTTCTTTTTTATTTTTCGCTACTAGCACATCGTATGAGAATGCGAATGATGAAAAAGAAACATATCTTATACTACACTCACTACACTCTCAAACAATTTTTTCTTACTTCTTCTTTCTATAATTGAACTTAATATTTTGATTCTTTGCTTCTAATTTATAATTATTTCTATTTTATTCTTTATTTTTTTTATTTTTATTAATAATTATTTTTCAACACACGCATCTACTACTTTTCACATTTAACATTTTACAATTTTTATAATCGTTAAATTATATTAATGACATCCACTCACAAGAGGTTCACACACCGTACTGAGTGATATGAATGTATAAAATTCGCATTAAATGAGCACCTCATCAGCATCGGCATAATAATATGAATAGATGCCATTACTTTTGTGTATTCTTATGCGCAAGAACGAACATTTGTGGATACTCTGAAATATACATATATTTGTATGTGCATATGACGATACTCTTCGAAATAGTATGTGACATGCGTTTGACATTCCAACATACGACGATGCATATGATTGTTGTTGTATGCTTATTGGACTGTATACGTTATATGTCTATGATGGTTGGGTGGGTTAATGAGTAATTGTTGTAGAATTTTCTTATGCTCAATTTCTCACTTACTCATGTTAGTTCTCTCTCGATTAGGTTTTCATGCATTTCGCACATCGACAATTCGTTACTTTTACTTCCGGTTGTAACAAAAATATACTATTTGGAATTCTATTGAAAATACTATACTGAATATTTTTCCATAATAGATCATATATTCTAGAAGCGCTTTAAGAAATAAGAAATTTCGTTTCAAATTTGCATTATCTTTACCAATACTTCGAATATTTAACGTTGCCAATAGTTAGAAGTATTGGCAACGCTGGCCTTCCTCAAAAGGGAAGTTTCGTCGTTATGCTAAGAGCACATTCGCAACGAGTTCTATGTTAGTGCTACACGATTAATTGTATCGAAATATTAAGAAAAATGTATATTTTGAGTTACGTAATTTATGACAACTGCATATATAATTTTCATGTACTTTTTATTTTATTATCATTGTCGAATAATAAAACGTTGGACGCATACAGTGGGTTGGCTATACAAAATATTGACTTTCTGCGTTCACCAAATTTTTTTATCACTACGAATTTTTTTTTGTCTAGAAATGTATTTGAAATTTTTTCATACTATACGCGGTTCTGGAATTTGTAAAGTAGCGCACCCAATTTTCAAAATCTTCCGGTTAATGAATATACAAATCTGTTGCTTTACAAACATGTTGACCTTACGGAAATTTCTAAAGAATTGACAGAGTTGTGGGCAATGATACAAAACAAAAACATTTTTTTTTTCAAAATCACCACCTTTAATTGAGTTGAAATCACACATTCAAGGTATAAAATTAATTATCCGTAATTTTTAATCAATCACGTGTATTTTAATTTATACGCACAATTTTTACTTAAATTGGAAAAATAACTAGAGTTATGGTCAATATTATTCAATAAATTAATTTAGGAGTTAATTTATATATATTTTATTAATGTTTGATCGACCTTATCAGCAATAATCTGAAAGGGTATGAATTGTACTTATTCCTGCTTTTCCTGTTGAAATCCTTCGCCGTGTTCGTCGCTAAACATACCTAAATTTTGAGGGAAAAATCAAAAGGGACATATTGCACCCATAATCTGATAAGCACTTAGCTTATTGTTAACAATATCGAGGTAGTTATCGCTTTTATTATTGCGAAGAAATTTTTCGCAGACTTCAACAAAACTTTCAAGCTCGTTTCTCTATTGTGTTCATCTGGTTTTGCAAACGTTTCGTTTTTGAATAATTTAATAAACGCAGAAACTCATTATTTTTTATGACTCAACTGTATGTGTCAGAACTCCTGTATATTTCATTTATTTTCATTTGTCTCATAGTGTTATTAACTAATACCAACTGAATGTACACTATCGCGTACATAAAAATGCGAACAAATTATAATCGAAGTTCATCAAATGATTTTTCATTTCGTTGATGTTTACAAATTCAAAGAGTGAAGTGCGGTTGTCGGTTGTATATTTTCATCTGTTTGTGTGACGATATGTAAGTAGATCTTCAATGGAATAAGCCAAGTGAATGGTGAATGCTTATATGTTTTATTTGTATGTATTGATCAGTGCATTTTTTGGAAAGGAATTACCACGGCACGTTTGAAGGAATAGTTCATGCCAGCGCCGCATAGTTGAAGAGGTTGGTCTTTTTTTTTATATTTTATTAACGTAACGTAAAGCGCTCTTATAGTTACTACTTACCACTACCTCCTGATGTCAGATACCATAGACGTGAAGTTTCTGTTTTACGATTGTTTGTCCATAAGTGTTATTAGGGATACCCTGCAAAAAATGCGACTTGTCTGGGATGCGTCAGAGATCAGTCGTAAAGGAACATGCCACTAATAGCACTTTTGATCTCTTTATATGGATTGAACTGTATTCCCTTTTGTTCGAGCATGTCCTATGAAAATACTAATTGTATAATAGATTTAGTTTTAAGTAAAATAAATATATCCACTTAATCTTTCTTTTACAAATTTTTTTTTTCTTGTTTTTTTTATTAAACTTGCTTGTGTCAGGGTTTTTTAGGTCTTTTGTTTTGTAATTTTATTTATATTTAATTTGTAAAGTGACGGCGGGGCTCTGCCTACTCGTATGTTGAGTAAATCGGTGAGAGCCAATGAGAGAAATTGTCTTTTTCTCTGATTTATATTGCTTTTTAATACTGGTGAATTAAAATCAGAGTCGTTCCCGCCATATATTGGTATTCCCATGTCTTGAGCCACCTGCGCTACAGTAAAGTATTGCGTTTTTTTTTTATTGTTGTATTAGCTATTAATAACCCTTATTGCTTTTTTTTTTTGTTCATTACATGGCATGTTTTTTTAAATAAGAGTGGGAATTATGCTATAAACATCATAATGTACTGAATTGGCGTTAAGGGGGCATAAATGGGCAGTAAAATATTTCAACTGGTGTCGTAATCACCCTTGGGTTGGTTGGGTATTGCAATGTTCCCGCTGCGGCGTATAATCCAGGTAGGGAGAATACGAACACGAGGCTGCCGGAAAAGAAAGAACTTGCAAGAGGCGTCAGGGTGAGTGAACAATACTGGAACCAAACAAAAATAAGGTAAGACTGTTTACTATTTTGATGTGTTTTCCATTTCTATATAACCATAAATTGTCAATAGCCTGAAATAAAAGAAACAATACATCTGGTTTGTTTTCAGGAATCTATACATATGTTTAAAACTTGTAAATAGATAAAATAATAGAAATAGCAATTTTATTGCAATATATACGTTTTCCAATAAAACGAACTGGTATATAAGTAATTGTAGTACTCAGGTATAATATATAATGCCCATTGTGTAGAAAACGGACCGATTTCAGAAGAAACTATATAAATGCTGTCTCTACTAACAGATAACGCATTCCTTCGTTAGTGCGCGCCGTCACATCGTTGCTCGTTCTTCGTCTCTTCGTCTCATTTTAAATCTTGCTTGCGTACTGAGTAGTACTATCTCTGTGAACTAACTATCCGCTGTGTAATTTTAGTGCATTTAATTTGATTTACAAATATAAATAAAAATTTTCAAGAAGATGAACAATAACCATTGTGACAATTTCAACCATTCTCGGGTAATATTTTTTTGTTCTTGAAATTTTCAAGAAATTTGTATTTTTGTAGAATTTAAATTCTTTTGTGATAAATTAATTTTTGGCATAAAGAAGAAAAAGAAAAACAGAAAACATCTAAGAAGTTTGCATATTTTTTCGAATTCTGCGATTATTATTTTTTTAAGAACAATTTTTTAACACAAACAAAATTATGTGAATTCACGTAAGTTACAATTACAATGAAGTTGTATTGAAAAATATTCATAAATCAAGCAGAAATTCAAATTTTCGTTACCAGAAGTTTTGGTTTTCACGTCAACCAATATAAAAAGTTTATTCGCAAAAATATGCAAATCTCAATGAGTTGGTAAATTTGGACGAAAAAAAAAATTATAAATAAAGTAACAGTGTGAACATTAAAAAAAAATAATTTTGGAACCAAAATTTTTCTTTTTGACTTAAATTAATATTAAAAAGTTACAATTTTTTTTTTAAACATACAAAATTCTTTCAGTTTCACTATTCGACAATTTTTTACTCTTTTGCGAGTACCTCAAAAAAAGAAAAAGTAAGTTTCCTAGATTAACCTTGAGTTGCTGAAAAAGAAACTTGCCTTCATTCATTTCTCCAAAGGATCGTTTACGAGATATTCGCGAAAAACGTGATTTTTGCATTTTTCTTTTAGTTAATGGCAATAATGTCGAAAACGATTTATCCATATAATATGATTTGCACACCATTCTTTTGAAAAATAATTGAGTGCCATTTTCTTGTTTAGAGCGCCAAGCTTAGGCTAGAGAACATACATTTTTAGGTACTTTTTTTCTGGCGAGTCGTGTTTTCTCTGGTCATACTTCAATATTGTGTGTTAATTTAAAATAATATAAATAATTTAATTTGCTAATTAATTTTTATTTATATTTCTTCCTCTTTTACTTTCCATAGGATAACGTTGAACTTCAATCAACACCTGACCATCAAGAGAGAACATGGCAGAGTGATTGTGATTCGCGTGACGATTCCCCGTACACACCACCACCAGCAGTACGTCAATGTGGTTTTCATTCATCAGCAACACGTCAAGATGGAACTTCGCACAGTGATAGTGATCCGCATGATTCTTCGTCGTGTACATCACCACCGTCGTCAGAAACAGCCAATGCAGCAACACCACGTTCATTTCCATTGCAAATATGCTCATGGTACAGTGCTGAAGATGTAAAGCAATTGATGTGTGACAAAGATGAGAGTTTTTTTGGTATGCGTGATCCTGACATGTTGGCGCATCATCCTGACGTAGTGCCACATAAGCGTGCTATGCTATTTGAATGGATGAATGAGCTGTGTGCACAGTTTAAATTTCATCGTGAGACATATTTTTTAGCAGTTGACTATTTTGATCGCTACCTGAGCAAGCCAAAGCTGGTGCTAGATGCACCCTTGCTGCTAATTGGAGGTACATGCATATTTATTGCTGCCAAAGTGGAGGAGACCTATCAACCGCTCGTGGACCGTATAGCACTTCATACGGATGGTGTTTGTCAAGCAGCAGATATATTAATTTATGAGCAAGTAATATTAACAGCACTCGATTGGAGCGTCAATCCGATCACTCCGATGGGATGGTTAGGCATATTTATGCAAATGAGTGTAAACAATAGTACACGTTCTTCATTTGGTATGGTCGACGATAGTATAAGCAGCAGCAGCAGTAGCAGCAGCAGCAGCAGCAGCAGCATGGAGACTAATACACCATGTCTGCAACTTTCCAGTTTTGAATTCGTACAAACCGCACAGTTATTAGATTTATGCTCGATGGATATGGGCATGCTCAACTATAAATATTTTGTGATAGCGGCAGCAGCAGTTAGCCATACCGTTAATAGGTAAATATGATATAATATATTTATGATTTGATGAAATGCTTACATTCTTCCTCTTCTTCTTCTACTTTTCTTTTATTCTAACAGAGAAGCAGCAATGCGTTGTTTTGGCCTAGATTGGTCAGCAATACAAGCATGCGCAAGTTGGATGGAGCCGTTCTTCGAAGTGATTAATGAACTTGACAATACGCTCGAGAATCGATCAATAGATATCCAACAATCGGATATCATACAAACGCGTTTCATCACGATGCGAATGTTTGTAAGTACTCATATTATAAATTCTATAAATTTAGCTCGAAAATCTACTATCATAAAGTAAAATATCGCTCATTTATTTTCCATTTCTTTTTTTGTATACATAGGGCAGAGTTGTATCCAAAATGAATCAGAAAGCATTGCCAGAGACTGGTCTAACATGTGAAATCTGCTAACGTCATCTGCATATTTCGCAAACCACTAGTGGAAATTATTTACGTGCAATTATGATGCAAAATTGGTCCCGTCCATCGTTGTGATTAATCAAAATTCTGACGACAGAAATAATTAGTTTCATTAATTCATTTATCCAAATTAATAAAAAAAAAAAGAAAATAGCTATTAAGAAAAAGAAGAATGTTGATTACCTATAGCTTCCTTCTTAGAAATGTGTTTTAAAAATAATGTAAAAATATTTTAACCAGAAATGTTTGCAAATAAGAATTCGTTTTCAACAAGGAAAATGAAAATCGTCATTTTTTGCAAGATAGTTAAACTCTCAAAAATAAAAGAAATCTACTAAACAATTATATCAGCAAAAATGGTTATCTTAATACGTTGAAAAAAAATTACAACAAGAATAACAAAAAAAAACATTTATCACGAATATTTTATAAAATATAAATACATATAAATTCATGACAAGATACATAAACATTTAAAGCATTCCATATAAACTCTTAGCTTATATTTAGTTTACGTACATATGTATAAACATATACATATAATTGAAAGTTAATAAAAAATAATATTGTAATAGTTTTATTTAAAAAGAAGTACCTAATATTAACGTACATGTAAAGTTATATTTATCATAATTCAATCATATAACACTAACATATATCAACAACATGTAACAATAATTAACTAATACATATGTAATATGACCAATCATAAATAAAAAATTATAAGATAATTCAATTGTATAGATCTCTTTCTTGATGTGACGATAGGATAGATGTGTGCAATGGGAAAATCCTAATTAGCGTTTGTGGTAAATGCTAGTACCATGCACTATATTTCATAAGAATTTGAAAATGTTACATCAAAATCGATTTCGTTTGAAATAACAAACCAAACCGATTTTACCTGTGTTGTGTTTTGATACCACGCCAAAAGAATGTATGGTCTTTTGATGAAAACCATTCGGAGGCTCAATTTTCCAGTTCTTCAGATGTTATGAAGTGCTGTTCAATAAGTGAGTGACCCATCGATGAAAACAAGTGATAATCGGACGGTGAATACGGCGGCTGGGGTAATAAATCCCAACCAAGCGATTTGATCATATCCTGAACCGGTTTTGGTTTATGTGCAGGTGCATTGTCGTGGAGCAAAATTAGCTTATTATATCCTCTGGCCCATTCTGGTCGTTTTTTGATCAATGCATGGTTTAAATTGATCATTTGTTATCTGTTATTGATCATTTGTTGTTTCTAATCCCACCAAACACACAGCATCCTCTTATTTCCAAAGCGATCCGGTCTTGCGGTCGATGTTGATGGTTGGCCTGGCGTAACCCATGATTTTTCGCGTTTAGGACTCTCAAAGTAAATCCACTTTCACAATTCGATGCAAAAAACTCTTTCTTTCTTGTCATTGAAGCAAAATAACACAAGTGTTTTATTGGTTTTCCATCTGTCGCTCAGTCAATTCATGTGGCACCCATTTTCCAATTGTTAAAATGCTCCTTTCAATGTTCGATTGTATGCAAAACCAAATAAAATTATGTACATACATCAATTTTTTGTGTATCTGAAAATAATATAAAAAATTTTTCTATAAATTGCTAAGCAAATATGTACTCGATTTCGGTCATATGACCACCACGAGCCTGTTTACAGCGGTCGATTCTTTGTACCCAATTTTTCACAACTCTAGCACACATTTCGACCGGAACGTTGGCAATTTCGCTTTGGATGTTGTTTTTGAGCTCTTCTAAAGTTGCTGGCTTGTTAGCATAGACCAGTGACTTG
Organism: Megamerina dolium; assembly: GCA_963854835.1. Classification (NCBI taxonomy): domain Eukaryota; kingdom Metazoa; phylum Arthropoda; class Insecta; order Diptera; family Megamerinidae; genus Megamerina; species Megamerina dolium. The sequence continues at coordinate 1,246,953 of OY978529.1, read as the reverse complement.
ATAAAACCCCATAAAAAGAAATCCAATGGTGTTAGATCGCATGAACGAGGCGACCATTCGACCGGACCATTTCTCGAGATAACACGTTCACCAAATTTTCCTTGCAATAAATCGATTGTGACGTGTGTTGTGTGGCTAGTGGCACCGTCTTGTTGAAACCACATATCGCTGATGTCAAGTTCATCCAATTCTAGCCACAAATAATCTTCCAACATAGCACTATAGTGCTCTCCATTGACGATAACATGACGGTCGTTTTCATCCACGAAAACATACGGCCCAATCACACCTCCGGCATGAAAACCGCACCAAACAGTAACTGTTTGCGGGTGCAACGGTGGCTTATGAAGCACTTGTGGGTTTGTTGCTGACCAATAACGCATATTTTGCTTATTGACAAAGCCATTGAGCCAGAAATGAGCTTCATCGCTGAAGATGATTTTTCACTCTTAAAGTTGCGACCACCGACTCAGAATTTCGGTAGTAATTTTTAATAATTTCCAAAGGTTGCTGGTTCGTGAACTTTACCATGATGAAAATGTTGACTTTAACTAACGTTTTGACATTGACAGTTGATTAAAAAAGTTTAAGGGTGCGTTCATATAAAGATACGAAATTGTTATGTGGCTGATGGAAAACCCTTTACATACATTTATATCAAGGCTATACAATTTACCATTTCATTGATCAATTAATCGTTTAATCAAAAAACATTTAATTTAACTGAAAACTTCTTTAAGCACGTTTTTATATGGGGAAATAGCACTGAACTCGTAATCGTGGCGCTCAGATAAGTGTTATAAGTGTTATACTTATAACACTTATAGTTATAGTTGTTATACTTATAATACTTTATATGCTTATAATACTGAAGGCTCAAGTAAAGAAAATTGACGTGACGTCACTTCGCACAAATGATTTTTTATTACTATGTTAAGTTACGTTAAGTTTCTATAATTGAGCCTTTAATGATTTTTGATAATTGAAGCGCCAGTTAACCGAGACGTAACTTAATTTTACATGTCAGCTGATAGGACCTGTCCTATTCGAAAGCAGTATAACCGATTATTGAAAACGTAGAACATACATATCGAGCATTAACCGCAAAATGAGCGTAAGCTACATTTTTTTCGAAAATAATTTGTTGATGTAGAATCGATGTAGAATCGTCGTAATTACAGAGATGCCTTGGTGTAGTTTTCATCTACCTGTCCTATATATATATTATACATATATGTGTATATACTTTTTGCATGGTATACTCATGTCGGTGGGAAAGTGTATGGGCTTGATGCTGTTACACACTTTTGCCAGAAATGGGCTAACCACGCGTACTGTTTATAATAGGTAGGTAGTGACTGCACTAGTATGGGGTGGCTACACCGAAAGGCTACACTTAGGCCAACACAGACCCATTGTGTTACCACATGCTCTCTATCCCCAACTGACCAACTCAAACCATTTTGAGATTAAAATAAATCGTCTGAGATCCCTCACTTTTGCTGTTGAAAGACTTGTGAAGCTGTAATCCCTTAATCCCATCCTTTTCCTTTTTTTTTAATTATAATATTTATGACGTTTAAATAAACAGAAATGTCGAGTTAGCTGTAGGGTTAGCAGCTTTATTGTGGCTCTGTCATATTTTTATCGGTGCTGGCTAAGTAAAAGTGTCGAACAAAATCTGCATAAGGTAAAAAAAAAATTACTGAAGAAAATTATATATATATATATACGAAAAATGAAATTAATTAAGGGTATTCAATAAGCAAGCTTTTATAGTGGTTGTTCTACGCTAAATAGTTTGTAAATTATGGCGATAAATTTTTTATTTTTTTTTTTAATAATTTCCTCAACTTGAGACCAGCTGTCGGAAAATAAAGTATTTTCGGAATTTTTTTTCAGCATTAAAACAACTTGCAATGATAAAATGTTTTATATAATTTTATTAGTTATCTTTTTTACAATAAATGTCAATTTTTTTTTGCTTGGATCTCGGGCTCCCTGTACACGCTGCACCAGGTCGCGTAGCCCCCCTCCAGCCCGGTTTTCCCTATCGGTGGGACATCTGAACCCTTGGCAAGTGAATCTGGAACAAAAGTTAGATAGGCAGGTTATTCTCCATATAATTTCGCACTGAAATACTGAAGCCGTTTTTTGAAAAGTTAATTTTTACGAAAATGGTGGTTATTTATACAAAATTGTTAATTTTTTACCTGTAAAATTTGCCTCAAAATCGTGCTTTAAAAATCCAAATTATAAAATATCAAAAATCCCATCCAGTATTTCGATGCAGAATTAAATTCTCGATAATTTTGTAAGGTTTACAGTTTACAAAATATCGTTTCGAGATAAACGCATTTGAAGTTTTAGAAACTCGCTCAGTGCTCCGGGAAATTTTTAAAAAAATCGTCTCATTACCTCGTTTAAATGTTTCTGGCGGACTATAGATGCATACTATATTAAAATACACACCTCATAGAACATTTCAAGCAAAAAAAAAAAAAATTCGATTTTTTCAAACCGTCAAAGTGGTCTTCCCCCTTAAGAAGTAGGCGTGGGATGTTGATTTTATGCCAGATTATTTCCAACTACCATATTAATTTAAGTGTCAATTATTTGGTTGTTCTAGACAGAAGATTGCCGAAATTAAAGCGGTTTAAATTTAAAAGATCTTCAGGTACTTTGTATGGGAGCAACTATAAAAAAATTTAAAAGACGTTGATCCCGAATATATATATTTTTCTATATCTCCCGAGCTTCCTTCAAGTGGTTACAAACATCTGGCCAAAATGAATATACCTTGTATAACCTTATGCAGGGTATAAATATCAATGTTATAGTGTTCAAACAAAAGTGTTCAAAAAAACACTGAAATCGGTATTACATTACTTACATTTCAAACACATTTTATCCACACACAATGTGCTCACTCACAATTTGTCCTGACATAGCTTACAGAAATATCAACGAATTCATTTCGTTATTAAAATGGTAAAAACCAACACACAATCCTATCGTCAGCGTAATGAATTCATTCAGCAAGAAAAGATCTATACTATACAATTATTCTATAATTTTTTATTTATGATTATAGTCATATACATGTGTATTAGTTTTCATATTGATTTCAATTATTGTTATATTTTTGTATACATTATTTTGTATATATATTATGGTCTTATTATTAACATTGATAATCATGATAGATATAACTTTATATAAACTTTAATATTAGGTATTACTTTTTAATAACTTTTAATGTACATGTATGTATTTTGCCGTTAATTTATATACATTTATGTGATAAGCCGTCTTTGTTGTTATTTTTTTTTTTTTTAAAGACATAATTAAGTGTTTAAGTTAAAATTTTAAATTAACATTTCTGGTTACATTTTGATTAATTTTTATATAACACCTTATCAACATCTGATTACCCTTTGCGTGCTCAGTATTTTTTTTTTTTTGTTTGTATAAATTTGATATAAATTTAGATAATTTAAATACTAATTATTCCTGTAGTCAGGATTTTGATAAATCGCAACGATGGACGGCGCTGATTTTGCATCATAATTGCATAATTAAGGGGTTCCATCTAAAGCTTTACGTTCTTCCTACTAATTAGTTTGGATACAACTCTGCCCTATATGTATATACGGAAAAAGAAATTAAAAATGAATGAGCAAAATTTCGACTTATGATAGTAAACTAGAGGACTAAATTTATAGTAGTTACAATATGAGTACTTACATATATTTTCATCAAAATCATATGCGTTTGTATGTTATCCGTTTCTTGGATAGGTACCAATCGTTTCTCGAACGTCTTGTCAAGTTCATTAATCACTTGAAAGAACGGCTCCATCCATCTTGCGCATGATTGTATTGCTGACCAATCGAGGCCAGAACAACGCATTGCTGCTTCTCTATTAGAATAAAAGAAGTAGAAGAAGAAGAAGAAGAATGTGAGCACTTCATCAAAACATGAATATATTATATCATTTTTACCTATTAACGGTATGGCTAACTGCTGCTGCCGCTATCACATAATATTTATGGCGGAGCATGCCCACATCTACCGAGCATAAATCTAGTAATTGTGCAGTTTGTACATATTCAAAACTGGAAAGTTGCAGATATGGTGGATTAGGCTCTACGCTGCTTCTGCTGATGCTGCCGCTTATACCGTCTTCGTCCATACCAAATAAAGAACGTGAACGAATGTTTACACCCATTTGCATATAAATGCCTAACCAGCCCATAGGAGTGATCGGAGTGACGCTCCAATCGAGTGCTGTTAATATTACTTGCTCATAAATTAATATATCTGCTGCTTGACAAACACCATCCGTATGAAGTGCTATACGGTTCACGAGCGGTTGATAGGTCTCCTCCACTTTGGCAGCAATAAATATGCATGTACCTCCAATTAGCAGCAAGGGTGCATCTTGCACCAGCTTTGGTTTGCTCAGATAGCGATCAAAATAGTCAACTGCTAAAAAATATGTTTCACGATGAAATTTAAACTGTGCACACAGCTCATTCATCCATTCAAATAGCAGACCACGCTTATATGGTACTATGTCAGGATGATGCGCCAACATGTCAGGATCACGTAGACCAAACACACTATCATCTGTGTCACACATCAATTGCTTTACATCTTCAGCACTGTACCATGCGAATTTGGGCAATGGATATGGACGTGGTGTTGCCGCATTGGCTGCTAGTGCCGGTGGTGATGGACACACCGAAGAGTCATGCGCATCACTCTCACTGTGCGAAGTTCCATGTCGACGTTGGAGTGGTGCTGGAGTGGCTGCTACTGCTGGTGGTGGTGTGTGCGGCGAATCATCACGCGAATCACAATCACTCTGCCATGTTCCATCTTGACGTTCCTATAGAAAGCAAAAGAGGAAGAAGAAATAAGAGATATAGAAATTAATTAACAAATCAAATTATTATTTTAAATTAAGACACAATATTAAAGTATGACCATAGAAAACTGAAAGAATTTTGTATGTTTTCAAAAAAATGTTTAACTTTTTGATGTTAATTTAAATCAAAAAGAAAAATGTTGGTTTCAAAATTATTCGTTTTAATATTCACACTTTTTCTTTATTAAAATTTACCAACTGAAAAAGATTTGCATATTTTTGAGAATAAACTTTTTATATTGGATGACGTGAATTTATGTGAAAAACTGGTGGTACTGGTGGTACTTCTGGCAGCAAAAATTTGAATTCAAACAAAATTTTACAATGTTTCATTTTACACATAATTTTGTTTGTGTTAAAAAATTGTTCTTAAAAAATAATCGCAAAATTCGAAAATACATATATGAAAAATTTCTTAGCTGTTTGTTGTTTTTCTTTCTCTCCTTTATTTCAACAATTGATTTATCACAAAAGAATTCAAATTCTACAATATTTCTTCTCGTTATATTATATTATACAATATTGTATCTTATACAAAAATACAAAATTCTTGAAAATTTGAAGAACAAAAATTATTACCTGAGAATGGTTGAGATTGTCACAATGGTTATTGTTCATCTTCTTGAGAATTTTGTATTATTTTGGAAATTAAGTTAAATGGACTAAAATCACACAACGGATAATTATTTCACAGAGAAAGTACTACTCAGTACGCAAGCAAGATTTAAACTAAGACGAAAAGACGAAGAACGGACAATGATGTGACGGCGCGCACTAACGAAAGAATGCGTTGTCAGTTACTACAGACAGCAGTTATATAGTCTTCTACACAATAGGCAGGTAAATTTTGTATTTGCTCATTTTTTATCTACAGTCTGTCCAGTAAAAACATAATAGACAAAATTTTCCCGAGAATGCCGTTATCATAATACTTTCAATGCACCTAGGTAGCGACATCATCCATAAAATTGCAATTACCTAAAATATATTAATGTGAATTTATCAGATTTTTATTATTTTTGCTTATATACTTAAAAGGCTGCATTAGTGACCTTTTTTTTTTCGCTGAACTACTATCAGTATCTCATTGTTAGCAAACAATTAAAACAATAAATCTATCAGATTTATTATGAAGCGAAAACCTATGGATTGACGAATCCAATTTGGTATGAATTTTTACTATGTAAATATAATATTCTTTATTGGTTTAGATTTCAAAATTAGTTTCTTTGAACGATATTTAAAGGAAATAATTCTGTAAAACTATGAAGAACAGAAAATTATCAATAGACATTTATTTTTGAGAATACAATTTTACAACTCCTAAATGTCTTTTAAGCATACAAAAATGTAATAGGAAAAAATACGGACGGCTAAAATGCACGCGATGCAAGAAAAGGTCTGCTACTTTTTCTGCTACTACGCCATTTACAGAAAAACACAAAACTTGTATACAAAATGCTCGAAAATATAAAAACCTGGGTAAACGATTTAAAAATGAAAGTGTATAATTTAAAACAAAATTGTTTAAGATATTTTCATTATTCATATACTTACTTAGTATTTGGTCTTTCCACCGGGGGTTAGGTCATCCTATTCTGCGTCGTCCTCCAGCGAGTTCCGAATATAACGCCTTTTTAGCTGGAGCGTGTTCTTCCATTCCATTCCATTAGCTATTCGAAATAATAAGAACAAAGAGGAAATGACAAAATTTAAATATTTTTCAAAACAGAATTACTTATTTGTTCTTAAAATTAATAAGAAGTAACTGCACCAAGATTTCCTTTCATTTTATTTCATTTGGTCGTCTTTGAATTTATTAAATATACATATTGATAAAGGGGTATTATCCTCTGAAATATTTTGTAGTTTTGCAGTCGATGCTCTTTTTGGAAGACTCATCGTATTGACACATCTTCTTATGCATAAGGCAACATTGATCCTTGTAAGATTCTTGCAACATAATAATTAGCGTCTATTACACCAACGATGTTAATTAAAGGTCTGGCGCATTGTCACTAAAAGAATTCCCACAATATTAGCTTCAATCTTCGATTTACATGTGTGTCTCCTTTCAAAATGTGGATTAGGAGGACCTCTAATGTAGTGTTTATTTTTATTGCCATGAGCAAATTGAACGATTTTTGTCTCACCCATCCATCAAATATTTCTCCATACACTCTCTGACTCATTCCCAAATTTTGTGAGAAATTGAAATATTTTTTTAAATGAATTGATTTCAATAAAGGTTCCATTCTTGGTTTCCTTCCGTTATGGTTAAGGTTTTTAACAGCTGATGCAGAATTTTTTGATGCAGTAATTTTTTAATCCTTAGTGTCTGTCAGGAACGATTGAGTAGTGTTTACCCTGATCACCTGTCTGATGGCCTAATCTCAAGACGCACAAAGTGTATGTATCAATTTGAAGCGTTGATAAGCGCCACGTAGATTTGGAAAATCAGAAACCAACCTCCAGCTTCCTACGGTACCAATTGGGACACGTTGAATGGACGTGCTGCCCTCCTTGGTGTGGTTCGAGGCCTAACTAAAACCTCTTCTGATCCAAGGGGTCAGCGCCCTGGTTTCAATGCAACTACACATCGAGTACCCCACTACTTTGACGTGGAATACTCTACCCTCGTGTTGTTTGGGTTACAACAACGCCCACGAAAACCGAAGGGCCTTTCCCAACGATCACGTTGATGGGATTCCAACCTGATCACCCGTGGTACCAAACTTAAAAACTTTTGGTAAGACCTTGTAACTTAAGCTACTACTAGTATCAGCTCCATTCGGCTCCGGACTGATGGCCGGGATGTCTGTTAAGTACAATTTTTGACTTTTTCCATTTTCACAGAAAATTCAGAACTATTTACTCAAAAAAACTTTTTAAAATTAGTTGACAGTAAGTGCCGAAAGTTTCTTTGACATAACTTTCTAAGATTCACCGTTTTAAATAATAAAAGGTTTTGCCAGAATTAATTTATTATTTCGAACAACTAATTTTAAACGTTCAACGAAAATAACATTAAGAAACAGATATGCATTATCCGAATTTTTTTCTGCATTTATTACATAAATATATAAATATATATATAAATAAATGAATTTAGATTTAGAGTTTCACTTGAACTTACTCCACATATTTAGTTTTAATTGATTAACCATAAGGGAAATTTTAAAGAAATAAATACGCTTACGCTGACGAATAACACTACAGATTAATAATCATTATAAATTTACATTTTCTGTCCTATTTTTTTAAATATATCATGTAAATACAATCGCACAAAAATTGTTTTTGATAGTTGCAAATTTTCCTTATTTCAGGCTCTAATTTATACTACATATTATTATCTACATTAAAAAAAACCTATATAAATAAAAATATTTACGTAGATACTAAAGAGCTGCTAAAGAGCTGATGGGCGCAATCTTCTATTCTATATGGTAGGAATGAATTTGATTTTCGAATCATCCTCTTTACTCTCAAAACATGTAGAATATTTGCAAAACATATCTAAATAGAATGGGAATGAGTGAGAGTAAAAAATTAGGCAAATAGAATATTCCATTCGTTTCTTGTACAAGAAATATTCCATATATTTGTTTCGATATTATCTGTTTTGCCATTTTTCTCTTCAAATAAACGAGTATTCGATAGTACTACGAGTATTATTTGATTATTTCAAGTGAGTTACGACGCATATTGTATCAAACACACAAAATGAAACACATAAAAATTATACTTTAAGCATGAAGAGCATATGTATATTTTTTCGCAGAAAGAAAAAAATCCAACTTCAATGCATGAAATGCTTCAAAATGTTGAATATTGAGCAATTTTCGGCATGCATCAAGCATCGCAATTTTTATGTGTGCACTTTCATAAGAATGCATATATATTAATTTCGTTTGAGAAATGAATAGCATGCGTACTTTTTATGTACTTAGGCTCTTAAGGTCTAGCCTCGTCATGTTGTCTTATCCATTGTATTTTTTGCTTATAGAATGCGTCGGTGCATATGAAGAAAAACGCGTGCTCAAACTCATTGTACTTACAACAAAACATTATTTTGCTAAGTGATTTGCTTGCTATTGACTTTGCTAAATTGTTGTGTACTATTTCAATTCAATTCTTTGTTTACTTCTGCTTTGTTGATGTAGCAGCAAAAATACGGAAATGCTTCGTTTTGGACCTTGGTCGACCACGTGGTTAAGTGCTTCCGGACCCATCCATTCTTGGGCAGCATTGTATAAATGTGGAACACTGTAGTTATAAGCAAAAAGGAATTCATCTTGAAACAGCCTTTTACTAAAATTTACACACAATTCAATTAATAAGAAAATATTTAACCATACCTACCTGAAATTCGCAATAAATTCAAATTTCTATTCAATTTGTTGGATCTCTGCCTTTTACCCTGTCCTCTTCTTAATGTGCTTGTACGATGCCAACAAGTTTAGAAATTTTCTCTGAAGACACACCTTCAATTTTACGATTCACTGTCTTCATTTTTACCATCACCCTGCTCAAGAAGATCGACTCGCCCACTGCAAATTTCTGCTCCATGTCACGATTGTTGATATGGTTGCTTAGCTTTCACTGAATATGAACAAATATAACGTAACACAAAACAAAATATAAATAAAAAATGCTTATAATATAGGAAAATGTACTTACTCACCGAACTATATTACTATTGTGCAGCAATAATGATTAGTATGGACGGTTATTAAACGGTTTGTTACATTTCGCACGAATAAAATATCGAATTATTGCCAGTTTGAATGTTTAATTTTCGGAAGTGTTGCCAGAAATTCGTATCAAGCGTATACTTTAATAAATTGTGCAATACTGCCGCAATGATTGAAACTCAACATTTACACTTCTACATTTTCAAAGTAAAAATAAATATTTATTGGTCAGCCATATATTGCTAAACGGTCGCATTTTGCACGGCATTTAGCAATAACGGCATTATTACTTACGACATTTTTGGATTTTTAATACTGTGAATATAATCGATTCCTCGCGCCACGCAACTTTCATATTCATTGTACCAAATTTTAACTGATATAATAGTGCGATTAATCAACATGTATATGTAGGTAACGGATCAGCTGTTCCGATCTATTTCATATAAAAGCCATAAGAGCGCTTAGTCAAAAAGGATTAGTAGGTAACGCATCGTTGGAATCTGTAGAAATCATATGCAACGAATCATTTGAGAGTCATTCTCTTCTCTCTCTCTCTATCATATTTCTATTTTATATTAAGCCTAGCTACCTACCTATTATATAATATATGGAAAGAGCTATCCTTGTTGACTAATCGCACTCCGTTTTTTATATTACTTTACTTAATTTCTGTTACATTACGGTTAGCAAGGGTTCTGCCGTTCCGAGCCAGCTAAAATAAGTAGGTTCCTTCTAATACTGTCAAATATTTAACAAGCACAACAATACTAGAAGAGAAGTTAGTCCAAAGAACTCTTCGGGACTTAGAAGTGCCACATAAAAAAAATTGTTGATATTATTAAGTATCGATATTGACGATATTTTTTCGCTTTTTTGAGCGATAATGTTAGTAAGATATTGATGTAGTTTATGTATTTATATGGTTAACTTTTTACACCAGTTTAACAAACTTTAATATGTCTGAGTTAAACTATGCAATCGCTTAATATTTGTATTAATGAATATCCTTATGTTACAACATATGTTTTCTAAAAACAAACGAAAATCTTTGGAAAATGTAAAATAAAAAATTATTCTATGTAAGATATTGTTACGTTTTTATTCTGTGAACGTTTAATTCTATTTGAATTACCTTGTTCGATCACTGGATTCTGTTAATGATAACTGCAACACTTATTTTATACAACTATATACAGCAACAATTTATTTAATAAACTCTATTTACAATCAACTCTGTTTATAATCAACTATTTACAATAACACTTTAATGTACTAGCAACTTTTGCCTCTGTATAGATGTTTGCGCATTCACGTTCGGAATTCGATTGATTGTCAATACTCAACACTGGCTCTATTTATACTCTGTTGGCAACACCCCAGAATCTCCCTTTATCGAGATTCTTCTCTTCCTTTCTCGTTGGCTTGTTCTGGTTATCGCTTATTTCTTTTTGTTGACATTCGTTTCGATGCTGCCAATAGAGTCAGTCACAATAGTGATGAGTAATCAACTATCGATACTCGTTACACTGCCCTCCTCTTAACCTTGTTCGTCCCGAACAAGTTTTTATACTTCCCCTCGATATGGCGCAAGTCGCTCCAAGTGCACTACTTTAAACTTTGCTCTTTTATTCCAGGCACGTTGAATGCGATACACTACGTCATTTATCTTTGCTATAATCTCATATGGTCCTTCCCAATGAGTCTGTAGTTTAGGAGACAGGCCTTTCTTTCGTTGTGGATTATGAAGCATTACAAGCTCTCCTTCATAGAACCCTTTTGAATTTGCTTTCAAGTCATACCTGGCCTTCATCTTATCGCTTATCATCTGCGACCGCTCTCTGATGAACCGATGTACTTCATCCAACTGTTCCCGCTTTTCGCTAGTATAATTACCTTCGGCTGATCTCGTTGGTGTTACGACTCCAAATTTTAAATCAGCTGGCAGTCTTAACTCGTTTCCAAAAATTGCCATTGCCGGTGTAGTAGCCGTCGTATCATGTTGTGCGCATCGATATGCCATGAGGAACATTGGTATATGTACATCCCAGTCTCTTTGGTATTTATCTACGACTTTTCTCAAATATTCCTCCAAGGTACGGTTAAATCGTTCTACCATGCCATCAGATTGTGGATGCAAAGGTGTTGTACGAGTTTTGTATATACCCAGCATTCGGCATATCTCTTGGAATACAACTGATTCGAAATTTCGACCATGGTCTGAGTGTAACTCCATCGGTACACCAAAACGAGTAACCCATTGGTTGACGAATACATCCGCAACTGTACTAGCTTCCTGATTTGGAATGGGGTATACTTCAGGCCATTTACTGAAGTAATCTATAACCACCAGAACATACTTGTTTCCTGCGTTGCTTATTGGAAATGGTCCAGCTATGTCCATAGAAATTCGCTCAAATGGAGCACCCACGGTGTATTGGTGCATCTTACCACGACTTTTCTTAGTGGGACCTTTGGCCATTGCACATTGCTTACACTTCCGAATCCAATCAGCGACATGGTCATGACATCCAACCCAATAAAATCGTTTCTTTATTTTCTCGACGGTTTTGGTGATTCCCAAATGCCCTCCACTGGAGGCATTGTGATACTCAGCTATCACTTCATTTATTCTTGCCTTGGGTACCACTAGCAGATCATAAGTGATTTTTCCATCTTCACTTTCCCATGTTCGGAATAAACATCCGTCTCGTAAGTGCAGGCTTTGCCACTGCGCCCAGTATGCCTTTGCTATTGGACTCTCATTAGCCATTTCTTGCCAATCTGGACGTATGCCCTGCTCCTTGTATTCCATAATCTTTGCGAGATCTGGGTCGTTCCGTTGATCTTCTTGAACTCGTTCGGTTGTCCATGACTCTTCCGATATAACATTCGTAAGTCGTAGCTTAACAATGTGATTCTGGCTTCCTACCCGAGAACAATGTTTACTATCTACGGTACAAATACGATGATATGGAGTATCAGCTTTACCACGATGAATGACATCACGATCTTCCTTTCGTTGTCCTGGTGAATTCGATCTTTGTTGCTTGCGTCGTAGACGACAATTACGCGCCATGTGTCCTCTTTGATCGCATATGAAGCACTTACCGGCAAATTTATTTATGTGTTGATTCCTTGTTCTTTCTTTAGGCTTCATACTCGATTGATTGCAATCACGCGCTATATGCCCTCGTTTGTCGCAAATGAAGCACTTACCATTAAATTTGTTTTCACGTCGACCTGTTGTTCTTCCTTCAGGCTGCACTACTGATTTTACTGCTTGACGCACTGCTTCAACCAGATCTGTTGTTTCTGTTTCTAATTGGCGTACCCGTGGCATTGGTCGACACATGAAACTGGCGGCTTCAAACGTCAAGGCACTACTGACTGTTTCGGCGTAAGTATTCCTGGGTGACATGACTAGGGCACGCTTTGTCTCTCCATCACGTACACCATCTATGAATGCCTCTATTTTTATTTTTTCGACGAACTCTTCCGAATTACCGGAGAACGCCAGATGACATAAGCGCTCAATATCGGAAGCGAATTCCTGAAGGCTCTCATTACTCCGTTGCACTCGCGATCTCAATTCCACTCTATGTAATTGACTCTTGTATTCATTTCCATATTTTCGCTGGAGTGTGTCCATCAGTGACTGATAGCTACCACGATCTTTCTCTGGAATCATCTGTAACACTTCGGAAGCATTACCTTTTAATGCGACTATTAAAGCAGCAGTCTTGTCGCTGTCATCCCATTGATTCTTCGAAGCTGTTGTCTCGAATTGAAGCTTGAAGATGTTGAATGGCGTGCTTCCGTCAAATGTTGGTGGCTTTAATTTGATTGTACTTGAATCTCTAATCACTGATGTGGCTGTTCCATTTATTTTTAGTTGATTGAGTTCGTGCTGTAATTTCTCGAACTTGTCTTCCCAGTCGTCGACATGTTCCTTCAGCTTATCATCCAACTCATACACGTGTTCTTTCAGCTCTGTGACTTTGTCATTAATAGCTCCGGAAATTTCCTGAAATCTAAGTTCAATTCCTTTCTGTAGATTTTCGATGACGTGTTCTTGGCGAGCCGAATGTTCTTGAAGCTTGGAGTCAATGCGAGACGCATTTCCTTGAATTTCCGTACGCAATTCAGCCGAATGTTCTTGTAACTTCGCATTAATTCCTTGCAGTTGCTGCTGCTGCTGTTGCATCATGGATTTTATAAATTCCATGAGTTGACCACTCGAATCTACCTTGTTCTCTTCCTCGGCGTGCACAACTGCATGTATATCGTCTTCCTCAAAGAACTCATGTTCTTCTACATTAATTCCCTTAGCCTCCATGGCTTTCCTCAGCCTCACCAGCAGTTCCGCCTTTGCACCTGATGACGATAGATTCATCTCTACCAACAGCTTTTTAAGCTGGTCCACTTTTAGTTGGTCAATTTTCACCATCTTTACAGAATCCCACTTCTGACACCAATTGTTACGTTTTTATTCTGTGAACGTTTAATTCTATTTGAATTACCTTGTTCGATCACTGGATTCTGTTAATGATAACTGCAACACTTATTTTTTTACAACTATATACAGCAACAATTTACTTAATAATCTCTATTTACAATCAACACTGTTTACAATCAACTATTTACTATAACACTTAAATGTACTTGCAACTTTTGCCTCTGTATCAATGTTTTCGCAATCACTTTCGGAATGAGATTGATTGTCAATTCTCAACACTGGCTCTATTTATACTCTGTTGGCAACACCCCAGAATCTTCCTTTATCGAGATTCTTCTCTTCCTTTCTCGTTGGCTTGTTCTGGTTATCGCTTATTTCTTTTTGTTGACATTCGTTTCGATGCTGCCAATAGAGCCAGTCACAATAGTGATGAGTAATCAACTATCGATACTCGTTACAATATTATTGAGTATCGATATTGACGATATTTTTCGCTTCCGATAGGATATTATCGGTAATATATTTTTTGAGCGATAATGTCAGTAAGATATTGATGTAGTTTATGTATTTATATGGTTAATTTTTTACACCTGTTTAACAAACTTTAATATGTCTGAGTTAAACTATGCAATCGCTTAATATTTGTATTAATGAATATCCTTATGTTACAACATATGTTTTCTAAAAACAAACGAAAATCTTTGGAAAATGTAAAATAAAAAATTATTCTATGTAAGATATGTATTCTTCTTTTCTTTTCACTGTTATTGAACAAAGATCATTAAATATTACTGTGAAATTTCAAATGTATTTTGGTGCGATATCCCGATATATCGATATTTTAAAAAGATATATTTTTGAAAATGTCAATAATCCTAATGCATACTTTGCACTCTTTGTGACTGTTGATTTTATTACAGCAGCTGCTTTTATCCATATTTTAAACATTTCTTGCATGTAGGCTATGAACAATTTGAAACCTTCATAATTGTTACTATGTATTATTTTTGATACATATGGCATATCAGTGTTTCTGTGCTATAGTAAACGTTACTTGCGTCTTTTTTTTTGACTTAATATACGTTAAGTTTTTGATTGTTGTTGGAACAAGTGTAGAATACGGACTCCTGAGGGAAAAAAAATAAAAAATTGCTTTGGATAGAGCTCATTTTTGTGAATATAAAAAATAAAAAATTTGTCGCTGCAAACTCCCGTATAAGACGTGGCTCAAGGTCAAATTGAGGTCGAGATTATTCGATAAACACGCAATTTTTTTCTACAATATGGGTATCATAAGAAAGGTTTTTTAAATATCTTTGTACTGATATATATTATTTAATACCTATTTTTCACATTTTAAAAGTTATCAAAAATATAAATTTGAAATTTTTTTTCAAAAACCAAAATTTAAAAAATTTTGTTCAAGCTGATACTTCATCAAGTGTTTCCAATATGGACGACTTTCGATACAATTTCCTGCATGTCTTCAAATTCAGTATCGCAACCAACATTATTTTAAGATAAACGCTTCTTTGATAGCCGGCCTTCGGGCGGGCACAAAAAACAAATAACCCTTATAGCCCTGACGCCGGCTTCGCGAGCAACAGTATTTTAGAACTTAAAATAACAACCCTTATAGGCCTAACGCCAGGTTCGCCGCAATCGTTTTAACATTGCAATCTCTT
Organism: Megamerina dolium; assembly: GCA_963854835.1. Taxonomy (NCBI): domain Eukaryota; kingdom Metazoa; phylum Arthropoda; class Insecta; order Diptera; family Megamerinidae; genus Megamerina; species Megamerina dolium. The sequence goes on along the minus strand of OY978529.1, from coordinate 1,231,179 downwards.
TGTAATTTTTAGTATTGAAATTTTATTTATTTGTTTCAATATTGTATTCACCATCAGGATAATCTACAACGCAGGACTCTAACAATGTTGTCTTTATCAGAGTAATAAAAGTATTAGTTAATTATACTATTTCATCCTATTTTTCCTTAATTCTTTTGTCTATGTCTACCGCTATGATTATGTCTACGTCAGAAAATTACGTCGCACGCACTGTCTGGTGGATTTGGTGCCACCTTTATAGAAGGTTATTTGTTATTTTTTCTTACTTACTGAATTTTTTCTCGAACAACACGGACAGTGCTCGCATTTTTTCGTATATAATTATATACTTAAATTTATCTCTGTCGAACATATTTAATTCGGTTTAATAATAATTTAATCCGTTTCGTATATATATCGAGTGTTTTTTCTTTGTACAAAGTGATATACATAAGAAACAATTGGTTTGCAATTTACGTGCTTTCCTCTTCCGTCTCAATACCGAATTTCTTCCGATAACGAAATAAATTAAATAAATCATAATTTGATTTAAACATTTACTTTGAGTAATGCTATTGGCCACCAACAAAAGGATTCAAAATTTAGAAGGTGATAATAAGTGTGCTAATGCGAATATAACAACAACCACAAGTAGCAGCAGCACCACCATCACATCAACCGTATCAATAACAACAACAACTAATGAAGCAGAACAAATGGAAGAAAATCAGCGACAACAACAGCAAGATTTGTCAGCAAGTATCAACAGTATTACCAGCATAACATCAACAACAACAAAAATTCCGATACAATTTCACATGGCCTGGTATATTTATTTTATATATTTACTTCTATTGTATATATTTTGTATATTTACAGATTTTATAATTTAAGAACGGTTTAAATTAAACAACTTTAAATTTGTATAAAGTAAGAAGCAGTCGGTAATTGAGGCAGAAGAAGAATCAGAATGGAAGCAACCAAGGTATGAGCTCACCGGCATCTCTCTCACATACACAGATTATAACTGTCTCACTATTCCTCTGTGCACATATTTGCTATAGCGAACGTGTGATCATAAAAAAATACATTTAAAATATATAAAAATTCTTTAAAAATAAGTTTAATATACCATTGGAAAGGTAATCCTATGATCTCTAAAATATTATATAATTTTGTAAGGTTAATGTGGGACTTCTTCGAAAAAAAAGTCGGTTTTTACAAAATTTTTGCTAAAAATTTATATTTTTCTTCATACCATTTAAAAAGTTAAAAATTCATATAAAACATTATATACCTATAAAAAGGTATTAAAATTACCTGTGTTTTGATACACATATTGTAGAAAAAAATGCTTGTCTATCGAGTAATCTCGACCTTAATTTTGAACTTTGACCTTGAACCACGCATTGTATGGACATTTGCAACGACAAATTTTTAGTTTGTTATAACGACAAGAATAACTTGTATCCGAAGCAATTTATTATTTTTACTTTCTCAAGGGGAGAATAAAAATAAGTGGACCGTAAGTCAAGATTTTGAGGGTGTGCCCCCAAATTCCAAGTACCAGGTTTTATTTTACACGACCAAACCTACAACCTCGACTATAACACTTCCCAATTATTTCAGACTGTTTCGCCGTGTACTTAATGACAATTTAATTAATCGTATTTCCACCTAAACAACTTACATTTCACACACAATTTGTCCTGAAATCGCTTAAAGAAATGTCAAGAATTTCGTCCGATTTCAATTTGGAAAATGAAACACATCATAATTATAATCGGCTTCGCTTGCTATTTTGTACGAAAACGATTTCTATCTCATGCCTGATAGTTGCACCTTCTTCTTCTTCAGATATTACATCTTCAAATTATTATGAAATATAGAGTTCGGTACTAACATTTACCACAAAAACAAAATAGGACTTTTCCATTTTACACATTGCTGCTTATCGTCAGTGAAATGAATACATTCAACAAGAAAAAGACCTACACTCTGGAATTATTTTGTTCTTTTTTATTAACTTTCAATTATATGTATAAATATGTATAAATATATGTACATATGCACATAAACTAAATATTATTAAAATATTATTCGCAACGATGGACGGCACAGATTTTCTATCACAATTGCTCGTAAGTACTTTTATTTAATGTTTTACAACTAGATGCAGATGAACTTAGTAGAGACCATCAGGTACACACGTTGGACCAGTCACTGGCAATTTTTACTGATACATTTTGGATACAACTCTGTTCTATATATACGAAAAACGAAATGGAAAATGAATTAGAAAAATTTCATCATTATGATAGTAGAGTCGAACTAAATTTATTGTAGTTATAATATGTGTACTTACTTTCATTTGCATCGAGATGAAAGGCGTTTGTATCATATCCGATTGTTGGAGAGCTACCGATCGATCCTTGGGCGAGTCATCATGATCCTTAATTACTTGAAAAAATGGCTCCATCCACAATGCGCATGATTGTATTGCTGACCAATCGAGGGTAGAACAACGTATGGCTGTTTCTCTGTTAGAAGAAAAGAAGAAGAAGAATGTAAGCATTTTTTTGACAAAATATATATGTTATATCATATTTACCGATTAACGGTATGGCTAATTGCTGCTGCCGCTACCACAAAATATTGATAATTCAGTATGCCCACATCCAACGAGCATAAACCGAATAATTGTGCAGTTTGTACAAATTCACAACTGGAAAGTTGCAGAACTGGTGTATTAGTCTCCATGCTGCTGCTGCTGCTGATGCTATTGTCGGCCATGGCAAATGAACGTGTACAATTGTTTTCACTCATTTGCATAAAGATGCCTAACCAGCCTATCGGAGTGACCGGAGTAACAAACCAATCGAGCGCTCTTAATATTATTGGCTCATAATTTAATATATCAGATGCTTGACAAACGCCATACGTAAGATATGCTATATTGTTCACGAGCGGTTGATGGGTCTCCTCCACTTTGGCAGCAATGAATATGCATGTACTAGCGATTAGTTGTAAATGATACTTTTGCTCAAGTATTGGTTTGCTCAAGTAGCGATCAAAATAGTCAACTGCTAAAAAGTATGTCTCACGATGAAATTTTAACAGTGCGCACAACTCATTCATCCAATTAAGCAGGACGGCACGCATAAATGGCTCTACGTCAGGATTACGTGTACCAAACACACTCTCATCTTTGTCACACATCAATTGCCTTACATCTTGAGCACTGTACCTTGAGAATTCTGGCAATGGATATGGACGTGGTGTTGCTGCAGTGGATATAAAAGATATAGGCGATGCACTCTCTGTATCTGAATCCACCGACATAAATTTCCATGCATCTCGAGCGTTGCCCGATGAGATTGGTGTGAATGAATATGTACATCGTCCTGCTGCATTGGCTATAAAAGATATCTGCGATGCACTCTCTGTACCTGAATCCACCGGCATAAATTTCCATGCATCTCGAGCGTTGTCCGATGAGATTGATGTGAATGGACATGGACTTGGTCCTGCTGCATTGGCTATAATAGATATCTGCGATGCACTCTCTGTATCTGAATCCACCGACATCAAATCCCATGCATCTCGAGCGTTGTCCGATGAGATTGGTGTGAATGAACATGCGCGGGGTCCTGCTGCGTTGGCTGCTACTGCTGGTGGTGATGTGTACGACGAAGTATATTGCGGATCACTATCACTCTGCCATGTTCCATCTTTATGTATAGCTGATGATTGAAAACCACATTGACGTAGTTTTAGTGGAGTGGCTGCTACTGCTGGTGGTGATGTGTACGACGAAGTATCTTGCGGATCACAATCACTCTGCCATGTTCTCTCTTGACGGTCAGGTAATGATTGAAATTCACCGCTATCCTATTGAAAGAAAAAAGAGGAGGAATATAAATAAAAATTAATTAGCAAATTAAATTAATATTTTAAATTAACACACTATTATAGTAATTTGTAAATTCGTTGTAAGAAAAAAAGATGACCATAGAAAAACTATTTTTGTTAACTCAAGGTCTTGCATATTTTTATGAATAAAATTTTTATATTGGCTGACGTGAATTTACGTGAAAAACTACTGGTACTTCTGGTAGCAAAAAATAAATATTTTTCAATACAAGTTCATAATTCACATAATTTTGTTCGTTACAAATTGTTCTCAAAAAATAATCATTCGCAAAATTCGAAAATATGCAATTTTTTTAACGGTTTGTTCTTTTTTATTTTAAAAATAAATTTATTACAAAAGAATTCAAATTCTACAATGTTTCTTCTCGTTATAAAAAAAAAGAGTTGCTGCAAATTTTAAGAACTAAAATTATTACCCGAGAATGGATGAAAGTGTTACAATTGCTATTGTTCATCTTCTTGAGAATTTGTATTTATATTTCTAAATTAAGTTTAATGCACTAAAATCACACAGCGGATAGTTCACAGAGAAAGTACTACTCAGTAAGTAAAAAAGATTTCAACTGATACGAAGATCAACGAGCAACGTTATTTCGATGCTTACTAACAAAGGAATAGCTTAGCAGTTATAGTCCTACCATCTTTTCGGTCGGTTCTTACGCTCTTGCTCTCACTCTCAATTTTTCATTTTACATTGAAAACAAAAACAACACGTAACGTTATTGTTAGAGAGACCGTCAACATAGCAGCCGCCTTAATACAGAGAGCGATTATATATACATCATGAACAAAACGAACGAGAAATTTTTCACATGTCAGCTATATAAATTATATTGCTGACAAGGGAAAAATTTTGTACGGAAATTTGTTCATGATAAGCCTGATAGTTTCTTGTGAAAATCGTCGGTCTTCTACACAATAGGCATTATGTATTTTATTATACGTGATTTAGGTGCCAATTACTTATGTTGGAACAAATATATATATTGCAGAAAAAGTTCATTTTATCTATTTACAAGGTTATAGATTGATACCTGCAAACAAACTAGTCTTAGATAGAACAGAATATTCTAAGGCTATGAAATGAATCGGTTTGTTGAACGATTTGATTAATAAATATCCTGATTAATCTATTATTTGAGTTATGAAAGTAAAAATTATTCGATTAATAGTAATTTTGATTAATCAAAAATAGTTCCCTCTTAGCTTTTTTTATTTTTAAATGATTGAATTATTAAAAATTTCAATCGAATAAAATTTTAGATAAAAACTCGTTTGTACATATATGCAATATAAGTGCATATAAATATAAAGCTATCGAGCTGAAACTTAGTACGTAAAGTTTGTTTTAACATAGAACTAATATATCTGAACATGTGCGGAATTGGATGAAAACTACGCCTACTTCTCATACAAAAGATGTTTTGCCATTAACTAAAAAAAGTGCAAAAAACCACGTTTTTCGCAAATATCTCGAAAATAATTTTTTGGAGCCAAGTTTCGTTTTCAGCAACTCAAGGTTAGAATAGAAAACTTACTTTTTCGAGGTACTCGAAAATAGGAAAAAATTGTCGAATAGTGTAATGCATAAATATTTATATATTATTATGTACGTTAAGAAAATTCGTATATGTAAAAATAAAAAAAATTTAATTCAATTTAAATGTGTGCTTAATGGAACAAAATGCAGCGAGTGTAAAAGAACATACATATGCACTACTTATTAAAACAACTCAAACCAAACATTATTTCGTTAAGACTTATTTTATATTACCCTAGCTGAATTTCTGTGTACTATTCTCTGCAGTAATTATTGTGGTATAAGTGCAGAAAAGCACACCCTAACGGAAACAAATAATAAATTACCTTGTGTATATCTTTCTTTTTTTGTGAATATAACAAAACAAAAAATTATTGTCAGCAACGTCCTCAAGGTCCTCAAGGTTTTTTTAAAACCATTTCACTGATATATAACATTTCATACCTATTTTTTACATTTTGGAAGTTATCAAAAATATGTCTGAATTTTTTTTCAAAAATCCGTTTTTTTCCGTGTGCTGTTACAACAACCTATCGAAAATTTATTACCACATTAAAAGCTATACAATTGCCTTTCAATTGTGTATAACGTACTTTTTTTTAATTTGTTTATCCATTTTTAATATTTTTATTTATTTTCATACTTTGTCTATTGCAATATGTTAATGCGGAAAAAGTAGAGAGACAATATGATACAAATGATCCTCGCGAAGCCAGCGTCGTGCCTAAAATGGTTATTTTTTCGCGTTCTGCTAAAGATCGGCTACCAAAATGCTTTTATTCTGAAATATTGTTAAACGCGAAACTGAATTACCTTTAATATTAATATTAATTAGTTAGGTTAAGATAAACCTATTTTCCAAAAAAATCGGTTTTTGAAAAAAAAAATTCAAATTTATATTTTTGATAACTTTTAAAATGTGGATATTATATATTAGTGAAAACCCTTTCTTTTGAGACTCATATTATAATATATAAATTACGAATTTATTAAGTAATTTCTATCATAAATTTATAATTAGATCTTGAGCAGCGCCTTACATGAGGGTTAACGACAATTATTTTTGGTTTGTTATATTCACAAAAATAAGTCCTATATTCTGTACTTGTTCCCCATCTTGTTTTCTTTTTCAAATACAAATGTAGAACACTGTAGTAACCAAAAAGGAATTCATTTTGAAACAGCGTATTTCTGTTTTACACACAATTCAATCAATATTTCATAAAATGGCATTCGGACAATGCGATAACAACAAAACATTTGACTATATGTACCTGAAATTCTCAATAAATTCAAATTTTCATTCGTCAGGTAAGCTCGTACACGCATTTGTTATATCTCCGCCTTTTACACTGTTTCTCTTCTTAATGTGCTTGTACAATGGCAACAAGTTTAGCAATTTCCTCTGCAGGCACTCCTTCATTTTTATCATGACCCTGCTCGAGAACGACTTGCTTACTGCAAATTTCTGCTCCATGTCGTGTTCGTGTATATGGTTGCTTAGTTTTCACTGAATATGCACAAATATAACGTAACACAAAATAAAATATAAGTAAAAATGCATATTATATAATAAAGTTTACTTACTTCCCGAACTAAATTATTATTGTGCAGTAAAAATGATTAATATGTACGGTTATTAAACGGTTTGTTGCATTTCGCACGAATAAAATATCGAATTATTGCCAGTTTGAATGTTTAATTTTTGGAAGTGTTGCCAGAAATTCGTATCGAACGTATACTTTAATAAATTGTGCAATACTGCCGCAATGATTGAAACTCACCATTTACACTTCTACATTTTCAAAGTAAAAATAAATATTTATTGGTCAGCCATATATTGCTAAACTGCCGCATTTTGCACGGAATTTAGCAATAACGGCATTATACTTACGACATTTTTGGATTTTTAATACTGTGAATATAATCGATTCCTCGCGCCACGCAACTTTCATATTCATTGTACCAAATTTTAACTGATATAATAGTGCGATTAATCAACATGTATATGTAGGTAACGGATCAGCTGTTCCGATCTATTTCATATAAAAGCCATAAGAACGCTTAGTCAAAAAGGATTAGTAGGTAACGCATCGTTGGAATCTGTAGAAATCATATGCAACGGATCATTTGAGAGTCATTCTCTTCTCTCTCTATCATATTTCTATTTTATATTAAACCTAGCTACCTACCTATTATATAATATATGGAAAGAGCTATCCTTGTTGACTAATCGCACTCCGTTTTTTATATTACTTTACTTAATTTCTGTTACATTACGGTTAGCAAGGGTTCTGCCGTTCCGAGCCAGCTAAAATAAGTAGGTTCCTTCTAATACTGTCAAATATTTAACAAGCACAACAATACTAGAAGAGAAGTTAGTCCAAAGAACTCTTCGGGACTTAGAAGTGCCACATAAAAAAAATTGTTGATATTATTGAGTATCGATATTGACGACATTTTTCGCTTCCGATAGGATATTATCGGTAATATATTTTTTGAGCGATAATGTCAGTAAGATATTGATGTAGTTTATGTATTTATATGGTTAATTTTTTACACCAGTTTAACAAACTTTAATATGTCTGAGTTAAACTATGCAATCGCTTAATATTTGTATTAATGAATATCCTTATATTACAACATATGTTTTCTAAAAACAAACGAAAATCTTTGGAAAATGTAAAATAAAAAATTATTCTATGTAAGATATGTATTCTTCTTTTCTTTTCACTGTTATTGAACAAAGATCATTAAATATTGCTGTGAAATTTCAAATGTATTTTGGTGCGATATACCGATATATCGATATTTTAAAAAGATATATTTTTGATTGATCTTATTGATTGATTGATTGATATTTTTGATTAATCCTAATGCATACTTTGCACTCTTTGTGACTGTTGATTTTATTACAGCGGCTGTTTTTATCCATATTTTAAACATTTCTTGCATGTAGGCTATGAACAATTTGAAACCTTCATAATTGTTACTATATATTATTTTTGATACATATGGCATATCAGTGTTTCTGTGCTGCAGTAAACGTTACTTGCGTCGCTTTTTTTGACATAATATACGTTAAGTTTTTGATTGTTGTTGGAACAAGTGTTGAATACGGACTCCTGAGGGAAAAAAAAATAAAAAATTGCTTTGGATAGAGCTCATTTTTGTGAATATAAAAAATAAAAAATTTGTCGCTGCAAACTCCCTTATAAGACGTGGCTCAAGGTCAAATTGAGGTCGAGATTATTCGATAAACACGCAATTTTTTTCTACAATATGGGTATCATAAGAAAGGTTTTTTAAATATCTTTGTACTGATATATATTATTTAATACCTATTTTTCACATTTTAAAAGTTATTATCAAAAATATAAATTTGAAATTTTTTTTCAAAAACCAAAATTTAAAAAATTTTGTTCAAGCTGATACTTCATCAAGTGTTTCCAATATGGACGACTTTCGATACAATTTCCTGCAGGTCTTCAAATTCAGTATCGCAACCAACATTATTTTAAGATAAACGCTTCTTTGATAGCCGGCCTTCGGGCGGGCACAAAAAACAAATAACCCTTATAGCCCTGACGCCGGCTTCGCGAGCAACAGTATTTTAGGACTTAAAATAACAAACCTTATAGGCCTAACGCCAGGTTCGCCGCAATCGTTTTAACATTGCAATCTCTTTGTAATTTTTAGTATTGAAATTTTATTTATTTGTTTCAATATTGTATTCACCATCAGGATAATCTACAACGCAGGACTCTAACAATGTTGTCTTTATCAGAGTAATAAAAGTATTAGTTAATTATACTATTTCATCCTATTTTTCCTTAATTCTTTTGTCTATGTCTACCGCTATGATTATGTCTACGTCAGAAAATTACGTCGCACGCACTGTCTGGTGGATTTGGTGCCACCTTTATAGAAGGTTATTTGTTATTTTTTCTTACTTACTGAATTTTTTCTCGAACAACACGGACAGTGCTCGCATTTTTTCGTATTTATAAATCTCGAGTTTTTTGTATATAATTATATACTTAAATTTATCTCTGTCGAACATATTTAATTCGGTTTAATAATAATTTAATCCGTTTCGTATATATATCGAGTGTTTTTTCTTTGTACAAAGTGATATACATAAGAAACAATTGGTTTGCAATTTACGTGCTTTCCTCTTCCGTCTCAATACCGAATTTCTTCCGATAACGAAATAAATGAAATAAATCATAATTTGATTTAAACATTTACTTTGAGTAATGCTATTGGCCACCAACAAAAGGATTAAAAATTTAGAAGGTGATAATAAGTGTGCTAATGCGAATATAACAACAACCACAAGTAGCAGCAGCACCACCATCACATCAACCGTATCAATAACAACAACAACTAATGAAGCAGAACAAATGGAAGAAAATCAGCGACAACAACAGCAAGATTTGTCAGCAAGTATCAACAGTATTACCAGCATAACATCAACAACAAAAATTCCGATACAATTTCACATGGCCTGGTATATTTATTTTATATATTTACTTCTATTGTATATATTTTGTATATTTACAGATTTTATAATTTAAGAACGGTTTAAATTAAACAACTTTAAATTTGTATAAAGTAAGAAGCAGTCGGTAATTGAGGCAGAAGAAGAATCAGAATGGAAGCAACCAAGGTATGAGCTCACCGGCATCTCTCTCACATACACAGATTATAACTGTCTCACTATTCCTCTGTGCACATATTTGCTATAGCGAACGTGTGATCATAAAAAAATACATTTAAAATATATAAAAATTCTTTAAAAATAAGTTTAATATACCATTGGAAAGGTAATCCTATGATCTCTAAAATATTATATAATTTTGTAAGTTTAATGGGGACTTCTTCGAAAAAAAAGTCGGTTTTTACAAAATTTTTGTTAAAAATTTATATTTTTCTTCATACCATTTAAAAAGTTAAAAATTCATATAAAACATTATATACCTATAAAAAGGTATTAAAATTACCTGTGTTTTGATAACATATTGTAGAAAAAACTGCTTGTCTATCGAGTAATCTCGACCTTAATTTTGAACTTTGACCTTGAACCACGCATTGTATGGACATTTGCAACGACAAATTTTTAGTTTGTTATAACGACAAGAATAACTTGTATCCGAAGCAATTTATTATTTTTACTTTCTCAAGGGGAGAATAAAAATAAGTGGACCGTAAGTCAAGATTTTGAGGGTGTGCCCCCAAATTCCAAGTACCAGGTTTTATTTTACACGACCAAACCTACAACCTCGACTATAACACTTCCCAATTATTTCAGACTGTTTCGCCGTGTACTTAATGACAATTTAATTAATCGTATTTCCACCTAAACAACTTACATTTCACACACAATTTGTCCTGAAATCGCTTAAAGAAATGTCAAGAATTTCGTCCGATTTCAAATTGGAAAATGAAACACATCATAATTAAAATCGGCTTCGCTTGCTATTTCGTACGAAAACGATTTCTATCTCATGCCTGATAGTTGCACCTTCTTCTTCTTCAGATATTACATCTTCAAATTATTATGAAATATAGAGTTCGGTACTAACATTTACCACAAAAACAAAATAGGACTTTTCCATTTTACACATTGCTGCTTATCGTCAGCGAAATGAATACATTCAACAAAAAAAAGACCTACACTCTGGAATTATTTTGTTCTTTTTTATTAACTTTCAATTATATGTATAAATATGTATAAATATATGTACATATGCACATAAACTAAATATTATTAAAATATTATTCGCAACGATGGACGGCACAGATTTTCTATCACAATTGCTCGTAAGTACTTTTATTTAATGTTTTACAACTAGATGCAGATGAACTTAGTAGAGACCATCAGGTACACACGTTGGACCAGTCACTGGCAATGTTTACTGATACATTTTGGATACAACTCTGTCCTATATATACGAAAAACGAAATGGAAAATGAATTAGAAAAATTTCATCATTATGATAGTAGAGTCGAACTAAATTTATTGTAGTTATAATATTATTTTTTAATAGTTATTTTATTTTTTTTTTATAATATGTGTACTTACAATCATTTGCATCGGGATGAAAGGCGTTTGTATCATATCCGATTGTTGGAGAGCTACCGATCGATCCTTGGGCGAGTCATCATGATCCTTAATCACTTGAAAAAATGGCTCCATCCAGCATGCGCATGATTGTATTGCTGACCAATCGAGGGTAGAACAACGTATGGCTGTTTCTCTGTTAGAAGAAAAGAAGAAGAAGAATGTAAGCATTTTTTTGACAAAATATATATGTTATATCATATTTACCGATTAACGGTATGGCTAACTGCTGCTGCCGCTACCACAAAATATTGATAATTCAGTATGCCCACATCCAACGAGCATAAACCGAATAATTGTGCAGTTTGTACAAATTCACAACTGGAAAGTTGCAGAACTGGTGTATTAGTCTCCATGCTGCTGCTGCTGATGCTATTGTCGGCCATGGCAAATGAACGTGTACAATTGTTTTCACTCATTTGCATAAAGATGCCTAACCAGCCTATCGGAGTGACCGGAGTAACAAACCAATCGAGCGCTCTTAATATTATTGGCTCATAATTTAATATATCAGATGCTTGACAAACGCCATACGTAAGATATGCTATATTGTTCACGAGCGGTTGATGGGTCTCCTCCACTTTGGCAGCAATGAATATGCATGTACTAGCGATTAGTTGTAAATGATACTTTTGCTCAAGTATTGGTTTGCTCAAGTAGCGATCAAAATAGTCAACTGCTAAAAAGTATGTCTCACGATGAAATTTTAACAATGCGCACAACTCATTCATCCAATTAAGCAGGACGGCACGCATAAGTGGCTCTACATCAGGATCACGTGTACCAAACACACTCTCATCTTTGTCACACATCAATTGCCTTACATCTTGAGCACTGTACCTTGAGAATTCTGGCAATGGATATGGACGTGGTGTTGCTGCAGTGGATATAAAAGATATAGGCGATGCACTCTCTGTATCTGAATCCACCGACATAAATTTCCATGCATCTCGAGCGTTGCCCGATGAGATTGGTGTGAATGAACATGTACATCGTCCTGCTGCATTGGCTATAAAAGATATCTGCGATGCACTCTCTGTACCTGAATCCACCGGCATAAATTTCCATGCATCTCGAGCGTTGTCCGATGAGATTGATGTGAATGGACATGGACTTGGTCCTGTTGCATTGGCTATAATAGATATCTGCGATGCACTCTCTGTATCTGAATCCACCGACATCAAATCCCATGCATCTCGAGCGTTGTCCGGTGAGATTGGTGTGAATGAACATGCACGGGGTCCTGCTGCGTTGGCTGCTACTGCTGGTGATGATGTGTACGACGAAGTATCTTGCGGATCACTATCACTCTGCCATGTTCCATCTTGATGTATAGCTGATGATTGAAAACCACATTGACGTAGTTTTGGTGGAGTGGCTGCTATTGCTGGTGGTGATGTGTTCGACGAATCTTCCTGTAAATCACAATCACTCTGCCATGTTCTCTCTTGACGGTCAGGTGATGATTGAAATTCACCGCTATCCTATGGAAAGAAAAAAGAGGAGGAAATATAAATAAAAATTAATTAGCAAATTAAATTAATATTTTAAATTAACACACTATTATAGTAATTTGCAAATTCGTTGTAAGAAAAAAATATGACCATAGAAAAACTATTTTTGTTAACTCAGGGTCTTGCATATTTTTATGAATAAAATTTTTATATTGGCTGACGTGAATTTACGTGAAAAACTACTGGTACTTCTGGTAGCAAAAAATAAATATTTTTCAATACAAGTTCATAATTCTCATAATTTTGTTCGTTACAAATTGTTCTCAAAAAATAATCATTCGCAAAATTCGAAAATATGCAATTTTTTTAACGGTTTGTTCTTTTTTATTTTAAAAATAAATTTATTACAAAAGAATTCAAATTCTACAATGTTTCTTCTCGTTATAAAAAAAAGAGTTGCTGCAAATTTTAAGAACTAAAATTATTACCCGAGAATGGATGAAAGTGTTACAATTGCTATTGTTCATCTTCTTGAGAATTTGTATTTATATTTCTAAATTAAGTTTAATGCACTAAAATCACACAGCGGATAGTTCACAGAGAAAGTACTACTCAGTAAGTAAAAAAGATTTCAACTGATACGAAGATCAACGAGCAACGTTATTTCGATGCTTACTAACAAAGGAATAGCTTAGCAGTTATAGTCCTACCATCTTTTCGGTCGGTTCTTACGCTCTTGCTCTCACTCTCAATTTTTCATTTTACATTGAAAACAAAAACAACACGTAACGTTATTGTTACAGAGACCGTCAACATAGCAGCCGCCTTAATACAGAGAGCGATTATATATACATCATGAACAAAACGAACGAGAAATTTTTCACATGTCAGCAATATAAATTATATAGCTGACAAGGGAAAAATTTTGTACGGAAATTTGTTCATGATAAGCCTGATAGTTTCTTGTGAAAATCGTCGGTCTTCTACACAATAGGCATTATGTATTTTATTATACGTGATTTAGGTGCCAATTACTTATGTTGGAACAAATATATATATTGCAGAAAAAGTTCATTTTATCTATTTACAAGGTTATAGATTGATACCTGCAAACAAACTAGTCTTAGATAGAACAGAATATTCTAAGGCTATGAAATGAATCGGTTTGTTGAACGATTTGATTAATAAATATCCTGATTAATCTATTATTTGAGTTATGAAAGTAAAAATTATTCGATTAATAGTAATTTTGATTAATCAAAAATAGTTCCCTCTTAGCTTTTTTTATTTTTAAATGATTGAATTATTAAAAATTTCAATCGAATATTTTGAATATTTTATTCGTCTAATTTTATTCTGATAAATCAAAATCATGATTATTAATTTGTGAATACTTTGCTATTTGATTATTCACAATTGTTATTAATCGAAGAATTAATTTAAAATAATTTTGGATTCGAGATAAATTTAAGTTGTTGCAAAATTGGTAAACGTCAATGTAAAACTAAAGGGTTACCCCCAGTTCGTTTTGGTACCCCCGATCAAGGTATCTCCATAAATAGATCGCATTAAGTGATAATAGGCAAATTAAATTTTAGATAAAAACTCGTTTGTACATATATGCAATATAAGTGCATATAAATATAAAGCTATCGAACTGAAACTTAGTACGTAAAGTTTGTTTTAACATAGAACTAATATATCTGAGCATGTGCGGAATTGGATTAAAACTACGCCTACTTCTCATACAAAAGATGTTTTGCCATTAACTAAAAAAAGTGCAAAAAACCACGTTTTTCGCAAATATCTCGAAAATAATTTTTTGGAGCCAAGTTTCGTTTTCAGCAACTCAAGGTTAGAATAGAAAACTTACTTTTTCGAGGTACTCGAAAATAGGAAAAAATTGTCGAATAGTGTAATGCATAAATATTTATATATTATTATGTACGTTAAGAAAATTCGTATATGTAAAAATAAAAAAAATTTAATTCAATTTAAATGTGTGCTTAATGGAACAAAATGCAGCGAGTGTAAAAGAACATACATATGCACTACTTATTAAAACAACTCAAACCAAACATTATTTCGTTAAGACTTATTTTATATTACCCTAGCTGAATTTCTGTGTACTATTCTCTGCAGTAATTATTGTGGTATAAGTGCAGAAAAGCACACCCTAACGGAAACAAATAATAAATTACCTTGTATATATCTTTCTTTTTTGTGAATATAACAAAACAAAAAATTATTGTCGGCAACGTCCTAAAATCGATCAAAATTACTCAATTAATTCGCAATTTTTTTACAATATGGATGTTACCGAAAGGTCTTTTTAAAACCATTTCACTGATATATAACATTTCATACCTATTTTTTACATTTTGGAAGTTATCAAAAATATGTCTGAATTTTTTTTCGAAAATCCGTTTTTTTCCGTGTGCTGTTACAACAACCTATCGAAAATTTATTACATTAAAAGCTATACAATTGCCTTTCAATTGTGTATAACGTACTTTTTTTTAATTTGTTTATCCATTTTTAATATTTTCATTTATTTTCATACTTTGTCTATCGCAATATGTTAATGCGGAAAAAGTAGTGAGACAATATGATACAAATGATCCTCACGAAGCCAACGTCGTGCCTAAAATGGTTATTTTTTCGCGTTTTGCTAAAGATCGGCTACCAAAATGCTTTTATTCTGAAATACTGTTAAACGCGAAACTGAATTACCTTTAATATTAATATTAATTAGTTAGGTTAAGATAAACCTATTTTCCAAAAAAATCGGTTTTTGAAAAAAAAAAAATTCAAATTTATATTTTTGATAACTTTTAAAATGTGGATATTATATATTAGTGAAAACCCTTTCTTTTGAGACTCATATTATAATATATAAATTACGAATTTATTAAGTAATTTCTATAATAAATTTATAATTAGATCTTGAGCAGCGCCTTACATGAGGGTTAACGACAATTATTTTTGGTTTGTTATATTCACAAAAATAAGTCCTATATTCTGTACTTGTTCCCCATCTTGTTTTCTTTTTCAAATACAAATGTAGAACACTGTAGTAACCAAAAAGGAATTCATTTTGAAACAGCATATTTCTGTTTTACACACAATTCAATCAATATTTCATAAAATGGCATTCGGACAATGCGATAACAACAAAACATTTCACTATATGTACCTGAAATTCTCAATAAATTCAAATTTTCATTCGTCAGGTAAGCTCGTACACGCATTTGTTATATCTCCGCCTTTTACACTGTTTCTCTTCTTAATGTGCTTGTACAATGGCAACAAGTTTAGCAATTTCCTCTGCAGGCACTCCTTCATTTTTATCATGACCCTGCTCGAGAACGACTTGCTTACTGCAAATTTCTGCTCCATGTCGTGTTCGTGTATATGGTTGCTTAGTTTTCACTGAATATGCACAAATATAACGTAACACAAAATAAAATATAAGTAAAAATTATATAATAAAGTTTACTTACTTTCCGAACTAAATTATTATTGTGCAGTAAAAATGATTAATATGTACGGTTATTAAACGGTTTGTTGCATTTCGCACGAATAAAATATCGAATTATTGCCAGTTTGAATGTTTAATTTTTGGAAGTGTTGCCAGAAATTCGTATCGAACGTATACTTTAATAAATTGTGCAATACTGCCGCAATGATTGAAACTCAACATTTACACTTCTACATTTTCAAAGTAAAAATAAATATTTATTGGTCAGCCATATATTGCTAAACTGCCGCATTTTGCACGGCATTTAGCAATAACGGCATTATTACTTACGACATTTTTGGATTTTTAATACTGTGAATATAATCGATTCCTCGCGCCACGCAACTTTCATATTCATTGTACCAAATTTTAACTGATATAATAGTGCGATTAATCAACATGTATATGTAGGTAACGGATCAGCTGTTCCGATCTATTTCATATAAAAGCCATAAGAGCGCTTAGTCAAAAAGGATTAGTAGGTAACGCATCGTTGGAATCTGTAGAAATCATATGCAACGGATCATTTGAGAGTCATTCTCTTCTCTCTCTATCATATTTCTATTTTATATTAAACCTAGCTACCTCCCTATTATATAATATATGGAAAGAGCTATCCTTGTTGACTAATCGCACTCCGTTTTTTATATTACTTTACTTAATTTCTGTTACATTACGGTTAGCAAGGGTTCTGCCGTTCCGAGCCAGCTAAAATAAGTAGGTTCCTTCTAATTCTGTCAAAAACTTAACAAGCACAACAATACAACAGGAGAAGTTAGGCCAAAGAACTCTTCGGGACTTAGAAGTGCCACATAAAAAAAATTGTTGATATTATTGAGTATCGATATTGACGATATTTTTCGCTTCCGATAGGATATTACCGGTAATATATTTTTTGAGCGATAATGTCAGTAAGATATTGATGTAGTTTATGTATTTATATGGTTAATTTTTTACACCTGTTTAACAAACTTTAATATGTCTGAGTTAAACTATGCAATCGCTTAATATTTGTATTAATGAATATCCTTATGTTACAACATATGTTTTCTAAAAACAAACGAAAATCTTTGGAAAATGTAAAATAAAAAATTATTCTATGTAAGATATGTATTCTTCTTTTCTTTTCACTGTTATTGAACAAAGATCATTAAATATTACTGTGAAATTTCAAATGTATTTTGGTGCGATATCCCGATATATCGATATTTTAAAAAGATATATTTTTGAAAATGTCAATAATCCTAATGCATACTTTGCACTCTTTGTGACTGTTGATTTTATTACAGCAGCTGCTTTTATCCATATTTTAAACATTTCTTGCATGTAGGCTATGAACAATTTGAAACCTTCATAATTGTTACTATGTATTATTTTTGATACATATGGCATATCAGTGTTTCTGTGCTATAGTAAACGTTACTTGCGTCTTTTTTTTTGACTTAATATACGTTAAGTTTTTGATTGTTGTTGGAACAAGTGTAGAATACGGACTCCTGAGGGAAAAAAAATAAAAAATTGCTTTGGATAGAGCTCATTTTTGTGAATATAAAAAATAAAAAATTTGTCGCTGCAAACTCCCATATAAGACGTGGCTCAAGGTCAAATTGAGGTCGAGATTATTCGATAAACACGCAATTTTTTTCTACAATATGGGTATCATAAGAAAGGTGTTTTAAATATCTTTGTACTGATATATATTATTTAATACCTATTTTTCACATTTTAAAAGTTATTATCAAAAATATAAATTTGAAATTTTTTTTCAAAAATCAAAATTTAAAAAATTTTGTTCAAGCTGATACTTCATCAAGTGTTTCCGACTTTCGATACAATTTCCTGCATGTCTTCAAATTCAGTATCGCAACCAATATTATTTTAAGATAAACGCTTCTTTGATAGCCGGCCTTCGGGCGGGCACAAAAAACAAATAACCCTTATAGCCCTGACGCCGGCTTCGCGAGCAACAGTATTTTAGGACTTAAAATAACAAACCTTATAGGCCTAACGCCAGGTTCGCCGCAATCGTTTTAACATTGCAATCTCTTTGTAATTTTTAGTATTGAAATTTTATTTATTTGTTTCAATATTGTATTCACCATCAGGATAATCTACAACGCAGGACTCTAACAATGTTGTCTTTATCAGAGTAATAAAAGTATTAGTTAATTATACTATTTCATCCTATTTTTCCTTAATTCTTTTGTCTATGTCTACCGCTATGATTATGTCTACGTCAGAAAATTACGTCGCACGCACTGTCTGGTGGATTTGGTGCCACCTTTATAGAAGGTTATTTGTTATTTTTTCTTACTTACTGAATTTTTTCTCGAACAACACGGACAGTGCTCGCATTTTTTCGTATTTATAAATCTCGAGTTTTTTGTATATAATTATATACTTAAATTTATCTCTGTCGAACATATTTAATTCGGTTTAATAATAATTTAATCCGTTTCGTATATATATCGAGTGTTTTTCTTTGTACAAAGTGATATACATAAGAAACAATTGGTTTGCAATTTACGTGCTTTCCTCTTCCGTCTCAATACCGAATTTCTTCCGATAACGAAATAAATGAAATAAATCATAATTTGATTTAAACATTTACTTTGAGTAATGCTATTGGCCACCAACAAAAGGATTAAAAATTTAGAAGGTGATAATAAGTGTGCTAATGCGAATATAACAACAACCACAAGTAGCAGCAGCACCACCATCACATCAACCGTATCAATAACAACAACAACTAATGAAGCAGAACAAATGGAAGAAAATCAGCGACAACAACAGCAAGATTTGTCAGCAAGTATCAACAGTATTACCAGCATAACATCAACAACAAAAATTCCGATACAATTTCACATGGCCTGGTATATTTATTTTATATATTTACTTCTATTGTATATATTTTGTATATTTACAGATTTTATAATTTAAGAACGGTTTAAATTAAACAACTTTAAATTTGTATAAAGTAAGAAGCGGTCGGTAATTGAGGCAGAAGAAGAATCAGAATGGAAGCAACCAAGGTATGAGCTCACCGGCATCTCTCTCACATACACAGATTATAACTGTCTCACTATTCCTCTGTGCACATATTTGCTATAGCGAACGTGTGATCATAAAAAAATACATTTAAAATATATAAAAATTCTTTAAAAATAAGTTTAATATACCATTGGAAAGGTAATCCTATGATCTCTAAAATATTATATAATTTTGTAAGGTTAATGTGGGACTTCTTCGAAAAAAAAGTCGGTTTTTACAAAATTTTTGCTAAAAATTTATATTTTTCTTCATACCATTTAAAAAGTTAAAAATTCATATAAAACATTATATACCTATAAAAAGGTATTAAAATTACCTGTGTTTTGATACACATATTGTAGAAAAAAATGCTTGTCTATCGAGTAATCTCGACCTTAATTTTGAACTTTGACCTTGAACCACGCATTGTATGGACATTTGCAACGACAAATTTTTAGTTTGTTATAACGACAAGAATAACTTGTATCCGAAGCAATTTATTATTTTTACTTTCTCAAGGGGAGAATAAAAATAAGTGGACCGTAAGTCAAGATTTTGAGGGTGTGCCCCCAAATTCCAAGTACCAGGTTTTATTTTACACGACCAAACCTACAACCTCGACTATAACACTTCCCAATTATTTCAGACTGTTTCGCCGTGTACTTAATGACAATTTAATTAATCGTATTTCCACCTAAACAACTTACATTTCACACACAATTTGTCCTGAAATCGCTTAATGAAATGTCAAGAATTTCGTCCGATTTCAAATTGGAAAATGAAACACATCATAATTAAAATCGGCTTCGCTTGCTATTTCGTACGAAAACGATTTCTATCTCATGCCTGATAGTTGCACCTTCTTCTTCTTCAGATATTACATCTTCAAATTATTATGAAATATAGAGTTCGGTACTAACATTTACCACAAAAACAAAATAGGACTTTTCCATTTTACACATTGCTGCTTATCGTCAGCGAAATGAATACATTCAACAAGAAAAAGACCTACACTCTGGAATTATTTTGTTCTTTTTTATTAACTTTCAATTATATGTATAAATATATGTACATATGCACATAAACTAAATATTATTAAAATATTATTCGCAACGATGGACGGCACAGATTTTCTATCACAATTGCTCGTAAGTACTTTTATTTAATGTTTTACAACTAGATGCAGATGAACTTAGTAGAGACCATCAGGTACACACGTTGGACCAGTCACTGGCAATTTTTACTGATACATTTTGGATACAACTCTGTTCTATATATACGAAAAACGAAATGGAAAATGAATTAGAAAAATTTCATCATTATGATAGTAGAGTCGAACTAAATTTATTGTAGTTATAATATGTGTACTTACTTTCATTTGCATCGAGATGAAAGGCGTTTGTATCATATCCGATTGTTGGAGAGCTACCGATCGATCCTTGGGCGAGTCATCATGATCCTTAATTACTTGAAAAAATGGCTCCATCCACAATGCGCATGATTGTATTGCTGACCAATCGAGGGTAGAACAACGTATGGCTGTTTCTCTGTTAGAAGAAAAGAAGAAGAAGAATGTAAGCATTTTTTTGACAAAATATATATGTTATATCATATTTACCGATTAACGGTATGGCTAATTGCTGCTGCCGCTACCACAAAATATTGATAATTCAGTATGCCCACATCCAACGAGCATAAACCGAATAATTGTGCAGTTTGTACAAATTCACAACTGGAAAGTTGCAGAACTGGTGTATTAGTCTCCATGCTGCTGCTGCTGATGCTATTGTCGGCCATGGCAAATGAACGTGTACAATTGTTTTCACTCATTTGCATAAAGATGCCTAACCAGCCTATCGGAGTGACCGGAGTAACAAACCAATCGAGCGCTCTTAATATTATTGGCTCATAATTTAATATATCAGATGCTTGACAAACGCCATACGTAAGATATGCTATATTGTTCACGAGCGGTTGATGGGTCTCCTCCACTTTGGCAGCAATGAATATGCATGTACTAGCGATTAGTTGTAAATGATACTTTTGCTCAAGTATTGGTTTGCTCAAGTAGCGATCAAAATAGTCAACTGCTAAAAAGTATGTCTCACGATGAAATTTTAACAGTGCGCACAACTCATTCATCCAATTAAGCAGGACGGCACGCATAAATGGCTCTACGTCAGGATTACGTGTACCAAACACACTCTCATCTTTGTCACACATCAATTGCCTTACATCTTGAGCACTGTACCTTGAGAATTCTGGCAATGGATATGGACGTGGTGTTGCTGCAGTGGATATAAAAGATATAGGCGATGCACTCTCTGTATCTGAATCCACCGACATAAATTTCCATGCATCTCGAGCGTTGCCCGATGAGATTGGTGTGAATGAATATGTACATCGTCCTGCTGCATTGGCTATAAAAGATATCTGCGATGCACTCTCTGTACCTGAATCCACCGGCATAAATTTCCATGCATCTCGAGCGTTGTCCGATGAGATTGATGTGAATGGACATGGACTTGGTCCTGCTGCATTGGCTATAATAGATATCTGCGATGCACTCTCTGTATCTGAATCCACCGACATCAAATCCCATGCATCTCGAGCGTTGTCCGATGAGATTGGTGTGAATGAACATGCACGGGGTCCTGCTGCGTTGGCTGCTACTGCTGGTGGTGATGTGTACGACGAAGTATATTGCGGATCACTATCACTCTGCCATGTTCCATCTTTATGTATAGCTGATGATTGAAAACCACATTGACGTAGTTTTGGTGGAGTGGCTGCTACTGCTGGTGGTGATGTGTACGACGAAGTATCTTGCGGATCACAATCACTCTGCCATGTTCTCTCTTGACGGTCAGGTAATGATTGAAATTCACCGCTATCCTATTGAAAGAAAAAAGAGGAGGAATATAAATAAAAATTAATTAGCAAATTAAATTAATATTTTAAATTAACACACTATTATAGTAATTTGCAAATTCGTTGTAAGAAAAAAAGATGACCATAGAAAAACTATTTTTGTTAACTCAAGGTCTTGCATATTTTTATGAATAAAATTTTTATATTGGCTGACGTGAATTTACGTGAAAAACTACTGGTACTTCTGGTAGCAAAAAATAAATATTTTTCAATACAAGTTCATAATTCACATAATTTTGTTCGTTACAAATTGTTCTCAAAAAATAATCATTCGCAAAATTCGAAAATATGCAATTTTTTTAACGGTTTGTTCTTTTTTATTTTAAAAATAAATTTACTACAAAAGAATTCAAATTCTACAATGTTTCCTCTCATTATAAAAAAAAGAGTTGCTGCAAATTTTAAGAACTAAAATTATTACCCGAGAATGGATGAAAGTGTTACAATTGCTATTGTTCATCTTCTTTAGAATTTGTATTTATATTTCTAAATTAAGTTTAATGCACTAAAATCACACAGCGGATAGTTCACAGAGAAAGTACTACTCAGTAAGTAAAAAAGATTTCAACTGAGACGAAGATCAACGAGCAACGTTATTTCGATGCTTACTAACAAAGGAATACCTTAGCAGTTATAGTCCTACCATCTTTTCGGTCGGTTCTTACGCTCTTGCTCTCACTCTCAATTTTTCATTTTACATTGAAAACAAAAACAACACGTAACGTGATTGTTACAGAGACCGTCAACATAGCAGCCGCCTTAATACAGAGAGCGATTATATATACATCATGAACAAAACGAACGAGAAATTTTTCACATGTCAGCTATATAAATTATATAGCTGACAAGGGAAAAATTTTGTACGGAAATTTGTTCATGATAAGCCTGATAGTTTCTTGTGAAAATCGTCGGTCTTCTACACAATAGGCATTATGTATTTTATTATACGTGATTTAGGTGCCAATTACTTATGTTGGAACAAATATATATATTGCAGAAAAAGTTCATTTTATCTATTTACAAGGTTATAGATTGATACCTGCAAACAAACTAGTCTTAGATAGAACAGAATATTCTAAGGCTATGAAATGAATCGGTTTGTTGAACGATTTGATTAATAAATATCCTGATTAATCTATTATTTGAGTTATGAAAGTAAAAATTATTCGATTAATAGTAATTTTGATTAATCAAAAATAGTTCCCTCTTAGCTTTTTTTATTTTTAAATGATTGAATTATTAAAAATTTCAATCGAATAAAATTTTAGATAAAAACTCGTTTGTACATATATGCAATATAAGTGCATATAAATATAAAGCTATCGAGCTGAAACTTAGTACGTAAAGTTTGTTTTAACATAGAACTAATATATCTGAACATGTGCGGAATTGGATGAAAACTACGCCTACTTCTCATACAAAAGATGTTTTGCCATTAACTAAAAAAAGTGCAAAAAACCACGTTTTTCGCAAATATCTCGAAAATAATTTTTTGGAGCCAAGTTTCGTTTTCAGCAACTCAAGGTTAGAATAGAAAACTTACTTTTTCGAGGTACTCGAAAATAGGAAAAAATTGTCGAATAGTGTAATGCATAAATATTTATATATTATTATGTACGTTAAGAAAATTCGTATATGTAAAAATAAAAAAAATTTAATTCAATTTAAATGTGTGCTTAATGGAACAAAATGCAGCGAGTGTAAAAGAACATACATATGCACTACTTATTAAAACAACTCAAACCAAACATTATTTCGTTAAGACTTATTTTATATTACCCTAGCTGAATTTCTGTGTACTATTCTCTGCAGTAATTATTGTGGTATAAGTGCAGAAAAGCACACCCTAACGGAAACAAATAATAAATTACCTTGTGTATATCTTTCTTTTTTTGTGAATATAACAAAACAAAAAATTATTGTCAGCAACGTCCTCAAATCGATCAAAATTACTCAATTAATTCGAAATTTTTTTACAATATGGATGTTACCGAAAGGTCTTTTTAAAACCATTTCACTGATATATAACATTCCATACCTATTTTTTACATTTTGGAAGTTATCAAAAATATGTCTGAATTTTTTTCCAAAAATCCGTTTTTTTCCGTGTGCTGTTACAACAACCTATCGAAAATTTATTACCACATTAAAAGCTATACAATTGCCTTTCAATTGTGTATAACGTACTTTTTTTTAATTTGTTTATCCATTTTTAATATTTTTATTTATTTTCATACTTTGTCTATTGCAATATGTTAATGCGGAAAAAGTAGAGAGACAATATGATACAAATGATCCTCGCGAAGCCAGTGTCGTGCCTAAAATGGTTATTTTTTCGCGTTCTGCTAAAGATCGGCTACCAAAATGCTTTTATTCTGAAATATTGTTAAACGCGAAACTGAATTACCTTTAATATTAATATTAATTAGTTAGGTTAAGATAAACCTATTTTCCAAAAAAATCGGTTTTTGAAAAAAAAAAATTCAAATTTATATTTTTGATAACTTTTAAAATGTGGATATTATATATTAGTGAAAACCCTTTCTTTTGAGACTCATATTATAATATATAAATTACGAATTTATTAAGTAATTTCTATCATAAATTTATAATTAGATCTTGAGCAGCGCCTTACATGAGGGTTAACGACAATTATTTTTGGTTTGTTATATTCACAAAAATAAGTCCTATATTCTGTACTTGTTCCCCATCTTGTTTTCTTTTTCAAATACAAATGTAGAACACTGTAGTAACCAAAAAGGAATTCATTTTGAAACAGCGTATTTCTGTTTTACACACAATTCAATCAATATTTCATAAAATGGCATTCGGACAATGCGATAACAACAAAACATTTGACTATATGTACCTGAAATTCTCAATAAATTCAAATTTTCATTCGTCAGGTAAGCTCGTACACGCATTTGTTATATCTCCGCCTTTTACACTGTTTCTCTTCTTAATGTGCTTGTACAATGGCAACAAGTTTAGCAATTTCCTCTGCAGGCACTCCTTCATTTTTATCATGACCCTGCTCGAGAACGACTTGCTTACTGCAAATTTCTGCTCCATGTCGTGTTCGTGTATATGGTTGCTTAGTTTTCACTGAATATGCACAAATATAACGTAACACAAAATAAAATATAAGTAAAAATGCATATTATATAATAAAGTTTACTTACTTCCCGAACTAAATTATTATTGTGCAGTAAAAATGATTAATATGTACGGTTATTAAACGGTTTGTTGCATTTCGCACGAATAAAATATCGAATTATTGCCAGTTTGAATGTTTAATTTTTGGAAGTGTTGCCAGAAATTCGTATCGAACGTATACTTTAATAAATTGTGCAATACTGCCGCAATGATTGAAACTCAACATTTACACTTCTACATTTTCAAAGTAAAAATAAATATTTATTGATCAGCCATATATTGCTAAACTGCCGCATTTTGCACGGCATTTAGCAATAACGGCATTATTACTTACGACATTTTTGGATTTTTAATACTGTGAATATAATCGATTCCTCGCGCCACGCAACTTTCATATTCATTGTACCAAATTTTAACTGATATAATAGTGCGATTAATCAACATGTATATGTAGGTAACGGATCAGCTGTTCCGATCTATTTCATATAAAAGCCATAAGAGCGCTTAGTCAAAAAGGATTAGTAGGTAACGCATCGTTGGAATCTGTAGAAATCATATGCAACGAATCATTTGAGAGTCATTCTCTTCTCTCTCTCTCTCTATCATATTTCTATTTTATATTAAGCCTAGCTACCTACCTATTATATAATATATGGAAAGAGCTATCCTTGTTGACTAATCGCACTCCGTTTTTTATATTACTTTACTTAATTTCTGTTACATTACGGTTAGCAAGGGTTCTGCCGTTCCGAGCCAGCTAAAATAAGTAGGTTCCTTCTAATACTGTCAAATATTTAACAAGCACAACAATACTAGAAGAGAAGTTAGTCCAAAGAACTCTTCGGGACTTAGAAGTGCCACATAAAAAAAATTGTTGATATTATTGAGTATCGATATTGACGATATTTTTCGCTTCCGATAGGATATTATCGGTAATATATTTTTTGAGCGATAATGTCAGTAAGATATTGATGTAGTTTATGTACATATTTATATGGTTAATTTTTTACACCAGTTTAACAAACTTTAATATGTCTGAGTTAAACTATGCAATCGCTTAATATTTGTATTAATGAATATCCTTATATTACAACATATGTTTTCTAAAAACAAACGAAAATCTTTGGAAAATGTAAAATAAAAAATTATTCTATGTAAGATATGTATTCTTCTTTTCTTTTCACTGTTATTGAACAAAGATCATTAAATATTGCTGTGAAATTTCAAATGTATTTTGGTGCGATATACCGATATATCGATATTTTAAAAAGATATATTTTTGATTGATCTTATTGATTGATTGATTGATATTTTTGATTAATCCTAATGCATACTTTGCACTCTTTGTGACTGTTGATTTTATTACAGCGGCTGTTTTTATCCATATTTTAAACATTTCTTGCATGTAGGCTATGAACAATTTGAAACCTTCATAATTGTTACTATATATTATTTTTGATACATATGGCATATCAGTGTTTCTGTGCTGCAGTAAACGTTACTTGCGTCGCTTTTTTTGACATAATATACGTTAAGTTTTTGATTGTTGTTGGAACAAGTGTTGAATACGGACTCCTGAGGGAAAAAAAAATAAAAAATTGCTTTGGATAGAGCTCATTTTTGTGAATATAAAAAATAAAAAATTTGTCGCTGCAAACTCCCATATAAGACGTGGCTCAAGGTCAAATTGAGGTCGAGATTATTCGATAAACACGCAATTTTTTTCTACAATGTGGGTATCATAAGAAAGGTTTTTTAAATATCTTTGTACTGATATATATTATTTAATACCTATTTTTCACATTTCAAAAGTTATTATCAAAAATATAAATTTGAAATTTTTTTTCAAAAACCAAAATTTACAAAATTTTGTTCAAGCTGATACTTCATCAAGTGTTTCCGACTTTCGATACAATTTCCTGCATGTCTTCAAATTCAGTATCGCAACCAACATTATTTTAAGATAAACGCTTCTTTGATAGCCGGCCTTCGGGCGGGCACAAAAAACAAATAACCCTTATAGCCCTGACGCCGGCTTCGCGAGCAACAGTATTTTAGGACTTAAAATAACAACCCTTATAGGCCTAACGCCAGGTTCGCCGCAATCGTTTTAACATTGCAATCTCTTTGTAATTTTTAGTATTGAAATTTTATTTATTTGTTTCAATATTGTATTCACCATCAGGATAATCTACAACGCAGGACTCTAACAATGTTGTCTTTATCAGAGTAATAAAAGTATTAGTTAATTATACTATTTCATCCTATTTTTCCTTAATTCTTTTGTCTATGTCTACCGCTATGATTATGTCTACGTCAGAAAATTACGTCGCACGCACTGTCTGGTGGATTTGGTGCCACCTTTATAGAAGGTTATTTGTTATTTTTTCTTACTTACTGAATTTTTTCTCGAACAACACGGACAGTGCTCGCATTTTTTCGTATTTATAAATCTCGAGTTTTTTGTATATAATTATATACTTAAATTTATCTCTGTCGAACATATTTAATTCGGTTTAATAATAATTTAATCCGTTTCGTATATATATCGAGTGTTTTTCTTTGTACAAAGTGATATACATAAGAAACAATTGGTTTGCAATTTACGTGCTTTCCTCTTCCGTCTCAATACCGAATTTCTTCCGATAACGAAATAAATGAAATAAATCATAATTTGATTTAAACATTTACTTTGAGTAATGCTATTGGCCACCAACAAAAGGATTAAAAATTTAGAAGGTGATAATAAGTGTGCTAATGCGAATATAACAACAACCACAAGTAGCAGCAGCACCACCATCACAACAACCGTATCAATAACAACAACAACTAATGAAGCAGAACAAATGGAAGAAAATCAGCGACAACAACAGCAAGATTTGTCAGCAAGTATCAACAGTATTACCAGCATAACATCAACAACAAAAATTCCGATACAATTTCACATGGCCTGGTATATTTATTTTATATATTTTGTATATTTACAGATTTTATAATTTAAGAACGGTTAAAATTAAACAACTTTAAATTTGTATAAAGTAAGAAGCAGTCGGTAATTGAGGCAGAAGAAGAATCAGAATGGAAGCAACCAAGGTATGAGCTCACCGGCATCTCTCTCACATACACAGATTATAACTGTCTCACTATTCCTCTATGCACATATTTGCTATAGCGAACGTGTGATCATAAAAAAATACATTTAAAATATATAAAAATTCTTTAAAAATAAGTTTAATATACCATTGGAAAGGTAATCCTATGATCTCTAAAATATTATATAATTTTGTAAGGTTAATGGGGGACTTCTTCGAAAAAAAAGTCGGTTTTTACAAAATTTTTGTTAAAAATTTATATTTTTCTTCATACCATTTAAAAAGTTAAAAATTCATATAAAACATTATATACCTATAAAAAGGTATTAAAATTACCTGTGTTTTGATACACATATTGTAGAAAAAAATGCTTGTCTATCGAGTAATCTCGACCTTAATTTTGAACTTTGACCTTGAACCACGCATTGTATGGACATTTGCAACGACAAATTTTTAGTTTGTTATAACGACAAGAATAACTTGTATCCGAAGCAATTTATTATTTTTACTTTCTCAAGGGGAGAATAAAAATAAGTGGACCGTAAGTCAAGATTTTGAGGGTGTGCCCCCAAATTCCAAGTACCAGGTTTTATTTTACACGACCAAACCTACAACCTCGACTATAACACTTCCCAATTATTTCAGACTGTTTCGCCGTGTACTTAATGACAATTTAATTAATCGTATTTCCACCTAAACAACTTACATTTCACACACAATTTGTCCTGAAATCGCTTAAAGAAATGTCAAGAATTTCGTCCGATTTCAAATTGGAAAATGAAACACATCATAATTATAATCGGCTTCGCTTGCTATTTTGTACGAAAACGATTTCTATCTCATGCCTGATAGTTGCACCTTCTTCTTCTTCAGATATTACATCTTCAAATAATTATGAAATATAGAGTTCGGTACTAACATTTACCACAAAAACAAAATAGGACTTTTCCATTTTACACATTGCTGCTTATCGTCAGCGAAATGAATACATTCAACAAGAAAAAGACCTACACTCTGGAATTATTTTGTTCTTTTTTATTAACTTTCAATTATATGTATAAATATGTATAAATATATGTACATATGCACATAAACTAAATATTATTAAAATATTATTCGCAACGATGGACGGCACAGATTTTCTATCACAATTGCTCGTAAGTACTTTTATTTAATGTTTTACAACTAGATGCAGATGAACTTAGTAGAGACCATCAGGTACACACGTTGGACCAGTCACTGGCAATGTTTACTGATACATTTTGGATACAACTCTGTTCTATATATACGAAAAACGAAATGGAAAATGAATTAGAAAAATTTCATCATTATGATAGTAGAGTCGAACTAAATTTATTGTAGTTATAATATTATTTTTTAATAGTTATTTTATTTTTTTTTTTATAATATGTGTACTTACAATCATTTGTATCGGGATGAAAGGCGTTTGTATCATATCCGATTGTTGGAGAGCTACCGATCGATCCTTGGGCGAGTCATCATGATCCTTAATCACTTGAAAAAATGGCTCCATCCAGCATGCGCATGATTGTATTGCTGACCAATCGAGGGTAGAACAACGTATGGCTGTTTCTCTGTTAGAAGAAAAGAAGAAGAAGAATGTAAGCATTTTTTTGACAAAATATATATGTTATATCATATTTACCGATTAACGGTATGGCTAACTGCTGCTGCCGCTACCACAAAATATTGATAATTCAGTATGCCCACATCCAACGAGCATAAACCGAATAATTGTGCAGTTTGTACAAATTCACAACTGGAAAGTTGCAGAACTGGTGTATTAGTCTCCATGCTGCTGCTGCTGATGCTATTGTCGGCCATGGCAAATGAACGTGTACAATTGTTTTCACTCATTTGCATAAAGATGCCTAACCAGCCTATCGGAGTGACCGGAGTAACAAACCAATCGAGCGCTCTTAATATTATTGGCTCATAATTTAATATATCAGATGCTTGACAAACGCCATACGTAAGATATGCTATATTGTTCACGAGCGGTTGATGGGTCTCCTCCACTTTGGCAGCAATGAATATGCATGTACTAGCGAGTAGTTGTAAATGATACTTTTGCTCAAGTATTGGTTTGCTCAAGTAGCGATCAAAATAGTCAACTGCTAAAAAGTATGTCTCACGATGAAATTTTAACAATGCGCACAACTCATTCATCCAATTAAGCAGGACGGCACGCATAAGTGGCTCTACGTCAGGATCACGTGTACCAAACACACTCTCATCTTTGTCACACATCAATTGCCTTACATCTTGAGCACTGTACCTTGAGAATTCTGGCAATGGATATGGACGTGGTGTTGCTGCAGTGGATATAAAAGATATAGGCGATGCACTCTCTGTATCTGAATCCACCGACATAAATTTCCATGCATCTCGAGCGTTGCCCGATGAGATTGGTGTGAATGGACATGGACTTGGTCCTGCTGCATTGGCTATAATAGATATCTGCGATGCACTCTCTGTACCTGAATCCACCGGCATAAATTTCCATGCATCTCGAGCGTTGTCCGATGAGATTGATGTGAATGGACATGGACTTGGTCCTGCTGCATTGGCTATAATAGATATCTGCGATGCACTCTCTGTATCTGAATCCACCGACATCAAATCCCATGCATCTCGAGCGTTGTCCGATGAGATTGGTGTGAATGAACATGCGCGGGGTCCTGCTGCGTTGGCTGCTACTGCTGGTGGTGATGTGTACGACGAAGTATATTGCGGATCACTATCACTCTGCCATGTTCCATCTTTATGTATAGCTGATGATTGAAAACCACATTGACGTAGTTTTAGTGGAGTGGCTGCTACTGCTGGTGGTGATGTGTACGACGAAGTATCTTGCGGATCACAATCACTCTGCCATGTTCTCTCTTGACGGTCAGGTAATGATTGAAATTCACCGCTATCCTATTGAAAGAAAAAAGAGGAGGAATATAAATAAAAATTAATTAGCAAATTAAATTAATATTTTAAATTAACACACTATTATAGTAATTTCAAAATTCGTTGTAAGAAAAAAAGATGACCATAGAAAAACTATTTTTGTTAACTCAAGGTCTTGCATATTTTTATGAATAAAATTTTTATATTGGCTGACGTGTATTTACGTGAAAAACTACTGGTACTTCTGGTAGCAAAAAATAAATATTTTTCAATACAAGTTCATAATTCACATAATTTTGTTCGTTACAAATTGTTCTCAAAAAATAATCATTCGCAAAATTCGAAAATATGCAATTTTTTTAACGGTTTGTTCTTTTTTATTTTAAAAATAAATTTATTACAAAAGAATTCAAATTCTACAATGTTTCTTCTCGTTATAAAAAAAAGAGTTGCTGCAAATTTTAAGAACTAAAATTATTACCCGAGAATGGATGAAAGTGTTACAATTGCTATTGTTCATCTTCTTGAGAATTTGTATTTATATTTCTAAATTAAGTTTAATGCACTAAAATCACACAGCGGATAGTTCACAGAGAAAGTACTACTCAGTAAGTAAAAAAGATTTCAACTGATACGAAGATCAACGAGCAACGTTATTTCGATGCTTACTAACAAAGGAATAGCTTAGCAGTTATAGTCCTACCATCTTTTCGGTCGGTTCTTACGCTCTTGCTCTCACTCTCAGTTTTTCATTTTACATTGAAAACAAAAACAACACGTAACGTGATTGTTACAGAGACCGTCAACATAGCAGCCGCCTTAATACAGAGAGCGATTATATATACATCATGAACAAAACGAACGAGAAATTTTTCACATGTCAGCTATATAAATTATATTGCTGACAAGGGAAAAATTTTGTACGGAAATTTGTTCATGATAAGCCTGATAGTTTCTTGTGAAAATCGTCGGTCTTCTACACAATAGGCATTATGTATTTTATTATACGTGATTTAGGTGCCAATTACTTATGTTGGAACAAATATATATATTGCAGAAAAAGTTCATTTTATCTATTTACAATTTCACATGGTTATAGATTGATACCTGCAAACAAACTAGTCTTAGATAGAACAGAATATTCTAAGGCTATGAAATGAATCGGTTTGTCGAACGATTTGATTAATAAATATCCTGATTAATCTATTATTTGAGTTATGAAAGTAAAATTTATTCGATTAATAGTAATTTTGATTAATCAAAAATAGTTCCCTCTTAGCTTTTTTTATTTTTAAATGATTGAATTATTAAAAATTTCAATCGAATAAAATTTTAGATAAAAACTCGTTTGTACATATATGCAATATAAGTGCATATAAATATAAAGCTATCGAGCTGAAACTTAGTACGTAAAGTTTGTTTTAACATAGAACTAATATATCTGAACATGTGCGGAATTGGATGAAAACTACGCCTACTTCTCATACAAAAGATGTTTTGCCATTAACTAAAAAAAGTGCAAAAAACCACGTTTTTCGCAAATATCTCGAAAATAATTTTTTGGAGCCAAGTTTCGTTTTCAGCAACTCAAGGTTAGAATAGAAAACTTACTTTTTCGAGGTACTCGAAAATAGGAAAAAATTGTCGAATAGTGTAATGCATAAATATTTATATATTATTATGTACGTTAAGAAAATTCGTATATGTAAAAATAAAAAAAATTTAATTCAATTTAAATGTGTGCTTAATGGAACAAAATGCAGCGAGTGTAAAAGAACATACATATGCACTACTTATTAAAACAACTCAAACCAAACATTATTTCGTTAAGACTTATTTTATATTACCCTAGCTGAATTTCTGTGTACTATTATTATTATTATTGTGGTATAAGTGCAGAAAAGCACACCCTAACGGAAAAAAATAATAAATTACCTTGTATATATCTTTCTTTTTTTGTGAATATAACAAAACAAAAAATTATTGTCGGCAACGTCCTAAAATCGATCAAAATTACTCAATTAATTCGCAATTTTTTTACAATATGGATGTTACCGAAAGGTCTTTTTAAAACCATTTCACTGATATATAACATTTCATACCTATTTTTTACATTTTGGAAGTTATCAAAAATATGTCTGAATTTTTTTTCAAAAATCCGTTTTTTTCCGTGTGCTGTTACAACAACCTATCGAAAATTTATTACCACATTAAAAGCTATACAATTGCCTTTCAATTGTGTATAACGTACTTTTTTTTAATTTGTTTATCCATTTTTAATATTTCATTTATTTTCATACTTTGTCTATTGCAATATGTTAATGCGGAAAAAGTAGTGAGACAATATGATACAAATGATCCTCGCGAAGCCAACGTCGTGCCTAAAATGGTTATTTTTTCGCGTTCTGCTAAAGATCGGCTACCAAAATGCTTTTATTCTGAAATACTGTTAAACGCGAAACTGAATTACCTTTAATATTAATATGAATTAGTTAGGTTAAGATAAACCTATTTTCCAAAAAAATCGGTTTTTAAAAAAAAAAATTCAAATTTATATTTTTGATAACTTTTAAAATGTGGATATTATATATTAGTGAAAACCCTTTCTTTTGAGACTCATATTATAATATATAAATTACGAATTTATTAAGTAATTTCTATCATAAATTTATAATTAGATCTTGAGCAGCGCCTTACATGAGGGTTAACGACAATTATTTTTGGTTTGTTATATTCACAAAAATAAGTACTATATTCTGTACTTGTTCCCCATCTTGTTTTCTTTTTCAAATACAAATGTAGAACACTGTAGTAACCAAAAAGGAATTCATTTTGAAACAGCGTATTTCTGTTTTACACACAATTCAATCAATATTTCATAAAATGGCATTCGGACAATGCGATAACAACAAAACATTTGACTATATGTACCTGAAATTCTCAATAAATTCAAGTTTTCATTCGTCAGGTAAGCTCGTACACGCATTTGTTATATCTCCGCCTTTTACACTGTTTCTCTTCTTAATGTGCTTGTACAATGGCAACAAGTTTAGCAATTTCCTCTGCAGGCACTCCTTCATTTTTATCATGACCCTGCTCGAGAACGACTTGCTTACTGCAAATTTCTGCTCCATGTCGTGTTCGTGTATATGGTTGCTTAGTTTTCACTGAATATGCACAAATATAACGTAACACAAAATAAAATATAAGTAAAAATGCATATTATATAATAAAGTTTACTTACTTCCCGAACTAAATTATTATTGTGCAGTAAAAATGATTAATATGTACGGTTATTAAACGGTTTGTTGCATTTCGCACGAATAAAATATCGAATTATTGCCAGTTTGAATGTTTAATTTTTGGAAGTGTTGCCAGAAATTCGTATCGAACGTATACTTTAATAAATTGTGCAATACTGCCGCAATGATTGAAACTCAACATTTACACTTCTACATTTTCAAAGTAAAAATAAATATTTATTGGTCAGCCATATATTGCTAAACTGCCGCATTTTGCACGGCATTTAGCAATAACGGCATTATTACTTACGACATTTTTGGATTTTTAATACTGTGAATATAATCGATTCCTCGCGCCACGCAACTTTCATATTCATTGTACCAAATTTTAACTGATATAATAGTGCGATTAATCAACATGTATATGTAGGTAACGGATCAGCTGTTCCGATCTATTTCATATAAAAGCCATAAGATCGCTTAGTCAAAAAGGATTAGTAGGTAACGCATCGTTGGAATCTGTAGAAATCATATGCAACGAATCATTTGAGAGTCATTCTCTTCTCTCTCTCTCTCTATCATATTTCTATTTTATATTAAGCCTAGCTACCTACCTATTATATAATATATGGAAAGAGCTATCCTTGTTGACTAATCGCACTCCGTTTTTTATATTACTTTACTTAATTTCTGTTACATTACGGTTAGCAAGGGTTCTGCCGTTCCGAGCCAGCTAAAATAAGTAGGTTCCTTCTAATACTGTCAAATATTTAACAAGCACAACAATACAACAGGAGAAGTTAGGCCAAAGAACTCTTCGGGACTTAGAAGTGCCACATAAAAAAAATTGTTGATATTATTGAGTATCGATATTGACGATATTTTTCGCTTCCGATAGGATATTATCGGTAATATATTTTTTGAGCGATAATGTCAGTAAGATATTGATGTAGTTTATGTATTTATATGGTTAATTTTTTACACCAGTTTAACAAACTTTAATATGTCTGAGTTAAACTATGCAATCGCTTAATATTTGTATTAATGAATATCCTTATATTACAACATATGTTTTCTAAAAACAAACGAAAATCTTTGGAAAATGTAAAATAAAAAATTATTCTATGTAAGATATGTATTCTTCTTTTCTTTTCACTGTTATTGAACAAAGATCATTAAATATTGCTGTGAAATTTCAAATGTATTTTGGTGCGATATACCGATATATCGATATTTTAAAAAGATATATTTTTGATTGATCTTATTGATTGATTGATTGATATTTTTGATTAATCCTAATGCATACTTTGCACTCTTTGTGACTGTTGATTTTATTACAGCGGTTGTTTTTATCCATATTTTAAACATTTCTTGCATGTAGGCTATGAACAATTTGAAACCTTCATAATTGTTACTATGTATTATTTTTGATACATATGGCATATCAGTGTTTCTGTGCTGCAGTAAACGTTACTTGCGTCGCTTTTTTTGACATAATATACGTTAAGTTTTTGATTGTTGTTGGAACAAGTGTTGAATACGGACTCCTGAGGGAAAAAAAAATAAAAAATTGCTTTGGATAGAGCTCATTTTTGTGAATATAAAAAATAAAAAATTTGTCGCTGCAAACTCCCATATAAGACGTGGCTCAAGGTCAAATTGAGGTCGAGATTATTCGATAAACACGCAATTTTTTTCTACAATATGGGTATCATAAGAAAGGTTTTTTAAATATCTTTGTACTGATATATATTATTTAATACCTATTTTTCACATTTTAAAAGTTATTATCAAAAATATAAATTTGAAATTTTTTTTCAAAAACCAAAATTTAAAAAATTTTGTTCAAGCTGATACTTCATCAAGTGTTTCCAATATGGACGACTTTCGATACAATTTCCTGCATGTCTTCAAATTCAGTATCGTAGCCAACATTATTTTAAGATAAACGCTTCTTTGATAGCCGGCCTTCGGGCGGGCACAAAAAACAAATAACCCTTATAGCCCTAATAAAAGTATTAGTTAATTATACTATTTCATCCTATTTTTCCTTAATTCTTTTGTCTATGTCTACCGCTATGATTATGTCTACGTCAGAAAATTACGTCGCACGCACTGTCTGGTGGATTTGGTGCCACCTTTATAGAAGGTTATTTGTTATTTTTTCTTACTTACTGAATTTTTTCTCGAACAACACGGACAGTGCTCGCACATTTTCGTATTTATAAATCTCGAGTATTTTGTATATAATTATATACTTAAATTTATCTCTGTCGAACATATTTAATTCGGTTTAATAATAATTTAATCCGTTTCGTATATATATCGAGTGTTTTTTCTTTGTACAAAGTGATATACATAAGAAACAATTGGTTTGCAATTTACGTGCTTTCCTCTTCCGTCTCAATACCGAATTTCTTCCGATAAGGAAATAAATTAAATAAATCATAATTTGATTTAAACATTTACTTTGAGTAATGCTATTGGCCACCAACAAAAGGATTAAAAATTTAGAAGGTGATAATAAGTGTGCTAATGCGAATATAAC
This sequence comes from Megamerina dolium, assembly GCA_963854835.1. Lineage (NCBI taxonomy): Eukaryota > Metazoa > Arthropoda > Insecta > Diptera > Megamerinidae > Megamerina > Megamerina dolium. The sequence continues at coordinate 1,193,708 of OY978529.1, read as the reverse complement.
AACAACCACAAGTAGCAGCAGCACCACCATCACAACAACCGTATCAATAACAACAACAACTAATGAAGCAGAACAAATGGAAGAAAATCAGCGACAACAACAGCAAGATTTGTCAGCAAGTATCAACAGTATTACCAGCATAACATCAACAACAAAAATTCCGATACAATTTCACATGGCCTGGTATATTTATTTTATATATTTTGTATATTTACAGATTTTATAATTTAAGAACGGTTAAAATTAAACAACTTTAAATTTGTATAAAGTAAGAAGCAGTCGGTAATTGAGGCAGAAGAAGAATCAGAATGGAAGCAACCAAGGTATGAGCTCACCGGCATCTCTCTCACATACACAGATTATAACTGTCTCACTATTCCTCTATGCACATATTTGCTATAGCGAACGTGTGATCATAAAAAAATACATTTAAAATATATAAAAATTCTTTAAAAATAAGTTTAATATACCATTGGAAAGGTAATCCTATGATCTCTAAAATATTATATAATTTTGTAAGGTTAATGGGGGACTTCTTCGAAAAAAAAGTCGGTTTTTACAAAATTTTTGTTAAAAATTTATATTTTTCTTCATACCATTTAAAAAGTTAAAAATTCATATAAAACATTATATACCTATAAAAAGGTATTAAAATTACCTGTGTTTTGATACACATATTGTAGAAAAAAATGCTTGTCTATCGAGTAATCTCGACCTTAATTTTGAACTTTAACCTTGAACCACGCATTGTATGGACATTTTTAGTTTCTATCTCATGCCTGATAGTTGCACCTTCTTCTTCTTCAGATATTACATCTTCAAATTATTATGAAATATAGAGTTCGGTACTAACATTTACCACAAAAACAAAATAGGACTTTTCCATTTTACACATTGCTGCTTATCGTCAGCGAAATGAATACATTCAACAAGAAAAAGACCTACACTCTGGAATTATTTTGTTCTTTTTTATTAACTTTCAATTATATGTATAAATATGTATAAATATATGTACATATGCACATAAACTAAATATTATTAAAATATTATTCGCAACGATGGACGGCACAGATTTTCTATCACAATTGCTCGTAAGTACTTTTATTTAATGTTTTACAACTAGATGCAGATGAACTTAGTAGAGACCATCAGGTACACACGTTGGACCAGTCACTGGCAATGTTTACTGATACATTTTGGATACAACTCTGTTCTATATATACGAAAAACGAAATGGAAAATGAATTAGAAAAATTTCATCATTATGATAGTAGAGTCGAACTAAATTTATTGTAGTTATAATATTATTTTTTAATAGTTATTTTATTTTTTTTTTTATAATATGTGTACTTACAATCATTTGTATCGGGATGAAAGGCGTTTGTATCATATCCGATTGTTGGAGAGCTACCGATCGATCCTTGGGCGAGTCATCATGATCCTTAATCACTTGAAAAAATGGCTCCATCCAGCATGCGCATGATTGTATTGCTGACCAATCGAGGGTAGAACAACGTATGGCTGTTTCTCTGTTAGAAGAAAAGAAGAAGAAGAATGTAAGCATTTTTTTGACAAAATATATATGTTATATCATATTTACCGATTAACGGTATGGCTAACTGCTGCTGCCGCTACCACAAAATATTGATAATTCAGTATGCCCACATCCAACGAGCATAAACCGAATAATTGTGCAGTTTGTACAAATTCACAACTGGAAAGTTGCAGAACTGGTGTATTAGTCTCCATGCTGCTGCTGCTGATGCTATTGTCGGCCATGGCAAATGAACGTGTACAATTGTTTTCACTCATTTGCATAAAGATGCCTAACCAGCCTATCGGAGTGACCGGAGTAACAAACCAATCGAGCGCTCTTAATATTATTGGCTCATAATTTAATATATCAGATGCTTGACAAACGCCATACGTAAGATATGCTATATTGTTCACGAGCGGTTGATGGGTCTCCTCCACTTTGGCAGCAATGAATATGCATGTACTAGCGATTAGTTGTAAATGATACTTTTGCTCAAGTATTGGTTTGCTCAAGTAGCGATCAAAATAGTCAACTGCTAAAAAGTATGTCTCACGATGAAATTTTAACAGTGCGCACAACTCATTCATCCAATTAAGCAGGACGGCACGCATAAATGGCTCTACGTCAGGATTACGTGTACCAAACACACTCTCATCTTTGTCACACATCAATTGCCTTACATCTTGAGCACTGTACCTTGAGAATTCTGGCAATGGATATGGACGTGGTGTTGCTGCAGTGGATATAAAAGATATAGGCGATGCACTCTCTGTATCTGAATCCACCGACATAAATTTCCATGCATCTCGAGCGTTGCCCGATGAGATTGGTGTGAATGAATATGTACATCGTCCTGCTGCATTGGCTATAAAAGATATCTGCGATGCACTCTCTGTACCTGAATCCACCGGCATAAATTTCCATGCATCTCGAGCGTTGTCCGATGAGATTGATGTGAATGGACATGGACTTGGTCCTGCTGCATTGGCTATAATAGATATCTGCGATGCACTCTCTGTATCTGAATCCACCGACATCAAATCCCATGCATCTCGAGCGTTGTCCGATGAGATTGGTGTGAATGAACATGCACGGGGTCCTGCTGCGTTGGCTGCTACTGCTGGTGGTGATGTGTACGACGAAGTATATTGCGGATCACTATCACTCTGCCATGTTCCATCTTTATGTATAGCTGATGATTGAAAACCACATTGACGTAGTTTTGGTGGAGTGGCTGCTACTGCTGGTGGTGATGTGTACGACGAAGTATCTTGCGGATCACAATCACTCTGCCATGTTCTCTCTTGACGGTCAGGTAATGATTGAAATTCACCGCTATCCTATTGAAAGAAAAAAGAGGAGGAATATAAATAAAAATTAATTAGCAAATTAAATTAATATTTTAAATTAACACACTATTATAGTAATTTGCAAATTCGTTGTAAGAAAAAAAGATGACCATAGAAAAACTATTTTTGTTAACTCAAGGTCTTGCATATTTTTATGAATAAAATTTTTATATTGGCTGACGTGAATTTACGTGAAAAACTACTGGTACTTCTGGTAGCAAAAAATAAATATTTTTCAATACAAGTTCATAATTCACATAATTTTGTTCGTTACAAATTGTTCTCAAAAAATAATCATTCGCAAAATTCGAAAATATGCAATTTTTTTAACGGTTTGTTCTTTTTTATTTTAAAAATAAATTTATTACAAAAGAATTCAAATTCTACAATGTTTCTTCTCGTTATAAAAAAAAAGAGTTGCTGCAAATTTTAAGAACTAAAATTATTACCCGAGAATGGATGAAAGTGTTACAATTGCTATTGTTCATCTTCTTGAGAATTTGTATTTATATTTCTAAATTAAGTTTAATGCACTAAAATCACACAGAGGATAGTTCACAGAGAAAGTACTACTCAGTAAGTAAAAAAGATTTCAACTGATACGAAGATCAACGAGCAACGTTATTTCGATGCTTACTAACAAAGGAATAGCTTAGCAGTTATAGTCCTACCATCTTTTCGGTCGGTTCTTACGCTCTTGCTCTCACTCTCAATTTTTCATTTTACATTGAAAACAAAAACAACACGTAACGTTATTGTTACAGAGACCGTCAACATAGCAGCCGCCTTAATACAGAGAGCGATTATATATACATCATGAACAAAACGAACGAGAAATTTTTCACATGTCAGCTACATAAATTATATTGCTGACAAGGGAAAAATTTTGTACGGAAATTTGTTCATGATAAGCCTGATAGTTTCTTGTGAAAATCGTCGGTCTTCTACACAATAGGCATTATGTATTTTATTATACGTGATTTAGGTGCCAATTACTTATGTTGGAACAAATATATATATTGCAGAAAAAGTTCATTTTATCTATTTACAATTTCACATGGTTATAGATTGATACCTGCAAACAAACTAGTCTTAGATAGAACAGAATATTCTAAGGCTATGAAATGAATCGGTTTGTCGAACGATTTGATTAATAAATATCCTGATTAATCTATTATTTGAGTTATGAAAGTAAAATTTATTCGATTAATAGTAATTTTGATTAATCAAAAATAGTTCCCTCTTAGCTTTTTTTATTTTTAAATGATTGAATTATTAAAAATTTCAATCGAATATTTTGAATATTTTATTCGTCTAATTTTATTCTGATAAATCAAAATCATGATTATTAATTTGTGAATACTTTGCTATTTGATTATTCACAATTGTTATTAATCGAAGAATTAATTTAAAATAATTTTGGATTCGAGATAAATTTAAGTTGTTGCAAAATTGGTAAACGTCAATGTAAAACTAAAGGGTTACCCCCAGTTCGTTTTGGTACCCCCGATCAAGGTATCTCCATAAATAGATCGCATTAAGTGATAATAGGCAAATTAAATTTTAGATAAAAACTCGTTTGTACATATATGCAATATAAGTGCATATAAATATAAAGCTATCGAACTGAAACTTAGTACGTAAAGTTTGTTTTAACATAGAACTAATATATCTGAGCATGTGCGGAATTGGATTAAAACTACGCCTACTTCTCATACAAAAGATGTTTTGCCATTAACTAAAAAAAGTGCAAAAAACCACGTTTTTCGCAAATATCTCGAAAATAATTTTTTGGAGCCAAGTTTCGTTTTCAGCAACTCAAGGTTAGAATAGAAAACTTACTTTTTCGAGGTACTCGAAAATAGGAAAAAATTGTCGAATAGTGTAATGCATAAATATTTATATATTATTATGTACGTTAAGAAAATTCGTATATGTAAAAATAAAAAAAAATTAATTCAATTTAAATGTTTGCTTAATGGAACAAAATGCAGCGAGTGTAAAAGAACATACATATGCACTACTTATTAAAACAACTCAAACCAAACATTATTTCGTTAAGACTTATTTTATATTACCCTAGCTGAATTTCTGTGTACTATTCTCTGCAGTAATTATTGTGGTATAAGTGCAGAAAAGCACACCCTAACGGAAACAAATAATAAATTACCTTGTATATATCTTTCTTTTTTTGTGAATATAACAAAACAAAAAATTATTGTCGGCAACGTCCTAAAATCGATCAAAATTACTCAATTCGCAATTTTTTTACAATATGGATGTTACCGAAAGGTCTTTTTAAAACCATTTCACTGATATATAACATTTCATACCTATTTTTTACATTTTGGAAGTTATCAAAAATATGTCTGAATTTTTTTTCAAAAATCCGTTTTTTTCCGTGTGCTGTTACAACAACCTATCGAAAATTTATTACCACATTAAAAGCTATACAATTGCCTTTCAATTGTGTATAACGTACTTTTTTTTAATTTGTTTATCCATTTTTAATATTTTTATTTATTTTCATACTTTGTCTATTGCAATATGTTAATGCGGAAAAAGTAGAGAGACAATATGATACAAATGATCCTCGCGAAGCCAGCGTCGTGCCTAAAATGGTTATTTTTTCGCGTTCTGCTAAAGATCGGCTACCAAAATGCTTTTATTCTGAAATATTGTTAAACGCGAAACTGAATTACCTTTAATATTAATATTAATTAGTTAGGTTAAGATAAACCTATTTTCCAAAAAAATCGGTTTTTGAAAAAAAAAAATTCAAATTTATATTTTTGATAACTTTTAAAATGTGGATATTATATATTAGTGAAAACCCTTTCTTTTGAGACTCATATTATAATATATAAATTACGAATTTATTAAGTAATTTCTATCATAAATTTATAATTAGATCTTGAGCAGCGCCTTACATGAGGGTTAACGACAATTATTTTTGGTTTGTTATATTCACAAAAATAAGTCCTATATTCTGTACTTGTTCCCCATCTTGTTTTCTTTTTCAAATACAAATGTAGAACACTGTAGTAACCAAAAAGGAATTCGTTTTGAAACAGCGTATTTCTGTTTTACACACAATTCAATCAATATTTCATAAAATGGCATTCGGACAATGCGATAACAACAAAACATTTGACTATATGTACCTTAAATTCTCAATAAATTCAAATTTTCATTCGTCAGGTAAGCTCGTATACGCATTTGTTATATCTCCGCCTTTTACACTGTTCCTCTTCTTAATGTGCTTGTACAATGGCAACAAGTTTAGCAATTTCCTCTGCAGGCACTCCTTCATTTTTATCATGACCCTGCTCGAGAAGAACGACTTGCTTACTGCAAATTTCTGCTCCATGTCGTGTTCGTGTATATGGTTGCTTAGTTTTCACTGAATATGCACAAATATAACGTAACACAAAATAAAATATAAGTAAAAATGCATATTATATAATAAAGTTTACTTACTTCCCGAACTAAATTATTATTGTGCAGTAAAAATGATTAATATGTACGGTTATTTCGCGCAAATATAATATTGAATTATTGCCAGTTTGAACATTTGGCTTTTGGAAGTGTTACCAGAAATTCGTATTCGTATCGTATACTTTAATAAATTGTGCAATACTGCCACAGTGATTGAAATTTGAAATTTACATTTCCTTAAAGTGGACCTCCATAACATCCGCAAGCGTGCGAATGCATTCTCCCTTTCTATTCGTTTACGTGTGAACAGATATGGTAACTCCATAGTATACGTCCTATGCATATGGAAGCTATATTTATATATCCTTAAAAATAAAAGCGTGTTAATAAGAATGGACGAAGATTTTATGTTTATATTGATGGTGATCGGCAGTGTAATTATAGTCTACTTAGAGAGCATTAAACTAATAACAAGAAGAATGTGGGTGCAAGAAATATATTTCGGCAATGAAATTAATGTTTTCTTTGCCATAACGTCCAAGAACTTAAAACAGCGTGATCTTGAACAATTTCGCATCGCAACTCGCATGAAATCTACACCATTTGATGCTTTATTCAGCCCCAGAAAGTTGTAAAAGCATTCCAAACGGCCAGCAATTCTGACGGAGGGCAGACTGTTCCTTACATTGATGTTTTTTATTTTCGCGAAAATCCTTAAATAAAGAGTGCAATGCCTTATAACATCAAATAAATATTGTCTTTTTATTTCATTATCACATTTCATTTCATTTCTATCATCATTTCATAATTTCGATTTACTATCATTTTGATTTACAGCGTTATCGTATTAGTATTTGTTCACACAAATGGCAGTTGTCATTTTACGCATGTAAGTAGAAAAAGTTCAACTTTTATGCGTTCAAATACTTTTACGCGCGTGCTTATGCCGTGGTTATATTACCAATCAATTGAACGCTAATCAAAAAAATGATTGTTAGTTTTAATACAAAGTGAAAAATGAACTCCAAAACTGAACATGTATATGTCCGTCAGTTCTGATTGCTGTTCTCGACACCAATCAGAACAATTTTACCAGTCCTGTCATATGCAATTTTATATAAAGGAAGAGAAAATATGAGAAAAAATATTTCTATATAATGCAACATTTCTTTACGGGTACTGCGTACATACAATTTTATTAAGTTGACTGCGAAGGATTATTAAATTTTAAAAATTAATTATATATATTCCCTTCAATCACAATGAGCCTTTAATTGGCCTACCTACATACATTCCTTTTAAAGAAAGCTATTCGCATCTGTTTTATATTCTGAGTATGTACTGATTGAGAAAATTTTCTCGTTAAGCAAAAAAATTCTGTAATTTTAAATTTATTATATTATTTAAAAATGATGTTTTCGTGGAGCAGACCTGAAAAACTGAAAAATTTATTACTCCGTTGCAAATTAATAAACGCTTGTGGGATACAAGAAATCCAAGTTATTCTAATCGGGTAAAATGGGAATCAGAAGAAACGAGAACAGGCCCTAGATGCTATGCAACAGCAATTGTCTAAAATTGTTAGCGATATAGCAAAACATAATATCTGAACAAAATTTCAGTCCTTTGAAGCCAATATAGGAAAGAGTTGACAACTATTCACATCAGCACTGCTAGTTGTTGATCTGGCGGTATTGCTTTTCCAACTGGCGTTCCACTTTTTTTTTTATATCCTTTTCAATGAGCCGCAGGATGTTCTGTAATTTCGCATCGGTCATCCTTATGTAATTTAGAAGGCCCAGAAATAGTTATGTTGTAATTCTTTTGTCAGGAATGTGAAAGAGCCATTTGTACTTCGTTGTTTACGCCATTTTTTATCCCACTTGATCGTCTTCTTTTTTGCCGATTTTTCGATGATACTTTTTATATTAACTCAATTACTTTTCCCAGTACACTTCTATGATTATCGTTTTAAAAACACACATGTTCAGCATATATAGTTGCTGTTTTTATTTAATCATTCAGCGCGGTATCCATTATGAAATCAATTGAAATTTAATGCAGCATTATTAATTTGATAAATTATTACACCTCTGTCTCAGTAATCATGTGTAACCACCCAACAATCTAAATTGGTGAAACGGAAAATGAACGCCCTGTTTGGCGTTCAATTGATTGGTAATATAACCACATCATTATGGAGTTCATCCGTTCATTTTTCTACTCTGCTGTCAAATGCACACATACATCTACGCGTGCATTAGAAGTACACTTTTACACACCTTTGGCCATCAATATGCTCCGATGTCAACGTAGGTAAATGTATAATTATCGACTTGATTTCATTTGAAATACGTATCCATTCTGTTTCCTACGCGGTCGTCATATAAAGGTCTGCTAACCTTACACGTGTATGACTTTACACGTGTACAGCGTAATCCTCCTAAAAGTCGTCCGACCGATCCTTTGGACTTGTGTGTGGAATTGGCGAGTGCAATCGTGAGCCAAATATCTGGAACAAAAAAAAACCAGAAATATGGAAAATATGAAAAACAAGTAAAGACGAAGTTCACTTACACTTACAGGGTTATTTATAGCCTACAGAAGCTCGTTATAGGCATAAGAAATTTGTGGAGCACATTAAATAGTAAAAAAGGCATTCTTAACAATCTTCATCAACCCATGCTTTTGTCGATTCAAATACAATCTCAAAACCCAAAATCGTCGTTTTTGTTTTAATCTGCTTTTTAATTTAAGTTACTTTTAATTAAAATTCGCAACACCTTTTCAGCACTTCGAGTCAACATTTTTTACGTTTCGTGTATTAATTATCAATCAATCTATTAGTTAATTACTTTGACAGCGTTGAAACCTACCGTTTCAAAGACAAGCAAAGCAAAGTACAAGAAAGCAAGCTTGGGCTTGTCCTTTATGCCGTGGTTATATTACCAACCAATTAAACGTTCAACAACAAAATTGTTGTTGGTTTCAACACAAAATGAAAAAAGAGCTCCAAAAATGAACATATGCATGTCAATCAGTTCTGATTGCTGTTCTCGACACCTATCAGACCAATTTCACCAGTGTTGCCAGTGCAATTTTATATAAAGAAAAATCTCCTTACAGTCGGCTGGGATCGACCAAATTATACCCTGCATATGTAGATTTATATATAAAAAGTTTACTCGAATATTCATCTTTTTCTTTTATTTCCACTTTTTGAAAAACAATTTTTGCATATACTACTAATTTACACCCGAAATATGGTTGACTTTGACGAAGTACCTTGTATGTTATGAGAGTTCTAAAATGGATAATTTAAAGGAGGTTTTGAAGATAATTCCGAGACTTAGTATGGGAGCTATATAAAAAGTTGGCGTAGCTTACCTCTTTCTTGTAAATCCAATTAATTTTCCAATATTAATCCACACCTTAAATTCGTTTGTCCTACGTTGAATAGTTCGTAAGTTATAGCGGTTTAAATTGTTTAAAATTTTCGCAATTTTGTATGGTAGCCCCATTAAGAAGTGGGCGTGGCATGTTGATTTTTTGCCAGATTATGTACAACTACCATATTAACCCTAGCATTAATTATGATTGTTCTAGACAGAAGATTGCAGAAGCTGCAGCTATCCCAATTGAAAAGAAATTCAATCGTCCTGTATGGGAGCCACTATAAACAATGGACGTGGCTGGCCCATTTCCTGTGAGCCTAGTTGCTCGTACAATACTAATCCACACCTTAAAACTCGTTCTTCTACGCTGAATAGTTTGCAAGTTATAACCGGTAACATTTTTTTTTAATTTCCGCAACTTTGTATGACAGACTCAAAAAGGAGTGGGCGTGGCACACTGATTTTCTGTCATATTATTTCTCACTGCCATGTCAATCTAAGTGCCAATTATGGTTATTCTAGACAGAAGATTGTAGAAGTTACAGCAGTTTCAATTTAAAAGAAGTACAGACACTTTGTATGGGAGCTACGCTAGAAAGTAGGCGTGGCTCACCCACTTTTTGCGAGGTTATATAGTATAACTCTATGTGCAAAATATTGTTGTCCCAAGTGGTATATTATATGAGTTATAGCTAGTTAAAGCTTTTGAAAATTCCGAGGTTAGTCGCTTTGAATGCTTGGTGTGGGCGTGGCTATTGACCGATCATGCCCAATATCAATCCCCTCCGTACCCTTGGATCATAGGTTACTTGTGCCAAATTTCGTCGAAATAGCTCAATATTTACTCAAGTTATCATGCGAAGCAGCCAGGTGACAGACAGACGGACGGACGGACATCGTTAAATCAAGTGGACACAAACATCTGACCGAAATGAATATACCATGCATATTGCATTATGCAGGGTATAAAAAGTATATGTGAGAAAAAATATTTCTAAATAATGCAACATTTCTTGCGTATTATTGCGTGCATACATGATTCTTATGTTGACAACTGCGAAGGATTATTAAATTTTAAACATTAATTTTTTACATTCCTTTTAAACAAAGCTATTCGCGTTTATTTTATATTCTGAGCATGTACTGATTGAGAGAATTTTCTCATTAAGCAAAGAAATTCTATAACTTTAAATTTATTATTTTATTTAGAAATGGTGCTTTCGTAGAGCACTTGTGGGATACAAGAAATGCAAGTTATTCTAATTAGAAAAAATGGGAACGACCTTAGATGCTATGCAACAGCAATTGTCTAAAATTGTTAGCGATATAGCAAAACATGATATCCGGGCAAAATTTCAGTCCTTTGAAGCCAATATAGGAAAGAGTCGACAACTATTGACACCAGCACTTTTTCTATTAACTGAATTATTTTTCCCAGTACACTTCTAAGATTATCGTTCCAAAAACACACATTCTCAGCATATATGGTTGCTGTTTTTATCAAATCAATTGAAATTTAATGCAGCACAATTATTTTGATAAAATATTACACCTCTGTCTCAGCAATCATGTGTAACCACCAAATGCCGTGGTTATATTACCAATCAGTTGAACGCTAATCAAAAAAATTGTTGTTGGTTTCAATACAAAATGAAAAATGAACTCCAAAAATGAACATATGTATGTCAATCAGTTCTGATTGTTTTTCTCGGCACCAATAAGACCAATTTTACCAGTGTTGCCATCGCCAATTTTATATAAAGCAAAAGAAAATTTGAGAAAAAATATGAAAAATAATACAATATTTCTTTACGGGTATTGCGTTCATACATGTTTATTATGTTGACAACTGCGAAAGATTATTAAATTTTAAACATTAATTATATACCTTACCTTTAGAGAAAGCTTTAGCGTTTATTTTATATTCCCAGATTGGCGTTCAATTGATTGATAATATAACCACACAATAACCACCTAATAGCCTAAACAGACGGCAGCCTAATTCCGGATTGTCGGCGCACTTAATCTGAATAAAATAATAACCTGACAGACGGCAGTATTGCGGATTAACTAAACGGCTGATTGCTGTTTTATTAGGTCTGTCCACTTACATTACTATCACTATCAATTTCTGTCATCTATCACTCTCGATATGAGAAAATCTACAAGAAGTACGTGAACTGAAAACTATCAGAAACTTGTAAATTGACATTCACAGTTCGTAATTGACAGCTGGATTTATTTGTTCGCCAACACTTTTCATGTTGAAAACTGTTAACAATTGTTGAACGTTTTTTGTTAGCGAACACACCTAATATTTTGTAAAATGGATCGAGAAAAATTCACAATAGACAATTTTCAGCAGTGTTGCCATCGAAAATTGCACTAATCTTCTTTTATTTTGAGAATTAAATCATAGAGTTTATGCGGATTAGCTGCAGTTAATGCCCGAGTTAATTCGAATTAACTCGGTAATCCGGAATTAGGCTGCCGTCTGTTTAGGCTATAACAATCTAAATTGGTGAAATGGAAAATGAACGCCATAATTGGCGTTCAATTGATTTATAACATAACCAAGGTAATACTGATTAACGTAAGAAAAGGCACGCAGTGTGGCGTTACCAAGTAAAACGCAACTGTCATTTAATTTATATCGAAACAAAGACGCGGCGCCATAAAGTACAACATATCTTTCATGTTTGTGTTTCGATTATAATTACATTTATTTGAAAAATTAATAACAGTTCTTTTAATATATGAAACACTAAGTCAATAGCTCTATTTTTTACATATATTTTTAAATTCTACTTCATAGCGACGCTACCATGCGCCCGTTTGTTTTGGTTTATCTGTTAAACCTATAGTGCCTGTCCACGTTGGCCTGCCCAGACGCAACTGTGCGAGCGAGATAGGTAGAAAAGTAGTCAGTAAGAAAGTGATGGAAGTTTTGCGCCGAAAATCCAATCCAAAATTAAAAATCGGCGCAACGATCTATGTTCTATGTCCAATGTGTTCCGATTATGACAACTATGCTCACAAATTTTTAGACGTTGAAGCGATAACATCAATAATGCTGCAACTAGCCACCGACGTAGCGTACGTACGTACCGCCCGTACGTAAGAACATACAAAATTGCATTGATTTTCTCCGCTCCGAGCAACGTCTACGTCACCGTCATACGGTGGTGAGTTTTCGTTAACACGACATTCCCATAAGATAGGTCGTGTCAGCTGACACGTTCTACGTTTTTACGTCGGTGGCTAGTTGCAGCATAAGAAGCGTTCTATATTAGGGTTGTGCAATTAATTGTTTGTTCAAAAAGTCTGATTAATCAAATTATTCGACAAATCAATTCGCTTGATCAAAATTGAAATTATTCGATTAATCAGAATTTTGGTTGATCACAATCATTTTCATTTTTATTTTTTCTTTATGTATGAAATATTTGAAATATTATCATTAGTTTGAAAATTTTTTTAGAATAATTTCTATTTTGAATAATCAAAATCATGATAATTCGATTAATTTCATATTTGATTAATCGAATACTTTGATAAATCAATATTTCTGAACAAACGATTAATTGCACAGCCCTACTTTATTCCAAAATACCAATTCCACTGTAGCATTTTAGTTGAAATAAAACCGGCGCAATTGCACTAATGTGATCACAGTGTTCATGGATATACCGTTCATGGGAAATCTAATGTAAACAGGCACATATGACACTTGTTTTTTTTATAATATTTTTAATGGATTTGAAAGTAACGACTACAATGAATATTGTATTTTCTATGCGCGTGAGCATATACTCTATAGACATAAGCAATCTGCTTGTGAAAAAAAATACATTAAATATGTAGTTAAAAAAAAACAGAGGGGACGCCGATGAAATTTATTTTTCGCATAAAAAAATTGCACCACTTTAATGTATTGTATATGCATGTTATGTAATGCTGGACATGGATGCGTATATCATATCACAAAATTTACTTTCGTACGAATGCCGTTCCGTTTTAAGCATTCTTTATCGTTTCTTCTAAACTCTGTCTCATTGAAGTAGAAGTCGTTAGTTTCATTACTGCCACGAATTGTTTCAGCTTTATCATGATGATTTAAATCCTGTTTCAAATTTTCACCCAAATCTTCTTAAATTGTAAATTGGGTTTGTATTTAATACATGGAAAAATATTAAAACGAAATCTTAAGATACAAAACAGTTGATTTCGAAAATTCAAAATATTTTTTCCCACATTACGAGTATTTCGTTCACGAGAAAAATAAAATTACTCTAAAATAATACTCATAATCAGGCTGAATGTATTTATTTTATAATTTTTTTTTTATTAATTTTTATATTTTATTACTATAAATTTATTTATGAATATATGTAATAGGTATGTACTATTAGTTTTTACATAAATTTTTATTGACATTTCAATGCAAAAAAGCGTAATTGTTCAGTATTTGTTTATACCTCTGAGTGTATAGATATTTTTTAAACTTATATTTAACAATTTATATATGTGTATGTAGGCAGTATATAATTTTAAAATAAAAGAAATAAAAAATTAACTAAAAAATCATTAGATATGAGAAAAAATATGTTTCAAGCTTAAATTTAATTAAAGGGGCATTAAATGTACGACATATTTAAATTATTTAAATATTTATATGTAGTAATATATACTAACATTTTAATTAGAAAACCATATATATATTTTTAATTTTTTTTGCTTTTATTATTATTGTAATAATATAATTGAGAATAGAGAATAGATAATAATAATCAATATATTTTATTATCATTATTTTCTTATTAGGCATTACCTTTAATGAAATTATTATAAAAACTATATAAAACTATACATGTAGTTCGAATATTATGGTTATAGATATAAATGTTATATTCTATATACACTTTTTTATACTACATACACAGTAGGGACTATAAATTTCTAATGAAATAACAAAAATACAAAGTAAAAAATTTTTTTCCTGATTTAATTAAGCGTTTAATAAATTTCTTCTTTTCTTTTTGAGCGTTTAACTGTACGGAAACATTTAAGACATGCAAAGAATTACGTGTTTTTTTCAGTTTTATTTGAACTTTCTATTTTCATTCATTTGTTTTTTTTTTTTTTCATTTTAACCTTAAAACAGGTTTATTATTATTTCAAACATTTCTGTCTGTCATTACAATTGGCAATTGAATTTTTATGGTAACAAAAATATTAATTCACATTATTTAATCAATTAAAAAAAAATTAAAATTGTCTGATTTGTTGTTGCTTTATTTATAAAAAGAAAACAAATTTTAATATATTTTTTTTTTCTTGGAGAACCTTTCTTCAATGATATTTAATGATCTGTTTTTCCTTCTTACGAAAATAAATAAATATTTTGTTTATAAACATTTTTAATTGAACAATTTTATTCATTCTTTAATATCTTCTGTTATTTTTTCGCTTGCTAGAAACACAAAACCTACAATTACATGCATGCATATTTCTATATACAAAACCTTATCAACATTTGACTACTTCTTATTTGCTCCATATTTCCATTGGTATAAATTAGGTCAATGCATTTAATTGTTTAATCAATAGGTCAGATTAATGTATACATAGTAGAATTTAAGCCCTTTAATTAGGATTTTAATTAAGCAGAATGAAATTATTGCAACAAAATACTAATCATTTTGCCCAAACAAATGAATGAAACATTGAAATGTTTTATTTCAAAAGAGGTCAAATATTTCGAAATCAAAGTAACAAAAAAAAGTGATTAAACGATTAATTGATCTCTGATTAAAAGATTAATTGCATAGCCTTTGTATAAATGTACTTATATTTTAAGAATTTTTATTTTATTTGAAAAGTTTTCATTTGAAATTTTATTTAAAAGATATATAACTATGCACTATATATGTACATATTTGCTTAGCAAATTATGGCAAACGTTTTTATATATTTTTTTTTTTTAATAAAGCAAAAAAGAGATGTACATAATTTTATTTGGTGAAGAGAATTTCAATAGTACAAAGTCTAATGCGGAAAAAATTCGAACAATTCCATTTGGATAACATAATTAAATGAAAATCAACTTAACTGAAATGAAAACATAATAAAATATCAATGTGCGTTGTATAGTTAGTAGTTGTTAATATGTAGATGGGGGAAAAAAAAAGAATAATAATATTGAAATCAACTAAAATTAAATTAAAAATAAAGAAATCAATTTAAAATGATGTACAAGTATGGAGTATGTATGTAGTGGTATGTATATCTATGATACGATTGTATATTAATGTATTAGTAATGAGTTGACGGGAATGGGGTGTAGTGTACCTCAACTTAATTTGACAAATATTAGTGTATTAGTAGCTATGACAAACTAATATATGTATGTATGTATGTGGAGCTTGTGCTTATAATTAGTATATTAGTTAGTTTTTTTTTTTCGTAATAATGATGAAAGTTAAGATAATCACAATAATCAATGGATAAAAGAATTCAATCAAAATCAATAAATAAAATAAAGATATTCAATATTTCATATTCTTAATTTTCAAATTAAAATATCTATTATCTGTCTCCTCTTCATCTCTTGTATGTTGTGGACCGCCAGTTTCGGTATCAAAGGTTTTCAATTGTCTCATAATATAAAGTTTGTGTTTCTTGCATCGAAAAGTTATTCATGAAAAGGAGAAAAATGAAAATAAATAAAAATGGCCAATACAGTTTTTGAAATTGGTTTTTGTTTCGCTTTCTTACAAGATTCTCTCTACATTTCTCTTCATATAAATAAAATTATTTTTAATAATAGTTTTTTTGTGGCTACAAAATAAGAATTGCTTAAACATTTTTATCATATGCATATTTTTCTATGGAATAATTTCAATTTTTCAATTTTAAATTTCTACATTGTAATATTTTTCTTTGCACACTCGCGCTTTTTGACTATTTATAGTTATATTTATATATACATTAGATTAAATATTGCTTAAATTTAAATTAAATCTAAAAAATTAATCATTAATTGTTAAAAAAAAAAAGCAGATGATATACCTACTATAAAATGCTTTACACATTTGTTGTATTATACATATATATCATATATACATATAAACAATAATGGCATAATCACGCCTCATAGCAGCATATCTATGAAACTTTCTCAATAGTATTGGTATGCTTACTGGCGCTGCTATCATCATGATTATTATTACTGTTATTACTGACCGCCGTTGGGATTGCAATTTTTTCACAATTTTCCACAACAATTTTGTTGGTGGCAGAAATAGATTTTTTACTTGTAGTACTAGTGGTGTTGGCCTCAGTGGAAATAGTTTGTGCATCTTCTACCACTGTATTATCATCATGTTCATCATCATCATCATCATGATCATCATCATCATCATCATCATCACAATCATTTATTGGTTTACGACTCGAGGCAGGCGGTGTTAATAGGCCATCAGGGCACATTAGACCAATGGCTGGCGATGCTTGCTGCTTCATTTTCGATACAATAGCAAGATGTTGTGCTTGCATCATACAAACGTTGTCCTATATACACACACACACACAGAGATAATACAATAATAAGTAAAAATTTCATCATTATGACTTGTACGATAATACTTACAAACATTGCCATCGAGATGGTATGCGTTTGTATGATATGCGATTCATCGACAACAATATTTGGGCAAACATAGCTTAAACCGCATTTATTTTCGAGCGTCTCATCCTGTTCTGTCATATGCAGATGCTCAGCTTCAACGCTAATCACTTGAAAGAATGGCTCCATCCATCGTGCGCATGGCTGTATTGTTTGCCAATCGAGGTTAGAAACGCGTAGGGCAGTTTCACTGTGCAAATAGATGAAAAATATTGATTGTAAGCATATACAATTACAACACTATGCAACTAGTTATATATTACTTACCGATTAAATGTATGACTAACTGCTGCTGCCGCTATCACAGAATATGGATAGTTGCTCATGCCCACATCCAGTGAGCATAAATCTAATAATTGTGCGGTTTGTACAAACTCAAAGCCGGAAAATTGTGGATATATGAAAGCTTCGTCAGTTGCAATACTGCTGCTGCTGCTGCTGCTACCGGCATTATTCATCTTACCAATCGAGACAGGTGTACGATTGCTTACATTCAATTGCATATAGACACCCAACCAACCCATCGGTGTGACGGGACTGATTTTCCAATCGAGCGCTTGCAATAGTAATACCTCATGTTGCAATATATCCGACTCTTGACAAGCGCCATCGGTAACATATGCAAATTCACCCACTTTCGGTGGATAGATCTCCTCCACTTTGGCAGCAATGAACAGGCATGTAATACCAATTAATTGTAAATGTGTCTTTTGTACACGTTTCTGTTTGCTCAGGTAACGATCCAAATAGTCAACGGCCAAAAAGTATGTTTCACGATGTAGTTTATACACTTCACACACCTCAATCAGCCAATCCAATAGGATGGCGCGCATACGTGGCTGTAAGCCAGGATGATGTTCCAACATGCCAGCATCTCGTAGATCTGCCGCATTCTCATCTTTGGCACACATCAATTGCCATACATCCTGAGCATTGGCCCATGCGAATGCTGGCAGCGGGCATTGACGTGGTGGTTCCGGATCAGCAGCTGGTGTCATGCAATCATAATGAGCGCCCACATAATCATCAACGAATGGCTTGACGACAATCTTTCCGCGAGCATCTATGCTCCTATGCTGAGATTGTGCTATTTCAACATGGACGGCCGTTGCCCTCGGTGTTGCACAACTCGATTCCTTTCCTGGCATTGCATCAGCTCTACAGCAACATTTCTTACATATTGTTGTTGTTGTTGTTGTTGTGGCCGCTGTCGATGCTCCCACTTCTACGCTCTTTGATTTGCTGCACGAACAAATTCGTGAAATCTGATCATCTCGATTAAGTACATATGACCCATAAGAATCTCCAACAACATGAGCTGCGGTAAAAATATCACAATTTGAAAATTTTTCCAAATGCGGTGAACGATTGGGGCTTTCAGGTATTTCATCGCAGCTTAAATCTGTTGCTACAGTGGCGATTACTGATGGTGTTGTCGTTGTTGTAAAGCACTCTTCCGACGGACTATGTGTATCAATATCATGAACTAGATCATCAACTGGTGACGGGTATACAGAGGAGACAATGGAATCCGAGTCACTTTGATATAACGAAGATATTCTTTGTTGGCGCTTGGCTGATGGTTCAAATTCAACCAATTCATTTTCCTATGAAAAGTGAAAGAAGAGAAAGAAAAAATACAAAAAGAAATTAATTATTTTTCATTAATTTAAACCGTTACAAAATTATAGTCATTGAGGTGAAAACGTCAAAAATCTTGCATAAATCTTCAATAAATAAATATTGACGTAAATTTAAGTCAAAAATAAAATGTTGATACCAAAAATCTTTTAAAAAATATCCACAATTTTTGATATTATTTATCGTTTATTTTAATACAAATTTACTTAGAAATTTTGCATATCTTTGCCAATAAAAAAATAAATTTAAATCAAAAATAGAAATTTTTATACCAAAAATCTTTTCAAAAATTTTGTTATTTTCTCAATCATTATTTTTAATACAAATTTATTCAATGAAACCTACTTTTTTAATAAAATTTTATATTGGTTGATCTGACAGTCATTTTTTAATTTACGCCAAAAATAAAAATAAATATTTTTTTTTTCATGTTCACAATTTCATTTTAGAATACAAATTTACTCAGAGATTTTACCAATAAAATTTTATACCATTTAACGTAAATTTAGGTAAAAAAAACAACTTTTTTTATAGTCCACTATTAGTAATTTTTTTTAAAATACAAATTTACTCAGATTTTCATATTTTTTCTAATAAATTATTATGTTGGTTGGCGTCATTTTTAAATTTACGTCAAAAATTTAAGTTTTGGTATAAAAAATGTTTTAAAAAATTTCCATAATTTTATTGGATGAAATTATGAATATTTTTTTTTTCAATATAAATTTATAGTGAAACCACGTCATCCTAATAAAATATTATGTTGGTTGGCGTCATTTTTAAATTTACGTCAAAAATTTCAGTTTTGGTACAAAAAATGTTTTAAAAAATTTCCATAATTTTATTTAATTTATGAATATTTTTTTTCAATACAAATTTATAGTGAAGCCACGTCATTTGTAAATGTGTTTCCCAAAAAAAAAAAATTCCAAGACGAAAAATTAACAAAAAACGCTTTGGAGGAATATAAAATTCATGAAAACCTTAAGAATAAAAATTATTACCAAAATGATGCAAGTATAGTTGCAAGTTTCATATGATATATATGCCATGTTCTTGACAAAGTGTACAAAAAAATAAAAATAAATCAGCAGGATATTGAAATTTTAAATCAAAGACACTATACGATCACACCACAGGATAGCTCACACAGACTCAACTGAAATGAAGCTGAGCGAGGAAAATTTCTTCTTTTATACAAGTAGCTATACATAACGTTTACTTTACTGTATATTTACTTCTCAGAAAGGATATACGAGTTTATACCTGTACAATCGTTTCCACTATTACCCTCTATAGATAGGAGACTATACTACTCAACAACTATAAATTATACTAAATGTACTTATATGACTGATAGTTTTTCATATTAATTTTCTTTATTTACCATTTCAATAACTTTTCTTTTCCGTTCGCACTTCATAGCAAATTGTTAACAACAAATAACAGAATAGTGATAATAAAGGTCGCACACGTTGTTGTAAATAAAGGAAGCTTCAGGGTACCGAGATATGTGAAGTCGTAAAAGAGAGTAATAAAAAATGTGTCAATAATTTTGTAAACGGAGCAGGCAATTCAGGCAGCTTTAAAATAATTCCAAGCAATAAATTATTGATTTGTATGGTTGTCCTCCGTTTTGATAATAGCACGCACACACACGATCGTTGATTAAGATATTTTAAATGAGGGCTGTGACACGATTATATTAATATTTATTATTTCTTCGTCTCTTTGAGGGATTTGAATTTCTCAAAATTCAATTTCAATTATACCACCCGCACATTTCATTATGATGTGTACTATCACAATGATCAGTTGTGTAGGCAGCAATACATTGCGAACACACACGACAATTATTGCAAAAAAAAAAACAAATAAATAAATATTGCACCAATTTTGGTATTAAAATAAGCAGCAAAAACAATTGTATTTGTTTGTAAATCTTTGGCAGTTTTTTTTCTTATTGTTTCTCAAATTCTTTTTTTTTCTTTGGCAAAATATCTCAACAGCGTAAAATAGCGATGTATCGATTTATGCTACACGTAATGTAGCACAGCAGCAGTTCGATTTTTGTAATTCGATATGTGTTCAATACCCGGAATACGTCTTAGCACATTGAAACCCACAGCTAAACTGAACGTAAGTGCACATAGTGCATTCTATTCAAAAATATCCTGTATGCTTCTTAAGGGGGTTGCAATCCAACAAGAACAACAACAACGAAAACAAATCTGCATCCTCCATAAAGGATAACCTAATAGTGTAGCAATAAAGTTGTCTCTCTCTCTCTCTCTCTGTTGCACATACACACGATCGTATGTAAACAAGAAATTAACGAAGACGACAACGATCGTAATTACGATCGTGATCGTATTAAGGGGAAATTTTACGATCGACAAATTGGAAAGGAAGTATTAAACTGAAGAGAGAGAAAAAGTATAGATTGCATATCCAAAAAAAGAGGCACAAAACAGAAGATTTCTTCTTAAAGATCCTTATGTGCCTTACTAAAAACATAACACTCATGGTGATCGTCATTGTTGTCGGTTTAGCACAAAATCACACAAACAAAACTAAATCAGGGAAAAATGGAAATAAACAACACCCAGTGGGAATGCCATAATGCATTATAACCTTTTTTTCCATCCACGAAGCCTTCTACGTTCCCTTCCAAATCTCTCTTGCTTTTATTAAGGCTTATGCGCCTTATGTAAGCAGGTTTACGGAAAGTAAAAATGATATCAGGCAGGTAGGATATACACTCTGCTTTAAAAAATAAGGACTGTATAAGACACAAGAGTACTTATTTAAATTATTGAATTTGAATCTACTCATTTGACAACACTTTCTTTATATAACACATATATACTTATTTTACCCCTCTTTTGTACTTCAATAAAATTAACGCATACTTTATTTTGTGAGATTAGGTTTAGGCAACCTCACTCATGACTTCTGCAGATGATGCAGAGATGAAGAGGAACTTGGGACGATCTCACATCTGCTATGTACCTGCCCCGCTTTATGTAAAAATCGAAAAAAATGTCTAGGACACTACCATCTGAGTGACCTAGCCCAACTATCCCAGATCGATATTGTCAATCTCCTAAAATTTATTCAACGTTCCGGTTGGTTCAGCGAGTAGCTAGGTGTGACGGTATCACAACGGGCCTAATTCTGGCCTATGTGCGCTCTCTCTCTCATTAGAGAGGGCGGCAGCTCTAACCTAAGCTAACCTTATTTTGGACATGCTTACGACTTTCCTTACAAAATCAGAAGAGCAGAATGCATTACTTCATAAGCACTTTACGATCATTCCCACTGGGAGAGTAGGTAGTAAATGATAAGTACCTACTATATAATATGTGCAAGTAAATATGTATATATACCTAAAGATATGTTTACAAATCGTATGTATATATACATATACAGGGTGCTGTCTTTCAAAAAATAGAGTCTCTTTGATAGGAAATGATACCTCAGTTCGCCTGAGTCGATAATTCAGTATCATGATATCAGGTTGAGGAAAAATACGGTAGTAATCAATAAAAATTACGGGTTTTCTCAATTCAGCTCATTTTTGATTGTATTTCATAGTGAAAAATACTTAAGCAAACGAACGCTCGTAACCGATCGTTCACAACTACGACCGCTAATACGAAATCGTTCGTTTCTTTGTATTCGTTCGTTCTCTCACTTCGTATTCTCACTATAAAATACAATCAAAATGCGGTGAAATGAGAAATATCGTATTTTCAATCGATAACAAGCGTACTAAATTTTAGTTTAATTTTCTTAATTTAATATTTGTTATGAAATAGTTGAATTAATAAATTTTTTGATATAATACAGACTATTACTAAAAAAAATTTCTTTTTTAATGGTAATAATATTAAACTTCATTTTTCATTAACGATCACGATAGGTTAAAAATGCAATCTTCTCAAAATGAGTTACTCATTCCATTCAGTTCATCAATGACGTTTTGAAATAAATGAACGATCGTGAGAAAAAGAAGGTTTTGAAATGACAAGTACTCTTGAAAAATTCCTTATTGGGTTATTACGTTGAAAATGATACCGCCTAGTGGGTGCAGTAACTCTGTGGTTAGTACGCTTCCCTTCTGTTGGCAGGGAATTTGTAATTCTTGTGGCATCACAAAGTTCAGGGAAAGTTTTGTCATAAAAGTTCTGCCTTTCGGAACCGGCTACAGTAAGTAGATCCCTTCTAATACTCTCTGACCTAATTGTGTCCTCTCATAGAGAGCGGCCATAATAATAAGCACTTCTATGGGGAAGAATGTATTAGGAAACCGTTTAGCACAAGGAGATACTTTGGAATTTTCGAGATAAACGTTCAAAAAGCAAGATCTATAAATTTTTTCGAGTTGTTGGTTAGCACCGGATAAAGTACAACTATGTACTTGTTTGTATTGATATATTTTTACTACGTAGACAGCATTTAGAACCTTTTTTAATGGGAAATTTTTTTTTTCTAACGATAAAATTAAATTTATAATTTATACGACAAAATGTTTAATTTTTTTATTTTTTATATTTTAATCTTAAATTCTTCAAATAGAAATTTATTTGTTTCTAACAGTTTTTAAAAATTTTAAGTCCATTTACTTCCTAGAACTGCAAAACCCTGTATAGAGAAATTGTAAAAAAAATCTTTAAACAACAACAATAGCAGGAAGAATTAAGTAAATGCAGTTTTCATCATGTTCGCTTTGGTTGCAAGAGAGGACAAAAAACAAATAGCAACAAAAAACATGTATGAGTATATAAAATCCTTACTGATCCTTAGATTTTTTTTGTTTGTTTTCGATTTTTTTTCTTTTGTTTTTTTGTCAACATGATGCGAAACTTTAGCTCATCTTTCGTCTGAGGTAAATCATACCCATCTTTCATAACTGACATTTTAGTTGGAAAAGCAAAAAAAAAACGAAAAGTCGAAGTGAAATGAACACCAAAAAAAAAAAAAAAACGGTACTGAGAGTGAAAACAGAAAGATCATGATTGTATCTTGAATCATAGAAGAAAATAATATATACATAACGATTCGACTTAATATTAGTACCTGACGGTTGGATTTGACTACAACAAAGATCTAATGTCAACCAATGGCAAGTTAGCAACATAATTTCATTCATACTTATATAAATGCTTACCTTTGCATATAATGCATCATTTAAGCTTATCTCTATCTAATAATCATGAATATGATCATGATCGTGATGCAAAGCAAGATCACCCTTGACATAAATCACGAAACAAGCAAACAAATGGAAAGTAGGCGATGTAGTAAAGATCAACGATCGTAAATCACTTTATAGCAATGTTAAATTCAACATTTTAGTAAGGAAAACGAAAATTTACATGCAACAAGATCACTCGCACTCACCACCACTACCACCACCACCTCAAGCATCAAGGACAATTTGTAAGATTATAAAGGAAAATTTTATGTGATATTTATCATGACAATTATAGTATATTAAAATGATTTCTTCCACCCTATTTTTTTTTTTAGAAAGGACACGCTTTCTTGAAAGCATCTTTCACTTTATAGGTATCTGTATTTGTACTCATATACAAATCCGATAAATAGGAAAATTTATTTATATAATTCGCATGAAAAGGAAATTGCAGCCGTCTATAAAATATATACCTATAATTTTGTTTCTTTTTTCTTTCCAAATAATATTATGCAATGGCGCATGACAAATTTAATTTCTTATTTTCTTGATATGCAGAAGTTGCTTGTCGACTATTGCAGCATTCACTTTTGTTTTTGTTTTCCATTTCTTTAGCTTGATCATTACGAATTGCAATCTTCTCATAATGCTCATCAAGATGGTAAAAGAGAATCAAGAAAATGAGGATCTTTTGTTGGACACACAGACACAAGACATTTATTTATTCCCTCATCATCCATCTAATACTGCACAAGATATTTCTATGAACACATGCCATAAAATACAAAACATATATATATTGCATTTGCCCATTGGTTGCATATTGTTGCAAAGATTTGTCACAATTTATACAGTTTCTTTTCATGCTCATCAACATATGTATAAATGTAGGGTACCAATACCCATACACATACTCATACATCATCATATAAAGTAAAGCATTAAGAATTTTCAATTGAAGCATAAAATGTGTGTATGTTTGAGTATGTGAAGAGAATCAGAATCAATGCAAATTTTTTTTTTTAGCGCATAAAATACATCTTTAAACAGCTGCCTTGGCTGGCTTCTGATAAATTACATGTACGTAGAGATACCCAGCCCTATGTACAATGGGTAAGGACATACGACACGTACAAGCATGAATTGAGGGGTACATTATCATAAGTAAAGCAAAAAGGTGCTAAGAAAGAATTCTGATCATTAAGATTCCATAAAAAATAAATAATAAATATTAACGCATCGCTTTTGTAATTTTTATGACTACTCGAAAGTAATTTTATGAGAAAAATTAACTTTAACTATACATAAAATCTTATTGTACGTTAGAATCGTTAAAATAATACAAGTTCAAAATAATCACATTTATGCAAACAGTTGTTGACCGATATAAAATTATACATATTACAATGGGCTATCCATAAAATCTTGATTATTTCAATAGGTATCTAGAAATTCCTTATCATGCTGAGATATGTCATTGAAATGAAATCATATTTTTATGGCCGCATATTAGCGTCCAATGTTTTCTTAAAACAGCTGGGGGGTTTTCCCTGAAGGCAAATATTGGCTTTCTCTACGGGAAAACCAAGTAAATGCCATAAGAATCGAAGAAATTCTGAAAATTAAAAACAACTCAGACAGTAAGACAGTGTTTTCCAGAATGGAACAGTCAGAATACTTAGTTGAATGCTTTGCTTTTGATTTGGTTTTGCCAACTTCAAAGGTTGATAATTTTTCCAGAACTTGGTTCGGTAATAAATGTTTTTTTTTCTCGTTCTTATCTAATTTTCTCTATTCTCCGCTTGACAGTTGCATAATCTGTGAGTTCTTCCCTCGCAGGTGGGATCGTCCTTTTATTTTTTATTTCAGATTTCAACAGATACTACATTATTCAGCAAAATTTTGTTCTTAAACATTCCAGGTATCATCCAAAGGTCTGAGGTTGGGTATTTCATTACATCTGCGCCATCCAGCGGGCCCCAAATATAACATTTTTAACCCTCCAGCTCAACAGCCGATGAGACAGTGCTGCTTAAGTTGTATTAATATCGGCATACACAGCTCGAATATTGTATCGTAAATAAGTCGAAAGTCCTTCTCTTATTGGTAACCACGCTGTAGCTTCAATCCAGGCTTGATAATTCCATTAGTAACATTTATGGATAGCTGAGTGATTAGCGCGTTAATATCGAGCCGAGCTTTTAATCGAATACGTTTAAATTACAGTGTGTTGATTTTGAACCGTATTATAAACGACCTATTTATATTGAACGATTCCTATCCTTGTGACATTACAGAGCTCTTTTAGAAACTTCTTCATGACAATTTGTTACTGCCGAGAGAATCGTCTATTGCTTGCAGACAGGAGTGCCATTTGAAAAAAAAAGAAAACAACGGCCAACGCAGATATTCTGTTAAACATTTCCGTATGGGTGTGGCTTAAACGTTTACCTGGCTTCGCTCTCCGACTTCTTCCGCAGTCATAATCTTCTGCCACATTGTTCACCACCGGGACAAAAGAGGTACATACGACGCTTCCCATCACCATCAGAGATACCGCTGTGCCCACGGTGTTACACCCTAAGATCTAAGGTGTGACCCTGGACAACATGTTTACTTTCGCTGCTCACGCGACAAACATCAAGACCAGACTGAGCAAGCGCAACAATGTACTAAAGTCACTCGCTGGAAATACCTGGGGCAAAGACAAAGAGACGCTATTGGCAACGTACAAGGCGATAGGCCGACCGATTGCGAATTATGCGGCTGCAGTGTGGACTCCCCAACTGGCAGACACACACTGGACCAGCCTAGTCATACCAAAACGCAGCGATGAGGGTGATCACCGGCTGCCACCTAATGATCAGTGAAGTCCACCTTCATGCGGAAACATCGCTTCTTCCTGTGAAGTCTCACAATGCACTGCTTACCAAACAGTTCGTGCTTGCCTGCCATGTTGCTAGGCATCCAAACAGAGACTTAATGTTGCGAGAACCGCCACCACGAAATCTACGCAATAATGTGCAGTGTTATATCATCTCGGTTGTGCTCCAATATAACTAACCTAACCATAAGATATTGATTTGAGCATATCACCTATTCGGAATGACTTCAATTATTATTGTGTAAACTAATTTAAGGTCTTAAACACAACAAACTATTACTTCCGTGAGTAACTCGATGAAATCCTTAAATGAATAAATAATGAAAAATATCAGAGGTCAAACTATTGCAAATAGGTAATTTATAGAAGCTATATTATAGATTTGGAACAATTGTACCTGATACTCTAAAAACCTAACCTAATCTAACCATAAGATATTGATGTGAGAAAATTACCTATTTGGAATGATTTTAATTATTATAAATAAAACAAACCATACAAAACATAGCAAAGCATAATTATTTCCTCGAATAACTCGAACAAATCCTTAAATTAATAAACAAATCGCAGAAGAAAACAAGCCATGGTCAAACTATTGTAAATAGGTATTTTTAATAACTGTAGTCAGGTTTGTACATATATTTTTTTGGTTTTCTCAACATCACAAAGAGTTCTTAATGGACAACCTGTTAAGCCACAAGACCTTTCATGTATTGTATTATAATACTCGCACAAAAGTACAAAGGATATGCACACTACATATATAGAAAATATCCTTTGTATGCCGATATACGAAATAAATATATGTAAGTGTAAAGAAATTTACTTTGTGTTCATTATAATTCGTGATTACAGTTGAGGTTGCTTACAAATAAATCGTTCAAAATCAAAAAAGAGGCAAGAGGTTTATATATTTGCAATATATTAGGTATTTAATTTATATTATAAATCTCAGGGACATAATATTACACTGAGATTTATTACACAACTGAGAGGTCAGTTTCAGTAGTCTTGGGAATATACGATATGTATATACCCGCCACACCTTTATAATATGGAAAGATGTCCACTAAGATCTATGAAATTGTATCCATCTATTTAAATGTCATTTCATGTTAATGATCTTCCGAAAAATAGTACAAGAAAAAAGCCAAAACTAAAAATGATAAATGATCATGAACTTTTTCGTTCTCTTCACAAATTTATACATGAGAAATTACTTTCATCATGATCATCATCATTATCATAATTGGCGCAAAGTCAGTCACACTATGCCACGAAATGTTAAACCACCATGTAGGGGGAAAAAACGATGTTATAGTACAATACTAGCGAATTAACCCCTTTCACGTGACCAGAGGTCATTTACACAACACAACGTACACATATGCAAACCTGCATTCACATGTAAATTACTATGCATACAGCAACGAGTGAGTGACATAGTGATACACCAGTTGTAATTAAAAGCAAGTATTCAGCGCAAATGAATGATTTGACTCTCGCTCTCCACACGTGGTGTAAAGAATACAGAAAATGATCGATGATCGTCGCTGTGGGATGTCTATGGATTTTACATGGTTTTTTTTAGATGGCTTTATGATATTCGCATTTTCGAAAATCCTTTCTTCTTTTGTTCTTTCATACCTTACTAAACATGGGTCACCGTGGAAAATATGAACATCATTATTTACATGGTGCTGCTGACAATCACTTGGCAAAGTACCTACTATATATAATGGATGTATTGTATGTAAATGAATTTTATATGGTTTTTGAATAATACAATATTATGATAAGTCAAGTAAGTATTATTGAGCTAGGATTTCGTTTTGTTGACCATTGTAATAAGAAATATAAAATAAGCAAAAACAAATGATTACTAAGAAAGTAGTATTAGATGAGTTTTCGTTCGGTTTCAGCTCAATAACGCGTGATAAGATATATGCAAATTCAAATTCGATCTAGTTTTTACCAGTCTTAACGTTTTTAACTAATCTTAAGAGTAAAGCCAAGAAGTTGTTTTGGTTGAAAATATAAAATAATTAATGATATCTTAAAGATTGGTTTTTTATGATGCATAGATGAATCTATTTCTCAGACTCCCTAGGTATTTTAATCTTAAAAACCTAGTTTTAATTTTCCATTTAATTTTTATTTCAGTACCTTGGTACAATCTTCTTCCTACTTCTAAAATTTGGAAGGAGAGTTGGCTTCCAGTGTCGAAAGTTATGGGTTCGATCCCCGACTGAGGCGTTAAAATTATTGTGCGTATTTTATTCGACAACGTTAGATGTCAAATAAAATGTTAGATGTCAAAATAGAAATACATTCTGTCAAATAAGTACCCGCAGCGCACACAAAAGGTAGACTTGTTCCTAATGACGCCGTAACCAAACTAAATGACACATAGCAATAAAAATTCACAGAATAGTGGCTGACAGTTGTGCCAACCTGGGGAAAAAAATTTTTTGAAATATTCTCAGAGGGAAAATTAAAAATGAGAATTTCCGGGTACTTATTTGACAGAATGTAGATTAAAGTCCACTACTGCATCAATTGTTGTTCTGTCCCAATGTCGCAGTCAATTCGTGCGTTTACATAAGAAATACATGCTAATTAAGTGTTGATAGTTGTTGCAATGTTGCAGCCGCAGTCGATCTGTTTACTACTTAAAGCAACGAATGATAGATGATTGCTTCGTAAGCAGAGTTGTTTTGATTTTTATTTTACATATAAATTTTAGATACATCAAATTTCGATTATTTAATCAATGTATGTTTCAAAAATAGTGAAATTTTTTTTTCTTAATTACAACATTTTTGACGTTTAAAGAAATAGGTAGCGATAAGTAACATCTCTGTACAGTAGAAATAATGTAAGTAATTGGCAATACTGCACATAGTGAATATTTTAAGATTTTTAGTTATTGATGTTTGGCCATATACATACATATTTATCGGTACTAGCTAAGAATGTTATGTACAAGTGTCGAATAAAACACTGCTTATATCGAAAATATTTTTCCTTTGAACAATGCCCACCTGTCCAAAAAAGCAGTTGGCAATAACAATATCATAGAAAAGTTTCTTAAAAAACTCGGTCAGAAAACTCAGGAAAAGTGATGTGAGGAAGAGTTCTATCATTTGGAACCGGCTAATATTAATACTGTCCAAATTTAACACGCACAGCAGTACTGGAAAAGAATCTTGGTGGCACCACAATGGAACTTTCCGACTTATGAGGATCTCTCCAAATAACCTCGACCCGATTGATAAGAACACACGTACCGTCAGGAAGACAATGCGTTCGTTTGACGGACGCATCAACCAGTACGTCGCAGACCTTGATCACACATCATGAATGGTGGCGTTGAACAGTCTACACCAAAACGCTGTCCTCAATCGCCGTCCCGCTTATTGCCACCGCTGAACCGAGCCTACTCAGGAAAACTAGAGTTACGCTTTCCCCAGCTGACGATATTTTTCCGGTTTTACTCTCTAGTCAGTGTTTTGATTGATGCTCTAAACCTCCGCCAATGTCCAGTGAATTTCAAGACCAAGAAGAATTTGCCTTTAGAAATGGTGCCCAACATGTCGGTAAGAAATTGACGGGTAGTACGCATTTGCCATAAAAAAGCTTCTGAAAATCCTCCGAGATAAAACTCTGAAAAAGTTTTGACCCTCAGAATTTTTTGATATAAATAGGACCTTTCCAATACGCTCAAAGTACTTTAGTGCCCACAACAATTCTAAAGAGAACTTGCACCAACTACTCATTCAAAAATTTTTTATAGGCAAATCCATTAAATTGTCCGTAACTATAGTCAAAATGGATAGGAAAGAAGACTGCAATACATTTGTAATATTTTAGAGAAAAACAATAGTTCAGCAGCTCCAATGCAAATCCAATGTTTTATACAAACTGGAACTCAATCAATTGGAATGAACTGCTCAGCTTTTAGTAATTAGTAAAAACAAAAATGATATTTCTCGTTGCCTCATAAAGACTTAATTTCATAGTTCTGATTCAGAAATGGTGGATTTTTTAGACAAGTTTCATGTTATTCATTGAAAAATCGGACCATAAAATTGATAAAAAATATTTATTATCACAATTTATAAAAAATTTGTTAAAAATTCAAGACAATTAACATGAAATATGTGTGAATATAGAATATATGTACATATTTATAGTGTAGGTATCACCTGGAGCCAGACAAATGCTTCCTAATGTAATACTACTACTACTACTACCACCACCATCGATACGATCGTGAGTGAAAAAAAGGTGTTTCAGTCAAAAGAAAACAAACCGAAGAAAAAAAAAAATTGTCGTTTACAATGTGACATTTATATGTATGGATGGAGTCGTCTTCGTCGTGTGCAAGGAGTAAATGAAAAAAAAAAAATGTAAGAAACGGAAAACGCGAAAGATGTTTGCTACTACATAACTCTATTGTTGTAATAATACAAAAAGGAATACTCCATACACATGCACACACACGCAATAATTAAGTACAATGGATAGACGTGTAATAAGAAATTAGAGGTGAGGTCGCACGATCACTTTGGTCGACTAGTCATAACGATTGTTTGGTTTATAACATAGGTTGGTTGGTTGGTTAGATGGATGGTTGTTTCATGCACACACGACAACATTGCATTTATTCTTGCTATGCAATTGACATTTTTCTTCTTTTTATTATTATTACTATTATTGTTAGTTGCATCATCTGCCGTTTTTTGCTTTGCTTCTTGGTCTTCTTCTTCTTCTTTGACTTCTTAGTTCAATGCATTCTTTGCCACGTTACACAAACATTGGCATAAAAGAAAATAGGGTCAAATTGTAAACGACGACGGCGACAACGACTCCGCACAGCAGACGTCATCATGTTTGATAATGTTGATGTTGTTGTTGTTAATAGTTTTTTATACAACAGTTTTATCAAATTGAAGTGAATGAAGAAAATAAATGATATTGATTTGTAAGGATAATAATTAAAATAAATAAAGGATTTTCCTATTATTTTTCAAATATCCAATTCGTTTTTTGTTGTCGTGTTGTTTTCTACTTTTACGATTTTTTAATTGAATTCCAATCTCGCATAGATGAGAAAAACAAAAAAATACTAGAAACGATCTCAACACATGAAATGATAAATATCGCCTGAGAGTGTATTGCGATAAAATTCTCGTAAAAACATTTTTACAATTCTTAGCTTCTCTTTTTATTATTATTTTTTCGTTTTAATGACAAATTAGTTTAACCTTAGATAATATGATGATAAATTCAACAACATGAGTACTTGAAATTACTCATTTTACTTGATCGTAAAAATGAGAGGAAGATCTTTCAATAGTTAGTAGAAACTTCGTAATGAATATTATTGCCAATTATGCGGGACAACTGCAAAATGATAAAAATGATGAAGTACATAGATGTCGATGGGTTTGAGTGAATGTCCTCTAAAAGATCGAGTAGTGCCTGTCCGATATCTAAGCACACGATCAATCACAAATGATGCTATATTGTTGATGAAAATTTGTGTGAAGACCCGAACTTCCCGATTCCTCCTAATCTACAAGTTGACCCCTCTGCTAACCCTGCTTGGTGAATTTGGTTAAAAGAATCGGACTTGAATCCCTACAAAAGCCAATTAACCGGTCATTGGACCCTAGAACAGCAGGAAATGGATCGACAATTTCTCGAAAAAATAAGAAAAAAAAAAATAATAAGTATATGACACTTAAATCCCCGAAGGTCTCATTGGCCGAGCTTCTCTTCCATTACTGTTGTGTGTGTTAAATT
This sequence comes from Megamerina dolium, assembly GCA_963854835.1. Classification (NCBI taxonomy): domain Eukaryota; kingdom Metazoa; phylum Arthropoda; class Insecta; order Diptera; family Megamerinidae; genus Megamerina; species Megamerina dolium. The sequence goes on along the minus strand of OY978529.1, from coordinate 1,160,766 downwards.
TTGGACAGTATTAGAAGGGACCTACTTATTTTAGCCGGTTCCGAACGTCAGAACCCTTGTGACATTACTTTTTCTGAGCTTCGTTACAGAGTTCTTTTAGAAGCTTTTTTCATGGCAAGTTGTTACTGTCGGGAGAATTGCCAATTTCTTGCCGACAGGTGGGTACCGTTCGAAAGAAAAATCTTTTCGATATTAAATTTGTTATGAATCAGCTGGGGATTGAACCACGACCTACAGATCAGAAGATCAGAAGAAAAAATAATGCGCAACTAAAAAATTTTTTATTAAGCAAAATTCTAACATTTGGTGCGAGCGGAATTCATAAGTGTATTAAGAAACTCCATTTCATCCGGAGTAACTCACCACCGGAGTACAAAGTTTGATCGGGTGGAGCCATTGGGCTATATTTTATCCGATGCGAGAGTGATTAGATGGTGACTGTCAACCAAGAATATTCCCGAGCCATACGATAGAACTCCAGATTTCAAAGAACCGCCCATGTAAGCAGATAGCATACCTGAGATTATAAAAAAATAACAAATTTTTATCTTCTTACTCGTTGACCTTATCGACATGGATATCACGAATACGACGATCTGACTGAATCAGAAAATAATTTTGGGAAAATCGATTCAATTTTATCTCATGGTGTATTTGCGCCATATGCGCATTCGGAAGAACGATGCAACACACTACCATTGGGCCCAATTGTTGGAGTTGTTTAAAGTAAAGTTCTGATAACTTGACATTTCAATAAAAGGTATTTAGAATCAGTTACCAAAATCTTGCACTTAATGCCATTTGACGTTTTCCTTTGGAGCTTTGTAGCTCCATAATAAATAAAGGAAGTATGCTGTCCAACGGATCATAGTAGTCGGATTATACATACAGATTATGGGCCGTTGAATCCGAATACCAAAATTGATAGTCAGTGTCACAGTCAAAGCCTGTCACAGTCAAAGCCTGATGATTGAAAAATGTATCTACGATAAGTATGGGAGTTGGTTCAAATTTGATATATTTGATATATTTTTAAACGAATTCTTTTTGCTGTACCCCCTGTTGTTATCAGTCTTAAAATATGGGAATACTAAAGGATTGCTTTCAAAGCACCTATCGCTGATGTATTCCAAAATTGCTGACCAGACTATTAGTTAGCTCATAAAGAAGAATTGTTTATTATAGAGCCATAATAGAAATCTATTAATTCAAATTCAAAAGACTTCTTCGAGGACGAATGGTCCCTAATCAGTCAAATCTTACTTTTGTGTAATCACAAAAAAAAAAATATTCTTCTTTTGTTCTAATGAAATGTTTGTTGCCACTTCTCTCGCTAATTATAGTTTTAAGAAATCGATTGGATGCATATTGCACACAAGTATGCTTATTTGATTTCTATTTATTTTTCTTCTTCCTTTTCACTTTAATAGCATATAATATTCGAAGAATTGTGTGAGCGTCTCAAGAGATAACACATTTAGAAACATTTTCAATTCTATGTGTATGCAATATGTATGTATTTGAATTCAATTGGTTTTTAGCAGCAGCGGCGATAAGGATAATTGCAAAACCCAAAAATAAGTCGAGATATACCTACATATATGGAGAAAATAGCCCAAAAGGCAAGGAGGATAACAAAGGGACTTTGAAGACTGGCAGCAAAACAGGCAGATGTGTGAAATGAATTGTATACAAGCACAAATTGTATAGAAAAATAATGTAAACATAGATGAAGAATGTAGAGAAGAGAATATACACAAGAGTATAAGATGATGACGAAAGTCAATGGCGTAAGGAATGCAAAAAAAAAGAAGAAATTATAAATAAATAAATAAATAAATAAGTACTCAATGCACAATGTGCAAGAAGTACTTTAAAAACAACCGTTTCAGACTGGGAGAGCTATTCGAGCTACTTAACTCATATGCTGTGAAGAGCCTTAAGGCCCCTGTTGCTTTTGGGCACTACACATAGAGTAAAGAGGAATTATTATATGTACTAGCTTTCGTTTCTACTCGTACATACTCGTATGTATACATACATATACTTATGTATGACCAAAGGAATTCTGTTTTCATTCGTAAATAACAACAACAATTGTCCTTGTCACATTTCGCCCTTACTACACATACATAGTGCCAACTACAACTAACTGCAATGCAAAGAAATACCTTTACACTGCAAGCGATAAAACATTAAGGGGTGCCTTGGCTGTTTGCCATCTTCTAAGGAGTTCGTGGTAAAAGACTCGTTGCGCATGCGTAAACACCTTTTATATTAAATACAATAGAGGGGTTGTTTTATGTATATGTTGTGTATGTATGTACAACTACTTAGAGACTTTTACAGTTGCTTGCTTGCAGCCTTTACTTCTAGCAAAGCATACAAATTTACACACAAATAGACGTTAATTCGAAAATATATTCATGTATTATATTATTATATATAAGTACGAAATGTATACTATATATATATAGTACAATAAACTCCCCATTAGACGACAGCCGCGATCATTTAAGAAAAAAAAGAGGTAGCTGGCTGATTGCAGTGGTGCATATGTATATAGTAGTAGCAGCACAGTACTTAAAAAGAAGAAACTGATGAAGAGCCAAAGGTAGCCAAGTATCGCGCGATCAGAATATGTTTTAACGCATTTATACACATAAAATGTATATACATACATATGTATATATGACTGTATATTACTGCGGGTCAAGTTGTATGTAAAGAAAAAAATTTGCCAATGTGTATAACCAAAGAAAAACATTTTTAAAGCTTCATTTTGGTGTTACCGAAATTTTGATGCCCTTCACCATGACAAATAGGCAGACACACTATCGAAGAATAGCACTTTCGTGTTAGAACAACAGTCGAGGACATATTTTTGTATGAGAGGTAGGCATGGTTTTCATTCAACTTCTGCCCATTTTTCTGTTTGTCCATTCATTAGCTAATTTGTTCGTATGTATCGAGTTTGAGCTTGATAATTTTATATTTTCATACTACAAATACATACGAAGGCATAATTTTGTATGGGAGGTAGGCGTGATGTTCATCCGATTTAGTTCATTTTCGAATATATCTCTTCTGCAATCTAACTAACTTTTTTTTTTTACCAAGTTTTACCTTTTAGATTTGAATTTTTGCGCGCAAAGTATGAAAACATACATTCGGCAATATCCTTTTGTAAGGAAGGTAAGTGTGATTTTCATCCGATTACGTAAATTTGCTAATATATCCATTCTGTGATGCGGCAAACTATATGTACCAAGTTTAAATTCGATAGCTTTATATTTGCGTATGTAAAATACGAGAACTTGCATTCAGCAACATACTTTTGTATGGGAGGTAAGCGTAATTTTCGTTCAATTTCACCCATTCACGAATTCATCCATTCGTTGTTGAGAAAATAAATTTATTTATCAATAATCAGCTCGATCGCTCTATAACAACGGCAGTTATTGTCCGAAAAAGCAGTCGAACAAACGGTCATGGTTAAATTCACGCAGATCATGATTCAGCTGCATAATATATAGTATATATTTTTCTACATCTGTTACCCCTCTAGTTATGCATCTCCCATGACTCTTTGAGTGTAGAGTATAAATATCTAGTGATGATTCGACCAAAATTGGTTTTGAAATCATGATGGGAAGTGTCTAAAAAATCTGTGAAAAATATGTTGAAAATGTCTTACTTATTTGGTTGCTGTTGTTGTTGTTGTTGTTGCATACGGTTTTCATATACACGTAAAAAATAGTAAATATGTGGCATTTGTAATCACCGAAGTGCTCTTTGGACAAGCTTCTCTTCCAGAACTATTTTTTTTAAGCGGTTCCGAACGGCAGGACCATTTTGAAGCATACACGTAGAGTGGATTATTGTTGTAGTTTTTTTTTCCACATACTTATTTGATCATTGCAAGCCGTTAATCGATTTTGGCCGCCCCCCCAAAACACATCACCACTTATCTCTGGTTCTTCTTCGCTGATGCCAAACAAATATAAACGTTAATAATTAGAAAATGGTTTCAATATTTTTTTAAATCAGTGGTTTTTCTCAAAATTAATTTTAAACCTAAGTTTAATTGAAATATTTGCTCAAAATCATCCATAGATTTTATTATACGCCTATAGATGTTGATAACATTTGTTTTCACTCGCCCTAATACACATTTGCACATAGCAGTATGGCAATAATATCATACTGGAAATAATTTAAACTAACTATTATGTTCGGTGGACGACATATGTGTATCACTTATAAATTCCGAGCAACATAAAATTTCGTCTTACACTGTGACTAAATAAAATATACCTCGTAAACTTGAAAGGAAGAGCAAGGATCACGATATAATCATTCGATCAAACTGCATACATATATGCAAGTATATAAATTATAGTTCTAACATTTATTATAATAGTTATTATTTTGTAGTACTACTATAATTTTTTCACTTTCCCAAAACTAGCCATTGTAAATGAAATGAAGCATGTTTGTGGTTAAGCCACAGAGTGTAAGAAGAATAAATTGGTGGTCTACGATACATGTCTTTACATACATCCCTACATAGTTATCAATAATTCTTTGATAAGACACTTTTATAAAAGGGCAGCCAAAGTCGTCGTTTGGTGGTAGAAAAATAATTCTTGCTACTGTATCCCATTATAATGTAAGTATATCATATAATATAGCATAGCAATCATAATAAAAATGTCCTTTTTTAGGACAGCAGTACATTACTTCAACCGGCGAACAGACAGTCAGTCAGTCATCTAATTAAATATTCATCGAGACGACATTTGGTCCGAAAATTTTCTACTTCTTTATCGTCATCATCCTTTAATTTTTCTCTTTTAGTGCTAACGACCGATATGATGATGATATACAATATATTGTAGTATAGTATATGCATACACCAACAAAAAGGATCATAACAAGAACTTCCTTGAAGAAGCAGCATGAAGGAAAAACACATTGCAATGCACTACACACACACATACACATACATAAAAATATGAATGGGTAAGTATGTAAATGTATTAAGAATTTATGCTAATGTGACATTTTCGCATGAACTATCCAGATGGAATTGAGCTCATCATATGCAACTATGTGGCTCGTATATTTATAGTAAGAATGAAGGTAAAGACCATCATAGAAGTGTCAGGACCGGTAATATATGTTTCTATAATTCATTAGATTTCCGTTAAATTTTATTTTCATTTTATTCTTCTTCTTCTTCTTCTATGGTTTGAAATTAGTTTATGCAAATTGTAGGTATAAGGAAATTTTCTTTCACAACAATTCACTTTTTGGAGTGGGTTTAGTGGTGGTTGCTTCTATGATGTTGTACGATAGTTTGCATGTGCCATCATCCTTAAAGGGGATATCCTTAGATACGTAAGGATATGCAATTAATTACATATGTTACCGAAATATATGTATATTTGTTTAATGATGTGTATTTTTTTGTTCTTTAGGAACAAACAAAAAAATTAAAAATACATGTATTATTTTACCAAGTCATCGATATATGTAACAACAAAAATATGCTTGTAGATGGCAAGGTAAAAAGGATTTTGCCTTTATGGGTCGACACAGCTAGAGTATAGTGATTTTTCACAAACAACCAAATCAAAAACAATAGAAATTACAAGATTTTCTCAAGTTGTTCTCTTTACCGTGTTCGGTTTTATCGAAATACAAAAAGAGAAAAAAAAAACAAGACCATGTAATTTATTATCTTTCCCATAGATTTCATAGCAAAAGATAAGGATAATTGGAACAAGCTTTGTGGCTTGCTTCTTTTCTTTACTTTTCATTGTATTCTACGGGATATTCTGCATTTGGTACTACTACTCATACAAACAAACAAGTATTTTTATGCAATAAATTATTTCTACGAGCTGAAATTTACTAAGTAACAACAACATGTTTTTTTCTTTTGTTTGCCAGAATAAATGGGCATTTTAATGTTGAAAATAACATAAAAATATTATCCAAATAGTCTAAATGATCACACATATGGGTACGAATGTGCGAACATAATTGGATAAATAGCCTTAGACAATGGTAATGGAAATGTAATTAGAATTATCTGCTTACCTATTTTATTACTGCCATATTAAAGCTTTAACATTATAAGATTCTATTTTTGTATTTTTCAGAATACTTAGTATTTAGAAGATAATGAACAAGGTGAGATGTATTAGAAATGTTAAGAAGTTGGCTTCAAAAATCTCGAATCGGAACTCATAAAGCAGCTGCTGAAGCTAAAGCTATACTTCAAGCAGCTAAATTAGCACTTGCAGCTAAAAAGAATTATGTTATTTGTTCAGACAGCCTTTCAAGAATTCAATCACTAATCAAACACTAAAAATTGCAATTACGTAGTTACATCAATTCAAAATATTTTGTTACAACGAATGGATGCATTAAGGATCATGTGGGTTTCGAGCCACACAAATATTGCAGGCAACGAAGCTGCAGACCAAAGTGTGAAAGCCGCAGCAGCTCAGCCGCAATTTACATTTAACATTCTATTCAAAGAAGATATACAAGGTGCAACAACTATGTATTAAGACTGCCTCTAGAAAACACAATTAAAATACGATATCTGCTAATTTTTCGGTATATTTATTCGAAATATTCTCCTCCTGATTTAATACACTTGATACATTGATTTAGTAGTGCTTCAAACGCGTGTTCCAGCTCATTTTTCGGAATTGCCTCCAGTGCCCTCGTCGAAGCCCATTGTATGGTCTGAATGTCATAAAAAATGCATCCTTTCAACTTCAATTTCAGTTTTGGGAACGAAAAGAAGTCGCACGGTGCCAAATCAGATGAATACGGTGGGTGATTCAACACACGGACCTGATTCCGAGCCAAAAATTGACGAACAAAGAGTGCTGTGTGTTAAATTTCATGTTAAAATTTCAACATCAAACGAACACGTGTTTTGTAAAATGAATGTCAATAAACATTAAATGTCAACCAAATGCCATGAAATTTTGACAGTTAGTAGAGCAAGGTTGAAACTACATCACACATAGATGGCGTGCTTGGTTGCTGAGATATGGTTCGAGTCTTAATACATAATTGTCACACCTTATACATCGATTGATATCCACCCATTTACGTAAGAAAGATAAGGCTTCAAGAATCTCTACTCGCACATGAATGTAGAAGCGCTCAAACCCAAACTTCCTATGGACGTATCCTGCAACGACTTGAGTGATTTTATGCGGCTGCGAAGAGGGCACAGTCATCTACTTAAGGGCCAGCCTCCACCAAATTGCCTATTCTGCAAATGTGAGCTAGTTGCAGTGACACATCTTTTGGAAAATTGTGCACACTTTTCAACAATCAGAAATGACATTTTAAGCAACAACATCCCATCTACAGAGCTACAGAGTGCAGAGACAGCATCCATAAAAAAAAATTAATAAGTTTAATAAGTTTCTTAAATATTAACTGATGTAAAAAGATTAATTTAGATTTTGTTTATATTTCTTTTAGATTAAGACTTAGTCTTGTTAACTTTGTTGATTTAATCTAACTTTAGAATAAGTGAGCCGAAGGTTTTGTTACTAGTGCTCCTAGTTTGTAGTAGTGAGGTGATTTATCAATTTATTTCTTCTATAATAATAATAAAATACAAATTCTAAAAAAAAATAACGGTCAAACAAAACAATTTTATTTTTACTCTATGAACACCTCCATATTTTGCTTTTTGTATATTCTTACGGTTTCAAATACTTTCTTTCCAGTGCCAATTATCATTTACTTATAACAAAGTTCTTCTAATAAGTGCATTTAATAAGTGGCTTTATCTTACTGCAAAACAATGTTTCAAGTAAATTAAAATTTATAGAAAATATGATTAAAGGAAAAATAATAAAATGAAAGGAAGAGTTAGGACGATATGCTAGGGTAAAAAAGAAGAAAACTCGGTTTTGGCTGTTTTTAGGACTCGCCAAGCACGAGCATTTTTATGACCTTAAAATTCTCTCACACCAAGTTTTCAAACTAGGGGGGTTGGTTGGTTGGTTTAGGTGCTGCTCGGTAGACAGAAACTGAGAGTCAATTAGCACATAGAAAAGCGCCATTTTGCTACACCACTCCTGGTACCACTGATGTGAGGTCTATTGGAGCCATCTTGATCCATTAATAAACCTGTTAATGTCGTCTATTTTGTTTCCAGCAATTTCATTTAGGCTATCCATTACGATTTTCCCTAGAATTTTATGTCCTAGAGCGCCCAGACTTGGGCACTCACATAGATAGTGGAAAACCATCTCCTTGGATCCCTTTTGTTTGCAGTTTCGGCATCTGTCGTTGTTGAGCTATACTATTTTCTCTGCATGGTCCCCTATTGGGCAGTGACCGTAAATAGTGGAGGTGATTCTGAAGATAAGGGGGTAATTGCAAAGTTTCTTCTATCGTATGGTCTAAGTTAAATATCTGGTCATAGAAGGAAGTTGTTTCCATTATCTAATATCTAATATCAGATATTACTCTAACAGTAATAGGTATTATTCAAGAGTATAAAAAAAAACTGCTGTAAGACTTAAAACGGTCCGATATTTCAACAAAAGTCTCATCCTTTTGCGAAGATCATCAATTTAACAAAAAAAAAAAATGCCCTCTAATTGTCATTAACATTGAAAAATCATTATGATAAATAAGAAAATATACCGGAAAAATAACAATCTATTGTTCGAACAAAGAAAAATACGATTAAAAGAAGAACAACAATAGAAAACGATCAAAAGTCATGAATGCACCTGCATGGCATGTTACTCAAATTTCAAAATGCATGCACATATCTAAAACATATTTGCAAACTGAAAAATGAAAATCTTTTAAGAAGAAATCATAAAGAAAACATCACACAAAACTCACCTGATCATCTGAGCAATTTGATAATGACTTTCGACGTTTTCGGTTCCCAGCAGTATTATTTGAATTTTGACTAGATGTAATAGAAGAACATGTCTTGGATGATCGTCCTCCTGACGATGATGATGAGGATGATGATGATGATGATGATGATGACGATGATGATACTGCTGTTGATAATGCTTTTGATGCGACATCGCAAGCGCTTATAGTGGACGTTGTTAATAATTCATCAATTGTATCGAGCAGTTCTCGATGATGACGCTGATGGTGGTGCTGCTGTTGACGACTCTGATGATGATGATGACGACGACGATGATGAGATTTATCATCATCTTTTGAAGCATATGCGGTTGATGATGTCGATGCACCGGTTGCAGCTGATGTTGTTGCGACTTCTGTGTAAGGACGATAACGTCTTGCTTTTGATTGTGATTTAGATTTTAATTGTGATGGCTGTTGTTGTTGTCTTTCTTTTTCCAATGGTGAATGGACAGCAGCCAATGTTGATGATGATGATGATGATGATGATGATGCCGATGTTGCTGCTGTTGCAGCCAATGCTGTCTGCGCTGTTGTTGTATGTGGTGACATTGATGAAGATGATGTACAATATTCCAAATTATATGAGGAGACACCATCATTGCTATTGCTACAATGACTGCTGGCAGTGCTTCTGCCACCACCACTGCTATATTTGTTATTGGCTGATGCTGATGCATGTGCCTTGTGACTATGCGCACTATGATTGCTGCTGGTACTGTTTTTGCGTCTAGAATGCGAAAAATTCAGATGCAAAAAAAATAGGGGAGCATATTAGAAATGTACAAATGTACCGTTATAAAATTGTATTCAAAACAACAACAATGGAAACAATATTGCAAATCTGCCCATACATCAAAATCGATGCATGTACATTGCTATGCAGTAAGGCATTTCTAAAGAAAGTAATTTAATATGCTACAACAGCGCTCTGCATACGCCACATTCAATACGATAATAATAATTGTAATAGGAGAAAGTAGAGGCAATAGCATGCATGCACAAAAAGAAAGTAGCGCGCAAATATTTCGATGTTCATATAGATTTTATTATTCATTTGGCACAAATGCCGTGTAAAAGATACAACAAAACTTATTATAGGGGTATCCTCTCTCACGCATCAAATATACATATACGATAAATACATCCGCTCTGGCCCATATGCATAACTGATATGATGATCATCTGGGAAATTATGGCAGCCCAAAAAAAAAAAAAACACATTTTTAATTGATGGGTAGGCTAGATGGCGGCACCCATCACTCTTACTCGACAATATTTTAATATCCGGCAAATGAATTCGCTACGTGCTCGTACATAGTACTTACATATTGCCTCTTAATCAATTAGACATATTCAGAAATTAAGCTATTATTGAAGTATACCTCTCAATAGTCAATTTATATTCTATTTGCATATCCTTCCTTTCGTCAGATCTGCATATAAAATATTGTAAAAAGATCTTCTCGAATAACAAAAAAAAAATATATATTAATGATCATCATCCTTTTTCTTACAAACCGTACCCATATTCTTGTAACGATTTTTTACGATTTGTTTATGTACGTAATATTGTTGTACGCACATACAGAGATTTTTATATATGATGACAATATCGATTGTTATCGTCAATGTGCAATTTGAGTTATGAGTGTAACAGAAGTGCGCGAAAAATTTTTTTTGCAAAGCTAAATATACTAGCATTTGTTGCACATGCAGCAGTTTAACCCTTAATAGGTTTCTTCAATATTCGGCATGGTGATCATAATTTCTAGTCTTATTATTTCAAAGTAAACTCATTAAGAACATTGTTTGCGAAGAGGGCTTCATGCTGCATTTGATTTTTTCCGAAAATGTTGTTCCACGTGCAATTGCATTTTGAACGTAATGGAAGGATTAAATTAAAAACAAAAAAAAAAAAAGGATAATGCCATTATCGTTAAGCTAGAACCTTTTTCAATTCTATCTCATTCGGTCTCTTTCGTTCTTTCTCCCTTTTCACATCTAAATTTTATGTATTTCTTTAAATGAGTACTTTTCTCATCAACTATCAGCATCAAGTCAATGAAGAAGCGTTAGAAGAGGGCTACACAAAAAAAAAAAAACAAAAAAATCAATAATCACGTAGTAAATTATAAGAAAATAAAAAATATATATATGATGTGCACTTAAATTTATATAGCGAAGAAGAAATTGCTTTCTCATGTGTAATCAACTAACAACAAGGAAAAAAAAAAAAATACTAAAACCCAAAACCAAACGAATCAACCGATCCTTATAATATCCTTATTATTGTGGTATTGTAGTTGTTGTAATCGATTTTCTACAATTTATTACATTATTCCTTTTTTTATTTTGGGAGGTATTTTCTTTTCTTATATATACGATACAATATTATTTTTTCTTCTTTTTCCCTTGTTTTCTCTCTTCAATAACTAACATAAAATTTAGAGAATTTTCACACCATTTACTCAATGATCAGTGCAACGATCATTTCTTAGAATTGCAATCAATAATTTATTTTCGAGCAAGTCAACTATAGTGTATACCTATAATACATATATATTATTATTTTTCAATTCTATATCAATATATTTAGGGTTTATGGATGGTAAGGCTGCGGCCGAGGTAACAACGATATTATACATACAAATGCCCCAGATATTGAATCAACACACCGACTAGGGAATATAAACGTTTGCAAAATAAATGCAATTTATTGAGAACAGCAAATTTTTTGTTTTCTTGATTGGGAAAGATAAAATACTCTAGTTTCAATGAGATGTGAGACATTTGCTCATTGAAGTCAGGCGAATAAATCATGCTTGGTGGCCAACGATTTTATATGTGATATTAAAGACTCACATTTTTAAGATCACTACTAAGATGTCATGTCTCAATATCAAGAATATTTCAGAAGGTTTTGCAGCTTATTTTGCAGTATATACCTTGAAATATTTTGCAAATATCGTCCCTTAAGCTCAATTAAAAACGTATACAGAACAAAATTGTAGAAAATTCCATTTCAAACATTCCCATCAGCGGAAATTTATTTTAAAGCTTAAGTTGGAATAAATTAGGTCTGCGCCATTGATCGTTTAATCAAATAATCTGATTAATCAATTATCTGATCAATCAACATTTTGATGACTAAAATACAAATCATTCAATAAATTAGAGATTTGGCCAATCAAGAAACTTTTCAGAATTAGTTTTTCATTATTTTTGAAATTTTATTTCGCAAAAGAAAATTTTAACTCATTGTTCAATTCGTAACTATGTTATATATTCGGAACATATTTAATAGAACAAATTTTTTAAGAATATATTCAATCATTTTATTAATCAACTTTTTGATTAGCCGAATTCATGAATCGGTCTGCTTGATTAAACGGTTAATCACTAAAATAATGAAGAAAATGTTAATATGTTGATGTTAATGCTTTTTTTTTTTGTAAAACTGAACCTTTCAAATAAAATTGGGCGATTGGCAGTCCTCTTGTGACGTCACATTTTCTGAGCTTTGCCACAGAGGCATATTGTTATTGTGGGAAGGATTGCCAATTGATTGCATGGTTTGAAAAGGAGAAATATCCTTTTCATTATTAATGTTGCCTCGGCCGAGAATCGAACTCACGACCTACCACTAAAAAACTTGCACGGAATTGCCCAGTGGGGAAACCAGTTAATAGGGACCGTGTTCATGCAGCCAAGTCAACCATGGATTTGATATTGAGGCTGAAAAAACCTTCTTTGTAATTTTATACATTTTGCATTGTGATTTCGAAAGTAATATGTCTGGAGTTGCAATCCTTGGTCCAGACCTCGGAAGTAATCCAAGAGTCCGGAGTCTGTTCCGGAGCGGAGACCCGATTGCAATGAGAACAGTAGAATTCATATAATAGCAACTTGTTGTTCAGCGACTGTTGGGATAATTTATTTATCGAGTCCGTATAGACTCGATAGCTTTAAAGTCAGAGGTTTTGTAAAATTTATTTTTATAAAAAAAAAAGCATTATTGGACACATTTGTAAATTTTTGTGTTTTCACGATCATTTTGAATGTGATCCCTTTTAGCGATGGAAATAGGAGACAAGTATATACAGGATAAAGGTGGAATGGTAAAAATGAATAAGGGTCGGTAATATATTTTACCACTCTTGTTGGATAAAAATCTGGTCGATATACATTTAATCTCTCTATACGCGACTGCTGAGAAGCTGCGGTGTTATTTACCAAGTTTTCTTCCATTTTTATAACGTTGTTCTAGATTTAGAACCATCCCAATTTCTTGCCTCAGGCATATTTTCTACAGAAGCTTACAAAATAGAGAACTCCTATATCAAAATTGAAAAGGCATGCACTCATAACTTGGGTATTTATTCATAGATTTTCTTTCTCGATATGTTGGTTTCCTTTGTAAAAGGAAAAGCCTTGGCCACCCTTTCAGCTGAGTTTCCCAACACCAGCTTCAATCACCAAAAGTTCGACAAGATCAATTATATCTTTCATTAAAAAGGTAGATGAGATTCTAGTGTCGTAGACGTGCTTGGGTAGAAAAGATCTCATTTGGTCGCAGTGGCCGTAACACTTGTGGTTGGCCCTCAGAGGTATCAGTCTTAGGAAACAGCTTTAGAAACAGACCTTGGTCTGGTTTCGAGTGGTCTACTTGATGAACAAGGATTATGTCCTTGCTCCAACGTCACGCTCTCTTTTTATTGATTGATTGTAAAAATACGAGCTCTACACAAATATATTTTTGTATATTTATTTAATAGGTTTTCGATCTCTATCTTAGTGGAAAAAATAAATTTTTGTGAATTTTTTGATCATTTTGAAAATCAAAAAGAAAATATAAACTGAAAATCCATTTCATGGAAAATTTTTTAATGATGTTTTCGAATATAGGAGACCTATATTCAAATAAAAAATTGTGGAATTAGCTTGGCAGATAAAAGTCAACAAGCTCTGTGGGGAATAAAACTTACAGCTCTTCATTTAAATCCATCACTATACCCACACATATTATGATCAAGCAGAATTTGAAAAAATTCGTCAGAACAAAGTGATTATAATTTTTCAAATTCCGTTAAAATATTTGCAAAATATATACCGAGAATGACAATCACAAAATTTATGTTAAAAATGTTGCGTGAAATAGTACAACATACCATGCAAATAGTGATAGTATTCACTTAAATTGTATGTCACCCCATTATGATATTTTCCCTCCTACATTACCCTATAGTGTGCACAGACTGTCGTTGAGCCGAAGAGCACAAATGACTATGCAATTATGTAATTATTTAATAAAATTAAATGCACTCAAACATAGAAACATCATCAAAAATCGAAGAGGGTGTATAAAATTGCTTTCAATTAATTTCAAAATTATTACAGTAACATATAGGTGTGCTTGAGTGAGTGATGTAATAATAATAACAATAATAATGATGATCATGCCAAAAACTAAAAACTGCCATCAAAACAATGAGTATAGAAAGGAAAACCGCAAAATATTCCAATAAATGTACAAGTACGAGTGTTTGTATACAAATGAACAAATGTCAAAAATGACAACATCATCATGATCGCGATCAAAACAGTAGTGATCACTGCATATGATACAAGTATGTAGTGATGGACGTGTCACCAATTGTGTATATGCAATAGGTGCATCAAATACAGTACAGCCTCAATTAAATTGTGGGTGATATTTGTGGCCACCATTACCATCATCACCATCATCGTCGTCATCAAAACCACCACCATCAATGCAAGAGGCAAAAAAAAAAAAAAACTAAATACATATAATGATCGATTCGACGCGTCATTTAATGATTATGCAGTAGTAGCAGCACCACATTTTAATGAACTCGTGCTTTGCTTCCTCTTTAGAGTGTATGCGCCGCCACCACATACTCATACATTTCGGAATGACACAAGTACATTATTTGTGTATAGGTATGTGTGTCGCAATTATTGTTCAATCAATTATTTGATGGAATTTTAACGCGCACAATTACATTAAAACACCGTTGGTGGACGAATGCAACTCTGTTATCTGAGGCAATGTGTTACAACACACATCTGGTATTGGAACGCGGAAAATGACACACATATGTATGCGCATGGTTATGACATTATAGCTTATCTCTATCGTAGTCAAATAGTCGTCAGTTGTCACTGTCGTCAGTCAACCCCAACCACGCAATATTAACACCTTAACAACCAACCAGCTGTTGTATGTATTGTCCTGTTGTTTACTCACTTTTTTCTAATTTTTTCTTTTTAGAGTAAAGGAATTAAAAAAAAAACAATCATTTTTGTGACAAAAAAAAAGTCACAGGAAATTAAGTACAGTAAAAAAAAAAAACGGAAGAAAAATAAAGAAAATTGAAAAATATCGTTAGAATGCATATAGAAAGGTTGGTTATAGAAAGGTAGGCACAATAGAAAGGAAAGTGAAAAAAGATAATTTTTATTATTTTGTTTTTCCTTTTTTTTTTTTTTTTGCTTCGCATTATTTTCATTAGGACTACATGTATAGAAACATTACCATTTAGTAGTTGGGGAAAAAGAATTCAATAAGAACAATGTCAACGGTAAAAATTTAACAGACAAAAAAAAAAGAGAAATAAAGATAGAGATGATGATTATTATCATATTTTTCATTGCCATCATTTGAGTCATCTTCATCAAAATGGTAATAGTTAGCTACCATCATCATCATTAAATTGACAAAAGTCAAAAATTGAATGAATTAAATTAATAAAAGTGCTCTGTGCTACTGCTTCGATACCTACTTAATAGAATTTACTAGTAGATTGATTACAAATATACGTGTGTATGCATTAGAAGAAGTGTGAGAAAATAATGTATCTATCAAGTAAGCAACTAATACACAGGAAGTATGTATATAAATTCGAAATCAAAGATAATAAAGATAGGCATATAGATATAGGATAGGATAGATAATCTTGGTGCGCAAATGACATCATCATAGGCATACATATTCATCTTTATCACCAACAGTAACTGGGAATGTGCCCAGCATATATGCACCAGGTAATAAGGTAGGTAATAAGGTAGGTAGGAACTCTTATAAGGTAGGATCTATACTAAGCTTCCTTCTAGAAGTTGGCCGCAGAAATATACTCTATATCTTCGAAGCAAGCACAATAGGCTTAGAAAGGTCGAAGTGCATTATTCTCTTATAATAATAATAATAATAATGGTACACAAAGGTTCCATTGCCCATTGCCTGGAGTAAGTCTTTTGCACTGTGTCTGATGCTAGGAAATGTTTATACGCTGGCATTATAAACTGTGGATATTAAACTATTCGGAGATGCGCTGTAGCTTCGAGCTATCTCCCAATTGTATCGCATCCAAATGGTTACCTATCTCTCTGCGTAAAAAACGCTACGCCTACAGAAGTCAAGTGCCGAATGATCTTAGTCCTGACATTACGGATAATGGTGCACGAGAGACTCTTCGCTGCAGCGATCTAGAGTATAACAGATGACCCCTCCTCCCGCATGGTGCTGAGGTTACACTAATGCCCAATAGCTTGGCATAGTTACAATGAAAAATGTCTAAAGACGTTCAATTTTCTTTCATTTTGAAACAACTTTTGGTTGTTCTCTGCATAAGGATGTGAGTTCGAAGGTCGTCGTGGCTACTACAACATCATTTTTCTCAGAATGACAAATGGTGTACCATTTGCCGGTAAGCATTTGAAATTATTTCGACAATTATGCACAATTTGCCATTTCCTTGTTACAGAACACTGAACACTGAAAAAGTTATCTCACAAGAATTTTGCTTTTGTTGTTAAAATATATTTCCTATATTTATAAGAAATTGATATTTATTTTTTTTTTTTTGCAAATTTTAATTTAAATAAGAAAAAATATAAATAATTACCTTTTATTGTTATCCATATTGTACGGCCTGAAACAGCCGTTTAACCAAAATGTAATAATTTTGCTTAAAAAATAATCAGATTACTTCTTAAAGCCTTTAAAGGCAATTTGAAAAAAAAAGTCAACTGAAAAGAAAAAGAAAATAATATAAAAAAAAATTATTAACAAAAAAAATATGAAAAATAAAAATCTGAATTTTAATATATTTTTTTTTCGTATTAACACCAAATAATCCTTAAAAATAATACAATATAAAGGGTTGTTTTTGGTTTTAAAAGCTGACAAAAAAATAAAAAAATACATAATCTTAATAAAAATATACATTTTTAATAAGAAAATAAAATCTCAGTAAAAAAAAAATATGCATTTAATTAAGGCATATCCGCAATTAATGTGAAAATGACGGTTAAAAGAAAATCCTCTTTCTTGTTTCATACCCCAAAAAATGAATTACAAAAAAATTATCAGCACATAAAAAATTTTAGAACGACGATGACGACAACGACAATGAATTAACAAGAAAAAATGAACAACAAAAAGGCACGAAAATAAGAATGAAAACAAAAAAAAAATTGCCGAAACATTAACAAAATAAACGAAAAGGAACATTTTTCTTGACAAACCGGCACTTACAAAATTCGAATAAATAGGAAATACTATAAAACTAGACAAATTTGTACAAGAAAAATTAAACAACAACAAATAATAAAGGTGTCGAAATGAGTGACATGCGTGTTGTATGGCAAGGATATTTGTATTTACGACATTACATTACACGTAATATTTATGTATATGTATGTTATGTGTGTACTCTGTTTCATACGTGAGTATGTTTCGTTGTGTTCTGTTTTTTTTTTTTTGCGCTACATTTAAAATGGGCAGTTAAAAGGGGAAATAAAAAACAATTTAACCATATGTTACACCACCAAAAGTGTAAGCATTATATTGTATTTATGTACACATAGTGTTAGATAATAAAACGAAAGATAACTCACATACGAGTACACACACACACACACACACACACACACAAATATTTATACATGTGTCATAGGAGTGAGCCATAAGCAATTAGCAAACAACATGACACGCAACAGGATATGCAAGTATCTGCGCTCGGTTAAAAAAAGTCAATCAATCGAGTCAATCGAGGCTTTTATGTTTTTCATATCAAACTTCCATATCGATTTTATTTATATGTATATGATCAAGTCAATCTTGAGCTAATTATATTTAGTACAAGAGAACCATTATAAGTACGCCTTTATTGTGAAAAAAATATTTGCCATAATAAATTTAAATGAAGTAGATAATTATAAATATAAAATAAGTACACTCGAGAACATACTTTTGTATGAGAGGTAGTTGTGGTTTTCGTCCAATTCATCCCATTTTCGAGTATGTCTATTAATTAGTAACGTGGAAAATTATGCAGAAGGATTTGGGTGTAAGACCTCTTAAAATATATTTGGTGCAAGAATTGAAACCACACAACCTACCACAACGGCTAACTTTTGGTGAAGTTGGATGAAGATCCACTTTTTTATCGGAAAATTGTGTTCAGCGACGAAGCTCATTTCTGGTTGAATGGATATGTGAACAATCAAAATTGCCGTATTTGGTGTGAAAAGCAATACATCCCGAAAAATGCACTGTTTGGTATGGATTATAGGCCAGTGGCATCATTGGACAATACTTTTTCAAAGACTAGATCGTGCGATTTAACGCCTTTAGACTATTATTTGTGGAGCTATGTTAAGGCTCGTGTCGATAGCGACAAGCACCGATTGACGCACTAAAAGCCAATATTGAATAATTTATTCGTGAGATACCGGCCGCGGTCAACATTTACTTGAAATCATCTTTAAAAATTAAATTATATAAATCGATCTATCGACTCAAATAAAGATTTCATACATTTCTCTACATTTTATGTGTTTTTATTTTAATCAAATCCGCTGGCTCTTAAAAAATCGCCCTGTACGAAAATACTCGTATATAGACATTTTCATCTCAATGGCCCCATAATTATGGAAGTTATCTTGCAAACAGATGTGCTGACACAGAGGCATGCCTGAATCGAGATTTTCATCACTAAAATATATATATATATATATATATGTTCTTATGGCAGGTTCATCCTGAAAGATCACAAAGTTGCCACAGCCGGTGATTGAACCTACGACCTACACATCAGAAGGCCAACGCATCAACCACTGAGCTCCGGCACCCAGACATTGTTATGTGGAAATATTGTAATTCCATGCAGAATGCCAAAAGCGGCTATATAATGCACCATTAAGCCTCGACTCATCATATCGAAAACAATTTCTTCTTCGAAAACTCCTTGGGTCCAACTTATCTCCCGATACTATGATGTATGATAAATTTTTGGACACCATTAGAAGAGGCCTACTTGCATTGCATGGTTTCGGATGAGAAATGCCTTGTAACATCACCTTTTCTGAGCTCTATCACAGAGTTGTTATTACTGACGCAAGAATTGCCGATATTGAAGATGCCTCTGCCGGGAATCGAAATCACGACCAACGATTAACGCACCGAAGACCAAGGCACTAAACAATTGAGCTACAGCATTCAGCTACAGCATCAAAGAATCGGCTTCTCAAGAATGGGCGGGTCTATGTACTGGAAACACTCGGCTACGTGGTCAAACACAAAACAAAGCATTTCCGTATTTTTGCTGCTACAACAACAGCATCTAATACTAATTTGGCATATTAACTACATCAGCGAAATCGGTGAGCACCATTACGTAATCAGAGATCGCCTCATGGGTACTGAATTTTCCAACAGTTTGACCAAAGGTATCTTCCTTACTTGCCCTGACATTAGTTTCGCCAAGTAAAAAGTTTATATCGTAGCAGAAACAATGGTTAAGGCTTTAAGCTTCTTTAAAACGCTGAATTAAGGTCTCTATGTTCTCATCATGTTTGCCGTCTCGCGGGACATGGGCACAGAATAAGTTGCTTATTGTAGCCAGCCGCTATGAACTGCGAAACCAGATATCGCAATGTCGTACTGAGTAAAAATACATTCCAATTCACGGTTGTATGCATTGCAACTGTAACAGTTGTGACAGAATGGTCTTTTCGAGCAACTTTGTTCCACTCCATTGCCTTTTTTTAAACGCGGTAATGTGTCTTGTTTTTTCGAAGATAGAAACAGCTTATCTACTGTGGATTCGGACGTTCAATTGAATTTACATAGAGTCATAGATTTTGGATGTGAGTGGCGTGATGCAATCAGGGTTCTCAGTTTTATTTGTAACCCAAATATTTTTTATTTACCTTTAAAAATTTTCGAAACGCAATCATCTAAATATATACAGGCGATTGTCTATGTTACCATCCCATTCTAGCAATTAAATAAAAATGTGTTTTCTAAGAAAAATAATTTTTCATCATTTAGAGATCATAAGTTATTGAAAATACGCAATAGAAGCAGCAGCACCGGCACCACCATCACCATCACAACAGCAGCTGCTGATCATTCACCTGTTTCATAGTAGTAACAACATAAAGTTTTAACCACCATAACAGCACAAAAAATGAACATGACAACAGGTGATATTAGGACGATTACTTCGCTATAATAGTAGCTATTCAAATGTGATCATATATAACGAAGGATAGATAGTAAAGGAAGGAAATTTCAACAAACAAACAAACAAAGAATGGTTAATTACTATTTGGACACACTATAAGTATTCAATTCAAGGTAACAGCAGACAAAGAATAGTAATATAGCAAAAGTTTTTCCGTCATGCACTTGTGCCACACAATATTTGACATTTGCCACTTGCCACATTCTTTTATGTACCTAATATTTGAAAGAAGGATGATTAAAGATTAGGGTATAATTAAAAAAAAAATTTTGCCCCCACATATGTTGTCTCAAAAATTGTATTAGACATGTGTGTAATAAACATTATAAACATTTCAAATTACATATAAACACCTGATGCTTCTGATCTTGAGTCTGAACCAATCTTAAGTACAAATATACGATGATCAACGATCTTGTAATAATTAAATCCTCTACATATAATAAATTTCAAGAGAATAATAAAATTACATACTCATAAATACATCAAGTACCTACACTACGTATATACATTAAAATATATCTACGTATAGTCGCACTTACTCATAAAACGTGTTCAAATTGAAATTTCCCAAAATTCACACAATCATAAATTCTCCAACAACAACAACAACAACTATAAACAACTGATTACACACTATATCACTCGCAAAGTTCAAAGTGTAAAGCATCCTACGACAATCTCCATTCATATACATACGTATACGATACGAGCACTCGTTGGCGGTAAATCCTTGTTTGAAACGATGACGATAACATGCAAACAAGTTGAAAAATCAATTTAAAATACATAATCGAACACACACACACACAAATTATTTACGAATGTATTTGTAAATGTTTACTAAAGAAATTGACCACATGCAACGAATTATATGTATTGCCGATAGGAATTAGTTTTAAGAGTTTCACAAGGGTGTTTTAGTGCGTTGGTAAAATTTTCGCTTAAGTCGAAGTTTGAACAACTCAACAATAGTTTACAAAGAGGAAAAAAAATGTTATACCGCTCAAAAGCAGCAAACATAAGAACCTCTAGCTAGTTTTATCCAAAGTAGCAATAATTTCTTGGGTCCTAACTTGGAACTTTTTCAATCTTAGACTTCACCACTCACATTCCCTGTTAATGCTTCGTTTGCGCCAGTAATAAATCTCATGTACTGTCAGTTTCTCAAGTACTTGGTCTATCCAATGGAGGTTGGGTCGTTGTCTCTTTGTCTCCGTCCTCCAGTAGGTTCCAAATATCCCACTTTCTTGATTGGAGTTAACACAGCGGCTAGATTTTACTGCGCTTAACTATGTCAACATCAACACGCAAGTCCGTACTTACAGGGTTTCCCTCGAAAACTCCAAGCATGCACAAGCTATTGTTCGCTCGTGTCCTCGTAGAGGTCAAGTCCTAGAAATGTAGCCACCTCAAGTGGGTGTGTCCAGAGCTGTACGGGTGTCAAATTTGTGTGCTGCAAGAGACAACTGAAGAGGTGGACTGTGTCGTGGGGCAATCGGGGCATACCGGACGAATGCTCCGATTGCCCCCCCGATTGGGATTAAATCTCGATAGATAATTATTGTGGAACTTACTGTATCCTGACCTGAGCTGCGGTAAGGTGCACCTTGTTTTCCTTGGCAATAGTTTTTCCACGTTGGCAACAGGTGGGTGTCTTCCATTAAGGATTTTGTTGGGCTATTGTGCACTAGTCACAGCTTCTACCGCTTCCGCATGCAAGCATTTGGAAGCAGAGAGGATTGTGAGTTGTGATCCAGCGAATTATGGTTCGTTAGTCTGTCAATGTCGTCATTGTAAATTGTCAAGTCGTTTCTGATCTGCCTTGGTGGTGGTGGCGCAAATGTAAGAGCGTTGTTGGGGTGCTCCTCCATGTGGCAGGCCAGCCAAAATTGTCTGGCCAGCAACTCGTTGTGTTCTCGCACCTTCAGCAGGTTCGTCTCGCCGTGCAGGTGGTCCTCGTGTGGCATAAGGTGGCAGCCAGTGGTGGTGCGGAGTGCTGCATTTTGGGCCTCTTGTAATCTACGGCACTGTGTGTCACTTATGGATGGTGTATGGAGCTGTATAATTCGCCACTGATCTGCCTATCGCTTTGTATGTTGGTGGTGTTGGTGAAAAATCAACGCCATAATCTGGAATTGGAAAGTTCGGGCAACATCCTCCACTTCTTAGCGTCGCATTTCAGAAACTTGTAACCAGATGCCATTTTCGACACGACAGATAGAAGCTACGGGATTCAAACAGTCACTCAGGCGCTTAAACTTCGACTCTTATTTTTGTCTCCTCAGATCTTTAGAAATTGAAATGTAGCTTGAAAACAAAATGCTTTAAAATTAATTCCAACATTGTATATTTAAGATATATCGTACGTGTATTGTGAAGGATTGCGAGTATGGCACAATTCTATTTACATGAAAATATACAAATCTATATGGGCATTTCCTGAGTCATGGACGTGAAATATAGAGAAAAACAAAGAGAAATTGGAATATATCTATAGATATATTATATAAAAAGGAAGAGTCCTCATCGTCACCATAAGGTAAGGTATGAGCTATAATGGTATGGCAGGCTAAGGTTGCCAACACCATGTCAAAAAATATAAAAATGAGTGAGTTCGAAACTCAGGAATAGCACCCAAATAGACCATATTCATATTGGTGAATTGGACTGGCTCATTCAAAAACTTATATGATAACATTTAAATTTTATTATTGTAGAATAAAAGTAATATTCGAGTATTTCAAAATTTTTTCCAATTTTATTTGATAATTTCTGAGAAATGCCCCTATATATTTGTCACATTGGCAGGCAGACAGTAGTAATTATTGTCGATAATAAGTATTGGTACTCTATGCAGGAATATATGTAGTACTCGCACACATCATAAAACGACAACTCCTACTTTTTTAATTTTTTTTTTTTGTAAATGTGAAATTATCAGCATTTACTTGAGTTTATTGAGAAATGATTGGAAAATCAAATATTATAGATTTTGTGTTGTATTTGATTTTTTCCTAATTTTTTTTCTAGGATCTTACATATTTTATGAGTTGTTTATGACTTGTCATTTGCGTGTGCATGTACGAAAGTATGTTACTTGACACAAATCGTTTGTATATCGAAGCACAGCTCATTAATATTTTGTGATTGCATAAGTGTTTGTATGTATAATGTACACAATGTACGTGATGCAAGCAATTGAATATGTTCGTACTTATGTATTGTACATACCTCCCTCATGTTGTAATCTATAGTCATAATCAATGAAGCAAGGATAATCATCATATCTTGTATTTTTTTTTTTTTATTCATACTTTTTTGAAATACCTACAAATGCACACACAGTGAAAATGCAATAAAATTTGTGAAAGCAATAATTGAAAGAATCGTTACAAATAATGATGAGAAAATGTATAATTGATAAATAGAATAGATAAGAATTGTTTATGTGAGATTTAAAAAAGCATATAAAACATATTTTTTTAAATTTAGTTTAAATTGCATTTTGATTTGTGACAAAAGTAGTAAGTAATAAGTCACTAACAATTTTAAAGAAACTAGATATGGCGAATATTACGAAAGGGTAAACAAAATATGTGTTTTTCGTCAATCCTAACCCCCCTAGGTCACATCCGAAGGTTCCAATTTTGACCTAATTAGAAAGCAACGGGATTGACATTGTCATAAAATCCACCCAACCCAATTAGTCTTCTTCTAAAATGTATGTAAGAGATGATATGCCATTTCATTTATGAAGCATAATTTTAGGGGCAACAAAAAATATATTAAATGGAACATAGCAAAAAAGGAGAATTAATCACAATTAAGGAGTCCTATATAAGTAGGTGGGGCAAATGCAATCGATTGTCTTTTTTTAATTTCAGTTTTGAATTTAACAGATAACTTTTGCAAAGATACCTTATGGGCTGAATGCCCGTATATGGCAATATTCATGACTTTTTTCATTAAATGGGACTTTTTTCAATTTCTAAAGCGTGGATAATTTCTACTGAAAAGCCAATATTATATAGAGAATTAATGTAATTTATTTAAAAAAATATTTTAATATAGAGAATTGAGAATTTAGATGAATTTAATATAAATTTATTAAAAAAAAAAAAATTTTAATAAAATCAAGTCAAAATTAGAGTATAAAAATTTATGTTTTCAATTAAAAAAATGTTTTCTTTATTTGTAGGCACAAATAATTTTAAATTCCAAGTTTCCTAAGAATGGACGGGTCTACGTCTCGGAAGGTCCATTAAAATCAGCAGAATACGGAAATGATTTGTATGGGAACAAAACAAAGCATTTTCGTCTTCTTGCTACAACAACAACTACATAATTTTAAATCATACAATAAGTTTTTTTTTTTTAATAATAAAATTTTTGCAAATCAATTTAAATATAAAAAAATTAATTGTAAACTTTTTTTAAAATGATCTATACATACAAATCTGGGAAAAAGTCAAGCGAATAATAAAAATAAATTCTGTAAGATAACTAAAAAAAAAAATAAACATCTAAACAGTTACTTAAAAAAATTTTTCATAGTTTTTAAATAAATATTCAATGAATTGGATTTTGCAATAGCTTTTTTGGAAATTGTCAAAGAATTAAAATCACACATCTAACTTCCATATGGGTTTTCAGACTTGGAGCACGTAAATATCATCAAGCTATCGAACTGAACTTCGATAAATTGAACAATTCCATTGCAAACACATCTACCGTCCATACGTTTACGTTATCGAATGCAAGTTTTCAGACTTAGCACACCAAAATATAAAGCTATTGAGCTGAAACACAGAAAATATTATTTTGCACAACTAATGGCTAGGCTCAAACACTTTCAGCTGAATTTCGCAACACCAGCTTCAATCATTAAAAGTTCGACAAGATCAATTCTATTTTTCGTTATAACACTAGAGGATATTCTAGTGTCGTAGACGGGCTTGGGTACAAAAGATCTCGTTTGGTCGCAGTGCCCATAACACTTATGGTTGTCCCTCAGAGGTATCAGGCGTAGAGCTCATATACTCTAACAGACCTCGGTCTGGTTTCGCGTGATCAAACGTCACGCTCTCTTTTGATTGATTGATTGAACGGCTAGACTCTATAATTTCAGACACTAAAAGAAGACCCCGCTACCTTCCATATAAAATCGAGAATTAAAGAAACTCTGCCTCGGCTCTTTTGTTTTCCATTGTGTGATTTAAAACAAAACTCCACACACATTTTATTTCACAGAGGGATTTCAATTCAATTAGAAATTTTATGAATTTGGGCGCAAAAGTTTATCAAAATGCTATTATTTTCTTCATATTATGATTTTTCTATTATCGCAACTAATGACGAGTAACGAAAATTTCAAATTTATATCTTTTAAATGATAAAAATTTCAATATTAGGTGTTATGACCTAATTTGTATAATAATTTTTCCCCATTTCACACGCAGTCACACTCAATAACAAAGAGAGCGCAAGGAAGGGTGAGGTTATAGACAACAACAACAACAACAAACAAAAACATCATGAAACAATGTAATAAAAATATATTGTAGTAAAGAAAAAAAAAATTAAAATAAGAAACAATAAGAAATGATTCCCTTTTCTGTAGCTTCTTATATCCATAAATACCTACATGTATTTGGATAGATGTGTGTGTGTGTGTGTATTGTATATCGATGTCATACTAATTTAAAAACTAGAACAAGCAATTGACTACTATTAAAACCAACTGCAATAACAATGAGATAATAAGAATGCCAACAACAATATCAATAATGCCCACTGTTAACCACTTAAAAAGAGAAATATACCGACGACTGCTTGTGTCCATCTACATATGTATTGTACGTACATATATTTAGTTTTTCATTACAATCCATTGATTATTGAGAATTTTTGAGAGAGCAAGTAGCGTAAACATACAAACACGCACAAACAAATAAACAAAAAAAAGAGGGAAAATTCATTCTAAATTCAATATCCTCCAAAAAGCATATATCTACATACCGAAATACACACATACATATATGTATGTATTATAATTTACGAGGACAGTATATAAATACATATTTGGGTATGTATGAGTATTCGTCACTATGGAAGCCTTTTTGATGGCTGATGATGATGAGAACGATATCAACGGCAGCAGAAACAGAGAGCGGCATGCCAAGATAAACAACAACCGACAAGATTTTTTTTATTCCTTCTTTATTTAATTTTTTTTTTTGTAGGAATTTTCATTGTTGCACCATATCCACTGTAAATGAGAGTGATTCCAAGAAAAATCATACATAAAAATTATACAAAATAATATTTATCATATGATGATAGTGCAACTATCACACACATACACACACACACACACATGTAAACACATACATCTATGTATATTCAGAAATTTCATTGAACAATGCCGTGAATGAGCGTGTGAGTATGTGGAGGACGAACGTATGAACGGACAAGCGAACGGACAATGCAGAGGATGCGCTTAAGTCAATTAAAGCGCCGAATTCTATATTGTGTACCGTTTTTTCTTTTTTTTTATACATTTGTCGTATATTTTAGCTCAAGTGTTAAATAAGGTATCCAGCAGTTTTAGAATGTTTAACTAGCAACAATCAGATACACATCATAAGCATCTTATTTTGCTTCGACTTCGTCTGTCCCCTCATCTCATTGTGTTGGTGTTGGTAATACATATTGGGTTGTGTGCGCTCTGTCGTCTTCAGAGGCACTGATTGTCGCCGCTTTCTTTACTTATATAACCGAGTTGTTGTTGTTGCTGGTATTCCTCCTTTATAAAAGGATGGATCTTCGGTTGGTTTCTTTTTAAATAACAACTTATTTTAAGACCGGCAACTGTTCAAGGTGTTAGCCGCTTGGTTCGAAATGAGACGTTTTTCGTTTGAGCAATATTACAAAATATTGAAAATTAATTTCCTTATATTATGTGATAAAGCTCAGAAAAAGTGATGTCACAAAGGTTCGGAACCGGCTAAAATAAGTAGGCCTCTTCTAATACTGTCTAAAATTTAACACGCACAACAGCAGTGGAAGAAAAGCTCGGCCAAAGAGCCCTTTGGGGCTTTAAATGCCACATATTTATTTATTTTTTTTTATATGATTTTACTTTGTTACTTTAGCTAGAAAAAAATAGTTCCCATCCACCAGGATAACGCGGTAGCGCCCAAATTCACAGTAGTAATTGCAAAATTTAATGAATTAGGTTACAAATAGCTCCCTTATACAGCATACTCCCCAGATTTAGCCACCTGTGACTATTTTCTGTTTCCAAACATGAAGAAATAACTCTTCGGTAAGTGATTTGTAGTTCATCGATGAAGCTTTGATGAGCTCGAGAAATTATATTACTTGGCGGACACGTTAGGCGAATTGTATCGAGGTAAAAGGAGACTATGTTAAAAAAATTAAGTGTTTTCCTTATTTCAATTTTCCAGGACTTATAGCAGTTTTAAAAAGTAACCAGCCGATGGGCTACTCATAGATACATATGTTTGGGTGTTTATTATACAATTTTTGTTTTTTTTCAATTTTTCAAGAGGAATTGAGAATCCCTTTTAACTATGCACTACAAAGACTTCAAGCTAATTGTCTTTGCTATTTGTTGTTATTATTATCATCGTTAAACTATAAAATACCACATTGGAAAATTGTCTACTAGTTTAGGAACTAGTACTAACATACTACTGTGCCGTCAAAAACTAGGTGAATTAATTAATAAAATGAGAAATAATTATATATTCTTCTAAATATATTTGATATCCTTCCAAAAAATCCCCATTCGATAAAATGCATTAATGCCAACACTTTTTCCAATCCTGAAATCACTCCAAGAAGTAATCCTAATTTTGAAATCATTTCTAAGGACTCTAAACAATATTAACGGATCGTTGTTTTGGGTTCGGGAATTGTTACTTAGAATAACGATGACTTATTTTGGGATTATTGTAAAAATAATTTCTGATTATGGAAAAAATAATTTTTTATTTTAAGCATCCATAGGTATAATTGTTATTCGAAAATTCTATAATCTAGGAAAAGGTAATGTCACTGGTTCAATTTTCCACAAAACTACACAGAATCGCTCCCAGAGGGGTGATGAAATGTGTAACCGACTCTCTTTAATTCTTTATCTTAAAAACTTTATTTTAAAGTATTTACCATCTACATATCTTTAATTCTTCGCTACAAAATGGACATTTCTATAAATTTCGCTCCAAGAGTGTCACTAAAGGAGTAAAAATTATAATTTATCTCCAAAAATGTTCACTACTCAACATTTTCTCTGAACATACTTACACCTTTTCTTACCACCTTTATGAGGCATCCGTGGAAAATAACTTAAACACGTGAAAATCGACAAATAACTCCATAATCGCACTTACCCCCTAAATCGATTCCTTAGGGAGGCTTCCATCATGTGAAGTGTATTTTCTTTCGATTTTATAGAAACATCAATCTTATCTCGTCTGCTGCACAAGAATTCGTTTTTTTCGGGCGACTCTGATATAGACTAATTCCACAACCCATACTTTTCCAACAGGAATTAGTTTTGTAATTTGATTGTTTGCTAGTATGTTGCCGTACATATATACATACATATGAATGTATGACCACAGGCGATGAGTTTTACATTAAAAAATACGAAAAAAAAATGTTTTTGCTTGTTTGTGTAAATACATATACATATATGTTGTATTTGTTATTGTACTAAAATATTTTTGGAATGCATATATACTTATAGTCTATACATAAGCATATATATATGAATCTTTGTAGCTGTGAGAAAGGACGTTATTGCAGATATGTACGCTTGTTGTTGTTGTTGTTGAATGCACATCGACCTGTTCGTTATATTCTTCCTTTTTTTTACTATGAATGTTTGTGTGTATTTATTTTCACTTATCTATATATTCTTGACGAACTGAGAGTACATAAATGCATACGTATTATTATACTGCATATTCTATTCTAACACATTAAATCTTACAAAGTTATATAAAAAAAAGACCGTCCTTGTGGGAAAATTACCACAAAATAAAAAAAAATAGAAAATTTGAAATTTTAATTTTATGAATTCCAACTAATCTCAAAATTACAAAATTATTGCTGTTGTTGTTGTTGGTGGTGGTGGTGTTGGGCATAAACATACATATAACATTCACATTCATTGATACCGATATCAGGTAAGGTACGAGTAATACGCGCAGGCATCTATCTACTATATTTAGTGATGCATTTAATTAATTAATGAATAGCCTATAGAGCGATAGCTAAGTATCTTATGCTACACATACATACACAATGCATTGATTCAAATATTTTATTACTTTTATGTGGCTACATTTACAATTTACAAGAGGGTAACTAAATACCGACCGACCTTTTTGAAAAGGGAAAAAATATGTTGGTAATATTTTTTGTAAATTGGGTAGAGAATATCATATAGATTGTGCTCAAACTATATATGCAGGCATTCCTGCATATATTTATACAATTATCTATTTGACGGATAGATCAATTATAACCCACCCCCAACTTGCTGTGTTAATAATTCTTAATTTGTAATATATTTATATTTCTTTATTTGTTGAGTGGTGCTCAATTACACAAAGCCATAGTAGGTCATATAGTGAATCACACTTGTGACCTTATTTCCGGAAATCCAATACACTGACCTACAACAACTAGAGAACTGCGTCCCCCAGCTTCTCTTATAGTCTGGCTTGCATGGCGTCGTTATTATATGGAATATGTATAAGAAGGGGCATTTTTTTGGCCCTTGCATTGATTTTTCTGAACACATTTTGCCAAAGCACTTTCAAATGCTGCTTCATAGTAACTTCTCACGAAGCTAAAGAATTTTCAGAACTTGCCTATATATAAATAAAAAGCCTAGCAACAAAACTTCAGCATTAACAGCACCACAATGCGATTCTTCAAAACTGAAATAAATGATAAATTCTGGAAAAAAGGTAGAGCTGTTTTTTCAAGCCCATTTATCTGCCCAACCGGCTAATAAAAACCCTCCGGAATGAAATCTACTCGTATACATATGTACATATGTCTAGACCAGAGATGGCAAGGTTCCCTAAATATTGACTTATAGATTACACTGCGCCATAAGAAAAAATTGGTATTCAAAAATAAGTTTACGTCTCGAGAATTTTTTTGGGTCAAAATATTGCAAAATTTGAAAAAAAAAATACGAAAAAGACCTTTTTGTCTCTGTAGAAGCAGAACCCAAAATGTTGCAACCGTTTAGAAATAATTTTGTTTTCACATGTTTTTACAAAAGCATTTCTTTTCGGTGAAAAAAAAAATTTACTTGTGTCGGTATTTTATTACGCCAAGTCACTTGTATAAAAAAATTAATATGTGGCACTTAAAGCCCCTAAGGGCTCTTTGACCGAGCTTCTCTTCCATTTTTGAGCTTTGTCACAGAGTTCTTTTAGAAGCTTTTCCATGGCAAAGTATTACTGCCGAAAGAATTGCCAATTGCTCGCCGACAGGTGGGTACCGTTCGAAAGAAATTTTTTTTTCGAGACTAAATTTGTTGTTTCAGCCGGGGATTGAGCCCACGACCTACAGATCACTAACCACTGAGTTACGGCACCCACGTCAATGGTATAGTTTACTATTTCATCAGAGTTGTTACGAAATTCGATTCGATGTCATGTGAAAAATACTTGTCAATTTAGTGGATTTCATGTTTGGATCATATAAAAACTTTTGCGACAACCCTGACTATGGGCTTTACCGAAAACATACGCCAAGAAGTCTATCTACAGTATGACTGCGTTTAAAAGGCATTGGTCATAACCGCACTTCTAAAAGATTCTGAGATAACAATTAGATTAGATGTTGCGCAAAGCAAGGAAGGAACTAGTCGCCCAATAACTGCGGCTACATTAGACCTCATGGTGAGCAACCCGATTTTATCAAATACTACTACTTGTTTAATGAACATCTCTTAAGAGTCTAATAATAATGGAGTTCTTGGTGAAATAAATGTACAATATTATTTTAATTCATAAAACTGAGTAATCTAATAACAAAGTATTTACAAAGGAGTTGAAAATATAATTTCATGTTCAATTTAGCCGTTTTTTTTTTTTTTTTTTTGAAATTTTGCTTAACAAGTCAGATGATCATGAATAAGTTGAATTATTTCTTCTGCTATTATAGATATTTCCAAATCTTTATGAATGCTGGCATTAGTGACAAGCCAGGGTACCTCAGTTATTGTCCGCAGAATTTTTAATTCTTTGTAATTCATGCATAAGTCCATATAAGTACTTTGTATTGCAAGCGTAGACTGGTCGTCTCTGGATCAGCCAACGCAGAGGAGCAGCTTTTATCTTTGAAAATACACATTTACTACCCTTCATATGCGAATTCTGCATTTGTCATTTTCTGCCCTTAGAGCGACGCATATTCAATTATAACCTTGACCATCAATGCCTTAGAATACAAAGCATAAACAATTCCATGGCAATTGTTTTTTATTTATTTTCGTTTTACTCAAATGAACAACTACTAATAATAAACAGAGAAATACGAGTAAAGCTAAAATATGTACTCAAACAAATGAAACACATAAAAAAATGGCAACATTATTTACGATAATATAAATATGCAAAGAGCGCCCTTTTCACCAAGCTTTCAATGCGTTTTGCGCCATTTTTGACACAATTCCATGTTCAATAACTTCTAAATACAGCAGTAGTGGCAGCAGCAGAAGCAGCAACAACATGCATGTGTGTAAATGCGTACGTGTATGCGCGCCATTTTTTTTTTTAACATGCAGTGGAGAATATTTTCATTTCCTCTCCAAAAACAGAGTGGAACTTGAATAACAAAAAGAATGCATTAGAATTTTGTAATAAAGCCGACAAAAGAGAATAGAAAGCAGTTACAAAGAGAAGCAATGAATTGCGCCAAAAGCAATGAATGCATAAATGTCGAAATAATTTTTGATGACCATTTAAAATCACTTGCCCGTATTTATAGTCAAAGTTAGAATCATCTTAAAATTAGAATCGACTTATTTGACATATTTCTCATACAAAAATATGTCAAAGAGTCCAATCTAACTTGGTCTATTACTAGGGGACAATATTTCTAAAAAAAACAAAATGGAATAAAAAATTTGAAAAAAAACAATAGGCAAATCCTCAAAAGTATATTACATATAAAATATGAAAAAACTCGCTCAGATCCATTACAAAGTTGAACATTTTGCTACCAAAAAAAATTCCATAATTCGTTACTTTACATTTCATGTGTACTCCACTCCTCTTATGTTCATACATATGTACGTAAAAAATAAAATAAAAATGTTCAACTATAATACATTTTGAGTGCGATAGCAGCGGCAATCGTGGCATTTTATATATATTTTATAAATTCCCCCTGCTAATAGTAGAACAAACACTGACAAACAAACAGCCAGCCACAGCACAATATCGAGAACAAAAACTTACTTACCTCAACGAATGTGAATGTGATGAATACAAAATGAAATGAAATGAAAGAATTCGAAAAGGCGGTTCACCAGCACATCGGTTTGGCGCTTAAAAAAATTACGATAAAAATTACATTTTGTAGAATATTTTCGCACCATGTGAAACTTTGAAATATCTACTTTCGTATGATGTGCGTATCGTCCATATCCATGGAGTAGAAAGTCGAAAATTTTACATTTGAAAATTTTGTCATATTGAAAAATCCAACTCAACAATGATCAATCGATTACGACGACAACGACGACGTCGACGACGACGGTAGCAGTGCTGAAACGCGCCAAAAACCAGATGATCAAGCAGCAAAATGCAACAACAATGCGAGCGCAATAGCAATAACAATGGAGTAAACGATTGCACATACAAAACACACACATACACACATTTGAACGCATACTCCAACACCAACAGCAGTAGAAGACATTTCACTTAAATTTTTTTTTTTTAAATTCAAATTCCCCAGAACAACGAAAGGTGGATAAATTATAAAAGCCAAAGAAAAAAAAAAAAAAAAAAGAAAAGAATGTAACATTTTTTTACGAGAGTACTTACCCCCATGTCGATTGGAGCTGTGTTACTGTTGCTGTTATTTCTAATACACCACACTGCTCCACAACCACATACACATAAACACACACACTCTAAACTCTCAACATTCCATTCACAATACCTTCTTTTACCGCAGTAGTTGTCTTCTTCATATTCTTGTGCTTAAAAAAAAAAAAAAACAAAAACAAAATAACAGCTGTCTAGCAGACCCACAAATGAAATGAGAACGAACACAAGGAAATCAGTGTTGCTAACACTTATCGACTATTTACAATAAATTATATTACAATATTAGCATACATGAATTTACATGTTTTGTTGCAAATTTTTAGTGGTATTGCTCAATTGTGGGTGCCGTAGCTCAGTGGTAGTGTATTGGCCTCCTGATCTGTAGGTTGTGCGTTCAATCCCCCGCTGAAGCATAACACATTTAATAACGAGAAGATCTTTCTTTAGAACGGTACCCACCTGTCGGCAAGGAATTGGCAATTCTTCCTGCAGTAACAATTTGCCATGGAAAGCTTCTAAAAGAACTCTGTGACAAAGCTCAGAGTTCTGTCGTTTGGTACCGGATAAAAGAAGTAGGTCCATTCTAATACTGTCCAAAATTTAACACGCACAACAGGTGTGGAACAGAAGCTTGCAAAAGAGCCCTTCGGGGCTTAAAAGTGCCACTATATATATTGCTAAATTAAGGTCGATAACATAATGCAAGTAATTTTTTTTCTCAAAAAATTAATTTTCAATTTCTATTCAAAAAAAAAAAAAAAAAAATAAATAAATAAATAAATACAATATATGTAGTATATTGAAAAATAACTTTCAATTATAATTATTTTCAAATAATTATAATTAATACTAATTACTGATATTAAGGTGTTGGTTAAATAAGGGTTTCTAATCACTAAGAATATTTTGTCCATATTTAATTTTAAAAATCGTTTCAATTGTATTGATTATTACGAAAATTATATAACTTATTTTATTTGAAATCTTAAAATTTTCGTTATAAAATGATCTTTAAAATATGCGAAATAATTTTTATCCATCTCAGAGTTTTATCTGATTTTCAAAAACGGTCGAAAAATCCCGTACTTGTAAAACGTTTATATCCGATACACACAAGCAGTACTTCACCTGGGAGAACATTACTTACAAGTGGTATACAACTTCTGAAATTTTTGCCAGTAACTAAAGAGTTCAAAATTCGTTGAATAAATAAATGAACCCCATTTTTTCTTTTTCATCGACCCAAAATTCTAAAATACTTATTTTTAAGTGCTAGCGAATAACGCAAAATTTTATCAATTTGTATAATTTGTAGCGCATATTGTTATATAAAAAAATATTTGATAAACCATTTTATGAGATAAAAAACTTTTTTATCTCATTATGGAGATAATTGGTAATAATTTGCAGAATTTTGATCAATGATCATCTGAAATTATCCTCTCTTTTGCGAAAATGCCAGTAAAGTAAGGAAAAATCCATTAAATGCAATTTACTGTCTGTTCACCTCCCATTATGTCATGTAGTTTTTGTTATTATTCATTTCCTAATCAACACTATTTTTGCAATTTTCGTGTTTTCATCTGAATATCTCAATTCGTAATAAATTTTTGCTTGTTCGTCTATGACCAATTGCCGATGAGCATAAAATGTGACATTTAAATTTAATAACTTAATACTAGTTTACATCTCATTGCATGTTATAGTTCATATACCCAATACCACATGTATACACGCACACTTAAAGCAAACAAAAAGAAGCAACACTGTCGCACACTCAAACAAACAGTAAACAAGAATGTATACAAAACGACCACCACGTCGACTCGAATTTCGTGTTTTTAGCATCATGTTCAATGCAAATTTTCACTAAATTTCTGAATAAAATTGTATTCAAAATTATTAAAATACTAAAGCTTATATCTTGTAATATCTAATTTTTTAAGAATTTTCAAAATTCCGGCAATTTTGTAAAAGTTCTATGCACTTATTTGCAGCGATTTTGGCGCGCGCGGGCTTTTCAAGAACGAGAGAGAGAATCAAATACGAATGAGACGACAAATGTTGAGAGATGAGCAAAGAAATTTGACAGCTGAGTAGCGCGCGCATTGCAATATATTTTGAAGGAACAAAAAAAAAAAATGAGAACTGATGGCGGTGGCCGTGGTGTTGGTGGCGGCAACGTTGCCGACTATGGGTACATGTGTGTGTGACTTGTATGAGGTGAAGAGCCAAAATTGCGCGCGCTCAAGTGGGGAAGAGTAAATGATTGACTGACTTTAGCATGCATATAACGACTGGAGGAACCAGCACCACTTTTCGATGGCTACACAAGTCAATTTTTTCCCTCAAAAAAGCCGTATGAGTAAAAAAAAATATTTCACTACGACGGCAATAGAAAAAAAATTACAAAAAACGACTACATTGTCGTTTGCCATCATTGCAAAAAATAAGTCATAACTGAAGTTGTCGAAAATCATTTCTTTTTTTTCGAGGTTCTTCTTCTCTCTTCATGCTTTCTTATATGACTTTCGTATAAAGCGCGCGCATATATGTGAACACACACATACTCCGACGTAAAATTTTTTCTACCCACGGGGGGAGGTAGGTATATAGGCCCAAAAAAGCAAATCGACCGTGCGGCTAAGGCACAATTACTTATTTGCAACTGAGATAAATTACACATGTATGCATAG
The DNA here is from genome assembly GCA_963854835.1 of Megamerina dolium. Lineage (NCBI taxonomy): Eukaryota > Metazoa > Arthropoda > Insecta > Diptera > Megamerinidae > Megamerina > Megamerina dolium. The sequence continues at coordinate 1,124,451 of OY978529.1, read as the reverse complement.
TAAGGATTTTCGCGATTGTTTATTTGCACCTGCCGTCTGCATATGCAGGTACCAAACAAACAAAAAAAATAACCTGGCAGCAGGTGTTTTATCAAAGCTCCAAAATACTCACCTCCTTTGAGGAGTAGCAACAACAACTGCAGGAATTCCTTTTTTTCTGCTATATCCGTTCTAATGCATATATGTATGATGTTAGTTGGTTGGCCAGTTAGTAGGTATTATATTCCGTTTATATGTATTTTTGTGTTATAGATAATTTTAAAATACTTTTTTCCGATTATCCATTTACCCAGGACAGAAAATTATTCTTGTATTACGTAGCATACGTTTCCGAAATGCAATTTTTCTTATTAGCAATGACAAATTCTCGACACGATGGCGGTTGAGACTCTAATCAAGTATTCACACTCACACTCGCACAAACACATGAATATCGGAAATTTCAACACGCGAAAAATATCTGGGATGTAGCACCGACCACACTTCTACTAATCGCGAAAAACACGCGTTTAAACAATATTAGCTTTTTCCAAATATTCTCCTTCATATGAGGAGGTAGGTAGTGCAAAATTATTTTCCGAAAATTCTGCAAAAACCGTCTATTTGATTAAAATCTCACACTTTTTATTCCACCTTCTTGTATTCTAATGACGACGACGACAACGAGTACAACGATATGGCGATGATGACGGCAGCTAAACTATGGCAATGGCGAAGCATTAAATTGTGAATCGACAGGCAGGCCGGCAGTTGACGGAGCTTTAACACAACCAATCAACCAACCGGAGCAGTAAAATGTGGTGAGCAAGTGGATTATTGTTGCTGTTGCTACTATCGATGATGATGATGTGAATTTCTTTTTCTTTTCGTTCTTATTTTTTTTTGTGGGAATTGGTAGTGTTGCTATTGCTGCCGCTGTGCTGTTTTACTGTGTGAGGGAGAATATTATTTCTGTGCTCTGTCTGCTTTTAACTGCAGAATGACGACGACCTACAACACCAAAACAACAAATATACATTCTCTGCAAAAATTCAATCGAATGAAACAACATTTCTATGGTGGAATTCCACTCATCTACGTTTTCACTCTCTCCTCACTCAGTTGCTAAAATGCTCACACACTGCCAGTTCTGCTGCTAATGCTGCTGCGCGCGAAATTTATATTTCTTTGACAGCTGATGATTGTCAATGCAAACAGCTGATTGATATCGTTTGAATGTGTATGCATGCAATTGTCACCATACAATTGTGAATATGTACGTTGTTGTTTCGTGTATGCAGCAATCATATGTTTTGGCGCAATTTGTGGTATGTAAAATAGTCGATACCTGTATTTTATACAGAAAAGGAAAACAGTATTTCTTTAGAACGAGAGAGAGAGATGACAGTATGGGAATTGAGGAGGTGTAATCTACTTGAGAAACAGGTGGAGAAGTGTGGTGAATTTGGAGTATTGAAACTGATCGAGCGTTGCCAAGCTGTGAATAATTCAAAAGCGAATTGCAATTCGAGGGAATCACTGAATTTTTTATAGCACAACAGCACACGCTACTAGATGTTAATTTAAGTGAAAGGTGGACGCGAATTCACTAAATAATAATGTCTCAGATATGTTATATGTAAACCGGGATAATGTCAAAACAAATGCAATAACTTTTCCAAATGACATGCATACACATTTCAATATTGTCAGTATTATGACCATTATTTCACTTAATCACTTATCTGAATATAACAATAAAAACAAATCGGCCATATATGGCACAGATATGTTTTCAATTTTATTCAAACATTTGGATATTGTCAATGCTTCCGGATATATGTATATACTGCACATTTATAAAACAAGTTCTTACTTTTCATTACACAATACAGTCGTTGTTTAACATTAATATAACAAATTTATGTTTTATAATTACAATATTGACTATAATTGCCAAGAAAATTTTTATAAAATAATAATCACGAAGAAAACCAGCGGAAGAACTAAAATTACAAGTATAAGAATTTCATAGACCGAATAACACGAATAATAACTTGATAATTACCTAGAAAAGGCAAAGTGAAGAAACAAAACAAGCGCAAAATAACGAAAAAGCATTAATATGTGTAGGTATTTCGATATTACGCTCAGCTCAGCATAATTGATCAGTAAAGAAGAATATGGAATGCGTTATTTACGGCTACTATATGTTATATTAGTACCTATGCACATATATACATGATATACATTTTTAAAAGAATTGTGTATATAATTTTTATTGAAATTTAATTTTTCCGCTTTTCATCTTTAGTAATTTACATTATTAGCTACATACATTATATCATTGTTTTTTTATTTCCAATGAAGCTTCATCAAAATCATTTATATAGGTGATTGTTTAAAACCACGCGCAGCATAATCACCCGGTTGTGTACGATCTGAAAGTTGTGGGAAACCAGGATCACCAGGATTGCAAACACGTCGTGAGCTTATTACACGCCAACCACCTTTTCGTGTCCAATCCTACAATAAATTGTATTCAATGTATTGTAGATCACAAAAATACAAACACACACACACACACTTACATTTTGATTATACTTCAAGTAATAAGCACCAGCATAAAGCGTAGTCAGTATAATTGCAGCTTTTCCAATCCAAAATCGCGTAATATTAGCACGTTGCCTTCCCTGTAATGTATAAAGTATTATAAACATAAATTTTATAACATGTTATAAAATAATTTATAAGAAAAATCACTGAGATTACATAATATGAACTGAATAAGAACATACTATGGTTGCAAACTTACAATAGTTGGTGCCAGTACATCGGCCAATTTATCGAGTGGTGCCTTATAGAAACGACGAATTGGATTTGTAAATTCAAGTTCCAATTCTGGAACATGCCGTGGTCCATGTTGCAATTCTAAATCTTTCAACCATTGCTTGCGCCATGCACGTTCCTCATTGGACATACCAATCAGACGTTCACGTTCGCGCACCATACGACCAGCGATGGTCATAGGTTTAACACCACCCGTATCAGAAGCCATTTTTCTGTTTCTATTTCGCACTATAATAATAGAATAATGGATTAATCTTCCAAATTTGCTGCAGAAATTCAATAGGAAAATCTACACATACCGTCCAATACAAACACACACAAAATATGAAGAAAAACACCAAGTGACAGCTAAGCAGCTGTTTGTCAGAGTGGGGCTGAAATAAACACAGGTATGTTTTAATTCATTGCCATTTCTACAAGAACACATACAGTTGGCAACTCAGTTACAAATCTGACTCTAGCAAAGCATTATCAATTATAAGGACGCACGTTTTGATACTCGTGTTTTTAAGTAATTTTATTATTATTAATAAAATATACATAATTAATTCTAGAAATTTGTTTGTGAATTATATGAAAATGGCCGATATAGATGATTTATTTGATTGTTTTAATGAAGAAAATGACAATGTTGTGGATGTAAATCCAATAGTAGAACCACCAACGGCTGCGACTGAGGCAAATGACACTGGAAAAAAATCACAAGCAGAAATAACGTAAGGCGAAAATTTAATTTATATATTTAGTCCATTTAATTAGCTCAATCTTGCAGTAAAGGGAAGCGTAAACTAAAATCAACCGCTGACAATGCTGACGAAGAAGTTGAGGATATCACTCCTAGAAAACGCACAAAAGTCACTGAATCTATACTTGATGATATCTGTGTTGATGATTTGCAATCACGTATTGCCGTGCATGTTGTACAGTCACCGGAATCATGTACACATGAAGTTGCCGTCTATCCTGGTCAAGAGTATATACCATTGCAGTCGGCTACCGGACCACCAGCTAAAGAGTATCCTTTCGTTTTGGATCCCTTCCAAAAGGAGGCAATACTTTGTATAGATAATCAACAGAGTGTACTTGTGTCGGCACATACATCAGCCGGTAAAACGGTTGTTGCCGAATATTCAATTGCTAAATCGTTGGCAGCTAAACAACGTGTCATCTATACGACACCAATTAAAGCCCTTTCCAATCAAAAGTATCGTGAATTTAATGAGGAGTTTAAAGATGTCGGTTTGGTCACCGGTGATGTTACAATAAATCCGACAGCATCATGTCTCATAATGACAACCGAAATTCTACGTAACATGCTCTATCGTGGTAGTGAAATTATGCGTGAAGTGGGTTGGGTAGTATTCGATGAAATTCATTACATGCGCGATAAGGAGCGTGGTGTTGTATGGGAGGAAACATTGATTTTGCTGCCAGATAATGTACGTTATGTTTTCCTATCGGCCACTATACCAAATGCACGTCAATTTGCCGAATGGGTGTGCCATCTACACAAGCAACCATGCCATGTTGTATACACCGATTATCGTCCAACACCATTGCAACATTATATATTCCCAGCAGGCGGTGATGGTATCCATTTGATTGTCGACGAGAAGGGACAATTTAAGGAGGATAATTTCTCGACAGCTATGGCTGTTCTTGCGAATGCCGGTGAAGCGGCCAAAGGTGATCAGAAAGGTCGTAAAGGTGGTGTCAAAGGTGTCAACGCTGGTCAATCGAATATTTTTAAAATTGTCAAAATGATAATGGAGCGTAATTTTGCACCCGTCATTATATTCTCATTCAGCAAGAAGGACTGTGAGGCGTACGCAATGCAAATGGCAAAACTGGATTTCAATACAACGGAAGAGAAAAAACTTGTCGATGAGGTATTTAATAATGCGTTGGATGTACTATCCGAAGAGGACCGTCAATTGCCGCAAGTGGAGAATGTATTGCCACTGTTGAGACGTGGAATTGGTATACATCATGGTGGTCTATTGCCAATTCTGAAAGAGATAATTGAAATTCTGTTCGGTGAGGGCCTGCTGAAAGCCTTATTTGCCACTGAGACTTTTGCCATGGGTCTGAATATGCCTGCGCGCACAGTGTTGTTTACAGCTCCACGTAAATTTGATGGAAAGGATTTTAGGTATGTAGATAGTATTAGGTTAGCGCTAAAATATTACTAACTAATCTCTCCCCACTCTCCTTTAGATGGATTTCCTCTGGCGAATATATTCAAATGGCTGGACGTGCCGGTCGTCGTGGACTCGACGACAAGGGTATTGTTATACTAATGATCGATGAGAAAGTCTCTCCAGCTGTAGGTCGTGGCATTGTCCAGGGCAAAGCAGATCCCATTAATTCTGCCTTTCATCTTACCTACAATATGGTTTTGAATTTGTTGCGCGTAGAAGAAATTAACCCGGAATATATGTTGGAACGATCATTCTTTCAGTTTCAAAATCAATCATCCATACCACAACTATACAAAGAGGTGCAACAGAAGCAAACAGAATTGGAAAAATTCAAAATTAACGAAGAGCATAGTGTAGCCTCATATCATCATATACGTGATCAACTGGATACGTTGGGCAAACAATTTCGTCATTGGATTACCAAGCCGGAATATTTGATGCCTTTCTTGCAGCCGGGTCGATTGGTGAAGGTGCGTAACGACTCCGACGAATTTGACTGGGGCATCGTGGTGAATTTTAAAAAACAGAGCTCTTCTCGTAATCCACTTAAATCGGAGACTTTGGTCATTATCGATGTTCTGCTGCATGTTACGGAGGAATCGGCAAAAGGAGATGAACCAAAGCCATGCAAACCCAATCAAAAGGGCAATATGGAAGTGGTGCCAGTCGTACATAAACTCATAACACAAATCTCTTCGTTGCGTGTGTATTATCCTAATGATTTGCGTCCGGCTGATAACCGTCGTAGTGTATTGAAGAGCATTTCAGAGGTGAAAAAACGGTTTCCTAAGGGACCACCACTGTTAAATCCCGTAACCGAAATGAATATAAAAGAGCCAGAATTCAAACAAATCGTTGAATCGATTTCGAAATTTGAAGAGCGCCTACAAGCGCATCCACTATGCGAATCAACAGAACTTGAACGTATCTATGGGCGTTACAAACAGAAACTAAAAGTACAAGAGGAGCTCAAAGTCGTTAAGGGTAAGCTGAAGGAGGCACGCAGCCTGTTACAAATGGACGAGCTGAAGTACCGTAAGCGCGTTTTGCGCCGCATGGAATATTGTACAGCTGCCGATGTAATTGAATTTAAGGGACGTGTTGCATGTGAACTTAGCTCTGCTGATGAATTGCTAATGACTGAAATGATATTCAATGGTGTTTTCAATGATCTGACAACACCACAGACCGTCGCATTGCTGTCGTGCTTCGTTTGCGATGACAAGTCGTCGGAAACACCAAAATGTACAGATGAACTATCAGGTCCATTGCGCTCAATGCAAGAATTGGCACGCCGTATTGCCAAAATATCGAATGAATGTAAATTGCAAATGGATGAGGAATCGTATGTGGAAAAATTTAAACCTTTCTTAATGGACGTTGTATTGGCTTGGTGTAAGGGCTCATCATTTTTGAGCGTATGCAAAATGACAGATATTTTTGAGGGTTCCATTATACGTTGTATGCGTCGCTTGGAAGAGCTCTTACGTCAAATGTGCCAAGCTGCAAAAACTATCGGTAATACCGAATTGGAGAATAAATTTTCTGAAGGTGTACGTTTGCTGAAACGTGATATTGTATTTGCTGCATCATTGTATTTGTAAGAGTACAAACAATAGTCGGCACATAAAGGCATCTTATTTAAGTTTTTGGTTCGTTTGAATTTGACTTTTATTTGTAATATTTTTTTCAATTCAACAATATATTCTATGTGAATAAATACATGGTATTACAATTTTTATAAAAAGACATTTTCTTCACAATTTGAATGTTTTTTGGTGTAATTCATAACTTTATGGTTTGTACATTTCAGTGATCGGAAGGGCTTTTTTGTGTCTGATGGCTCACCAGCAAAGTCAATGTCTTTATCGTCATCCTGATCGTAGCTGTAGTTCTGGTTCTTCTATGAAGGCTCAGTTCAGCGTTGGCAATGGGCGGGTGGTGACCATTGAACACAATATTGTTGGTTCAGCCTTCTGGTGTAGGCCGTTCAATTCGATCATTCGAGATGTGTGGTCAGGTTCTCCGATGTATTGGTCGATGTATCCGTCCAATGATCGCATAGTTTTTCTGACGTTACTTTTGCGTGCCTCATTTATCACTAGATCATAATTAGGTTGACTAGGAGATAACATGTTATCAAGAACTGATTCGTAAGGGGTTCATTATGCTCTATGGCTTTAAGTACCTAACTCTGTTAGTGCAGATGATCCCTATGTGTCATCTTATGGCATCCATAGTTACGACTCATAGTGCGGAGTTTCGTCATACCTGGAGTTGTTCGCCACTGTGTTACTAATCGCTGTTATCCATATTGGAGAGTCTTAGTTTAAGACCGATCCGCCAATTACTTCCTGTGTGTACGACTGCAAGAGCCCCTAGAATATTGTTGCGAATGTTATAAAGCTATCGAAAAACATCCCGAGTAATTTAGGATTGTTGACCATTGCCATCGTTCATCGCCATATTCATCGCAAGTCAACTCACTGATGACATATAGTTTGTTCTGCGCGTTATGTGATGGCGCCCTACACCCTGGCACCCGCTGGGAGGTCGCTTAAGTAAGTAGCGAAAACCTTTTCGGTTTGAGGTTTAGCGCTGGGCTTAGGCCCTACCCTCCAATGAAAACACTTAGAATACTACTACTCTGACTACTCCTTTTGTTAATGACCCCGCAAACCAAGATTTGCTGATTTGTACTCCGGCCCCTCTAAAGGGAAAGTTGATGTCCTCGATAAATATAAGGCTGATATCGCCGCTCTCCAGCAAATATGATGGACGAGACGAACTAGGATATGGATTCGTCGTAATTTAGAGACTGAGGCATCTCGTCTCACAGTTCACATAGGCAACAACCGCATTAAGGCAAACTTTTTTAACATCAGCCTAATATGTGACCACACCCCGAGGGATAAGAAGGACGATGCGACCAAAAAGATCTTCTTTCACCGCCTCAAAGAAGCTTAGGGCATAAGGTGCCTTTGGTCTAACTCTCGGAAAATTCAGCCTACATCAGATCAGTTCCGATAACGGAATGAGTCTGATCGACTTCGCCGCAGCACGAAACGTGGTGATGAACGGAAAATATGCTTCCAGTGCGATGGACGTGAAATCGATGCGTAGCGCCAACATCGACTCGGATCACTATCTTTCTGCAGCTAAAACGCGAACATGTTTATGTATCGCAATGAACAAACGAAGTCTCACACATAGAAAACTTGACGTTAATAAGCTGCAATTACTAGTGACAGGAAATGCTTTACCACTCGACCATCGCACCTACTTTTGGAGAACAATCTCCCTGTTGATAATATATCCCACTCCATGACTATTGCTGCCGAGGAGGTAATGAGATTCTACCGGACTTTGATGAGCTGCTCAGCAGCATGCACAAGCTCATAAGCAGAATATGGTAGGATGAAAGTATACCCGATAATTGTAGGCTCAGTGTTTTCTAACCAGTATATAAAAAAGAGACCACACAATTTGTGCCAACTACCATGATATAAATCTTCCTAGTATCGCATACAAGGTCCTGTCAAACGTACTGTGTGAAAGATTGAAACCGATGCGCAAAATCCTGATTGAACAATATCAGTGTGGCTTCACACCTGGTAAATCTACCATCGACCAGATTTTCATACTGCGCCAAATTCTGGAGGAAACCCAAGAGAAACAGATCGACACGCACCATCTATTTGTTGATTATAAAGCCGACAGTCGACAGTCGGTAAAGGATTACCTCTACACAACAGTGTCTGAGTAAATTAAGAAGGACCCTTCTACACCATTTTATACCGAACGGGGGATCAGACAAGGTGATTCGTTATCGTACGACTTCTTCAATCTTATTATGGAGAAAATAATACGAGCTGTTGATCTATGGCATAATGGCATAATGTCATGCTGTTAGCGAATGCCGACCGAACACGCGAGCATTTAGTGCAGCATTCTAAGAGTTGGAAAGAGAGTCGCGTCTTAGTGTTAACAAACAAATAGTGTCGGCGATAGGTTCGAATAGATCTTGCGTAGGACTTTTCTCTCGAAAACTCCGATCATTCTCTCATCTGAGGTGGAAATTCACCATGCTTCGGCGCCATATATAAGGACAGACATGATGAGAGACTTGTATAGTGTGGTTTTCGTTGTGAAAAAATTAAATAACAAAGAATTTTCTAAATGATGACAATGAACTTTGTTGTGTTGTCTGTCTCTCAGCAAAATAAAATAATTCGATTGCATTTGGGCATAGAGTAAGGTACAATTCTTGACCATCAGATTTAAGGAATCCCACAATAATCTGGTTCGTTATCGAACATATAGTTGTTCTTAGCAATTTTTAATATCCAATAGTCCACGGCACCCACTTTATTTAATAGTCGCCGAGCAATCTCAATGTGCCAAGAAGGATAAGCTATCTGGTAATTATATTCAGTTAAGTATTCTTTTTCGGTAATTTAAAATTGACTGAGACAATAAGAACTAGTTACATGAAAAATTATTTACTAAAGTACAATACTTACCTTAAAATTCCGTAGATAATATCTGCTATACTCGTACACCATGTCAAATGCAATGTCAGCTAAAACTGAGACGACTAAATAAATGTAAGATTTCAATTGACAAATTACAAGAATTTTCGTTGAATTTGACATCCTAGTATACTGAGCATATTAATGTAGGTACTGATAACAATAAAACACCACAAGACAACCACAATATACACAAAACCACCAACAACAACAAACATAAGTGACATTATAAGGACACTTTATTAAACGAATATTCGAAATAATATAAAATTAAAGACAAATGATGCAAATGTCCTATAAAATAGGTAAGTATATGGTATGTATGTAGTTTATATAAGCAATCATAGGATATAAAGAATTTACATTTTAATTAATAAGTTAACACATATACATACATAGACAAATATTTGTATACCCAGCAAAGTTTTCGTATTTTTATTTACTGTGGTAAGTAATTGTCTCTAGTGAGAAACATTTAGGTAATTGACAAGGTGAAATAAAATCGTAGTCATAATTTCAAGTCGATCGATTTTATATATGCACTCCATCATAATTGTCTGTGGGTTAAACTCAATCGACAGAAATATGGTAGTCTTTTCCAATTTGTCAATATGTCACCAATTCTTGATTCGCATTAAAACGTAATTATAGGTATTACTGTTCTTTATTGAGATTGTCCGATAATTATACGCAATTGCTTAAATGTAAATGCTCTTTCATACAGTGCAATACTTGTTGCATTACATGTAATCGATCTTTTGATTGTATTTGAATTGCAGTACACCGACTGATTTTGATGTCTACTGGTAAAGGGTGAAGTGGAAATGGCAAAAGCAGTATGGGGCAGGATATTTTATTTTATTTGTTTTAATTCGACATTTTAGTTCGTACATTGTGGAGGGGACTCACGTCAAAGTAAGTTGATGCAATGAGGCTAACCTAAACGGGGTCTATAACAGACAGCTAAGCCATTACCAAATTTAAGAAAAAACACAAAAACTTTGCAAGGAATATCTGTACATTTGACATATACACTATGAGTGGTTACATGATGAACTTAAACACCTACACTGCGTGTCATTTGATTACTCTCACTTGAATTTCAAAATTTTATTGCAGAATGAAGAATGGATTATGATTTTCAAATATTTTTTGAAGTAAAATTGACAAAGTATATTTGTGTATTATGTAAGTATGTATTAAAATTAAGTAATTATTATAATTATATTATATATTTATATAAATATATGCATGTTATTTCTATATCCCATATATATGGATATATAAATATAAATATTTACAAGCTTCCACCAAATCAATAATTATACAAAAACGTACATTTTAATAGACGTAGGCACATATATGTACACAAGACATACAATACATAAAACTATAAATGTAAATTGGACGGATTACACTGACATTAAGGCAACGAGTACACTTATAAATATATAATTATTATACATACTCGATGTAAATATACATAATATAAAGTACTATATTAAATTTTGAACATATTTTATTTATTTTATTATTTTGTGTTTGGAATAAAGTCTATTTAAATTATCTTAAATTAAAATTTCCAGAAATTTGTTATTTTCGTAAAAATTAAGTTGAATTTAATTAAACTATGTACAATTGTATTTATTTAATATTTAATATACAAATAAACATATTTTAAATATTCACTTAAGAATATGTTTATATTAATTTTTTATGTATAATTGGAATGTATGATATGGATTTGTATTCGTAGGGCTTTGAATTCATTATATTTTTTGCTTTGCACTTAGTAAATTATATAATAACTAAAGCTAATTAAAATAATATATGTGTATGAATATAAAAGTGAAAATAAAATTAAACTAAATAATATAATTGCTGAGATCTTAAAGACCCGAAAAATAGTATATGCGGTATTTGCAACCTATTACAAAAAATATGTGTATATTGTGCCCTTTATTATATGAGATGAAAATGTATGGCAATTGGCAACTCCAAAACAGTGAGCCTGATACGAAAAAAAGAAAATAAAATCAATCACAAAATATATTCCAAAAAGCAATAAGATTGCGTGGTTCGCGTTGTCTGCCATAAATGATATCAAAACATGTATTGATGACGAAAAAATTCATCTTGGTACAAATGAGTGATAAAATATGCTAATCGATTTTAGGACGATAATCTTGTTTTTCTTAGAAATGACGGCTCTTGCTTTTGCTTATGTTGGAAATTTAAAAACAATATTGACATTCTACGACTTAGCTTCTATACACCAGGCTCAAATATAATCATATTATAACAATTTTATTTTCATAATTTTTTTGTAAGATCGTGTCGTTTCGTTTATATTCGTTTATAAAAAATATATAATTAAGCATGTGTAGTATATGAATGAATATGATCAGTTCATTTTTATGGTATAATTTCGAACACTAAATTTTGCATACAGTCATTCAAATTTACATTGAAAGGCACAATATGGTGGATTACCGCTGTCTGTTTTTATCAAAAACAATCTATTATTAGTACAATAGTACGCATTGTACTAAAAAGGCTACTTAGTAATGTCGTTACACTATAAATATTAGGTATATAATACATAATACTTATATATTAGGCAGTTGAAAAAGTTCATGGCGTGGTTTTTCCGCTAAATGGTTTTGTTCCTGAACATTTACAGGTGTCGAAATACATAAAAATTAAGATAGTGGATTCAATACAATTATTATTAAACACTACACTAGCAACGTCAATTCTCTGATATTCTAGAATGGGACAGAACCGATCCAATATTTTATAGAAGCTCATATTGTGTTGATTTTTGTAGTGGAATCCATGAGATTACAAAGATTTTCCCAAAAATTAAATTGCTGGATTACAAAATCCTGAAATTCCATTTTACACTAAAAAAAAAAGGTGGAGATAGAGAGCTTGACCAAAAACTGCAGTGTCAAGGGTGCAAAAAATCCATCTACGAACTTGTTCGACTACCTTATGCATTATTAGATATATATGTACATATTTATTGTATAATCTATGTAAAATAATCATGCATTACTCTCTAAATGGAACAACATATGACATACAAGGCGATATCAACCCTGCAACATTATACGATTCTCCATTTAGAGAGCTGTTTCTTAAACGGAGGTCTGTGGTATACCTTCTATTACCTGAGTACGCGCTTGACTTGGAGCTGTAGTAGAGCCAGTGCCAGTGCCAGTTGCAACAACAGGCGGAGACTTTTCCACATGCATTGTTGTTGTTGTGGGTGTCACACCTACGGACACAGTTACTTGCGTTGCAGCTGGCATCGGTGCTGCCGCTGCGGTGGTACGCGCATTTGGCACTGGTGTTGTACTACGACTGCTGGCCGATGGTGCTCTATATCGTGGATAGCTTGGTTCCCCAATTGACATTGTGATGGTACTTGGTGTGGTCGGTGTGGTCGTTTCACTGTGAAGTAAACGTTTCTCTTCAATTGATTTTACAGCGCCAGCCGCTGTACCATTACCATTTGATACGATGTGACGTGGTTCAATAGCGGCCGGACGTTGTGATCGTGTTGATGACTGGGTATAATGTGGAAGTGTCCCACCACCGACAGCACCATTAGTGTCTTTGAGAGATATGGCCGATTTCAATGATGATTGACTACCCATTTTCTGTGTCATAGCCAAAGAACTAGGCGATCGTATAGATGTGGTGTCCGTAAGAGCTTTACTCGCTAACGTCTTATTCGAAGGAGAATCACGGAATTCATAAATATTATCACGCGACCGTATTCCATGATGATTGCCAACCATATGAATATTATCAACTCCACCACCGACGCTGATACCACCTCCTCCAGCACCAACGCTACTGCCATGATCTTGATCAAGTTCCATACCATCGGGATTTATAAAGGCATCTTCATCATAATAACGATCCGATTGTCTAAACCAATAAATGTACAAACAATTTGAAAAAAGATCTCGAAAATAAAATCTGATCTAAAATATTTCTTACCTCTTTGCATTACGCCACATAATGCAGCATATAACAACAATAACAATTAGAAGAAAACATGCAACAGACATACTCCAGAAAGCTATCTGTAGTGGTTCTTTCGGTTCCCACCAATATTCCGTTGTTGGTGGATATGTTGGCACCAAAACACCTACCACAGTGGGTAGATATTGTGTCCAGAAGGCACATTCCGTTTGTCGATAATTTAGCAATATCGATGAATTAAACGTCGTATTGATGTTCAAGTAACGCAATTCACCATGATAGGCACGTTGAAAATGTAATCCTAATACCTGTTGTGGTGTTGGATTGCTGCAATGGGATAATAGAATTTGTTTATTTGCATCTACCAGAAAAAAATTTGGAATACATAAACACTGCTTTGAAAATATTAGCCTCGCAATAAGAATTTATGTTTTGTTATGGTACCGTTCGACTTTTTTGGGTTTCTGTCAGTCATATCTATCCCAGGTCTCAAGCTTAACATTTTCTTGTCTACATCTCTTAGGACAAAGAAATATCGAGCATGACTCAACAGTCAATCTATAACTCAAACTTTGAGATCAATTAAGTCTGTAATAATATCGCATTCCTGAACTCAACAAAGTTTCCCAACTTAATTTTCTCACCAACTCTTCAGCACTTTTTGTGAGATTGGTTTTGGAAAATGTTTAATAGTATTTAAAAAAAAACTAAGAAATTTTTTACACAGTCTTTACGATCACCCCACTCTCTCAAATACTCACCCATATCGTGCAAAATTTGAAAATGTCTGCATAAAGAAATGACTCATATTACGATCATTATCTGTCCACATGTTACGCTGCAGATGTGCCCATTTCGGAAAGAATTCAACATCCATGAATGGTGCTCCAGTGAGAAAATAGTGTTCAATGTCATGTGGATACTTTCGCCAATGGGGCAGATTCAAGGCTTCCACTGTTGTATTCAGCACATACATATAGACGGGAATTTTTTGCTCCAATAAAAACTTAACCATTTTATCGACTGGTGCACGGTAATATAAATCGGACAACATGTGTATATATTGATCACGTATAATAGTCGTATTATTTGGATCCGGCCAATAGGTGTACATATATTTGATGGCCTCATAAACACCATTCGGATTGAGCGTGTAATTGTAGCGAAATACATGTTCACGTATCTTCTGATCGAAAAATTTGGCATCGATCTCATAATATGGTGCGAGCGAATCATTTTGTGAGACAAAGAACGCAGCTTCTTGCGTTGTCATGCCCGTCATGTATTGGAGACCACGATTAAATTTCCCCTGACGTATGAGACTCTCAGGCGTTTCTGAAAGAAAGCGCCAATCTTTGGCATGCCAACCCTCGTACCAATCATCACTGGGCACAGTGAAATTATGATCCAAAACTGGACCCCACGGGAAAGTACCAACACTCGGTGGAAACTCTGCATTACCCAGCTCATAGAAACTTCGACCGGTGCGAAGGCAATTCACTAGCTTCCATGATGATTCGATTGAGCAACCCAACAATTGACCGAGTACACGACTTGTGTTCTGTGCACGATATTTGTCTTGAATTAGCGCCCAATCGGCTAAAGCTGATCCCGATTGGGCAATAACACGTTTGACAATATTTTTCGTTGTCGGTGCAACCATAAGTAGACCGGCTGAACAGGCACCAGCACCAGGACCAAAGAGTGTAATCGCCTCACGATCGCCATTGAAAAATTCAATATTATCATAAATCCAACGTAAGGCCATTGCTTGATCTAAGATACCATAATTGCCGGGTGAATTCTCATCACCCGTTGAGAGAAATCCCAGAGCACCCAAGCGATAGTTGATTGTCACAACGACCACATCGTAGAAGGCCGCCAATATATGACCTTTAAAGAGATTCGATGAGCCACGCATAAATTCACCGCCATGTATATAAACCATGACTGGATATTTTTGAGCAATGCCCGCTCCGGTCTGTAAAGTAAATAAATTTTTAATTTTGATTATTCACCATCCTCTCTAGCTTACCTTTGGTGAAAAGACATTCAAATATAGACAATCCTCATCCATATCATTTACACCCTTTGTGGCACCCGTATAGCGTACTGGCTGAGGACATGCTGGACCATAGTCGACAGCCTGCAACAGCTGCCAACCACGATGTATACGTGGTGGCTTGAAACGACCCTCAAATGTTGGTGGCAATGCATATGGTATACCCAAAAATGTCGAACATTCACCCATGACACGATCCACTGTCGAATGGTATGGTCGATAGAATGATTTTGGATCGGGATTATCGTACATGTACACTTTGAATCCTTGCACTTGCCCATAATTAGTCGTTACGAAAACATCACGCTCCAATGTCAACGAATCACGACGCTCTTTGCCTTGTAAATCGGTACGCCAGCCAGCCAAAATGCCTGGGAATGGTGAATGCCCGGCATTTGGATTATTCTGCAAAGAAAAAAATTACGTAACATTGAATTCAATTAAATTTCATTCTATCAAATTGAGGAACATGTGGAATAGATTTTCCACATACGAGCACATATTGCCCCATATATGAGAACATACATTTATTACAATGAGATCAAGTTGATCTCATTGATCTTGTTTAGTGATCAACTGCTTGTAATTGGTTCAAATGATCAGGCAGACACACAGTTCAATTGTGTTCATCAGTGTCATCATCAATTAATGATTCTACACAATTTATGTATACTATGAGTAGCAAACTGTATGAAAATTTAATTAACACGATTTCATTGATCGATGATCTTGATAGTTGAGAACTATCGAATGAATGACAATGTCTTGTTTAAACAAATTACGAAAAATGTATCTTTTTGGGGTTTTCTTAATTGGGGCATATGTAACTCTATCTAGATATTGAATCTAGTTATATACAACACGATCGATATGTTTAAAATTTGGTCATAGATTATTCAAGTTGAATATTTACAATAACTCACCGGATCAAAACGAAAACGATCTTCATTCGGCATGCCCTGTGGATATTGTCCTGGTGGATTTCGTCCGGGATAATTTGCACCGTAACCATTTGGTTGATAATGTCCATAGCGACGATCATTAAATGTATAAGTTCTGTAAGCATACATACATATATATTATTATATTGTACCCAAAGAATTCTTATATCAATAATATATACCTATAATCTGGATCACCTGGATTAGGCCATTGAAAATCATTAACACCGACACGTGAATAGAAACGTGGATCACGCGTTTGCGCTTCTACTATTAATGGTAATCTGCTATGTATATTGCATGCAATAAAATAATTGATTGCAATAATTATACAATATAATAATTTATCACGATATTTAAAATTTCTTATACGACTGCAAGAACTATATGGAGTATTTTGATTTGAACTATAATTCATATGATTCATTTTGTGTGAGGGTGCAGTGCTGATGATGATGAAGATGAATATGATATACTATGGTGATGGCAAGCAATTTTATATTGTGCTTTTTATTTATCGGTTTTTCTTTGAAATCAAATTAATGATTGTATTGATCGTGTAATCGTTCGAGCTCTCATATTACTGATGTATGCATGATCTGTAACAAAATAAGAAGAAAGGAAAAGAGAAATCAATATAGTACTTGTAACATATTATTAAGCAAATTATAAAAAAGAAATATAAATCTCATTAATAATCATAACATTAATGATTACTTGTACATAAGGGATACCTTTAACGCAATTAATCAAGCTTTCTATTGAGATACGAATTATTTTGATTATATTCGAAAATAATTTTTGCAATAGAAATTTATGTAACAAAAATCAAAAGGCGTTATGGCTTTAAATTATATAAGTTAATCAACTTCATAATATTTACAACAGTACGAGAAGTATAAAATTATCCAAGTAAACATATTGAGCCGTAAATAATGCATTTTAGTACCTATTTATGTATTCAATTGGATTGCTGATAGAATAGTTTAGAATTAGGGAAGGGTTAACACACAGATGTTGATTAATATTTGGTTGAGCTTCTTATTGATCATTAGTGTGACATGAGCCCAGCCATATATACATATCACCATCTTGCGTTTAAAAAAGAAAAGTATAATCAATATGTGGCACTTATAGGCGGAGCTTCTCTTCCAGTACTGTTGTGCTTGTTAAATTTTGGACAGTATTAGGAGGGACATACTTATTTTAGCCGGTTCCGAACGTCAGAACCCTTGTGACATTACTTTTTCTTAGCTTTGTCACAGAGTTCTTTTAGAAGCGTTTCCATGGCAAATAGTTACTGCCGGAAGAATTGCCAAATGCTTGCCGACAGGTGGGTACCGTTTGAAAGAAACATATTTTCGATATTAAATGCATGCTTCAGCTGGGCCATGATCTACAGATCAGAAGGCCAACGCATTAACCATCTTCACCCACTTCAGCTTAGCTAACAAATTAACGGTTGTAATATCCATTGAAAACAGACGGAAGCAAACATTAAATTTAAACTTTTTCTATCCAATTAGAGTTCAAAAAATTGTCTCAATTAATAATAAGTATTTGGGTTAAAATTTCTTCTTACATTTGAAGGTGAATTGATCTAAGAAATTTATGTTCTAATTGACCTCTATTTGGTTTGCCGAACATGATTCATTAGTTAATGTGTATGTAGGTAAATATTTAATCTGATGTAAAACCATTCATATAATTTTCATATTATATATGTATATATAATGATAAAAACTGGTTTTTCTCTCATGTAATCACGCATCATTATATAGTATGCGTAGACTAAAATAAAACATTTTGCAATGATTTATGACTAATCTATAGAAATTGTCATATGTGATGTGCATAATAATATGCCCGGCGTTTATTTTTTTTTATAAATTAAAACTTGAGAAATGAATCACTATTTTCTTCTATACATTTTTCACAGTGATTCTGTAGTTAAAACCATTTGAATTTAGAAAATGTAGAACTTGTGGAATTTTAATCCAGTATTAGCAGAAGACTGAAGAGAATATTGCTCTTTTCAGCAATTGAGTAAGTTACAGTTCTAATCAGTCCATTTTGACGTCCTTGCTCTTGAGCACGGCTGATAATGATATTTTAGTAGTAAAAATCTAGCGATTTGCCACAAATCACAGGCATTTTTCTCTGTGGCTACATAAAAGGCATGATGTATGAAAACGTATGCATTATTGATGGGAAATATCTTGAATTTTGACAAAAAGCTCGGACGAATTTGTATTGAAACATTCAATATTTACAAAAAAAATTGTATTGTGTGGCTTTCATATTGACGAAAACGAAGAAATGAATAAAATTGTCAAAGGTTTGTGCGATTTTCTTTTTGAAAGAGCAATTAGACGATCTATTTGAAACACCCTAACTTTCTGCTTGCAAAAAGAAGCCTCTGCCATGATATTTCCTTCTTCAAGAACACGAGATTCTTATAATTCAAATTAAAATTCATCATCATTACCTGCGAGCAGCAAAATGCTTCTTAACTCTTGTAAAATGTGCACTTGTATGACTCATAACAACAGGAAAGGAAAGGAATGGAAACAAGTTTGGTTGTGCATTCGTTCTTGTTAATATTGTTACTTTTTTTTGCACCCGCGCGTTGTGAAAGCTAAAACGAACGGTCATGCTCTTGTTCACATTAGTAGTGCAGCGGTAAGATTTTACCAATAAGTTAATTTTCTTTTTCTTTGCTTTCTACTCCTTTTGGTATTTGGTTTACGAAAGGAAAAAAAGAATAGAACAAGAACCAACGGAAAAAAAGCCTTTCAAATTGTTTGCTACATATAACCATATAAAATGGAGGCGCATGTTACAAAAAAAAAATTATTAGGGGATTATCTTAAGGGTAGGGACCTATTTTTATTGTAATACAAAAATAATCGGCTGAAGAATAATCTTTTAAAAGATGCCGTTGGAAAAGTAGCACACTAAGGTAACTACTTTTTAAAGAAAGTCTTTTGATTCTGGTGCAAATAATATACAATTTAGTAATAAATTGGCAAAAACAACAAGAAAATAAAAAAATCGGTATAGAAATTGAATAACATGTAAAATTTTTACGACTTTATTTAATAAGTTTCATTAACGTTTCATTTTATGTGCCCAGGTGTCTAGGGCACATAAAAAGTATTAAAAAGGTCAGTTTTTCGGCTACAATGCTATAAAATAAACACTATTCAATATTTTCCATATTATTATACAAGCACATTAATTGTGAAATAAATATACTTTTAACTTCATTCAAATGACTGTCTTGACAAAATTGTAAGAACTCTAGTCAAACCAATTTCTCAGCTCATTTTCGATGGATTGGGACAGTATTTCCCGAACAACTCCAACAAATTTTAAGTGCATGAAACATTGCTAAATTCTTGGCATAATATCGATATTTAATGGAACTTTATAAAAATATATAAAATGGCATCAAATCAGAGCTTCAAGCAATGTCACCACAACTAGTAATTATACTATTATTAAATTTAGTGTGCAAAATATTGATTTTTGGACGTATTATGTGACCAATAACCCTATTCATTTTCTCTATGAGCCATTATTGGCGCAGTTTCGCCGTTAATGGCAACAATTACACACATAGAATGTATTGGATGCTCTACTAGAAATGAGTGTTTCGAGTGAAAAATATGAAAATTTTAATTTGAAACACGTATGATCGTTAAATATGACAATATGATTTTTAAAAATAAAATTGATGTCACTTTCTAGTTGCTTCAAGACCCAAACATACACTTAGAAGCGATAACAACAAGAAATGTAATTTTGCTTCAATTCATGAGTTACCTAAATTGAGATTTGAAAGCGAAGAATCTGCTGTCTTCTTGCAGAATTTTCCTCATTTTAGTGTTACTTAATGTTCGGTACTGAGATCTGCAATGAATATCTATTCTTCAGGTTAGCCATGTTCGTTTTGCTATTACCCTTTTCATTCGTCGTTTGTTTTCAATATACATTTAATCAAAGTAAGCATTTGGCAACTCATTAAAAGGGCGGTATAAACGTATATGTATAGCGATGACCCAATTTACTCACCAAGCCAACCTATCCGACAATTCCCTACTAGTAATAATAATAAAAACGACAATAACCACAAGAGACAGAATATTAGCGGCGCTGTGGCAGTCATGTAAAAAAGAAAAAATATACAAAATTTCAAATTGTATACACAATATTTACGGCAGCACGGCACGGCAAAACAACAGTAAGAGTGGACAAACTGGTTTTATTATGTTTTATTTTTATTTGTCATATATACATATGTAGGTAGTTGCTTCTTGGCCAGATTCATAAAAGAGTCTAACATACATACACAATCATATTTTCACAGATATATGGGAACTAATATGTATATATTTATTACAATTGAACTTATATAATTTGTATCTACTTAGATGTAATATTGAATGTAGTTAATCTACATAGATGAAAATATTGCGACTACAACAACAATAACTTCTAATAATATGTCAATGTTTATGAATTTTTCAAATTTTCACCAAATACGGTATTAATAATATGAAGAAGATGAAGTCAAGAACTCTACTATGGACATCAACAACAACAATGTTAAACAGGTAATCGATTTGCATATGGCGTCGTTAGAAATATCAAAGCAAAACAAACAAAAAAAAAACAAAACAGAAAAAAACGGTTATAATAATTAAACACCGCAAATGGTTGGCAACGCTATATATAGAATAATTGAAGCAATCACTTGTAATTGCACTTCATACCGTTTGTAGAGTGGTTTGTATAGTATGTGTTCAAGTAGTATGTTGTGTGGGGTAATAGGCAAAAAATAAATAACAAGAGAACGAAGAAGTACGACAACAAGAACAATTGGTAAACTAGTACAAGGACTGTTCTTCTTTTTTTAGTATTGCATGCATTGCATTTGCAGAGTTGTCTGTGATTACTATCGCTGCAATAGTCGGTGCTTACATACAGTGTGATTTTAATACCAGCTTGAGAATACTTTGAGACAATTTGCATTTTTTTTTTGTTATTTCACAAGGTGCATTAACCTTTAATTTAATACATATTATTATTAGAAGATACAATACATACATACGTATGTACATTTTTTTTTTTGCAATTAATCGGTTCTTGTACTCAATTTTCTTTTGTTTTTCTTAGTAGTACACTGACCGTAGTTGTTAAAAGCAATTTATTAAAGGAAGTCTCTTAAGGAAGTAATAGAGGAAATAATAAATTTATGTAATAGATTTATATAGGTACACATACATATATGTATTACTAAAAGTAAGTGAGTATTTGCGTGTGACTAAAATATGAATATTACAACTTAATTAATGGTACATTGGTACATTCTTAGTACGCGTAGTTATTATGATGCTGCAATTATATGCATCTTGGATGAAGCTTAACAACGATAGATAAAAGCGAGTTGTAATTAATTTACTTCGAATATTATAAAGCATCATCTTCTTTTAAAACGACAACTTTTTCCTATTTTTATTTCTTTCGACGAAAATTACATAGGGTGATTCATTTAGAGGTTGTTTTTTCAGTAGGGATTTTCGAACAGATCAAGCTCTTAACTGTCAATCTGTCATGAGTTTTTTGTTGAGTGTTGTTTGACATCTCATAATGGAAAGGCTTATAGCCTAGACAGACGGCAGCCTAATTCCGAATTACCAAGTTAATTCGAATTAACTCGGGCATTAACTGCAGCTAATCCGCATAAACTCTATGAGTAAATTCTCAAAATAAAAGAGGATTAGGGCAATTTGGGATGGCAACACTGCTGAAAATTTTCTATTGTGAATTTTTCTCGATCCATTTTACAAAATATTAGGTATGTTCGCTCACAAAAAACTTTCAACAATTGTTAACAGTTTTCAACATGAAAAGAGTTGGCGAACAAATAAATCTAGCTGTCAATTACGAACGGTGAATGGCAATTTACAAGTTTCTGATAGTTTTCAGTTCACATACTTCTTGTAGATTTTCTCATATCGAGAGTGACAGATGACAGAAATTGATAGTGATAGTAATATAAGTGAGCAGACCTAATAAAACACCAATCAGCCGTTTAATTAATCCGCAATACTGTCGTCTGTCAGGTTATTATTTTATTCGGATTAAGTGCGCCGGTAATCCGGAATTAGGCTGCCGTCTGTCTAGGCTATCAGCCCGGTAACTGCGTATAGAAATTACTCATTTGTATTAAGGAAATCAGCGTTCTTCTAGGAATTTGAATCGTGCGATTTGCGATTGATTGTAAAATGATGATAGAGCTGGGTGACTACCGTTCATTCATCAATAAAAAGTCTTTAGCTCATTTTAACAAATATATAAACCAAAATCGAAATTAGGCTTAGAGAAATAATCGATGATGCCCGTTTATGCTTTAATTGCCAACTTTAGAAACAAAAATTCCTTATTTGGACTGACTAGCAACCCGAAGATGTTCAAGAACTGCAATTGCATCCAGGCAAGGCAATGGTATCTGAAATGGTAACGAATGCAAACAATTTTCAAAATTGAATACAAACAATTTTCCAAATTCAATGCAACCATAGATTGTGTAAAATTTCAGCGCTTTTTCATATTCTAATATATGGAAGAGGTTGGGAACCGAAAAATTGTATAAAATGTTTTAACATAGAGATAATTTTAACCTGTTAAATTTAACGCCGTATTTCAAAAATATCACATTGCTTTCTTTAGACAATATGTTGCCTTAGCTTGCAGCACCCAGACTAAAGTCCTAGTGTCAACATACAAAGAGCTCTGACGTCTTCTACAACCAGTCACCGTTTAAAACTGTGTTTTTAAATTAGGAAGTTGAGAAGTAGAGCCCTCCCTCGAAATATGAAAACCATATTCTACAAATTTATCATCGTGCTTGTTTTTACATATGATGCAGAAGCTTAAACACTTTTCACCTCGGATGAGAGGTTGCTTGGAGTGAGAAAAGTCCTGAAAAAAGTACCAAATAAGGTACAGATATGTGCTTTACGAGCTGTATGCCGTAAAATCTATTATTTTCTTAAGTTGAATTGGAAATTGATTCAAAAGTATTCATAAGTATTTTTTCTTTTGATTACTTAGGAAAATTTTGTATGAAAACTTGCCTTTTCTTAATAGCGGGACACTAAATTTAAGTAAGTAGGTAAGTAATATAAGATGTCCAGTTTTATATCTTTCATAAGCCAGGGGAGATCTGATGGAATGATTTGATCGATATGGTATTGCCTTTTGTTTGACTCGGTTTGATTCAGTCTAGTTGAAATCATGCTCAAAATGCTCAATTTGCTTTTGCTCGATATCGATCACTGTTAACATTGAGTTTCTCCGGACAAAATGAAGACACTCCTGTGACTGTTACATTCGTCCTAAGCGCGACAATTTTTTCTCATAAACAGAGCAAGTAAACTAAATATTTGCTTCATCATTGAAAAAGATGGACTTTTCGTCAATTTTTGTTTGCTTGTTCCAGAACACAATCTTCGAATTTCTAGTGCTTCCATTTTTGTGTCATTTTGATCTTATCGTATATGGATTTAAGCTGAATGTATTTCGAAGAGTTCGCTAATTTCAGACCCCAGAAATGCCAGCTTATTATGAAGCATGAGAAATCGAGAAGTTTGGGCTACCACATACAGTTACAGCAATAGTAGTAATACTGTTTTAGGTAGATTGTGTACAACTGAATATTTTTATTTTGTGTCTCAACTGATTTTTGTTTTCTATTTCAGTATCATTTCCGGTAAAAATATCAAAGTTTCTTAATGACTTCAAATTGAAAAGCCTCTCCTTATAACATCCACATGACCATTCGTAATCAATGACACTGTGATCCTATCGAATGATATAAGCTATAGTACATTCGATGACTAAAGCTTGACGTTTATGCTCACTACCTGGGCAAAAGGAAAGTTCGACCCAACTTTTATTAACAACCATCGCAGAAATATTGAATTTGTATGAAAAATTGGCAATCAAGTAAGTACTAAAAAGGTTCCAAAAATACAAAAATTGACTCTGAATGGTTTCCTTGTGTCCTTCGTGTCTTTTCTTTTACAAAACTGTATTACGTAGTTTTTTTTTTAAACTTGCATTTTACATTTAAACATCCAATATTATTGGAATGTCCTATTCATCTCAAGGTGATTGACACAATAGTTTGATTACTCATCATTATGTAATAATCGTAATTATTTTTATTCTAATATTGTTATGTGTTCTTCTTCCACATACGCCACTTTTGTTATTGTAATATTGTATTGTGTTACAATGAATGAATGAATCATTTTTAACTATAACTGATAATTATGATTATGATGATTATAGCGATAACAATTAATAATAATATGTAGTAGGTACCGACTCATAATAAAAATTTCATAGAAAAAGAAAAGAAAAATACATAGCACGCAAAGGCGATAAGCCAAAGAAAGTGAATGATGGCGTGTACACCTGAGCAACTTAAATTCATACAAGTAGGTACATATGTACATAGCTCTATGAGAGTATACTTGGATATATGTATGTTTACACATAAATCACGCATATGTGCAATAAAAAAATAATCAAGCTCATTCACTTTGCAATATGAAATATGCACGCACAACAGGTTGTATGCTACCACTTTCAGCTGATACAAGTGCATACATACAACGACGACGATGATCATGATAAGATGTAATAATGATGATGACGAAGATATGCTCTAATTGTACTACAATGTGTGGCGTTACGTTAGTATTAGTATCAGTATTTTTTTTTTTTTGCTTCAAAACAATGGCAAAATATAAACACATTTCGTACAGGTGGTTTGATTGTTGTTTGCAATGGTAGTGGTACTTATGGAAGTGATAGTGACACATAGGTAAAGCACATGTATGAGTACGTAGTAATCTAATCTAATCTTATACAAAATACACTTACGCTAAAATTATGTAGATATGAATTAAATACGAATACACTTGTTTCACTGATATTCAATTGTTGGTATTGTTGGTAGCTGAAAAATTGCACAAAAATGTGTAATTTATTATTTATGCTATATTTTTCATTTATTAATATATATTTTATATAAATTTCATTTTATTTTTAATACTTTCAAATAGTAATTTTCAATATTTTCCTATGAAACTTAATTATTAGCACAATTTTCAGATTATTTTTAAATTTTTTATATGAAATTTTGGTTTTTTATACTTTATATTTCTGTTTAATCGTTCACATAGTTTTTTGTATGATTATTTTCCTTAATTTTATAGATGAATTTTAGAGTTTTTAATAAACTTTTGTCAGTATTTTTTTCATACAACTGTTCATATGAAGAGCAACTTTTTTATATAATTTTTATATGGTAATAAGTAGCTTTAAAATGAAATCTTATGTTTTACATTTGATCGTTTTTCAATATAGCAATTTGATGGCAAGCAATCTTTTCTTAGATAATTTTAGTTAATGTTATTTTAATACTCTTCTTATAAATTGTTATTGTCTTTATTTATTTCTTCTTTTAGTATTTCCAATTATTTTTATTTTTTTTATTATTTTTATTTAAATATTTTAAACGATTTTCATTAATACTTTAATCGACTTTCTACGCGAATAATGATACTTTTAGTTGTTATTTGAATTGATCATTAGCTTTCAAATTTTTCATTAGAATATTTTCACTATTTTTACTATTGGAACAACAGAGCCGTGAATCAAATTGAATTTTTTCTTTATTACAGTTCTCATTAATTTTATTACAATAAGCGAAGTGCATTTAAAAGCAAAGCAATGAATATAAATTTTGGCTACTAAATAATAAAAATTTTTTAAAATTATAATAGTACAAGGACGATTATTAGAGGCTTAACCTGTTTCATAGAAATATTCGATGGGAAATTTCAGTAGGGATCACCATAAAAATTAAATACGCTCACTGACATTTTCAGAAGATACTACTACGACATAGTAAGGATTCGGTCGTCTGTCTTAGGTGATGTTAATTAGTATAATCTCTGTGAAACTGCAACCAATCAATTAACGAAGCTATTCACACTGCATCCAGTTGGGCCAACTAGAACAATGACTCTCAAAGAGAGATATACATTCTGAACATTCTGAGTAAGAGCCAGACTGCTATTAAGGCCTGGACTATTTTTTCGTAAAATCGTTGTCTACCGTAGAACGCGATGTGCGGGAAAACTGTAGAGCCGTTGAGTTCGCAAGACAGGATACAATTAAGGCTCTAACTGAAGAAAATATCTTATTAGGGATCCTTATTGCCACATGCAAACTTAGCTTTGATATAAACACTTCCAACCTGTTCCAACCCAAGATGGATCCCGTTTATAGAATTTTTCGTTTCGTTTCGTTGTTGTAAGCTCAGTGACTTAAACAAGCATTACATTTCAATTTATGTGGCAGCGGTCACGAGTCGCTGCCTACTAGGTTCTCCCATTGTGAGGTTAGGTCTAATTCTACTCGCAAATGACAAATGACATATGTTGTCGAGTTTCTCTACCTCTAAAAACCTCAAATAGCCCCTCAAAAAACTCACTTTTCGACTATTTTTGTAAGCCTTTTGAGAAGAACTAAAGCGATAGCGGAAATTCGATCACGGATTCGGATTCAGCTACCCAAAATGCATTCAATGTGACTACTCAGGTGCTGTAATATAAATTAAATGTCCTAACCTCACTATCAGAGGCTGGTATCGGTAGCCTACTGAAGTATGTCATGACCTCTGGTTGGTTTGACGAACAAATAAAATAAAGTTGATAGAAAGAAGCCCCAAACTAACCTAACCTAGCATCACTGATGCACTTAAAGAAGAAAATAGAATTCCAGGAATACCATCTGAAACATGCGAATGAAATTTGAAGCAACGAGCATAGTGTCTGATTCTTATCCATCGAACCAAACTGTTTACAAACTTCAGAAAATACCCTATTAAAACTTCTGTAAGTGGGGCCAGATTATTTAAGTAGTTACAAGCGGTCAAATGATTTTTTTTGATACAGAGTGTTGGGTAGGTGGGTAAAAGCTACTTGACTGTCTCCAGTCAATCTTCCTCTTTGTAATCCTCGCGTAAATTATTTATTCAGAGGCTTTGGATAGTAGGATTAGATTAGTAAATCACTTTGAAGACTTAGCTTTGAAACAATTTGGTTCGATGGATAAGAATCAGATACTATCCACATGGAATCTTATGGTCTCTTTCTTGGAGACGACTGCCGCACTAACTAAATGGAAGTATTGCACGCAAAGCAATGCTAAATTGGACCCGGTGTAAGTGAAACCTTTCATTTCGCAACGGCCACTTGATAGACAGTGCGCTACCGGAATGTCGACAAAAAAAAAAAGAATCACAAAGGCCAATGATTATAATATTTATTCACTAGCCAATTTCGTCAACTCATTCACAAAGTTTTTCAATTCAATGAAAATAATTGAATGCATTCTTTTACAGCTATGAATAATATTTTTATTTTTGCGCAATTTTTATATAATTTAGAAATTTTTTATTTGTTTATGATTATTTTTTAAAGAATCATCATAAAAATATTAACGAATAATTTCTTTACAAATTTTCATTCAATTGAACCTAAAAGCTTATATTGATTGCAATTTTTTTATAGCACTGAATAATAAATGTGCATAATTTTTATATAATTTTGACAATTTTTTTTGCTTATGAAATGCAATTTTTTTTAAAGAGTCATCATAAAAATATTAATTTTTCCTTTAAATAAAATTCCGTTCTTTTTCTGTAGTACTTGCTTACACGTTTTTAGTTTTTATATGAATTGAATTATTTCTTCTTATTTTTGGTCAACTTGAGGGTGTTATAAACTGTTTAAACATGTTTTTATTGTTTTCAACCAGTTAGAGCAATTGCGCTTGGTCGCTGGAAATGTTCATAATCACTGTAGCACCGCGTAATAATTGTGTTAAATGTAGGTCACTTTTTTGTTCGAATTTGTATTTCTGATTTCATATTTTTCGTATGAAAAATGGATTTTACATTATGCTCGCATATATTTTTATAAAAATTTATATTACTTTTCACCATTTTCACATGGAATTTTGTTTTAAACAAATTTCACATATAAATTTCAATATATCTTGGATATATTTTTCACATCATTAACATTTTCTTGAATGAAATATTTTTGTTTGTCACAATTCTCATATAACAAATAGTTTATTTGAAAATCTCATTCATTTTCACTGATGCGAATATTCATAAAACCAACGATTCACTCACATTTGTACAAATAAATAATTAAAAACTTTCCCTCCAATAGTAAATATGAAAATAAAACACCTTTTACGAATAATATGAAGTTCAAAAAATTCACACACACACAACACAGACACGCAGAGAATAAATTTGAAAATGATGTTGTTGATGTTGCGACAACGCCCCAAAAACGTAAAGAATAACGTTTTTTCTTATTACACTTACTACTCCATACTCTGTGTGTTATTATTTGTTATTGTTATTTTCATTGAAACAAAACTTATTTAAGAAACGAAGATGAAGAAAAAACAACACTTGGTAAAGTAAGGTAAAATCAAATACCAGCGCACAATAAGAGACTCGATCAACGTTGAAACACGTAGTATGTACGTATTTTATAATGATGCGAACACCTTCATACAAAAATTATTTCACTAAATTCAAATTCTATATCGGTATGTGTGAATATATGTGCCAATGAGCCGATAGACAACCACCAACAACAGCATGTCAACGTTAAGCTACGATGTTATGTGAAGCAGGCAAGTTTGAACCAAGTTAAAACTACAAACGACAGCAGGTAGCCAACATATATACGAGCTATCTGTACAATAGAGTGGGTCTATGAAAAAAAAAAAACTTTGAAATGTTCACCCCTTAATTGAAAGTGTAATCTCGGCACTATTTAAATAGTCTTTGGAGCACTCTAACAACACCAAAAAAAAAAAAAAAACTTTGTCAAATTTAAGGAGGCACAACTGGCCTGGCACAATATGACCTGGAAAGTCAATAATTTCAACCTTATGATTCGTAACTAATATCTTTAAATCTGTTATCATACTTCAAACGTCATAGTTACCCTTTTGACTGTTTTAGGGTGGTGCGAACTAAAATTTAAGTTGTACTGAAATGATTTTCAGCCCACCTTTCCATTAAGGGTTGCTAATTTGAAAATTATTTGTTTTTTAGTTTGGTTACGGTTAACGACCCAACCTAATGCCATATAGTCAGTCAGTCAACTTATTGCTCAATATTGTTAACAAACACATTCGCACTTGTGTATGCATTAGTGTTGTATAAATTTAAATAATACCTTTAAATTTAGTAGCGACTCGACATTCTCACTAACTAACTAACTAAACAATTTTAATACGATAACGATACTTTAAATCGTTTTTTGTTTTCTTTCTAATCTAACTATTAGCCAATAAATGAACACAGGCTTCTACATATGTGTTACCGCACGAAATGTCAGCCAGTTAGCACTAATACAATTGAACTTCCGACAATGTTGAGTTTAACTTCTAGACTGATTGCTTAAATGGTTGGCTCTGTAATACGTTGGCAATATTTCGTATGAAGATCCAACGTAAATTCAATCGCAACAAACGCGATTTAACCACATTGAGTGAGCGCAACAATAAGTAACTCTTCATACGAGTCAATAAGTTAATAAAATGTTCGTATGGTGGAGCATGCACGCACACACTCTTTCTCTCTCTCTCTATCTTACTCTTACTATCTATATTGTGGCTCTTGAATTTTCTCTCAAGTGGTTAATGTTAATTTTCTTATTGCAGTGCTTCTGAATATGTTCACGGAGCGGCTTTTGTTCTTAATTACGATATAAAATAGTCCAAATCCAATGTTCAGATTCTATTTAATGTACATGTAGAGAAATAAAAGCATTTTTCTAAAAGAAGTTAGTGGCGAAAGACAGAAAATGGTATAGAAGCTTGCGTAAGTTTTTCCGAGTTGTTAGGCTCGGTAAAAATATCAAAACGTCTAAGACTTGCATAAAATACAGATCAAAATCACCATTTAAAATCATAATAATTTAAAAATAAAATAGTGATAATGTTGAACACTAACTTTCGAGTACTTAAGTGGGCACTCTTTGATTTATATATTATTCATAACCTTCGTTTGAAGTGGATCAATTCTAGTTCGGTTTAATCAAGGTACAATAAGAAACTGTTCAGTAATGGCGTAGGTGACCATTAGAGCTAGTCCCTATAAATCAAATCCAGTCAATTTTATTAAATTAACACCATCATCTAATAGTTATTTATAAAATCGGTACTTAACTTTAGTTTTAACAACCATTCGAAGCGGACGACAAAGGAAATTGCTTACAAGATGAACAAATCTGAATTTTGTTTTACAAAAAAATCCAGCTTTATAAATACTATATACAGTCTAATCCATACAAGTTGCTGAAAATATCAGGTCAGTTCATAAGTTCGTGCGTTTTTCTTAGGTGCTTTTAAATAAATAAAAAATAAGTTTTCAGTATTTATAAATCAATAATATATTTGCCTGCATTATTTACAATGTCTTTCCAACGTTTAGGCATATTTTTAATTCCCTGCTCAAAAAATTATTTGTCCTTGGAGCCAAAATACGCGTCGATACCTGTTTTTATAGCTTTTTTTAAGGTGTAGTTCTTATTATTTAAATGGGACTGAAGTCCGCGGAAAAGGTGATAATCGCAAGGTGCAATATCCGGAGAGTATGGTGGATGTGGCATTAGCTCCCATCCGAGCTCGCTCAGCTTGCCTAAGGTCTGTCTTGCGGTATGCGATCTTGCGTTGTCATGGTGAAACAAAACTTTGCGTCTATTGACTAAAGACGGTCGATTTTTTTCAAGTGCTTAATTCAGTTTGGATAGCTGGTGGCAATAATAATCAGCTGTGATCGTCTGCTTTGGTTCCAGCAGATCAAAAGGACTCTATCCCTGTGGGTTGGTTTTCATGTTTCTTTATCTAACCACTGGCGTTTTCGAACAGGATTATTGTAAAGGACCCATTTTTCTTCCTCAGAAACAATACGGTTTAAAAAACTCTAATTTTCAAGCTAAGAACACATATTTACTCTTTGCGGAACCCATTTTCCCAGCTTGCTCAATTGAACTAGGTGCCTGTAAACTGTTCCATGTGATGAATTTAACCTTTGCCGGACCCCAAAATGATTGAACAAATGCATATATAATCGCCCGTTGTTTTCAGTTTTGAATAACGATTTGAGTGAGAAACTTTCTGCAAAATTAGTTTGAATCACGTTTCTTACATAGCATTGGGCCAACTTGTCTAAACTTCAGAGTCAGTCTTAGACGTTTTTTTCAAGAAGTTACAAAATTTCTTGCGCCAGATATTGCTGATATGGGGGATTTGATAATTGTCTTTACCTTCCTCCATACAGAACCTGAAATATAACTTTCCATATTTATTGTAATATCAGCAATTTCACACCTCCATTAAAAGACGCTCGACAGTCACATAAATCAAAGTAGTTATTAGTTAAAGTTAGAAGCTTAAGAAACACTGCCATATTGTTGTGAAATGTTTCAAACCATTACGATTCTTTAGCTTTTTATTGAGTTCTTTGTTTCATAGATTTTTACGTACGTATGGAGGTGACTGGATTGCTAATGCTATTGAGTGTAATTGCAATTTGGAGTAAAATGATTGAGTGCACTTGTGGGTGGTTGGCGAAATGCATATTTAGAACAATGGAGAGTGATAATAGCGTTAATAACAATTCATAGAATATAATACAATTGTGGGTACATTACAACAACCACATACTCTCAAATATTTCCATCTAAAAGTGGAGTGACTTACTAGTATGCAGTTATAATGAATAAAGAGAATCAATATTATAATGTAGAAGTGTGAGTATGTTAATATGCGAGAGAGAGTAGGTAAGATGTACTCGTAAGTGCATGTGAATCTACTCTATTGTTGTTGTTAGTGTTACTATAGGCAATTTATGTAATACACAGCACATAATTTTTATTTTGAAATTATTCTTATCTGAAGAATTTATGGAAATTATTTAAAATACATAAAGGTGAATGTCATCATTTTATGCATATGTGCATACATGCATATATGGAAATATAATATAATTATTGTGTGTAGGTGAATAAATTCCAAGGTGTACGCTCAAAGGAATTTTATCAATAATTTTACCTGCCTGCTTTCTTGTGGAAACTTACGGTGTATGTAAGTATAGATATTGATTGTTTTTCAAGTTTGTGGAAATTTGTAATAACATGTATCATATTAAAATTCCGAGTAGTAAGTAATAATTGAATATTTCTATTAGAAGCTGCATATAGTTATATTTACAAAGGCTAATAACATTATTATGCCGTTATGATTTCATTCAAATGTTGACTCTTTTAATAAAAACATTGCCTATATCAATCAAAATAAATAAACACACCTTTTCCGCTCAAACACATGTTCTTGATGTAAACCATTCAGTTAGATAGTTGGCGCATTTAATGAGTCTATTCTTATTTTAAAATTAATTGACCACCCAACCCAACAAACAATAAAGTTCAAATTATTTACTAAATTGCTATGATTTTGATAATTCTTTTCGATATCGAAATCGAAACGTTAAAGAATTCGAAATGAATATCCTGTGGAAGGATAGAGTCGAGATCAATAAAAAAATTCGTTAAGGAACTGTGATGAAATGGAGGAATGAATTTTTAACTAATAATTTCTAAGAACATTTAGCGATATGTGATAAAAAATTCTTAATTATTAATAGAGCCAAACTATAAAACAAAATGGCCTTATATAGTAGACGAGATAAACATTTGAATTCAATTCCAAGTTTGCGCATTTTGTTTCTAACTTCAAAAATATAATTAAAAATGAAACATTTACTAAAATACTCAGAATCGATTGTAGAGGGTTGAAATGTATGACCTACATTGAATAATTTTTAAACCTAAAATGTTTTCTCAATTTGCTTACCAACTATCTCCAACACTTGGAGATCCTTCTCTACAAAATTGACATGTTTCTATAAATTACGGTATCACCGTTCTCAGAGTGCCCCTAGGGAGGTTAAATATACACATTCATTTTTACTACTTAACATGTTTGCTGAAGATGTTGCTTTCATTACTCCTTATAGTAACAGCCCAATAGGGAAACCCCTGAGAATCGACCTGAGAATAACCCCATAGCTGCCTAGGGATCGAAACTAAATCATAAAAAACTATGTTCTAATCAAATTTACCCTATAGGAAAGTATTGAGACAGAAGAACTAATGAACCCTCATTCATATACTGTCCGTTTTAAGGGCAATTCATTTGTGAGCTTTCGCCTGCTGAACGATACGCCTCCATGTTCTCAAATTGTGTACAAACGTGTGAGAATTGACAAATAATTCCATAGTTGCCTAGGAATCGGAACTGGAGCCGACAAATCTGTGCCAACATTTGTTTTAAAGAAATTTACTCTTCAATTGTCACCTCTCCCTCTCCATCCAACGAGTGGTAATAGGGGGTTGCTATTCGGGGGGAAGTGTTGAGAGACAAGATCTAATGAAGGTCAGTTATACACCCACCGTTTTAAGGGCAATTCTTTAGGTGAATTTTGGTGGGGAGCCTCCATTAAGTATGAATATATTGTAGTTGGTAAGTCATCATCAGGATTTGGAACGAGAGCTGTTTGTAAGCTCTGGTCCGTCTCGGTTTTGGCCTGTCTCTATATTTTTCCTTTGAGCTCTTGAGTTTTTCAATGTCATTACGTAATCTATCCATCGGATTCGTTGCGCTTTGATGTAGTGTATTACATTTTCGCCTTAGTTTAGTTGTTTCAGAATTATCTTGATCGCGCAACTGTCTTTTTCGCTCAGTGCAAAATTTCCACTCCGTAAGAAAAGATTGAATGAACGATAGTTGTTATAGCGCCAGCTTGCAGGATATACGTGTATTAACGGTATGTGATAATGGCTAAAAATATTTAGAAAAAAAGCAACTTTGTGTGGGAGGTAGGCGTATTTTTCATTCGATTACGAGTATTGTTGAACTCATTCAATTCATATCTTTGTATTTACTGCCGATAGATGGACGGAGAGACGCATGAATGTAGTTAAAATAATTCAGATGAAGCTGCTAATCGATATATATCGATTTTCTGTATCTACCACGATTCCTTAATTGTGTTACAAATGGAAATATAAAATCAATATGTCTTAGATGTATGTTATAATGACTGTTCCTTGCAAAATTACGATCGAATGGGGTTTCGCCATCTTTATATTGAAAAATCGTCACAAATATACCATTCCTTAGGCAATTGATTGTTGACCGCAAACATATCGAATTACCCTATATAAATATGCAATCACTAACTACTTGATTAATGCGATGTCTTCCGTACCATTCTAAATAATACATCTTGCATACTTTCTAAAGCAGCTCGAGTATAGAAATTATCATAAGAATAGATACTTAAATATGAAAATAATGATAAATCCAAACAATTAGCTAATTTAATTGATTTGAAATTATGCAAAAAATCATTTGAATGCATAAAACACAACTACATATGATATATCTACATACAGACACACAAACACGCAGACGAGCCTAGTGTTACAGTAGTGCCCATTCATTCATTCATTTCGAGAACAACCATTCAAATAGACAATTTAAAAATAGGCTAGCTAGGCATATATGCATTAAAAATTGTCTTTCACTTGTATGTATGTATTTCGTATTTACTTACTCATCAGCATTTTCATATTAACAATTTATGACATTTCACCAATTAAAATTTAAATTAAATTTAAGCACTCACATTTCACACTTATGACCTCTTATTCTGCTTTTGCTTCGTCTGCGCCCTCTTCTTATTTTTCTTCGGCCATAGCAAACCAAATGAAAGTGTTTACTCTTCAATTGTATACATGCACATACTTGTATGTACTTGTATGTACATATGTAAGTGAATGCATAATTTGACACTGGTGATCTGTTCCGATGTTATTGCTTCCGCTACATTCATTGGCTAGTGCAAATGATAGTGATGGCATGGCGTCTCATTTACTTGTTATATCAATTACTTAAGAGGAATGATTCTTGTTTACGCTTCTATGCCGCAAAAGCCCTTTAACCTTTGGCTAATTATGTAGAGGAGAAAAAAACAAAAACAATTAAATTGATACATATTCATTCACTCATCATTACGTTACGCAAAATATACATACATTCATACTATTTAGCATGAATTTTGAGCAAATAAGATATTGTTAAATATTTCCATAAAAGTCATACAAAGTACCTCGTATTTAAGAAAAATTAATACTTATTGATATTTTGATCTAAATTAACCTCAATTTGTAATCGACTACCATTTTACATATTATTTAACATATCTATATAATTCTTTCGAAACTTCCGTGGATGCCTAGTACAATCTAATATTGAATTCTATGTATATATGTATGTACATATTTACAGTTGGACCCAATATAGAAGCATTGCGTTTTTGCAAGTTGCAAAAATAACACAAATATTTCTTCTAGGCCTCAAATAACCTAATAGGCTTCTGTTCAAATATCGTTCCTCAACTCTAAACTATTGACAAAACTCGCAACGGCTCTGGGCTTGATTTAAATTATTGATTGGGTCTACAGGTGGTAATTGAGCTTCATATATTTTCTGCTAATGCTCAGAACATTATCTCCTTAACACGCTTAGGTGTGATTAATCTATTCGACTGTCGCGAATCCGTTTGATCTCCCCAGCATTCGATGAGGCTTTGTGTTTCGTCTTCCCGTAATAGGTTATGTGTGAATCTGTTGTTTACTCTACAGAAGATTTCTAGATCTATTAAGAGGTCTGGTGGTGTTTTCGCAAGATAATGTGTCTAACTGCCTCAACCGGGTGAGGCCAGCGCAATCCTTGTCACCCTTATTTTTCAATTGGGGTCCCCCTCGTGGCGACCATCAGGCAATGCTTCCTGGCACCCGCTGGAGGCGGCTAAAATGAGTGGCGAAAACATAAAAACTTCCCCCAATGAAAAATCAAACCGGTTAAGGACTACCACATTCCTTAACAAGCCCCGCAAACGAAATAAGGACCACGATTTACGGATATGCACCTGGAATGTCCGGTCCCTCTAAAGGGAAGGCGCCTCTATTCAGCTGGTTGATGTCCTTGAAAAATACAAGGCTAACATTACCGCTCCTGTGATACATATTACAATTGTCATGCGGCGAGGCACAAACTTGGATGTGGATTTGTTGTCAGTTAGAGACTACGATATCTTGTCTCACGTTTCACACCTGTGAACGAGCGGCTAGCTACAATCCGAATAAAGGCAATATGTGCCCACGCTCCGACGGATGAGAAGGACGATGCGACCAGAGCTTCCTTCAGCGCCTCGGAGAAGTTTATGACCGCTGTTCGCATCAAAATTGTGCTTTGCTTCGATAACGGAATGAAGCTGATCGACTACAACGCAGCACGAAACATGGTAATTAGCAGTACCAGATTTCAACATGTCGACATCCATAAAGTCTATGGCCGTCTTCAGAATAACGAACGAAGAACCAAATTGTCCACGTGATGATCGACGGTCACTACCTTGTTGCAGCTAAGGTGTGAACGTGTGTATATG
Source organism: Megamerina dolium (assembly GCA_963854835.1). Lineage (NCBI taxonomy): Eukaryota > Metazoa > Arthropoda > Insecta > Diptera > Megamerinidae > Megamerina > Megamerina dolium. The sequence goes on along the minus strand of OY978529.1, from coordinate 1,087,186 downwards.
TCGCAAAGGACAAACGAAGTACCACACAGAGAAAGCATGACGTCATTAAACTGCCATAATCAGATACAGCAAATGCTTTTACCACTCTATTATTGGATATGCTTATGCAGAACACTCCCTCTGTTGATGATACATGCGCACAGTGGATATATACTTCATGACTACTGCTGTCGAGGAGGTAATCGGTTCCTCTGCTCTTCGAAGCTCTGCAATTTGAAGAAATTGCTTTTATCGATCAAAATATTGAACAACAAAGCCCAAGCGATTGGTTGATTTGGAGGCACTTGGTTTGTATTGGTGCTAGGACTTGGGAGATCACTTTTCAGATCGGTTCTACCTCACCTTGCGCTCCTTTGTTTTTCGCAAAATATTCTTCCATTTTATAAGACGGCTAGAAACATACTGTTGGGCACGGGTGTTACCTTTTGTCTGTGCTCGAGCTCAAATCGTGCTGGATTTTATTCGGAGCACTTTATAAATTAATTAAAGGTAATAGGTCTATTGTAATATCAGCGTCTTTTGTCCTGGTTCTCTTAAGTCAGATCTGTGCGTTTCGAAAGTTTCGGATAATAAGTGGCACAAGTGATCATCAACTCGACGAACTCATTCTTTTGAGGCCTGTTGATGTCCGATGAACTAGAGTCGTCATCTTCTATGAATTCGTATTCGGATTTAACTTCCAAAAATCCATAAGGTGTGACTCTCTTGTCCGTCGGACATACATCTTACTTTTGATTTTTGTGGGGCTGTGTATTTAACTATGCAGGCTTAAAACCGCACCTTGGAGAGGGAGACTTTACAGTGCCATATCGTTCCTCGCAGACGCTGTTGAGGATACATTTCTACACAGCACTAATATTTTAGTGAACCATTTGCTTTGCGGATAGTTTGGTTGTATCATGCTGATCCTTTTAGATCATTTATATAAACAAATTCTATCAATGTTATCCTTCACTTCTGCTCTCCTTGAACAAAATACACATTATTTATTTTTTATACATTTACATTTTATTTTTAATATGCTCTTTTTTTGCAAGATTTACTTTATTTGAATTTTCTTAAATAAAATATTTAAAACACTCTTTTATTTAAGTCTATTTTAAATTTGAAATATATGTATATAGTATTGATTTTATTAATTTGATATCATCCTTGTTTGCTTGTATTAATAATTTAATTATTATCATAAAAATGAAATGGAATTTTTCTCAATTTTATTCTCATATCAATGTGAATTACAAATATACATGTACACATTTAGAAAATTAACAAAATTGAGGTTGGGGATGAAAAAAATTGTATGAGTTAATAAAATGTAATAAAATTGAAAATAATTAGGCATTCAAAAAAAGAAATAAGTTTAAAAATTTCCACTAAATTTTGTTTGTTTTTATTATTGAAATTTAATGTATTAAGCATATCATTTATATATCGTATGTTACAGTGAAAGCATTATACTCGTATGTACTATTTATATTGATATAATGCAAAGTAAAATTAAATTTTACAATTCATAATTTACATGTACACATGTAATTAGGCCAAATATACAAAAAATCAAGCATAAAAAATAGAGTAGAGTAGAGCTAAATTTTTAAATTTTATTTAGAAATAAGGTACAAAAATACTCTGACGGACTTAGAACAACAGCAAAATGTATGTGCAAATGCGTAAAGAAAATAATATATCAAAATATATAAATAAAATGTATAAAAACTTTAAGTTTATACACACACACACACACACACACAGAAAATTTCCTTTGTTGTTATTGTTGCTATAATTTATATTTTTGTTTTCATATCATTGCTTTACAATTACAATTCAAAATTCATCAATCGAATGAATGTGAATAATTTTTCAAAAATGTTCAGAAAAATACACATAAATAGAGAAAGAGAATTTTTACATACAACACGAGCATCATTATCATAATCAATATCATCAATTATTATTATTCTTTTGGAAAAAATTATAAACTTTACAAAAAAAAAAAAAAATGGAAAAATTTAAATAAACCATCATTATGTTGTAGCATGCATCTCTTTGTCAATTAGTTTCTGTTGTTTTTCATTAAAACTGCCCCCATTTTGGACTCAAATGCACCAACACCTACACACCCTACAACACCTACAACACCCTTTAATCGATGTTTAATGAAGACATACGTTTTTCCACGCTACACATAGAAAAAGAGAAGAAGAGAAAATTGGAGTTAAAATTATAAACATATAGTTCATATTGTATATACATATTAAATTGTTTACTCGTTAACGCACGTTATTTCAATATCTTGAAAGAGTTCACCAATCCATGCCACAACAAGACAATAATGCTGAAACAATTGTGTCAACAATTCACCCTCGTCCAGCATTTCTAAACGTTCGATACGTTGTCGTTCAGCCGCGGATATACTCTGATATACTTGTACCATATCCCAAGCACGACTACCACTCCAGCCACATTCCTGAAATCGAGCCATTTGTGTCTCCAGCGATAAACACGATTCTACACCGGCCAAACTGCAGCCTCGACCGCGTAAATTATTCAGCATTACCTCACCAAAACGATCATTCATATTAACCTATTGTAAAATATATGTTTTAATACAAATCCATAGCTCAACATCTTATAATGCATCACTCACTTGTTCATAATTGACAAAGACGGCGCTTGTGAATTTATTGGCAATCCATTTTAATAGATTTTTACAATTTTGCGCCTCAATATAGACGAGCACACATTCCGCTAGGAATATTGTTGGAAGTGTATAATCGATTTCGGCCTGCTGCAATTTATTATCAACCTCATCGATATTACGTAAATCGACACCCATCAGATGGTAATTGGGACCATGTAAATCTGTCGGACTCAAACGTACCTCACCATCTTCATCATTTATTTTGCCAAGTAGTATCTTATTACGTTTTATGGTATAACATTTGCGCGCTGTGACCGTTGGGAAATCCAATTCAATGAAATTTTTCACCAGTTGCGTTGTATCGCGTAGGCGAAAATAGAGTGTATCAAAACCGCAGCCAAGATTTATGATTTGGCAATTGCCATCAGTTTTCTGCAAAATAGGAAAAGTGTGGGAGGAAATTTTGTCATAAATCAATATAATAAAATATTTTAGTGGTAGGTGTAGCTAGTCCGCTTACACTTATCATTTATACGTGCTAGGTTCTTATATTTTAAACAAAGAGAAAAAAAATGTATATATATATATATATATATATATATATATATATATATATATATATATATATATACATATATATACATATATATACATATACATATATAATAAATTGTCATGATGGGATTCTTACACATAGCTATGCAATAGTGCAATACAATACATTGTCCTTGTGTGGTGTCAAATCTCATTTGAAATATTATAATAATCCTTTCAGTTCAAGGTAATAAAAAAAACGAGAGACAAAATAGAAAAAATGCATGGCGCAAGAATATCATACCGAATTCAGGGTCAATAAAATTGACACCAACAAAACAACAAGAACAATGGGAATAGTGCTAATTTGCGTCTGACGGTGTGCAACAGGACGTGTATGCTCAATGTCTACCACATACTAACAACCACAAGAAACTACAGTATATTGAAATTGGCCATAAAATAAACCAACCAGCTACCCACCCATCTGTCAACTGCTATAAATACAACAACAAGAGCAGTAGCAGCAGCAACATCAGCAGCAGAGCAAATATCAACACCTCAGCTGTTTGTGGTTATTTTTAGAATTTCTCCTCTTATTATTCCCATAATACAAAAGTATATACTGCATGCGTCGTTTGATATCTCTTTTTGCGTTTGCGTTTGTTTTTCGCTACATAGGTGCCTATGTGCAAATAATTGTTGCCGCTGCTAATGCTGTTGTTTTTTCTATGCATACTGTATTGTACTGACCTTCAGGAACTTCTCTACACACATTTCCACACCCTTGACACGAGCAAAATAGCCTCGATTTATCTCTGGCGCTTTGCGATCTTGATTTCGTACAAAATATCCAATATAATCATCCTTCCAATAGCCCAATCGAACAGCACAACGTTTACAATCACTGGCATCATCATTTGTAGCAATGACTGCTTCATCACAAGGATGGAATGAGCAAGGCGGCTCCATTGCGTATGTTTGTGTACTTGTAGAAATGGATTAAAAGCAAATAAATATAATGTATTTCTGTGCAGTGCGACAACAGTGAGCCCAATGGCGAAGATTTTTCCTTATTACAACCACTGCATAAATAAATGTATAATTATTAAATATCTGCACTCCGATTACAAATATCAATCTAACCTTCACTTCCTGAGTATGTGCGCTTTATGCATGTAGGTACGTACGTGTACAAGTATGTGTCTCTTCTCAAATTGCAATGCAGTGCCAATCCTTTTTCACTTTTGTATTTTAGATGCTGTAATCTCTTTTTTTTCTTGTAGTTTGCCTTTTTATTTTGTTCTTCCGATTCTATTCACATGTATACTGCAAATTATGAAACCTTTTCCTGTTTTACGCTTTTATTTATACATTAAGTTGTCCTTTTTTATATATCTATAAAATTTACAGAATAATTCCAATACACTTTTTCACTAAATCTTATTGTATATCTCAACACACGTTGTGGGTTTTCAAATTATAATTTCCTTTACTTCCTTTTAAAATTTTCGCACACGTCCTGCCTAAAGACGACTCAATTTTTCTTTTTGCATAAAAATTTCTTTTGACAGTTCGTTAGTGTGCCTCTCTTTTATGCACTTTTATTTTTTGTTTTTGCAATTTTTCTCTTTTATTATACAAACGAGTAGCTTGCATGACATATCTGAGTAGTGCTGCCACACAGACTATTTGTTCTAAAATTATGTTTCTCCAATCTACATCAACCAGATTCTATTTAAAAATGACTATTGTACGAAAATATATTTTTTTGAAAACTTGTACGAATATTGCATTGATCTTTCTTCTACTACGCATACTTGCCATTTTTTCCGGTAAGTCAAATCACTGTATAATTCTGTGGTAAAGAATTGATAAATTTTTTGCTTCAAAATTATTGTAATAAAACCATACTTCTAAAGTTAAGATTATATTTTTTCCATAGTACAACCACGATGACACTTGAATAAATACACATAACTCCTTTATTTAATCAAGTCTTAAACCTTTTTTTTAATTCAATTACATTGCACTAATTGGAATATCGTAAAATACAACTCAGCGATTTAATTTCTACTTTTATAACAAAGTTAACAAATATAATATGTATTGAAAAGCAGATGAATGTGCGAGTTAAGTTTTGCTGTGATCAACCTCGTATTAATAATCAAATCTTAAAAACTCAGTTTTATATGTAAAAATTCAGTTTCCGCTAAAAATGATCTTAAAAAAATTAACCTTTATCATATTTATGATAAAGAAGGTCAAGAAAAACTCATGAGGCTCTAGTTAATCTCATCTATCCCACTTCTACCAGCACAGACGCTGTCTCAATATGCCAAAATTCTAATTCTAATTCGTTAAATCTTAAAATCGAAATAAATTCATATGCTATATTTTTTGTCGACTGAGTTTTATATATATAAAGTTAATTTTGGTTCGAATAAAATATTCTGAAACACTTAATTGTTTATAAAAATTTTATCAAAATTAACCAAAAATACAAACATCCAAATCCAACAATGACTTCGTTCAATTCGACCAAAACGGCAACGCTCTTGATCAGTGTCATATGAACTGCCAACTATGCGTTTTTCACATTGATACTTTTAGTACACTCGATGCAGAGTTAGAGTTCTATTTAAAAAAAAGATGTTGATAATCAAGCCAATAAACCATGCCAATAAAAAATTTAAAAAAATTAATTATTGATTCTGCATTCAACATGTACATTAATTAATTTTTAGAACATTGCAATAGTTTGAAGTTGAACGACTTAATTGATTTTTAGTACTAATCAAACTGCAACCCTTCAGCGTATAACAGTTTATTTTAAGTCTGTATGATTTGAATTGTGTACTAATTGTACCGGGTTCTTTCAAATTCAAATTATGATAAAATTATATATAGCGTGAGGAAGAATTGATTACCGGAGGAGTTGTTAACGCTTTGTATTTCGGGCTGGTGTCAAAGCGAAGCACATAAACTAAGTGCAATTAAGTGCGACAAAATGAATGAAGAAATGAAATTATTATACTTAACAACTTTAATGTGAGGGCATATCAATACAACAGTACTATTATTTCAAAACACACACAGTTTATTATAATTTTGCAAATTACAGATTTCTATAATTTTCAATTAAATTTATTATTATTTCGTTGGAAAATTCTTACACGTATGCATAGTATATACTGAAAATATTGGTTTTATAATAAAAAATATTTAAAAAATACAAATATACGTTGTACTTATAAAACAAACAATTTCAAAATTAGTAATCACTATATACAATAACTTATAGATGTAAATTAATATAAAAAAAAGTATATGTTGAGCAGACGAAAAAAAATAGAAAAAATTTACTTTGTTCTTATATTCTTTTTCGCAAATAGTAAATCAGTCTAAAGTACATTATGTATTTATATATTGGCGTGTGTGGCCAAATATATCATCTCATCAATGCTTATTAACATATTACACATTTATTCATTATTATTGTAATTCGCTTTTAGTATTGATAAGGTAAGAACATATTTGCAATCCTATTTTTATCTAACACGAAATTCTCATCAATTTATATCTATTCTACTTAATGTTAAATTTACATATAAGGTATAATTTCTATTGTATATAAAATGAATTGGGATATTTGCTTGTATATATTGGCTCATTGAGAAATGCATTCCTTTTTTCTTTTTTTTCTTTTTTGCTCATATATTTAGTAGGTATATATGTTTGTATAGAGAATTATTGTACTTAAATTAATCACTATTAATAAACAAATATTCAAGTAAATGTAAATCATTTATGTATGTGTATTTATTTTGCTCATTTACATAAGTTTGTATTAAAATATGCTAGGTGTCAGTTCCATATTAATTTAGCATTATGTATTTATATGCACCTATATTTAAGTTATTATTTCTATAATGGAGAATAATAAGATTGAAATGCTTAAGGAAGTGTTATACATTATATATGACAATATTAATAGCATTACTTAATGTTCCTATTATATTACCATCGATCATGTAATGAAAAAAAAAATGAATTCCTTTGGACTAAATACGTTCCCTAGTACACTAGTTTAGGGGCTCTATTTTTATAAAAGCCAATTGTTTCGTAACGGATTAATATAATTATCCTTCAGCCACACAGTAAATTTAACAAAAATTTGTATATTTTTCCAAATTGTGTCGTATGTTTGTTGCATGAGGGTTTCAATGACAATCACGTTGGTCAAACGTCGATACCACAAAATATTTATAACAAATATTTTTTAATTTAATATTGTTTTTACTGTCACGAGAATGACTGGCAATTAATAATTAATTGTGAATATACACGTATAATGGTCAATATTGGACAGGGTATTTTAACAAGGGATGTCATTTTAAATTTCCAATTTTTTTCAGATGTCAACATACAACTGTCATTCGTTGACATTTGACAAAGAAGAACTAGAAATTTTCAGATATATGATACCCGCTCGCAGAACATTATTCTGAGTGATGACACTCATTTTCAGCTGTCTGGGTACGTGAATAAGCAAACTGTCGCGTCTGGGGCTCCGAAAACCCAAGAGAAATAATCGAACAACCTATCCATCCACTACAAGTGACAGTTTGGTGCGTTTTGGTAACGTTTTAGGAATGGATTGTCATATGCCATATAGTTGGCGAGACAATTGCTCAATTGAGTGAAAAATTTCCTGGATGTGTGATTTCCCGACTTTTTTCGACTTTTTCCTTTGGGGCTACGTTAAAGATAAAGTTTACACCTATGCTCCAGCAAATATTGAAGCACTCAAAGACAATATTAGAGCTGTTATTTGCGAGATCCATATGGCCATATGCAAGAAGAGTCGCGGCGGACATTTGGAAAATATTGTGTTCCATTACTAACCTCAGATTTTGTACTTTGGATTAAAATAAAATTATCAGCTTTTTTCACAAAAATATTGCGATTTAAAAAAATGTAAATGACACCTCTCATTTAAATACCCTATATATATGGTATACTAATAGAGAAGATGTAAATAAAAAGACGACAAACACATACGGAAAGAAGAAGAAGATGAAAAGGCGAAAACAACAAACACATAAGTTTGACACTATGAGGAGCCTGTTTCTTATATAAATATAGACAATCGATACAGATAAAAAAGTCGGCAGACGACAACGTGATATGGGCGAATATTCAATTAAATGAATTTTCTTTGCATTTGGCACACTCATTATACATACGCATATGCAAGGCGTTGTAAAAAAGAAAAAAAAAATCTGTATGGCTGATGGGTTAGATGAAGTGGAAGAAAACGACTATATGCATCGTAATTAATTATTAAAATTATGATATAAATGTAAAATCAGAATATAAACCATGGTAGATACTCCCGTAGAGTAATTATGGATTTTCTCGTGAAAAGGAATGAAATCAGGAAAAACGCATCCTTTTGACATTTCTTACAAACGTTGTTGACAGTTCCCACAAACGTTTTTGACATTTCTTATACAAATTTTTGACATTTCTGAGAAATATTTTTACATTCTTTACAATCGTTGAGAGAAATGATTTTCCGATTGCTTTGCAATATTGATTTGACCATGGACATACATAAACCAACTACATCTACAAATCTATTGATTCGCTCTCCTATTATTTTACTTTCGATTCATTTTTGCTCCACAGCTTAATTGATATTTTCGTGCTATCTCTCTCTCTCTCTCTCTCTCTATCTCTCCCTTGCTATCATTCTGCCTCGCTATACTTATACTATATAATTATTAAAAATTATTTACTAAGTTGTAAGTGGATCCCATGAGAGTCGTTTTCAATTGGGCCGCATCGGCATTGGCATCATGCCATAATGCTGATGCTGTTGATGTTGTTGCTGTTGCTGCTGCTGTTGCTGTATCATTAAATGCTGTTGCTGCTGCTGTTGTTGTTGTTGTTGTTGTTGTTGTTGAGCTGTTGCTGGTGGTTGTTGAACGGTAGGTGCGGAACCTTGACTCGTCGTAAATGTGACTGATGATGAGACGACTGGTAATGGTGAGTGTGAGACCACAACTGGCGCTGTCACTTTACGTTCCGATTGTGTACGTACTGGTTGATTGCCAGCCATCGATGACTGTACATGGTTTGCTTGTGGAGCCGGAGGTGGTGGCGCATACATTAGCATTGGTGCTGTTTCGCCGCCAGCGCCAGTGCCTCCTACACCAACGTTGGGTTGACGTGCTGGTGGTGTTACGGCCGAACCGTGAAACGATCCATAGGAACTATCATCCGATTGTGCTGATTGACCACGATTACGTGGCGCAGTCCAGCCATAGACCGATTCAGGACGACGATCGTATTTAAGATTGCCATCGATGGGTGTGGGATTTTGGCGTGTACCATAAACTGGTTGGAAACCTTGTTGTTGAACATCGCCAGGATTGGTGGTTACTGCTGCTTGTTGATGGTGATGATGGAGTTGCTGCTGCTGCTGCTGCTGCTGCTGCTGGTGATGTTGTATTTGTGCTTGATGTTGCTGTTGCTGCATCTGTTGTTGCTGTTGTTGCGTATATCTGCTTGAGCTACGTATACCATGTTGTTGTTGCTGTTGCTGTTGCTGCTGATGTTGCTGTTGCTGTTGTTCTTGCTAAAAAAGTAAAGAAAAAAATTGTATAAAATAAAAAAAAAAATGAATGAAGTTAATAAAAATTCTCACCGAACGCTGTTGCATCTGATTTTGTACATTTTGATTTTGTAAATGTGTTGATTGTGTCTGTTGCACCTGTGTTACACGCATCGGATAAAGGCTCTGTGCTGGCACCAATGGCCCCGGACGTGGTATGATATCACGATTAATCGCTGTATTACTTTTCGCATAAACCGATTGTGAACGATTCAGATTGGTGCGTGTCAGAGTGGGTGAACGACAGTACATGGAACGGGTGCCACCATACAGCGGTTCCGGTTGTTCAAATTTAGTTAACGGTGGAGCTGTGTACAAATTTTGACAATAATTACCGCCGCTGACTGCACCAACACCGCCAATAGCCACACCTCCACCACCACCCATATTATGGCCACCACTAACTGCAACGCCAGACTGTCCAACTTTATTGCACGGTTGCACGCTACGATGAAATGTGCCCTGATATTTGCCCTGATGACCGCCATTGGCGACCATATTTGGTTTTTCCAAATCCAAATCATAATTTAAATCATCTTCCGAGTGTATTGATGAGGAATCATTATCAATGCTTGTCTTATGCATGCGTGAATTACGCCGTGAATTGAAAATGTATTCATAAACAATGCCCGAAGCGATGCCACCAACCAGTGGACCAAACCAATAGACCCAATGATTATCCCATTTGTTCAGTACAAATGATGGACCCAAAGAACGCGCCGGATTTAGATATGGCATCTGTACGTGAGAGGGAGAAAGAGAAAATTGAAATAAGTAAATAGAAATCCATTATTGGTATTTCTGCTGAAAATTTCATTACAAAGCATTTTTCAATATAAATAATACATACACATACATACATACAAACATACACACATCTGCATAAATGTAATATTTGAAAAATAATATTGCAGCTGCTCTTTGATTTTCTAATTTTTTTTTACAGGTTTTTCACCTGCAAATTTTACCTGCTCATTCTCTCTGTGATGGCTTTACTACGTAAATATATACTTTTACCAATTTGAAAAAAAATCAAATTAAATAAAATGGTTTCCTTCGTTCCTTCATTCATATCCTTTGCAATGTTTCTTGTGTGTACTCATATGAATAAAATTGAAAATATTCAAAATACTCGTACATAGTTTGAAATCTAAAGAGTACTATTGTGATATACATTTTCTTTTTTGTTAACGATAGTGTAACATGAGCATAGAATGTACAGCAATAATGGATAATCTTTTTCATATACTACGAATACAGATGGAAATTTGGGCAATTTACAATAGCAGATGTTGGAATAGAGTATAATTCATGCGAATATAATTATAATCAGCTCGACAATCGCGCGTCGTTAAATGACTCTTTTAGACAGTCACTTTCAACATAAACTCAACTCGAGCTGTCATAATTTCAAAAACTCGGAATGGTGTGTTATAGGAGAGAATACGAACCAAGAGTACCACGGCTGTAGCACCAATTTTTCTTTCCAACCACAGTAACAATTTGCCATGAAAATGCTTCTAAAAGAGCTCTGTGGCAAAGATTTTTCTCACAGAAAATTGATGTCACAAGGTGACGGAACCGACTAATATAAGTACACACACAATAGTACTGTAGGAGAAGTTCAGCCTTGGGGCCCTTCGGGGTTTACAAATGCCACATATATACATATATGTAGCATATTTGCTGATTTGTGACACAATGGCACTGTCTTCAGTAAAACTGGCATGTGCCGATGATATTGACATTATCAGCATGAATATGTGACCACTCACTGCAGCATTATCTGAACTCCTAAAGCGAGTTGCATCGAATGTGTCTATTAGTGTTGACAACTGCACTTTTCAAGCAGCAAAGTGCTGAAACTTGGGCTCCTCTAAGATTAGAGGATGTTTAGAGTTTCCAACGCAAAATTTTTTGACCAATTTGGATGAGCTATATGCCAATATTGACATAGTAAAGCGAATCATATTCTAGCTGGTGCACTGGCTAGTTCATATTGAGTGAATGGAGCAATACGCTCCAGCCAAGAACGTGAAATATTCGGAATCTGCTGGAGAACGACGTAGAAGAGAAAATACCCAACCTCTGGTAGAAGCATTAAGTATAGGAGCGCCAGAAATTTCTAATAGGCGTCAGCGAACGAAGAAGAAAATCGAATAAAATCGTTTGAGGTGACCAGATAAATAAAAGAAGTATGTAATTCAATTGGGTGGCAGCGTTGGGCTCTCAGGCATGCGAATACGAATCCCAGTCGCGACCAATTCAATAAATAGAAATTTTAGAGAAAGACGAAAAATTCGTTCTTTTAGGCAGTGCGGCAGTACAAATTTGATTTTGAAACAGCTCTTTGATTGCGTTCAGTGATGTGAATGTGATGCAACAAGGGTTCTGCTATTCGGAATCGCCTACTGTTTTTAAGTGTCTCTCAACACTATTTAAATTCAACATACAGACTAATGTTGAAAGTGAAGCTTGGTCAAAAAGTATCTTCTTAGCTTATAGTGGCAACTATAAATATTATAATAGAAGCTAAAATTATCTTAAAATACCTGTAATATTGTAAAATCTGGTAAAATAAATTATAAACAGCACGCAACCAATTAAAAATTTAATTTCACTTTTTTCTCCATTTTTCTTTATCATAAACGGCATACCAATGGGTAATGAACAAGTTTCAAAATTCAAATAAAAACAAAATGAGAAAACAAATTAATAATAAAGCGCGAAATATTATATTTTTACTTTTATATTATTATTTTCGATAATGAAATCAAGTTTTGAAGGACATGTACCTACATGCGATTATTTATGTATGTACTATAAATACTGCAACCGTTTTATATGCATATTTACATAACTAGCCAATTTCCAACTTAACCGCCTTTGATGTCCTATATACTAAACATGTATTCACAAGTTGGATGAGAACATAAAAATTGGCAAGAAGAAAAAACAAATAACGAACAAAATACATACACCTAATAATCGTAAAAATCACAAGAGCACAAGAGCTGCAATCAACCGTAAGAAAATATGTCTCATATGGAGATGTCCACACAGAAATAAGCACAGCAGTTTGCCTAACTAACTACCTGCTGAATGTCCCAATTGAGTGCATGAATGCTTGTTTACCCTGCTGCTGCTGCTGCTGCCACTATTGTCGCACACGCATGCAGTAAGGCTACAAGAACAATACACCGTAATAACAGCAACAGTTATTTACATCAAATTAACCAAAGCACGGTTGTATTTTTCTTGTGATTTTTATAATTTCTTTTTCGTATTGTTTTTCTGGTCGTTTTTTTGGTGAATCACATAAACATTCCAAAACGGCAGGTGTTTTTTAAATATTATACATACATGAAGCAAGCTGCTCTTGTTGAGCATAAAATTGTTGTTAAGCATTACATGTTGTTGTTGTTGTGTTGTTTTATTTGTTGTCGGTCTGTTTTAAAGGTTTGACATTATCACTTGCACTGATCCTATAGTGATTTAGTTTTATTTTTATTTTTTGCAAATATTAATTTTAAACTTGCTTTATAGGTATATCGTAAGTATTTGGTTTTCGTTTTTTGCTCTTGTAATTGTTATTGGTTTAATTTTCTTGTAAAACTAAATATTACTTACCAAGTACTACATGTCGAAAATATTCCAACTTGTATTCAATGTCATCAAGAGATGTTCTATTCTTTTTTAATAAAGATTGAGGTGCTTCAAATATTGTATGGAACAAAATTTTGACAACCTTATTCCTTTCAAGCATTTATTTTTGACTCCTATTTTTTATAATCATTACAAAAGCATCAATTTTGTATGGGAACTCTTCTAAGGAGAGAAGTCACAAATATGGAGGGTTTGGAGAAAATATTGGTAAGGATAAATTATTGGGGGCGATCACTGAGACTATTTCTGGGCAGTTATTAGGGTATTTGTGGGTTTTCAGATATTCTTCCGTTCATTTTGTATGGTAGCCGTTTTAAAGGATTTCCATCCTAAGGGATAAAGTATGTTCAGAGAAAATGTTGGGAAGGAAAAACTAGAGAGCGTCGGCCATACTTTTCATCACCCTGGCAGAGATTTCTAGGCAGCTATGAGGTTATTTGTCAACTTTCGGTTGATGTTGTGTTCATTTTGCAGAGAAGCTGTCTCAAAAGTTGAAAATAGGGGGAAAAATTAATGGATATTTCATTGCTCTGGGGACGATTCCTAGGGTGCTATGGGGTTATGTGTCAAATTTCGTGCTTTTGCGTTTCTTATAAGACGCAGATAAGGGTAGGGGATAGTATGTTCTGTGTAAATATTGGGGAGAAAATTTTAGGCAGCCTTAAGCTTATTTGTCGATTTCCAACTATTTAGACGTTCATGTCATATGGGAGCTGTCTTAAGAGCTGATGATAGAGAGTAGGTACATTCGGGCTAAATGTTGGGGTGGAAATACTATGAGGATCGGTCTTACATTTCACTGCTCTAGGAGCGATTCTCGATAGCTAATCGAACATTTGCAGTCTAATTCAAAATATAAAATAAAATTTTTTAACAATCCTGAAATCAAACTTAGCTATCGAAAACCATAACACAAATGAGCTTGCATACCATGATTATTAATTTTTATATTTCACTAGCCATAATTGTACGTTATTGGATATGTTATGTCAAATATATGTGCAAATGTCTATATGTAATGCATGTTTTGTTATAATTTAACCCTTAAGCGCATCTCATTTTAAATTACTTTGAGTGATTTATGTGCCATTGTGTTTATATTTATTGTACAGCCTTTAAGATGCCTTTATTGTAGAAAATATAACACATAAAACATAAAACTCATATACGATTTACACATTGAGCCAAAATGTCAGGTGTAAGATTGAACGAAATGAAAAAATTGTGTCAAATTGACACAAAGCGCTTGAAGGTTAATATTTTGTAATCTATAAGCAATTAATTATATATTCGAGCTACAGTACTATTACTTACCGATACAAAACTGCATGCACTATATGCGGCGCCAATTGAAATGGATGCATTACCCATGAGTTTTTTCAACGAATCGGTTGAGACAAAATATGTCAAGACAACGACAAATGTTAATATAAATTCAACACCAAAACGTTCCCATGCTGCTAATGCAGCACTATGGGAGATGGCAGCTTGCAGATTGCCCTGATAGCCGGGTACAGTGACACTAAAAATGAAAATGGTAAAATTTTTATTACGTACAAGAGTTTTCGTTTAGAATTTTTTATTACTAGTATGTAAAAAAGAAGAGATTTGATTAGTACTATTATCATATAAATACAAAGAGTTGGCAATTCATGTCGTTTTGACAGATTGAGTAATTTATAAGGGATCGTAATCATTATAAAAATATTTTTTTTTTTATGAAATTTATTAATTTAATTCTGAATTTGTTTAAACAGAAAACATTTTTTTTTGAAATTTTAATTTTCGCGCTACTTCCAATAGAGTACGCATTCAGTGACGTTTTCATACATCATTTAGTGTTCTTTGTCTAAATTACGTTAATTTCTTTTTTTTCACTTCACACTTTTTCAAATAATAATTATTTTCGGTCCATGGTATTTACCATTGAGCAAAATGCAACAGAATAGTAGATGTGCACAATATCGTATTCTATACCGTAAAATACAAAACCATAAAGTATGATTATCCTAACAATTCAATGAAGCGTGATAAATCACAATATAAAAACAATAAAGAAAAACGAAAATCCCAAACCACTTCTTCTTAGAATACTTATATTGTATGTATGTATATGCAAGTATGTACACAAGTACCTTCATATAAGGCCAATCTTAAAAAGGAGTTTTTTCAACAAGATAATAAGTAATATATGTATATTCCCACAATAAATTAAAGTTAAAAACAAAATCAGGAGAAAAAAAGTGTAAAATTTGACCTGGTCAAAAAGGCAAAGGCATACCAAAATGAAGAAGATGAAATTCATTTGCAATGCGTTGAAATGTATGTCGTCGTCAACGTTTTTATCCCTCCCCCTGCATATCCAACAACAAGTCCTAGGTATACTATATTACTATTAAAGGGATAACGACAACAATCATGCAAACAAGAAATATTCCCATAATTCACACAATTGAGACGGACATCAAAAAAAAAAAAATCCCAATTCCCTATCACCTCTTTGAATGAAAGCACCTTGGCAACGAAATGGTAGAATAATTTCGTTTCGTTTATAAGAAAAATCAAAACAAGCAAAAAAAAACCAGAATCAAATACAAAAAAGGCAAAATATTCAACAAAAATTCACATCATGACACCATCTTCAACCGCAACAATAACAATAACAACAACAACAACAACAATAACGTCAACTAAAAAGCACATTTTGTGTCGGCAATGATACCAACGTCGGCTGCGGCAACATACAGTCTCTCTTGTCTCAATTGCAATACGTGCATATATAGCCTCCTACATTATAGCCTTCTCTTTTACTCTATGACATCGACCATCGAAATTTGCTTGTTTTTTTTTTTGAAATTTCATTCAGGCATGCATGCAAGCATGCATATGTTATCATCAACTTGCTTATGGATATGGTAAAAATGAAGAGGAAATTTTCGCAAATAAAGCAGAAAAATAATAACAAGAGGATGAAACGTCATGCAAACAGTATATGTATGCATATGAACAGATACGAGCATGTACATTATATTTCAAGGGACACCACAACACAAAACTAGGTACATATCGTCCAGTTAAACGATCAACAAACCACTGAACTGAGTTTCAGTCAACCTATGACATACGAATATGTATATAATGGGTGTGCAAATTGAAACTCAGCTCTGATTATGGTTGCATTCAAAATTATACTTAAGCGCATATTATTCCCTTACCAATTTGGTTATATGGTGTATGGATTAAACGGAATATACACTGAATCACTTTTGATTCTTTCACACTGTCTCTAAATAGTGAATGGAACGGAAATAAATAAACCAGCTGTTTACACTTTTCACTGCACTTTCACTCTGGATGATTCAATGGTTTGTTTACTGAGAATTCATTTTAGGTGAATAATTGATTCGGTGAACGACACTTTCATCAAAAGTTTGCTGAAAGCTTCATCGTAACACATATATTTAGTAGATGAAACGAAAAATGAAAGTCATTTCATACTCATCACTTTAGATGACTACTTCAAGATGAACATAAAAAGTGATAAGTTATCATTCAGTATATAAGGCATTTATTGTAGATTCATATTGGTGTAAGTCATAATTTTAGTTAAGTGGTAATTATTCAATTTATGGACTAGCGAAGTAACTCATATTTCTGGCAGGATTTTAACCAAAAAAACACTTTTTTGACAATTCGTATAATTTAAGTTACGCCAGTATGAATGTCATTCTTTCTTATATTAATTTATTAAGATTAATGCCGACAAGCAACATTTACTTGACTACATTTTTTCTTATTTTAAATTAAATTCTACTGAAGCGATGGAATTTATAAATTCCGCATTTATTAATAAATTTATGAGTTATTCACGAAAAGAAAAAAATTATTGAGTGGTTTGCGAGATTTCCTGATAAATATATTTAACTATAATAGGAATAGGGAAAAAGATGAAGATGAAGAACTTCAAACTTCAAACCTATGCAAAGCTTCACAAGAACTTAGAGAGGAAGAACTAGATTTGACTAAGAAATGTTTGATATAATTGGAATATGTAGAAGAGGGTAAATTCGTTTTTTTTTCGTTATGTAACCGAAGAAAACAAAAATCTGTGCAAAATGTCATAAGAGCTACCCTCAGAAGAGGAGCAACTAGGAGTTCGATTTCACTCACGGCAAAAGAAGAAAGGAAATGGGGTTTGTCAAGAGAAAAATTAAAAATTCTGTGTAATTCTACAGATCTAGTAGAAATTGAAATGTTCCTTAAAATGTTGGAAGAATTTGCCTGCTGCAATTGGAGAGCATTAGCTCATCTGAAGCTGAATTTCACAGCTGAATGGCACCAAGCCAAATAAACGAATTAAACTATGCTCTGAAAAAAGATTATTTATAGGCGATTAAAAGCAATTTTTGGTGCGCAACAACGCAAGGCAACTTGAGATTTTATTATCTTTTTGCAGATTTGCTAAAATATGTTCGATGAGCGGTAAATCGCGAATCTCACAATTTTCAAAGGCATTTTTTGAAAAGTTGACGAAATACTATTGAAATTACCTAGTGGAGCTTGTAGATCCGGTCAAATAGAACACGAAAATGTTTTTTTTTTTAATTTCTACGCTCGAGCTTTAAATTTACCGCGAAAAAGTTTTTATTGGGTCACTTGTGTCATTTGGCAGTCAATAGTTCAGTCATTATCGATTCAATTCCCGATTTTTAGCGATTTGAAATATAGAAAAATGGATGAATATATTTTGCTTTATTTGTTGAATATATATTTGAATGGTTTTCGTCATTACTTCGAATATTTGCAATCAATTTAAAATTAACATATAAATTAATAATCAGTTTATTCGCAATGTGCATTTTTAGGATAGATAGATTGTTAAAAGAACAAAAAAAAAAAAAGAGAAATGCTTTGTAGCAAATGTGTCTAATGCAATCCGATATGATAAACAAATCCTGAGTTTCAAATTGCACACCCATTATATGTACACACAATTACAAATGATATTGTCTTGTTGTATTTTTCCCACGGTCAATGACGATTTTACTTTGTTATTGTTCTTTTTATTTTTGCTTTTTTTCGGGTAAGAGTAAAAAAATATATATATTTTTTTTATTATTTTGTGTTTACTAACTCAGCATTGCCATTAATACACGTATATTGCCCGACATTCTTCCCTCTTGCATTTCATATTATAGGATGATGATGACCGCCTATTCGGCAAAGATTAAATAACATAAGATTGATTTTTGTTGTTGTTTTGCCTCTTTTCCGTTACTCACATGGTCAAATTACCATCTATGCTAAATTAATACTTCGTAAAAGAGAGCAACGGAGAGTGCGGGTGAGAATTCATCATCTCACTGTGATGTGAGAATATCATTGAATGCAGATCATCGAAATTTTCACAAGATATCAAATGTAGCCATAATTATAATGCAATCAATCAATTGAGCTGTGTGTGTGTGTGGTATTTCACAGACACACAACTTAGCAAAACTTAACTGCATCAACAAAAAAGTCACCAATAATCATCATCATCATCATTATTATGGCATCATGGATATGCATACATTGTCCGTAGCATCAATGTCATCATAATTTGTTGGTGCACTTGCTTATATATATGTGCAATATTTCAACTCCATCAAAGGTACCCCAAGGAGTGTGCAGCATGCATGGTCGTCTTCCTCGACTATTTCCTTTCATTTACCGATGTGTGTACTCATAATTGGGCAGTATATATTTACATACATATCCATATGTCCACATAAACTAGTCCATATATGGAATATTGTATGCAAAAAAAAAAAAGTATTGCCAATTGCATATACTATGCATGACTGTTATATAAGGAGCAAAGAAAAAGTAAAAAAGACAAATAACATTGCTGTCATGACAATGTGGTGCCATATGATGACCATGTTGCTGCTGATGATTTTGGACAATGAAATTGCCCTTGAGTGTGTGAATTTTATATGAAACATTATACGAATATATAGTTAGCATTAAACATTTATTAATTTTTGTTTTCTTGTATCCCTGTGTGAAAGGATTTTACACTTTAATTATGACTTTTTTGGGCCATCGTTATAAAAACTTTTTAATAACAAAACTTTTTATTGCAGATTACATTTGTTATTTATAGTTACTTAATTGATTTCAATAGAAATACTTTTGAGAGCAATTTATGATACTAAATATATAGGTCGTTATAATACAATATTGTTTTTACAGAACTTTTTGTTTCAAGAGGAAGAAACATTTAACATTGACATTTAACAATTAATTTGACAAGTCATACCAAATTTTTAATCAGTATACCTTGATTTTCATCATGTAAAGATTTAAAGCCGAGCAGCTTTTACAAATTGTGGAAATGTGCCTCGCCAAACTGAGAAGAATATTCGCAAAACAATTGAAAATCTTTCGCACTCAATTTACTATTTTGAATGTCCAGCCTTCAATGAGATTGCATGGATTACGCTGCCATTGAGTATAGTATTGAGTCTAGTATCTGATCAAAATTCAACAATTCGTTATGGTGCGGAAGAACGATTTTGTGAAAAATTTTGCGGAAGGTTCTTAGCTTACAAGCCTACAATATTCAATTGCGGCAAGAAATAAACTCTAGAAAATTTTTGGTTTCGGCAGGACAGTACCGCACGTCACACTACCGCTAAAATTAATGATTTATTGAACTGGACAAATTGTTTGTAGGACTATTTGCAGTAAATGGTCTACGTGAACAAGCCAAGAACTACTGCAGAGTATTCGAAAATTGGTCCTCCAGAATGAAATACGTCCGAAATCTTTTCCCTTTTCTCTTTCTTAATTGTGTTTTTCTATTTAAATTTCAATCCTCTGCTTTTTAAAAAAAATGGTTTAAGCAATTTTTATTAACATATTTTGGCATTTATATGTGGCAATATGCTCAAATGGCAATGCTAATTGCAGCAAGGGAGTGATAGCATACTGCATAAATCCCTTGGCATTAAATTTATTAATATGGCACACCCAAGGGGAGATGTTATCTGTTTCTCTGAGCTAATAATTTCTAAATTATGGGAAGAACTTTAGTAAATACGCCATGTTTAAAATTTAAATTCTTTGACAAAGATGAGATTTTAGAAAATACTAACTGGCGAAATCGAAATTTTCATCATTTCAGTAAAGCAAAATATGAAATTTGAAATGCTCGCATACACCATTACCTTACAGGAAATCGTCATAACAAAAAAAAGTATGAAAATGGAGAACTAGCTAGCTGGAACTAGCAACTATTATAAATGCTACTCTGTTACTTTCTTTGAAAAAAATATCAACTTTCTCCTATACATTTTTCCTACACACACAATGATAATTTTTTACATATGTTCAAAATTTCTATATCCCAATCAATTGAAATCGCTTAATTAAATGTTAACAGAAGTTCAAACTTTAAAAGTTACAACAACAACAACAAAATAAAAACCCACACACATGCTTGACAAAATCGTATCACACGTGTGATAATTTTTTTCCCAAGCGCTAACCACTGATATACGTATCGCTACATAAATCTACATATAAAAAGCAGACAGTAGACCACTTGTTACAAAAACAAAACCTCCGAAAAAATCGTAAATTAAATTTCAATTTGACTGTTATCAAAATTTTAGTACAACTTCCACCACCAGTACCATGTAAAATAACTTGCGCCTTGTGAAATACGATCAACATCATCATCATCAGTACTCGAAGGTTGGCCAAATGCATATACATATATTTGAATATCGTTTAATAACGAAATTTTACTTATGTACGATGGTGAGCCTATTGTAAATTGTATTGTTATGCACTTTGTACACATGAACATAGGTACTTGTGTAATTGAAACCATCAAATCGAGCGATAAATAACTAAGGAGGAGGTGGAGAAGGATAGCTCTCATGGTGCAGGTCACATCGAACCTGTTTTTAAAAAATTCCAATTTTTTGCTTATGGTTAGTGATATATCGTATGCATGTAGTCTATTATTTATTTAGTTAAATTAACGACCACTTGAAATTTGGCGGTCTACTGATATAAAGTGCATAGCATATCGTTCAATTTTTTACACCACAAAAATACACCCCTTGTGTTGTGATGTGATGTGATAGTCTATAATAAATAGTTTGTATCACGCCAAAAAGTTACAATTGAAAATTAAATCAAAAGTAAAAATATGTTGAACAAAAAAAAAAAAAACAACCCTCAAACTAGCGTCATATCATCATTAGCTAGTATTGCAACACCACCACCACCACCACACCACCACTTCGAATCACTTGTGGTCGCTTACAATTAATCAAATTAACACGCTTTAAAATATTTAAAGTTGAACATTTCGTTTTTTTTTTCGCTCTCTTTCTCTTTGAATTATGTGGTTTATCAAACACGATTGTACAAGTGGTAAATCCAACTAATCCCATTGTTTGTTTCACAATCAAAAATTATACGTATTCGTTGGGAAAAGAGGAAGACACATTGTGTGGTTAAATTTTCTATTTTATATTTTTATCATGTATTTACTACAACAAAATACATGAACATAATAAAAAACCTCTATTTTGAATCGTCACATTTGATGAAGTGCATTCTTGATATGTGGTACAGTGTCACTTTTCGGTATAAGTTGTGCAATAATTTGATTCAAATTAGCTTTGATGTACAAATTACAAATATTAGAATACTAGACCACTTCCATGCCCATTTCTCATATGAATTATTCAACTTCGATATAAATCAATGAATATTCGTCCCCATTTTTACATGAAACCTTGTGTTTCAACAAAATCGAGTTCCTGCACAAGACAGTAGAAACTAGACAAGTTTTCGTGTGATAAAGTCATCTTAAAAGTGTTGTATAAAAATTCGTTGTACATATAAACGTTTTCACCAGAAGACTATTGTTTTACCGAAAAGAAAAAAAATGATAGCTGTTTAAAGCATTTTTCGAAACGAGAAATTTATCTTTTTGTGATAAAATAGGTCTTCTGCTATGTTTATGGAATGGCAGCCGTTTGCTGCAAGACCGTCATAGAACATATTCTACATAATATTGATCTACGGGAGGTATTTTAATTCTCTTCTACTATCCATATCCTAGGGGTATTCGACTATCATCGTCTATTAGTACCGATTACCGATTTAGACATTCGCATGAAAAACATTTTGTTTTGAAGCAAAGGGAAGAGATAGGGGTTTTAGTTCCACGTACATGCGGCAACTTTGTGCTTGCTATTCGTAATGTCAAACATTAAGGTATACCAATCTACCATAAGTTTGCAGCAAGTTAAACCCAAACATACACCATCAAAAGTAGTAAGAATACAGACATTAAAATTGGGGTCTCATTTTATTGTGTGATTGCAGTTTTTCAGTGGAAATGTTGTATTGTATAGGAGATATCAGTTGGTAGCGTTGGTTAATGGATCTCTGGGTCCACAATTATGAGCAATATAGAGCTATTTTAAAGCAATTTATTGGAGCTACCACTTGATAAAACGTATTTTTTTAATATCAAAAGAATATATATAGCTGGATTTTGACATTCACCAGATTCGAAAATTTCGTTTAACATAAAAAAAAAACATCTATTTTACCTGGCATATTAATTTTGTGATTTTTAAATGCTACATTTTCCATTTTTGATCACCCCTATAAGACTGTGCGTGATACTCATGTACAGACTAATTGTATTTGGCAACGTTAAAGCTCGTAGCCACACGTATCTGCACATAGTACACCATGTGAACAAGAAGTGAATCGAGGAACAAGCACTTGTCCACTATCTCACATGTCACATGTGTAGAAAATAGTAATAATCGGGAAGGCAAGAAGCAAGTTTAAAATCAAGTTTTTTTACAATTTCCCTTTTGCAATTTGTACATCGCACGTACATTTAGATGGGTATGCGAACGAAAAAACAACCCTGTCGTAGTCATGAACAATACTCAATGCAACCAACCTCTTCATTCATTGTCAATTGTTGGCCGTTGCAGAAAATTGCAATTAGTACGGTATATGACGACTGTCAAAAGGTCAATTTTATTATTATTATGGGTTTTATTTTTTTTTGGGAATCTTTCTTGTACACATGTTTAGCTACATATGAGTATATACATAAATACATACGAGTACATATATCAATGTTTATTTTTATAAGTATGGAATATTTTCATTAGCTGAACGATCATATGTGAACGTCCACAATTTATAAACGTACTCATATGAATGTATGTATTCTGTCTAGAAAATTAGCGCAGCAAAAGAAAATATAATCAATTTCGATAACATATTGATTTGTTATGATTTGTTGGTAGTACATATTCGAGTGTATCAATAAATTGTCAGAGAAAGTGTCAAAATTTTTAATGACCTCTTCTAAAAAAATGTAATGGTAGCACAACGAATAGAATGAATATGAAACATCTTGTGTAAATTATGATTTATAGAAGATGCAGAAGATGAAACAATTTGAAAAGCATAAAATATTTGTCAATGTCATAGCGAAACGAAAAATTGTGTGGACATATTTATGGATTAGCAATTTAATAATAATGAATGCTAACACTTGATACAGTGTATTTTCCATTAGGTATTTTTTTTGTTTCAAACAACAATTGACCAACATAATGCGGTTTTATTATGGTGGTGGTAGTTACTATATTTTCTCGATATTACTTTAAAGTAATAAAAATTAATTTTTGATTCGTTTTTTGTTTGTTTGCGATGGTGCATTTGATTTGGTAAATGATGACGGATGACGATGTGTACATTTGTTATACCTAGAGAATTTGCAATTCTTAGGGAATTCTAGAACTTCATTTAATATTTTTTTGCATTTATATTTGCAATTATGCCCACATAGTCATATATGCTGCTTGTAAGAATTTTCTAACATATGTAGGTGTATTAGGGATGCAGTATTTCGGACCTCTGGTTGATCCCGAAATTATTCCGAGGTTTAAATAATTTTATTTTATTGTTTCATTCAAAAAACTAAAATAATTATCAGATTTTTCGAATATAATTACTATTAGAAAGTATAAACAACAGACAAAAGAGATTTCAAAAGTTAAATTACAGTAGATACTAGTACCTACCTAGATCTCCTAGTGGGGTTAATTAAGATTTACTTAAAAACAATTTTGAATGGAATTAAATACTTATATTCGATGAAAATTGAAATCGTCTTTCTCCAGTGTTTTTTGAGAAAAATACCAAAATTTCAAAATTGACCATCTTTAAAGTACACTATATAGTTTTTCTGAGATTAAATTGATTTATATGCACAAGGAATCATATTCAATATTTGAAATGATTTTGATTACTTATTTTGGATGAAAAAAAAAAATATTTGCAGCTTCGAGAATTCTTAGATAATTGCGGAAACCAAAACATTACAATTTCTCTTCAGTTATTCTAAAAATAATATATATAAAATATATATTCTATTTTGTTTCTCTAAAAGTGACTTGCTTTCTATCATAAACCGTCATGTTTAATTTTCAATTAAAGTTGTTCATCAATAAATTGTTATAACACGTTATTTATGTGAGAAATGAGAAATGATAATGATTTTTTTTAGTAAAAGTTCCTGAGTTTCATATTTTTATACTCATAGAGATATAATTAATACACCCATACCCATACCTAGGAATACAGCCTAGATACGTTCTACGAAAGTTTTCCGTGTAATGAATGAATTATTTTCAGCATTTCATAATGTAGTTATTATGCCTAATAGCACAGGATTGATACCGTAAAATTTATTTCCGTAAATCGAAAAAGTACCGCAATTAAAATGGCTGTTATAACAAAATACATGTATTAAATAAATGTATTAAACATCAGATATGCAAAGTGATCAGAATTCACGGCCTTTCGATGCAACATTTATGACGGGATTGGCATCTCTATATATATACAGTTTTTCCATTAATTGTTACAATTTACTTATTTGTCATTGAATATATGTTTATACAATCATACATACATATGGGCATTTCCTAGAAAAATCCATCGAAAAGGCAAAAAATTGGAAAATTTATAATGAACGCAAAATTAGTGTAATTAAGAATAATGGTGGAAATTCCTGTATTTCAGCTTTATTACTCAAGGTTTATGTGTGAAAGTAGCACTTCCAAGTATCCAATCCACATATTTTGTTTACATTTTGATATCCACGATATCCACAACTTTAACTGATATACGAAATTTCAACACATTCCCGAGTCGATAGCTTGCAAAAGGAATTAGAGGAATAACATTTAATCGTGAAAAAAAAACGGGTTCGATTTTTTGTTTAAATTCAATAATCATACAGTGCTGCGTAAACTTCCTTACATTTGCCTTTGTGTTTCTTCGCATGAAAATCACATCTATAACTCAGGAAATGCCCGTATGTATTTGCAAGCACATTTGTATTGTACTATATTTTATTTACAAGTATTTTCAAATACTATTTGTACTTATAAACTAGATGTGTTCTCATACGCACACCCAATCAAGCCACAAAACTCCCAAATGATTTGTATTGCCCATATGTACTATATACACACACACCTACATACTACATATGAAAGTATGTATGCATTCTTGAATAGAAAATACTAAATGTTCAAGTATTATTTATTACACTCATAGCTATTCTTTAAAATACACAGAAATATATTTTCTATTAAAGTTTTCTGAATTTAAAATGGGATGAAAATTGTGAATGTAATAATATCAAGTTGTTAATTAGGAATTCAAATGATTAATAAAAAGATATGTAATATTTCTTAATTGTATAAATCAACTTTTTATTATTTTCAACATCTATTATTTATATCAATATTTTATAAATTCTTTGAAGTCTTTGGTATAATTTTTTATTGTATTAAAACATCTCAGAGCATGCTAAATTGTCCTAAAAGAAGCTATTAAATGTAATGTGGGTACATAGTGAAATTTTCTATTATTATTGTTGTTTTCATTTCGAATACATTTTTGCAACTTTTTTTATGAAATAATTAAATCAGATCTAATTCTTGCTGTTCATTAATGTCAGTCTTTCTTAAACGCGAATATGAGCATCATGCCAATAAACATTTTATATACTTCTATATACACTATGTACTTATATAACTTTGCATATACATGAATATATTCTAATACTGATTTTTTTTAATTTAAATTCTTCAATAAAAGTCATTACAACTTTTTTTACGATGTACTACGAGTATCATTTATTTGATGTCTTATAAGCATTAGCACAATTTTTGTTACTACATAAGTACCTACTATATACATATAATATGTATATACATTTGTATGAATTGTTGTCGTTGTTATTGTTGCTTTTACTACCACTTCTGGTTCCTAAGTATTACTTTAAAGCTTAACATTTCTATGCGTCTATAAGAATGAGTGTGTGAATTTATCTATGAATTGTGTTGCATATACTCGCATGTAACAGTGTAACATATGTATGTATTTATTAAGTATGTGTGTATGTACTTACATACTGACATATTTATAAATATATGTACTTTACATTTACAACAAATTCATATATGTATTATATAATAATTTTTGATTTTAATTTATTTTTGCACTTAAGCACATAGAACAAACACTCGAAACCCAAATGTGTCTTTTGTGATTATCGTTCAGAGTAATGTTTATTGTGAAAATTTTAATTAAAAGACAATTTATTGTTGTTGTTTGTCAGACAAAGAAATGTTGTAAGTTAAGTGAAAGTGTAATAAAAATTACTATAATTTATTTACTTTTTTCATAAAATGATATAAAATAACAATGTAAAGATTTTTGGCTGACTTTGAAAAAAGGAGTTTAGCTGTATTATATTTTAATGGGAATTATTTCAATGATGATTTTGAACATTTTTAGTATATTTGAGATTTCATTTTCGTGAGCAATTCGTTAAGTAAAGTAAACTTAAATTTAAAATAGGACTTTTAATAGAAATTTTAATCAGAAATCTTTCAAATAAGCCGATAGAAAAAGTGATGTCGCAAGATGATGTCGTTCGGAACTGGTTGAAATAAGTAGGTCCCTTCTAATACTGTCCAAAATTTAACACGCGCAACAGTAATGGAAGAGAAGCTCTTCCAAAGAGCATTTCCAGTTTATAAGTGCCATATATTTATTTATTTTTTAAATTTAAGATAATCTTAATTTTGATTATAACAATTGGCCACAGCTCGCTTTATTTAGCACTATTTAGCAAATGAGTGGAAAAGCAAGGGGCAGTTTTATATAGACGAAATAGTAAATACGAATTATACATATATATTTACTATGCGTCTGAAAAACAAAATAGGAGTAATTAGACCAAGTGATGGTGACACATTCGATATAAATCAAATTTCTAATATGCCGTAATAATACAAATATTGTATCTTCCATATTCGCAATAATGACGCCAGTGCCTTATAGATGTAATCAGGCGATTGACAAGGGTTCATAAGATCGATGCTCAGGAAATGACACCACAGTGAATTAAAACAACATTTGACCATTGAGCCTGCGAGCAATCAATAATTTCATAAATAATTAAAATTGATTTACATTGGTATGATTTATTTAAATGGAACCAATGTGAATGTGCTTTAAAAATGATTTAATGGGATTTTAGATCTGATCGATACTTCACGAAACTGGGCTTAAAAGATCATTAAAATAAATTATTTGATCACTTAAGTGATTTAACAATTAACAACTCAGATGTTTTTCAACCGATTTCGAGTTTTCAGAAAGATTATCTTAAATTGTACGTATTTTTCTCATTTTTTATATTTTTGAAAAAGAAAAGTTTTGTCAGTTTTTTTCAGAATAGTTTGTTAAAAATGATACCAGCTTGCACGAATATTCTAAATATGTATGAAATTCTAAATAAAATATGTGTAGTTAAGTTCAAAAAGTATTTTTTCTCTTTTCCATAAATTTAAAAAATCGGTAATCGCTTGAAAAATGACTATGTTATTGATTATTAGAGGTTTATAATAGTAAATAACAAATTTGAGAAAGAAAGTGTATATAACATATAACTGTTTGTTGCAATTACTTTATATTTCTATAAAAAATTATAAATAATTATTTATTTTCTTCTATTGCCTTTCTGTTTTGATGGCGGTTCAGCTGTCATTTAAAGTCATTTTAAATTCAAGAATATTGCCAACTATTTCAAAATTCAAAACCGCTCTCACTTTTCTCGTTCACAGAAAAAAAACAATCAAAAAGATAAATAATAGAATTTAGTAAAAATAAAAACATATTAAATTTATCATTTTTTTGCGATCTCTGTTATTTTTTTTTATTCATCCCTGCGTATTGAACTTCTATAATTTAACAGAATGTCGGCATCACACTTTAAAAATTTATGCAAATAAATTCAAATTTATTTAAAGGGATGAGTGCGTATGTGTGCGTTCACATATCCAAATGAATGCATTTCACATTTAATCCATTTTAATAATGCATCATTAATTTTTGATTGCGATTATTTACACAATAACACTTGCTTGGGTCTAAGTATTAATACGATACGTAACAGGAACAAACGAAGCAGGAGTAATAGTTAGTAATCTGTACCAATCAGTAGCTAAGTTATTGGTGGTTGTATATTCTTTATATATGTAAATAATTAGATCATACAGATAGTAGAAAAGTAAAAGAGAAAAAACCGTATGTAAAATATACATATGTGCCAGTGGTGATAATTTCATTAAGTGGCATCATTTTCTCTCCCTATTTTACTTAGCATATGCATATAATTTGATTTAAATTTGAAAAACTCAATTGCATACATCAAAGATTTAGGGATGTGATTGGGTGGAAAGAAAAAATAATCATAAAAAATATATGCAATATAAATAAAATAAGAAGTTTTTATACTAAAAGTACTTACATATATATGAAATAAGCGATTTAATTGCATATGTTAGTTTGATCGTACTAGAAAAGTCCTATAAATCGTATTTGCATTTATAAATTGCACTTAAAAGTAATATAATTGTATGCAGATGATATGATTATGTATTAGAAAGATTATAAAGAAGTTGAATTGAAAAATTATAGGTATAAATCATATTAGCTTGCAATAAATTTTATAACTATTTTCTCTTCAATTTTATATTGAGTGCATAGTGTGGCATACCAAAAGAAATGAAAACATCATTTTTGTTGTTGTTATTTGCCAAAATAATATTGAATTTTCATATGATACTTGTCCTAAACGAATAACGACGATGATGATGACAATGAAATCCATACGTGGAAGAGTAAAGGAAAATACAAAAGGCGAATGAACGATGGTAAAAACGACATTATGCTCACAATTTCCGCATGAATGCATTTATCTATAAATTTTCGTATATACACACATATACACATGAACTCACTGACTGTCTCCGGTGCACACACACATATACACACATGCCCACTTACACAATTATCGCATACACATGCGTGAATAGAAGAAATTCTTGCACAAAATTTCTACTATATCTATTATATATGTACCTATATACAATTTTCATAACTTTTTTCGCCTTTTTTTTCTATATAGGTGCATACATCATCATTTTGCTGTTATATTTTTTTGCTTTAAAAATAATTTTATTAGCTTCAGTTGATTCGTTTATAATTTTTCTACTTCATTGTCAATGTGTTTTGTTGTTGTATTATTATTGTTGTTGTTGTTGTTGAACAAAAGGAATATATTATTTGAAGCGTGAATAGAACAAGAAGCTAAAGTGACTTTGCCAAAATGAAAATGATGAAAAAACAAAAAATGTTTATTTTGGTTAAAAGATATTTACAAACAAAAAAAAAAAAATTGGTTGGCATTTTGTTGGCAACTTTATAAGTTATTGTTTGAGGTTTTGTTCGAAAAATATATTTTTTATTTGCTGTTTACAGCTTTTTGTATGTCTTTTGTTGTTGTATAGTAAAAATACAAATATAATTTAGGTTATGTTAGGTTAACAAAAATATTATAGGTTAGGGTGATAGACTTTGTGCTTCGGAAATGAGCATAGTTGAATAAATGGCTGAAATTTCTATTTTGAGAATGGTACAAATGTTGTTAGGGTATAAATGGTTAGTAGTTAGGGAAGGAATGTCAATTAACACTGGTTACCGAGTCCAATTCATTTGCATACCATAAATGAAGGACACATGGAGAAAATGTAATATAGTAAGTGACAGATATTTTAGATATTTTGAAATCGGTTTTTATTATTATTGTTAGAAGAAATAGATGAGAACTGTGGGCATTTTGTGCTATAATTTCAACTCAGGATGAAAGACCTCATATAGTTAAACTTTTAAATTTTTTTTGATTTCTCAAGTCAATTTTTTTCATAGCCATATTAAGTTTGCAATTTTTTACCTGAGTGTTTTTAGAATAAGTGGAAAAAGGGTTAAAATTCATACAGGAGAGAAATATGTAGGTGGTGTGCATAATGCAAAATTTCATGAGGAATAGTTTTAACCCATTAGCTCTCTCATGAAACGGTCATTTTAAACCCTTGTGCGGAAAGTCTGATTTAAATGGTATTTGGGAGATCGCTAGAGGGTTAAAATTTTTTAGAAGATTATTGGCCGGAAAATTTCACTAGGTATAACAAAATTCGTATACAAAGAACTAAAAAAAGTACAGCAAATCAAAAACAAATCTTTCTCCTTGAAATATACAATTTTTTAGATCTAAAATTTAATCTAAAATATGTATACCTTTGTCTATAATTCCTTTCCTTTTAAATACCTTAAAGAAGAATTCACTAGCTCTTTAAGAATATTACCTGAATCCCAATTGTGTAAATCTAGCTGAGTTTGATTTATTAAAATTAAAATTGCCCTTTGCGAGATCTGTGAAAATTACATGTTCTTTTCTCAAAGCAGATAACCTTCTTTTTCTTATTTTCTAAACATATTGACTATATAACGTGGAAAATTGTAACATTTTTACACTGTATTAAATGATTGGGTGAAAGTGTTGCCTTGCAAATCAGTTGATTGCTAGTGGGTAACAATTTTTGTTTTCTACTTTCTTAAAGGTAACATATCAATTTAATAATACGAAATAAATAATTTAATTTGGTTCAAATGCGTTTTTGAAAATTTTTTCTGATATCGTTGATGTTAAAGCTGTATTTAAATTTAAATAAAATAACTCTATGTACGTGTATATACGTTTTTGGTATATTTTCATTGACCAGCAGAATAAAGTATTGTTATGCACATGTTATTTTATTCTTTGAATTTATGTAATTAAAGTTCGCACACGTAGCTGCATACAAATAGCAATAATAACAACAACAAGAGCCAGGAGAATAATAAATAATAACAGGTGTTCTTCGTATTCGTCTCTCTCTCTTTCTCTTTCTCTTTCTCTCATTTGTCCATGTTAACGCATACGTTTATGCACATGCTTTGAGTTCTCTCAATCATTTATTCATTTACGATTTTTTGCACCAAATTTGCATTGCATGTTTGTTTTTACGGGAAATTGCTGCATTTTTGTTATTTGTGGTTACATCAGAACAATGCCAATTTACACACATCGCATATCCGCACAAATACAAATAAGTAGGCAGGTACATAAATTTCATTCATATATTGAATATGATTTCATTTAATTTCTGTACATATTTTTTTAATTTTGTTAATTTTTGTGTGGTCATTAGATTTTTTGTGGTCTTTTTTCCCAGTAAATTCTCCTTTGCATTAAAAATTCACAATACTTCAAAGAGGCAATATGCTTTTTATACCCTGCATAATGCAATATGCATGGTATATTCATTTCGGTCAGATGTTTGTGTCCACTTGAAGGAATCTCCGGAGATATAAACATAGATATATATTCGTGATCAGCGTCGATTAAATTTTCGATTTAACGATGTCCGTCCGTCCGTCCGTCCGTCCGTCCGTCCGTCCGTCCGTCCGTCCGTCCGTCCGTGAAGGAATCTCCGGATATATAGACATAGATATATATTCGTGATCAGCGTCGATTAAATTTTCGATTTAACGATGTCCGTCCGTCCGTCCGTCCGTCCGTCCGTCCGTCCGTCCGTCCGTCCGTCCGTCCGTCCGTCCGTCCGTCCGTCCGTCCGTCCGTCCGTCTGTCTGTCACCTGGCTGGTTCGCACGATAACTTGAGTAAATATTGAGCTATTTCGATGAAATTTGGCA
Source organism: Megamerina dolium (assembly GCA_963854835.1). Lineage (NCBI taxonomy): Eukaryota > Metazoa > Arthropoda > Insecta > Diptera > Megamerinidae > Megamerina > Megamerina dolium. The sequence continues at coordinate 1,054,437 of OY978529.1, read as the reverse complement.
CAAGTAACCTATGATCCAAGGGTACGGAGGGGATTGATATTGGGCATGATCGGTCAATAACCACGCCCACACCAAGCATTCAAAGCGACTAACCTCGAAATTTTCAAAATCTTTAACTTGCTATAACTCACATAATATACCACTTGGGACAACAATATTTGGCACATAGACTTATATTATACTACTATATAACCTCGCCAAAAGTGGTTGAGCCACGCCTACTTTTTAGCGTAGCTCTCATACAAAGTGTATGTACTTCTTTTAAATTGAAACAGCTGTAACTTCGGCAATCTTGTGTCTAGAATAACTATAATTGACACTTAAATTAATATCGTATTCGGAAATAATCTGGCAGAAAATCAGTGTGCCAGGCCTACTCCTTCATGGGTCTCCCATACAAAGTCGAGGGAATTAAACTAAAATTGTAAGCTCCATAGCTTACAAACCATTTAGCCTAGGACAACGAGATTTAAGGTATGGATTAGTATTGTACAAGCAATTAAACTCACAGGAAATGGGCGCACCACGCCAACTGTTTATCGTAGCCCCCATACAAATTTTAAATTGAAACAGCTGTAACTTCTGCATCCTTCTGTCTAGAACAATCATAATTAACACTTAGGTTAATATGGTAGTCGGAAATAATCTGGCAAAAAATCAGCGTACCACGCCCACTTCTTATTGGGGCTCCCATACAAAGTTGAGGAAATTAAACAAAAATGTTAACCACCATAACTTAGAAACTATTCAACGTAGGACACCAAATTTAAGGTGTGGAAAAATTAATTGGATTTACTAGAAAGTGGTAAGCCACGCCCACTTTTTATATAGCTCCCATACTAAGCCTCGGAATTATCTTAAAATCCTTTTACTTCGTCAAAGTCAACCATATTTCGGGTGTAAATTAGTAGTATATGCAAAAATTGTTTCTCGAAAAGTGGAAATAAAAGAAAAGTTGGATATTCGAGTAAACTTTTTATATATAAATCTACATATGCAGGGTATAGTTTGGTCGGCCCCAGCCGACTGTAAGGAGATTTTTTGTAGTTCAATTTATATCAAATATAGGAATGTAGAAAGAAATGGAAATAGTATGCAAAGTGAATAATAAAAGTTTAATTTTCAAGTAACTGTTTATTAAAGCATAAACTTTATTGCAATATTACTCAATAGTAGCAGAATAAAAAATATACGCACTACTTAAGTACATACCTATTAGAGTGACTACTTCATCTAAGACGCAAACCAATATGGGTATTGCTGTCAGATGTGATAGAGGAAAATAAAATAGAAAGAAACTATTGTACCTACTAGTACTTAGTGAATTTCTTCTGAGGAACCAGCAAGCAACGAAAATAGTGAATAGAAGTAGGAAAAATAAAAACACAGATAATCTGAATAAAATAAAAATTGAAAAGAATGTTTGAATATGAGCACCTTTAAAATTTGATATTTAAGAACCTAAGTACATATTTACATTAACATGTTAAATACATAGTATGTATTCGAATCCCGGAATTCCAACCCGGAACCCAGAAAGATTATTTATGTTGAAGAAATTTCTAATCACGCTTATAAGTTTTATAAATTATTCGTATTTATAAGTATAATTATTTTGCGGGGCTTAATATCGTTTTTTTCTTTCAACATCATTACAAAATGCAATATTAATCTGCTTGTCAAATATGTATGGTTGTCCTAGGAGCAAAACTACCTAAGTTATGGCGATTTATATGTAGCCCTTTCGTGAATCATCCTTAACCAGCGCATTTTTCTGAAATTTTTAAATTAGGTATTAGCAAGAATAAACAACGATATAGAAATCGGTTGGCAAACAATGAAGATTTGAGCATTTGAAATTGTGTCGAATATTTGAAAAAACAAGATAGCGAAAATACCGCCCTTGTAAAAAAATATGTCATGAAAAGGAAGCTGCCACAACCTGCGCACTTTTGTGACTTTGTATGAAATTTACATAAAGAAGTGGGCGTGGTTCGCCGATTTTTTGTGCGATTATTCCAACTTGTCCCAAAGTCAAGTTGGGAAAAAGGCACTTAAATTTATCTATACAAATTTGCATGAATCATATAAATCGCATAAATCAGAATTAGTACTATTACTTACTTTTGTAATTGTTATTGTTAGCCATTCATGCTTTAATAAATTGTTGCAAGTACTTTCAAAAATTCAATAACTTCGAAAATCTTGAAAATCGCAGGTTCAGCAATTGATATGAAATTTGGCAACTCTACAGTATATATACAAAATTCCCTAAAAGAAATTCAATTCAAGTGAAATATACTTCACATGAGTAGAATATTGTTTTCAAAATAAAGTGTTTGTGAGTATTAAAAATATTTCTATATATAGTGCCAATATACGATTATGTTATACATAGTAGCATATATGTTTGTATATAGCGCATATGCGAACAAAAATGATAATAACAATTAGATTTATGTATTTGCAATGTACCATGGTACATACCTGCTGAATCTGAGGAAGTAAATATCCTGTAGAGTAATGAACCTATTTATAGGGGCAATTATTTATACATGCTTACATATGTATAAATCGTATATGTGTGGCTCAAGTGGATTCACTAGAAGCATATAAGCACATATAGACAAATGCATACTTATTAGTCTATCTACCTTTTGTACGAATATAATCCTTTGCATATTGTTATTTTCTATTCTTACTTTATTTTAGTGCATTTTACATGTTAAACTACTGAACCAAATGCTTCATTGATTAGTCAATTTACATTTTGGCTTAAATTCTACATTTTATCGACTCTGAAGTAGAAAGTACTTGTAATATTGTGGAAATTTTCACTTTTAGATTTATTGTTTGTGTTCATACTAGTTGTACTTGTCGTTATTGTTGAGTAAAGTGAATTTTCATGCCATTCAAATTTGCATTAAAAATAACAAAAAGTAGCATCATTATCATCATTGAGAGTGAATATTGGTGTTTTGTTGTTGCAAATTTATGTGAGCACAATTTAAATGAACCACCAAGTTCATTTAACCTACAGTGACAACATAATGTAAGCCATATGGCAAATGATAAATTACACCGGCATGCAGAAATGATGGAGCATGGTTGCATTCTATGAAAACGAACAGACCCAAATCTGCATTGTGGTATGAAAGTATAAACTTAAATAGAAAATTCTAAAAAGTTTAGAGTTTTTCTCTAGAATAATCTCTATGGATTTAAAAACTTAAATATTTGCTTAAGAATTTACGAAATTAAAATTTTTCGACAATCATGTCAAATTTTTAATATTTTAATTATACATAAATACTTTTAGATTATATGATACTTCAACTGATTGTGCAATAAACATCCACATCCCTTACGTACTCATTTCCAGCAATTCAATAAAGTCAGTAATGTAAATTGTCAATAACAATAAAATGTAAAATTTGATTATTTACGAGTGCATATACAATATGTAATATACAATAATTTGCCAATATGCCAATTGTAATTATGAATATGATGGTATTTCGCTATGCCACATTTCATCCATATGCAAATTTTAAGGTTAGGTTAGAGTGCCAAATGAATGAAAATCAGAAAACTCAACCCTATGCACTTACTCCATACTCGATACCATATTCCCGGTATATCGCAAATATTGTGTTTTGATACAACCCCCTTATTGTTTTTTTATTGGCTTTGAAAATTTGCATACCATAATTAATTGCTTTATGCCTATTACTATTATTATATGCACTATATGCACATTTTTTGCTCATCTCTCCAGACATTAGCATTTTTTACGATTTGTTTATATTATTGCCAAACCATAAAAAGCAAAAAAACTAAAGACGACGAAGAAGGTTACCATATCAGATTAATATTATACTGTGCAACAATATGTAGGCATGCAAATTTTGTGATCGATTGTCCGTGTCAATTGGCAAATTGACACTTATTCGTATTTGCACTTACTGTAACCACTGACATTTTTTTTGCTGCTTCTGTGTATTTTTTATGAGGTATTGTATGCATATAGGTAAATGTATTTACATATGATAGATTATGTGGAAATATGTATATACAATAGGGGAAATAATGCGCATAAATTGCTTTTAGCTTATTTGCATATTTGATTTATTTTGGGTATAGTTTTTTATAAGCTTGTTTGCTTTTTTTTTTATAAAAAATACAGTAATTTTTTCCTTCTAATTTTACCATTCACTTTTTTATGTGCATTTTTTATTATTTTTTATAGCAATTTGATGATCAATTGTACTGTGGCAGTAAAGTAGTACGGGGAGGGGTGGTGCCTCTCAATTAATGTGTATTCATGTGTATTTAATGGGAAATTATCATTTTCTATTCATCGGCTACTGGAAGATTAAATAGATATTCATAGATATGCACTTGTGATGAAATTGGTATAATTTATGCTACATTTTGTATGCATTTTGAAGTACCTCAGATACAATTAAAATTAAAAGCAAAAAAGATAGATACGGAAAAAAGAGTACAGAAACAGGTGTGTAGAGAATTTACCATTGCATGTGTGTCGTAGTGCCATAGTGGGTGCCGTAGTTCAGTGGTTAGTGCGTTGGCCTTCTGATCTGTAGGTCGTGGGTTCAATTCCCGGCTGAAGCATAACAAAATTTAATATCGAAAAGATTTTTCTTTCGAACGGCAAGAATTGACAATTTTTCCGGCAGATTTGCCAAAAATGCTTCTTAAAAGAGCTCTGTAACAGAACCAAGCTAAACATAGCGCATATACTTAAATTCAGTGCTACCAATTAAGTGGAATTTTTCAAAACACCACATATCGTTTAGCAAACATTTTTTTTTTTAGCAATTTATAGAAATTACAGTATTTTTCTTCTTTTTCAAAATGTTTGCAAAAAGCCACTATCACTCTATTAATTACAGATTGCAGTATTAACCACTTATTAACCACATAAAAAAAATTCAAAAGGAATACGCGTTTTCAATTTCCAAAGTATTTAATAATTTTACAGTGTTCGTATTCAATAAGTAGGGCCATTGTAATAGTTGTTCTATTTAATTAAATGTATTGGAAACATTTTCAAAATGTATATTTATAAGAATTCCACAAAAAAAAACGATTTAAAGCACATAATATTCATGCACATACTAGCACATATTTCTATTATGTAAAAACGAATATGAAGCGAAAATAAAATTTTTTAAAATACAATAACGAAATACAAAATGGAATTTTAATTAAATTTCAATTTTTTCTCAATGAATGAAATTATCAATTGAAATTATCAATTTTTATTATGACATTTGGCCTTTTTTCAATAGAAAATAATAACAAAAACTTTAAATACGTGTTATTTATTGCTTATGATAATATGTACTTGTATGAATATTAAACTGTCAGAATACGAAGAGTATGATTGCATGCTAATGGCGTTTTTGTGAGTGTGAGAGAGAAAGGGTGAGTGCGCTCTTCAGGAAAATCATCATTTTTATTGGCATTTAATTCAATTCGTTCAATATTACAATTTCTTTCCTTTTGTATGCATATGAATTATATGAATATATGTATGAACGATTATGTTTACCCGCAAAAACCGCATGTAATTATATATGACAATATAAAAATATACAATGCCATAATAAATGGGAATCAATTATAAGGGTTGCACTTTTTGTGTTACACACCACTCCTCACATATTTTTTGGTGTTATTTATTTCACTTGATTTTTATTTGAATATTATTTGTTATGATTTTTTGTTTCTCTCAATAAACACCTTATGTTGTTGTTACATGCAATTTTAATTCGTGTCATATGGGTACATGCTTACTCGTTATAGAACGTACGAGTATGTATGTAGTACTCGTACATTATACATATTGTTCGCAGTGACATTCGCGCGCATTCAAATTTTTATGCTAAAATTTATGAGCATAAAAGTGGTTCGCTTTTTTCTTCTTGTTAGATTTTTATTGCCATCGCTACTGTTCCAAATTGCAAGAGTACTGTTTGGTAGTGGTAATAATTAATATGAATATGTGGGTATGATTATGTTTATACAACAAGATTGGCATACTACCAATAGTGTAAATGGGAAATCTCTGATATTGCACACAGTAATCATATGTGCATATGTACGTACTTGAGTAATATTAAAATCACCCACTTTTGTTACATAGAATGGCAAACAAAAAAATAATATTGTAACAATGTAACTAGGGATTCAAGAGTTGTTTGCTATAAGCATGTAGGTACTTGTCGTATGTACGAATTAAGTGAAGAAGATATACTTAATTGGCAATTGTATGTAGGTATATATGATATTTTGTACACATATATGTATCCTTATATTCGTATGCATAAATGAATTCATATAAACATGTATATGAATGCTTGATTGTATGGGCGTAAATAGTTTATACAGGATAGCATATGTGTACACCACACATTTTTTTTTACTTTCGCTCTTCACTTGATTATATGAGTAATTCAGCTGTTTTTTTTCTCTTCTTTTACTCTATATTATTTAATGGGCTGATGATGCTTTTTCAGAAAAAAAACTATAAATAAAATTCTAGCAGGTTGACTATCTCATATACATATTCGTGTCTGTATATTGAATATATGGGGTAATTAAATTTGATTGAAGAGAAATTTAATCCAATATGTAGATACTGTTTATGATGTTAAGAGCATATATTATGTTATTAGTTTAATTTTCAATTTTCAATTCATTATTTAATTGTGATTAACTCTATTTCTTACGCAAAGTTGTAATATAGAAGTAAGTTATTAAAATGCTCTACGAATGTAAGAATTTGAGCACTACGAATATATGATATTTTGCAGGAAATTCACTACAGGTTTGCAAAGAAAAGTAGCCCACTTAATTTAGCAGAGTTAAATACTGAAAAATGCAAACTTGTAATTCATTGATATATTTCATAAAATTTTCACAAAAATAAAATAATTTCACATCATAAAAAATGTACAATTGTACCCATACAGTGTCAAAACACTTATCCCTCAGACCATCACTGAAAATTTGTTCCATAGTGCTACCTTCTAAAAGTTTAATTAATTTTTAAATTCATTCTTTACTATAAAAACAATTTGTTTTTTTTTTCTTTACAGTATGTTGCAAAATGTTTAATCAAACGATAATTACATAAAATATATTTCTCCCACAAAAACTATTTCATTTTTCATATGCAAATACGAGCATATTGTGTGTGTATGAAAGTGTCTCTGTGCCATATGTATGCATTTTCTATCAAATCATCATCAGCACCTTTTTGCTAACACAAATATATGTATATGTGTGCATATATTTTTAATATCATATTGTGTCATTTGCATATACAAATATTTAGATATCGTTTCAGAAAAAAACAAAATTTTTTAAATATCAAAAGCATATACAACCGACATCTACAGGAACTGCATCGATTTGAAGCAGGGCGATAAAAAGGAATCATTTCAGATTATAATCTGTCAGAATAAAGTGCAAAAGTGTATCTTACAATTTATGTAAATATTAATTTTGAACATTTTACACAAAATACCAACACTTTCAGATGACATTTAACACATGAGGGAAGTATGCATACCAAAGGAATGGATATCCTTTTTTAATATGTGCATGCATACATATGTACATACATACACTCATAAAGAAAGATTTCATATGTACGTAGAATTAATCGTATGTGTTTGTAAAAAAACTAAACTATCGAGATAAGCTTTCAAGTTAACCTCAAGCAGCTAGTCATCCGATAAGCTGAGCTATTCTGTGCACACATTCATACATAGTTTCATAAGAAGGATATGCAAAAGCAAGTGTATGTTTGCTTACACACATATGGGCATTTCCTAAGAAAAGATTTGATTGACCTGAAAGAAAACTGCAAAATTTGAAAATAATCAAGTATTAACATGTTAATGCAATGGATGGGTTACTTTATTACAGATTGCAAAAAAAAAAAAATTGATAACCACAATTTCTGTCATTCCGAAGCTTAGAATTGTGCTTTTGAGCTGAAGGTAAGCGTAGTTTTTATACGAAAACTTCTATTTTCAAATATATGCTTTCGTTGATAAAAAATAATCAATTTTGTCAAGCTTAGCATTATATCTTTATGCGCAAACTTCAAAAATACATATTCGAAAACATATTTTTGTATCAGAAGTAATCGTAGTTTTCATCTGATTTCATTCTATTTTCAATCTGTAGATATTCGGCTGTTTGGGTGTTACAAATGAAAGCAGAAACCCAGAATACCACTGATTATATTTATATTATAAAAGAAAAAAGTGTCACGTTCGCTATTTTATATGCTTTCTATTGCGAAAATAAACTAATAAACGGACGACAAAATTCTATAAAAACAACCTAAAATTCTCGTAAGATAAATAAAATTATATTATTTTAATATAATATAGAAATTTTCTGCTGAAAAATATATTCTTTCAAATTTCACAGTATTTTATACATTTTCTTTGGCATATCAACAAACAATTTCATATTTTGTCGCGTCCGTAACGCTTTATAATGGCTTTTGTGCGTCCGTAATGCACAAAGTGCCCATTTTTATATTATGACTATGCATTCATTTGCTTTTTATTGAAGTGTAAACGACATTTTTCGCATATATCCATATTATCATGCATTTTATGTAAAAGTTCAAACTGAAAAGATGAAAAAAAAAAGTATGGAAATAAGGAATTCCCATAAGCATAACTAAAATTAAAAAGGCTACATGATCTCAAATACACACTCATGCAAAACTCTTTAATATTCATATCCATTTTGAGTTTCAATCATTATTTACTACATATCTACTCCTTCATTATCTTCATCATCTTTATGTGCGAATATTATTAGAGTGCTTAAAGCGAAACCACACTCATTGAAACATGCGAAAATAAATATTTGCCATATTGGCATATTGAATACTTGCACTACCTATATAGAGTAAAGTACTTGCAAGCAATTTATACAAATGCTAGGCGTAAGGGATGTACATTTATGAGTAAGATATATGTATGTATATAGTATAGTAGGTACATAACTGTGTATTTTCATAAGACATCATGCGGAAATTATTGCTGCATATTCGATTTGTGAATTATATATGTAGGTAGGAATGTAGGTAGGTACTTTAATAATTTTTTTCCATGAGTTTAATATTATTTTCTTTTCGAGCGTGTTCATTGCAAATTGTAAACAAGAGTCAAAGAAAATATATGATTAACTCTTAAAGGTATTATTTTTAATATCAAATTGGAGTATCGAATTTTCTGAACCATTTTGAAGCAAATTTGCGAGATCGGAATATTTTCACTGGTTTTATCTAATAATAAATCTATAAAAACGTATAATATAAATAGACAACTTTGTGTTATTATACCATACTCTAATATTTAATTCAAATCTGAATTATGATTTGACCCTTAATATTTTTATGAAATTAAAAAATTTTGGAAAAGCTAAATAATTCGATTAAATGAAACAATACACAACAATACACAAATTTTGGAAATAAAATCAAAGAAGTTTGCTTGCTTTTTTTTGTGTGTTTTTATTTTGGTTTTTTATTGTTTTGAAAAGTTTATCTGTGACATTTGTTTGCGTGAAACTTTCTGCAAACCACAAAAACCAAAGGAAGCAAAATGCAAAAAATTAACACAAAAACACACTCTCACAAAATGCAATTCGCATATGAACAAGTATGAACATAAAGTAGTATTCACACACACACACACACACATACACGTGTAAAACAATACAAAATGTATGCACAATATCAACACTTCAAATTGCAGAAAATACTACATACAAGTTCTCATATACATAGTAGCGGAAGAAAAGAGAGTAGGTACAACAACAGTAGCTGCTAACCCTTCTTTTTTTTTTCGTCGAGTTTTTGCAACAATTACATCGAATGTAGGCAAATGTATGATTGTTATTTTTGCATTATTTATGCAATACTCAAGTATACACACACCCATTCGTACATTTAAAAATATACACATTTTTTATAGCAAGTAAGTTCACAACACTTTTGCAAAAACAACAACTGATGACGATACGCATAACCCCGTGTATGGAGACATTATACACGTACTAGGTGTATCAATAAAGTTGTAGAAGAACAATGAAGCTAGTTTCTTTAATCTAGAAATGGATTACTTCCTTAAAATATCGTCTTCTATGAGTCATCTGTCAAAATTTGAGCGAAATTGATGTACAATTTTAGGTTTAATAGCCACCTTCGAAACTAATTTGCAATGGAAAATCTGAATTTCGTGTGCTTATTAAATATTCTTTTTTACAACAACGTGCCATGAAAATCAAAAGTGTTCCTGATAAAAACGATTTGAATATGAAAAAGTATTTCCCAAGCTGAGTGCTAAATTAGCTAAAATTGGTGCAAAAATACAAACGCAGAGTCATGTTTGGTCGAGAAGGTTTTGGAGTCGGGTTTGTCATTGGATACGCATTGAACTTTGTTTATTGACTGTCTTGAAAAAGTCATTAATAAGTGCTTGCGTATTATATGGAAAATCTTCTTGCCCAATACAATTAGTAATAACGAACATTCATAACTCAACAAAGGAGAATCCATTTTTTTAGATAAGATTAGATTGTCAATAAAGTCCTCTTCTAACCACTCTTCTAGTCACCGTGGCCACCATGCCTATTGTGACAAGAATACCTCATACTGATGTAAATAAAGAGAAGGAAGTGGAGGAGAGTTGGATGTGAAGAACACATGAAGAATATCAATTCAGCGTCAACTACAAGTCACTTATGTGAAGTGGGAGCGTGTAAACAATGATTACCAAAACAGTGTCCGGAGGAAATGCTTCGCAGAAGCTCTATAGTCCCATATGAAGCCTCAAGCAAGGGGCATAAAAAGCATGCATCAATATCAAAGAAAAGGTGTGTCAGTTGGTGTACTGTTTTAAGAAGATAATGTACTAATTTAGAGGTTATTCATAGCAAAAATCAATAAAATACGACATGAACTATCTATCTTATTCATACGATCTGGATCTGGATCTGGATCTGGATCTTTTTCCAAAGTTGAAAATATGACTTCAATGAAATATATTTGCTCCAAATAAAGAAGCCAACGTCGAATGAAATGCAATTTTAGAGGGGTTGAATACATTCTATTTTTCTAAAAGCATATCAAAGCTTACGAAAATACTGGATTTAATGTATTGGGCTAAAAAGACTAAAAATTTAAAAGAAATCAAACACCAATAGTCATAAAAAGGAGCATTTTCTTTATTTTCTTATGCGTATACTGATCCACCTAGTATTCGCAAGCGCTACACGCATAAATAAGAAGAAAAACAAGCAAGTAAAAGTAGCAAAAAATATATACGAGCACAAACTCATGTAAAAAATGGCTCAATATAAATTAAATAAACCACACATATATACATAAGTAATAAACACATATAACCACAACTCAAACATTACCTCAAATTTCACTTAAATCCTCATAAATCTAAACTGATATATAATAGACTGAGAGAGAGAGAGAGATAGAGAAAAAAAGCAACAAAAAAAAAAAATACGTACAAAGGTTAACTTTTTTATTGCATTACGTATTAAATGGTGGCAAACTAATTCAATGACAAAATAACAAATTGCAATAAAAACAACAACAACAAAAATGATGTTGAAAAAGGGTGAAACTTTCACATTTTTAACCCAAAAAAAAAAATGAAAACAAAAATATGCCTGTGAGTGAAAAAAGGATTAAGCAATAAGGTTAAGTAGGTTGCCACCTTATCACTTGTGGTTCATCAATGTATTATCCATATAAACACACATACTTATTAAACGGATGAGGTCAATCGGAAAGGATGCTGTGCACGCAATACTACTATGCGGGTAGGCAATCTACAAATATATGTAGGTACATAGGTATACACCGAAAGTAATAAAAAAAAACTTGATATTAAATTTATTTGATGCATATTGTATTGTATTGCAAGCATCAGTAGAAAAAAAGGTGTTCTTCTATGCTATGTTACATGCAATGACCTGGGGTTTTTTTTCGTTTCTTTCTTTTTTTACCAATGTCAGTTTAATTACTACGACTATTCACCATAATTCATTCCCTTATTGAGGTGAAAGGGTTAAAGATGCTGCATCGGTTAACCAAATATGCATATGGTAGTATATAACATACAAATAATATGGTGTTTATATGAGGCTCGTTAACACACACATCTGTTTTTTTTTTCTTCTATCGTGTAAACTTTATACGCCATTTATTATAAGATACATAGTATGAACAACAAGAACAAGCAGAAACATGGGAAATATGGATAGTAAAATATTGTATGTGTAGTAGCAATAGCATTCTGCCAGCATTGTGATAAGGAAGAAATTAGAGTAGTAAAATGGATGTAAAGCAAAAGTTTTTAAACTTTCATTATAAAACTTTTCGCCATATATATTAATAAGTCTGTATGTAATCATCTTAAACAAAAATTAATTATCAAAAAAGGCAAACTAAGTAGCACAATGAATAACCACAGGATTTTCAAAACATAGTTGCATTAATAAATCAGGTGAAAAAATTGTCTTTCTTCAAATTTAAGCAATAGAAGAAATTATAGTAGTTAAACGGATGTAAAGAAAACGTTTTAAAACTTTCATCATAAAACTTTTCGTCATGACTTAATATTGTATATATGTAATCTTCTAATAATTGTTTTACTAATATTCCTATTTATTTGCTTTTCTGTGGCAATGCGCCACAGTCCCATGAGAGCGGCTCAATGCGAAAGGGAAAGGAAATTTTATTATATGATTTGCATAAAGTGTTTCCACTACACTAAATTTCAAATTTTTCTCTCTAACCTAATTAAATTCTAGCCCTAATGGAAAGTGCCATTTTGATATCTGGCAAAATTTGGTCCTAAGGAAATTCTAACCACAAGTAAAGGGGTTTTTTAATAATTTTTTTTTAAATTATAGCTTATTCCGACACTGACACTCCTTTCCCACTCGGAATCTTGACTGTCAGTCAGTTATATATCTTCGAGATCCAAATAAATCGCTGCACGCTTCAACAATGTTGGAAATTATTGTAAACTTGTTTCCAAGGTATGTTCGGTGTTGCCCAAATAGTATATTTGTTGAAAAGATATTGTTGGAAAGAACAATACTCACGGTACCCGTACATTATATCCCGACGAGAATGTGGCTGATTTGGCCAAAAGTGAGCAATTCAATCCAGAAAGCTCGAATTGCCACCAATCTCTAGAATTCAATATTTCACTCATGAACCAGATGAGAAGTTTGTTCAAAGATCTCAGATTATTCACTTACAACTTCCAATTAAAATCAAGTGAAGTGATGCGTTATCGCTTCACATTTTGGCTATTATGGCTGGTCAAATGTGACGTCGAATTTGGCCGAAAAATCATCTTCTCTGACGAAATTCATTTTTATATCTGCGGATATGTTTATGAATGAAATTCCCACTTCTGAAAATCGAACAACTTTTAAATTTTAGAGTAATAGGATCCTTTTTTCTCCTTTTTTCTCTGAGATGATGCTGGAAACGCACTATTCGCCAACCTTTTGTGGCCAAACTGTCATCCGGTTGATTTTGAGTTTACATTTTGTGTATTGGGGCACTTCAAATTGAAGCTCAAGCTTGATCGAAAGCTCATATTTCTTGACGAGGAGCATTTCATTTCAGCGAATATGGTTACAAACGAAATTACCATATCGAAAAATCTCGCGCATGTTTATCGAGAGGCCAATGCATACACAGTCAGTGACAGTTTAGTGCTGACTTTATACTCATAGTCGACTTTTTACGAAATTAATGCTGGAGTTGATATTTCGGTCAACGGTGGCTGCTCACCGTCACCTAAAATTGAAGACATGAACATCGACGATCCGAGGATTCAGCTGAATGGAGCGCCGTGCCACAGAACCAGAGGAAGATCGTTGTTATGTGGACATTTTAGAAACAATTTAGACGAATTACGATTTAGATATAACTAAAAACCCTCAAAGTCTTTCAAAAGTAGATTGATTGCGAAGCTCACCGAGGCAGGTAGATAAATGAAATCGGATTTGATATTTTTATTATTATTTGGGCATTAATCGAATCTATCACCATCTCTCTGGACTACTTTTATCGTCAATTTGCTAGTAAAACTTTTATTTTTTTTTTATTCTTAAAAAGAAACTTCTATTTGGATCTTCACCAAATGTAATCTCGTCCGAGGTCATTTTAGATGGTTTGAAGTCTCTATCCGGGAGAAAATGAATGAATGTTCATAAAATCCTCCTTTTTGATTCTTTCTGCCCTACATCATACATTTTATAAACGCTACCATATTTAATATTCGTATCTTTTACATAACTTCGAAGTGTTAACTTCAGAACAATTTAATACACATGCATTCGATCCCACCAAATCTTATTATACACTTTTTACATCACACCCATTCATAATAATTCAATTTCACAAAATAATATCTAATTCCAACATCCATCATATATCGTACAACATCATTCACAGCTCCTTTAATTCATATATGTACATAGTAAATATTAAAGATCTTCAAACTTTGTATATAAATGCTATCGTCTGCGTTCAATAAACTCTTCGTCGGTATACTTAAACAAAAAATCTATTTCCACTAAAACCACTTAACACAACAAAGTTCAAAAATTCAAGTCAAAACAAACATAATATCAATCCCCCTGCATAACCTACTTTTGTTTTCAAATCAGTTAAATCGTTGCTCCATTTATATACATTTTTTTCGTTTTCTTTAATTTTCAACATTAGTAGGAACTTACATTCAAATAAAAACATTTAAAAAAGTATTAAGTGAGCAAGCAAAGTGATAGAATGTACACAGATAAATGTATACTAAGGCATAACTTGAAAATTAAAATGGAGCAAACAAACCTAAAAAAAAATGGGGAGAAACAGGAAAAAAAAACCCACCTCTGTATTCGAATAAATTTTATGCTTCCTTTCTGAAATTTATTCACAAACAGAGGGTTCATCATATACTATACTAATATGTATGCATGTGTAGTTATGTTTACCTACTAATGGCAATGGCAAAAAGGCAACTTAAAGATTGACATATGATTTGCTGGACCACCATCACCTGTCTTTGGATATGAGAGAAGTATGACGGAACGAAAGAAACAGAGAGGATGGAAAGAGTACTAGCAAGTGAAACATTTAATGGTGTACCTACGAATTGTAACAGGATATTTAAGCAAGAGATCTCTAAAAATGCATACAATACACACCCGGTATGGTATAATTGATACTGAGATGATACTCTGTTCGTATGTTGATGAGAGAATATGAAGAGCACTGAATTTGTTTTGTTTTTTTTTTTTCACCCCCCTTAGAAGTATCTTTGATATATGCATGATTAACTGATATACAAACTCGTACATGTATTCATTATTGTATGTGTGGCATTCATATTGAATTTTGTATGGAATAGTGATGATGGACTTTGAATTGTAATTCTATATGGATACATTTAAAAGTTAATGGCCCCTTGGTGCAGTAAATACTCGTTAATAGGACCAAAAACGTTTGTAAATTTATAACACTCTTTCTAGAGGGGTTGGATGTTTATTTAGGCGATTATAAATATTAGGTGAAAGTAAAAACCTTTGTAAACATATTTTGTAGACTAAAGGTTTGTTTAACTTTTTCTTTTGCAAAATTCTTAAAATAAAAAGAAATAGTGTAAAATAAGTCAAAAAAATAATTCATAATCTAACAAAATAGCGCAAAGAAGTTTTTTCGAGAACACTTTAACACTTTATTTCCCTATTTTTATATGTTAGTTAGCGCTTTTTTTAAAGTTAGCAGTCAAGTAGCAGTTTTTTCAAATATGATAATACGATTTTTTTTTTAGAATAAAAAATATCAACCATTCTCAATTCCTCACAGTTTTATACATAAATTGTTTCCCCTCTGCTTCTTACCTTACAAGAGGTTGAGGTAAATTTATTCATACCCCACCACCGTATATCATGACATCAATGAGGGTATCGTATAGGTGACATATCATGGGAGCAACCATAAATAGTTGGCTGGGATCGCCCATTTCTTGTCAAATTTTTCCTATCTATGTGAGTTTAAAGTTTTAAAAATTGCTGTAATTTTATACGGGAACTATATTGAATAGTTGGTATGGCTAGCTCATTTTTAGTGAGATTAGCACCCATTAAGATATTAATCTACGTACCAAATATGAATGTTCTAGATGGGAAAATGAGTAAGCTTCAAGGGGTTTAACTTATTTTTAAATATCGAGATTATTCTCCTTGATTCTCATTTTTAAACAACTTTCTGTTGTACTGTTGGACCATAAATAGCAGAAGCCATGCTTTCAACATTGGTTTAAGTTATCGTATCGCCAATCTTTTGATATGAAAGTTGTGAGATTGATACAAAACCGATACACACCGAATTAATTCTCTTATTTTTTTCAAAGTCCGTAAAAAATCACCAAACAATTAATTGTTGTCCATACAAAAGGAACATTTACTGTACATAATATGCAGCTAAATGTGCAATTGCATTGTATATTCTATTAGGGGTTGTTATTATTATTATTATTATTATTATTATTATTTTATTAAAAAAAAAAGAAGGAAATCAAGCATTAAAAAAATAATAATAATAAAAAACCATTCAAATGTTGAAAGGAAGTACGTACTATACTTTGCCTGAAAATGTCGTAATCTTAAGATCTCTTATATCAAAGTGTCTCTACCGCTTATTTTGTAAATGAAGAATTAATGAAAATATGATATGAATGTAAATAAGTGAAATCAATTAAAATCTATTCATTGTAAGTAAATTTAAATCGTAAAGAAAATTAATTTTATTGAATGTTGCATGCATGTAACTCTTTTAATGAAGTTCATAGCAATCCTTTAGTGCTTCAAAGGCTCCACACGTACACATTTATACAAGTATCTCTTCGTAATTATCCATATATATATACATATATAGCTACATAAGTGTGTATGCATGTGGAATAATTTCATCAGGAGCAGGTGGTATTTTTTAAAATGCATAGATACATGTGACTGCTTGCCTGACTGGCTGTCTTTCATTAAAAATTTAACTCATTCGTTATTTGTTGTGTGTGTGTGTATGTGTGTATTTGAGCCTGTGTGTGATCTTAAACGTTTCAGATGTCCGGTTTATTGTATGCTTAAAAATGAAAGGATAAGAAGAGGACAATTTCAAAGAAATACATAAAAAAAAAACTCCACACCGCACATCTGAATATGCTCAGCAACAGCGGACACGTGTTTAGTGTTTCACGCCAAACAATGTGCAAATGTAAACTCAATGTTGACGTTATGTTTGAGGTATCTACTCGTATTATATTATTTTTATATTCTTAATATTTTTCATTTTTGAATCGCCATGGCTGTTGTTTGTTAAATGCCAACGTCATGATGCGAACAAATAAGAAGCTATGCGCATGCGTAGCACCGCAATCATCATATACCCGTTGTATTCAAAAAGTCGTTGAAAATAAAGCAAGAATAATAAAAAATATACGTACATAGGTATAATAATACAGTGAGTAACCAAAAACAAAGCAATATAAAAATAATTTTTTGACTCTTCTTTTCATCATTTCGAGGATATCAGGCGTCAGCGACTCAACAGATACATATGTACATTTAAAAAAAAAACCGACTACTGACGCCATCGAGTGCCTACAACAGCCTGTGTGATGGTACACTGCACTCATTGTAAATATATGTACAAACAAATTCGCGTTCTGCATACCAAAAACCAAAAAACAAACAACAACAAAAATGCATGCACACAAACACACAAATCGGACGAATAAATAATATGAACAACAGAGAGAGAGAGACATACAATTCATACAGTCACTGTATACTAATTATAATACAATGTTGTCCTTTCATATATATTGTTTTTGTATATAGAGTGGATGTGTGGAGATTTAATTTTGGTTGTTAGCTTTATTGTTTGGGAATTTATTTTAGCTTTTTTTAAACATACTGTTCGAGCGAGAAGAAGCGGGCAGTATCGACATAGCAGTGAAGCGAGACGGTTGTGTGGCGACGGAGACGATAAGGAACATACATTTTTTGGTCCATCGAGCCGAAGGGAATGTTGTACAGGTTTGAAGTATAGGTTACGGGTAAAATGGATATATGTTCGGTATGATTGTATATTAGTGTTGTTGCGAACAGAATGTTTTCGGTTAGGTCATTGGTTTAATCTAAATACAGCGCATACGGATAACATTGAATATTCCATTTCCAATGTATATAGTCGATATGATTCGAGGTTTGTGTATGCATCTGCGACGGTGCTATTGAAAACAAAGAACTTACTGTTGGTTTTGTTTGTTTCTACTACTTGTGCTGGCATATGCCGCCGCGCGAGATGCATTTCAGCGAATCATGCTATACGAACAGTTATACGACTGTGTATGCATAGGCGACGGCGCCATTGAAAGCAAATAACATACGGCTGGTTTCATTTGTTTCTCTGTTGTGCTGGCATATGGCGCCGCGCGATATGCATTTCAGCGGGTCATCCTATACGAACAGTTATAAGATAGTGTATATTAGATGCGTATATAGATAAGGGCATTAGAGTACTGTTGTAGTTCTGTTATACTCATTCGTTGATTGGTGAGCGGGCGAACGTAATACTGTATGATCGTTGAAAAATTTCAACAGTTCTGTATTCACTGCGTACAAGAAAGGTCGCTGGGTTTAATTGAATTGTCTGGATTGCGTATACAATTAAATAAAATTAAATAGAATGCAAAGATCGAGGAGAGCGAGGGTTTCGAGGGGAACAGAGTCGAGTGGCCCAGCGGCGGGTACAAGCAAACGTGCTAGAGTGTCGATAGAAGAAATATTTAATGGAAAAAGAGCCATAAAAGCGAAGGGTGCGTATATTTGTATTCGCGATGTGTATAGGTACATAATGGTGAACTAAGATGTAACAGCGACATAAGGTCAAATAAATAAACTTCATGATGCGCGATCGTAACTGCGTTCAAATAGTATAACTGCGACTTATGTAGCAATTTATCTGCGACTTACTACGGAAAATATCCGCGACTTAAGGTTAAACTAGAAGGTGATACGCTGCGCGATAGTAACTGCGATTTAAATTGTAACTGCGAATTAAATAATAACTGCGATTTAAATAGTAACTGCGATTTAGATGGTAACTGCGTCTTATGTACGTAACACGTAACATATCAGCGACTTAAGGCCTTGTGTTACTAGTAATATGGGATCAGCAATCCACTGCGACTTGAGGTGCAACGACTCTGCGACTTGAAGCACCTTAACGAGAATTTATAGTGGCGTAGTATGCTTAGGGCATAGCGGCGATTTGAGTTGCAGGCAATATTAATTAACAATTGCTGATCAAACACTGCAAGTGCCAGGCGAATATTTATGTAACAATTGATCTGCGACTTGCTACGTAACATATCAGCGGCTTTAGGCCTTGTTAGGCAATTATGTGTTACTAGTAATATGGGATCAGTAATCCACTGCGACTTGAAAGGCAACGACTCGGCGACATGAAGCACCTTAATGAGAAGTTATAGTAGCGCATTATGATTAGGGCATAGCGGTGATTTGAGTAGCTTGCGATAATATTTAACTATTGCTGATCAGGCACTTCAAATGACATGCGAACATTTTAGGGCAACTTATTGAACAATTCTAATACTGATTAGGCAATTCAGACTTTCTTTAAGCGTCTTTGATGTTCTTTAATTCCTCAGGTGGTGGCCGAAAAACCGTGACACGGAGGGAGAAGGAAGCAATAAGCGTGGAGGACTCCACAGCAAGCATAGAAAATTCGGAAATGGCAATCGTGGTAGAGGGTAGGAATATGCGGTCGGATATAGAGTATATTGTATCCCAAATTCAGCGTCAGTCCGACTGGTTGGCAGCTACTGCATCTGATGATATGAACGTCGAAATTATTAAGACTCGCCTCGATATTTTAACTAAGGCTTGGGAAAGATTTGAATTGAAATCTTGTGAGTTGCAGCAGTGTTCACGAGATGAGTTGCAACAGGCGGATGATCTCGCACGTGCGCAGGAGGTTGAAGATGTCTACGTCAAGGTCCGGGCAGAGCTATGTCAGAAAATAAAAGAAATGGAACCAACACCTCCTACTGCATCGTGCAACCACGCTAATAATCATTCACTACAACTTCAATTTGCGGAATTGCCATTAGCAGATCGGCTTCCAATATTTCGCGGTAACCATCGAGAGTGGATTCAATTTCGAGACGTATTTTCGACTGAGGTGATACAAAATCCCCATCTCACGAATCTGCAGCGGCTTCGTCGGCTCCAAAGCTGTGTTAAGGAGGAGGCAGCTAGAGCATTAGGTTATTGGCCGCAGCAAGACAACAGCTTTGTTGACGCATGGAAAACACTGTGTTTAGCATACGATAATGAGTATTTGTGCCATGCTGTGCATTGCTCAGCAATCTATGATTTGCCAGTTTGGCCAAGGGCTACCCATGCCTCGATTCGGAATATGCTTGATGTTACGCGCAACAGCATGCGTATGGTGGCGAGACAACTTGAAGCCGAGGAGCAACGCGACTTGTTTATATTAACCTTTCTGGAGTCCCGGTTAGACAGCGTGTCCCGTAGTCAGTGGGAGATGGTACGGCCTATAGATCGAATCCCAAATTTGCAAAGAGACTTCTTTTCTTGGCTTGAGCGTCGCAGTAGCGGACTATTAAATCGCACAACACAGCCTGTCACTAATGACAGCGAGAAGCGAATGAACTCCTTTTCAATGAATCAGCGCATGAGGTCGAGCGTTTCATCAACCATTAATTACAAGCCCTGTCTCAACTGCTCCGGAGATCATGCATTCCACCGATGTCCTACGATTGGACGCATGAGTCGTGAAGGGAAAATTAAACGAATTTTTGAACTGGGTTTGTGCCAAAATTGTTTGCGAAAGGGTCATACTGCGAGAAACTGTTTGTCAAATCGTTGCCCCAGGTGTGCAAGGGCACCCCACAACAGCATTATTTGCCCGAAGCTATCAACGAACCCTATGGAGGAGGTCCCTCAGAGGTCGATGCTGGCAGCAGTGGAGGCGGGTCCGAGTGAGGAGCAATAGCAATCAGTGACCGAAGTGGAGACCGGCCTCAGGGTTTTCAGTACTTTCAATGCGTCAGAGTCATCCGCGCAAGTAGACGGTTCTACGATGATACAAGGAGGAGCGGGCGAGTCTTATTCTAGTTTATTGGCTACCGCTCAGGTGCGTTTTGTAGCTCATAATGGAATGATGGTGAGAATTCGTGCAATATGCGACACTGGTGCACAAGTAAACCTGATCAGTAAAGATATCGTCACGCATAATCAAATCTATATGTACCGAACAAGAATTGGCGTTTCCTCTGCTATTGGAGTGGAGTCTCATGTCTGCAACAAATCAATTTCGGGACATTTGATGTCACTTTACAATGATGAGCTTCGGATTTTCCTTAAATGCCTGGTAGTTCCATCGATCTTAGGGAAAATGTTATTGCCTCAAAAACGCTTACAGATGCAGAGCTTACCCAGCGATATATCCAACCTTCTAGCAGACCCCACTTTCGACCAACCAGCACCAGTACAAATGCTGTTGGGGGTGGGTATATGGGCTCAACTGATGCAGGGAAATATGAGGCGATTATCTTCGAGTTTTGTCGCACAAGAGACTCGCTTAGGCTGGCTACTTTTTGGCGAGATTCCGACAAACTCAGGCGTTGTTGCGGCTAACATAATGAAGGAGATGGATAGAGCGGAGGACGATCATCTTGAGTATTTAGTACGACGGTTTTTTGATTCAGAGAGCTTACCAGGCGATGAATCAAATTGGACAGCAGAGCAACAAGAGTGCGAAACCCATTTCTTGGAGACTCACACCTTCGACGCACAGGAAGGGCGCTATGTTGTTCAAATTCCCCTACGACGGGATTGGAATCGCATTGGTTCTAATCGTGTAACAGCCCTGCAAAGATACTTACGCTTAGAGCAACGATTCAAAAGAGAGCCGGAATTAAAAGAGAAATACCAGACCTTCGTAAACGAATATATAGCGAATGACTGGCTAAGGCTGGCAACGAGACCACCAGAAGGCAAATCCTATTATATTCCTCATCATGCAATCATGAAAAAGTTTCGGGTAGTGTTCGATGCCTCATGTTCAACTGATACCGGAGTTTCGTTGAACGATGTCCAAATGATCGGGCCCAAATTGCAACGAGACTTAATTGATATCCTTTTGGGATTTCGTCTCCACGCGTATGGTGTATCGGCAGATATCAAGCAGATGTTTCCTCAGATAAAAATAGCACCGCAACATTGGGACTTGCAGCGAATGTTTTGGAGAAATGAGACAGGGGAAATAGCCGAATATTGGCTCTCTAGAGTGACATTCGGTATGGCGTCAGCACCATTTTGTGCAGTTAGGGCAATGCAGCAGTGTGCTAGAGATAACGCGTCCAGGTGGCCACGAGGTGCTCAGGCTGTATTGAATAATTTTTATATGGACGACTGCTTGGCCGGTGCTGACACGGAAGAGGAATTGCTGCTCTTATGCCAGCAGATAAAACAGCTTTTGGCAGCTGGAGGCTTCGAGCTTACTAAATGGCGATCAAATTCGAATAACATGCACCGTTCTATAGGCCGACAATCGGATGCGGACGACGCTTGGTTGAACACACATATGGAAGCATCAGTGTTGGGTCTTAAATGGACTCCCTCAGCGGACGAGCTGACATTCGCAGTGAAATCATTGCCGGTGGTGGAACCTACTTGTTGGACTAAACGGATGATTTTAAGCATCACCGCGCGAATTTATGACCCCATCGGGCTGGCATCACCATTCATAATAAAGGCAAAGGTTTTACTCCAAAAAATTTGGCAGGAGAAATTAGGTTGGGATACAAGATTACCTGGACCACTGAGGATGGTGTGGCAAAGTATTTTCTCTCAAATGCAACAGTTCAGTAGCCTTCGTATACCGCGTTGGATAGGATATGCACGATGGCTAAATATAGCTTTACATGGCTTTTCCGATGCGTCTACTCGAGCATTCGGAGCGGCCATATATGCGGTCATACAGGACAATGGAGTAGTGACGTCCAATTTATTGCTAACAAAATCTAGAGTGACGCCCTTACGAACGGAGACTATACCGCGGCTCGAATTGCGTGCAGCATCGCTACTCAGCGAATTAATGCAGCGCGTGCTATCCAATTGCGAAACTCAGCTTAGCATCAAGGTCAGTTCGGCGATTTGCTGGTCTGACTCTATGGTAGTACTGTGCTGGTTGAAACGAGACAGCGGTAGCCTAAAACAATTTGTGGCGAATCGAGTACTTCAGATAAATAAGAACACGGCAAACTGCGAGTGGAGGTATGTGCCCACCGACGTGAATCCGGCCGATCTGATTTCCAGAGGAATGTCGATGGATGAGTTGATCGCTTCCCAGTTGTGGTGGCGGGGCCCCGATTTCCTTCGGCTGCCGGAGGCCATGTGGCCGAAGCTGCCAGAAGGGGTACACGAAAATATTGAGTTAGAGGTGAAAAAGGAATGCCGCCTGGTAAGGATCGGGCGAGGAAATATACTTCAATCAGAAGGCAAGACAGAGAGTGATGAGCAATTCATCGCAAACGTCGGCGCAATAGTTATAAAGGATGAATCCTTAGTGCACCGATACTCGTCGATCACTCGTTTAATAAGGGTAACGGCTTGGGTGTTTAGATTCGCCCAAAATTGTCGAGCATCATTCGCAAACAGACGTAAACTACATTTGAGCGTTAAGGAACTCGATGACTCACTGAATTTCTGGATCAGACAAGAGCAATGGGACTATTTCGAAGATGACATTAGACGGCTAAACCATTCTGATCAGGGCCAAGGTTCAGCGGAGGATGCTCGACTATCGAACGCGATTGCAATATTGGCTCCATTTCTTCAAGATGGTATACTGCGTATGAGTGGGCGCTTACAAGAAGCAGATTTGCCTGACCGCCAGCGGAATCCCGCGATACTGCCCGGAAAGGGAAGATTGGTTTGGCTCATAGCTCGTTCAATACATTTGAAACTACTACATTGCGGAGCACAGCAGATAATAGCGACATTAAGACGAAATTATTGGGTCATCGGTGTACGAGCGCTAGCAAGGTCTTTGATCAAGAGTTGTATAATGTGCGAAAGGTTGAGGGCAAAGATGAGCGAACAAATGATGGGAAACCTTCCGGCTTGCCGAGTACGTCCAGCACGCCCATTTCTGCATTCCGGGGTGGATTATGCAGGGCCCATACAAGTGCGCCCAGATCGTCGAAGAGGAAATGTGATCATCAAAGGCTATATCGCGGTGTTCGTGTGCATGGTATCCAAGGCTGTACACTTAGAATTTGTATCAGATTTGTCTACCAATGCCTTCCTGATGGCATTCATTCGCTTTACCTCACGTTATGGTCACTGTCAGCATCTTTGGAGCGATAATGGCACCAATTTTGTAGGAGCAGAGCGAGAGCTGGGTCGAATGTTACAGACTTGGCGAACCTCAGACCTCTTTGAGCAACTTTCAGCGCGACAAACCGAGTGGCACTTCATTACTCCAGCTGCTCCACATCAGGGAGGTCTATGGGAAGCGGCAGTCAAGGCGACCAAGCATCATCTGCGTCGGGTTATGGGGGCTCGACTATTGACCATTGAAGCGATACAGACATTACTGGCAGAGATCAGTGCAGTCCTTAATTCACGTCCATTATGTGCCCAAAGTGCAGACCCTCGGGACTTAAATCCTCTTACACCTGGGCATTTACTAATTGGAGAAGCCTTGGTTCCAACTCTAGGTGAGCAAATTCCAGTAGAACGGCCGGAGAATCGGCTCAGCTATTGGCAATCTCGGCAGCTTATGGCGCAAAGATTCTGGAAATTATGGAGCGATAGCTATCTCCACGAGCTTCAACAGCGTCCCAAATGGCAGAAGGCTAGGCAAAATATGAAGATAGGCGACTTGGTGGTCATTAAAAATGAAGCTACCCCACCGACTTTATGGAAAATGGGACGAGTGACCGCATTACATCCAGGCAGCGACGGGTTAGTCCGCAATGTATCTATTTGGACTGGTCACAACACCATTAGTCGCCCTGTACAGAGGCTTTGTATACTACCAGTAGAATCTGTTGAGCCTCGAGAAGCATCGAGTCTCAAGGCCGGAGGATGTTCGAGCGAGAAGAAGCGGGCAGTATCGACATAGCAGTGAAGCGAGACGGTTGTGTGGCGACGGAGACGATAAGGAACATACACATACACATATGTACATATATTTTAAGATTTTAGTACGTGCTCAAAAATGCAGCTTTCATTTCATTATTACTCTTTTATTTTTATCATTGTTACTATGTGCTTAATAATTTTTGTTACACCCTTTTTCTTGCCAAAATGATTGCAGATGTTCTGCAGAAACAGTTAAAAACATGATTGTATTACCAATGTAGTATAAAATTTACAAAACAGTACTTATATTGGCAATTAGATGCAATAACGCGAAGGTGAATCACAAGCGAAAATCGATGTCAAGAAATGTGCTTACTCTCTTCAAGAGCGATTCTATATTAATTCAATCAATGCTAATAATATGAATTTATGTAGTTGTTCCCAGTAAACCAAGTATACGAGTATATGGAATAAAATATTTACAATAAGCTTACATATTCAAGCCTTAGATTTGCAAAATTGTTGTAAAAATAATAAGTAAAAATCAAAATAGAGTAGAAATAGAATAATATGGCATACTGTAAGAGTTTCGCTAGCGTTTTCTCGTTTATTTGAAGAAACGCTTACACTTTATAAGCATATAAGCAAACATTTATTAAACGCTTAAATGAATCAATATTTTTGACTTGACATTGGACTACTATTATTTTCAAAAAGTCATGGTATTTTAAGAAGGAATTACGGTTAAAAAAACATTTTGATTTAATTGCAAAAACTTTTTGGCATTCATCATCAATTACAATGGCCCGAAGTTAAAATTTTTGTTAGAATCATCTTAAAATTAGAATCGGCATTTTTACAGAGTTTTGTTTGGGAAATATATCAAACAAGTCGATTCTAAATATAATATGATTCGGACTTTGACTATATCATTAGTAAAGAAAAGAACAAAACAATGAGTAGCCCTTGTTGTAATATTGCTTACTGTAAGTGTTTTGCAAGTGTTTTGTTATTAATTGGAAGCAACAATTACAAATAGTTTACAATAATTTTTATTTTGTCACTTGTCACTTTTTTACTTGGTTCTTCAACACTTCTTGAGCTATTTACATATGTGGAATTTAATTAAACAAAATATTTTTTAATAAATTGCTATTGCTAAAAGACTAATATCATAATCATATTCGCAGGGATTAAAAAAAAATTATATTTCGTTCAAATACAATATATAAATCATTACAATACAATATATAAATCATTATGATTAATTAGAGATGAAAGTGTTAGCACTTGAAATTTTTATCGAAGAAAATTGATTTACCATTTTAATGCCCAAAGTAAAATTAATAAGAGGAAATCAAGCACAGTAACATATTCAATGTTTAAGTTAAAGTACTTTAATTTTAAAAAGCACAATATTTTTAGCTACTTTTATTAATTTTAAATTTCAACCTTTAAGATTTTTAATATAATTTATTATTATTATTATTTTTTTTATTCTTCTACGTTATCGCCTACGCACTTCACATATTACGAGGTTCATTAGGCGCCCATCATCATATGAAGAAAATAATTCTCTTCTAATGTACTCATAGTATGCATCATTAATTTATGAATTTATCATAGAAATGTATATATTTTTACTAAAACATATCTACAACATATTGCCATCACACTCGTAGTGTTCGATTATGAGTACTTAAGAATAATGTGGTTGGAGAGGTCTGAGGTGGGAGTGTGAACAATTTTCTAAAATTTACCATACAAAATTGAAATTAAATTATACGTATATTTCTTCAAACACACACCTATATAACTATGAAAAATAAATTTTATATATTCTCTCACATATTCATATACTACATTTATTTTATGTGTATGTGTATATGGGGTTGTAAATGAATTATGTGTAGACACACGTGTGCATTTTCGTTTAATTGAATTTTTCACAATTTAATTTGCAATGCCAATCATTTTAGCAATATGCTTATACTAGGTAAGCCCTTGTGTGGTATTGATGCTCTGAAACGAATTGAAGAAACAGAAACATTCAATTCAATATTGAGGTCTTAATCAAATATTTGTATGTAGTTGTAATTGTTTTTTTTTTGGTCATAATTTAACATAATTACTTAATAAATAGTTCACGCATAAAAACATTTTATAAAGAATGCTTCTTTTTTTTTGTACGTATAAAGTTCTTTGTATGCTTGTTACCATTTACATGATTGTTATAATGTAATTTAACACCCTGCGGTTGGGTTAAATAAAAAACTTTTCCAAAAGCGAACTTCATTACCATCAACTTTATTAGCATGTATGTAGTTTCAGTATGTAGTTTCTAATATTATATTTTTATACAGGGCGTTAAAGAGTGTGTTGACTTTAAATTAAAGCGGATATGACCTGAACACATGTCTCCAATACATTATGTTCATCACCCTGTATTTGTAATGTACACTTTTGTTATAAATTGTTGTGCCGTCAGTCATTTAGCAGCTGTACAAAGTTGCTCTATAGTACATCAACTCTCTGTGATCACTTGTTACCGAGAGCCAATAAGCATTTTGTCACACATGTTTTATATATGCATACATGCATGCACATACATATATAGATGCATATGTAGGGATATAGTCATTAAGTGTTATATTATATTTTTTTATTTATATACACATGAATATGCAATATATATATATACATGGAAGGAAAACAATTTTTTAAGTGGAAAAAATACGCTTGCATTCATCTTGTATATGAATGAATTCACGCGCATGCGCACTTAAAATTATTTTGTAATAAAAATATATCTTACGAATTTTTTGTTTATTTTATTTTTTCAAGCGATTTCTTAAATTTAAGTGAATTGTATATAGATATGTGTCTATGTAATAATTCTAAAATATATACAAATTTTCATATAAATGGATATCTAGTAAGGTCCTTAAGAAATAGGGTAATCTATTGTAGCATTGATAAAACAAGATGAAAAAAATGTTCAAGAAGTGTATACAATAGATTACTTCGTCGATTACTCGTAATGTAGGGAGTGTGTTAGTCACATGGCAACAAATGCAATACTTTTTTGTTTATTCGTAATGCATTAAGTAATGCAGAAAATCGATTCATTGCAAAAATTAAATTCCCATAAAATAGAAAAAATTAAACCTTTTTATTTTTAAATATGCAGTTCTTTGGCTTCAAGAATTTTAAATAGATATGCCACTTATAATTTACAAATATCAATATTTCAAAATTGATGTTGTGTTCAAAATTGTGTCTGTGGTGAAAATAGCTTAAAGCATGGTGTGTTTATAATAACAAACATCTTCTATAAATGAAACCCATCTCCATTTGAAATTGATAAAAAATATTTTCTGGGTATACTATGTATATGTACATATGTATTAAATGCATATTAAATGCATATTAAAATATCGTTTTCATGCTTGCATATAATATCGTAAGTATAGTCTATACTAATACGCAATACAATATGGGGGTTGTTAAATTGCTCTTTTGAATTAAAAAAAAAAATTGTATTCTATAATATTACATAGTAAGTATAATATAGTATGTGCATATATTACTTAAGTATTTTAAATGTTGTAAAAGTACTTTCGGATGAGCATCTTACTATAACAACTACCAGCATAAAATTGACGTTATGTTACAGTGATTTAAAGCAAATATTAGTGGCAGTAAAATTAAAACAAAGTAAATAAGTACGATATTATATTAAATGAGTATGAAAATATGCTTTATTTAACACTTGCAGGGCCAGTTAAAATATTTATTTTGTCTTCGTACGTAGATAACTAAGGTTTTGGAATTTTTGTTCCATTTTTTCTCAGAAAAAAACAAGGAAAATAACAATAATTCAATAATAATAATTTATTAGGCATCGTTCATGAAGATAACATTCCACTAAGCGGCCATTAAAATTGAATTATTTTCTTAGAAATATTGAATTACATTTTTCATATTTGAGGTAAATAGTTTTTTTTTAATACAAATGCTTTAGAAAAGACGTTAAAAACTAATTTTATTATTTCATAAAAATTTGAAGAATCATAATAAAAGTGTGTACCTGGTATGATATAAGAGTAAAACCAATATGATTAATTCTAGTTCTTCATTGTTATCGTTCTACTTTAAAAATTGATTATCTCATTTATTCGCTTTCAAACAAATCAAAGTTAATTAATCTTTTTTCAAATTAATTTTTTAACAAACATCTGTTCAACTGTGATACAATTTTTTATTTGATATTTAGTTAATTCTTAAAATGAATAAGAACATATGTAGGTATATGTATTTCGCGTCTTCTGAGCATAAGACAGGCACACTAATGTAAAGAGTGATTTTTCAAAAAAAGAAAGAAAATAAAAGGTTGAAATACTGAAGAAGCCTCTATTTAAGAGCAGATGATGGTGATGATAATCGCCAAAAAGTGTGGTTAGCTCGCTGGCTGACTGATTCTGACTTAACTACTACCTATACATTGCAAAGGTAAGTATATGAATGTTCTTATATCTACTACTATATTTCGGAACGTGACTCAAAAAAAAATAAGATATGTTGTATATGCAGCAAAAAAAAGCAACAAATCAAAGAAGCAAAAAAACCTAAATTAAAGAAAATGAATTTGTATCTAAAATGGAACAGATGTTTAACAGACAAGAAAAAGGAGCGAAGTAAAAATTTCGTTTTAAATCAAAGAAAGCAAGCAAACAACCAAATCCAAAAGAAATATAAATGCGTACGTATATAGATGGGTAGCTGAGATGCCAAACCCGGAATCCCGGTATCCCTATTTACAAGTTGACTCGAAGATCCTGGGATTCTTAAAATTTGCGATGTGATTTGAAAGCGAACAATTCATGATTATTTAGGCCAATCTAAGACTAGCCGCGTTGGATTGAGATTTAATCAAAATTGAGCTGATTTTTTCATACATATCTTTCTTCGATAGCTGATTTCTTCATTTTTTGAACTAAATTTAATATAAACCAATAAACACTTAATGGCAGTTATTAATATATATTTTTAATTTTTGATTTACTGTCGTATTTCTTAATAATTCTCTATTTTACAACATTCCTTTGACTGAAAACCTATTTTTAGGTTTGGAAAAAGCTTGTAATATTGTTCTGATGTGCTTTTGAGTTTCGCAAGCATTTAGTTATTTATTAGTAGCAACGCTTACTAACAGCTTACAATAACATGTATTTCCAATTAATTAATATTACTTTCCGAAACTCTTACAATAAGCAGTATTTTTCCCAAGCGATTATTTTATAAAAATTAGCATTTAAGAAAGTTAATTAAAAATAAATTCATCACTTGTAAAATTATGGAATTTGTAAGCATTTAACATGCATGCTTTCAATCGATATTCATTTTTATATTGTATGTAAGCTTATTGCAAGCCTTATAGCGATATATGTGTTTAATTATTTATTGAGTATTTTAGGGATTTATAGATTGCATATAAAATCATGAAGATTCTGGGATCCAAAAATTTGCAAGCATTTCATAAGTATACGTTGAAAATCTTCTCTTATATCTATTGCTACTCCCTCATTAATGCGAATTTTTGGAATTATCGGATTGCTTTTGAAAATCATAACAATTTCGGGATCCGGGAATTGCATACTTAATCAATATATAGTACATACATATGATGGTGAAAAAATTACTTTTTAAAATTCATTATAGTTTGTGAGCAGCATACATACCCTTAACGAAGGATCATCGATCTGTGGATCACACACACGCATACATTCTTACGCACACAAAATATATGTCGATCTTCGATTTAAATTCGTGCCTATTGTATATTGTGTATATACAAGTGCGTAAAATGTGCTATATCCTGTATTTCTTATATGAAAGGTGTGTACAGATTTTCAAAAAAAAAAAAAAAAAAATGTAAAAATGCCCTTTGTCCTATACACCTACCCAAATGTATCAGCACGTACATAGAGGCTTCTTTATTATTCTACTGAATCTCTATTCTATTACTAATTCTTTATATTTCTGTCATTGTTATCCTTAAATATCCTAGGTGTTAGTGTGTGTGTGTGATGATGGTACGATCATTCTACACTTTTGTATGTAGATACTCGTACAATATGTAACCTAGAAAAACTATTTGGAAGACTGTACCATTGGCATCGTTCGAGAGACACACGCACAAGCTCATATTTCTTGTTTTTTTTTTGCCTTTCTTCAATTTTTGTTTTTGTTTTTTTTAGAGGGAAACGATATATTCCTTCTTCGTCCACTTCTATAAATCTGTACTACTTATGTATATAGACTGTGTCATCAGATAAAGCAGATGTTTTTATACTATGAATTATATTCATATGAATTAATGTCTGTTTGAAAGAGAAGTTATGCAAAAGTGCGTATGCGAGAATGGGAAAGACTGTTTTCCTTTCGCTTGTAAACTAGCCAAAACCAGTATAACTACACATACATATGTAGATATTCATAGAAATATCCTCCAACATAGCCAAGTATATTGTACTGGGGGAAAAACATAGAGAATGCATACAAAATGCGTATTTTATGATGCCCACGCTTTTGTCGCAAACACAGACACACACATGAAAAAAGAGTGAAATAAAAAGGATGATTCACATACATTGTATATGTTGCCATACAGGATATCTTTTATAAATACAGTTATTACAAGCATAAAAAAATAAAAATAAAAACCTTCTGATTTCTCCTTCTCGCTCTCTTCGTCTCCACTAAGTAGTGTAGTACGAGTACAAGGTATTTGACGCAAGTTCTCATATTTTCATATGCTTAACGCTAACAAAGCCAACAAAAGGCAACAAAACAGTACAAAAAAGAGGAAATAAATTCCATCCGCACAAATATACTCTTTTAATACATTATTTATTAATCGTAGGTAGCTAGCATATATGAATGAGGATATTAAAGCTTATAGTTATAACTAGCAATATGGAATATTATGCGTACCTATAAAGAATTAGGCGGAAATCTAATTGAATTTGGACAAATTGTAGGTACATAAAGTTGCACAAAGCTGTAAAGACATATATTACAAATGAGGTGAAAAGGTAATAGGGTGCTCTCCTGCTTATACCTAAATCTTCTATCAGAATTTATCTCAATAATAGTGCAGAGTTCATGGGAACACAGCCACACAAGTAAATAAAAATGTCTTGTCTTGAATTTAAAATTCGTTGCTTGTTTGCCTCAATCAGAATATATTACATTCGTAACTTCAAGGAAATGATGAGGCATTTCTTTAAATATCCAGAATGCCCTAGCAACATTTTTTAGAACATTCTTACCCTCTATCTCTACCCATTAGAGGAGCTCTCACATAAATTTCGCTCCCATCATTCCCAGAGAATCCTCGAGGCGTAAAATATACGAGCGACTTCATTACTTTTAACTACAGAAATTTTTTCTGCAACAAACTGAGTTCCTATATTCACTTCATAGGGCAGTTCTCCTATAAAATGTTCGTAAAAGTACCTGTGAATCGACAAATAACCCAAATACTCAAAATTACCCAGGAATTGCCCTTTTGCTCTTACCCACTATCTCCATCCCTTGAGTGGGTTCCCCGACAAAATTTATATTGTTATAAAATTGAAAAAACGTCACTTTTGTAAAGTATTGTCAACGGATTTGTTGTCCAAAAATTAAATTTTGAAATTAGCTGCACTTCAATCTTTTTGGCGGCTATGTATCGCGACCACTGGAGTCTATTGTACACCTATTAGGATTAGGATGTAAGAGTTGTATGTTATGTTAATAAAAAACCTGCGCATTGGGGCTTCGAATGAATGAATCGCAGTAGGGTTCAATAGAGTCTTAACTCAGCGAAAATTCATTAGAAATCGGAATAATATTCATTCGATTTTGGATTTAATATTTCCTTACTATTTGCATGGAAATATGATAATTATCGAAATGAAAAATTGACATACAACTCTCCTCATATGTCACATAATATAGATTGTCTAAGCTTCGGTATATTTGGAGCTAATTTCTCTTTTTAACGATATGGCTTCATACGAGCCTCTGCTTGTAGGTAGCTCAATTTATTTACTCAACATAAACATGTGTAAGTGTTATGTATGCCTTTTTTTCTACTACTCGTACTTAATTAAGCAAATGCATGATGCTAATGAAGAGTAATATCAAACTAAATATGACAACATGTCAAAGTAACCGTTAAAAATGTTATCATATGTATGTATATAGGTATGAATATGTATGCTACACATGGTTATTGTAAAAAAAGACAATTTGAAGAAAAAACTGAAACATTTAAAAAAGAAATACTTCATAATATGATACATATATAAATATGTATATATGTATGTGGTAGGAATGTTTATATAATTTTAAAATCCACAAACACACATACCATCTCATAATACTCATATACATATGCCCATTTATTTACAAATGCAATATAAAAGCGTTTAGTAATGACACTATATCGTGCATTAAAGATGAACACTATAACGAATGCAAAGAAAAGTAGCACATTGGAGCTTAAGCAAATAAATACTTATGCTGGCATATGTGTATAGTATAAAAAAATGTGTATCTAAATACATACGTACATAGGAACATATATACTTATATCAATATGTATGTTTGTGTATGCGTATGTGTGTGTGTGTGTGATTACACATATTCTGTATGTTCGCAACATTTGGCACGCCACCATCAACAAAAGCAATAATAGCCATCCACATACAAATCATCATCATCAGCGTAATGATGCACAAACTTCATAATGTTGTAAAGAACTGTTACAAAAATTTCACATGTAAAGGGTATGTAGTATGCTTTCACATACATATTTTGCTTTTTGCTGCTTGAAGTTGTACAAGCACTCTGTCTCCAAAAACTAATTCATACAGTCTCTACGTATGGAGAAAATAAAAACCAACAAGAAAAACTATCAACCAAAAAATCACAAAAAATAACAAAAATCCAGCACACACACACAATCACTTTTGCTCAAAAACGGAAGCCCCTTTTTTGTGATTGTTGTTCGTACTTATCCATGAAGTGAACAAAACTGCTACAAGAAATGAAAGGATTAAGTAGGTACTTTTTATACGATTCTCTGTATATATGTAGGTACATATAAGTATGTACTTGCATATGAGAATATGTAAGTGTTATACATATGAATGTATATGAATAGGTACGTATATATAACATAGAATGTACTCAAAAATACAGTATGTGTTTATATTTTAGATGATATGGTTTTCTGTGTTTAAATCCTAAAAAAAAAACTGTAAAAAGTATACCTACACATTTATGTTAGGTGTCAATAAAGATGTGGTCTGAGTATTTATTTACCCTACGTGCAAGTGATAGGTATCAATTGTCATAAAGTGCCCAGTGAAGAGTAGTCCATGGGTCGATGAAAAGTAACTATATCATATAACAGCCATAATATATTACATGGTGATAAATGGTGATAATATAAAATTTCTAGCAGCCTCATATTTATGATTTACCGTTAAAAGCCTCGTTATTGGCCACTAACATCATTTAAGGTTCGTGTTTTGTCGTTTCTCGAAAAATAGATATTTCGAACTAAGTATGAGGTTTTGTAGGCTAAATTGAAATATTACCAGTTTTTGATAAGAATACTTTAAAAATGTTCTTCTTTCTATATTAGCAAAAAAAAAATTTTTTTATTATAGTAAAAATAATAGGAAACTTATAGGAAAGAGATGTAGCTCTATTCCTTATCAATATCAACTCTTAAAAATTCAGCATCAGCAGCATAGAGTGATTAATATTTTTTTTTTATCACCAAAACATTTATTTCATTATAAATTTGTTCCTTTCTTTTCATTTATATAATACGACTCTATTTAGTACAGGTAACGTACAGAGAATGACATATGATACAATCTGAATTAGTTCATATTTGCATGGGGGTATTTTAATATTATGTGCCTACATACACATACATACAATACAAGAACAGTGTTTTAGGGAAAATCTTTCTTCATATACTTAAATCCAATGTGGTATAATTTCACTTAAATCCATTGCAAAATAAATTGAATAATAATAAAATAGTGCTAAAAGTAAATAATAATTATTTGTAGTTATGGTCAAAATTAAGTTCCAACTTAAATTTAGTATCGGATTTTTGACAGAAATTTTATATTGGCCGTTTGTTACAAGAGGGGTCGCATGTTTATGTGAGGGTATTTTATTATTATTTTATTAAGAAGTCATTGGTGTCCGAGATTATAAGAATTATGCATATATACCTATAGTTTATCTGAATCTAAATCACCCATGTAAACCCAAAGGTTAATACATATATACTTTTACACTTCATCATCATACGAGAGCCAATATCTGGAAAACGCTTGGTAATTTCTCGATTTTTACTTTCAAAAATGTTGCCCAAGTCAAAGTAAAATATTTTTCAAAAGATTTCATTGCTATAAAAATTTTGCTATTTATATTTTAAAGTCAAATTTCTTGAAAAAATGCCTATGTCAAATTTTTGAAGATCCAAACACATAATTTGAAATTAAAATTTTTTTTGGTTTAAAATTTATCAATGCGATCTTCACAGAATATGTAGCCCTAATTATAAGAAGAGTCGTCTGAAAGTTTTATTGACGAAAATCAGCTTCTTCGTACATACAGGTTAATCTTACGTAAATGGCGCGCCAGCGCGTGATGTTAAATCTGGGCGTATGATATATCTACCAATGAGATGGGGTGTTTGAAATGTGCTTATTATAACCTTGTAGATATTTTATCATTTTTAGGTTCAACTTGGGGCAAATACTACTTACTTGCTTATGTGGCCATAACAACCGAATATCGATTTAGGCCAAAAATAACATGCTTCGCCAGCCATCTCTGTTCTTCGCCAGCTGGCGCCAGTTAGAAATTCCAAGCGCCGTCAGGTTCTCCAGTACTTGGTCTTTCCACCGGAGGTTTGGTCTTCCTCTTCTGTGTCGTTCTCCAGCGGGTTCCGAATATAACACCTTCTTAGCTGGAGCGTGTTCTTCCATTCGCTCGACATGACCTAGCCAGCGCAGCCGCTGGATTTTAATGCGCTTTACTATGTCAATATCGGCATACAGCTCGTACAGCTCATGGTTGTACCTTATTCGGTACTCGCCACCAACGCAAATAGGTCCAAAGGTCCTGCGTAGGACTTTTCTCTCGAAAACTCCAAGCATTCGCTCAAATACTCCAAGCAATTTTATACGATGGTTACACTATCGATGCTGGAGGAAGTTTGTTCATTGTCATTGGAATACTGATAGTATTCTTATTTATATATTATATTAAAGAGATTCGAGCGTTATGCTCTTGGCGTTGCCAATTCATCCTCTATTTCGTTCCTGCATATGTCCGTGTACTCCCATACAAGGTGGATGTAAAACTGTTCGCACATGTCGTTAAGAGATGCTCTGCAATTACTGTTTAATCTTGAAAGTTTCATCAGCTTTTAAAATGCACTCACTCTTCGTCTTTCTGCGTTATCTTTCCCTATCGTTTCTTAAAAAATTACATGACTAAATTATTTTCAACTTATTGTAGTTATGCGTATTTATCAGAGAGCATCCTAAGAGAAAGTGTATCATTTCTTTCTGTCAAAAAAATACTTTAAAAAAAAGAACAACAACAAATCAATTCAAAAGAAGAAGTTGTTTCATAATTTATAATAAATTTTAATTTTATAAGTACCAACATAATGATGGTATGTTTGCCAAAGTAGTAACACAAACAGAAACCGGCTGTCGTCTGACTTATCGTTAGACGCTTGCATGAACATACAAAAGCCGGCATAAAAAGTCAAACCATAGTCGTTTTAATTATCCTATACATATGTTATGTGTAAGACTAGTATGCAGTACACGTAGCAAGTGCATATTGTACAAACGTTCAACTCTAGCATAATACATTTCTGAATAGAAAAACAAAAAATAAAATTCATATTTTTTTTAAATTTTAACAATTTATAATTAAGAGTATTTAAAATATATACATGCGTACATAAAAGCATACAAATAGCATGTGGTTCACAGTTTTCATAGTATAGACCTAGTGAATATGAGTACCTACATAATTTTGCATATGTATGTAGGTACTTAATTAAAAAAAAAAACAAAGTATTTTAACAAACTTACCCATAAAGTAGTGCAGCACCAGCAATACCACCACCACATTGAGCCGTCACATACATGGCAGCACGTATGGGTGATACAGCGCGTATAACACATGATGCTAACGTAACTGCCGGATTAATATGAGCACCTGTTAATATACATACATTTGTAGGCATTTGCATACATGTAAATTGATTTGTTAGATTTACTGCGAGTAAGTTTGTGTCTGTGTTGATACATACATATGTACATACATAATATTTCCATTTTTTCTTCATCTATCATAGAATTAAAATTAATGATTTCTACTATATTACAAAGCAATATCATATTAATATCATTTATTTGACTAAATACAAAAATACTTACATATACTCACATATAGCATACCTATAAATGTATGTGCCCTATATATGTAGAGAATTGAGAAATATCTGACTAGATTAGTAGTGAAATCAGCTGTCAAAACATAAGGCCTGTTTTTGTAAAGTTTTTACAAAAAAATAATAAAAAGAACAAAAATGTATTGTCCAACAGATTAAAATTTTTACATGTCACTTTATTCGTGTCCGGGGTTAGTTTGAATCGATCAGGTCACACTTCAACCCTAACCTAGAAAAAATGAAAGTTGAAACATTCATTCAAATACTCAGTATTGCCCGCCCATAGGGTGACAAAATGTATGACCAACCCCGATTAATTTTTTATTCTTAAAGGTTTTTGTGAGCGTGCTAACTCTCTATATCCACCTCTTAGAGAAGCAGCCGTACAAAATTGTGGTTTTTAAAAATGTTGCTCCCACCGTTTCCATACCCTTATTAATTTTAATTTACATACTCCTTATCTTTATTTCTTAGGGAGGACCCCATAAAAATACACTTAAAAATACTTGAAAATTGATATTACACCATAATTTCCCGGGAATCGCCCTTAGAGTGATAAAATCTATGATCGATCTCCCTTAGTTCTTCTGCGCACATATTTTTCCTAAATATACTTAACCTTTATCTCTACCTCTTTGTGAAGACTCCGTACAAAATGCAAATTTCATAAAAATAGAAATTTTTTAGGGGATAACTTCTAAGCGACGGAGATAAATGATAAAAATATTGGGAGTAATTAGGGATAGAGAAGAATTAATGGGGGTCGGCCATGCATTGTTGTGATCCAAGAGCGATTACTGGGCAATAATGGACTTATTTGGTTTTTTTCAGGCGTTCTCAGCATAATATTGGAGGAGAGTCTCCGTAAGGAGTGAAGGTTAGAAGCAGGTATGCTAAAAAAATATTTGGTAGCAAAAATATATGGGGTATTCCATATTTTCGAACCTTCTAAAGGCGAATTTTATATTAACGTTAATTTTGTAAGGACACCCCCTAAGACGTGAAGAATATTCGAAGAATATGTTGGCGGAGCAGAATTAATGAAGGCTTGTCATCCATTTCACCTCATTTTTTTTAATTTGGCGCTATGGGAACGGTTGAAGCGAATTTTATAAAAACATCAATTTTGTAGGAGAATTCTCTCAAGGAGCGGAGATATGAGGTAAGAATATTTGGAGATAATGCTGGCACAGAAGAATTTTAGCGAATCCTGGGCAATTATGATCATAATTGTCGATTTGTATGTGTTTGAAGATAAGGTAGATCAGGAACCGCTCTAGGGGGTACGAATAATTTATAATTTTCGATTTCCATGCTTTCATAACGGAGCCTCTCTTAGGGTTGAGGGTAAGTAAGTAAATAAGCGATTAAGTAAGTTCAGAAAGAATGTTGGGTAACAAAAGAGAACGAGGCGGGCCACATTTTAAAGTATCCTTGAAAGTGGTAAGCGATAAGTGGTTATCTCATATCATCTCTTCCTTAAGAAGAGATGATATGAGATAAGTACGTTTAGGGGAAATATTGGAGATAACTTGATCATACGGGTTTCCCTAAAGCGGCGATTTCTAGGTATTTTATGATGATTCAACTTTCATATTCTTTTTCGGAGGTTCGGAAGGAAATGCTACCTGACCGAGTAAAACCAACTTGGATCTGATCAACTTGAATGCTATCTGTCAAAAATGGAAATTTTATGGTCTTTTCTTCAGCGAAACTGTGTCTATATATTGCAATACATATCGAACAATCTGTAGACATACATATTTATTTATGCAAAATAAAAGTACGTTTATTAAGAAGTATTCGCAGAAAATTCAAAACATGTGTTATGTATGAATAAATTATAAAAACTAAATGAGCATTTATATGCAAATTATATATACTTGCATGCAGATTTCGAAAAACAACAATTTTGAAATGTCGACTTAAATGTCAACTTTTATTATTTACACTATAAACACATGCACACATGTTTATTAGGTTACTTGCTAAGGATTCGCTTCAACTACCCCTTTTTTAAATGGAAATTTATGCAATCAAAGCGTATATGTATAGCTCCCCTAATTTCCCACGCAATTTTCAACTGCGTGGCAGAAACAAAAGCAGAATACCAAAGAAAAATATGAAGAATGAAAAATGCCATAGCATTGAACTGAGATATATTCATTTTTAAACTGTCGTTGATGGTACTTGTGATTATTTTATTATTTATGGAATTCACAACGTCTCTTATCTCCCGTGTTATATAATATAGTCATAAAAATGTTGTGACTATTTTGCATAGAAAAGGCATACGATTCATATAACTTTGTAACACATGTGGACCATTTACCATACTCATTCAGCTAATTCACGTAAAGTGAAAAGGCACAAACAATGAAAACTATTCAAGTAAATATAAAAGAAATACTTGTTTTATAAACATATATTATATGCCTAAACATAAAGGATATCCCAGAGTTCCCTGATCAATTTGTTCTTTAAATAAAACAAACAATTTAAGAGAAATAATATTGCAGACTTTAAGATTTTGACTATAAAGTTTTTTCTTTCAAATATAGGTAGATAGGTTTGTGACTAATTTTTTAAGTGTTTCGTTCGATATTTCTAAAATTTTAATTAACTCTTTGCTAAAGATGCTTTTTCCATGAACCGAATCGGTTTCATAAAAAATTAGTCAGATTATTTTTCACACTTTGTATGAAACATTTAACAATTTGGATACGTTTCGAAATGAAATTTGTTAAATAAAGAATACATATGTCAAAAATTACAAATTTCATTCAAAAAACCCAATGGATCACTCCATGATATTTTTCAAAGTGCTCTATGGAGTCGATCTATTTCTTCCAAACATTAGTTTTTTGGAATTTGCAATATATCATCTGCCAATTTAGATACGTTTCGAAATGTTATCCGTCAAATATGACATCCATACGTAGAAAATTTCAGATTCGGTTCAAAAACCAAATCTTTCTCATAGTTTTGCGACGACTTTTATTTGATTTCTATAACCTAAAGAATTGTTTGTCTAATCACGATCAACTGATTTAGACAATTGTATTTAATATGTATAAAATCAAATACTACAACATATTTTTTTATGCGACATTGTAAAGTCCCTAATTGATATTACGTATGATTGTTGTTGGTTTCGGTATTTTTCTTTTATTATTTGTTTGTTTTTTTTTTTTTAAATTATTAATTGCAGTCTACTGGTTGTTGATTACGTACTAGAATATGCATCCAATGTACTACCAAATAAGAAAATGATTATCGAATATGTACTATATGTAGAATATATGTTCTTTATATTGTTCTATATACGATATCTATATGTATGTATGTATGTATGTATTCTATCTCAACCACAGCTCCCCCATTATGATTACTCTTACCCGATATATGTATGAAACATTGTGTTAATGTAGCCATTGCCAAGCCTGATGCCAGCGCCGTTGCTAGAAGTACTGATGAAACGCTTGCGCCTACGCCGGCGCCAGCAGCTGCACCACATACAATGAACACATAAAAGAATGAAGCCAAACATTCACTTATAATAGATCTGCAAAGTGAAAAATATGAAAATTATTATTTAAAGAATCACACAAAAATAAATAAAATAATAATAGCTTTAAAAATATATACATATGTTTTATAATATATTGATATACATACATATGATATACTGGCAATTATTTAATTAATTAATATTAAATAATATTTACCATGACAATTACAATATACACAATGTAATAGCAAAACGTTTTTTTTTTTCATTGATTTCATACCCATAGAATATTGCTAAGCACTTTATTATGCATTTACAGTAAACACTGGCTATTCAAGTTGACTGTAGGTGACAGATTTGTGTGACACTTCAACGCAGCTGGTATATAGAAAAACATCGCTGAAATGCCTTAAGTTATATATTAAATTCTCATTTAAATACCTCTAGGTTCTTATAAAAATTTATAAACAAAATTCTTTTTCATCATACTTCGAAAGCAAAGGAAAAATCAATTGAGCATGAACTTTTTTATCGATCAATGAATCCAACAATTTGTCAAACTGCTTGCTGCACGCAGTTTTTGCAGTTTTTGACCCATGTCTTCTCACGGAAAACTCCGAATATTGGCAATCGACCGATAAATCGGAACAACTGAAGAAAAAAGTAGCCAATTTATGATTTTCTTACACAAATACGCAGTTCGTATTTGTTAATAGCAACATAAAAAGTCGGTAAATGGTTGGAAACTAATTATAACTGTGTTAATGATATTTAAATGACGTAAATGACTGTAACAGGTGTTTAAGGGTAAAACGGCTTAATAAGTAAATAATCACTATTTTGTTAAATGTTTTAACATTGATTTTCATGTCATTTTAGTACTTTCATTTAAGGATGTTATTATAAAAGATAAGCCCATTAAAGCGGAGATTTAAATTTTTTCAAAGGTTCTGCAAATATATTCCGCCATAAATTCCATTAGAGTTCGCTGAAAGACAAAAAGTCCATGCAAAAAAATCAACTTTTGAAAAATTCAATAGTTTTGCATTATATAGTATTTGAATATTTGAAAAAAAAAAATTCCCAATTTAGGAAAAACTCCAAAAATCATATATTTCCATAAATACTGAATTTGAGGAAA
Organism: Megamerina dolium; assembly: GCA_963854835.1. Taxonomy (NCBI): domain Eukaryota; kingdom Metazoa; phylum Arthropoda; class Insecta; order Diptera; family Megamerinidae; genus Megamerina; species Megamerina dolium. The sequence goes on along the minus strand of OY978529.1, from coordinate 1,011,912 downwards.
ATGCAAAAAACGTATATTTCGCACAAATGCAATATTTAGTACGTCTGCAGTAATTAGATGTGGTTAGAAGACGAAGGGGGTCTCTTGAAAACTTGTTTTGCAAATTCTATTAACCATAAAAATTCAATTCGGCCTTGCAAAGATTGTATCCAAAAAATATGAAAGAAAATACTTTAGAAAATAAAAGTATTCTGACAACTGATAATCGTCAAAAATGTTGTCATCATGTTCGCCAACAATTTAGCGTGAACAAGATGGAGTGAGCTCGACTTTCAAAAGTATCGATGTAGTGTCCACATCACCACGATGATAAAACTTATGGTTAACTATCACATTGGCATTGGAGATTCAGTAAATTTGTTCAACATAAAACACCTTATACTACAGGTACGATATGATATTGATAGGTTTTTATATAGCACAGGAGTTTCCCTGTAACCACAACTGATCCTGATGTAACTAATGCATTATGTAGTGAACATAAATGCTAATCATTTTCATAAATTCAATATTATTAAAAATATTAATAACATATGTATTTATACAAAGCTCTACATGCGTACATATGTGGCATAATGGCCTCTCGTATGTAGTAAGTACATGCATTTGTGCATGCAGTGCAATTGTTTGATTGACTGTAGGTCACATCATATTCGGTGGTGGATTATAGTGTCATAATTAAAATGCGAGAAAAAAAGAGTTAAACATTTTATATTAAAAAAAATCGCCTATGAAATTTAAATATTCAACAAAAAATTATCTTTCCATTAAAAAAAAAATAAACTCCAAAAAAAAAAAGAAACAAAATTGCAGCTGTGTATTATATGATCTACTTGTTGTTGATATTGTGATTGTTGTTTAGTTATTTATATTTTATATACTTTTTTCTTTGGTGTCAACATGTGACTCCTTCATGCGTGTGCTTACATATGCATGCCTCATATCAATACCAATACATATAACCACACTTATAATAAAAACAACAAAAGCAGCAACTATAAACAAAGTTAAAAAGATAGATATGTATTTGGTTTTTGGTGTTGTTCTCCACATGGTTGTATGTTCTTGTGTAGGTACATATATGTATTTATGTATGTATGAGTTTGTGATAAATGAATTAAATAAAAAAGTACCTATATATATGTATGACCAAGCAACGATGATGAGCAAACGATTGAGTAGCAGCTGCAATTATATATACCTATATACAAAGCAGTAAATTGATGACGTATATGGCAATGATAATGATTATGATGATGATCATGACTCTCCATTCGTTTTATTTTTCTTGTAAAGGGTGTTTTTAAATACGCTCCAAATTCTTTTTTTTTTTGTTGTTAAAATAAATACATATGTACATAAAATAATGAAATTAATAAAATTATTTGTTATATTTGAAATTTTTTATTTTTATTATATTACTCTACTTCGTATAAAGTACAATAGTGAGCTCTATTCTGATATTGACAAAGTTACGAATAATACAAGTGCAGTTGCATCTGGCATCTCCGCATAACATTTGACAAGTGATGACATTTGTTGAAAAAGGAAATGCTCTAATTTGTTTGTGATTCTTTTTATTCGCTTCCCTAATTCTTCATTATTATTACTTTAATATTACATATAGAAAAGTGTCGAAACTCTTCATATAGAATGTTTAGCTTAGTAACGACATATTTTCTTTATAATTTGCTGTCATTATCATAATAACAAATTCGCATAACATTTATGTAGCATCAACAATAACGAATAATTTTTGTATAATTGCAAGTACAAATCAGTGAAGTGATAAACTTGTATAAACAATATTTAATTGTGTCTAAATGTATATTACATGTATATAAACAAAAATCTTTGACATTTGTTGATTATAGGTTGCGAGGTGTGAAGAAATAGTCTCAGAGTATGTCACTTCCACACTACAGTCAAATATGTACAACATACATAATTATGTGTTTTCGAAGAAAAACAATTCAGAAATTTCTGAGTACAAACTTGAATGTATGTAATTATTTACATACATATGTTGATTTCATTCGAAATTACAGCATACAAGAAAAAGTACATGTATACGCTTGTATGTGTATGGTAGTTATTTAGTGTCCGACGGAGGAGAAGCATAATTAAATATATGTATGATATATAGCATTACCCATATATGTAAGTATATAATTTGAAAGAATATTTTCTAAAATCAATATAAACGACTGCATTTATTTATTGTGATTTTCGTCACCCTATGTTAAATATCAAATAGACGAGTATATAAATATCAATTTAAATTGTTCTGATTTATGACATCGCGTTAAATAGTCATAAGCATGCATATATTCATGTTAGTATATGAGTATATTTGTACATCTAGGCTGACCAAGTGTTGATGATTTTATTGATTAACGATATGTAAAATTCAGAACCAAAGATGTAAAATTATGTGTAGAATTATATTCCAAATATTAGATTTGAGCTGATATATGATTCTGAGAGAAATTTCTGACTGAATATGAAACTATGAAAAATTCTATGGTAATTTTTCAGTTTCGAGACGCAGGTGCTTCTATGATGTAGTTTGTTCTGCATCAGTACATTTTTTATAAACTGATATATTTCCCGTTTAATTTTGTTATCGAATCGCAATCCTCAACTTTTTGTATTTTTTGAAGAGCAAATATAATATTATAATTTTAAAAATTTATAAAATTATAATTTATTATTTTATTATAAATAAATATTACAATTTATTTATGTGAATCTTAAAAAATCCTATTTTCATTCGCAGTCTCTTCGAACTGTTTTACGATTTAAAGCAATTCTAAAATGTCTGGAATTGTTCAAAAATGTCCGAATCTTTTAAATTATTTATGTGACTAAGAAAAATTGAACATATTAATTTCAGCTGCAATATCTCTGAATATATAAATGTCTGAAGTGGTTCAGAAATGTCCAAATCGCTTAAACTTAAATTACGTGGATTCCAAATTAGTATACGGTTTTAGTCATATCAGAATATAGTAATTTATTCATACAATTTTTTATGCAGCATTATAAAGGATTTATTTAATTCACAATTTTCCAAACCAAATGCACTCTTTTACAAGCCCGATGTACACTTCAACAAACCAATTTTATCTTCTTACAAACCAAATTCAATTTTTTACAAACCGAGTTAAACCTAAAATTCAACCTCTACCCTTAAAACACCCAAAGTACCACTTTGCAAAATTTACAGTTTTCACTTGTTTTTCTGATAGTCTAATATTCATTAATTTTTTTTAGAGATAATTTGAGCAATAAAATATTTTAATCTTAAATTTTAAACAAGAGTATGTATGTATGAAGATGTACTAAAATATTCATCCTCAAAATCGCAAACCATCGCGTTTGAATGTTGATATCGTCAGCTGCGTTCTTTTGCACGCGAGTTGCAGAAGAACCCTCGCTTATTTATCGAATTACATGCAAAGCAACAACAACAAAAATAAGCGAGCTGGTTTCTTTTAAGCGGGTTCAATTTAATACAAATTTCACAAACTGCCATATATACCACCAGCGTTGCTAAGTAACTAAAGGGAAATTCTAAGCAAGTAAAAGAGAAATTATAAGCGAGTTGGTATTCTTTTGCAACTCGCTTACAAAAGAATGCAGCTGTCGTTGGAGATTTTATAAAGGAAAAAAAAAAATACCAAGCATGGAAAATGTCAGATATTTCAAACTATAAGTTTGACGTTTAATGAACTCCAATGCATCTATTGTTTCTTATTATTGATTTTCTCAACTAATTTTTCTCTCGTGTGTTATAATGTGCCACAAACATTTTTGTTAATAATTTTGCAAGATCCTGGTAAATATTATAGCAAAGACCTACAACATTTAATTAAGCACATGAAAAGGAAAAGTATTTAAATAAAGAATAGCTTCAAATAGAAAAATGATCGACTTTGTCTTTTGTTGACTGTCATTTAAAACGCTTGGTAAATATTTTCAGCGATAGCGACAATTGTTATGTATGTTGTACGTTCAGAAAATATGTGGAAACACAAATTCATCAGTCTAATATGCATGAATTATATATGTATATATTCCTATATATGTATGTGCATCTGTATAGTTAAGAATTATAATTGAACTTTGTATTAAAATAATAATAATAATAATAATAATAATAATAATAATGCTTTTGATAACAGAAAGCATAAACATCCGCTTTTAAAAATATTTCCTCTCAACAGCTGGTCACTTTTTAATACTCTTGTATATCAATGTACGATGTATGTATTTACAATATTATTATGTATTTTATATGCATATTGACATGTTAGTGACTACATGTACAGTAAATAGATATATGTGTATGAATAGTTTAATTAATTGATCTAATTGACACATCTATATTTCTACATGTGTATATTTGTGAGTGTATAAATTAGTATACTATTGATTAAGTTCGATTATTGCTTATTAAATCAATTTAAAATAATTTAATTTTGTACCTCTAATAAAATTATTTTGTTTCGAAGTTATTTTCTATTCATTTTCATTCCCAACATAATTCCCACCACCACAATTTTAATTCCAACTAATTTGTTGTTTTCTACAATTTTTTTTCAAACTGTGATTTTCTTCAATTAAAGCGACCCAATGCCTTTGAATCTTCATAAAACTTTGTGAAATTAATTTCTTTACAACAACAATATTCCGTATAAAATTGTCATTCTTAGATTTTTTGAGAAATTTGTATGGAAGATATCATGTCTTTTTAAAGGAACTGGAATTCTGGAACTTTGGACATCTAATTATTTTAAGAAAATTGTACTCCACACAAAATTTAAAGCTATTCTGTTTATAAATAAACAAAATTGTAATTTTTTTTCAATATCTGCAAATTTTGTTTACAGAATCTTCGTACATCGCATTTTTAAAAAAAAATTGTACTCCACGCAATATTTGAAGTCATTCCGTTCATAAATAAATATAGTCTCCCTATAAAAATTTCAATTTTTTTTATCCAAAATCGACAATTCTGTGTAGAAACTTGGGCCATCTTATTTTATAAAGAAAGTATTACTTCATACAAAATTTGGATAAATGCATTTGTAAATTTTCATTTTATTAAACAAAAATCTACGAAATTGTATGACAGGTGCCATTATTTTTCAATGCATTATTCCAAAACTTTCCACACCGTATTTTTTAAAGAAAATCGTAGTTCACATAAAATTTTAAGTCATTCCGTTCATAAATAAATATAGTCTCAATACAAAATTTGTTTAAATTTTTTAAAACTAAAATCGAAAAATTTCTATGGAAGACACCATTATTTGTCAATGCATTATTTTATGCATTTTATTTTATAAAGAAAATAATGGTCCACACAAAATTTGAAAAACATAGCACCCATACACAGATACATTTTTTTTAAATCGACAAAAACAAATTTGTATAAAATTTAAAAAATAATTTTTATATCCGAGTAAAAATAAGAACAAAAAAAAATTGTTATTGCAAATATTTAGCAATAAATAAAAATCAGCAATAAATCATTTCAATTTTTAGCACTTTGACCATATTAATTATAGAGTTCAAATCTATTTCGATCTCATTTTATTGCATTATTATCAATTTTACCTCCAAAATTCCAAAGTACGAATTTCTGCATGCATACTACGCTTCGGTTGCAATGTATTCGAGAGACGATTATTAACAGCATTATTATGCGTATCTTTACGCATTGCCTCCAGCCGTTCGAACAATGTTACAATATGATAATCAATATTATGCTCCAACGGTATCGTGTGTAAACTTTCATCTGCCATTATTAGTATTATTAGAGATTAATGTATCTTTAAATGAGTAATTTACTTAATTTATGCAATTTTAAGTAAATACAAATATAAATTCTCTTACAATAACATGTTCATTTTCATATGTTGCACTTTATATTTTATGTATTGTAGTTAGATAGTGAGTGTAAATTGAATTAAATTGAGTTTAATTAATCTTTCGATGAGTAGCGAACAAAACACAAGTTGTGATATTGAGTAAGTATGATAAAGAACTTTACCCTTTATTTATTTTTATTAATTTGTATACTATTTGCATTAAATATCACTCTGTCTGTTGGACTAGATTCATTCAAAATTCATCTATTTATTAACAAATACACCATATTATCCAATCAGTAATGTATTGTCTCATTCGCAATGATCGCAATTATGCATTAAGCCGCTAGTAAATTGTTGCTTATCACATTGAAGTCACAGTTAAAGAATCCAAAGAAGAAGCAGAAGCCCACTGTATGAATGCACATACACACGTAATAAAGTGATGCACCGCAAATCCAACACAACGAATAAATATCTATCGACCGTATCAGATAGGGGCACGACCGTACTCAATCGAGAAAAACGAACGAATGACTTGTCGTTTCATTGAGTTGGCGGCGGCGGTAGTAGTGCCGCCGAAATCCTATCAGAAAAACAAAACAACAAAAAATACCACATCTTCGTTGCAAAGTGAATTGCCGAAAAGTGACGACACCAACAATAATCAAAGCAACAACAAAAACTAAACACATGTGCATAAAGAAAAGGCAACAACAACAACAAAGTCAGCATAAAACATAACATAAACAGCAACATAACATTGGCACATGTAGAATATATGTTGTAAAAAAATATATGAAACTCACCACCATGCACCATAATATCACCATCATATCACACCACCACCTACAGAATCAAATATGTACTCGCTAGTGGTTGCAACCTGCAATTGACATACGACACATACATATAGTATGCACATACAACTTGCTATGCTTGTCATATAAGTGTAAACCGTATTCTGTTCGATGCCTTTTGTTTGTAGAATTGGAGACTTCCGTTTAGCTTGGGGTGAAATGTCATTATACGCGTAGTTAGGTACATTCAAAATGAAAAAGAAATTATTGCTGAATAGCTAATTGTAAATCTTTATTTTTTAATTTCAATGTCAATTTTACAAGTCACATATAAGAAATTGTTATTCACCATTATTTTGTTTAAAAAAATGAATATCTTGTGTGGAGACTTTGTTTATTTACAAACAAAATGACTTCAAATAGTAGAAAATAGTAAAAGAAATTATTGCTGAATAGCTAATTGTAAATCTTTATTTTTTAATTTCAATGTCAATTTTACAAGTCACATATAAGAAATTGTTATTCACCATTATTTTGTTTAAAAAAATGAATATCTTGTATGGAGACTTTGTTTATTTACAAACGAAATGACTTCAAATAGTAGAGTACGATATTCATACAAAATATGACATCCGAAGTTCACCAGAGAGAAAAATGACTTTGAATTGAAATTATTGTAATGAAATTTGAAATAGCATTTCGATTAATAATTTTAAATGTATATGGTAACTGTTTCATAATTATTGTTCTATACAAAAACTATCACATTGAAAATAATTTCTTATATCTAACAACAAATTTATTAAAAACTTAGCATATTCACCCTGGAACAACAGTCTCCGTCAGATCGGCAACCCTTGAGACAGTGTGTAAAAAGGTGAAATAAATTTAAACTGTAGAATTTGTAATTTTAAGTAAATAAATACTATTTTGAACAATTTGTTATTAATTTTGTGTATAAATTGAATACAACTAACTCTAATTGTCTGAAAATATGTCATGGCTATGACCTCTTTGAAAAATGCCATCGTCGCTTTACTTACGTCGATGTACGCTGTACCATTTCCAGAGTTAAAAAGTGAGATGTCACAAGAAATAAGTACACACATTTTCACATAAACCAATTATTTTTACCTCTGAAGAATCATATAATTTTATAATTAGACATATCAGCAACAAACACTAAAGCTGCGGTTATAGATTTTGAGGTGCTAAATAGATTTGCTTTATCGCTTTAGGTCATTACATCAAAAGGTCAATAATACGTGCTTTCGCTACCTCTTCCAAGAATCTAATTTTGAACCGAACGAGCGTACAATCTATAAAAAAAGTGACTTTGGTCAAAACTCAGAAGAAATTTTTATAGTAGATTTGCAAAATTTAAAATGAAAACGATTAACATCTGACGAAAATTTAAATCAACCTTTCGATTTCTGTGAATGAGCGTACAATCTATAAAAAAAGTGACTTTGGTCAAAACTCAAAAGATATTTTTATAGTAGATTTACAAAATTTAAAATTGAAAACAATTAACAACTGACGAAATTTAAATCACCCTTTCGATTTCTGCAATTGGATTGGAATTTTTAGTAGATTTTGCCTAAAAATGTTAAGGCAGGTAGGTCTAGGATGGCATTCGAAAGTCGAACATAAACCGACAATATAATAAAATAGCATAAAATCAATAGTCGACATTATGGGTATACTGTTCTGCCACTTTTTGACAAAATCATAATTCCGTCGCTGTTCAGGCATAAGATAGCCACAGTGCTGTTTGCTTTAAAAAAGAAAGAATATCTTTTATTGTCGTAACTAGTGATGTGTATATACATTTGATATACATTTGCCTTTCTCCAACCGGTCTTTCATGTCCGGACTCCCATTCTCATATTCCTCTATCAAGCTGGATCGTGCAATCATACGGTTGAAGACCATTGTTATATCTAAGTTTTAAATGCACTATGCATCTCTTGCCACTCGTGTCTTCAATTACGGAAGATCTTAGACTTAGATTAAACTTAAGATTTTTCTTAAAGTATTATAGTTAAAGGCAATAGTTTCGTTTTTGCATTGTAGTATTTAGTGTGCATTATGTTTGTCAAAACCTTCCTTATACAATGAAAACTTTTGGTTTGAGTTTACTTTGAACTACCGGAATATTAATGCTCAGGTTTCCAGACATTAACAACTGTGAGAATGATGGACTGGTTTTCTTAGGTGTGTTTCTATACTTCTTACTCAAGAATTTTCGTAAGGAATTAGATCGCACAGACATGATGGAGGTCGTACTAGGGGGAACCCAGCTTACCTTCTGGTTTAACTCGGTGGTGATCACTGTCAAAGAATCAGGTCACTTGGGAATATATTTGGATCCAACGATTTTGAATAGAAGCATAATGAGAGAGTCCTACCCATTAAAGAACATGGATGGTATAAGGCCCAAATAAAATGTTTCTGCCTATTTCTCACATTTCAGTATTTTGGTCTCTGAAACTAGATGAAGAAAGCAGTCTTAATATTTGTTAATGATTTTTTGGTTTACGCAAATTCATAATCAAAGACTACAAAAAGTCATGGAGAGAATTAAGTAGGTCAATTTGAAATTAAACAAATCGAAATGCTAATTCCCAGTCGTGGAAGAGAATTTTTATTGAAGGATGTGTAAAGGTAGAAAAAGGGAGAGATGGGGCCATTTTAGATATCTAAGAATGTTCAACTGCCTAGGTCCATGCATAGAAAATTTGTCGGAAATAGCCAAGGTACTACGAAGTTTTCTGAAAAATGATGCGTCAAGTTCAGCCGTAAACGCAGTCATATTGCAATATAATCGTCCAATAGCATACAGTTCTAAGACACTTGCTATCAGTCAAGAAAAGGAATTATTTTCATTACAAGTTGGATGTGTAAAATTTCATCAGTTAGGGTAGAAACTGGCCACAAGGCGTTGGTACACATTTTCCAAAAACCCGACACCTGACGCCATGTGCAGTTTGCTTCAAAAAAGAAAAAATACATTTTACTGTGGTAACTCTTTAAATTCCATGAATTCATGAACGTTGCAAAATCACGATGTTTATGTCGGGGAAGCATATTTGTTCAAAAATATACCCATAAAAAGTTTTGGAGATATCTAGGTACTCAGATAGGAGGCTTAAGCTTCAACGTTAAACAAGAGTATTGAATTTTGAACACAATGTGCATGGAACATAACAAAACAATAAAACGGTGGAATTTTTATGCTGAAAATCACGAAATTACAATACAACCAACAATATGTGGCACTTATGAACTTCGAAGTGTTCTTTGGCCGAGCTTCTCTTTCAGTACTGTTGTGCTTGTCAAATTTTGAAAAGTATTAGAACGGACCTACTTATTTTAGCGGATTTCGAATGGCAGAACCCTTGTGACATCACCTTTTCAGAGTCACAGAGTTCTTTTAGAAGCTTTTTCATGGCAAGTTGTTACTGTCGGAAGAATTGCCAATTCCTAGCCGACAGGTGGGTACCGGTCGATAGAAAAAGCTTTTCGATATTAATTTTATGCTTCAACCAGGAATTGAACCACGACCTACAGATCACATGGCAACGAACATTGACCTACGGCACCCACTGAAATGAAATTGGATTGGAAATATATCGAAAAACTTTTTGTTTGTTAAAAAGCTCTACCAAAAATTGTTCGTATTGATGATATGATTAAATTTTGTTCTCCCAGCATCACAAAAAAGTTAGTGAAATGTGCTTAAATGTTTAGAGATGTGCAATATGTGTGTTGCGTCATAAGGTATAAAATTAAATAGATCCAATAGTTATGTCCGTCCTTATATGCCCTTATATTTACAACTCAACTTAATTGCTTTGTCTGAGAGGTAATTGTGATGAAAATGTTCTGCCTAACTTCTCGGGTTGTCCTCGAAATACTATTTTGCCTCCAACATCGCCGGTGCATCATTTCTGTATAAATTTTCAAGCATTTATCCTTTCATTATAAATAGAAAATTCACTTTACCTCTAATATATTACACTCTTACACTAATGATCACAAACTTTTTACAAAGCATCATCATAAGATTATCCATACAATTTAGGGGCTATTAATGCAGCTTTTGAAAATATAAAGAAATAACAAATCCCACCATCATCCCTTCTAAGCTAAACAAACGCATGCATATAAAAATAAATATGTATAAAATGGTAACGAAAGAAAAAATACATGACAATATTACGAGTGATAGACAAAATGACATTCTAAAATCTTCAAAATCTTGTTTCATTTGTATTAATCCTTTTTTAACCCTTTCGTTTAGTTACTTGCGAGAAAAAAAAAAATAGATAACATTAACATTTGCATAAGTCAATGTTGGAAAAATAAATCAAATGTGAAGTATTTGTAACACCTATGTACCTATATCTGTTGCAAATCATCCACCAATATATTAATAAAAAGAAAGCGTATTTTATTGAATATGAATGTATACTTGCGTTTGATTTTAACCCTTTACTTATATTGTAGCATGCATATGCAAATAATGCAACATCATTAGAGCATGTAGTACAAATATATTCCTGACACTTGCATATGTTAAATTCACATGTAGAAAAAGTACATATTAAAAATAGAAAATTCATAAAATGATATGCGTGCGTCTTCTAATGATTGTGATTTGACCTCCATGTGTACTAGGTATGTTAACCTTTACAATGTGAGAATTTTGTTGGAAATAAATAATGCATATGAAAATGAAGTTTCTTAGTACATGTCAATTTTTTTACAGGCAATTTCCAAACAATACGTTCAGTTCAATGAATATATTCCAATTAAAATAAAAATGCAATATATACAAATGTTTTAAAGGATAACTACTTTATTGTTGTTAAAAAACTACACTGTAGTTTACTTCTTTCCCTTCTTAATTTCTTTAGCGGCTTCATCAGGATTATCAGCATTCTCCTTGGCGCGCTTAGCACGGATACCAACCAAACGAGCATCAGAACGAGCCTAGAATTGATCCATTTAAGAAATTTTAGTATAAGTAAAGCAAACACATACAAAATTAATTATCTTACCTTGCGCAATGTAGCGAAAGCTTTGAATTTTTTCTCATCCTTTGTGATTTCACGGAATTCAACAACTGGTTGTTCCTTCTTAAGCGGCATAATTGGTCCCTTAAGCTGGGTAGCCAATTTACATTCTTCAAGTGTCGATTCACCCTTACGAAGTTTCTTCTCATTGATTGGGAAGAGAATCAATTTGCTCTTGTACTCCTTCAAACGTTGTACATTACGTTGGCGGGATTCTAGAGATTTATTCTTACGTCTGCGATCGACTGAAATACCAATGGTTTTGGCGAAACCATATGTAAGACCCGCACCCTACAATTGCAAGCAGATAAATTTTATATAATTTTATTAAAATATTCATTTAATTTATTTACTTTAAGTTCCTCCAATGTGAAACCACGTCCAGCACGCAGCTTGGTGTGATAACGAATGGTTGGGCAACGTACAACTGGACGCAATGGTCCAGCAGCGGGGCGTGGAAAGACAGCCTTGGCTTTCTTAATGCGGTTCACACGTCTGCGATGTTTACGAGCAGGCTGGTTAAACCAAGTCTTTACATGCCTCTGCCACCATTTGTGGAAGTGAGCATTTGGAATCATATTATTTCCCTTACCCATTTTTGTTGTTTTTTATCTGTAAAGATGAGGGGGCAAACAAAAAATCGTAATGATAATTTTATATCGCATTCAATATTCGTATTTAATTTCCACTAAATAGCACTTTTGTATGAGAATGAATATGAATCCCACGTGGCTTGAATGCTTTTCACAACTTTACACCACAAATTTAGTCATTATTTGACGATTTGTGACAAACATTTCATAAGCCAGGTATTACTAATAGTTTATATTACATATTTATATGCAATTTAAAATGACTTCATAAACATATTTATTGAAATTGTAAAAAAATAAAAATTCACAAACCTCCTGCTTCCAACAACGAATTAAAAAGGAAAAATGCAGCCAACATAACGCCAAGAAAAATTCTATTTCGAAAATGTGGATTTTTCGAAATTTTACAGCCCACACTAATGGTGCGCTTACATCAAATTATATCAATAGAATCCATCTGCTATAATTAAAAAAATCTTTATATCAGTAAATAAATAAATATAAAATTTATAATAATAATAAGAAATAGAATAATGCACCATTCAAAGTGCGTTCAATGTTTAGAATGAGATATTTTCTATGAATTTAGCAGTTTTAATTTCGGCAACTGCCGCTTGAATAACAGCTGCAAATTATGGCAACCATTTCATACTAAATTACCAGCATCTACTTATTTTTTAGTGGTATTCATGCAATCGTAAACCATTTAGCCGTATAATTTTATAGCGTTTACAGGCATTGTTATATGAACGTACCAAACAACTCATCTTGTAAAGGCCGTAAATCAGTAAGCATAATATTGTTAACAACAACAAAATAATAATGTCGAAAATTAGCAGAAAGGGAAAATACAAATTAGTATTATTGTTGTAGCAGCAAGAATACGGAAATGTTTTATTTTGTTCCAGTACAAAGCATTTCCGTATTCTGATGAGATTAATGGACCTTGCTCGAGTGCTTCCGGCACGTAGACCTCTCTATTCTTGGGAAGCAAATTAAATGTTTGGACTTTTTGAGAAAAATGAATGTAATAATTTACAGTATTACAGAGTAAAAGCGTGTTCAAACCGTATAATTTTATCTAGTTATTTACGCGATGAAATCTTTGTGTAAACTTTTACCAGGCGAGTAAAATCTTTTTCATACAAATATATGAGAGCTGAATTAGGAGCGTAAAATTTGCATCAATCTCACTATTATTATACATATTATATGACGTAAATAGCATGTGCTCGTAAAAATATTTATCTTTCAGAATATTTTTGCATTGAAAAAACATGCTTGTATTTATTAATTCGTTACATGATTCGTTCGTATATTTGTTATGCCGTCTTTTTCCACAACACTAATTGTCGTTGTGTTTGATTAAATTGTATTGGCTGTCATTTTTGTGTGTATTTTTTCTGCTGCAGTTGTGTTATACAAATGCTTTATATATAATTATCAACAATTAAAATAATAGTTTTACATTGTAAAGCATACATAAAGTTCTGTTATTTACTCCAGTGCTATAAAACATTCAGGCAATTCGACGTTACGGAAGTATGTCAGATCCATTAGAGAGCATCTCCGCCAAAGATATGTCATCGTTGAAATTTGCCAAATTACATAGTCCGAAAATGAAGAGCGTCTATTGGCGACATTTTGGCTTCCCGACAAATGAAGATGATCGGATTATAACAAAACAGAATGTTGTCTGCATAATTTGTCACAAGGTATTAACCAATCATGGTAATACAACAAATTTGCGCGCTCATTTGCAACACCGACACAAGGACTTGTTCAGTAAGATATGCTCTGAACATGGCATCAAGATACCAGCGCGTAAGATGATGCCAAAGGTGGTAAGACATGATCCACACGAAACGCGGCGTAAAATCGCCAAAGCAAACTGGACTAGTAAAGTCAAAGAGCAATATAATGATTCAACACAGGATAGTTCGCAGGCTACGGCTATTGGTGTCGAAGATCAATCGATGCTATATGAGGCAATGGTCCCGATGACATATGAAGACGATGAAGTAATTGATGCCGATCATTTTGCAAAGGTGGAAGTTGGTGGCACTGTACATGAATTTAAACATGACATTGAAATATCTGAAACTTCTGTGTGCGAACGTGATAATAGTGGCGGCGGTCCTAATGCTGGGAGCGCTGTTGTCGTCAGAAAATCTTCAAATACTGCCAATTATGGCATGGAAGTCATGGATCCGTATCAATTGCAAGATGCTTTGGTCAACATGCTTACACAGGATATGCGAAATGTTGATTCGTTATATGATACTGGAATGTCTCAATTTATACGGGCACTTAGTGGCAATTTGGTTATACCATCGGAAAAGAAGGTTTGTTCTTAATTCATTTTTATACCATTCCGTAATGCCGTAAAATAATATTCATTATTATATGTATTCATTTACAGATTGAATCATTGATTAAGGAATTACATTCGGACAAATTAACTACACTTTCCGATCAAATTAAAATGCACTCTCAAATGAAGCCATTTTCATTGGGGTTTGAAATTTGGACAAATGTAGAGCAAAAGCATTTTCTATCTATATACTATAATTATGCTACAGATGCGCCCGAATATAATCTGCTCAATCAGTTGTATTCAACATTTGAGTACAATAAATTCATATCGATTGATGCAGTTTTCGAAGAATTCAATTTACACAATTGTACAGCAGCAATTGTAAGCTATGATTATGACGATTACTTGAAACATTTTCTACGGAATAAAAGTAAGCAATAATTTGTATATAATTTGTATCGAGTATGTAAACGTAATGTATTGTTTTTACAGATATTCCTATTATTTTATCATATGATGTTATTGTGGATAAATGCTTAAGAAATGCATTTGCCTTGCCAGCGGTTAGTTCTGTTTTAGAAGAAGTTAAGGATGTTATAATGCGCTACTCAACTGAAATAAGTTCAAAGGTAAGGAAATTATTCGAAGAGAAAAAAAAAAAAGCATTCCAATTTTTTGTTTTAATTACAGGATGTGGAAATACCAGCATTCAATGAAGATTTCCCATGGACATATTATGAATTATTGAAATTTTTCTCCGAAAGTGTTTCATGGCCTGATGATGTTGATATGTTGGTGACATCAGCTAAATTAATTGTAGATACTTTAAATCCATTATCTGTAAGTCGAATGCATAAGAGTGACATTTATCTTTATCAATAAACATTTATTAACATATTAATAGGTTACACTGGATACATTAAAAGGTGAAGAAATCCCACACAGTAGCATGCTTTCACCAATTACAACAAAAATTCTTAATAAACGTTTAGCCGCCTCTGCTGACGATGATGAATTGATTAGTTTAATTAAAAACACAGTTTCAACAGAATTACAAAAATAGTAAGCCATGATTATGCTTTGTAAATTACGAAAAATCTTATATTTCCACCATTTCAGTGTACTAGACGATGATCACCTTACAATATCGGCGTTACTTGACCCTAGATTTCATCGTTTAACAAAAATAAACAATTTCACCAATTGTTTGCAAATACTTACGGATCGATATAAGAAAATATTGGAATCGGAGGGTGCCACACCAACCAGCTCTAAAGTTTCCACCGTTAAAACCGATCAATCAACAAGCAGAAAATCAAGTGAGTACATTGATGTGACTTGTCAATATTATCGATAGTCGATATACATGCTCCTTTTTTTTGTAGATTTGGAACTCTTCTTTGACATACAAGAGAATTCTTATGCAAGTGATGCGCTCAGTGATGAGACCAGCACAGTGGAAAGTGATTTTAAACGCTATCGCAATGAGGTGTATGTTAGCCTTGATGAATCGCCATTTTTGTGGTGGAATAAAATTGGTCATATATATGGTACATTGAAAAGATTGGCATGTCTATACCAATGCGTACCATGTGTGGTGAATATGAATTTCAAGAAACCAGTAAAAGGGCAAATTTACGCACATCAAAGACGATATATGCTCACAGGAAATCTAATAGATGCTATTCTCTTTCTACACGATAATAATAAATGTAGTTAAGGGTAGCAATGAAAAAGGCGCATTTATTCCATATAAATATACATATGTGTATGTATGTATGTATAGGGTAAGATCCCAATGCCGCCAGACCTATCTGGGGTCTGGCAATATTGAACATTTATGTTTAACAAATTCGGTAAAACATATAAAAACCAGCACTTCGAATTAAATATAGTTAGGTAACGTGTTTACGTACCTTTGTTGTTGTTGTTATTGTAACAGCCAGACAACGATTTCAAAATCACGAAAGTTTAAGTTGTTAGGGTGTTGTTGTTCACGCCCACAAGTTCCAGGAAGATGGAAGCCTCCAGAGGGTGCGTCCACAGCGCAGATGGGTCAAACTGGTGGGCCTTCTGGGGCAGGCGAAAATATGACGGGTGTCGTGCGGGCTCTGCCGGCACTGCGGGCATCTGTCAGGAATTGTATCGGCTAGCCGGTGCATATAGTAGTTGAGATAGACGCTCCATCCAGATCTCAGCCAGCTCAGGGAGCCGTTGTTCACAGTCTGCTATTGGCGGTGGGCGGCCCCCCAGCACGATGTTATGAGCATGGCGCTCGATGGCCGCCTCCACCGCGCGCTGATGTAGTGAATTCAGTGCTGCCCCGTACGTAGCAGAGTTCAAATTATCGAGCAGATGTACCTTTCGTACCTGATACCTGTAAAAGGGCCGCATACTCAAGCAAGCAGATACGCATACATTCTTAAACACATATAACACTACCTATTACTAAATTTTGGTGACTAAGAAAATAAGATAGGTCTGGCGGCATTAGGATCTTGGACTAGTGTGTAAACATATATGTCGTATTTTTGCTATACATATGTATTTGCAAAGGTGTGTTCATATATGTAAATACATATATATATATATATATATATATATATATATATATATATATATATATATATATATATATATATATATATATGTATATATATATATATATATATATATATATATATATATATATATATAATATATATATATTGAGAAAAGTACATACAACTATATAAAATAAGTTAATTAATGATATTTTTCAAAATATCGCTTTTGGATATATCGAAATGACGAAATTGAAAAAATTGTCGCATCGACATATCGATATATCAAAATTCCTAATCTACATGTTAAACAATAAGCTGATAAGTTTATTAGTTTGCACCAAAATCGAATTATATTTATCTATAAATTGAACTTATCGAACCAACAAATTTTTTTTGCTTCAACTAATAGCACCTCCTTCTGTTTATTTAATATAACATGGTAATTCATTGATTTATATTAGATTTGTTTAATTACACAAAAACATTATATGTATATTTAATTAAAACACTGATAGTTGCTAATAAAATCATAAGGTGTAAATATTTTATAAACAATTTCGAGTAATTTTAATTAAATGTTTTCCTTAAAACTTAAACTTTGTCATTCGTATGTTTAGCGGAAGCATATACCATTTTAAAATCGTTTTCAATGATAAAAATTATCGATAGAGACCCTCTATATATTGCATTACTATTCTCAGTGAAGCATAATAGTGTTGCCAGATGTTTGACAAATTTATTAATTTCCAAAGTTTATTAATTTAGGTACAAGTTTTATAAGTTAACAGATTTCAAGAGGACTAAACCTTGGCAATTGCCAAGATAAAAATATAAGCCAGAAGCGAATATTTGTATTTGTTATATTTACAATATTCATTTCAAAGGTGTACGTTCAATGAAAATCTCATTTTTTCAAGGTTTTATTTACAGTTTTAGTAAAGATTTCTGCACCCTCATTAACATTTTGCACACACTATATTAATACCACATGGCATATCAAATCAAGAATTCAATAGAATCCAATCTGAAAACAGAAAACAATGTCCCAGGAGACGAATATCTGGCAAAAGTCGATTTATTAAAAAATATTTGGGAATTGGGACTTGCAGATGCCGTATCGGATGGTTGTTGACTGCAGATTTGAAAAAAATAGGATGGAAAAATTCAAACGTCTTACAGTGATGCATGGTCATCGAAGCAAGCATCCGAGCTAATTCCACAGGTAGAAAAAGTTCATCCAAGGTAAAACGACCCAAACCTCTCCGAAAAATTGATTTTCCTACAGCCAAATTATGTAACACACGCGACGAATCACTTTTTCTTTTGTGCGTTTTGTTTTTGTATTTTAGAACAAAAACAAATTGCACTAAAAATGATTAGTCGCGTCGTTTTTTACATAATTTGGGGAAATGATAAAATTTTTAACCGGAATAACTTTCAACCTATTTAGCGTACTACCATATTAAGTTGTCGATTAGCATTGTGAAGATAACTAGTTATAGAAGAAATGGGCGAGCCCCACCCATTGTGTATAGTAGGGTCCCATACAAAATAACCGAATTTCTTCCAAATTGAAACAGCTGCAACTTCGGCAATCTTCTGTCTAGAACAACCATAATTGACACTTAGATTAATATCGTAGTCGGAAATAATGTGGCATGAAACCAACCCACTTCTTAATGGGACTACCATACAAAGTTGCAAAAATAAAAAAAGAAAATTAAGCGGCTATAACTTACGAACTATTCAACGTGGGACAACCAAATTTACGTTGTGGATTAGTATTGCAAAGTTAATTAGATTTACAAGAAAGATGCATTTTTTATACAGCTCCCATACTAAGCCTTGATATCATCTTAAAAACCATATTTAAATTATCCCCACTTTTCAGCAAGCGCCGTTAATGTTTCGTGTAAATTTCGTTCTCTAATTCTGATACTGTCTTTTAAAAATCAAAGATAGTAAATGTGAATGTGTTCTTTTCGCAAAATTGTGTTGTGTAAACCGCAAGTTATACAAGGCAATTATTAATTTTGTCAAAATAGCGAAACAAAGTTCAACTTTGAACCCAATTTGACATTGTCAACAATACTTTTTGTAGGCAAAATAAAACTTCGAAAGTTGATCGTTGATTATTGCCCCGTAGTTATAATAAAAATTAGTATCTGCCTTAAATTTGGTATCGACTTCCTAAACGTATTGCTCATACAAAAACCTGACAGATATCTATTCTAACTTTGGATGAGCATAATTTTGACAATAACTATGGGCCATTATTGTTATTTATTGTTACAGGAATGAATTGCTAAAAGTGAAGATGAGAATAAGCAATTTAATTTTACTTAATGTTATATAAATCTTATGCGCCATTTATGATATATTTTCTGCTAAAAAAAGAAGAACAATATACTGTAACAAAAATCATAGCAAACTGAAACTGCTGTATTAGTGATACCACCTTGGTAATAACTCTTTTGTCTTTCTTTTATGTGATTCGTTTTTAGTTATCTTCTTTCAATTATTGATATCATTTCGTTCTTCTTTTCGACACAACTCGCTACAGATATTATAATCAACATTAAGGGAAAAGATGGTTTTATGTAGTATTGAACATAATGAATGAAAGAATTGTGTATGAATTACAAAGGAAAGTGTATTTCACTGGAAAAACATAGTTACCATAATAAATAGTAATAGTTGGTGTACATAGCAGATGCAGGTAACAAAGAATTGATGTTTGCAATTTCGCATATGTGAATTTCTCAGAATAGCGAAAACAAGGGCGATCAACATTAACCACGGTAGTGTGAAGAATGTAGTGCAACTTAGGGTGCATATAGTTTACTATGCTTTGACCTAACAACCAAGACAGTAGTGCAAAAAGCAAAGTGATAAGTGACTACGTTACGAACGGACGATTTTTTTATGTTATCAGATTTAAAAGAACTCCCAAAATATTAGAATAACAGCAACAGCCAAACACACAAACATCAACATAATATTCCAGATTATTATCGCTGGCGAAATCTATTACAACGTGGACAAAATATATTCAGTATAAAAGCAAGAAATGTGTGTGATAAATATTAGACGTTTTTGTGAAGAGTGGCGTATATGGATACGACCATTATTAATAGTTACGTATGCAATATTTGCGATAATTGTGGTTCCACTGCTTATTGTGAACTCTGTAAAAGATGGCTTCTCACGTAAAGATCAGCTTATACTGATTGGTGGCCTCTTTGTTTTATCCGCTGTGCCAGTTTCTATATGGCATATTATTCAGCATGTGATACATTTCACCAAACCAATGCTACAAAAGCATATAATACGTATTTTATGGATGGTGCCAATATATGCACTGAATGCGGTATGAGCACATGTGTTTTTATTAGATTTTAGAGCCAATACTTATTTGATCACTAACGTCTTTGTCTTGATTTTCTCCTTTGTTCTAGTGGATTGGATTATTCTTTCCGAAACATTCGATATACGTAGATTCACTGCGTGAATGCTATGAAGCCTATGTTATATATAATTTTATGGTCTATTTGCTGAATTATCTTAACTTGGGTATGGATTTAGAAGCAACAATGGAATATAAACCGCAAGTACATCACTTTTTTCCATTATGTTGTATGCGTCCATGGGTGATGGGTCGTGAATTTATACATAATTGCAAACATGGCATACTTCAGTATACCGTAGTACGGCCAATTACTACATTAATTTCTGTGTAAGTAAATTATACCCACATAGATTGTAAATGAATGAATGTGTGTGTATGAGAGTGTTTGTATGTGCATTGCATTAATAATTACATTTCTTTGTTTTAAATTCCATAAAAATAATAGCATTTGTGAATTATGTGGGGTCTATGGTGAAGGTACTTTTGCCGGCAATGTAGCATTCCCCTATATTGTTGTAATTAATAATATCTCACAATTTGCTGCTATGTATTGCCTTGTGCTATTCTATCGTGCAAATAAGGTATGTAATCTATACATTAGGCGTATTCATTTACAAATATGCGCTAATTTACATTTCTATTCTAACAGGAGGATCTTAAACCAATGAAACCATTACCGAAATTTCTTTGTATCAAAGCGGTGGTGTTCTTTTCATTTTTGTAAGTAATTCTTGTAATTGTGGATATATTTATCTTTATCAAATGTTCATATTTACAGCCAAGGCGTCCTATTGAATATGCTTGTGTATTATGGCTATATTAAAGATATATTCGGTTCAGCTGATAGTTTGGGTGACAATACCAATTTGGCATCAATGCTACAGGTTTTTTGTGCATTTTTTTTTTCTTAACATAAGATGACGCTTCTATATCATTTTTCTTTTTTAGAATTTCCTTATCTGTATTGAAATGTTTATCGCTGCTTGCGCACACATATACAGTTTTCCACATCATCCATTCCATATAAATTCACCACAATATTGGAATAATCCAAATAATAATTGGTGTCGTGCGTTCCTATCGATGATCGATATCACCGATATGCAAGAGGATGTCACCGAGCACTTGGGTGTTGTGAGTAGTTCGATAAGTCGTCATTTTCAAGGGCGCAGCACCTATCAACCATTGCCGCGTGCCCCCCGACGTTCGAGCAGTGAGTCGGAGTATTTAATAAGTAAACGTCAAGATGGGGAACCACTACTAATTGCGGCCGGTGGTGCTGATGATACAACAGCAGCTGGAAATAACATAAATGCAAGTCAAATACCTAATGTTGCCATTATGCCAGGTGGCAGTGGCAATATTGATGGTGGTGGTGTCATTAATGAATCAGGTAATAGAATTTACGGTAAAACGCTAATTAAGGCCAATCGTTATGGAGCTACAGATAGCCTTGTGTTGCCTGTTTGTGATGTACAATCAATAATTAGAGATTCTCAATTTCAATCCTCCCACATAGCAGATACGGTGCGTTCACGAGTATCCATTCCACCCAACAACAATAATAACAACAACAACACATCCAAATCTACATCCAAAAACGCAATTGGTGCCGTCGCCGCCACCATCGACTCCTCCCCCTCGACTTCATCATCTCCATCGGCTAATTCACCATCGGCATCTCATTCAAATTATGGTATTAACATTCAGAAGCGTGAATCTACCACGAATATGCGTGATTATTCACCACATTATGGTGCGCCTGCTGTGGGTGGTAATAGTTTTTTGCAGGCACGCAATCATACCACCACAAACGGTCCCATTCCCGAATCACCAGATGATAATGATTTTGCATCATTCATTGGTACATCGTCTAGATGACAACGTCATCTGCATCATAATCTGCACCATCATCAAATGCATAGTAATAGTAGTAGTACAATAAGAACAAATCCAAATTGTCAGCAATTTGATGTGAGTGGTAGTGCCGATGTGGGTGGCAGCGGCAGTGGCGGTGGCGGCGCTGATGGTGTAGGCAGTGAGTCTATCTCGATTGGCTTTTCCAATCAGGATAGTTTAAAATTGTCAACAACAGATGATACTAACAGTTCATCTACATCTTCTTCAGAGTGGTTGAGTTCGTCTGATGTCGATGATGATGACATTGGTGGGGCGAAGGAGCAACATGATGATGATTCTATTCTTCATGCAAATAATTATGAAAGGACTATGAGACCACGACGACAAAG
Source organism: Megamerina dolium (assembly GCA_963854835.1). NCBI lineage: Eukaryota > Metazoa > Arthropoda > Insecta > Diptera > Megamerinidae > Megamerina > Megamerina dolium. The sequence goes on along the minus strand of OY978529.1, from coordinate 989,038 downwards.
ACACCGTGACCATAAAGAATACATCACTTAATTGTGCACGAGAAACGACCGGTGATCGCAATTATACACACACATACACAAACACATCGCTGAAACAAATACATACATACACATTCAAACAAATTACATACTTAGATACGAATCGACAGTTTATTATTGTATAATTTAATTGAATTTACGACAACAAAAAAAAAAGGGAATTACTTATTGATATTGTTTGTTACGATTTACAACTCCTTTATATTCTGTATGTATTCTTTATATATATTACATTTTTCTTTATTACATTTTATTATTATTTTTTGATCAACTTTTATTTTCACTAATACCTGTCTATGTATGTGCATATATTGATACGTATTATGACGTTCAATAACATTTGAGGTTTATTATCGTTTGGTATAATACGAGCACATGTAATGTATTGTCTAATATAAAATTTAACATTAAGATAAGAGATAAAGAAAAACGATCATCATATTTGTAAACAAAAATCAAGAGGTTTTCATTTTCCAAATTTTCACAATCAAAAGTCATTGAACATCAATTGATGTAATAAATTAAATTCATAAATTCTGTTAGAATTATATCAATCAATCAATTGATTGAGTTAATTGATTAACAATTAACTCAATTAAATTACAAATTAATTCGTGCACATTGTTAGACAATATATACACATTTCTATATATGTACATGCAAGTATATATGCAACAATATACAATATTGTTATTACCTGCTTATTTATATTTTTTTTTTCTTTCTGTTATATTTAAATATATTTAAATTGAATATTTAGTTTGTAAAAACGAAAGAGAAAAAATCGATAATTGATATATCAAGTGTACCTTATACACGCATACATAGGAAAATATATAACTCTGACATATAGAGACTAGAGAACTGTTGAAATTATGTGAATATTATTAATAAAATAAAGAAAAAACGTGATAATTTTTATTTTTATTTATTTATAATTTTTTTAATGGACAGACCATAAACACACAAATACATACTGAGTATATAACGTACATACGAACATATGTCCATGTATAACCTTTCATAATGCAAGAAGATGCGACAATTAACGATTAAATCCAATTTTAAAAAAGTTCATTGAATATCAGCAATTATTATGGCCTTTATTAGAAAAAAAAACAAAATTTATTGAAATTCGAATATGATATATCGTAATACGCTCTATGCTTTAAATGTGAAATGTAACATTCCGCATTCGATTTAATTGAAACGCTAGTTATTTGAATAGCAAGTGGGTTAAAGACTTAGTAATTTTTTTTGATCCGAGAACTTCAAAACATTACATTAAGAATTTAGATATTTTCATTTTTCATACTGTGAAACATGAAAGATTTATTGCATCATTATTACTACCCTTTTCTCAATTAATTGTCGAATTATTTAAAATGAACTTTCGTTTTCGTTCTTTCCAAAATTGATAACCGTTTTACATGATTCATTAATAAAATTGTATGCGAACGCATCGGACAACAGAAGTGAAGCTTCATTTACAATAGGGTGAAATGCGAGCATATGTTCGAAAACGAGATTTAAATTGCAAATTATGAAAAAATCTCGCTTTCATAACTGTTTCACTTGTATTCAATGTGCTAAAAATCTATAATATATTATCGTAACATCGTAATAGGTCTATATATAATAATACTAATTAATATAATATAATAATAATAATAATAATAATAATAATAATAATAATAATATAATAGTGTTGCAACTCGCCCCACTTTGCCTCTATTATAATTTTTTGTTAATAAATATGCGATGTATCGCAGTAAGTATTCTCGATTTCGAATTCGAATGCAAGTTTTGCTCGCATCTCGCGCTATTGTAAATGAAACTAATAATTCTCAGAGAAGTTAACAAGAGGAAGTATTCGAAAATTAATTTAATTCATGCAGTCCCTTGGAAATGAGTTCCCAAAGCCTTTAGACATTGGTGATTGCAATTTCCGCGGTTATTTGATCTACGCCTTTTCGAAAATACGTACCTTTGTTTTATATCATGGTTTTGCGACGTAACGATCTTCGACGGAAAGTGATGAAAATTATATGGGCCACATAGTCAAATGGTTGAGGAATTACGTTTACGCACATTAAGTCATTGGTTCGTACCGTGTTTCGACCAATTTAACACATTTTTTCCAGAAATTCCTCTTTCTATTGCGCTCATAACTCTGAAATAGTGACAATTTTAGAGAAAAGCAAACAGCTAGCTGATGCGACATGTAATAAAAACATTTAATACATTTCCTTTTTATAAATAATCTTCTAATTTGTATAATTTTTTAGCACTTTCTTTTGAGTTTTCGTCTGCTTTTTTAAACATTCCAACATCTCAATTACCTCATTTTTGTTTCTTCTGCGAACTTAATTTGATTGTGCTGCCGAGAAAGTGGTTACTGCGCAAGTTGGATCATCCTTTCTCTAAATTTGTTTTGTAGTAGATCTAAAACTGCGATAAAAATTTTTAATTTCGTTAATGATTGGGGATTCGTTCACACTCGTGCACCCGTACGTTATAGTTCGTATCCATTCAGGGATATAAATATTCCTCAGCTATGTTGCTTACCGGCTAATGAACAGAGGTGTATAAGTGCATAGGAATTGCCAATAAGTACGTGGACAAAATTTTATGCCTTATTTTAATCTTGTTCACCCGCTCCTACTAAAGTGAAGTAGATCTTGATAGTTCTAAACTATTAAGCTCCACGTCAAATTGTTCCCACAACTACTTATTTTTATTTTTGATGCAGTTGAAGTGCTGTTTACCTTTTCATCAATTCAATTTTTATTATTAAGTATATATTTAATTGAGTTTTTGGAGATTTATCGTCAGGTTGGTGATTTTCCATACAAAAATATTCCATTGCATGTGATTGCCAATAAAAAATCATTCCAGGACTTACAGTATTTGTCTTTTACAGCCTGTCACTTCAAACGTTTAGATACGAAATATTAAAGTTTAAAATTATTTATTGAAAATAAAATTTTATTTAAATAACCAAATGAATTATAGAATATGTTATGCGTGTCATTCTTCTATATTCTGATCAAATTTTGATATTGTTTCTAAAGCAAAGTACATAGCCTACAATATCGTTATTAAATTGAAACAAATTACGTTCGTTATTTTCATAATACTTTCAATTTATTTAATTCGTATTAGCAGTTCTTCCATCTTTTTGTCTTTAAATTTGCATTACAAAAAAATAGAAAACATTTATAATTGAACAGAAAACAACAAATTATTAAGTACATACAAATTAACGCATACTGTTATAAGTACATAATTATTAGAATGCGATGAGGGATTAATAATTTTTAGAAAATGTCTTTTTTATATTTTTCTGATTCTTTTTCTAATAATACCGAATACCGTTTGATATATATGTACGAGTATATAGAAAAAATATCATCAATTATCAATTATTGCTGCAACAATTTTGCTTAATGTACGTATGCCATTTTAGATATTAATCAAAAAATGTTTACATCAGTTTTAAATGTCTTTTTTGTGTATGTTATTTTTGTGGGTTCCTCTTGTCGCATAAGAATGTGATATGCATTTTAATAATAATAATAGTTAATCATATTCTTTTTAAACGTTCAATATGCTGCAATATTGTGCGCTTAATTCAGCAAAGGAAATTTAAAAAGGCACAATTTCTGTCTTACTATTTACGTGTGTTTGTGTGTTTTATATTGTTTATTTATGCTCTACTTTATCAGTTAACGCCTACCACATAGGTATTTAATTCATTCTTGCGCCTACCCTAAAAATGCGTTCTTATCCTCTCTTGGACCCTCTATATATGTCACTGTATTTGCGTCTATCTCACCCTTTTCCTCTCACACTTTTTTCATTTAGTTTATTAGTTTTATTTTAATTATTATAATTTTGTCGACCACCCAATTCGAGCAGATAACGATCGGGATGATCCATCCAATCGGCAGCTGTTAGTTTAACTGTACGTTGTCGTTCGGCTTCTTTGATTTGCCATTTCTTAATATCTAACTGCACGTCACGTGATGTCTTATCGCCGCAACCCCAAACCTATTGAATAATAAAGCAGAAATTATTAAAAATTAAAAAAAATTAGATAGAAAAAAAGAAAAACATTTTTGCAAATTAATGGATGCTTTCCGATTACGATGTGTTGTTGTGTATGTTGTAGTTACATAAAACTATAAATAAATATTCTTATATATAGTGTATACAATATCTACATACTATATATCTAATATAGAATTTTGCTCGAATTAATTGCGAAATACATACGGTGGGTGAACTTCTTGAAGGGAAAAAATACTGGTCGAAATTCTCGTAAATTGATTTTTTTCCTCAAACAAATTTACCCACCTTCATGTACATACTTATTGATAAACTAAAAAAAAACCGATTACATATTAGAAGCTTAATTGTGTGCATTTGACTAAAATTTAAACAAGAACTGTTGATATACATATAAAATATATTTAAAATCTACAGAAAAACAGAAATCATAAGCTTATTTGATAATGTATTAGGCAAATTATTTTATATATATACACGATGAACGAAAATTAAATAAATAAAAAGAAAATATATTTTAAAATGTGTTTAAATGTGTTTTTAGTGTTTCGTATGAAATATGCTATAGGCAGTATTTTTATTCAAAATTTACCTCTATGGAGAGTAATACGGCTGCAATACCTTTGCAATCGACCTTTTCGAAATGTTCATCAACTGCAATTATGGGTTTACGTGGATCCGAACCAGCACGTAATCCTTTTGGATAGCCACGAATACTCGTATTCAAATATAAAATATTAGGCTTCTTTTCCAATATCACAAATCTAAGCAGTAATGATTCAAACAAAACGAATAATTAATCATTCAAACCAACATAAGTATTCAATGATTTTACTTAGGTAAAAGCTGTACGACACAGCTGCCTTCACCGCCGGTGAACAAATGTGTTTCTTTCCATTCCGATGGGGCTGCTATGCAATATGTTTGCTCATCTTGTGTGTGCAGCAAAACAAGTGTGGGTCCACGATAGCCAAGCACGTGGTGTAGAAAACGATTTGCACCGGAACCATGATCATTCGAATCATAGAGCAATGTCCAATGTGATGGCATCATCGAAAGTTTTTCTTTGAAAATTTGTAAGGCGGAATTTGCTGTAGCCGATGAAGATTTTGTGGCACTGGGCGATTGCATAGTTTGTGGTTTTGAATATAGCGGTGGTAATGCACCGGCCAATAGCCAAGCTTGTGATAATGGCATTAGCACATAATTTGAGCTGCCCTCATCTGTACCATTCGCATTGTTGGCTGCATCCGGAAATGGATTACGCTGTTCCAATACTGGTGTTTGCAATTCAATACCACACGATTGACCCTGCTGTTCCAGACCACGATATGCTGTAGATAATGTGTGCACACAATATTTGTGCACCAAGAGCACCAAACGTATAAGATTCTGTTCGAACCAACGTGAAACATAACCTAAACTAAGGCTATCATGAATAAGGAATATCGACTTTGTCACAGAGCCAAATGTGCGATTAATCTAAAAATGATGATTGTGAAAAAGTTATTAATAAATGCTTGTTTGTGTAACACTTACATAAGGACAAAGTACTGCATTGTCAGAATGTTGCATTGCAATCGTATAGCAATTGAGTAGCAGACGTGTTACACCTTGTATATTAATAAAATCTGGATTATCATCTTGTGCAAACATTTTAATGTAGCATTCCAATATTTTCGCATCATCCATAATGCCGAGAAAACGTTCACATTGCTGACGAAATGCCACAGATCCCAAATGTGAGGTGGTCGCTTTCGATGAGGTATGCATAAGATGGAACAGCCGTTGTCCCAAATCGGCATAATGTGGAAAAACTTGTGACTACATAATTCAAAGTATTCATGAACGAGTATATGATGCAAAGTTATATCCACCACACTCACCACAAACACATCAGCTACTATACCATTTACACCATATTTGGCTGATTGCTGTTTTAATATCTCTGATAATTTCTCAATGGGCACAAACTGGGTTAAGTATTTTTCTGTTACATCTGCTCCAGATGCTGAACGGCTCATCGAACGTTCCACCTTAAGCGTGTTGTTTGTGTTGGCCGATATTGCAGCACTCTTTGCAGCAGTTGTTGTTGGTATTGGTGCAGCAGCAGCAGCACCAGCTGTTGTGGCTTTATTTCTATTCGCATTATCAGGTATTTCACTACCCAATTCATTTCTCGATGTTGTATTACCCATCGAAATAGAAATTTAATGAATTTATTTGCTAATAAATATAACTGGGATAAAACTAAAAATGCGCAATTCACTTGTAAAAACGTTTGTCTTCGTTGTCGTCGACGACGTCGTAATTATTCACAACACAGTCATACCAAAAAATAAAACCAACAAAAACAAAATACAATTAATTTGTTATCACCTGTTGTAGATATGCATAGAATGGTAGTCTATTTAAAAGAGTATTATAAAATTCTATAAAAACATGAAAAATGCATTTTTTACGGCCAACTCAGGGTTGCTTAGTTGTCATATATTAAAGTACGTAATTACAAACAATTCGATAACATTGCATTTTATTTATATCAAAACACACAAAGTTTATCTTTTGACTTGCGGGTAGCTTGTTCTTTTGTCAGACATTGTTCTGTGTGTTGTAGTGAGTGCAACTCACTTTTCTTTTCCGCCAGTTGTGCTTGAAGGCGTTTATGAACATCAATGCTGCTAGCATTACGTTTAATCGAATCTTGTACCTTGGCGATTTCTCGTTCTTTTCGTCGTATATCATCTGCTATACGAACACTCTCGACATTTAATGACTTGGTGGTATGTTCTTTCAAAGTGGATGTGTTTTTCTTTCTCGTGTTATTAATACTGCTCTTCGATTCACTCACTTTGCCACCAGCAAGTATACTATCATTGAGGAAGGTGAATACATCCACTTTATTTGCAGCACGTTCATATGCTTTTGCATTAAGTACTTCCTGTTTTTTTTGCTCACGCCGTAATTTCTTCTCCACACTAAAGTAATCTCTATCTCCATTGGCTGCTTCGCGCAATTCCATACATCGATCCAATGAGCAACCCTGTGGTAGTATTTGTGCAGAAACTGGTACAACAATACCTCTGCCATCGCTGCCAAGACCAGTACCATGAATATAACCCATTTTAGCCATGAGTTTTGAACCTATACCCTGTTTCGAGATATGAATGGTTAGCATAAGTTGCATAAAAGAATGGGCTTAATTAAATACCTTAGTGTATTTTTCCCATTCACCAAGTGGTTGTGTTGGCTGAAATGTGAATAAGCTTTGTTCTACTAAACGTGCACGATTTTCTGCTTCGAAATCATCAATGTCTTCTGCATTACTCTCATTGTCAGAGTCAGACGAGCTGCCACTTGATAGATCTTCGTCTGTTGATAAAAGTAGAATAATTATTAAATATTATGAAAAATGTTTTTTTTTACCATGGAAAATTGGGAATAAATCTTCAAATGGAAAATCTTGTTCACGCTGCTTATGTTCCTTGCCATCGAGACGTACACGACATAATTTCTCAACGAAATTTGCACACAAAACACGTCCTCGATGCCAAATGCGATCTTTTAATTTCGCTAAGACAACACAATTGCGTGCTAGACGTTGAAAATCAGGTTCAGAGTATTCCCGTAATGTATCAAACGCTACGAGTTCACCATGTGAATAATGACAGCGTTCTTCGTCAAAACGACATTCACCATCAAGATAATAGGTACAGGGTAACATTTCACGATGTGTTGGATTGGTAAAGAGTACACGCAGGCGTGCATCCAATTTCCCGTCATTGTCAACTTCGATGGTATTTTCAACGCCACAAATGATGGCATTATGATATGAAATAGCACCCCATGAATGCTGATGCGGTGCTGAACATTTTTGTCCAATCATTTTCTCCAAATTCGCCTAGGGATAAATATGACGGTGTTATAAAAACCGAAATATTGTCATACAATATTTTTCTTACACACAGATTGCACTCACTCTCAATTCTTTTATATCAGCATTGTTTTCCTGTTCATTGCAATCAGATTCATTTTTGTCTCTTAGTTCATCTTCGGTATTTTGGATTTCTTGCATAAAGCGTTTCATCTCATCGTCCAGATCGTCCGTATGCTGTTGTATCTCATCTTCATTTTCAGTTGTCTGTTTGGTTAATTCTAAAAGTTCCAATAGATTTTCTCTGAGGGCATTCAGCTCAGACCGCTCATCAGCGTTGGTAGAGGCGAGAAGTGCCTGCTCTACAGTATGCAGCTAAAAGTGGCAAGGATATATAACAACGAATATATTTTTGTATTGAGGATGCAGACTTGCCTGTACTTCATATTCGTCAGTGCTTAAAGCCATTTTGTAATTTCATATGATCACTTCTATAAATTATAACATTTTATTTTGCTCCAAATCCTCACACTATTTGTTTACTTTGTCACTAAAAAGTCTTTCCAGTCTAGGAATTATATTTAGGGTTGCTCACTAAATGAAAAATAATTGCAGAAAAGAATGACACATAAATACAACTCTGTGTGTACGAGTTTGTAGAGATGATAGAATCAGCTGTTTCATTAATGCATTGGATTCCATGTGAGTAAAAATCCAATTGGATATCCAAAACAAGTAGCTGTGATGAATATCGCATCATTGACTGGTTGTCATTTAAGACTACCATTAAAATTACACATAACAAATATACTGGCGCGAAACACAAGTAAAATTGCAGTTGAGGTAGAAAATGAAGTAATCACCAGACTCGAAAATAACGAACTTAAACCACGACATCATCCCGGCATTGTAAAAGGAGCTCGTTTACAGCTGCCCCAACATATAAGTCGTGCGTTAGTACGTGTCATTGGTGATCAACCGGTTAAAAAATTGCTTAACGATTGCAAACGTCTTAATCAATATATAAATGCCCGCCATCCACCACCAGAACCCAATGAGATGCGAACAAAAATCCGATCAATTGCCGAGGAAGTCGACGAGCGTCTGCAACAGAAAATGGAAGGGAAACCTGCATTTAATAGTGAAGAGGAACTTGCAAATTTACAACGAAAGCGTGATCAGGCAATACGTAAGAAAATAGGACAAAATATCTATACTTGGAAGCCTATAACATATGGAGCTTATGAAGCATTAGTATATGCGATTGGCCGTGCAGCACATGAATATGCAATATTGACAAATATAATGCGTGAGATAGTGGCACGAGATCCACATTTCATGCCGCGATCATATTTTGATTTTGGCTCTGGCGTTGGTACCGGCATGTGGGCAGTGTGTAATTTCTGGAAGGAGTCAATATTTGAGTTTTACAATGTAGACGCATCGGGCGATATGAACACTCTTTCTGAATTGATATTGCGTGACGGTAAGGAAAATCAACAGATGACATTGCGAAATGTGTATTACAGACAATTTTTACCCAGCCTTGATGTAAGTGCCTGAAGTAATTGACATATAATATGTACATATTCATGTTTCATCTTTTTTCCAGACCAAATATGATTTAATTGTATGCTCTCATTCACTATTTGAACTACCAAGTGCACAAAATCGTCGTGATGTAATACTCAATTTGTGGCAAAAATGTGATGGTTGTTTGATCATTGTCGAAGAGGGTACACGGAAAGGCAGCGAATTGGTCAATGAAGCGCGTGACTATATTCTTGGACTGAACGATGAAAATCTGAAGGGTCATGTACTTGCACCTGTCAGTATGCTATACATGTTTATAAACAAATTTACTTAAGAATAATCTAAAATCATTAATAGTGTCCACATAATTTTACTTGCCCCCGTATGGCTGCCATCCAAGATCGTACACCATGCAATTTTGAAATATCATATGCACCTTTATGTGTTGGAGATATGAAAGTCGATCATTTGACTGCACGTTATAGTTATGTAGTATTCCGAAAGGGTGTTTCACAAGATAGTACACAATCATGGCCTCGTCTGGTACGACCAACGTTAGTACGTTCCGGTCATGCAATATGTAGAATGTGTACGGCCGAGGGCAAATTACAAGAAATCATCTTTACCGCAGCAAAACATGGAAAGTAAGATGAATAACAAACAACAAATTCAATATTGTTAATGCATTGGCATTTTGTTTTATAGACCCGCCTATCGATGTGCTAAAGCAAGTAAATGGGGCGATCGATTACCTATTGCCATTGGTGAACCATTTGAAACAAATCCAAAAAGATCCAGAGCGAAAAAGTTATCAAACGAGACTACATATGAAAGTATAAATAAGATTAAAGATTAAAATTGTGTGTTAAATATATTTTTATTACAAACGCTTAAAATCTTTGATATATGTTCCATATAGGATTGAATTATATATTATATAAAATAGTGATTTAAATAAAAATTATTCTTAGAATACATTAACTATAATCAATTGTTACACCAGGTTTGTATGGAAAATTTCACAATGGATTTAACAATATGTAAAGAGTTTTCAACAATAAAGTATATGTATTTGCCGGTGGGTGTATAGTATAGATACTTTAGACTGGCATGTTGTTCCGGGGTCAATTAGGTTAATGATTACAATTCAATCGTTGTCAACAATTTCCAATTACAACAATTTCAATAATTAAAAAACTAGTTTTGAATCAATAAGTTGCATTCTTGTTTGGTAGCGTTTACATATACACAACACGGCTTTATATTGTCGTTAATCTAATGTGTATAAAATACACATGTTATTTTGTACTTTTCAAACGAACTGAAATTTTTCATATGTCTAACAAACATATGACTGACACCATTTTTCACCTTTAAAGGATCCGAACCTGGGAAAAAATTGTTTTTCCCAACTCAACAACCTATAAAAATCACAATCATTTGATATCTTCACTCAATGAGTAAATAATTTTCTAAATTTTGAATATATCATAAAACCATATATCAAGTATTTTGTATAATATTTATTCTTTTACATTTGACGTATATTTACCAATTTGTGAAGAAGTTTGTGGATTTTCATTAGAATTTAAACGCAAGTAGAAATGCAGTGATGCATCGGTTTGCTTATTTTTGCATTTAAATAATATGAGGCATTAACTTGAAGAGAAATCTATTAAAAATACTTCTAAAATTTTTCATTTACAATGATATTCGCGAATTTGATTCATTTATATCAGATCTTTTGTCTTGCTTTATCATTGTTTTCAATATTCCAATTAGTTTTTTAGATATTTGGATTTATTGCTTACAAGTAGTGATTAAAAAAGTTAATGTTAATATCTGTTGACATTTTGAACCTTTATAATCTCTCTATAATCTCAGTTTTAGTTTAATATTTTAGTAGATAATAATTTTTCAAGGAATTGGTGAGTCTTGCTTGCTATATTATAAAATTTCCATTTAAAATGAAACTGATAGCTACAAATGATATCCGGATTCATATTTTAGTGATTAAAGCTAAATGCAAAATAGGCATCCACTATTTTGAATAGATTCCACACAAAATCGCTACCACCACCCGCTCAATGCTGCCTCTGTACCCTATATAGCTCCACTAAACACTGTTCCCCGTAGTTATAGTCAAAGTTAGAATCATCATAGAGTTAGATTTGACTTCTATTATTTTTCTCATACAAAAATGATTCTAACTTTGACGGCCATGTATTTTAAAGGTATTTCTACATTCACTCACAAGCATATTTCATATTGGGAATTTATAAGAGCTAATTCCGACTGGCCTTTCTTTTTACTTTTAAGAATATTGCTAATTACTTGTTAATATTGTAATTCAAAATAAATTCAGTTTCTCTGAATAACTGCAGTTGAGTTCATCGAGCATCATATTAACCGCGGCCTCAAGATTTCTATAAAAGAATATTTTCAAACTTCGAAATCAAGAAATTCCAATATAAAATAAAAACACTCCTTATAATAAGACAACAAAGAGTCTTTTCGTATTCTTTTCTTCTCTCTTTCTATGTATTTATTGAATACTAGCTTAGTGTCTAGCCGGAGTATACATGAAATTGAAGAAGCAAACGTGTATATGACGTTTCTAAATAAAATCTTTCAAGTTTTTCTAAATACCTTGAAAACGTTCGAGACGTAATACACAGATACCAAATGGAAAAGACGAATTCAATGACCCAAAAATCTCTTGTTGCGAGAAACTTATTCTGTATGCCTTTTTTAATATTCTTTTCTCGTCATTTTTAGCTTCGCATTATGTTTATCGTTCTTGGCATGTGAAAAGAAAAATGAACCAAATGTTCGTCAACCGAATGATTGGTCTTACAACTACGGTGTAAACGATGGATTAAACTCTATTTCGTAGGATGCAGTTTGTGTATAAATCATATAAATAAACTATTTTCGAAAAGTATAAGTTAGTGTCATCGTCAGCACACTTCCTTCCTCTCGCCTCCTTTGAAAATTTTCCAACCAGATTATTGGTAATAATTTATAGTTAACAAATTTAAGGCACTTATAATAAAACAAGAGCCAGTTGAGATTCCTAGTTGCGGAGTCAAATAGTATATCCATGGGAAATGCGTACGTACCTTGCGTATGTAGATAATTCCAATTTGATTTTCTTTACAATATTTGCATATGTATATACCATTATTGCAATCTTTTGGTCTAATTAAAAAATACAATTGCCAATTTAATACAAATAAAGAAGAAACATAATTAATTAGATGCATTCTAATTAAGGTTTATATAAGTACATAGATAGTTACAATATATAGGCGACAAACCGATTGTAAAGCGTATACTTTAGTGATGTATAATGGCACAGCGTTGTTTTGTTCCACATACAATATACCTTACAATGCATATACAAACCATACTTTCATACACATTAATATCTGCATATGTATAAACCATACGACGATACTAAAATTCATTAGCTGCACAAACTTGTGAAACATTATTATTGCAATTAGCAATATAATTAAATTTGTTGTTGCTAATTTAAGGCGCCGTTGTTAAAATGAGCATATAACTAGTTAGTGTTTAATGTTTGGCGGTTAGGTTGGGGTGAAGAAGAAGTACAAGACGTATCAATACGTTAGAATCATATAATTCAAATAAATACATTTACGATTTATAGACTATGGCAAATTGTTTTTCTATATAAAGTATCTATGTACAATACATTGAATTTAATCTCTATTTTCCACGTTGGAAAGTATTCAAAAGCATATGCATACATATGTATATACGCATACATACATACAATTATATAAATTTAAGCCAATCCCAATTTTATCTAAAGATTTTATTATTCTCGTTGTTGTTTTTGTTATTGTAATCATGTCACTGCGTTGAACTCTCCCTGTTTTTTGTTGCTGTTCTAATACTTTTTCAACAATATATCGTAGAATTACATTCATACATACCACAACTACAATGATACCATTTAGTCAACTGGTCAGGCGAATCAACAACAACAGCAACAACCAAACGTTTGCAATTCACTATGAGCCATTACACAACTAAATAGCCATTTAATGTTAGCTACTATCGGCATGAGAACTACAACTACAACAACAGCAACTGGAAAAAAGCCTTGAATATCTGCGATCATCCCCTGAAAGCTAAGTAAATGGACTAATGTGCGGCGGCAGGTTTGCATTGTGACACTAGTCAATGGGTGCGCACATGTTTTACATATATACACATCCATGCAAAAATATAGATGTTTGTATGTGTGTCCATTCGTGTATGATGTTTTAAGGATTGGCCTTTTAACAAGGTGTGTTATCACTTAGAGCTAATTTTTTACCTATTAAGTATATACAAAGGTACACTGCCGGTCAAATTTTTTCGGACCACCCCAATAATGATTACTAATTAATTAAATGAAACATTTCAAGAATTACTGGAAAGGTGGTTTCTATTGATAAAAAAAATGTATTTTTCGGCAAAAAACATTTTCGCACTTTTTTTGGCATTCCGTGTTTTTGAAGTCCATTTGTTTCTTTATGAACTTTTAAAAGCAGTTTTCATAATTATAATTTTTTTCAATCAATTCCTATCCCAATTACACAGCCCTTAATAACTATCTATTTGTATTCTGCTAATACGCTCTTGATCTGAAAAGATCTTTAACTGTATTAGCGAAAAACGCCTCTAGATTATAGTCAAGACATTGTCAGCTTTAGTGTTGACACGGGAGGCAACATTTTTTCTGCCGTACATTGGTGGGAGAATATTTGTCGTTCTCAATGAATGAATGCACACAAGAAAGGGCTAAATTGTAATAGGTAACTGCCTTTGCAAGTTGTTTCTTTATAATAATTATGTAGATAGGTGTCACAGTTTATGGCTCGGGTCCTCAATATAGAGCTGATATACTCTTATTATTATTAGAGGGTTGTATTGCACTGCGACCCTAGAGAGTGCACAATATCTTGAGATACTCATATAGTTGAGCTAAAATATTTGGATTGAGTACGACTTTGGTAGCGAACGGTATTCTAACGCTATGAAATACTTTTCATCGTCAATAATAATTTTTTCTTCGTCAACTAAATAATATTGGCGAAGAATTTTGCATCTTTTTTGGGATTTCTTCAAGTTGTTTTAGAACGTGGTATAGTTTTTGTCTTATGGTAAGTAAATCCAAATTTCATTATATTTTTGCGAACTGTTTCTTTGAAAATGGCAATTTTACTACCCAGCATTCGATTTGAAGCTCCAATTTCTAAAATTATTTTTAGGTCAGAATTCCCTAATTTACTTGGATAACCTGAACGAGCTACATCTGAAGTTCGAGGTTTTAATTTCGTGGTTGATTTGAAAATTAAAATATAAAAAAGCCATTGCTCGTACGGAATATTTTTGCCTAGAGTGTAACTAAATATATGAACGTGTATGTATAAAGGTGTGTAAAGGTGTGAATGGGTGTGCAAGTGCTTATATTATTATTCATAATGCCCTCAATGTATGTATTGTATTTCGTGAAAGGACATTTGTTTCTTTTTTATCTCTAATATTGCTTATGAGTATTCCTTAATTCCAACTGATGTGTCTTTGAAAGTAGGTGCTCTTTTAAGATAGAAACAACTGCATAATCGTAAATATCTGTCCCAAAGGGACGTTTAGGTTTAGTTCCGCGAGGTTGCTTGTGTTAAATGAGTACAACACCAGCTTCTTTTTCATACACATTACTCGTGTGACATAGTGTTTAGTTGTTAATAAGGTGATATTTGGAATTTTCATGTTAACGTAGAATAGTGGAAATATACAAATATACTCGCACATACATTTATTTGTTTGTATATAGTAAAAGGATAAATGATGACGATATAGGATATATTTGGTATGGATTGTTAAAATTGACGTTGTTGTTACTGTTATTTCATCATTCTCATTAGGTTGGGCGCCACACATTTACACGTTCATTGTATTGGGTGTGCAAATGTCAGACGCAATGTAAATTGTGTAAGGTGCGACCACTGGCGGACTAGATACTCGTGCTATTTAGAAATAAGAATGCTTATATACTTTATTGAATAATATATGGTAAAATGTATCAAAAAGCATGCGCCAAGGTGTGCGTTTAATATCAAAGTATTTTCAATAGTAGTCAAATGCTCATCATTGTTGCTATTTCGCTCTATCTAATAATGCTATTGTTGGTATTCTGTGGGTGGGTCATTCTATGTATGTGCTATTCTAAAAGACCAACAACAACAAGAAGAAAAATTTAATTCTAATTTTCATTTTCATTTAGCAAATGGCCACATACAATAACAAGAACTATAAATGCTATTCATTGTACATATATTACCACACTTAGATGAGCAAGTGGGCAAGTAGTAATTTGGTGGAAATTTCATTATAATTTTTTTTATTCATAAAGTCTACCAGCTCTCGAACGATGAAATCTCGTTCATCAGTTATTTTAGAAACGTTGAGTTGTTCGGTTACCATATAGAAACAAGTGAAAATCCTTCTTTTCATTGTACTAATGTGTAGCATATTTACACATATTTATACAACTTTATGATCCTCAGTTATTAGTGTGGAAGAAGATTCTATTTCGAATTTTTATTAATTAATTTTTTAATTAATGTATTTGGAATTCTTTGCTCAAATTATTATATCATTTTAGAAGAAATTGTTTAATTAAAAGCATTTTTCATTCGCGCCTGTATCTTGCTGAACCGTTTCCATTCGATCAATTAGCCGGTTGAGCAAAATTTCAGGTGTGTGAGAAATTTGTTCTGACAACGACCGGTTTCATGTGTGACATATTTATGATTTTTTATCATAACTAATATTAATATTATTAAATATTCAAAAGGAATATAAGTGGATTAAAATATCAATAATGTGAATCAAATGGTAACAGTTATTTATGTTTTATATATTTTTTATTTTCAGTTTATTTATAACTGATTTTATATTAAATATTCACCTAAGCAAAATATCATTTTTAATTGAGAGGAATGCAGACTGAGCTTCTTTTTCCAGAACAGCTGTGTGTATAAAATTTAAACACGAATAGAAGAGTGCTACTGACATTACTTGCTTTCGAATTATATAGACAACTATTATGAGCTCATTTTTTTCCAGCTTTCCAGCAAAACTATTTAATCGATTTTCAGAAGGAAATATTCAAATAAGGTTTTGTTTTTCTTGAAAAAGTCTATATGAGCCCTAAAACTCCTAAAAACGTTCACTTGTATTATAATATTTTCCTGATTACTGGACATAACGACGATGGATGTGAGGTCAAACATAAAATTGATTATTATAGTAGCTCGCAAATTGGTCATAGAGCCAACAAAAAATTGCAGCCGGGTTAAAATGACTCTAACACCCAGTCGGTCTTAAATCCGTATTCAGGAATCGTCCAATAGATCTGCCGACTGTACATAACGCTTAATAATTTGTGTCCATGTAACTTTTGCTTGCTTATGTCTAACAAATTGGGCATTTTATTTGAGCAATCGTTAGGTCATTGTTATTTTGTCATTAACGCCGAGAGACCGAAACACAGTTCGGGCAATTTTCACAAAGATAAACAATCTTTATTTAAAAGTCCCAGCAAACAATGGACAGTAACAAAAATTGCTCCACTAAAATATTCTATGAGATCTATAACAGATCTCGTAAAAAGTGTCGTTACAGGAGTTCTGTCGTTAGGAATCAGATCGCTCTCATCGTTGTTCTAATTTAATACACACAACCAAATTGGAGGAGAAGCTCGGCTAATTAGTATTCAACGTTGTTTTAATGTCCCTATTGTGGTAAAATTCCTGGAAGATAGACGATAGGACAGCCAACTAAATTCACTATGTCGAATTGGTGTGATATAGGTTTTTCGGACTAACTTTTAACCAATCGGACATATTGTGGAGGAATTATTTTCCAATGAAATTGTTTCTTCTATATGCTGAATCTGGGCACTCAATTCCCAAGTCAGATGATGTATCCTTCTTTCTTTGCATGATTGGCTTTGCGCCAGAAATATAGGCCAAGTCGAACTAGTTGCACAGATAATGCAGATTGTTGCTTCTTTTGCCAAGATGAACCTCTATCATTAGAGCCATGTGCAGAGAAAAATCAGAGCCACTAGCGCTTAAGAGCCGTTACACAGTTAATTGTATCCATTTTGTCTGATCTAAGTAATTTAGTAGGTCATTTAAATTTGTTCTGGACAACTCTTAGAGGTTGCCTAAAGGCTGTTTGTCCAGCAAGTTTAATCTCGTCTTCTTCAACGCAGTACATTTACAGAGGAATCACTGGTCCGGTTATTTGCACCTTCTGCAGTATAGCGAATATAAAATTTTATTCACTTTGCTTTAAAATTCCTTAATTTTGCCGATCTGAGGCCATTATATGAGGGGCGATACAGGTTAATTGATCTTAAGTCATTAGAGAGCAGAAGAACAATCTTGTATTTCATGTTCATTTCCGACATTGTTGCTGGAATAGTGGATTGCTCCTTGTTTTTAAACAAAAATTTTATTGCTCGATCAAGAGCAATAAAATTTTAAAAATTATTTAGAGACTTGTCGAGCAAATTACTCTTTATACTCATCGATTTAAAGAGCTTTAAATATATATAGCAACGTATAATTTGGATCTTCTAATATATTATCAAAAGGTGTAGTAAAAATGGGTTTAAACAGTATTTTCGAATTTTATACATATGTATATTCTTAATCTGTAAGAATTATTGTTCATAGACTGAAATAAGTGAATTGAATTGATGTTTTGGGGGAAGCAATTTCTCTCCATTTACTTTTTAGTGGGCCAGAAGCTAGTGATGGCTGTCGTCAGCGTTAATGTATCTCTTCGATCCTTTAAATTATTTCTTCTGATTATTTCCAATCATAATTTGGCCATCTAATAGGTTGGAAGGCAATGTTGACTATCGTCAGCCTTGTTACATCTTTTCGATTTTTGAAATTATTATTTGCTTCACGTTACTGCGATGGAATAATGTTTATTACAATGGAATCTGCAGAGAATATCTTCTCTGGCCAACACCACAATCTTTTGATGGACACAATCACAATTAGATTTGATTTAAGGCTTTAGAACAAAACTGAGTAAGTTAGTCCGAAGTGAAATATTGGAGACCGCATTAAAAACGTTTGGTCTCTGTTACAAACAAATTTAAATGTAATGGCAAAGACATATGTCAAAATATATATTGACATGATCAAAATCCTGTAAGTGGAGCAAGAAAAAAAATCGCAAAGGTGTTCAACCGCCTCAGTTCGGCCGTTGAAAAATATAACGGAAGAAAATTAAGTCATAAAACGTTAAATAAAATAGCAAAATGAATATACCTAATACACAAAAATAAATAAAAAGAAGAAAAATATAAAAATAAGATAACCTTCATTTATACATTTACGCCACGTGTTTCTCACATTTAAGAAATGATTAAAAACGTACAAGTACATTATATTCAAATGTATTTTATACTTATTACAAATATAATACACAAAAAATTATAATTATTTTTGATTTGATTTTGTAGGTTAACAAATACAACATATGTAACGTACTTGAATTCTACAAAACAAATGCTATCCATACGTATATGGGTTCATGTAATATATTATATAGTATGTATAAGTATATAGCTATACCGTATTTTGATATGTAACATACTTAAAAGTTGAAATTTCACATTAAATATAAATGTGATAATGACCTCCTATTATATACATAGTACGTATATGTTAAGCATTACGTAATACGTAAGTATATTCACAGTAAATACATCATAATCATTGTATTGTATGACCAATGTGCTGGTCGTTGGAGTATGATCAGCAAGCATACTAATACTCATCAGTACTTACGCATAAATGTATGCAATTTTTTATTATGAGTAAGTTTAGTATTTGAACTGCAAGCTAAAAAAATTAACGATAATAACCAAAAATAATTTAATGACATTATTTTAAATTGCTTTTGTTGCTAGCCAACTACGTATCGTAATTATAGTAAAAATAAACTTTTAAGGCAATGGTGTATTACAAATATATATTATTATTATAATTATGTATGTTATTAGAGATAAAAAATGTTTTACAACAAATGCTTGATCCATTTTGTCGTTTAAAAAATAACATAAAACGAAACACACTTACAATTAAGATCTGAATCAAATTTGATAACAAATATTTTGCTTGTACCTTATCATTGTGTATAGAATATAATATCATTTAAGTGATCACCATAAAATGACCAGTTTGGTGTTTTTTGGTATTTTTTGAACCATTTTAGTCCACGCTTCATTCTGCCTAGGCTCAAAACTGCATACACCTTAATACTCCCAGGCATTCTAACCGCCACAACTAATGCATATCTATTTGGGTTTCACGCTCTTCCCTTAACGCCACTCGTGTATCCATATTAGAGTCTTAGAGTTTTTTATTGCAAGGGTGTTCAGGAGTTTGAAGCATATCCAGACAAACTTGGAAATGAGAAATTTATTAGAACTTTAAAATGTTGCCTGGCTGTCTAAGAAAAAACCATGAGTGCTCCCTCGAAAGCATTCCCTGATGGATTACTCTAAGCTGTGAACTTCTGGAGGTGTTTATTCGGAGGGGTTTATTTGAAGCTGTTTAACCCTAGCCTGTCTGATCATTGCATTGTGTTTCGGGCAGAAATCAAAGCCTTTAACCCTGCATTAGCTTGAATAGAGCAGAACAATATCTCTGTAGAGATATTTGTTTTCTGAGTGATAGCCAGGCTGCCAAAAAAGCCCTTGGCTCGTTTCATCTTAAGTCGAAGACCCCCACATACTGTTGTACATACGTAAAAATTCATAGCTTTTATGTACCTTTTTCGTTCCGTACCTTTCAAAATGAAGATATAATATACAATTTTGTACCGAAATAAATATGAAATGTAAATAAACTGCATCAACAATGAATGATGCATATCGATCTCTTTGAAATTATTAAAATCAAATTATCATGTTGTTAAACTACAATTAACTGTGTGAAAAAAAAAAATGAATACGAAAATTCGAATAAATTAATAAAAATATTTACATATTTAAATACAAACAATTAATGTCTAATATTTACATGCACGTAAACACAAACCAATGTAATTCTATGTGCAGCTACATACTTATATGCATGTAGGTATATACAATATACTTTGCATTGGTTCATATACAAATGTTTATATTCTTATCAAGTTTCAGTTTTTGATTTGTTTTGAACAAATATTATTGTAAAATTGTAAGAATAAATAAATAAAATTACATACATACATGTGTTTTTGTTATTATTATTATTATTATTATTATTATTATTGTTGTTGTTGTTGATTGCAATAATTGCTCAAGAAACAATGGCATTGTTTTTGAATTTGGTATTTTATTTCGTTTTGCATTTGTTATTTTTCTTTCTCTATTTTTTTTTTATTTAATAATATTATGAATTGTTGTTGGTATTGTGGCTTATAATTCATTTTGTGATACATAAGTATTTCAAATAAATTATGTTCAAAGTTCATATTTGACTTAAATCTTCAAATGAGAGTACATACGAGTACAAGTACGTACTATAAGTATGGTAAGTATGCATGCATGTATATCAATATACAATATATTCGAGCAACATATATAAAATGAGTCACTACTTATGGCATTTAATGACTTTGGCACGTCTGTTGAATTTTAAGATAATTATTTAAATATAACAAGTTAAAGAAGTTATATTCTATTCACGTAAAATGGCTTTAACAAAATAGATGATTAAAACTGCAACCAGTATAAAATTTTGGGTAAGTTGTGTTAGAGAATCTATGAATATATAGTACAGGGTGTCTTTTTCGTGTCCATTCAATCTTTAAAATAAAGTAAAATGTGCCTTGAATGAGTTATAAAGTTATTTAAAATATATTGTATTTCATGGCATTAAGTATTGAGTTTAAGATTAAAGTTAGAATCAGCTTTTTGAGAGATTTGTGTATGGAAAATATGTCAAACAAGTTGATTCTAATTTTAAGATTAACTTAACTTTGATTATCGCTATGGACCTATAACGCCTAATGGTATACACTTGAGAAACTATAACTGATGAGGCTGTCTTTACAAATGTTGTTCACTTTTATCAATTATCCATATGATATTGTACTAAAATTTTGCAGATGTTATCTAAATCAATTCTTAGTAAATGAATTCCATTGGCGTATGCGTGTTAATAAATAAAATACCAATCATACGACAATGTAGATTATCCTGTATATAGGTAATCACCAATATTTAAATTTATAAAATACAGATAGATTAGAATGAAATAGTCGATTGATCAAAGATAGACGCATTAATATATTTGGTAAATACTACAGAAATTCCTGTAACTGACACCTTCTCAGGCAATCATTGAGCCAATAATGCAGGTACCCATTTGAACTCCTGTATTAGTTCGAAGTTCTCCTCTGGTAAGCATTAGAAGAGCATCTCGTCTCCCTTGGTTTGATTTTACAATTTATCATTGTATAATACTATTTATTATATTATAAAATTCGCCTCTCTGCTCAAATCTGTGTTATTTGGACATAACCGATTTGAAGGCGTATTCAAATATCTACGTTGAGTACAAGTTATATACTACACGTGTTGTGCATATTTAATTAATCACTAAGAATTAAAGTTAATCTATGTAAGAACATTACTCAGAGTATTAATGGTGTAATTTTATATGTTAAAGTAATGTAGTAGAGAAACATTCAACTGAAATGTTGTCGTACCGATAGAGAAAGAAATTCACCTTACCTTACCTTATATATTAGTTCACCTGAGTACGGGTTAGCTGATGGTTATATTAAATTCGATAGCAATCACAATCAACACAAATGGGTTCAATGATCTTGTGGGAAATTTTTCTCTCGTACTCTACAAACATGCAACGGAATTTGAAAGATTTTTAGCTTCTAAGAAATAAGCAAGAAGAGACATAATGTACGATTTGAAAAGGATATATTGTCGCTGTTCAAGAAAGAGAGAGAGAGAGAGAAAGAGCGAGAGCTTTAATTTTAATTTGTTCACGCTTTTGATTCGAAATTTAAATATATTTCGACTTGATTTTCGGGATAAAATTTTTTGAAAATTCCCAAAAGATCTTAGCGGTGGCGGCTTTAGGAGAGAAATATCCTGAACCCTTTCATTCTAAATTCTGGATCCTAAACCTTCACTCTTCAATGTTTTTTTTTAAAATAATATTTGTTCAACCCCCCAAAAATTTGACGCATATATTTTTCTTAGAGTCATTTCTTCAAATTTGAAAACCGATAATAAGCAACCAATTCGCACCGTATTTCTTTGATTTTAGGAATCTTAACAAATGACTTGTTAGCACTTGAAGCATTTTCATGCGAAAACAGCTAAAGTGCAATAAGCTTTTTCATATCTAATTCCTTATGCAGTATTGAAGACACAGAGCTCCGTGATATATTTATTATCTCTTCTAATTCACGTGTTTTCATTTTCGGATAGGATCTGATCAATTATTTGCAATAAACGATTTGAAAAGTGACATATTTGATATTCATCTGAAGGATTGAATATTCTAGAGCAAATATTCTTTCTCTATAAGTAGGTTGCCTTGGTCACAGTTGGAATTTCGTGAAGGTTGTCCAAAATCGGTCACCAACCATCAGAAACCATCTTTCATCACCAGCTGTGCGTGAACTGATAATGAAAGATCGTCATATGGTAAGATAGAAGCATCTTTGAAACATTAGTTTCAAAGATGCTATGATCTATGATTTTATTAATATATGTATAACAATTACCTACTTATATACATACTCGTATTTATGTTAAGTAAGGTAAGTGAGGCCTCTTCGTTAGTTGACTCACCAAGGCCAAGAAGTACCCAAGTGGTAACATATAAACACTAACGTAACTTACAGTATGTAAGTAAAATATATTCACTTAAAACAACCTTTTCTGTAATACATACATATGTGTATTTATCTTATAAAATTATTATTATCAACTATCGTATAATTATTTTCCTATACATTAGAAATTTACTCATACCTACACTTACATCTATAAAAATTGTTAATTGATTTGACAAAAACATTTATTACAATACATACAGATGATTATATATTGTTATATTTTGTTATTGTTTTGTTGTTTGTATATTTCAAATACGATAATTTGCGAAAAATTATAGAAATATTTTAATGGACTCTAGACTCTAGAGCAGTTTGTACGCAATAAAACAATGATTGCCGATCAGCTGTCGATAATGGAGTGCTTATGTATGTACTTATATATGTATGAATAACGTATACATACTTATACATATTGGTATTCACGCTTTTTTATAATGGGACTTGCAATCAGAACGAGAGGTCTTTCAATTTAAATGTAGGAAAAGTTTGTAATAGATGGTCATTTACACGAGCAATATGAAAAAGCCTGATAAATGAAGGAGATGCCACTGATATCAGCAAAACTATATTAATTTTATCATCGGTACTTATAGAAATAAGTCTTACAGACCTTTATGAATAACATATATGTTCAATAGTTTAGTTTTGACTGCTATTGAGAGCAGCTAAGGTTTCTATTTTTGGAAAATCCCGAATTTGAATGCGAATGTTGATTAACCAACATTTTTTTAGAAAAGAAGTAATATCTTAAATCAATATCAAATTTAAAAAGTATTATAAATGCTAGCATCTTTGATAGGTGCTTACCAAATATCGTAATGGTCGTACGAACATATATGACGTTGAGCATCTACGACATTTATTGATGTCATTCCCGAAATAATGATGATATTGACAAAATGCATGATAGCGTTTTAAAATGCGTAAGAAACATGAAATTCCACGAAATTTTTGATATGAGAAAGTTTCCTGCCTCTATATTAAGATGATAGCACTGAGGAATGTGTTGGAAAAATTTTTGACATTTTTACGTGTCTTTCTATATTGGATTTGTAAATGCGAAACATCTACATATACCGAAGACAAGTCGGATGCTGTATTCGCGGACTTTTCACCATTATTTATCGTAGTGAAATTTTAAGGAGCTAAATACAAAAGTACCAGTTTGAGAGACGATGAACGTTCGAGACGTCCAAAAACTCAGGCTCACCAAAAAGTGTTAGAATTCATTCATGTCCATATAACATGTTGGGTATATATTGAATCAAGATATAGGCGTGAAAAAGCTGTCAGGACTTTGAATGCTACTTTTTCTCACGTTAAACCGCAAATGTACTGGACTGGGAAGTGAGAAAGTGCTTCAAATAGAGAAAAAAAAACCTGATTACAAAGTAGTGGTGCCACTTTATTGGGATAGTTATGGAGTTACACCTCTTAATTGATTATTTTCAAAAAGCAAAAACCATTAAAGGAAGCCATTAATACTCAGATCTTTGTAACCACTTGAAGGAATCTTCTGAGATATAGAAAAGTATATATATTCGTGATCAGCGTCGCTTAAATTCCGTCTGTCACCAGTCTGGTTCGCACGATGACTTGAGCAAATATTGAGCTATTTTGACGAAATTAACCTGGCATAAGTGACCTATGATTCCAGGGTACAGATTGGATTGATATTGGGCATGATCGGTCAATAACCACGTACACACCAAGCATTCAAAGCGACTAATCTCGGAAATTTCAAAATCTTTAACTTGCTATAACTCGCTTAATATACCATCTGGGACAACAATATTTGGCACATAGAGTTACATTACACTGCTACATAACCTTGTCAGTAACGGGTAAGCCACGCCTACTTTATATAGTAGCCCCCATACAAAATGACCGAATTTCGTTTAAGTTGAAACAGCTGTAACTTCTACAATCTTCTGTCTAGAAGAACTATAATTGACAATTAGATTAATATGATAGTCGGAAATAATCTGGCCAAAAAATCAACATGCCAAGCCCACTTGTTAATGGGGCTACCATATTAAGTTGCGAAAATTAAAAAAATTTCAACCGCTTTAACTTACGAACTATTGAACATAGGACAACCAAATTTAAGGTGTGGATTAATATTGTAAAATTAATTAGATTTACAATGAAGAGGTAAACCACGCCGACTTTTTATATAGCTTCCATACTAAGCCTCGGAATTATCTTAAAAACCTCCTTTAAATTATACCCTTTAAAACCCCCATAACTTACAAAGTACTTCTTCAAAGTGAACCATATTTCGGATGTAAATTAGTATTATATGCAAAAATTATTTCTCAAAAAATGGAAATAAAAGAAAAAGATGGATATTCGAGCAAAGTTTTTATATATATATATCTACATATGCAGGGTAAAATTTGGTCGGCCCCAACCGACAGTAAGGTGATTTTTATTATATATATTATATTGATATTATTATTATATATATTATAATTATCACACCTAATGAAATACCTTTTATTTCAATTTGCACGTAATCAAGTCAATATTACCAATACTGTCGTAGTAGTGCTACAATTGGTACCAGTAGTAAATAATAATATTTGTAATTCGTTTGGTAGTTTGCTCTCGTATTGTTGTTCCCATAATCATACATAGATTCTTTGCATCAAAGAAGTACACCGATTAGGAAGCTACGCATACATAGAAATGTCATTACATTTTAAGCGATACACATACGCCGTCGATTCGACTTTGACAAACGAATAAATTAAATTTCCCCTCCCCAAATCATTGTTGTTGCTATATTTGTTGTTCTTATTATTATTACTATCGTTGTTGTTGTTGTTGCTGATACCAACGGACATTCGTTGTGGATGTCGTTGTTTGATCGTTTGATGATCATGTTGGTGATGTGGTTGGTAATGGTGGTGGTGGTGGTGGTGGTGATGGTGACACATAAATTTGTACTTTGTACATCACACTTGTGTACGAGTATTATGGTACTTCGACTCTATATACATGCTTGTAAATACACACTTGACTCTGTTTGACTGCAGCACTCGATTCTACATTTTCATATGTTTCATTCATGTGTGTTGAAAAAATCTAAAACTGTTAACTGCTCACTGTCGATCGGTAAGGTTGTTTGATTTGTAGCGTACTTACTCGTAGTAAATAGATACAAACGCACTTGTACATATTGTTGTTTTCTTTGCTATTTATGTAAATATCCATCTATGTATGTTAAAAAAGTAGAATCGGTTCGCACAAATGGTTCGTGGTTAAATAGTCTGAGACGCGTGTGAGTGTTTCTGTGTCCGTGTTACCAAATTAAAATACATTCAATATTAAATCTATGATGGTAATAATTGAATGCCGTTAAAATTATGTACATAGACACTTAGATTTTGAATATTCAGAACTGAAATAATTATTGTGCTAAAAAAGCAAAAGCAGCAGCAGTGGAAGAAGAAGAAAATAAATACGAAAAACACAAACATATATAAAGGTGCTGATTATTTGAAATTTATTTTTCATTTTTGCTTTTTTATATTTTACCTTATTGACTTTATTATTTTTAACATTTTGCGGATGCGTGCAATTCTTTATTACATCGTATCACATCATTACTATTGAAAAATCAATAAATATTTTAAACCGGTTTGAATCAAAATTCACTTAAATTTGCTGTATGTGGATAAACGATTCAGATGAAATCAAGTTTTTCTTAGTTAATACAACTTTTTCTTCTTTCAACATATTATAATAATACTCGCATATACGAGTATGCAATAATAATGCCGCTACCGTGGTAAACAGCTGTTCTTTGTTATTGTATGATTGCTTTATAAGTGCGGATTGCATACGGCAATGTTGTGTATGTTGCGTAAATACGTATTCATACATACATATGTAGTATGTATATTAACTAAGTACCCATTCATTTGAATGAGTGCATTTGAAATTGAAAGGGGAACATTATTAGTATTAATATTTATTAAAATAAATTAAGTAAACTGTTGAACATGTTCAAATTACAGCAGACTACATACATATGTACAAATACGCAGTAGAAGGTGCATTATGGAAAATTTATAATACTACACATATGTACGTACATATGTAAGGCACATATTAGCAATACGAGTATTCAAATGTATCAAATAGATCCGAACTTTTACTTTCAAAACGTATATATGTGATCATGTATATACGATTGAGATCAATTTTTGTTTTTCCTTATTATATTTCATACATAATACAAGTGCATATAATATACAGAGACTCAGAAAATTGTTGAAGAAAATATTTTTTTTGTTGCAAATTCATATTTTTTGTAGCATACTCGTATAATTTTACAGTACATTACTGATTCTAGTGGTTTGGAGGATATCAAAAAATGGACTACACAAACATTGAGCAATTAAATGAAATAGCTGCGAATTTTTTTTGAAATGTTGACTGATCATAACTGAATAGAACGTTTGTAAAATATGATAAACAGCACTTGTATGAAAATAAAAATTTATGCTCTGTGGTGTTGTAAGTCTAAAATTTTTGTGATTTATAAAAATTCATTTTTGAATATCATATTAGTTAGTAAGCACAAATTCTGCTTTTGTTTCGCCAGTGTTGGTACCGCCCGCTTTCGTCAATCAAAGTATGCATGAAAATGATCGTAATAATATATAATTTAAATAATGGAATATTGGTTTTTTTAATAAAACTACATAAAAAAATAAACTCTCACGCAAACAAAAAAAAAGAAAGGGTATTGTTCAGCAGACATGATAAACATTTTTGTGCGTATTTACGCTCTTTTGAATACCGAGCTGGTCTAAGTCGGTCAAGTTACATTTTGTTCTTTACCTCTAAACAAAAAACAAATGACGAAGAACTGAGTGAAAAACCCTGAATCGCAACCAGTAAATATATGACCAATAAAATTGGTGTTTTTAGAAAATTGACCTTGATTCAAAGGAAGAAGTCTACACTTGTGATACTGGGTGACAAGTAGTACTGAATTTTGTAATACTACTAACTAATTTCTTGATGCTATGTTGGACTAATTTGTCCATGATTAAATATCAATGAAAATTAAACGTAAATACTATAACGTTTTGACAGTATGACAACTTGATCTGTCATAAAATCCCGGCTGGTTTTTAAAAGCACTCGTAAAGCACAAAAAAAAAAAATAAACATGACAAACAATCACATAATTACTTCTAGAGGTGCTTAATTATTGTTCCCCCAAATTTAGTTACCGATATCAGTATCTCTTAGAGTGACCCCCAGGTAAAATATTCATATAGGATGAAGATGGTTGAGGGCATTCCGCCCCTGTATCGCCATTCCTTCATGATTTGTACATGTATATGATTCGAGCACATTATAATTTCTCCCTGTAAACGGTGTTTAGGTACTTTAATATTGTACATCCAGGATCTCCAGTCTGGTAAATATATAAGTATTTGGGAACGTTTTCCATCCTTCTGTAAAGCTTTTGAGATTGATGTGTATCAATACTCTTAAACCTGTTTGACTTTATAATTATCGACGATATTTGTATTGTTTTTGGGATTTGGCATTTATATGTAAGTGAAAAATTTTAATTTCTGACTAATTTTATAAATCTTCTAAATAATATAATATTTACATAATGATAAAAAATTTACTCCGATACCGATTTACTCCGGACTACTTTGTAGAGGCTGATAGTTTCAGTGCTAATCTTTCGTCAAGAATAACCATATTTGATATGTGCTTTGTTTGTTGTATTTATACTTCCCATATGAAATCACATTTTGACCGGCTTAACTGTGTCACCCAGATACTTATTCTTACAATTACAGTTACAGTTACAATTACTTAAAATTGACTTCAAACATTTGGAGAATTTTAAAATGCAATTGGGCAATTGAGCGATAACGGTCAATTTAAGTAGTTGAGAAGAATGAGTTAAGTACTAACAACTTACAAATTACTACCGGACATTTTTACTGTGTTAAAATATTAGCAATAGCTATTTATGAGGATATGAGAAATTCATATTCATTTAAAGATATTGTTAATAATGTTAATATAACTTTTTTTCAATTATATTTCACTCTTATTTTACTTTGTTTCATGTATTTTATGTTTTATTTAAAAAATTTTTATATTTGCGTTTTAAGTAATCTGAATTTTTCATTCACGAAATATAAAATTAAATCAAACTAAATGAGCAATATTTTGTTGTTGATGTAAATATTAATTTGCATTGATCTGAAATTTTTTCCTCATAGTGTAGCTAGTGAGTGACCTTTGAAATTGAAGTTGTATCTTAATGGCAAGCTTTAAAATAAATATAAAATGTAATTTTTAAAATGTAATTATTATATATTGCGTTCACATTGACATATAATATGAGTTATGTATGTGTGATTATTATCATTATTATTTTTGCTGACTAACTTAGGTTTATTAAATTCATGAACAACAGTAAATCAAAAGATTTTATTTTAAAATTCATATTTATTAATAAGTGTAGAATATTATATGTTATCTTAATGGAATTCGTACAAAAAATTCATAATAGGCACGAATATTTTTTCTTCCTAATGTTGTCCACTATCTGGCAATTCTTCTGATATTAAAAATCTTCTAAACGAGCACATGAAAAATACAAAAGACACTGACCAACATTAACATGCATGATAACATTAAATAATAAGCTCTAAATGTTGTATTACAGTGGGTTGAAGAATATGTCACAGAATGTTTGCTACTCTTTGCCCTATTTACGAATGCATCGATATCTTACAGTATGTATACATTAACGGAAGTAAATTTTATTGTTTATAAAACGTCTTATATTTCATTCTAGATGGCATATGTGTTTTTCTCAGAACTGGTAGCACTTTTTAAATTTATCAAATTAATTGTATTTTTATGTGCTGAATATCCTAAATGGTTTGTATCTTAACTGGAAAAATTGTTAAAAAGGAATTGTCAGCGCGCTGAAAACAGGGAAATTTCGTTATTAATGATGCTTACATTAACATATAATCATAGCGTATCCATTTGCACATATATTTCACTCTAGGTGTCATTGGGGGTCAACATAATGCTGCCAATTTAATTAACAAAAATTTTATACCATTTCTACTCCGTATTACAGTAAAGTGCAGTGGTAATATTTGTATACTTACCTGTTTCCGCCACGGTTACAGAAACATTGTGATTTGTGGAAACAAATTTTCAAATTATTTATTCTTATGGCTAAAAGTTGTAAAAAACCGAGGAAAAAAAGTTTGTAAAATATTTTCATGGAATATGGTGATGGCATTACTACCTATGCCTACGGCAGTATTGCAACGAAAGCAAAACTAAATTTTAATTAATTAATATTAACAACAAATATACTCAGAACCACCCTATATTAAGTTCAGTAGGTCGTGGGCTCAATCCTCGGCTGAAACATAAATTTAATACCGAAAAGATTTTTCTTTCGAAATTACTGTCCAAAATTTAACACGCACATTAGTAAGGTGCAGAAGAGAAGCTCGGCCAAAGGGCCCTTCGGGACTTATAAGTGCCTCAAAATTTGTTTATCCCATTTTAGCCTAATTTCGACTGTTAATAACTTTGTAAGCCAAATAGGTGAGCTTTTTAATCCATTTTAAAACTCATTTCGTTTGCAAAATGTTCGCCAAACAAAGTTTCCGACCAACTGGTTATAAATTGGGAGTTTCCATATGAAAGTCTGCATACCGATTTATCACCGATAATAATTATTCGATTTTGAACGCCGGAACTCTGAACTTTGCCACAATGAACTTTCAAAGTACTTTTTCATTGCAAATTGTTGTCGATTCGTACACTGTACTAAATGCTCTGTATTTATATGCATGTATATGTATTTCTTCATATAAATTATATCTTTAATTGCAAAACACATATAGATTATTATAATTACAAAACCTCCAAAAAAACAAGCATATTATTAAGACTATTATCAATTAAGCTGTACTTACATTATATATATACTCGTTTATATATAAATAGATTAAATATACTTTTGTGCTCATTTAATAAACACAACATTTGACGCCATAAATTATTCAAATATTTAACACCAAAAACATTTGCCAAATACCATCAAATTTCAATTGATATTCATGATTATTTATTATTCTAAAAGATTGTACATAAAATTTCCAATAGTTCTAGTAATTAATACTCATTTATTTATTGGTGGGAAAATGACAAATTTGATCGATTTACTAAGCCTCGATAAATTAACAGAAAATACAACCATTTTTTGTAAACATATAATTTATTCTACTCAAATACAAAGTCCACATTGTGACGTAGGTAAAAATTTTAAAATATTCAAAAGAAAAAAAAAACATATCAGTGTGCCACTACCATCTTGGTGGTAATTAATATTCTAATATAATTAAAGAAGAAGAAATAAAGATTATAAACAAAAAAAAAAAACCATTATTATAATATTAATCAAAAATATACTATTCATAAGTACGTACATATTTTAATATGTTTATTTCCAAATGACTTGATTATTAATCAATTATCATCTTGTTATTTCTTTTGTTTATATATACACATATTGTACTATGTGGGTACATGTATGTATATATTTTATGAATATGTATTTGTATGTAAATACATATATACATATTACGTTATCACTGCAAAATTAAAGAAGCACAAAAAAAAAACAGCACACTAAGAAAAAAAAATCGAAACCTAATTATAAAAGTAGAACGCAATTGATCGTTATTATTGTAAAGGTTTTGATTTTTCCACTTTCGGCTTTGGTTGTTTCTTTTAATTTTTGATTGTCTTCTTTCTTTCATTTGCTTTATCTATCCACATAGTTTTGTCACTTTTCGTACGTAAAGAATACGATTCAAATAATATTTATAATATTTATAGAAATGCGTGCAAACATATCTATTATATGTACCTAGTTAAAGATCAAGGTACACAATAACTTGTTGATTTTCATACGTTCTTACTTATTTAATAAATAAGGAATCAAAACGATAATTGAACGCTATAATTGCATCATAATTAAATTAACATGAACATCAGTAGCAACGACAAATATGTAATTAGTGCAATTAAATAGAACAAAATATTCTATTAACTTAGCAGTTATACTTCGCATTAAAACACTTAAAATGTATTTTTAGAGGAGTAGTTGATATTTCTGAAAGGTAAACAACAATAATGATATGCATTTTACAAATCCTGTTTAAACATTTACATCTACTGGGTAGTCAGAAAAGTCATGACGCATTTGCAGTGCAACGACAAAACACTTCCGCAATAAAAGCGTATAACCTTAGTTTAATGAAGATCTGCTTTACTTTTCATTTGAGCAGTATTTTTACCAGTGCATGATTACAGTTTACGTGGAATATTGTTGGAATAAATTAATTTTTCACCTTCTCTCACAAAGCGCTTCAAGAACGGTTGTGTTCATGTTGTGTTTAACATGTGTATTGTATATGTTGACATGGTTGATGAGATGTACTACTACTCATGAGAAACCCAAATATCAAGTTGGCTTATGTATTGTAGCTTTTACGTACGGTCAGATGATGAATAATTAGTGTCTTTATTTCATTATCAATAACCTTAGATGGCACTTCCGTGCGAGGAGCTTCGTTGGCATCAAATTCTCCACCAAGAAATTTGGTAAACCATTACTTCGACATTGACGATCTTGTAGAGCAGTGCAGTGTCTGGGACGCGTACCATCTGGGTAATGGTTGTAGAGCATGGTCCGTTCCCATAATTTTTTATGAACTGCTTCACAGACCAGTCTTTTATTCTCTTACCTACTATAGTTTGTTTATAAAATTCTATACTGTGTTAGTGTATTGTAATAGCAATAATTTATTTTCTTAACGTGTTATTAAGATTAGAATTAGAATAGTACTTTGCAGTCAGTATCAATTAAATAAAAAATATGTATTTCCGTATCAAATTGCAAGCATGTAGAAACCTCAATAAATTAGAGATATAACGTAATCTAGAACCAATAAAATTGTAAGAATCCCAAAGCAACATTCATCCCGTTAATATGAACTTAGTACCATCTAAACGATGTTTTGGCAAAAATGTTATTTTATGAAAGTTTGTAGTTTTTCTTGACACAAACGTTTTTTGATTTAGAATGATGAGAGCACCAGTTCACTCTTTTGTGTCGTTATCGGTAGTTTCATTTCATTTTCTACTGGTCCTCTATATAATTATATTATTGAACACAATTAACATATTACACACATTTACTTACATATATATTTACATACATGTGTACATTGTAATTTAGATTATTATACTACACAAAAAAAAAAAACAATAAATTAATAGAAAAATAAAATAAATTTGATAATCGCTAAATGACAATAATTACTGCTTTATTAGTCGAACTAACAGGACGCAAACGTGATCTACGTATAATATATATTTATGCGCATGTACATACATATGTATGTAAAATATACATGCTAGAGATTAAGAAAATAACACGCTTAGTTACACACATAATTGAATAAAACAAAAGAAATATAAATGCTTATAAATGCAATATTAGGCAAACCGATTAAATATTTTAATAGCTTTTTACCAACTTAGAAAGGCCCAAGAATGGTGGAGAGTATATGTAAAGGGTCGAAATTGGTATATATTCACATTTGGAAGATGAGACTTAGTTTTGACGATCCAATTGGATACTTACTATAACTAAAAGTCCTACCCTCTGATGAGGCTTGAATATGGTGGTACTTGTTGGTTCCATTGTCTCATTTTTACAATACATACATACAGTACCTTTAAGACTTTATAAATAAACTGATTTTAATTAATTCAATTCAAAAGAAAATTAATAGAAATAAAACAATTATATGTACATACAACAAGGGCTTCATGAGTCATTGCACTCTTCTTAATGCAATCAGTTTGTTATCGTATACATACAATAAGTATGAAATAATGAAGAAAAATAAAATGTCAAATTCATACAAAGAAAATTGAAACAAGCAGACCAAAAGACAACAAAAAAGCCAGCATACACAAAGTGTCAATAAATTAATAAATTATTGAAATAATAGTGATAGCTATATGCATGTGTTTTTACATATACCTACACACACACCTATACATATTCATATTCATGTATTTACATGCAAAATTATCTATAACCGTATACAAATTCATATTTTACAATATATTTATATTAAATTCATGTTATTGAAAAATTATATTCTCAATTTAATGTTAATTAGTCAGTCAATACGTGTAGATGCATTAAAATCGCACTTTTGAAATCAATGAATTAGCGTAGCGACACGGGTTAAAGTGTTTATTACAAAATACAATATTATTGGACTTCGATTTTGTTTTTGCTGTTGTTGCGATATTAATTGTTTGTTCTACTCGTATTTAATGATGTTATAAGTGTGAAATGCACGTATGTAACTGTCCGTTCACGTATCGTGTGCTATTATTCATAATTTTTATAAAAAAATGTTTGTACTTAGAATGTATATTTTGTACAATATATCTCATAGTTTCTCATTATAATTAAAATATTGTTTTGGTAATATTATTTATAACCTACTATTAATCAAAGGAGGCATATTTATTATTAAATTGATAGCCAGAAAATATATATATATATAAAACTTAGCAGCATTGTATGGAATATAGTGAAACACTGTTTCGGGAGAAATTATAATTAAACAATATATGCGTAGGTAAAAGCCCAACTTTGCTCTACTTCATTAGATTTTTTTAAATGTGATATATTTTAAAAACTTGTTTTAGTTGAATCCATAAACAACATCGTAAATATCAATGATCACCTTCAGATATGTGCTCCTGTTTCATTGTCTCAAAAGAGTAAAGTTTGAAGTCATACATTTTATGAATATATTATATTTTTGTAACGATCATCAATTAGTTGTACATCAAATTTGAAACACACCTTTAAAATTTGAACAAAACTTAAGTGAATATGCATGTTATTCGCATAGGCATTTTAATCAACCTCGATGATTCGTTTTCATACACTTTTGTAATATTTGTATTTTGTTTTTGTATCGATCTTGAATTAGTTACACTCCAAAGCTGACATGCATCGACACTTCAGTGTTATATTTACTAAATTGAAACATGAAAATAGGCAACAATTTGTTATAATTCATAGAGCTAAAGAGATTAATGGTTATGGAGAAGGTAGATTAATTGAATTACTAATATTTTGCATAGTGTTAAGTAATTCAAATTGTATTCTAAACGTATTCTGAAAGATGAATTGATGTCTGACTGGGATGGAACAGCTAAGTAAAGTTCTAGATGTTCATAATAATATTAATGCTAGCACGAGTACAAAAAGAATTATAAAAATGTAAATACTATACGGTGTTTATAGTCTTTATTTCACGTAATTAAAATATTCCTCTTAACTTCATCTAACAAGAGATCATTTTATTCAAAGCATAATTCAAGCATTTATTCCAATGTCAACATGCTCTGAACTAACGAATGAAATTTATAAAAACTTATATTTCTGGTTTACATCTCAATTAAAGATAATAACAATAGTGAGATATTAATAATACATACAAATATTTAATAAAAATTAATAAAGTATCTAATAGATAAATTTGTTCATTAACTCCACTCTACAAGAGTATTATTGTTGATACTTGATACTATTGCTCCCGTCACAAAGTGTTATACCCGAATTATTGCCAAGAGTTTAATTCGTGTTTAGAATTCAAAAATAAATAATAATAATAATAAATAATCGGATTTTGAATTTGAATTAAAATATTTTTTTTATTTAAATTACCTTCACTAAAGAATTAGGGACTCATTGGGAAGTAGGGTTAAGAACTGTAACACATGCACTACCTTTAAAAAGAGTTCACTCAACAAAAAATCAGTAATACGCGAATTCACTCCAATGTTAACATCGAAATGAGTGAAGACTTTTAGGAGGTAAATATTAAGAAATAGCCTATTTTGAATCCACTTTACGAGATAGCATTTTTAAGTTTCTTATTGAAATGGAAAAATGGACGAAAATTCAACAAGTTCAAAGAATTCAAATTTTCAAAATACAAACAGTTTGGAGTAGTAATTATTGTAGTATAAGAAAGTGGGTACTTAGTTTCATTCTTCTAGAAAAAAAAAATGGATATATATGGTACTATTAACTGAATTTTCTTTCTTAAAACTACTTTAGCGGCTACGTTGTTACAGACATATTACTATTCATACACATGCGAGTGTTCTCTTAAGAAGTGTTTAATGTTCACACGAATTTATTCCAATGTGCAAAATCATAATTGAAATCTATCGTTCAGTTCATCATGTGTATTAATTTTATTGCTGTTTATACAAAATTGAACGTATTTATGTTATGTACAATATATTTGAAAAAAATGTCAAGTGAATTCAGATCAATGGCAATCGGAAAGTTTATAAATGATAATCTTTATATGTACATACATACATTTATGACAAATGTGGGGTCTAATTTAATAGCAATTGATTAAGAATCAGTAAGAAAAAATTTCTTCTATCGAACAAGGACAAAGTTTAGGATTTCTTTAGATTTAGAATTTGATTAATACGTTTTTCAAATGTGATTAAATATATATGTAGGTATATAGTACATTTTTATGCAATTTGTATATTTCTTTATTTTCATATGTAGTTAGTAATAAGAACTTAATAATAAACCAATCAAAATTAATTATCACAAAATAATATAGTTATAAATATGAAATAGTATTGATAACATTGAATGCAAAAAACCTATAATACATAGTAATGAAATATTATACAAATAAATAACTTGAAAATATCATAAACATTTTTATAAAGTCATATAAAACGAAAAAAAAAAAACGCTTTAATGCGGATTAAAATGCTCTCTCATAATCAATAGTGAATTAAACTTGTATGTAATTATTACAATAAAGCTACTTACAATAATAGAATTTCAGATTTATTCATTATAAACAAGAATATTTATACGATTTGAATTTGAAATTATGATAAGACACTGAATTATAGGTACTACTACATACTGATGTATACAATAATAAATATTTATTTGAATAATAATAACCATTTTTTTTCTCCTATTTTAGACACACCTTCTGATAACTTAAGAGAAGAAAATTTTAACAATTTTCTTGCCCACGTATGGATTGTGAATAAATTCCATATCGACAATTTTCAAAACCTGCCAATCACGGCACCAATTAATAACAAAGTACAATCAAATTCACAAAATCACAAGAAATTAAGCATCACAACGAATTGATTTACACACACACACACTACATTCCTCCCCAATCTCATTGAATGAGAAATGTTTTCGCCACGTGAACATTTCTTTGCGGAAAACACCTCTACACAGGCCTTAGGTTTAGGTATTGAGGTCGTTGGCGATGATACAAAGACTGGATCTGTATACAATACAACAATACTACCTCTAACAAATGGCAATGGCAAGGCATACCATTATGAGAACGGACGTACGTCAGCTAATACGCCAATAATACAAACTTCATTGGCATCGACAACACAACTGCCAATATTCTCCAATGGTAAACAACAACAACAGCAGCAAGAAATTGATGATCAACATTTACATCCGCATAGCAATGGCAATGGCAATGGTAATGGATTTATGGAAAAGGGTGATGATTATGATGAGCCATTCTCAAATTTGCCAGCACGTGAACCAGTCGATATAGAATTTAAGGAATTATCATTAACTGTTAACTTGGGCTTTAGAAGTGGTGAGTGTTGTAATTCTGTTTGTTAAATTTCTTATTTATGGTTTTGTCAGGCAACAGTTTGCAATTTTATAGAAATAACAACTATTTATTGTACAATTATCAATATTAATAGATGGTTTCTTAACATTCATACGAAAAAAATTTTTCAAGAATTTCCTATACTTATACCGAGTATTCTGGGCATACGTCAGATTTATCAGACATTTTATCAACTATTCTGAAAAACCGTGTATGTATATACGTTGCGAAACACGTATGCTTCGATCAACTAGTAACCTCTCTCATAACGTTGAACCACCCGAAGTGCCTGATGTGATACATAGTTGGAGCTTGTAGTAAAAATAAGCGTAAATAAGTTTCTACGAGTATTTTCGATTTTGAGTTGAAACATTTATTAAAATATCCAGAAAAACATCGCTCCACGAATTTGTAAACATGAATTTAAGTTGTTGGATTGATCAATATTGTCTCCAAACCCTAACCTTACTGTGAATTTCTAAAACCAAAGTGGAAACTTTTATTGCTCCATATAATTTCAAAATAATTATATCTATTATATAAAGATGATAGGTCATACTAATAATATTACATGATATTATTAGCATTGGATTAGTTGGATTAGCCAATATTGTTTCGAAATCTCAACCTTACTGTGAATTTCTAAAATCAAAGTTGAGACTTTTATCGTTTTATGAAGTTACAAAATAGTTCTGACTGCTATATAAATATGATACGTCATACTAATAATATTGTATTACATGATAGTATTAGTATTCATTTTCTTAGTATACCATATAAGTACACATGTATTTTGAACTTGGGTAGATTATTTTGTTCGATAGCAACTAAAGAGGTATTTGAAAAATTGAACCCTGATAAGCAAATATTTTAACTTTGAGAAACGCGTGTGAGTGTATAATAATCAACAAAGAAATAAATTACGATAATTTTCAAGATTAGATAGAAAAGAAGGTGAATTGCATTGTATTTGAAAATATAAATTTTTTCAAGTAGCAACATATGTACAATCATCTTTGATATAATAGATATGTAGTTAATTATAAATAATAAATACAATATTAAAATAAAAACAAAAACAAAAATTCAAATTCAAATTTCTCATTTTTTGTAGGCTACAAAGAAATTCTGCATAATGTCGCTGGTAAATTTCCTGGTAGTCAATTAATCGCCATTATGGGTCCATCCGGTGCTGGTAAATCAACATTATTGGATGCTCTATCCGGTTTTAAAACAACCGGAGTTGATGGCTCTATATTACTCAATGGCCGTAGAAGAGATTTAAGTATGTATATTGATTAATCAATTTATATTAATTTTATATTAATATATGAAAATATTTGTTTTTCAGCTGCTTTCCGTCGTATGTCCTGCTATATTACACAAGATGATCGTTTACAGCCTCTTTTGACCGTACATGAGAATATGTGTATT
This sequence comes from Megamerina dolium, assembly GCA_963854835.1. Taxonomy (NCBI): domain Eukaryota; kingdom Metazoa; phylum Arthropoda; class Insecta; order Diptera; family Megamerinidae; genus Megamerina; species Megamerina dolium. The sequence continues at coordinate 949,276 of OY978529.1, read as the reverse complement.
GCTGCCGATTTAAAATTAGGCCCAAATGTAGCTGCTGAAGTTAAGCATGCCAGGGTAAGTCGTAAAACTGACATTTTAGATTACGTTAATTTAGACCAGATTAAACCAGATCGAAAGCTCCGCAAACATTTCCATTTAACTAAAATCTTTTTGTTTTGCAATTTTCCATTTACACAGATAGAAGATATTCTCTTGCTACTTGGTTTATATGCACATGATCAGACATTGACAAAACGTTTATCCGGTGGCCAAAAGAAGAGACTATCCATTGCTATGGAACTTATTAATAATCCAACTGTGATGTTTTTAGATGAACCAACTACGTAAGTGAATAACTTTTAGGAAATCTATTAAGCAGTTATTTTCAAAATAATTATATGCATTATGTCTTCTTTTCAGTGGTTTAGATAGTAGCTCATGCACTAAAGTACTGGAATTGTTGAAAAAATTAGCCTTACAAGGTCGCACAATAATATGCACAATACATCAGCCAACAGCAAAATTATTTCAAATATTCGATCAAGTCTATGTATTATCGGGAGGTAATTGTGTCTATCAGGGTAGTACACATAATTTGGTGCCATTCTTACAAGCCGTTGATTTGCCATGTCCTGTTTACCATAATCCAGCAGATTACAGTAAGTTATTTGTTATTTGAGCATTTGCAATGGCATATGCATACAGTAATTCCAATCTCCAATTTCATTGTTACAGTTATTGAATTAGCTTGTGGTGAATATGGTGAAGATAAAGTGTATACATTAAAATCAGCCGCTGAAAATGGTAGCTGTTTGACATGGTTCGATAATAAATCAGCCTTAATGCGTGCGGAAGTGTTGATGCGCAAATATCCCATACAGCGTAAGGTGAAAAATCGTTCACTTGAAGATACAACTTATTGCAATCAAGTGGGTGTATTATTGAAACGCGGTTTTATTAAGGCAAAACGTGATACAACAATGACACACTTACGTTTGGGTGTTAATTTATTTGTTGCCATCGTATTGGGTTTACTCTATGATGGAACCGGTGCTAAAGGTGCACGTGTATTACATAATTATAATTTATTGTTTGCTGTACTCTTTCATCATTCGATGACTACAATGATGTTGACTGTACTTACATGTAAGTATACATGAGATTGAACACAATTGATTTGAATGATGAATAATGTGACTTTTATATCATATTTTATAGTTCCCATTGAAATGTCCATATTACTAAAGGAACATTTTAATCGATGGTATTCACTAAAGGCCTATTACACTTCAATCACTCTCTTGGATCTACCCATTTCGGTGAGTATGATGATGATGATGATGATGATCGCAATCATAAAATTATGACACAGGACATCAACAAAACTTACTCTCGACTGTGTCTAGCTTTTAATTTATATTTTTAGCTTCAGTATAGTCCATGTTGATTCACTTCACGCTTCACAGAGCATTTAGTTGATGAGACATTCATTGAAATACTGATTTTCACTTCTCGAATGGAAAATGTTTGACCGACCTACACTAATTTTTTTCTTCAACCGTGGAGTAATAAACTTACCCTCGATAGCTACACCTTAGAGGGGGTACCATTCAAAATAAACTGTTTATGCTTATTTTACAGAAATCGCTATCTCCTCCATTCAATATATTTTTTTATGTTTGTATATTGCATACTTTATTTTCATTACATAAATGTTAGTTCGCACAAGTTCGATTGCTAAATAATATTGAAATCTTTAATTTAATTAGATTGTCAGTTGCTTCGTCTTTACTGCCATCATTTATTACTGGAGTCATCAGCCAATGGAATGGAGTCGTTTCGGCATGTTCTTCGCAATTAGTTTCGTTACAGTTTTAGTGGGACAAAGTTTCGGTCTAATGGTTGGTGCTTGGTTCAATGTTGTTGTAAGTATTGTTAAATGTTGTAAGAAAAAAATATGACAACAGCAATAGTTGATATTTACAATTGATTCTCATTAAATTCTTTGTTTACAGAATGGTACATTCCTTGGACCAGTTCTAACCATACCAATGATGATGTTTGCCGGCTTTGGTGTAACGTTGCGTGATTTACCCGACTATCTAAAATGGGGCAGTAACATATCATTTATGCGTTATGGCCTTGAAGGTTATATTAGCGCAATTTATGGTCATGATCGCCATGTTTTAGATTGTCCTATCAGTTATTGTCATTATAGGTAAATTGAAAAGCCAAAAAATATTACAATATTAATTATTATATTGCAAGTGCGTTGTAATTTCATATTTCCTTCATTGCAGATATCCAAAGAAATTTCTTAATGAGATCGCTATGAGTGGTGATCAATTTTGGAATGATCTAATTGCATTATGTATTATAACATTTATTTATCGTGTTGCTGCCTACATTATATTAAAAGCAAAAATTCATTCGGTTAAATAGAGTAGAATTTCTATTGAATTATTCTATTCCACTGAAAATAAGTACCTAGAAATTATATTTGTAATATTGTATTTATATATGTATTTATGTATCTATTTTTTTTTGTATGTAAATTGTGAAAAAAAGAACGATTTTTGTATTTTTTATACATATATACCTACCTATGTAAATTGTATTTGTATATTTAGTTAGCATGAAATTATTAATAAATATAAAATAAAGTAATTAAATTAAAACAAAAAAAAAATAACAATCATTGAAGCTGTTAGTTAGTTAAAATTGTAGTTGTTCCATCAAGTCCATAAGCGATCAATAGCTGTTTCGTAACCACCTTCCAAGTGGAATTTTGTTGTTGTTGTTGTAGCAACTTCAATTTGTGTCGTCGTCAGCATGCACAAGCTATTGTTCACTCGAGTCCTCGTAAAGGTAAAGTGGTGTATCCATAGCTGTACGGGTATCAAATTTGTGAGTTGCAAGGGGCAATTGAATAGGTGGACAGTGTCGTGCGGTGATTGGCCGCAATCGGGGCATACGTCCGGTATATTGGGATTAATTTTCGATAGATAATTATTGTGCAACTTACTGTGGTGGAGTGGGGGTCTTCCGTTAAGGATTTTGTTGGGCTGGTGTTCGCTAGTCGCAGCTTCTACCGCTTTCGCATGCAAGCATTTGGAAGCAGAGGAGTGCGAGTTGTGATCCAGCGAATTATTGTTCGTTAGTCTGTCAATGTCGTCATTGTAAATTGTCAAGTCGCTCCTGATCCGCCTCGGTGGTGGCGGCGCAAATGTAAGAGCGTTGTTGGGGTGCTCTTCCATGTGGCAGGCCCTCAACTCGTTGTACTCTCGGACCTTCAGCAGCTTCGTCTCGTCGTGCAGAAGGTCCTCGTGTGACATAAGGTGGCAGCCAGTGATGGTGCGGAGTGCTGCATTTTGGCCCTCTTGTAGTCTAGGACACTGTGTGTCACTTATGGATGGTGTCCAGACGGGGGCTGCATAATTGGAATTTTCGTTGAGTCTGCTGTGTATTCATATCTATATCCATCTCGTTTGGTCTTAGTAAATAAGTAAGTCGTACATATTCATCCTAGACCTCACAGCAATGCTCTCGAAGATTGGTTTGGAATACCTATATGTGTAGATAGGTTGGAGTTGTCTTCTTACCAAAAGAAAAATATGATCGCATATTAAACTGCAGGGGTGTAGTTCATCATCCCTTCCTTTTGCCAACATAATGAGTGTTTCATTCTTAATAAAATGGGGAAACGAGCTTAATTTGAAGATGCATTGGTATTTGAATTTCTTATAAACATTGAACACCTTGTACCTCAAAAACTTATAAATCTGTTTGAGCTTTTGCATCGATGAGCTTACGAACTATAAATGTTTTTGAAATGAGCCGTTAATCTTAAAAAGGAATACAGTTTGATATTGAAGTTTTTGAGTCACTGTGTGTGTGTATGGTATTAAGTTTGATCGCTTATATTACCTTCACTTTCTATAATTAATAGAATAAAAACAAATAGTACTCTTAATATGAGAAAATATACAGAAAGTACACGGACGCAAAGCTATCAGAAATTGTCAAAGAAAAATCCGTTAGCATACTTGTCATTTCACTGGCGCTTATACCAAACTTATACCCATTTTAGGTATAAAAATGTCATTTATCTGCTTCCAGCTGATCGGAATATGCTTTAGCGTTAAGCGTGTCACCTAATGTCACCATTAGGACCCACTAACATAAAGATGATTTTATATTTGATAATTATTTATTTTGTAATCATCATTTTCGCAACCAGGATAGTGGACGTTTAAAATAAGTTCCAGCGAGCCTTCACCTCAGTTGTCAGTTTCCAGACAAAGGACGATCTTTACATAGATGTTGGCTGTTTGATATTTGAATTTGGAATTTTGAAATTTAAGCTATGCTTTTAAACATTTTTTTTAGCATTGAAACTTTGATAGAACTTCTCGTATACTCTGAAGCTTTTCTCCCTTACTACATAGTCAAGAGAATTAAGCTCTATTTAACATTTTCTTGGAATTGGTCTGTGTTGACGGAAGTTTACTCATTTATTGGAAAAGTGCATATTCCAAAGGAATAGAGAGACATTTCATGGAATGAGCGCGCATACTCTCATATATCCATACTCTCTCTCTCTCTCTCTCGCTCTCTTTATTTACCGGTATTCCAATAAGCAAAATATGAGAAACGACCAAGTACACACGCATACACGAAAAATATGATTACGTATGTAGCCTATTTAAATTTGTGGTATTCTCTGGTGGTATCCTTGTTTCATTGGAATCGTCCTTATTGGAGTGTAATCGTATGATATGCGAATACGATGAGATACAATACATATCCATATATATTCATTTATATGGGATGAAACATGTACTAGGACTCGTATATAAGCTATGCATGCATGTATGTTATGTATGTAGAATATATTGTATTACATTGAGTTTTGTTTCGTTTGTTCATCATTGGAATAGACAACATTGTATTGTATGTATAAACTCGTAGTACGAGTACGTCACATATACATACATACATATATATGTTCATTGTCGTTTTTGCACTCGAATGCTCGCTCGTTCGCATATTTGCTTGCTCACTCTCTTTTATTTTCTCACTCTTCTGTTCTGTGTACATATGCAGTAACCTGATTTTTTATTGTAGTAGTTGTTGTTGTTGTTGTTGCTTTGCATGGCAAACAGCAGGCAAGCAGGCATGGCTGGGTAACAAAAAAAAGGAAAAAAATATATATATTATATTATATACAATATATATTTTAAGATAATTGCAAGATATGTATATGTGTGTATGTGTAATGTTTGCGTATGCAATATGTATATATTTTTATGTACTATAGTATGTAAGCTGCAGTAATGTCAATGAATTTCATGTTTAATAAAATACTTTGAAGTACTTCAAAAATGAAAACTGCTGTTCTGCTCTTATTTAACTATATATAGTAATATGAGAATGTATGTATGGAATACATTTACACCACAGGCTGCCATAGCAGTAGCATAATGTTTAAAATGGCTAAAGAAATACCATAAGGTGTTATGATGATGATGTTGATATTGAAATGTTGTGGTAGGCACAACATACATACATACGTATCCACCTAGAATGTCTATGTTTGAGAGAGAAAGAAAATGTATATGTAAAAAAAATCAAATATTCAGTAATAAAATCAGTAGCATCAGCAGCCACATCAGTAGCAATACGACAACCACAATACATAATAAATTATTATGCAATACGTTTTTCGTTTCTTTCTCTATCTCACTCTCTCATCTTTGTTTGATAAATTATTAAATATGCGAAAATAATAATAATGAATTTGCGTAATGGTTATAATTTCGTTGGTTCGTTTGTTCACTTGTTTTTTTCATCCATTCGCCAGTAATGCTGATGATGATGATGATGATGATGATGATGATGGTGAAATGCTGAAATGCGTCTTCAATTCATTCAATTTTCACTTGGGGTCATTTATGGCATGCCATGTCATGCAAATGCATCAACATACTCATGCATGTATCATAATACTTATACAGGCATACAAACTCACTTCAACAATATACATACATGTAGCATCCGTATACACATTGTTGTTGGTTGTCATTATATAGCAATCTCCATATTGAACAATACTCGGCTATATACTTTTATATATATTTAGTAAGTAAGTATGTATTTATTGAATACAATAGCGTACTAATTTTTCATTGAGTGTAATACTCAATGTACAGTAAACAAAGGAAAAAATGGGAGAAAAAAATCCTGAAAGTGCGGAGAAGGGAAAAGATAAGCGAAAAAGTTAAATAAAATAAAATAAAGTATTTTAAAGGCGATTTTCATTTGTATCGCACAACTCTTGCATTGACATGCTTAAGCTCTCATTTAAGAATTGCCGTGCGTGGGAGGGATGATGTGTGATAATTATGTAGCTCATCAACTGTACTTCATACAAGTGTAATTCATAGCACATTTAACAATGCAAAGCATTAAGGATAGAATGGAGTTGCCGAAAGAGATAGAGAGAGAGAGAGTGAGAGAGAGAGAGAATGTGATTAATTTAGTGGTGCCCCAATGTTTTTCGATGTTTGGTTCGATAAGTTGATATCTTCGATTTGGATTTTACAGTTGACACTTATCGTTGACCGAGTTTTTCTTCCAAAACTGATTTGAACTCTTGTGACATCACTCGTTCTAAATTTTGTCATAGAGCACTTTCAGATAATTAAAAATTCTACCTTTCGTTACACTCTACACCAAGGGCGGGCAACATAGCCGAAGTAGTTAATTGACATCTTCTATCTACCCGTAGTTTTTTAATCTACAAATATGAATATGATTTATTTCTGGTATCTGTTGCGACACATACAAGAAATTGGAAAAAACAACTATTAGTCACAAAGCAACAAAGTAGAAAAGTCTGGTGCTCAAAGACTTTGTTATATAGAACTTCAATTCAATTTATTCAATTTGTGTGGTGCTTAAACCCAAGTTGTGCTTATATTGTTTCAATTTCAAGATTTTTATAAAACTTTTGGACATGTGAAACATTTCTTCTACGAACTCGCGGGCCGGGTAGAAACTTGTTCATATGTGGTACACGGGCCGGAGGGTGCCCACTGTTGTTCTACACCCAAAAGCAAGGAATTATCAGGTTGGCGAAAACAAAAAATCTGTTATTTTTTCGCTATCTGCAACCCCATGTTTGCTACCCCATCTATATCTCTATTTTTTTCTTTTTCATTTTCCAAGAGAACGAGATTGCTGCCGACAACGTACTTTATGGACCTGGGATCGATGATTCAGTGTAAGTTAGAAAAAAAAAATTTTTTTTCTCACTTTTTGAGAAAAAAAAACTTCAAACGTGTTTTTCTGAAAACCAATTTTTCGAAGTCCGTGAACACGATTCTGCAAAATCTACTCGACCGATTCTTTTCAAACTCGAAACATACTTTCTTGATATAAAATGCCTCCCCCTCCCGTTACTTACATTTTTCTATTTTTATATTAAGGTAGTTTGTCACCTAAAAAATAGCGGAAAATTTAGCGCGTAATCGCGTTTTTTACTTAAATATGCCAAGAACTGTTGAAAAACGAAAATGATAACTCAACAACGACGGGAGGGTGAGAATTAACTCATAGTTTAAGTAAATTTAACAACATTTTTGATTTCAGATAATTCTACGCCGAGTTATCGTGTTCACCGAACAACGTATTTTTCAAAAGACGTTTTGGGAAATGCTCTGTCACCGGCTTATTTTTCAATATTCAATTACGAAAATTTAACGAAATATTTTCTAGATGATGCTTTATAATTAAAAAAAGGTTTGAATAAATTTGCTTAAGCTGTATCTCCGTAAAAAATCAAAGAAAATAGTGTTTTTTATTTCAAATTATCCCTTACTCCCCCCTTAACGGGTGCAGATGGTGAGTCAGTGTGCTTAGAGAAAATATTGAGGTGATCGGACAAAAATTTACCGCTCTAGGGTATATGTATGGGCAGTTACGACGTTACATGTAGTTTTTCAGATGTTTTATGTTCATTTCGTATGGGTTCCACCGTGAGGGGTATGTGGTAGATGGGGAGTAAGTACGTGCAGAGGAAATATTGGGTAGAAAAAAGATTTATTTCTAGTCAACTATCGGTTATTCTTCGATTTTCATGTGATGAAAGTTCACACATGAAGTTCATTTTTAGGGTAGTAAAGAGTAGGGATGGGGAGTAAGTATAATCGCAAGAAATGTTGGGGAAGAAGATACTAATGGAGGTCTGTAATATGTACCTACTTTAGAAGTGTGGGCGGTATTTCTTTTTACTTCCTTGGGAAAAAATGCTATTATATTATCAACAAATTGTATAACTGTCTAAGCTAGGTCATTTAAAAATGAAATCACTTTAATGTACATATATTTTATAATTTAATTTCTCAATAATTAGTAGCTAATTATTAAATGAAATGTAAATAGGAATAATAAAAAATAATAAAAAAATAAATACCTAAAAATCGAATTTTCGTATATATGTACAATTAAATCATTTAAGCTTCATACTTAATTATATGGATGTACAATTGTACTTATTTTTATTTTTGTTATTTTATTTCATTCTTTTAATACACAATTAATTTAATTTTAAATGATTAAATTAAGTAGTAGTATTATTTATTATGTTTTATCATTATTATAATTTTTTATTTTATTTTTGTTATGTTTTGCTTTCACTGGCTTTTATAATATTGATGCCTCATTAGCAGTGGCTAAAATAAATTTCATTACTCATACCCAATGAACAACCAGAACAATAACAAAAACAATATTAACAGAAATAACAGAAAAATTTACTCGTATCAGAATAATCAGTCCTAGTGCAGTACTATGTTGTATTCGTAGTAGTATACAAGAAGCAAAGGCCGAATCGAAAACGGAGACCAAGGTTATAATAACTACCTACTATATGGACTACTATAATAGTAGGAGTAAGTAGTGGAAGGAATAGAAATAATAAAAAAAAAAAAACAAAAACGGAAGACTGGACATGAATATATATGGATATTTTTTTGGACCTCTATTAAATAAAATCCTGTTAAAAGGCGCGCACACACACACACAAACACAAACATACACGCTGTTGCTGAAATTGCTGATGCTGATGCTGATGTTGGTGATGGTGCTGCTGGCTTTGTTGCTATCGCTACAATTGTATTATTACTATGTACAACTGGAAAATGTTAATTTCAGTAATTAACCTAAAATGATCTTAAAGAGGCATGTCATTAAATTGAATGGCATGGGTAGGTACCATATACATATATTTATATACATATGTATGTACGTAACTACGTTTATTTGCTGCTGATGATGTTAATGCTAACTGGCTGAATACTAAGATAGCGAACGCATATTAAATCGGAAAGAACTTACAAGCATCAAGAGAGACATTCCTAGAGAAACGCAGAAAGAGGAGGCGGCAGAAAAACAGAGGTTGAGATAATATTATTACGTACTTGCACTAATTATCCTCATGCTATGTATGCTAAACGAATATCATATATATTATTAGATGTCGTACTAATCGTTATAGCTTCAGCATATTCGTATATAGCAGTATTTCATATGATATGTCTACACATTCATATAGATATATTTGTGGGTTATGCGATTATATATGTATAATAATTGTAATCTGACTCAATAACTAACTGACTGACTCCATGACTAAATGAGACTAAATAATACAGACTTGACAGACTCATTTACTCTATATGGTCGGTACATTAATGAATGAATGAATGAACGACGACTGAATGAATGGATGAGCTGAAATTTTTATTCAAGGCAAATGCTATACATATGTATTGTAGCTACATACATAAATAATGATTTAATTTGTGTATATTTATGTATATACCCAGCAGGATATTTTTCACATATATAATACACTTTTCACTAACGACAATTGGCATATTAAGCCATTTAGTATCCTCATTCAATTTCAAAATTTTCATATTTTTGCTTTTAGCTATAATTGGTTTCTCCGGTGGAGCTTAGATTTGTACATATTCTACATTACACTAATATTCCTTTCATTTTCTTAAATAATTTAGTGGAAAAATATTATTTTTCACTTCTAGAATATTTAGTGCAAATAATTTTTTCAAGCACTAATAATTTAGTAGAGAGTTTGTATCACTATCACTAATATAATAGTGGAAATGGGTAATCGGTTTTATTCCACTAAATACTCGTATATCCTCCTAAAATTTAGACTTTTTTTAAACATTTCATCATTGTATGAAGGCAAATATATGAAAACGGTTGACATTTTCTTCATATTTTCTTTGAACGAAATGTCAGTCTTTCAAAACCACAATGAAATTCGTTCGAGTAAACACAATTACGGCGGACGACGGCGACGGTAATCAGCTTCCCATTATCCTCTTTTTATGTATTTTTAATTTAATTTACTCCTCAATATACAACTATAAGTATATTTGAACTTTTTCATATAAGAAACTGAACTGAATTTAAGTGGCAATGAGAACAATCAACACCGCTTTATGGTAAAAATAGAAATAAATAAATAGCGACAAAACCGCTGCCATCGCAATTATTTGCCATTCCATATGACTTTGTGAGTTTTAATTTTGACAGCGGTTAACCGTCCAACGCTTTACCGTCGCCCGTCGCAATTCTGGGTACAACATAAAAGCGAAAAGTCAATACGACAGATTTAAAACCAATGTCTAACCAAAAAATCAAGTACTTTTTAAACAAATTATGGTCTTGAAGTGTTCAGTAATTCAATCGAGTAATTCAATCTGACACATAAATTAACATATTAAAATCTGCTTTGCTTTCTTATATTTTATAGACACATGAATCCTTAGCTTCCCACTGGGTAGTTAATTTATTGTAATGTATTAGTATTTAGCAAAAAGAAAAAATATAAATAAAACAAAAACGAAAGAATGTGCAAACCCACAGTGGCATGTAAGATAATGCCTCTTTAAATATTAAACAGAAATTATTTTTGGTTTAATACTTACTTGTGTATTTTTGTTTTTACTTTCTTTCGTTTACTTTGGTTTTTATAAGTATGTATGAATCTGTGTCGGTATCTGTAGATGTATATATGTTTTCATACAATTTATATTTATGTATAGTAAAATATTAGATATGCGATGCTCATATTTTGCAATATTCGTGTGCGCACAAACATATACATAGTTAGTACTACAGTGTTGTACGAATGTACTTGGTTTGATAACTTCATACACTCTATTGGTACTGGTATTCAAAAAATATCAACAACCAAACGAATAGAGAATATAAATTTATGTACAAATACAAGTCAAGCACTGATCGTTCTATTTGATAATAGCAAAATAGTATATCCTACTCGTTAGTATTCGAATATAGCATAAAGTGTTTCGAAAATTAACAAATTCACCGAATATTTGATAAGCTAAAGTAAGGTATTGTAGTTTGAAATATCATTGGGTATTGTATTAAAGCGAAATGTATACGACCGTAGTCGTAATGGAAGACACCAATGCCTTTATTTATTTGATTCGCCACTTACAGATAAAGAATGGTAATGAAAAGGTATACATATTTGTGCATCATTCTGGTACATACATATGTTCTATATTGCATTCAATTTATACATTAATATTTCACTTGGCTGCGCTATTAATTTGAAAATGATGTAGAATATTGAGTTGAATAGTTTAGTGATATTGTTTTGGGAATGGAAAAATTACTTTTTATTTTATGAGTGCAGAAACTGCGTTAAAAAAATATTGACTTTTATGTTTTTATTTGGATTTTTTCAATGATTTTCTTAACAAGGTTACAAATTTATGAATTTATTTTTTTAATTGATTTTTTTTTTCAATATTCATTTGATACTTTTGACAAACTTACCATTGTTTATCTGATAAATGCACAATATTGTGAGTATTTATATTTTTACTATCCACTTTCTTCTTCCACATACTGGCATATACACGTTGGCAAAGTTACTAAACTCGTATTTAATACGATTAAGTAAATGATTTGACTTTGTTAGCAAGTGGTTTTTTTTACGTAAGCATTTACTTATGCAGATTAAGTCCATTCTTTTATGATCTAAAGTGTATATATTGGGCCATTGTCAATGTTGAAAGATTGATTGAAGTGGTTACTACGACGAAAAGAAAAAAAAAAAAACCAAAACAACAAAAATATTCATTCAACATTATAAGAAACCCAATTAGCACTAATGCGCCTTTTTGAGCACATAATCTCACAAATATTTGCATTGTGGTGTTGTTGATGAGGGTGGCTGGTTTGTATTGAATGAACAAGAAGAAGAAACATATATTTGATGTGTGATGAAATCATGTTAAATCTGACCCATCTAATAACACTAGTCGATGCACAAAAATATCCATAACCAAATATTAGTTTTTTCTATAGAGTTCTTTCTTCGATCATTTTTTTCGGACATAATTTAACTATTTGCACCATATCGCGAGCAAGAAACTACTGATATGACTGTAAACGGTATTCAAATAAAGGTAATGAAATAAGCTAATAAATATTACTAACAATAATTACTTACAATATGGACGCGGTAGGAGGCAATTTTATAAAGAATGTCAAATTTTTAGGGGAGCCTTCTTATGCTGCGGAGGGGAGGGGTAAGTCTGTTTCGAAATAATGGTGCGGATTGGAAATTAATGGTTGTTAGTCACACAGTTAACCCCTTAAGATGCGTTTACTGTGCAGCTGTGGGCACTATTTCTCGATTGTCACATAATATTCCATAACCTAGCTTCATTCAATGATATCTCATTTTCTTTGTAAAGAATGAATTTTAAACAAAAATAATAAAACTATGGTAATTTTAACGATATAAATTTTAACCTTTTTGTAATAGATTTTGGTGAGCTATTTTGGTCCAAAAAATATAATTTTTTTATTGTAGTCCATTGAACATAAACTGAAAATATTGTTAGTAATATTAGTTTGATTGTTAGATTAACTTCATTTTAGTACCTTTTACAACCAGATCGGTAGTTTATTGCTAGAGATATAGTGCATACGGTAGTGTAGTTATTAAAAAAAAAAAATATTTTCGAGAGAAAAAAAAAATAATAAATACAAAAAAATAAAATAAAAACTTTTGATAATCTGGCATCAGAACAAAATTTTAATGTGATTTTCAAATTTAGTATTTTTGAAGATATTTTTTTAAAACTGTTATCAATAGGTACTACTTCTATTTTAGTCGAGCGGTATAACTTGTGTGGGACTGACAACAAAGGAGTACAGACTGAAAGAACAAAGCAGACTGCTCGACGGACTAGATTAATCTTTTTTTTAACGAGAGTCCTCGGTCGTGGAATCCGAATCCGAATCAATTATGCAGCCTCACAATTAAAACAATGTATGATATCCGACGGACCATATTAATCACAACCTATGGACTTTGGGTTGCTGAATTCGAATCTGTTGTTGAATCTCCGCTATCTTCTTCAGTCTTCTTTTTAATAAAAACCAATTATTTTCCGTTACTTTTACATGGTTTTTGATGTTAGAAAGAAGCCTGAATGTGATGGCGGAAATCCAACCTGATCCGATTCGGATTCAGAAACCCAAATCATACATATAATCATATAATGTGATTAATCTGTTCGGACAACATATTTTTTTATTGTGGGGCTGTATAATTGACATTAGATATCGCGCTTCTGCTGTTGTGTGTACTAAAGTTTTGAGCGTATTTGAAGGAATCTACTTATGTGATCATAGTCGATCCCGAATGACATAACTTTTGTGGCAAAGATCCTCGGTAACTAGCTAACAAAAATTGGCACTTCAGCTACTGAAGTACCGTATATGAGCATTAGATTACAATGATAGTCAGCTAACCATCTCTCATATTGTCACATGTATTTATATGATTAATCATGGAATTTGTGTATACGAAAGGGTCATATGAAAATGTGTAAGCCAAAAATTTGGGGTGAGGGTAAAAGGCGACGCTTTGAGGTCTAAGTTAAAAAAAAAAAAACGACAAACAATCCCAACACTTGCCCCCAGAGTAATATAATGTATTATTGGAACACCTTAATTTTTCTACTACAAGATTTCCTCAGATTTATATCTGAATATTTTCATATGGCAATATATATGACAAATGGCAAAATTAATTTTTTAACCAATATTAAAAATTTCTTGTTAATCTACGCTAAATCGTGGCTTATAAAGTTTATGCTTGCTACATGTTTTTTTTTTTCTTCTGTTAGCACGCACATATTGCCATATTCCTATTAATACCTAATTCTTTTGATTTTGTTTTTTCTTGCAACGATTATATTGAAAGTTTCTTTCATTGTTTGTTTGAACTCGTACTCGCACTGTAGAAAAATGTGTAATATAAAGAAATTTTTGTTTTCTAATCGTAATGCGATTTAAACACGCGAATATTAAAAGTGAGCAAACTTTAAAAAAGAAATCTTATAAAAAATAATGTTTTTCATTTTCGACCCCCTCTTACATAGTCACTTACTATCAGTGCTACATAAAAATACATATATAAAATGATGACTTTACAAACCATTTTTGAGCATATTAAAATAAAAATATAAAAATCTGACATATTTACATCAATATATATATATATATATATATATATGTATATTCGTTGTACATACATATAATACATAAGTATACCTTTCGTATTCACATAAATATTTAAAAAGATTTTATGACGATGCTAACCTTCACTTTGATTGCATACATATGCTATCGCAGTACTGGCAAACACCACACATACTTCTACCCACTAGCCTTAAGGCATATTCATCGTTGAAGGCGATGTCTTCGGAGACGCCAAGATAAATACGAGTACAATACTTGCAGGGATAAATGTCTAAATGATTTGAGTATCATTGCTTTTTTTTGGGGAGGGGATTCTCAATATTTTTCGTACACATTTATCAAGCCAAGTAATGATGATTGTTTGTTCTTAACTATTGAAAAAACCAAACATTAAATACAAAATGTTTGGTGTAGTATACAGATGTCTAGAGGTATTTGCTGTACATTTTTTGTCCGAGAGTCCGATTCTGTTCGTTAATGCTTATATTCAGCAATATACGAGTATTTTCGATGCTCCTATGGAAGTAAATTCAGCAACGTTATATTAGGTTAGGATATTACGGCCGCCCTCTATATGAGAAAACACAATTAGGCCAGAAAGCTCCGTTGCGATACCATTGAGCTTCTATTCCAGTACTACTGTACATGTTAAATTTGGATAACAGCAGAAAAAAAAAAATTCATCAGACAATATAAACATGTTCATACGTTTTTGAGATCGTTAAGGTCGGATTGAGGTAGAATTGGTTAAACTTGTTCAGGACGCCGTTTATTTTTAAATTCTAAACATTCTAAAAGTTTTAAAATTCATTAAAATAAAATAACAATTTTTGTTCTTTTTTCTGTCCTTTTTATACAATAGTTTTAGCGTAAAAGTAACCCAAAAGAAAACTAAAACAAAGAAATAAGAAATGTGTTAAAAACCTCATTGGTGTTTGACTATCACTTCGTAAATTTGCATCTGAAATTCATTTGCTTGAGGTTCTAAAAACATTCTATATTTTTTGCTAGAAGAGTTTTGTTGATAGCTTCTTTTGTGAAAGTTTGAAATATGGTAGACATAAAAATGATTGTGTGTGTGTGTGTGGCAACATGGTAGCGTAAAAGAATGTAGCAAATTGTTATAACAAGAGTAATAAAAGAAGATAAGAAGAGAGATCGTTTTATGTTCTAGTTCTATATGCTGTACATTTGAACAGTATGCCACCTAACGAGATGAAGCTTATTCGATTCAGTATGAATTGATAAATTATCGATAATAACAACATGATCGAAAGACGTCTTCAAAGACGTATACACAATTTTTCCTACTGGATATGTGTGGGTCTTTGAAGAAGTGTGCAAATATGTATAAATGTAGAGGGGGCGAAGAATGTGTACGAATACAAAGTGTTATTAGCAGCAATATCATTATTATTATTATTAATATAATTTCTTTCTATGCTTTTTCGTTTTGAGACAAAAAGAAAGAATATGAAGAAAATGATATAGCTTGGTATACAGTAGAGATAATACTACGAATATATGTAGTAGTAGCTGCTTTTTTTTTTGAACTCGAGCGTTAAGTATTTAAATGTCAAAAAGTTTTGCGCTTCGAAAAGAAAATAAGATGAAAAAATCCTTTAATTTCTTTTCAACTGAATAATACAGTGAATAGTGCTAGTGATGGTGATGGCGGCGACGGCGATGGCGGTGCCGATGTTGATGTCAGCACAAATGTGTACGCGTATAACCGGAATATTGTATTCATATTATTGTATGTACGATTGTGGGTAATCTCATTGGTTTGTTGTTCTTGTTGTTTTTGGTGCATATTAAGTTTATATTGTTATGGGATTTCTTCTTAAATGTATGCGTCATATGCCAGGGTATATATGGCCATAGTAGGTACTCATATCGTAGTATGACATACATTTCCATATATATGGGATTCATATTTGTTGCCAGCTTTACGTAGTTGTTGTAGTTATTGTCTATCTATAGTATGCGATCTGATGGTGCTATACTATAGTAGATGCCTTTAAATAAAAATCGTATTAAAGTTTCAGCTTTTTTTACATATACATACGTACATGTATATTTGCATGCGTATGCGTATGCGATTTCTTTCGCTTTATCAAAAATGTAAACAATTTTTTTGAGTAGTTAGAATACAATGTACGTAGTAGTAACAGTAGTAGTAATAGTAGTACATATTACGTAGTAGTAATAGTGGTAGTAGTAGTAGTGGTATATTAATAGTAGTAGTTATAGTTCTTGTTGTTGTTTTATTTTAAATACTCACTCACCACCTACATATATGCACCTATATACCTATTTTCATACGAGCACATAGGTATATTTCATATAAGGTGAGCTAGTTAGGTGAGTGGCATGGATTCATTTTTGTTGTTGTTTTATTTGAATTTGTTTTTTACCAAGCCATGATAAATGTGAACGAGTGTGTGTGCATAGATAGAGCCATTCATATTGTTGTTGCTTGGTTTGTTGGCTGGTTACTCAGCCGATTTTACTGCATAAAAGTTTTAAAAATATTAAAAAAAGCAATGAAGAGATGTGAAAAGAGTGCAAATAATTTTCAGAGTGTTCCCACACATTCCTATATGTAGATGCAAATACCTATACATATATACATATATGCATGTACATATACAGTGTGATTCATTTCATGCGCGCAATCTGAGAGCCTGCACATCATGACAAAGCTAACCGCCTTTTGTGTACTGTGCCACAAGCTTTGGATTCCATTATTTCATCTTCAACAACATGTCGGTAAGGCCATCACAATCTGATATCCCTTAATTTGACAGTCTCCAGAGAATATCATGACTATGATGCCACTCGTATACTCTCTACTTTGTCACGGCTCCTGACTCCTTATCCATTACCTTGAAAAATATGTGAACGAAGGTGACCTACACCAACATTCAACTTGCGGCCTAAATACTATTATCCCCTTCAGATGTTATTAAACGGGTCCATTCAATTGCAATAGTGTTATATTTTGCGATTTGTCCCTCTTATTCTGTGTGTATTGATGGCTGTAGTATCTTCACGCGTTTTTAGCCTCAGAGTTGACCTATCATTTGTTGTTGTTGTCTGCGAGTTTCTTTTTCTATGGAATATTACCTAACCTTTCGAAAATCCGCGTAGTTCTATATCCTTGGCTGAGCTTCAGCTTGGAATTAATCCCGTTCACTGTCTTAGATAGAATTGGCTTTAAAATCTAACCTACCTCTCTCATTTTAGAGGCTTCAATATATTTCATTTAAATTATTCTTTTTGTTGTCTTTTTGTCGTTCAAAAATCGGGTTCTTGAGTATGTTTGCTTAGATAACTGCAGCTGTCTGTTTAAGTCGCCTGTCTTAGGCATGAACTTGTCCTGAGTATAGGGTGTTTCCCAGCTGGACCGTGAAGGCCGATACCATAGAAGGTATGCGGTATCCACATAAGCTGTTATTGGCTGATATATTTGTTCACTAGATATACAAATAGGGTGACTTCCGGCACGGATTCCATAACTTATTTGGCATAGAAGTGTGGTTGGAAAAGAATACCTCTTTGTTTTCTAAGGGACGTTCCAACCTATGAACTATTTTTAGTTAGCCAACACTTGACCCAACCGCCTCCATTCAGCTGAACACAACCTTAGAAACTAGAGATGATATCATTAGATTGCATTTACGAGGTGGAGGTTCGAATTATCAATGGGCTACAGGTAGAAAACCATCTCCAAAAGAGCTTTTTCACAAATATTAGAGAATAAAGTCAGCAGTGGCTACACCAGTGGAAGAGATGTGGGGTTTAAACTCTTCTACAAAATATGTAATAAATTTATAATAAAGGACCACATTATCCGAAATAAGAGCTTGATAAACTCTCTCCGCCCTTCCTTTTTTTTCAAACGTTTAACGAATTACCCTATATCAAAATCAGCACAGCAGCAGTCATTTAGTATATAGCCATCGTATACATCCACACCAGTAGGTAAGTACGATAGGAGTAAGGCAGCGTAGTAGTAAACTTTCAACAGAATATGAACAATGATATAATCCCTTTGACTTTAGTGAGGGGGAAATGCACTCGTGTATTCCTTTATTTTTCATATTTTGTTTGTTGGTTTGCCATATACCATATATATATATTTTTTTGCTTTGAGCGCGATTTGCACTGCATTGCAAATGTATGTAATATGTATGAATATATACATATGTATGCAGGTATATATATAAAATTACATGTAAAATTACATTCATATGGGTGTACATAAATATCTATGCATTTAGTGTTAAATATTTATGTACGTATTTGTATGCGTAAAAATGTTTATAGTGTGAAATGGTACATTTTCAGTTGACATGTAGTTACAATGAAGTGTGGAAACTGCAACAAATCAAAAAAAAAGAAAAAAATATTTATAATAAAAAGTACACACATTTACAATGACACACATCGCGCACCCAAATTTAGAACATTTTTTTTTTCTATTCAAAAAAATATATTTTTTGTTGGCAAAAAAAAATCGTGATAAAATATGATACAACATAAAAGTATTCCCCACAATATATGAAAAAGAAGTGAACAACAATTTCGAAATTGCAACATTGTATGTTAGTAACTCAATTAAGATTTCACTATGGAATTGATAAATTTGAAAAATGCCATAAAAATATGAGGTGAAGCAGTCGTCTAACATTGTTAGCATGATTCGATGCCACAATTTTGTTTTATGTATATGCAACTATCAGTTGATAGTATATAATGATTTTCAATGAATCCGATTTAAAAATGTATAAAGCTAACTAGAGGTAGAGATAGTTATGGCTTGCAAAAAAGAAATTGCAATATTTGCATGGTGCTATATTATTTATGTATATATATGCAATTTTGTGATGGCAGTATAAATTAAAAAATATTGATCAGATTATCATCGTATGAATTGGAGGCTTTAATATTATGTAATGTACATATGTATACGAATTTTTTATACGGGTTCTGGATAACTTGTATTCAAATGGCATTACGTCAATTAAAACTTTAATTCAAACTGTGTTTCTTAAAAAAAATAAATATGTTGCACTTATAAGCGCCGAAGGGCTCTTTGGCTGAGGTTCTTTTTCAGTACTGATGTAACGTATTAAATTTTGGACAGTATTAGAAATGACCTACTTATTTTAGCCGGTTCCGAACGACAGGACAGGACATCACTTTCTCTGAGCTTTGTCACAAAGTTCTTTTAGAAGCTTTTCCATGGCATCGAATATTCCTCGAATTCCTTTATCTTGGCCCCTTCAGGGACTCACCTGAAAATCCACCTGAACACATCTAGAGAAGCGAAGCATTATACGCATCTCCATTATAAATATCATGCTAAAAAATGAAACACCTTCACCCTTGTATCCAACATATATG
This sequence comes from Megamerina dolium, assembly GCA_963854835.1. NCBI lineage: Eukaryota > Metazoa > Arthropoda > Insecta > Diptera > Megamerinidae > Megamerina > Megamerina dolium. The sequence continues at coordinate 929,257 of OY978529.1, read as the reverse complement.
TATATAATTATTTGTCACAAATGTTCTGAAGTTTTAGTTTTCCATGACCCGTTCGAGTATGTTGGGAAATATCGGACGAATGGCCTGTGAATCACATAAAATAGTTGTTTTGTCTGTTTGTGAAGCTACTCTTATATTTTTCATATGGCTCTTCGGCTTTAACCATTTAGCCAGAAATGGACCACATCCCAAATCATACTCCACGTAGAACACTGATTTTTATAAAATATCTGAATTATTTCTAGACACTGACATTAAGTGTCAAACAATAAAAAACATCACAAATACTCGTATACCATAACAGTTTTACAGTTTGACAAATTGATCTGTCATAAAATCACTACCGTCAAAAGTATATGTATATGAATCACCCACGTACTACATGGTCCGAAAATATTATCAATACCACCACGTCTCCTTATCTGTTAAACTACAAAATACAGCACGCTTAAATGTTTACAGTAATTAATTCATGTCATTGTTGACAAACGTGAGCAAGTATTATACAATACTTGTTTATTTCGTGTTTAGCTTTTGTTTTATCGTCAATGGAATTCAAACGCAATACACATAGAATGATTGTGCTCTTTTTTAGCTGGAAAATTGCAATCGGTTATCTTTCAACAAGCAAACAAAATGTTTGTGTCTCGTACCATGTCACGATACAATGATATGGGTATCATTGCAAATCACTATGATGGTAAAAATAAAAAAAAACAAATTATAGGAACAGTGAAAGCTTTATTTCAACAAAAATTCACGACGCAGCACAACTCAGATTGGAAATTTTTTAAATTTCTATTTGATGCTTTCTGAAATTAAATTCTGAAAATAAAATTCCTGATGAATCTTTACAATATCTAAATAGTTTACGACCTCAACAAATTACAACGATTACAGCGTTTGTCACGTTACGCTCTTCGTTGATATTTTTCGACCCTGACATACCTGAGTACACTAAAAAAATGTACTGAAGGAGCTCTGTCGCTTTGGAGACATTGAACTATCGGTTACAACCCGTTCACAATTGAATAAATCTCAGTGTTGTCACGTAAAACCAGAGTAAATAATTAATTTTGTGAGGAGAGATTCCGCACTGCATTTATCCAATATATTGCTTCGCTTGAAGTAGAGAAGAATTTCGAACGAAACAGTTTTTAAGTACTGGAAATGCCTCTCTCTACAAAATTTATGAAGCTTCCCAAAATAGCATTCATTCAGCGTGAAATGCATGCAGTTTTTAAACTCCAAATCATGCTTAAAACTAAAGGCAATCAAATCGAGCAGCAAATACATTCTTTTTATGCAAACATATTTTTAATATAAGTAATATCAGATTGGGTAAAAATAAATTCATTATTTTCCCAATAAATGAAAATATAGACTTAAATTCGGACTTGTATAAGTTCAGGTAATGATGACGACGCTTTTGATGTTCATTTGGTGGAACTGGAAATCTGTCATTTACTTTGAGATGCGGCCAAAAATACTAAATTCGGACTTTTACTGTGATCAATTGGATCGTTTGATTGACCAGAAGCGGCAAGAATTAGCAAACAAGAAATGTGTTGCTCTCCATCAGGACAATGTCAGACTTGTTTAATATCAGAAAGCTTTAATGTAAAGTTCTCATGAATCCATCTGATAGTCCGGATCAGTTACAAAGATATTACCACCATTTTTATCATTGCCTAGCTCTTTTGGTAATAAGGTTAATTAAGATTTGCATTAAGAGAAGATTCTGAAAATATCCAGGGGCTCAGGGCTTCTATAAGAAAGGCATCATGAAGTTACCTTTCAAATAGCAACAAATTATATAACAAAACCTTGGATAGTTGACTCAAATCGTTCAATCTGGACCATGTTAAATAGTCTTCGAATACACATGATACTAGTGGATTTCTATATCTCCAAGCCAATATTTTGTGCTAATTTGAATTCAAAAAATTTCGAGAAAATGTAAAAGTTAATGAGTTTTAAATTCTTCATAGTTCATTAATTCTAATTTTAATTTAGTATTTATTCCACACATCATATTATAAATATTCTTTATTTCATAATCATTAAAATATCTCTACTCAGACTACAATTTGTTTTTGGGTTTTGTCTCTTGAGTTTTATCCTTTATCTATGTGCTTTTTCTTTTTATATTTTCATTTTATTCTTATTAATAAATTACCAAAAAAAAAAATAAAAAACGAAAAGTTTTTTATAATTTTAAATCGGAATATAAGGCACACTTTACTTATCCATCCGTTCAGAATTCATCCTTAGAAACATCCTACAGATTTGACTTTTAAACAACCTATCATTTTCATATGTACCCAACACATTTATGTGCCATATATGGTATACGTATACTATATGAACATATACTAACTCATAGGCCATTAGCTATCACATAACTAAATTCCATTAATCATAGAATAAAAATTAAGTAAAGCAAACAAAAAAAAAAAACAGGAAGAGGACCCTTTGAAACAATGGCCGCTACTACTACTACAACTACTATTCCTATACTTCGTAGAATACATATTTATGTATTAGTACGTATGTACTAAAAGTATTCCATTACCATTACTCATTTGTTAGAAATAATCGTATAATACGCAAAAAGAAATAAAGAACATAGTGCAGCGATATATTCTAAAGGGAGAACGAATGATATCCACACAGTATAGCCTTTGTTTCTTTTTCTTCTCTATTTTTTTATTATTTTTTTTTTTGAATAATTATAATGGGCAATAGGATGGGGTTATTTTTAATGAAAATTAAACATGTAATATATACGTACCTATTTGCAATAATTAATGAGTGAGTTTTCACGAAAAAAAAAAATGCAAGAAAAAACCTTAAAAATTACCCTTGCCTGCTGACAGCTTTTAAAATATAACACTGTTAATTAATACGACATGGATTGATAAATCCATAAAATAACATAGAAATGACATTTTTTGGTCAAATTATATTTCGAATTATACGTAGGATATAATATTTTTTGTATAACGAAAACTGTCGAAATATTTTGTTAATTTCCTATTCAGATTCATCATAATATCGTATGATGTATAATATTTTCTTTACATGGATCAATTCCTTTGTCATTTGGAAACAAGCAACAATTGCTTGAAACTAATTTTAGTGAATACAGTGCATGCGAAAGCAATTCAATGAATTACAACGATGTATTATATGTCTAAGTTCCAGCTCCAATAGTCAGTCTGCAGTGGTTTCTTCATTCTTCAAATTGTCGATGCACATCTTAAACATTCCGAAATTCCATTATAAGTGAGTTACTTTGTATGGGAGATATTTAAAATAATAAGCGAGATATATGAATTATATATCATTAAGTTTTTACCCATACAAATATACAGCCCAAATAGCAAAAGAGCAGTCTTACTGTTATTTTTAAACAGAATTTAGCTTTTACATCAGCTGACCAGATTTCTCTACTATGAATAGTAGAGAAATTGTGAAATTATTTCCATAAAAAATATTCATCCAAGTCCCAATATGTAGCGGCCTGCTCTATCTAAAAACTATATTGTTCGGAAGCTCAGTAACACCGATCGGAACACCGATGAACTAAAATTATATTATAGTTCACCGGTGTTCAGTCGCAACCATTCATATGTGATCATGCGTTTTACTGACCAAGTCACAAAATGGTACTTCAACACCTGAATAGCTGACATAATACCCCATCCTAACTAAGCTGCCTGGTATTTCACTCTGGACAATATAGTACTTAGGTTTCTAGAATGGTATTTTTCAGACAATCTGTCAAACGACTCTTTTAGGATTTCACAAACTAAAAAAAACATGCAAAATAGTATTTATATACGAATATTATTTGACAATTTTTATGTGTATTTTCTGAAATTCGGTAATGTTACAAAAACAAACTACACACAAAATTCTATCAAGCAACGAACTAACGAAGTAACGAGTTTGGTGTGAAGTCACCAAGCTCGTGTTGTAAAATACTTCGGAGTTTCAAGAATTTTCTATGTTAATATTACGGGAGTGTAATGCTGAGTTACTGAGCCCACTAGCTAAACCTGAGGAGAAGCAATAGTTCGTTAGGAAGTTTTTAACGATTTACAATATTTGGGAATCGGAAATCAAATTCTAAAGTTATGATAAAAATACGATTTTTTGCTGTTTTTCGCGGTGTCCAAATAAATAAATTCGTATAACGGCGGCATGTTCTGAAAGCAAGTTTTAATTTAAGGAGGATATTGGAAACTCATTTTCGTTGTACGGGGAGCTATCCCAACAAATGTAATGCAATAGATATCATAAATATCATATCATAAATTGTAAATACAAAACTCACGATATTAAAAATAATTTTGTAATTGGGACACCGTCTGTAACTTATACAACAAACTTATCAATTCAAGTATGTATAAATATGACGGTACAAATACATATACCCTACATATAATTATATACTTGATATAAATATGCATGCACAAATATATTTATACTTACTTACATTAAGAGATTACAAATTAAAAGTGGAGACACATTTCCTAAAGCCTTTGTAGACGTTGCTAGCAAACTTATTAACAATTGCGAACTTATGAACTATGTATAGTAAGTACAGAATGAACTAAGAATAAATAAGTCAGTGAGTGCTTCTCAATTACACATACCGACTATCCGTCTCTATGCTGTCGCGCAGACTTTCCTAAGACTTATAAACTTAACTTTTAATGGGGTTAAGGGTAATATATATATATACAAGTATGTATAAGTGCATACGAACAATTATACTTATACGATATAGCGTCTATACAGGTGTGGACCTTAAGGCTACTTATGCTTACATGGACGAATACGTACATACGTACGTATGTACGTTGGTATGACTCTGCCACAGATTAGTTTCGTATTAAATATTGGACTAATTGAATTATATGAATGTCATATGTAAATATATGTATATGTGAAGCATTAAAACGCAAATTTAAACGCCAGCCTATCAGCACATTTGCAAAATGGTACAAACGTATTTAATCGCATAAACTTTACAAATTGAAAAACCTAAAGTGTATGACATAAAAAAATATTATATGGTATTGCATATATATTTTAATATTTTATTTGTAACATTTTAACAAATCTATATACATACATGCATGCATGCATACTCACAAATGCGAATATGTAGAATTGTCTATGAATAAGCATATATAACCTTAGATTACTTTTAAAACACCCAATGGAAAACCATATACATACTTCCCATAGAGACAGAAAAAAAGAAAATAACGAAGAGAATGACTGAATGACATACACAAGCGTATAAATATAACGAAAAAGTTTCACACAAAAAAAATTTTATTTATATATATTTTTGCATAAATGTTGGAAAAATAAAACTTGAAAAAAAGAAAACAGAAAAATCTACAAAAATTCATATATATGTAGCTACATTTGTACAATCATATAAAGTTGTAACAGTGACGTGTATACTGAAAAAGTTGGCCAAAATAAAAAGGATATATGTACTTACATACACGTTTGCCATACGAAATTAAATTCATAAATTCATAAAGTGAATTGTAGTTGTGTGCTAAATGGGATTTTTGACCTTATCACCATATGCATGGTAGAACTTTTAATAGACGGAATATTCTACATACAGGTACGCTCTATGAAGTGAATGTTACAGAATCAATTTTTGGCAATGTCCACATATGTATGTAATGTATGTACGATACTTACGTGTACAAGTTGATGGTGTGAAATGTTTTAAATGGGTATTTTGATCTGACAAGTTTTTTTTATGCTCAATGCGGTAATAATCAGTGATGATGGGATATAGAAATACGTACCGTAGTGTAAATAGAAATCTCATCAGGTGATACAATTTGTCATGAAAATATTAAATATATGACTGGAGGATTAGCAATAAAACTTTTGTTTCTGTTTATTTATATTTATAAAATGAGTTATCTCTTGGATTGTTAAATGTATTCCTGGCTTAATTATGACTATACCGTTGAATTTTGGCCGATATATTCTTTTATGCTTTCATGTGAGTTCATTGAGGGCTGATCATCGGAACTGATGTTCGCGAATATGAACATTTCCCATAAATAGCAAAGTTTGACTGGTGCGACGTAGGAAGTGATGAATGCCTTTTGTATTACTTTCAAATATTTGCGATCTACTAGTCATCATCATCATCATTTTCCAATATCATGAAAACATTAGATTAGTAATTCAGAGTAGGAAGTCATAAGAAAATAATTAAAGTTTTGGGGGTGTTAAACACTAACAATCCAACAATCGGTTCTAAGCCGACCCTCTATACTTTTTATTAAAATATTATAGATAATTTCTGTGAAGCACACCTCCAGAGCCGAAGAATCCCCCAAACATGCTTATTACAGAAATGATGGCAAATAGCAAATATTTTTTGAATCCCATACATACATTTTTGAGATATCGTGCCCTAAAGCTTTAACGCATTTGCACATTTCATCATCATATGGAAGCTAATATATGGAAAACGGGTGCGAATCTCGGTATATTGCCTTCCCACGAAATCTAACCCGATTAGAAATAAAATAATATATAACCGAAAGTATAAGAAATAAGCCATGTGAGCAATATATTGAGGAAGAACCACTGTTGATAGCGATAGTATCAATCGACTTGTATGGCAAGGAAAGTCAAACATTGAAGGGTATGAGTTAGAAAATGAAAGTTAATCGGCTAATAAACTGCAACTAGATTTATATGAAGCAAGAGGTAATAATGTGAATGATATTGTATAGTTGGATAGTGGTTTTGACTTTAAGATCATGAGTTCAAATAGCGGCCGAGATAAATTTAATACTAAAAAAATATTTATTCTTTCATGTGAAGTCTACCTATCGGTAAGCAATTACCAATTCTTCCACTATTAGCAATTTGCCATGAAAAAGTTTTTGCAAAACACCTGCGACAAACTTCAGAAAAAGTGGTGTCACAAGGTTTAACATGCACAACAGCACTGAAAGAGAAATTCGGCAATGAAACATCTCTAATTAATAAATATAGGGAGAAAGTATTGTATGTTCAGAAAATACAATATGTTGGGTAACAAAAATTACTGAGGGTGGGTCACATATTTTACCTCTCTATGGGCAATGTCAGTTATGTAGCGGGACCTCTCTACGAGGAGAAGATAAGAATAACTATGTTCGTGCAAAATGGTGGGGAGGTAAAAAAAAATGGTGGTTGGTTTATCATTTCAATCCACCACATGCGATTCTGGGTATTACATAATTTCTTATAATTTCTTCATCATTTTTTTTTTTTTTGCAGTTAAAAATGAAATTAAATCTGACTGATTCCAACCAACCCAGCTTGCATATAATTTAAGATAGTAATTCGGGATGTTCCAGCTTCTTGGTGACTCTGGGTGACATAAAGTTGAAGCGATTGAGCTCAAAAATATAAAAAATTAACAATTAATTTTCAAGCATATCTGTTGTCCAGAATAGAAAATATATACATATATCAAATTGTGTCCATTTAATATATCGACATTTAGTTTGCCCAAGTTTGTTATATCTTAATTTTGTAAAATTAAGACACAAACACTAAGACATTAAAACCACATTTCGGAAATTTCAATTATAAACGCCACTGGTATTTCACATTACTGTTCACACAGTCACACACAAATAGCCATAATAATCGTGATATTAGTAAGTAGTCACTTAGTTAGTTAGTTGACCGGTCAGAGGCAATGTTTTGTATTCGCTATATATGTAAAGTTAAGAATAAAATTTATATATGCATTCATATTTTTATATGTTCATATACATATTGTATAGTAGTAGTAGTCACCCAGCAAACAAAAAATATTAATTTATTAACGAAATTGCTAAATATTTTCGGTCATATTTTCCGATATTTAAAAAATTCTTAAGTAAAATGGAATTATCTTAAAGGTTGGCTAACATCGACCAATCTTGATATCTCAAGTTGCACCAGCTTCTCTTCTAATAGAAACAAAATAGGTAATTCCAATGTCTGATTAAAACTATATAGTGTCTAGATGCATAACTTCCATTTTAGACTAAAAATGGTCTTAGTGGTGGGAAGTGAGATTAAACAAGGATCTTTCGTCATTTTTAAGAAAATACCATGTCCCACCATGAATCCACCAGGCTGAATTTTCATCATACAGCAATTTTTTTTAGAATGCATAGGTCTTTTCTGGTACAGTCTAAATGTATACCTTAATTTTCAGACTAAAAATGGTTATAGCGGTGAGAAGGGACAGTAAATGAGCCTCATTCTTCATTCTTGAGAAAATACGACATATATGATCCTACCAGGCTCAAATTAATACCAGAGAGTTATTTTTACAGAATGCCTTGGTTTTTGTCTTGGCTCAATTATTTATTTTAACTTCGCTAGAAAAAAATAAAACTCATTGCTGAAGAGAATGTTGATTGGAAAATCATCACACACAGTCTATTGGCGCATCTACTAGGCATTCCATGAAGGGACACTTTACTTCTTCTCTTAGTTGAGCTCCGTAAAGGGGGAACTTTAAGTCCAGATTCAAATCTACTCCTAAGGACACATAGAACAAGCATACGATACATATGAAGCTCGTCGTGCAATCAAGGAATATAGACTGTCTGTTATTTTTGAACTAACTGCAGCAATACTAAACTGTCAGAAATGACACTAAACTACTGTCACTTTTGGTTACATTCATGTTTGACAGTTGTCAAAGAGCTGGGTTGTATTTTTAAAGCTACCAAATAAATAGTCCTGTAGTAGTAGTAGTAATTGTACATACTAGTAGTTTTATACCATGAATAAAAAAGGTATAATATTATTTCGAGTTTGTTGTTGTTGTGCTTATAATAAAACAACATAAAATTGCAGCAAAAACCAAAATTAATTATTTTTATAATTATTTGTTTTTTTTTTTTTTGTTAAAAAAGTAAATACTTGTGGGCATACATATAAACATTTGCCAGCATCCCCATCTGTATAAAAGTGTTTTTCTGTTTTATTATATGGTGTGAGTGCATAAAATTTTGTTTTTTTTACTATACATATAATAGGCACTGTGAAGAAAATTCACGCATACACACAATATCCATCCAATATACACATAATGGTATGGAGTGTGTATGTGTATTGGTTCAAGCCTCGCGTTTGTCACTGCAGAAAAAGACGAGAAGCAGCACAACTGCATGAATACGCGTTTGATAGTAGCATAAGTGTATTTGTGTGGATGTGAGCGCGAAAAAATAACGCTCAAAGTACGAGAGAAAAACCATACATGCATTTATTTGTAGTTTTTCTGGTTTTTTTTTTGTTTATTGTGGAAAAATAGTAAAAGCAAATGCAACTGAATGCTGCTGACAATATTCACACAAGCATATTCATATTTATCTATATTATGTATACATATGAATATGTACTATATGTGTACATAAGCATGTGTATATGTACCTATATGTAAACATAAGTATAGTATATCTGCTTATACCCTTATACTAGTCACATATAGTTACTTCAACTAGATACTGTGACTACTATTACTAAAGGCAGCTTAATGTATGCTCTGTGAAATGAACTAAAGAAAGGACGAAGAAAATGATCAAGAAGAAGAACTAAAAGAAGTAAATATGTATGTACGTATGTGTGTACATATTTAATAGTAATGTAGAATAAAAAAAAAAAGATGTACACTGAATATGTGAGCAGAGCGATATCGTTGCTCTCTGTTTGCACATTTAAGCTTATAAATTGCATATTATCTGATTAATGTGCAGCTTATAACACCCACATGTGAATATGTATATTTATTGTATTTATATGTACATATATACTATATACCTATTTACTATATAAGTATATCTATATAAATGGTTTGTTTGCATATATTATAGTTACCCGTATGTTGGCACATTCATAAGAGTAGGTACAGATGTATGCACATAGTACGTACTCATACTTAAGTATCATATAAATGTGAATGGAGTGAAGATAAAATGATTGCGATTTTAGCATATTATATTGTATGTACTACATATATGTATATATTATATCCAAGTTTTAGTTGTACATACAGTATTCTAAACATAGATGAGACTACTATTACTTACTAATATTAAAGTGTATTACTCGTTGGTTTAATATTAAGTACTTGCTGTAATGAGTTGTATTATTTGTACATCTACTACTACGTACTACTACTACTACTACTATTACTACCTCCACTATTCGTTTGTCTACAAAAGATGTATGCCTAGTAGGTAAAAAATTATGGTTTATTGGTTAGTTACAGTTGCTGATCCACAGAAGCTCTAGTGCGTCAAACAACTATCATTGAATGCCGTTTTAATAGCACAGTCAACCCAAAAACTTTGAAAATAGAGGACAGAGTATCTCAGAGAAACTGGATGAGAACATCCTGTGCATGAAGTTGACCGCTAAAAAATATTTAGCACATGCTAGTTTTAATAACCTTCTATATAATCTTTAGTTATATGTTCTACCATCCGCTATGCTGAAATAAATTATAGATCAACCAAATTACACCCTGCACTTGCATGTATATAAAAAGTATTTTTTTTATTTCCAATACTTTGCTCACCAACTTTTTAATTAGTTCTGCCTATAATGCTAATCTACACCTGAAATATGGTTGTCTTAGGCGAAGTATTTTTTAAGTTATGGAGGCTTTAAACTTGAAGATAATTCAGCTACTTTGTATTGGAGCTACATAAAGTAGTAGGTGTGATTCGTTGGTTTCTCTCAAGATAATTACAAACGATAATATTAAACTTCGTACTGATTGTTTTAAGCTGAAAACTGGTGATGTTACTACGGTTTAAACATAAAACAACTTACGAGGTTTTATATGGGAGCTATATCAAAAAGTGGGTGACCCTCGCCCCTTTTTTGTAAATCTATTTATCCCTACAATACCAATACACACGTTAAATATGGTTGTCATACGCTGAATAGTTAGAAGTTAGGTTGACGAACTTTTTTTTAATTTTTCCGACTTAGTATGGAAGCGACATAAAGAAGTGGGCGTGACTTGCTGCCATTATGTCAGCTTATTTCCGTTTACAATATTAATTAATGGTTCTAGGAAAAATACTATCTAAGTTGTAGCGGTTTAAATTTAAAATAATTTCAGGCACTTTGTTTGGGATATACTATAAAAAGTGGCTCGCTTATTCCCTGAAAAATTATGTAGCAGCATAACATAATTCTACATGCCAAATATTGTTGTCCTAGGTGGTATATTAAGTGAGTTATAGCAGGTTAAATATTTTAGATATTCCGAGGTTAGTCACATTGATTACTTCGCGTGGGCTAGGCATTTAACCGATCATGACAATTATCAATATAATCCGTACCCTTGGATCAAAGCTTACTCATGCCAAATTTCGTAAAAATTGCTCAATATTTCAAGTTACCATGCGGACCAATCAGGTGACAGTCGGACAGCCGGTCGGACGGACTGACATCGCTAAATCAACTATTTAGGCGATACTTGATCAGGAGTATATATACTTTTCTATATCTCCGGGGGTCCTTCAAGCGACTACAAATATCTGACCGAAATGAATATATCTTGCACTCATTCAACGTATACAAATTGGGATTTTAGATTTTCCGATTTACTAAAAATATTTGCATTAAAAACATGATGAGACAAAATTTGATTCGATTTCATAACGTTTAAAATATATTTCACTGATGCTAATTCGATCAATCAAATTTTTTTGCGTTAATCGATGTGGCTTCCAAACATCAAACTTTTCTGAGTAGCCAGTCGTTTTAAATGGCTGTAGAATTTCTTCGGTGTTTCAGTGACTGTGATGGGTGTACAATTCTCACATCGAAATTTCCGGAATGGCCGATTACACTAAAGCTGTACAGTACATTACGCAACAGCATCCTCACCATAAACTGAACAGATTTTTGTGCATGTTTTTTTGACCAAATTTGTCTCTTTAATAACAAAACAGTATAACATAGCGGATTTTTTTCGGAAATTTCACTCATGTTTAAGTTTATTATAACTTTTAACACAAACAATAAGTAACAAAGTCGCCAACTAGAAGAAATTGATCATGAAATTTGATATTTGTATATTTGATAGGTTTGTAAAGCGGTTTGTGACATAGTAAAGTGCATCAAAATCCAGCGGCTGCGCTGGCTAGGTCATGTCGAGCGAATGGAAGAACACGCTCCAGCTAAGAAGGTGTTATATTCGGAACCCGCTTGAGGACGACGCAAAAGAGGAAGACCAAACCTCCGGTGGAAAGACCAAGTACTGGAGAACCTGACGGCGCGTGGAATTTCTAACTGGCGCCAGCTAGCGAAGAACAGAGATGGCTGGCGAAGCATGTTATTTTCCGCCTAAATCGATATTCGGTTGTTATGGCCACAAAAGTAAGTAAGTATATTTGATAGGTGTATCCATTAATACTATCATCAGCGTCAGCCTTTGATAAAAAACCGAAAATAGATTTTGCTTTAACAATATAAAATCTAATTATTTCGATTAGAAACATTTGTAGAGTTAGTTTAAATACTTACACAATAAGTAATATTAATCTACTGATTACGAATCTGTAATTAGTTTGCAGATATATTAGGTTATATCACCTGCCAGAACAAAATTGAGAACAAAAATTACAAAAAAAAAAAAAAATTATGAAATATTGAAAAAAGCAAATAAAATAAATCTGAAATCAATTAACATACAACAGCAAAAAGAGCAAATATAATAAAATATTTAGAAGCAAAATCGAATTGCATGGCGAACTCAAGGTAACAACGCATTTCTTACAAGATGGATACTTGTATCTCAATGCGTTCTTCCTTTGCACAAATATTGGATAATGGTTGATTTTATCTTTTATAATTTCCTTGCTCGGAATAACTTGATCAGTTTCGGTTCTTGATCGTCCCTTTCCCCTTTCAACAGACGATTTCTGTTGCGGATCGCCGATGGAGGTGGATCATTCAGTGTTACAGATCGTAGTAAAGTATTTGCCCATAGTTTCAATGCCGGATTCCAATTTTTCTTTTTCTTCGTATTCCTCTATGCTTTGAGTTCTCTCAACATTTGATTTAATTCGACGGCATCTTCTGCCTCATAATCCGAATTACTTTTCAGTTCGCCATTGATTTTATCACGAAATTCTTATCCAAAATTGGAGCAAAAATGAGAATAAATATAAATATAAATGAAATGAATATAAATAATATCAAAATAAGCATGTAAACCAAAGATTTTGAATGGGCGAGTGAATTGAAATTCACACCAAATGTTTCAACAATGATTTTTTGTCGACGTACGATTGCACTTAGAAATTCGACATAGTAGAAAAACAACAAATGCAAAACAACACAAGTGCACGTGAAGTGCGGTATGTACTCGCATATGTGCGCATATATGTGCGCGATGTTGAAAAAATTACTGTCCATGCCCATACTGTCAGACCATGCACTGAGTCACGTATTTAAAAATAAAACGAAATATGGTCACATTTGCATGACCATATCAATGAATTACTTTAACTGGTCAAGTGAAAATAATGGCGGGTAATTCTATGAAGCAGTCCAGTATTTTGTGCTATTCTTGTATGGCGGTTAGATACCTATTACTCGTATGTTATTCTGCCTGTCATTCATTACCACTCCCCGAAAGAAAGAAACAACTGAATGATTGATTGTCTTTAGTTTTTTTTGCACAAGCATCAAGCAACAATGAACGATACATTTCTAATTAGTTCTAATTAGACATAGCCAACATAAAACTGTCAAACCAAACTGGCACGGATTGTGGATGCACCACAGGTTATTCGATTATTTCTTCTTGTGGATTATTGACATAACCACAGTAACGAAATAAGGTGTCCTCGCTCAGTCGACGATTTTTCGATTTGCACGTACATACTTACGGATTCATAGAAAAATATACAGACGTAGTATATAAGTGATATACATACATATATGAGGTAATGATTATAAATACATAAGTAGTATAATGCTATGTAATATCAATCACATCTTGCATAAAATTTAAAATTCGATCAATATGTATATATATACGTATCTATTTTAACTACACTAGTGCTATTTACTAAATCCAGTTTATAGGTACACGTTGAAAAAAAAAAACCCCTATTACAACTCATATGATCATTTATGTAATGCTACTAGTCTACATAGTATGTGTTTATATACATATATGTGTGAAAAGTACATACATTTAATCTCATACATATACAAATAATATGTATGTTTTCTTTTCTCTTTCATTTGATCGTCATCGTCATCTTCATTTTTCTATAGAAATCTAAGTGGTGCTTTTATATTATTGAATAAGTACTTATACATATATTTACTTATGATTACCCTGTGGGAAATATGGTAATCATTGCATTTCGAAGGGACTACTGATAAGTTAGTATTTTTAAAAAGGCTCGAATGAGGTACCTCGAAAATATAGGATTTGGTTCAATCCATTTCAAAAACATGTGTGGAAATTTTATCAAATATTAATGACCATTGTGCAATCCAAAAATTCCGAATAATATTCTTTAGAGTAATTCCAGTACAATCTACTTTTGTCAATCTTAGTGAAAGTCTCGAAATACGCATTTGAGTAGTGTTTATACACGGTGATCAGTTTTTTCTACTATGTACAAGCGCACAAAAGCATTTTGGTCAGAGGCCATATCGACAAGCGCTGATGAAATTTTTGAAAAAACATATATTTGTAAAAAATTTTTGGTTTGGTTCAATAAATTTCATCAACGAATTGAATGAATTTGAAATGCTTTCAGTTCGATTGGACCACCGTGTATCGGGCTTCGTATAAATAAGATGAAAATACTTCACTTTATAGCATCAAATCCTACTTTTTGAATATTTCTGTTAATAACACAGTGACTATTCAATATTATAGTCAATTATGAACTGAAATCATAATTTCTTACGATTCAGCAATTAAGACTCCTGTATTTTTAGCTGACATTTCCTACTGGGTACATATGTATATAGGATATTCTACGTATGTACATATGCATTTTTGATACAGATTTACATGAATGTATGTTGACAAATGCTAGTATGAAGTATTATTACTAGTAGTAGATTTAAAGCTAAAACTACTTGTATTCATTCGACATATGAGTATTCATACTATTTTTCAACTTTCTTCTCCTTTGTATGTGGACCCTCTTACAATTACATATGTATGTGTATTTTAAGAAAAGAAATATAAGTAAGAGGAACAGAAAAAAAAAAAGAAATTCCTTATTGTGTTTTCAAATCAAATCAAATAAAATGAAATAAATAAAAATATAAGGCATATACTATACTTGTATATGGATCTAGGAGTGTTGGAATAAAAGAAGTAGGTAGGTAGGTAGATATAGGTAGGTCGGTAGGTACATACGAGTATGTATGTATAATATATCTAATATAAAGCCCAGTCATATATATTTATTTGTCTAATACATATATGAATTGCTGAAATTGCAAAAAAACCGAAAAAAAGCAACTTTAACAAAATACACCAACAAAAGAAACCAAAAGAAGTTGGTGAAAAGATTCACTTGGATTTCTGTTTTCGTCCTTTTCGATGCTTTTTCTTCTCGAAGTCTTTTTAATACAAATATTGTAAGGAACATACGAGCATGTTACATACATGTTTGTATTTATGTATAAAAGAAAACCACATTAATATATAAAATATGTATATGTATGCATTATTAAAGTACCAATGTTTACCAAATAGCTACCTACATATGTAAGAATATTACTGACATTAAGATGAAAGTGATGAAAATAAAAAATAAAAAATACAAAAATAAAAGGAAGAATTTACAAATGAAATAGAGAATACAAGTAATATGCTGGTCCACCTATACGGGTATAAGCGTAGTTTTAAACAACCGGGTATATAAAAATATATTCTATATGACATATTTCATGGCATGTTTCAAAAAGAGACTTGAATTTAAATAATCAAGATTTCAGTTGAATGATCATCATCGTGGTTGCTCTTTCAAGCACTACTGCAGATTTAATATACACCAAAAAAGGAAGAAGAAATGACCACCAAGCGCCCCTACCATATTATGTGGAAATATTTGTTAGAAATATATGCTACAACAACAACAACCATATTATGTAGTTTTTTTTTTTGGAGGTATAAAGATGTTATTCTTTCTAATTTGACTTGAAAACATTTCTGTATGTGATGTATGGGCTTGATGGCAAAGTCTTAAAGGTCAAAGTTATATTACAAGAGCTCTATTATTTGGAACCTGCTTAGATAAGTAGATCTCTGGTATTTAAATAAATAAAACATAAACTGAAACCCGCGACTTATATTCTTCAAAGCTGTCAATGCCATACATGATATAATTTAAAATAATAGTTAATAATAAGTAATTTGAAATTGAACACCTTTTTGAAGCACCCAGTGCATAAAGGTATCCAAGGTGGTCTTTCTATTTTTGGATATATTTGAAGTATGAATTGTGATTCAAAAGTCTTACGTATTATTTATAATGACTATAACAAGGCCACAATTCTTCGCAATTCTTAATTTAGGTAATAATCTTATCTTTTACATCAGATTATAACAAACCTGATGAATGTTTATGCCGCAACGTTTCCCACAAATATACTCACCTTTGATATCCAGCCTTTAAAAGATTGGATAGCTTTCAATTTCATAAAACCATCAATTTTGCAGTGAAGCCTCGCTAAAGGGTGAATATATGTGTCAATTACATTTGTGAAAATGTTGGGATAAAAAATTAATGAAGGCTCTAAGAGGGTTACCAACAAATTTTGGGGGTAATTGTTGCTTTTTAAGTACTTTAAGTTCATTTTGTATGAAGGCCTTGTTGCTAAGGAGCAAGGAGAGTAAGAATACTCACAAAAAATGATGAGTGGTAAAAATTAAGTGGAGTTTATTATATATTTTATATTTTATATGGGGCACTCTGGGAGAGGCGATAGCAAATTTTATAAGTCTAATGGTGGTCAGTCATATATTTTACCATTCTAGGGACCTTTTCTGGGCAATTATTGGGTTATTTGGTAATTTTGCAAGATCTTTTAAATTAACTTATTAGGCTAAGTTAGTTTTATTGAGAAGACTGCTAAAAGTGTAGAAACCTAATCCCTCTAGAGTCACTTTGAGAGGTGGCTGGAGCGAATTTGATACAATCATCAAGTTGGTAGGGAAATCCTTCTATGGAATAAAGATGGGTGTTAGTATTGAGTGCGCCTGGTATTTGAGGACACATACATATGTAGTTGCCAATTCACACTGTACTTAGATTAGAGCTATATCCAGATAACGTCATGATTCTGAGTGAACAATTTGTTGGCTTGTTCTTATGTGATGTGCAGAGGTCAGTTCGTGTTAACTCAAACTCGAGAGAACAATATCCAAGCAAGATTGGATATCTGAGAATCTGCACGATCAATCGTACATTTGATCCCTATAGGAGCGATTCTGGGTATATTTATCATTCATTCAATTTTTCATCTACTGTAGAAGACCTTTTTTTTTTTGAGTGGAGGTGGTTCTCTTCAAAAAACCAAAAACCATCAAACCTGAGTATAATGCGAACCTCTTACAGCATTTGAAGCAGGAATTCAAGAAAAATCTAGATCGCGGGTTCAATCCCCGGCTGAAGTATAACAAATTTTATATCGAAAAGATCTTTCTTTCGAACGGTACCCACCTGTCGGCAAGCAATTGGCAATTCTTCCGTCAGTAACAACATACCATGGAAAAGCTTCAAAAATAACTCTGTGACAAAGCTCAGTAAGAGTAATGTCACAAGGTTTCTGCCGTTCGAAACCGACTAAAATAAGTAGATTCCTTCTAATACTGTCCAAAATTTAACACGCACAACAGTAATGAAAGCGAAACTCGGCAAAGGATCCCTTCGGGGTTTTAAGTGCTACATATTTGTTTTATTAGAATCTTTGTAAATTTGTGTATAAATTTAGTGTGGAAATTTTTTTCATTAATAATTAGAGTACTTCTGGTAGCAGCTACGTAAATGTGTGTGCGGTATGGAAATTATTTTGTTAATTGTGACATATTCGCTGATAAGCCGAGTACTTCTGGGACTTCAATTTGTACTACTGACAATATAAGTACATAGATTTAGGTATCAGGTACATTGCAACTGTGTATAAAATACATATAAATTAAGATATACTCGTATCCGTATATACACCCTCTTGTGGTATTACTACCACATGACTAACGCCATATTATAACCACAACTATCGCTATCGCTGCCATTACATTTACCACCATCTATGTAGGTACATATCTATATACTTGTATCTGACTAGCTAAGTAGCGTACATATTTAATATGAATAAGTAAGGTGTACACACACACACACACACATACACACATCGGCATTTGTATACACATTGTGATATTGCGGTCAGGAAGAATATATCCTAAATAC
Source organism: Megamerina dolium (assembly GCA_963854835.1). NCBI lineage: Eukaryota > Metazoa > Arthropoda > Insecta > Diptera > Megamerinidae > Megamerina > Megamerina dolium. The sequence continues at coordinate 910,727 of OY978529.1, read as the reverse complement.
TATGTATGTACATATTGTATGGTATAAAGGTCATGTTATCTGCGATTTATTCAGCTTGTTTGTAGATGAAATGGCAGATTTCATAAATATCTCGCATCATAATTTCAATGTTTGTATGAAATTCTAGTGTCATTCTTCATCCGACATACATATTAGTACATACGATTTTTGCTGCCTTCTTTGAATATATTTTACTATATATACAGGTAGGGTATAATTCATATGATTCGTGTATGTGTGGTAAATTAAAAGATAGGCTTTTTATTTAATTAAAATGAAAATAAACAAAACAAAAAATTGAAAATGAAAATCTGCAATAATTTAATGCGTTCACAATGAAAACACACGTACTACTAGATGGTTGAGCAACTATTATCATCATCATTCATATGAAACCCGCATAATAGTTATAGTAGCTATAGGTTTCCTTTGTGATTTTCTTTTACATTTTATTTTCAAAACGATATTTTGACAAGTTCCTAAGCTACGAAATTTTCAGAAAGCCAAAAAAATAATATCAATCCCATGACATTTGAGAATATATATGAAGCTTATAAAGGAATAGATATACATTCATTCAAACGCATAGATGTTCGTACTATCGACATGAATATGTGTATTGTCTGCCTATTTTCGAACTGTTAGCATCAGAGTATTGGCGGTGGTGGTGGTGGTGTATTACTGCTATAAAGTATGATAGAGTTAACATCCGTGCGTCATATACACAGAAATGAGAATATGGCAAAAATTGAGAAATTGGCAAACATCACTATGTATCGTACGTAGTATGTAGGTGTGCGGTTTTGTGTGAATTTTTGCGTTTTTTGGTCATAGTCATACGTAGTTGTGTACATATTACCATGTATGATATGAGGTTATGATGCATTCATTTCAAAATTGACAAGCAAACAAAATGGTTTATCAACTCCCAACACCCACAGTGTAGATGAAAACACATTGTTAATGGAATATGCCAGAGAAGCACAAAAAAATGTATTTTTTTAAACAAAAATCTTAAACATTATTGTTGTTCTTTTTTACATTTTTTATTTTTCTTTTTGTTCTCTATTTTTCTTCTTCTTTTTTCATTTTTTAATGGGAGTTTCTATTCATATTTTATTCAATTCATGCACACTCATGCTGAGTAGATTTCTTTTGTTGTTTTTTTTTTTGTCAATAACAAACAAATCTAAATCGCTGATATAGATATTTGGTATTTGAATATTTGGCTCACAAATATTATATTATTATTTGTTGACAGTTTTGTGTGTGAATTTTATTTTCAAAAGGTCAACCGAAACGAATGAGCATGAAGAAATGTGATCCATCATATTGTGCGTATTTATTTGCACAAAAATTGAATGAGGATCGAAGAAGAATTATTTTGCAAATGCAATTCAGTGCCATTCACGTTTTAGAATATCATTCACATGACTTCATAATTTTCCATACTATGGTATTGTAGGTAATAAATTCAAATGGATTTTAAAGCTTGAAATATTTTACTGTACGTACTTGATGTACATTTTATTGGGGATGCTGGCAAGCGTAGTCAAGTCACATCACAAATGAATCTTATGGTGTTTGTGTATTTGAGCTGCAATTGATAGCTCGGCATTAGTACGATCTGCATACAAATTTGATATGGTAAAGTAGTAGTTTGAGTACTATAGACCTTTTAGAAATGCTAATATCGACCTAGAGATAATTCGAATCATCGAAAAAATGGAAAAATTTTAAAGGAAAATTCAGTTCAAAATTAATTTGTCCTAAAAATTACATACATTCATACATACATATGTGGCACTTAAAGCCCCAAAGGGCTCATTGGCCGAGCTTCTCTTTCATTACTGTTGTGCGTGTTAAATTTTTGGACAGTATTAGAAGGGACCTACTTATTTTAGCTGGTTCCGAACGGCAGAACCCTTGTGACATCACTTTTTCTGAACTTTGTCACAGAGTTCTTTTAGAAGCTTTTTCATGGCAAGTTGTTACTGTCGGAAGAATTGCCAATTGCTTGCCGACAGGTGGGTACCGTTCGAAAGAAAAATCTTTTCGATATTAAATTTGTTATGCATCAGCCGGGGATTGAACCATAATCCTAATAATTAACTGTGCATAAAATATAGGGTATTAATTAAGCCCCGCTGAGTCATACAGAGGTGATAAATGTGCAAAATTGTCTGCTTGTCTGTGCATCTAATTGCATGATAACTACCGTAATTATAGAGCGATTGAGCTGAAAAGTAGTACATACAATTATTGCCATCAACAAAAGAAAATGTTCATGAATGGGTGAGATCGGATGAAAATCACACTTTGCTCCTGTGCAAAAGCAACTTGCTTTTTTCACATAGTTTTTCACATATTACGAGCGTATATAAGAAATTACTCAGCTCAAACTTTTTAAATAGTGTCAGCTTGATCACAGAATGAATATATTAAAAAATGGCTGTAATAGGATCAAAACCAAACCTGATTCTCATACAAGAAAATAAAAAGCTACTAATCCAAAACCGCATCATAGAATTAATATGTTCATAAATGAAAGTAATCGGATGAAAATCACACCTACCTCCCATACAAACTTAAGTTTCCGTAAGTATGATTTCTCACGTGACCCATGAACATATAAAGTTATCACGCTTAAACTCAGTATACGTTATTCTTTTTACTAGCTAATGTATCTGTAGAAAAATGAACTAAATAGAATAAAAATCATGCCTAGCTCTCTCACTTTTCGCACGAAAATATACGAAGGATATTAAGCTCAAACTAGGTGCACGTGATTATATTTAAAAGCTAATAGATCTGTTGAAAAACAAACTGGATCGAATGAAAATCACACATACCTCCCATACAAAATTATGATTCTGTATATGTTTATCAAATTTATCAAATTGATACTTGGTACATATGATTATATTTTTCAATGAATGAACAAGTTTGAATATGGAAACAATCGGATTAAAACACCGCCTACCTCCCATACAAAAGGATGTAGTTAAATGTGTTTTTTCACATTTTCTGCTCTGTCATATAAAGGTCTTGATCTGAAACATAATATATAAAGTAATTTCGAAAACTGAATAGACATATTATTAAATAAGTGTAATAGAATGTAAACCACACCTGGTTCCCATACAAAACTGCATCGCAGAGGTTATGTTTGAACACTAAGTGCTCGAAAATACAAAATTATCTACTTGAAACTCAATGTATACAATTATATTTACTAGTTAGTAGACATATACGAAAATGAGGTGAATTGGATAAAAATTAAATCTTCCTGGCATATATATCTCAGTCTTGGAAGGACCAAAATTAAGATTTTTCCGTTCCTTTTATATGTACTTACAACAGACAAAAGATCTGCTGCATATCAAAATGTAGCTATCCAAAGTAAGCATTTGCTTTCACTTGAAATAATGTTTCGAAATATTGAAATGTCATTTCCAAAATTAATTCGAAAATATATACACAAATATACAGTCTGGTTCAAGAAAAATATATAACTACCATAGAGTTAGACACATTAAAATTTGAATGTTAATTAATCTCCATAGATAATTGCATACATAACATTTTGCTATCGCGATAAGATATCTGTCCCAATTCACCTAGGATATGTACGTATCAAAAAATCCCCAAAACATAATTGAACTCTAATTCGAAGATTGTCACAAAACTATGTGACTATTGACGCTAGTACAATATTTCGAAATTATAATGTCAATACCATGGAAAAATGCCCTCTAGTTATACTATGATTTTTGCACCTTTACTAAGATACTAAATAATGTACATAACTAAGTAGATATTGAGGATAGCAAGAAGATTTAAATCTACATATTTCAATTTCGCGTCACTAAGCCTTTTAAATTCCTTGAATTTTCGCAATGATTTCAGTATTTCAATTCTCCTGCTTGACTACGTGCTTAAAATATGTACCCTTCGTTTGGTTGCTCTCTCCCTCTCATGTTTTCACCCTTTTCCTCTTGTTCCCTATTTTCCCTATTTTATTCTCAATGGTACGTTCAATCTGTATAAAATCCTAGCATGAGCACACATACACATTGAAAGGAAATCCTTAAACTTGCCGTAGGTCCTGTCTAATTATGTATGTGTATGTGTGTGTTTTTACTTGTGTGTATGTGTGTTTTTTGTATATTTTATATATTTTGATAAGGACATCATTTTTAATACAATTACTAATAGAAAAATATTTATAGATTAGAATTTTCATATATAAAAGCCAATAAGAATTAAAGTTTTTCTTTCTTCTTTTTGTGATATAGTTCACATACATACATATGTATTGCCACGAGGTATGACTTACTTCCTCATTTCATAAATTGAAATAAATTTGATGGCAACTAAAATGTTCATAGATGTAGAAATAAATTTAATTGAAGGCTTTAAAATACAAATCACATTCTCCACTATAAACACATAAATATCTATATTCGTACATAGTATAAAGAAAGGTATGCTTTGAAATAACTCTATGCGATATACCCTAGATTAAAATAAATCTTATATTCTTACATATGCTTGTAGGTACCTACTATGTGCGTATATTCTGGAGAGTGAAATATTTGAAACCTAAGTTGGGATTGTATCATATAAGCATATCATATTTCATAAATTTCATTTCTTGTTGTTACATTTATTTTTTCGAAAATTTTATTTTCATGCAATCTACTAATATATGAGAATATATGCATATGTATTTGTGTATATATCGTACATATATGTAGATATATTTTCAATTTATAAGCAAACAAAGTCACGTTCACATCTCATATAATACACTATACTATATATGCATGTTAGTATGGTAGTATTCCTACGATACACTGATGCACATGATTGCTAAGATTTTCGTTTGAAAATTTATGCGGTGGTAACATGCCGTATGAAGACGAAACATGGCATACATACATTAACGTATGCACGTGTTTGTTCGTTTCCAAGAGAGAGAGAGAGAGAGAGAGAGAGATAGAGAGTGAGTAAAAATACATATATTTTATTATTGCCTTGTATAACTTCTCAGATTCAATGCTAGAGTAAAAGAATCAGTAGAGCGAGATCGAATGAGATAGAAAAATATGTTGCTACTGTTCATTTTGATTGCACTAAAAGGAAATACCAGGAAAAACACAGCCATACAAGATATACTAACTACTATAAACCTAACTAGTTTTTACCCCAAGACAGAGAGCCACAGCGAAAGAGAGAGAATAGGAGTTCAAATAAGCCGACGGTAGTGCAAAGCAAAGGAAGTGTGAATGCTTAAGCATGCAGTATATTATCATATGTATATGATCACAAATCTTCACACACGCACTTGCTCATGCACATTTACTAACATTAATATTTTATAATAAACTCGTTTCTTTTCTTTTTGTTTTGTTTTTTTCCATACTACATACATAGTTGTTTTTTAGTTATTTAGAGTTGTATTTTTTTGATTTTTAAAATGTATGTCATATTTCTTTCCTTTTACACATACATATGTGCATATACATAAATCTATAGTGTGCATAGATGTTTATGTACGGAAATGGATATACGTATATTTTGTTGAAAGGTTCTTTTTCTTGTTCCCATTTAATATATAATTGGGTCGGTCGTCCGAATCTTTCTGTATACATATATATATATTGTATCTTCATATTCTACTAAATATGTATATGTATATATGTAAATAACTTCTATACAATAATATAGCTGTAATGGAATGCATTCAATTTAAATTGTTCCATTGAAGTTAACAGTTAATAAATAATAACCCAGTGTAATAAGGTTTTAGGGATGGAATAAATGATGTCTTTTAGAAAGCTTAAATCACGATTGATTGGTTTCATTCCGATTCCGTCCAGTTTTGAACTCGTTTATTCTTTATCAAATGTACCAAATTATATCTTCATAAATTTATGTGATATTTTCGTGGGCAGTGTGTAAGCATACATATGGAAGCATACGTTTGTATAGGAGATAGGCATGGTTTTTATTCGATTCAACAAATTTTGAAATATGTCAATTAAATAGTAGATTTAATCGAATGCTCCAAGTTTCAGCTTTACGACAGTCTCTGCAATCTTTATCTTAGAAATATTGCGCTGTTGCGCTTGGAAAGTGTAAAAACATACATTCAACAACATACTTTTCTATGGGAAGTAGTCTGGGATTCCATCCGGCCAGAACCAATCGGGAACTCATTTTTTTGTTGGTAAAAATAATCAAATGTATAAATTTTCAGCTCAGGTGCCGTCGCTCAGTGGTTAGTGTGTTGGCTTTCTGATCTGTAGGTCGTGGTTCAATCCCCGGCTGATGCATAACAAATTTAATATCGAAAAGATTTTTCTTTCGAACGGTACCCAGCTGTCGGCAAGTAATTGGCAATTCTTCCGACAGTAACAACTTGCCATGAAAAAGCTTCTAAAAGAACTCTGGACAAAGAGAAAGTGATGTCACAAGGGTTCTGCCGTTCATAACCGGCTAAAATAAGTAGATCCCTTCTAATAATGTCCAAAATTTAACACGCACAACAGTATTAGAAGAGAAGCTCGGCCAGTGATCCCTTCGGGGTTTTAAGTGCCACATATTCATTTATTTATTTACAAATTTTCAGATCGATAATATGCTCAGCTTTATATTTGTGGCTGTTATCGATCGCACAGTTGACCGCACTGTCACCTCTACTTATGAGGCTTATATAAATATGAAAGTATTTAGAAATAAATTTTTTATAAATCACGTCATACACAAAACCATCATTCATCCCATTCCCGATGAAATATTCTAAAATCCTATAGTCTTATTGAACATAGAAGAGTTGACCGCAGGATAACTCATTTAGAGAAGTCTTTTCTGGAGTTATGGGAATGGAGTAACTCCTTTTTTTTAAGCAACGAGAATGTAACTCTTATGTCTATAAAATCATATCACAACGTGTTTCGAACAGTAAGAATTTCTATGCCATATACATCTTATAATGGATTATTAAGAGAAAAGAAATCAAATGCACTTCAAATCATTAATGACCGTAAGTGTTTTTGAGCGGCTGCAGACATATTCAAGTGACTTTGAGTAACTTCCAAACACCTCAAAGGCTTTAAATTTCGACGAATACTTGTCGTATATTACTAATCGAGAACTTCAATTTACATTATTTTATATGTAATTAAATAACTTCAATTACATATTCAAATTCATTTATCATTTGTACCTAGAATTGATTGCATTCTTTTACAGCTCTAAGCACTTAATATATAGATATAAACGATGTTAATATCTTCTTTCAGATACATGTAGCTGAGCGATTTTATATTGTATGTAATATGCATATTATGAAAAAAAAAATTGTACATATGTATGTATACGTATTGTATGAGCACATTTAGATAAAAGTTATTAATAAATGTGGACAGTAAAATAAAAAAGGCAGAATGTAAACAATCTAGTAGCAACAATGTTATTTTTTTTTTCAGTTTAATTATTACTAATGTCCATAGGCATATTATATGATATACTTATGTATATCTTACATAGTATGTATAAACAATACGTATGTGTGTGTGTCTCATAGTTGCACCAACCTTTGGTATCTTGTATAACTAACTTTTTACATGTGACATATTATATTATTTCTAGTATTTTCATATACAATATCAAATACCGAGTATCAGACAAATTTTGATGCAATATTTAATACAATACTTCCACTACTCCTCATTTATCGAATGAAGCAAAAGTCCGCATTTTTGTAAAAAGAAAAGAAAGAAAAGAAAAAATATTGAATAGAGAACCTACTTCCCAAGAGTGCCATTTAGGCTAAATTAGGGATTTCTTCTTCTTCTCAACTTATTCACGCAAAATTGTATTAAGAAAATGTTAAGCCTGCAAGGATGTCAACCAATGAGGCTATGAAGCGTAAAAATAGAAATAAGATATTGCGATTGATATAATCGATTTAGAATTATTGAAGCATAAAACTGGACATATTTATAAAAATACTTGCTACTATCTACTACTTTATATAAGTAACTTTTGCAACATCTCTTGTTACAATAGCTTTTTCTGCGAATCGATGCTGAAAAGCAACTGCAATGTAGTAATTCCTACGAATTGGTTACCAATCCTCAGAAACCATGTCAGTCCAAAGCCTTAAGGATATTATTATTAGGAATGCCCAGACATTGGATTGAACGTCAATGCACTGAAAGATATTTTGTGCTAAATTTTTTCATTTATTCCTAGCGGCCTATACGATATACAATTTGTATCAATAACAGCTACTTGATTAACATAGGAAATTCTCCTGTGTGCTGAAACATTTGTCAATGCATGTGCCTCCAAGTGGTTGATGTAGATTCCACAATTTGTACCTCGAACACTGTCAGTTCTAAGCAGATCCTTTATCAAGGATAAACCTGAGATATAATTTACTGGCATGAAGTAATAAAGATTCTTTCAACAAAAAAGAATATAAATTTATTGCTACTGGGAATGGGATTATCTTATATTTTTCTTATTGAGGCGCTCTCTTAAATTAGTACCCTTTTTCTCAGATCATTTAAGCCATGCAATTAGGCTAGTCTAGACAAATGCTTCTTAAACTGACACTTATCGTACACCGTAAAGTTTTCCACTAATTAGAGTCGACATGCTTGTCATCGTTTCTTCTTTAAAATATTCGTGAAACAATAGATGATTCTCGAATCCTTATGAAAGCCCCAACATTCTGCTTAATCCAATTCGAATAATCAGCTTTAAGCTTAAGAAATTAAATTTATCATTATTTTTATATATGAAAACTATTTTTGTAACTCTTTATATTCACATATGAAAATATAAATACACACACCCTTGGATATATGTATATGTAAGGATACTTCAACGTATACTCGTAGTATCGTACGAGTATATGTAAGATTTTGGATAGTTTCCATATAAAAATATTTATATACGTATTACACTTTGCAGTAAAACTTTGAAAATTTCGAGTTTAATCTTTATGCTAGTAAGCTTCTGAAAAATTGCCAAGAAAAATAGCTTCCAAGTATTTACAAAACATATAAGTGTGCAGTAGATATTTATATGTATATGTAGATGCTAGCTTGCATTGTTTAAAAGCCAAAATATCATGGGGCAAAAAGAATTATGCAAAAAATCAATATTCACATTAATGTACATTTTAATATATCATATGATAATCTAAATTCATAACAGAAGCCAATTATTATTTAAAAATATAAATATTATTAGTCAGAATTTAATTTAATTTAATATTTTCATAACAATAGCATGAATGATGTGAGGTAGTTGATGCCAATCCTTTTGTTTGTGGCTCATTGAATTATTTGTAGAGTTTACCTATATTTGTCAACAACAAATAAATGGTGGTAAATTTAATAATTTATTAATTACTACTTATCGCTTGCCTATTGTTAGCACGATAAATATATGTACGTACACCATTGGACGTTGTACTATTGATTATTTTTAATTATAATGCCCTTTATCATCATATATGAGTACATGTTATGACTGGTCATTGTTGGAGGGCAACCTATTATTTATAAATGGACTCATGCTACTCATGCTCACCCGAATATAACACGCACAGATATGTTCATAATTTTTATTACTCTATATATAGTAAGTACATACATACTTATTTTCCATGACTATGGCCAGGCGACTTAATAAATCACATACTCGTTTGTTATATGTCTATATATAAGTATAAGCACACAGACACATTAGTATATGCAATTTATGAATTTCTATTAAACAGGTGTTTATATTCAATTAAGTACCTGCTTATGTACTTGTATATTGTCTACTTATAAGCAGACATTGCTGTGTAATATACAATACATACATATGTACAATATGTCTATGAGGAATTTTATATGTCACACTTAATTAACATTGAGCTTGAACTCTTGTATTATTACCAAAATGAACAAAGCATTTCAACCTCGATCAAAAAGGTGCTTTCATTGCTTGTTCTGGGTTTTTTTTTTTTTTTTGAAGAAAAAAGACGTTTCTGTATGTGCTATTGTTGTATAATGTGATATATAAAAAGAACAACTTGTTTTTTTTTTGGTGTCTGATGTAATATAACCAGAGCCTTACGTTCTAGTTATAGCTTGAATTCCTGCATCTTACTAATTTGTATATTAATGCAATTTGAACTATAATGGGAAAGGCATGAGCTCCATATATTATCTGATTCTAGTAAAAAAAAATCATTGCTTTGCTTCAGCCAGTTTCCAGGATTCTAAGAGTTGCCATCAGCACGTTGTTCCCCACTTCTACCTTTAACTCATGTCTCCCTATGTGAAGGCTCTTTATTTATTTACTGTTTACTCTTTACTACCTTTACCATAAAATATGAAATCGACTTTAGGAAAAAATCAGAAATAGTTGGTAATCTGCTCTATACCAACACAAGGTGTTTTTATAGTGTACGTGTCTGCTGTAAATTATTTTTAGAAAATTTTACCCTACATTTAAAGGCTCAATGGTAAATTGTGTTCTTGCTTTCATTTGTAACATCCATAAGAATATGTGCTACATATAAATGGGAAACGATTTAGTCGTATAATTTTTACAAGAAGCACAATTTGATTATATGTAGCCATATCGGTCTCTGCGAATAATTGTTCGCACGATAAGTGCTGTAATTGTGAAGCGATCGAGCAAAAAAAAAAATATTGCTACATATAAATTGCTTTTATCTGTGAGTGGATAAATTCCTGAATTGGCAAAAACGTCTGAAAACTACGCCTACTTCTCATACCTATGTATGCCTCCGTATGGATATTTTCACACTTTGCGTCGGAAAAATATAAAGATTTCGAACTGAAATTTTGTGAATAGAGTTACTCCAATCACAGAATTGAGCAATTAGAAAATGGATAAAATTGAATAAAAACAACGCCTACATCCATATAAAAACATGGTTTTGAATATCTAATTTCACCCAATTTTCACGAAATTATAAAGTTATCAAGCTGAAATTCAGTATATATATTTTTTCCGATTACAGAATAAATGTATTAGAAAATTAGCGTAATCGGATGAAATCCACGCCTACCTCCCATACAAAAGTATACTATTAAATGCATTTTTACACAATTTGCGCGCACAACTGTGAAGATATTGAACCAAAACTTGACATGTAAAGTTAGTCTGATCATAAAATAAACTTATTAGAACATGAACAAAATCGGATGAAAATCACGCCCACCTCAAGTACAAAATTTTCCGTCCATATGGATATTTCCGCAATCTGGGCACAAACATATAAAGTTATCAAGCTGTAACTCTATTTTCTAGTGCCAAAATTAAACTATTCAATTTTATGGATTTTATTTTTCTGTAGTCACATTTTTTATCATCGAAAAAATATCCTTCATTAGTAAAAAAAAAATTAAATAAAAGAAGCAGTTATCTTTTTGAAAAAATACTATTGAGTTTTTTGTGATCCAGCCAAGACTAGAATTGGGGATCATATATAAGCCCAACGTACTATTTAGTCAATTATTTATTGCAATCTGTTGCACTTAATATTTAGTTAAAGGCATTCCTCTGAATTTGAGGTCATTTATGGAATACACACAGTGGTGCAACCACACCTTAACTTTTGGCCATTGATATCCGTAGACGTTCAGACTTACCTGTAAACATTACTCTCCGCTAAGCTAGCCCAACCTATATATTCAGCTCTATGAGCATCATGTTTCTTTTCTTTTAAAGTCGCAAATAATACAATGATACAGGATGAAGGTGAATAAACTAAACGAAAAATGTACTCCAGCAATATTTGCATAATGGAAAATTAATTAAAAGATAAGAATTTTAATAAAAATAAAAATAAATAGTCAATATTCTTTCATTAACACGTAGTAACTTGTTCCCAACTTTTTATATTTTTAGACGATGAATGGAAGATATGGCAAACTAATTACCTACAAAATTATTCAATTTTCATTATTTGAATATTGTGGAAAAATACAAATTCCATATATAGTAAAGCTTACCATAATAGCATTGTCAATGCTATTTATTAATTTGCTTTCACAAGTCAATCATAATTATATACCACTAATTTAATTATAATTTGTTTATTAGAATTCAATATAATATTCTATAAAAATCATAATAATGATGGAAAATAATAGGATAATAACAATCATGAACATTTTATTTGCACACTCAGTCAACCATCAGACGCGGGCCGGATCTCCAATTATGTATGTACAGATTTATGTTGTATACTTCATATAATATACAATTTATAGTAGATTGACAAATAGAAAAGTATTCATTAGTGAATAAATGAGAGGAAAATAATGAGAAAAAAAATCGCCTTAATTTAGTGCCTACCATTATTTATCAGATGTACATACGTACATTTATATAAATCTGCGATATATAGTAAATATGGAAATGATGAAAAATTAATTTTACAACATGAAATTATTCATTTGACAAGAGCAATATATAGTATTGTATATATTCGAATTTATTTCATGCTCTCCTCACGCACATTCTCCCCTTCTCACTCGATCACACACTCTCTGAAATCTTATACGCAATAATACTATGAATATGCCTTTGAAGCCTTTGTAGCATTAGAAATATAATACGCGCGTCGCGACACAATGGCAATCATTTAATCTACTTCATATTACAACATGAGTAGGTACTACATATAACAACAATGTGTATGTATATGAATCCTTGAGTTTTTATCGGATTTGTGATTTCCGAAATCACTTTTTTTTTCTCAATTTCTGGTTTTCTCTTTCACGCGCGCACCTACTCTCTTACTCTCTATCTCTATCTTTGCATCATGTTTCACTTCTTCTAACATTGTTTGCATATATTTGTGTATGTATTTTGATTGTTATTTAAGCAACGAAATCGTACATGCAACAACAATTGAAAGCAACATTTAATTTAATATAATTCGTACACAAAATACGAGTAAAAATGAGCTGTACTTACTTGCACGTTTAGTATATACGAATACTAGGGTTTCCAAATTTTAGGTATCTGCCGATTCTAAGATTTTCGGTAATTTCGAAATTAATCGAAAATAACTAACTAATTCTCTCGCTGTTTCCATTAGAAACTGAAAATTTTACCATCTTCATGATCCTGAATGATTATTTTTTGGGAGTTGAAGATTCTTTAATATATTTCGATATTTCATCAGCGAAAAAAACCATCTTATGCTCAGACGCTTCGAAAAAAGCATAATAATAACGATCACTTTCTTTAAACTTGAATGTAATTTTCAAGTATTCTATTCGAGGTTGTCGGTGTGGTTACATTTTGAAATCGTTTCCCTCCAACGATTTTTTAATAAATTTTGATTTTGTGGAGAAACCTTTTTAAGGGGTGAATATAGGGGGTATGTGTGTTTGGTAAAAATATTGGGGATCACAGTAGAATAAGTGTCGCTGATATATTCAATCCATGTAGGGGTACCCTGAGGGAAGTAGGATGTAATTTTATGTAAAAATATTTGTAGGGAAGCCCCTCTAAAAAGTGAAGATACAGTATAAGAAAGTCAGTCATTTCTCTGATCTCTCTGCACAAAATGGTATTTGTTGATTTCAGGTTTGAAATGGAAAAAATGGAAATTCGGCCTTTCCACCTCATTTTCTTAAAAAAAAATCCCGAGCTCTATGTCAGAAATACAATACAATACAAATACTTTTCAGCAAATTAGATGATTTTGGTACAAAATGTGCAAACATTTTATTCATAATTCAATCCATTGCAGGTAAGTTTTAAGGACCGCTTTTTAATATCTTTATTTTGATACCTCTTACGATAAAAACGATAATTCCTTACTCGAGATATAGTCCAAATAGTAAATTTACTTTCGAACAAATAAATTCCATTAAATCCATTAAAAATAAATATGCTTGACTGACCACTTATGTAAATAGAATATATTTATTAAGGTATGTAAAATTGTATGGAGCAAAATTTTGACTACTTGGCTCAGCGCAACAAAATAAATTTTGAATAATATCACGCATTTCATTCCAGTATGAAGAAAATTTTAATTTGGACCCGTTTTCAGGGAGTTTTATATTTATTTTGTATGAGTCCCCTTAAGACAATGAAAATATTGTGGAGAAAACTTGAAGAAGGAACTTATGGAATATTTGTCCGTTTTCACAGGTTTTTCAAAATAGTGTAACGTAAATTATTCCTTTTAGATAATCAGAAGAAGAGTTGGAATCCATTGCGTTTAAAAATTAATTCAGGATCACGGGATTGTTATCTTTAGTTCGTGTATGCACATTGTAAGTAAAACAGTAAGTACATGCATAGCATTTAATATACATTCAGGCATAGCGTGCAAGAGCAAAGTGATGACGGTGGCCTAGTATGGGTGTTTGTATATATTTTTTGCATACAGACCCGTTCGCGTTATAATTAAGTACAATTAATAATTTATGCGTTTTAAAATGTGCTGGCAGCAGGAAAAAATATGAAAGAAATAACAAACACAAAAAGCACGAGAAAATAAATTTTCATCATGCTTTTTTTTATATACAGATAAATTTATTTCGACACACATTTATGTTAGGTGTTTGGGACTGATGATTATCTTAATACATATATTCAAGCTGTTTCTGCTTTTAATATAACAAAAAGGTTACAAAAAAAAAATATAAATAAATAAATAAACAAAAAGCAACGGTGGAATATGAATAATATAAAACAATACATACAATATATTCATAAATGTATAAGGAAAGTATGTAAACAATACGGAAGTGACGAAAGAAATCGCACGTCAATAGGGGCGAAAAACAATCGAAACGTAAATAAAATAATAATACACAATTGACAGAGGATACAAAGGATACTTATATTTATATAATATATAAATACTGACGACATCATATAATAGGGATACAAAAACATATATTTATTTAATTGTTACGGTCATGTGTACATATTTACATGTCAATATTTACAGCAGGGTAGTGCCTTAGAGTCGTATGGAGGAAGAAGAAAAACCAACATTTTACTTTTACATACATTTATTTGGAAATTACATAACCTTTAATGCTATGGGAATGCTTACAAGTAATGAAGTATCGCTCAATTTGTTGAATTTCTTTTTTGAATGTATACTTTTAGGTTATTTTTCAGTGAAAAGACGCACAAAAGCATACATCTATAGTTATGGAGCATTGCCATGGAGTTTTATATTCAAATCCTGGTTGAAAATGTAAATATTCGTTTTTTCTCTGTTCCGTAAAAGTCTATGAAAAAGCTGTGTAAAATTGTGGAAAAATTATGCCCAAAAATGATGTCCATCAAAAGTGGCTTACATAATTAATGCCTGTTAGTCTTCTTCAATGTAGAAACACGTATTAATACGTTAGGCTCTACTAAGCTTTTGTCCTTTTGTCGCCAATTAAATGTCCCATTTTTGCGATAGTAAAAATCCACAATCAGTTCTGTCTTTCAGAATCGCTCAATCAAAATAAACCTCTTCTATACCAATACAAAAATTTAATAAGCATAGAACGACTAGAAGTTCTGTCACGATTCTCCAAAACGACCTTAGTTTTAAATAGATTTATTCTGGTCACGGTGTTAGTATTACCATCGTTTAATATATATTGCAATTTATTGTATGAAATATGTACCACACTAATCTATATGCATGTATACATATAAAATACAGACGTAATATATTTGTCCATTGTACATTGTTAAGGGAATATACTCGTATGTGTTTGCATGAGGACAAGTAAAATATTTGTATATGCTCATTTTGACAAACGCAATTTACGAGTAAATATGTATATACAATACATAGCTGTATGATTTTAACATACTGTACATCAATTTTATTATTTTTTTGAAGTGGAAATGCGTCGAGAGCCTTTAGTCGTGTATAAACTTACCACTCCTAAACCATAAAGGCTTCCGGGACCATCATTAGCATTAATGCGGTAGAAAGTTGGCGTATTTCTGCTGAAAATTTCTTGTGATTCTCTCATAATTTGTTTCTTTTTTATGGTTTCTAGGTATAACAATTTAATTTGCAAAATTACACAGCTACATGGATGAAGTAGAAGATCATATTCAGCAGATGTGTATAAAAGAGGTCATAAGATCATTTATCGGAATGAGCGCACGGAGCGCCCGCGTGATAATCGGTGATCGCCGTGTGACGGTGCGCATCAATTGAAAGAGTCCAGAAGTGATACATATTTAGGAAGGACTAAGCCCGCTGTCAAATTGTATTCGTTATAATTTTAAATGAGTACTTCGTCATATTCAATCGGATTATAAAAGACTTTCTCCACCATTTCGGAACCCTAGACAAAATATGAATCCATCAGAATACACCAAAGACAAAGACAAAGGAACAGAACGAAACAAAAGCCGGCAAAGTGTTGGCAATTACTTTTTTTTTTTTAAACATAAAATTTTAATCATAACTGCTGAAGTAATTCGGTGCTGCTTTTTAGTGAAATCAACCATGTTTAGTGAAGAACAAACAACACTTCACTTAATTGCTCTATGGATTGCTTCCTCATTCACCATATACTTCAGATTTGACACTCTGTGACTTCTGTTTGTTTTCAGATCTGAAGAAATGACTTGATGACACAAATATCTTCATCTCATTCGACTCAGCAATCACATATTAACGTATTTTTAATATGTCAGAAATTTGATCCAGACAAGTTAATTAGTTGTCTCTATATTTTTAACAAATGAGTTATTCTTGGTGAAATTGTTTAATACTAGTACTCTGAAGTTATTCATAATATATTCTCCTCTTATTTTCTGATGTCTACTATACTTATAAATATTCTGAACTAAAAAAAGATACTGACCTATTTTTCCTTTTAAGTACCCTAATATTGAGAAATGTGTATGTACTAAATTTAAATGTGGATTAAATTTCTTGTCAACTTGTTGACTTGATACTTTATTGTGTTATGAATAATTTTTTTCAGCCATCAAATGCTATTCAATTTTTATTAACAACTCAAAATATTGACCTTTTTTATATGCACAAGTATATGTATTGTATTGAATATACATTTCATTATGCGTTGGTTGACCTTTTTACGGTATTCCTTTTTCAGATTTACTCCATAATGGTGGTAAACTAAAAATAAATTTCAATTAATATTACACAATCCATGCAAATAGGCTAATTGTACTTTTACTACAAATTAAAAATAAACAATGTTCTATTTTTTCATGTCAAATAATGAGGTTATTAACCCTTAAATATATGTACATACATGTGCATATAAGGATTAGAGTTAAAGTTTATTTGGTTATTTAACCACTTAATTGATACAAAGTTCGAGGTGGGAAAACAAAAATAGTACACAACTACAAGTATTTTCTTTTAATTATCAATTTTCTCGTAGGTGTTATGAGTGTAAATGTTTAAGAAGTCTGTAGGTATATCCCATATTTATTTGTGTATATTATTACATTACATGCTACATTATGTAGTATGCAGCTCAAGCCCCTTCTACATATATTCAATACAAAATAAAACATTATTTTCACCTCTTCGTAAACGCCATATTGTACGCGATGTATATCTATCTACATATACATTCATCCATACAAATGTAGGTACAATATATAGCCAATATGTTCGTACATGTTCTTGTTTATGTGCAATCCCGTGTGTATATTAAAAATTAATTTGAAATTGTTCAACATTGCCATCATAAACCACATACGAGTGTACGTACGTATATGTGTACATATGTACATATATACATACTTGCATATGTACATTGAAGTGAATAAGTGTGTTCGTGTGTGTGTGTGGAAATTTTGGAAAAGTTTATTTGTTCGACTTTTAATATTTTGATATGTAAGCAAATATGTAAACATAACCAAAAATGTACATTTGTAACTATAGATGTGTCTACGTACTTGATATATATGTTATATATGGAGGTGAGTATAAAAACAATCGTGCTATAAATGTATGTAGTACATATTACTGACCTGTAGCTAATTTTATAAACAAATTTCAATTGGACTAGTTCACGATAAAAGTTATGAAATTGAAGACTTAGAGGCAATTTGAAATAAAAACTTGGAAGGAATCAGCTTCGAAAATATTGATGTTTAGACAACCTACACTACAATCAAATAAACAGAAGAACAGAAGAGAGACAGAGTCATGTTTGCGTAAATTGTGAAAATATATATTCTTTAAGATGCTTTTGCTCTATTATCCTAAAATATTCGAATATAATTTTTATTGCTTTATATTTACGTGCGTATAATGTGAACATATTCTAAAGCTACTTTTATATGAGAGGTACCCGTGCCTTTTATTCAATTATGTATATTTATAATGTTCCATTATTGTGAATAAAAATGAGCTAATATGTAGAGTTTCAATTTCATAGCTTTATATTTTCATGCATAAAGTCTTACACCATATGTTTGGAAGCACATTTTTGTATGGTGAGATTGAGTAATTTTCACCCGATTATGACAAATTTTAGAGCATATTCCTTTGTTGACTATACAAAGCAAATGTGAAGAGTCTCATTCTGATAACTTAATATTTTCGTGCAAAAGTTCTGAAAACCTAAGCTCGAAAGTATAATTTTGTGAGTGATTTTCATCCAAATATGGTAATTTTCAAAGACATCCATTTGATATCTCTACATTTGCAAGCAAAAAATTTGAAAAAACCTATCAGAGTATGCACTTTTGTATGAACGGTAGCATTTTATTTCATCCGATTATGTGAATTTCTAAAGTCGTTCATTTATTGTTACAGAAAATCTGATCTCAGCTTACTTTCAGATGTAAAAGTTGATGTTTTTGCATGCAAAGTCTCAAAATATATGTTCGAAAGTGTTATTTTGTATGAAAGGTAGGAGTGATTTTCATCCAATTATGTCAATTTTCATTCATTTATTGGTACAAACGATCATATCTGGTGAGTTTCAGCTTGACAGCTTTATATTTCCACCTAAAACATGTGTAAAAATAAAACCAAAACTGCTGCGACAATAGGAAGTTTATTTTCACTTATTGAAGGTGCTGATTCCTATATTGTAAAGGTCACAAAGCCGTCCTTTTTGATAGTCTCCTCTATCCTTTTAAATATATCTTTTAAATAGTCTTTATTCCTACTATGCGACTACTTCAATCGCTAGGACAAGTGTATGCACTCATAATAATTGGTAGAAATGTGCGCTGAGTATGAAGTGATACCCTTATGGTCTATGTTGAAGTTGGACCAGTTGCCACATGCGGTATGTATATAGGATAATACGCATTTTGCATATTACAAAAATGTAGCTACAAATGTGCCTGTACGAGTACCTACATTCGTACATACATATATGTAGTATGTAAAGAATTAAAATTTATAACGTAAATATTTAAAATATATCCAATTGTAAATGGATGTATTTATTTGTGAATTCTCATACATAGCTATAAATAATTTATATATATTTATGCGGATGTCTGCACAGTATATCACAATATCTGGTTTTGCCATTTTTTTGGATTAATATTAATATATATGGGCATACTCAAAAGTTTTTAACATAGATCTTGGGCTGATATTATTAGCCCTATTAGATAGGCATAGAGTTGCAAGAGGGACCACCGAACCCTTTTTTAATTATTCTACATATTTGATTTATTCAAAGTTTGAGCGTTTAATACTGGCTTTCATTTTACATATCTGCCTATCTACTTATCTAATCTATCCGTAAAGAGTAAAGAGTAATGGATAGGTATACCTATATAGGAAATATAAACACTCTACTGCTTAGCAATGAGTAATTCTATAATTATGTTTCAGATGTGGCAGTGAAATAAAGATTCAACTCAACTCAAATAATCGATTATTTTTCCAATTGCACTTAATGCAGTCAGTAATGAATATGAACTATGTACCATATTTCGTTGTATTGCAAGTATATTTAGTAAACCGTTGCTTGCTAATGGTATCATCAATGATTTCCCTAACCTATTACACACCAACCGACACAAATTTGTACACATGAGCATACGTGATGAACAGGAAGGATTGTTATAAACAAAACAGATTTGTTTCGAAGTTATTGTAAATCAATTCGTTTATTCCGTTCAAATACAAATCATTTTTAATTAAAATTACTCATACCACTAGTATTCCCCATAGCAATAAATTTATTTGGGATTTTCTTTTTGAGGTATTATAAATAACAACAGAAAATTCTTTATACATATAGTATATACATTTTAAAAGTGTGCATAACATTGATATATCACGTTCACTCTTTTATATTCATCTCATATAAAGTCACTCCCATGGCTGTATCGATGATGCATACTTAGAAAATATTATCCAAACAACTACATCTTTTCGTAAGTATTTGTTCATACCTATCGCTCGAAAATATAAATCTATGTGGTTGATACTTGGTCAATATGATAAAATATGCTAATTTATGGAATACTTAGAAAATCAGCCTGATCGGATAAAAATTTCGCCTACCTTCTATACAAAAGTTGATTTTTAAATGTAGATTTTCATACATTGCGACCAAAATAAAAATTAAGCTATCAAGCTGAAACTTGCTGTATATTATTATATTTACCAACTAATCAACAAATTTTAAAACATATGGAATTGAATGAAGAAGACATGACGTAATCGGCTGCCTAGCTTTCATACAAAAATGTGTTTCCGTATGTATATTTTCACATTTTACGTTCGAAAATATATAACTTGCTTGTAAAAATTCAGAACACATTATGTGATGACATTTGGTAGTAAATAAATAAGCACACTAATGAGCGAAGCTGAATAAACTTTACACCTAACTCCAGCATAAAAGTATGAGTATTCAAAAGCACATATGTTCATTTTGTCATAGTAGGTACAGACAACAGACAACATAAGCCTTGATTTTACTGGAATTAAGCTTTTCAAATTTTATATTTATAAGGAAACTAATCATATGGTCGCATGAATAATTTTAATTAAATATTAATTTGCATTTGAAATGTGTAAAATAATTGACAGAAAAAAAAAAGTAGAAGTCAATTTGTAGGTATTTTCTATGCTGCTCTGTGCAAACAAAATATAGAGAATTCAACATTTCAATGTATTAACAAAAACGTATTTATAGGTTGTTTGAGCTCACGTGTTGACACAAATAGTAGAAATATTATAGTTATCTCATAGCAATTATTCATACGAGTATGTATGTACCGACGATATACTGTACATAGGAATGTATAATTTATTCATATTTGCTTGTTGATATTTCATTAATAATTTAAATCATTAATTAATTAATTAATTTGTGTTTCATAGCATAATGTATACCTATATATAACGCACTTATTTTTATAATATGTATTTGTTTATTTATTGTTGTTTTAATTTCAAATGGGATTAGCTTTTATATGCGTGTAAGTGTACCAATACATTTACTTAACCCACCCAATACTCATATACATATCCAGATATGTATTAATAATTAATTACTATTATTATTTCTTGAGGTTGCGTGCCAAACAAATTCTCTACAATCACATAGGTTAGAAGTTACATAGGTAGGTGGGTAGGTGTACTCATGCGTTTATAAATTATAACACACGTGCTTAATAAATACGATGTATGCATACATACATACGTATGTATGTGTATCATTTTCACTTTTTTCTTCTCGTTCGCTTCTTCTCCTTTCCTTTTCTACACCACATATACATATAGTGTTCGCAGAAGACCAAAACATGAAATGTTCAAGAAGACAAAGTATTCTACAAAATCGCTTAACTCTCTTTAATCTTTTAACTTATGTGCTGGTAAATGCATTAAAAAGTCGTAAATGTTGAAAATGTTTAACAGCAAGGAGATCACTAATGCATTAGTATGTTTGTGTATATCTTTATACTCATAA
The DNA here is from genome assembly GCA_963854835.1 of Megamerina dolium. Lineage (NCBI taxonomy): Eukaryota > Metazoa > Arthropoda > Insecta > Diptera > Megamerinidae > Megamerina > Megamerina dolium. Next base: position 888,747 of record OY978529.1, on the reverse strand, counting down.
CACACACTTAAGCAATAAAAAATTGAAAATAGCAAGTGTGCTTAAGATTTTGCTAACTATATAACATATCTACATACTAAAGTACTTAGTTATACACATATGCATTTTCCCTTGATTATTACTTTCTTGACTTTTTGACATTGCAGGATGAGATATCGAGAATGCAAAGCAGAGAGAGAGAGAGAGAGAGAGAGAGTGTGATGTAGACGACTAGTGATGACGGTGGTAATATTACGTACAGACACATACCTAAGCATATTTTGCCAACGACACCTTTTTAAGCATTTGCTTGTTCACACACCAACACAATGTTGTATTTCATTTTTCTTAATTCGTTTATTTGAATGAATGACATTAATATGAATGTCGGCAAAAGCAATATGTGGATAGCTATTGTAGTCATACATACATATGTACTCGTTCTCGTATGTATGCGGTAGATTGCTATGTACGCACATACACGTAAATGAAATGAAAACATTTTAATGCGCATTTAATATTAATAAGTGTTTTTTTATGATTTTTATTATTTTGTAATAATAATTGGATATTTGACTAGCTCACATTTAAAGTATTTGCCAGCAAAGCAAGCTTTTTAAAGAACTTCATGATAAAAGTTTTCAAAAATTAATAAAAGTTTTAGTTTTAAAGTCCCTTTAAGGATTGGAGTTAGAAAGTAAGTATGTGCAGTGAATATATTAAATGATAAAATTAAATTGAGTTTGGTCATATATTCTACTACTCATAAAAGCACATTTCAAACGATAGGGGTTAATTATATTAAAATATCAATTGCATGGGAGAGGCCTTCAAAGGGATAGGTATAGGTGTTAAGTGCCATATGTTCCGAAAAAATGTTTTTTTATTATTTTGCCTTATAACTTTTGATCGAGTCTGATTTCGACTCGGTTAAGAATGAACACAACTTTAAATGCCTTTCACCTTTAAGTTATTTTCACTTAATTCTCTATAACATTGTTTACGTTTTAAGAGAGCATTACCCGATTTTTCCGTTTTTTAGTAGATTTTCGATGGCCATATTGATTACCGCCGGAGCGATTGAAAATATTACTAGTCGTTTTTGTTAGGTTTTTAGATTATCTAAGGTATATTCTGGACATTATGTACAATTAGCTATATCTGGTATAACTCTGTTTGACAGATGAACATGTCTCAGAATATTAAACATTCATTAACTTAATGAACTCCAAATTTCCATTAACAAAGTACGAGCAACTTTGCTGTGATTATCGAACATAATCGAATTGCCTCTTCAAAGCTGTCTCTGAATTTTGGCATAATTAAATATAAATCAGTTCATATGAAGCGATAGCATTATAAAAATAGCTAATGAGAATGAGAGTAATACAATAGTATATCTACCTTTAGTATATACTGAAGGTATGTTAATATTTTTATTTAAGAAATCAACAATTAATATGTATATGTAATGTATAACCATATAATCAGGTTAGTATTACTGGTTTAATAATTCAAAATACATTTAATTAAACGCGCATAACAAATTACCCATTTAACATACAATTATATTTAGGCATAATCATGTAGTCTATTACGTTAATACTCTTATGAGATTCGTGTAACTTTTAATGAGATATTTCAAATTTGAAAAAAATATTTGACATATATACCATGTATCACACAAATAGATATTAATATGCTTTCTAGCACCGACTATCTCAATTTTATATTAAAAGCATATAGGAATTCTAATAAATACGACTATTGCTAACATTATTTTGGTTTACCAATGCTTTATAAAACACACACCTATGAGCAGAGTAAACTATATCCGTATATATGTACATAGTTATATACATATAAACATATAGAGGGTTTTTCATTTATAAATTTAAAAACGAATGTAAATAAAATATTTTTTGATCTATTATCTAAATTGTGCAAATTTATATCGAAAATCATGGTTCGGTTCGCGAATGTTACCTTGTAGCAAACGGTTACTATAATCATCTATCTCCGCGATGGATCGCCTTCGTGTCACATATACTCTAAATCCTAGCCGGCCAAGAGTTGCACAATATGCAGTTTACCTTCGTGTTTGCACACCAACGATAACGATGTGTAAGCACGATGTTATGTTATGTTATGTTATACTTTCGCTTTTCAGTTGCTCTATAACTTTTGACGAAACAAGACTGCTGTGTATGTTCGAAAGCAATACTTTAGAAGCACGTACTCCCTTTGACACACACACACTGATGCAAATGTGTTAGTATTCGTGTAGCCGGCATCGTCCTAAATCATAAAAAGCATCCGCAGATGTCGTACAGTGCGCACCAATAAAACAATAGCTGGTGTATATAGCACGTAATATTGAGGAGGATCTAACTGAGTCGGTTCGCCAACGCTCAGCAACTACAGCTGTGTGCGCCACTTCATGGATAATTTTTCGTCAATATCTCGCCCCAGACCAAGCTAGTGCATGAACGAATTCGTGTCACACGTTCAGTCAATGGGCATAAAATGAAATGGAACTCAATCAATTGTTTTATCGAAATATTCTGTTCATTGATGAGGCTCTTTTTTGCTTTAATGGAAATTTCAATAAGTAAAATTGCCATATTTGGAATGAAGAGAATCAAAGTGAGATTCACAAAGCAACGTTATATCCGTAAAAATGCTATTTGGTGTATCTTTTGGGTCGCTGGAATTATTGATCCCTTTATTTCTTGAGAATTTCGATCCACATGTACACCTTTGTAAGCAAATATACAATTTCCTTGAATTTTTTTGGTATTGGTGACTCCACATTAACTCTTTGAGAGTGGTCTACGACAAAAAAATCTCAGTCAATAAATTACCACACGTTTTTCATTATTTCGAACAATAAATTACCACTTCGATAAAACTTCGAAACCAAAATGGACTCGAAGTACTTCCAACTTATGAACAGTTGCGCGGCACTATTTAAGCCTTTGTCAACTCATTTAATAATTAAAACTACGGCTGACTACGGCCATAAGATGCAAAATAGAAGCATTATGAAATCGAGATATTGCTACTGAAAACCCTTTTAAATATTCGCTTATTATGTACATAAATACCTACACACACATTTATCAAATTAAACATTAGTTACATTACTTTTAAAAGTATTATTAATATTCCATATACATGTCTGCTAATAATAGGTAGGTATACGATATGTATATGAAAATAGGTACATAATATATATGTATGTACAACAACAAAATGTATAATGATGCATGTAAGTATTTAGAAACCAAACCGACCAAACTGCTATTTCATAACAAAATGTGGTTTTATTATTGTTTGATATTTATGAATAATTTGCTGTTGTTGTTGCTGGTGTTATTATTAAATTGCTTTCAACCATTTTCAAAAACAAGCAAGCAAACATAAAACAAATGCATTAACATACACACACACACACACACTCTCGGGCACACGGGCACTTAACACTCAACATTAAACCACATTAATCGTTATCAATTGGTATGGCAACCACAAAATGGTTATACGGAATAATATAAGAGCAATTTCATTCTACTAGTATGTAGATGTAAGTATGTAAATGTGCTCATTTATTTCTACTACTATACATGACTTTATACATAGAAATATATAAATATTATAAAGAGTAAAGTGAGGGAATGAATAAATATCTACTCATATACATAATTGTAGGTGGACCTTATTTATATAACTATAAGTATGCACTTATAACTACACACTATACCCACGTATGTGTTGGTTTGCGTAAATCAAAATTCAAACGCAAATTGCAATCATAATTACAACAAGTACCACATATCTCATCAACAAATGTATTTAAATATACACAGTGGTGGTCACAAATTTATCGCATATCGCAAATGAAGTTAATACCAATCGAGAAAATGTTCGAACCGATTTGTCCTTAACCTCACAAATTTCATATATACATATAGGCAATTTTAGTAAGGGCTTAACACGTCTTTGTAAGTAAATAGTGTGAAATAAAGCAAAAATTTGTCAAGCTTGCTGAGCAAAATATTAAAAATTGGAATAATAACAAACATTCTTTACCATTTTCTTTTTAGTTTTGATAGCCATTATAAAAACATCAATTTTGCAGGGTAGCTCTTCTAAAAGTAGAAGATAGCGGTAAATATGACAAATTAATCAAAGTCTGTCATGCATTTCATTTCTGTTTTGTAATGGGGGGATACGGCTTAATTCCTCAAATTATAGACGAGGAAAAATTAATGAGGTCACAATTTTCCCCGCTCATTTGGGGTCATGGGGTCATTTATACATTTTTAGGTATTTTATATTAATTTTTCATGGGGCCACCTTAAGGGCTATGACATGTTCGGAGGATATGTTGACGATGAGTGTTGAATGAAGGTCGATCACACGATTTTTGGGTTATTTATCGATTTTTAGAAGTTTTGTATGGGAGGAACATGCACATATTTTCGGAGGAAATATTGAAAAGAAATAAATAATAGAGGACGGTAATACATTTAGGGGACAATTTCTGAGCAACTATGGCACTATTTGTAGATTTTCAGCTGGTTTTATGTTCATTTGGAAAGGGGTAGAAAAATGTGGTAAGTGTGTTTGATAGAAATATTTGTGAGTAAATTATAATCAGGGTCAGTCATACATTTTGCCATTCTAGAGGCGATTCCTGTGCAATATTCGGTTATTTGTCGATTCTAAGGTGGTTTTGCATTTAATTTGTATGAGAGTCCCTTAAATCGTTGATATAGATGGAATGCCAGTATAAAGCAAATGCTGGAGAGGCAAAATTAATAAAGGTCGGTCATACATTTTACCACTTAAGAAGCGATTCCCACGCTGCTATGGGATTATTTACTGATTTTCAGGTATTTGCTCAATTTAGAGCAACTGTTGTGGAGTCAAAATTAATGATGATCGGTCAAACAATTTACAACTCAAGGAGCGATTCCCAGGCTACTATGGGATTATTTCCTTAATTTCAGATATTTGCCCGTTTATTTTGTATGGAAGCTCCCTTAAAGGGTGAAGATAGGGAGTAAGTATGTTCGGTGGAAATGTTAGGGAAGAGATTAGGGTTGATTCCTGAGAGTGTGCTGGCTACAATTGTTCCAAAATACCTATTTTAAAATAGTATGCCCGTTCATTTTTGAAATTCCTTCTTCATTTCTTCGAAAAAATGCTTGATAAATGTGTAACCACCACTGTACATATTATAATAAGGAAATAATCATCATCATTAATGCCACCACAATCAACAATGACTAAAACTGCTTTTAGCACTATAACAACAACAAAAACTACAACAGCAATATCAGCAGCATCATCATATGAACATACGCATAGTACAATACATTAATATTGTACCTTGTGTTTGGATGCATTTAAAGAAATTACACACATTAATGCTCAATTGCGTATGCCTATTACGTATAGGATGTATGTGTTTGTTCATATAAAATACATATATCTACATAGTATACATGTATCGTTATTTTCGTTATCAATAATGATGATTGTTTGTCGGTTCATCAATTAATTAGCATAAAAACCAACAGTTCCAGCCATTGCCAATCAGGACAAACATCAGCAATGAGGAAGTAACACGTATAAATACACATAAATGCTAAAAAGCTACATATATTTGTATGTATGCATATTCATACCTACACATTGAAAGAAATATATTTTGTTTTTATTTAAGCATGAATATGCATACATATATGTATGTATATTTATAACATATGTATATATGTATATATATATGTTTATATATATTAGCATATACCCACAAAGATCCAATGTAGCAATGTTAAAAGCACATATGGGAATTACCCGTATTAAAAATATTTTGTATTCTGTGCTGTGGCTTTATGTTGAAAACGACATTTTATATGAAATTGTCTATAACATGCGTAGGTATATACGATATACTTTACTCATATGTATCGCGGTAGATATTAGCATCTGTGTTTGTAATAAAAGAAGAGAAAGAAAAATAAATATAAAAAAAGCGAAACACAGAAATTGAAATAAAAATTCTTGTCATCGCCTAGTAAAGCGTATAATCAACATACGTGGTGGGTCTGATGGTGATGATGTGTACTGACTTCCGTGTGTTCTTTTGCGTATTAAATATTATAAATGGTAATATGAAATTTCATTAAAAGAAATACTTTGGTGTATATTTTTGTTTCCTTAGTATTATCTAATGTTTCAGGAAATTGAACAACAAAATTGTTTTTTTTTTTCTTTTCGAAAAACGGTAAGTACTTTAAGACTTACTAACATATTCTCTTGTGTGTACATGTAAGTAATTAAAAATAAATTTTCAAAATGTTACTTATATCAGTCTGTATTTCCTTTCCTCCGATTTGTCAAGAAAGTCTAATGATGACTGATTTTTGTTTTCTCCACAGATAATTCCAATTTTTTTTAGCACTTAGTTAAATGTCAATTATGTAATTTTTCTGTAGTATTAGTAGGGAGATCCAGTGTTCTTAATTTTCATTGGGTATCCCACCACTGAAAAATGACCCTGGGAATGATTGAATATTCTCATTTTATCTTTTGCCAGCGAAAATGTTTAAATCTAATGTCAGCTTCAATTTCTGATAATTACTAATGCTTATGTAATAGTCACGCTTTTCCTTAAATTATATTTTAGCTGCCTCTTTCCTCTACAATGTCCATTTTATCATAGTGATAAGTGAATTGAACTATTCTGCTTGGGATTTCAAATTCAACTTCTAGCTTACCCAACTCAACTCATTTTTTTTTTCTTCTTTGGAAATTCAAAAGCCTGTGTGTTAAGCTCAAACATAACTGCTTTTACTACTGAAATACAATCCTAATGCTGATTTGAATTGCCTAAAAATTCACGTTCACAGGAAACTGTGACCTGAAGTATCACATTTGTATCACATTTAGCAAAATCATTTTCCCAAATACTTCTAACAGTATGACCTGAGGGTATAGGGCTGAAACAGACGAGCGCATACTATGCGAAACTCAGTAGACTAGGTAGAAAATAATGCAATCATTTTGTAATAATGAGCTTCATGACATATCCATTAAGAAAATTTGAATGGCCATAAAAAAAAATAAAAATAAATATGTGGCCACATAAAGCCCCAAAGGGCTCATTGGCCGAACTTCTCTTCCATTACTGTTGTGCGTCTTAAATTTTGGACAATATTAGAAGGGACCTACTTATTTTAGCCAGTTCCGAACGGCAGAACACTTGTGACATCACTTTTTCTGAGCTTTGTCACAGAGTTCTTTAAGAAGCTTTTTCATGGCAAGTTGTTCCTGTCGGAAGAATTGCCAATTGCTTGCCGACAGGTGGGTACCGTTCGAAAGAAAAATCTTATCGATATTAAATTTGTTATGCATCACCCGGGGATTGAACCACCGACCTACAGATCAGAAGGCGAACACACTAACCACTGAGCTACGGCACCCATGGCCATCAGCATTGACAAAAACACAATGCTGATGGGCACCCTTAAAAAATAATTTCTGGGACGAGTTGATCAAGTGGCAACAAGCTTATTACATGTATAAGTGATTGATTGATTGATTAAAGCTTGATTTTGTGAGGTAACATGCGTAAAATAAGAAACGACAGGTTTGGGCGGAGGTAAATAGTGCCTATTCGAGGTTAAATTTGAAACAAATGGTACCAAAACTAAGAAATAATGCAACAGCTGCTCAATAGTCAAGTCAACCGAGGATCAAAATAGAACTGAAATGTATGACAGGCCCCATGAATTTGTTCTTGCCAACATTTTCAGAACATTCTTACTGTTTAATAATGCTTTCTACAAAACTCAAATTTTTATAAAATTCGCTCACACTACTCCCAAGGTGCCTCTAGAAGCGTAAAAAAATATGACCCTAAAAATATAATCCCTATTAATGTTTTCACTTGAACATTTTCTGTGGGTGCACCCTTACAAAATGAACCTAAAAACAGATAAAAATCTGCAATTTTCTTCATAACTGCACCTATTAGTTTTTCCTCCCCAACATTTAGTCGCAAAATTGCTGGTATTATAAATTGGCGCATGCCGCTCCATGCGTGTAGCTTTAAGTATCAAATATCTCACCAGCTTCTATTAATTGTTGCTATCAAATATTATTCCTGAAGATACCAGGTCCTTATCTCCTTCCTCTAAAGAGGCTTTTGCACGAAATGAGAGAAAGCACATCTGAAAACAAGCACATACTCCTTTAATGTGATTCTAATTTAATGTATGCAAATAATATTCAATTTCCTCTAAGTGAGCGTCCGAGTATCATCAGTCAGTGGAAAAACACACTTGCGAAAATAGTATTTAACTTTCACCATTATATGAAACATGGAACATGGAAAAGATCTAACCAGATCGTAGTGCCACTCTTCCAATATTTAATATTAGGTGAGTAGTATTGTATTAGCAAACAATTCGGCGCTAAAAAATAATTCGAAGGAAATCTGTGGCAAGTCTGCAGAAATGCTGCCACAAGCATTTCATCACTCGAGACAGTCGTGCTCATCCAAAAGCTAAATAAAAGATAAACAGGTGAGATATGTCAGAAAAGTTCTACCACTTAGTATTGACTAATACAAATTAGTTCCCATTTAAAAAGTTTTCAAATAATATTTAATAATGATCTACATCATAATTTTTTAAACATAAAAAAAATTAGTGTTGAATTTGTATTTTGATTGTACATATTACTATTATTATTCTACTCGTGTATATTAACATAAAAATGCAAACATACAAAAAAATACCCGGAAATCATAAAAATTTTAAGCATAATCAAATTGCTTATGCATATAATATGAGTGTAAATAAAAACTAGTAGCATAAAATGTATAACATTTTTCATATACTCGCACAAATTTACATACTTTCTAACAATAACAAAAACAACAACAACAGCAACGAAAACTTGTTAAATCATTCACTTATTCACATTGTTTAATAATTCATTAAAATGAATAATGGCCATGTGCTCACACTCTTTTTACACTTAATTTAACCAAAATTTTTGTTATTTTTAAATGAACAGTATTTATATGAAGTACAAGTATAGAGAACTTTAAGTGAATATTAACCAAAAAAATTTTTGTTTATAAGCAAAGTACAAATAAACCAAAAAAAATATATGAAAACATCATCAACAATAACAACGATTCATAAAATATTAACCATAGAAAGAAAAATATCCTATAAATACTTTAAATGTGTGGGTGAGGGGTATGTACATTAAGTTAGATCGATGGAAAAAGTTTAATTTTTAATTTAAATTTTTGTTATAACTCTGACATTTGGATACAGATTTACAGCAATTATATAGTATTGAAAAGGCCTAAATGAGAGTTAAATTTTTCTTTGCGATATTAGCAACCTGCAATGTCATATTCGGTGAGTGATCTGTTTAATTTAGAGTTATAGCACCCTAACCTCTATTTGAAGCTCTTAAATATTCTTCAAACTTTTGCCTCTAAAGTGTTTTATTGTATTCTAAGTAAATCCATAAACAATAATTCTATAGCAGTTTAAAATTATAGTTCAAATTAAATGAATAACATCTGCAACTCGTTCATCAAATGTCAAAGTTATAATAAAAAAAATCTATTCTAACTACTTTAGGATATTCCAATTAAAGAATGGACATTTGAAACTTATTTCATTTGTATGCTGGACGACCCAATCTAATGTCTATGAAAATATTTTTCTAAAAACTTTAAGCAATTTAGAAACATTTTTATTGCTCTTTCCTGAAATTATTTTACTTTAATTCAATTATATGTACATTATTAAATGGTAAGGAATATAATAAAAAATTATCCAGAGGATTCAAAAGAAAAGTACCGTCCGTACCCTTGGGCAAAACAAATAAAAATGAACATAATAAATTATTAATAATAAATCTTTTAATATGCGTAAAAGGGATATTATATTCTATGTTAGAATTTATAAGACAGGCAGACACACAGACAGACCAAATGTCCAAGCAATGTCGGGCAAGCAGCAACCATCAAATTTATATGTTCTCGGTATACTCTTCTACACATACCGTATGCTTTTATTTATGCGAATGTATGCGAATCTACTTCCACATCTACCTCCATACATACGCCCATAAAAGTGTTGCCTATAATTGCACTCTCTCTCTCACTGCTGGAATACAGAAACTTTTTATATGTCGGCCTTAGAAACATTTGGTATTTACGCCTAAATGTATGCCATCATGCTGACGTTTTGGACATTTATTCGTATTTTTATATGTAATACGAGTAATACATACATATTATTTAGGTAGCTACTAGTATATGGGGTATAAGCACAATGTGAGCGTATAACATTAATAAGTCAAAATGAAAATGAATGTGTGTAAATATGTATAACTTTGTTACATATTACTCTTATACTTGTATGTATTTAACATATGTATGTGTGAATACGAGCGTAAATTAATAAGTCAATATTGGCATTCCGATACGATCTTATAACCCACGTGTATTTTATTTCTATATGGGCATGAGAAATTAGTACACATTTACACACATTTAGTATGAGTATATGTATATTGTATGTAGAAAAAAATGTAGGCTGTTAATCTATATCAATCATTTATCACCGAAATGAGGTGATAAAAAATAAAAATACATCAATATAAAATATGCATAGCCATATCTGAGTATGAATATATTTCAATGAAAATAGAACTTAAGCAAATATACGTACATATATAAATTCTTATAAAATGTGACGATGACAAAATCAACAATTGTTACATTTAAGCTATAGACATACATATGTATATTATTTTTATCTCTATTTTGATAAAAATATTTCAAAATTGTTGACGTAGCAAATGGCATTATTTATCATATATTGTAACTGGCATTGACATCTACAAAAGCCATCAGAGCATTTAAATTATGGAAATGATAACACTTGTCGCTTGATGATATTTTTAGAAAATTATACTTGAATCACTCCTACGAAGAATGAAAATAACACACCGCAAATCACTTATTATGCCGCTACTCAAATATCTATAATAAAAGCATGGAGTTTTCACGAAATCCGATTTTGACCCTATTTGCACTGGGAAAAAGTACCGAATAAGCTGCGTCAATTCATGAAAAGTAGAAAAAAATTTTCATTGCAATAATCTAATGTATTTTCTTTAATGTTTGTACACGTTTGACGTCATTATGTTAAACAGAATTTAGGAAAATTGTAAAGTAAATAAAAATAAGAGTTTAAAAAGTTCAACTTCGGCTTAGTTATTCAACACTATGACAGATATACTGACCTATTTTCGTTGTGGTTTTCGTTCGATTATTCTAATTTTCAAATTTGTTCGATTATTCGGAAATTGGCATCACATCTAGATAAGATCGTGTATACCAACTTTTAGCTATATCGCAATCAATAATATTGTACTTAGGGTTTTCCATAGCTGGCACCATTTCTAATTTCAATCAACTGCATTATCTAGGTATAGGGTATAAATATAATGGTTACTAGAGACACTGCAAAACATTGGTCCAGCATCCTATCTTTGGAGTATTTATTTTATGTAGATTGTAGTCCTGGAGTGAATGAATCTTTATTTTTGGAAGGTTTAGAACCAAAAAAGATTCATGAACGATTGTTAAAAGTGTAAAAAAAGTCTTCACCTTCACTTGCAACATTAAACAATTGGGTTGCTGAGTTTAAGAGTGATCGTACACGTCTTGAAGACGATCCACGTCAAGGACGTTTAAAGAGTGGTTCAACACCAGACATCATAGCCAAAATTCAGGATATGATTTTGGTAAATCGTCGATTGACTGAAAGAGATTTAGTAGATGCTCATCTACTACATCCCATTAGGCAGTGTGAGCCATATTTTAAGTGAAGTTTTGGGTTTCAAAAATCTGTGTGCACAATTTGTGTCGTATTCGTTAAAAATGGATCAAAAACATATTCGAATGCGACTTGCTCAGCAACATTTGGAGATGTTATTCATAAATTGGAGCAACGTTGGAATAAATGTATGAGCTTTTAGTAGAATAGACTGAACAATAAAAAGCATTTCAAGGAAAAAAATTATATTTTTCATTTCTATTCTAAAAACTTATTGAACATCCTAGTACAAACAATCAAACGTCACGCAAAAAATCAACAGAACAAAATAACGCTACACCCCTTAATGTCTTTTCGCAAACATCTCGATTTCTACAAAATAAATCATATATTTGAATATCGATTATGAATTCAGGGATATTTTTCGCTGGAAGTATAATGTTACGACGTGTACATAAAATTTGCCTCAAACACTTTACGTTCCGTAAGGAAGAATCTAATTATACATAAAAAAAATGTCGCATTTATAGGCCTAAAGCACCCTTTGACCGAGCTTCTCTTCCAATACTGCTGTACGCGTTAAACTTTGGTTAGAAGAGAACTGCTTATATTAGCCGGTTCCAAACAGCAGAACCTTTGTGACATCACTTTTTCTGAGCTTTAGGTCTTTTAGCAGCTGTTTCATGGCATATACTCTATTATTGGTGGAAGAATTGCCAATTGCTTGGCGACAGGTTGATACAGTTCGAAAGAAAAATCTTTTCGATATTAAAGTTGTTCTTCAGCCGAGGATCAAATTAGAACTAACCACTGAACTATGACACCCTAATTATACAGCGGTCTAAATTATTTGCAAATTTTTGGTTATCTCATTCTTAAATAATGCAAAATAGAATATTATTTTTTTTTTAATACTTTTTAATTCACGAAAATGCATAAATTAGTGCTATATATTAAGTTCTATCCTCTAACACAAAATTTTATCGCAAATAAAAGGTGTCAATTCTGAGACGTTGTCGATTTAAAATCAAATTTCTCCGAGGTACATAGAATAAAACTAGTTACAAGAGTAATTTGTTCTGAATTTTGATGTTATTCCATATTTTCCATTTTCATTTTCTATCTTCATCCAAGACTCATTAAATTCAAAATGATCAATATAAAAATCTACGCAATATGACACATTTACAGTAATTCAATGCGTATACTCAATGACACTTCGTTACAATGCGTACGAATGAATATTCATGTCGATCTCTTCCACACAATCGAATATGTGTATATATATACTATGATATATACAGAATTATAGAACACAACGAGTAACAAGCAAACAAAGCATAAAGCCATGTGAGATAAAATAAGCATATGGATTCGGTGATATTTCAAATAAAAGATGAATTGAACTTTTCATCGATTTTATTGAAAATTAAAAGTAACCATTTTTCCTTTTAACTAAAATATTTTCGTTCAGACAAATATATACTGTTCATTCGAGTGTGTCGGTAACCAAATGTAGTGTTCATTAAGATTTTTTTCCCCGCTTTAAATTCTCTAAAACTGTGCCATTAAATATCAGATTCTTATTAAAGAAAATTTCATTTTAAAGTTTGTTTTTTATGGGACGTGACCCAACTTACTATACATATCTGTATAAATCAATTTTCAAGAAATTCTCATTCTATTTATTTTTCCATTATTCTTATAGAATTGCTATTGTCAGGCATTAAATCCTTAAGGTATTACACAATTTTTATCCATACACACAAAACAAGAGAACCACATATGTGAAATTGAAAAATTAAAAATGACACACACACACACATACACACATACGTACACATATAGAGTGATTGAGTTTGTGATGACTATTTTTACTACCATTATCCCTGGATTTTTTGTCATTACGTCCTATTCATCCATTGCTATTTTCATCGCTTCATCTTTTCATTTTCTCGTTGTTGTTGTTGTTGTTGTTTTAATATTTTACATTTCTTATTTTTTAGTTGAAAATAATACATGTGAGACTAGGTATTATTAATAACATTTTTACTACCTACTATTTAACCGACAACAATCTTCGGCAAATGGCAAATACTCATGAAACACATGAGCACCCATATATTGTATATTCATACTATGAATACTATACAAGTCAAAGTTTTGCAATATAATTGTGCTAAATGTATATATATACAATACAATATACATAGTATATATACAATTTTATACAATCCATCTTCATCATGTCTCCTCGAGACAAAACAAATAAGCAACATTAGTGAGAGTTAAGCTCAAAGCACAATAACAGCAAGACTTAATAGAAAAGTAAAATGCAAGATGGAGTATGGAGGTTGACGGCAAAGAATTGCACACATACGAGTATATACTCATATACTTTAAATACATACAAAAAACAAAACGAAACCAAAAAAAGGCTAAGTGAAAGGAGCAAACGAGCTAGAGACAAGTAGGAAAAAAAAAGTATAGAAACAAAAAAATAACAATAAACGGAAGAAATAACGTGAAAAGGAATCAAACAAATAATGCCGGAAAATGCGAAAAATTCATTGCAACAAAATGCAGCAGGCGGCAATAGTAGCACTCGCAAGCAGCTGTGTACAAAACATGTTGTATTGTATTGTGTTGCGACTTGTGTATTGCTATTTTTAATATACGTACGTTAAGATGAAGCTGCAATCATACATATGTGGGTACATACATATATACATAAATACCCAGCGGCAAATTTTAAATACTAAATTTAAGTCAATCGATTCTCAAGTATGGTATGAAGAGACACATTAATTGAAATTAGTAGTAGAGTATCGCCAAAGCTTTACAGCTTGTGTAAAAATATCATAAACACAACAGCTTCCCAACATTTCAATTTTATTGATATATTATATTAGCCCCTCTATAAATTGGAGATAGGAGGTGTTAAGTTTTGTAGATCCAGAGAAAATAGTGAAGCTGAAGAATTAACGAGGGTCTGTTACACATTCTATTGCTCCACAGACGATCCCTGGAAACTTATGGTGACATTTGCAGATTTTCAATGCTTTTAATTTCACGTAATAAGGTGTAAAGGTAGGGGTTAAGGATGTTCACAAAAAATATCGGGCAACTAAAATGAATTAAGGTGGGCCATATATTGCGACAAAAGCACATTTTATACAAACCTCATTATTTTAAAGGAGTTAACTTTACGGGGTAGAGATGGAGGTAACTTTGTCCGGGGCAAATATTGGGGGTGAAACCCCTAGTTAAAATACCGAGTATTTTAATCAAAATGTTGATAAATATGTTTATTTATATTAAGAATGAAATGCGACATATTGGAATTCATTCGTTCGCGTCGAAAGAGGTCGCAAAGGTATAGTTTTAGTATCTTCTTAGCCAACAAAGGAGAGCGCTTTGACGGGTTACAGAGGCTGTCGGTTTTAAACAAAACCTCAGCGACTTTAATTCGAGGTGATCGCGGAAACGAAGAATATAAGGTTAACTAGTCAGAATGAAATTTGAAGGTCATTACATCGCTGACGATTAATGCTTTGATATTTTAGAGCCTTCCGCTCGCTCACTCATTTAGAATTTAATAGGAAACCTCCGTAACTTTTACTGTAACAACCAACAACCAAAGAGGCAATTATATAAAATTATATAAAGCATTCAGCCTTTTAATTCGTATCCAATTAGATATTAGATTATTCACACGCTACTAATTAGACCATTACTTCCGTCATTACACAAAGCCACATTGACTTGGATTCCTTGGAACAAGGCAACCGTATATTAAAATGCCTTTGTAATAGTCATAATAATAGGATGAATCCCAGTTCGCTCAAGAAAAAATAAAATAAATATGCGACACTTACAGGCTCCGGAGGGCCCTTTGGCCGAATTTTGGATTACTGAAAGAGAATCCAGTGAGTGCCGTAGCTCAGTGGTTAGTGCGTTGACCTTCTGATATGTTGGGCCTAGATTCAATCCCTGGCTGAAGCACAATTTTGATAGCGAAAAGTTTTTTTTTTTTCGAACTGTACCCACCTGTCGGCAAGAAATTGGCAATTCTTTTTTCAGTAACAATTTGCCATGAAAAAGCTTCTAAAAGAGCTCTGTGACGAAGCTCAGAAAAAATTATGTCACAAAAGTTCTACCATTCGGAACCAGCTAATAACCAGGTCCTTTCTAGTATTATCCAGTTCGATCAACACAACAACATTTTCTCGAAAAGACAAAAATATCGTTCTTTTAAGTAGTGTCCACCTGTCGATAAGCACTTCACAATTTCACAATAAATTTATACTTTAAAAGATCAATGAACTATTGAAGAGGTCCAGCATCACTTCTAGGAGTCTAGATGGCTCGAAAACTAAATACTGGACTGACACCTACAAATTACGTAAATAAAAATAGTTCTTCAGTTGTGGATTGGTAGAAATTGAGTAGAAATATTACGTGGTCTGCAGTGGCAACCAAAGTCCACTTACAGCTCAGAACATCGATCTCATAACTTGAAAAATTTACGAAAGCATATAAACTACAACTAAACTTTACCGCAAGGTGGAACACTCTTGAACATAAAATGGTTTTCCTTTTCTTCTGAGCAGTCTAGAGTTAAAACTCGAATTAGGAAAGGGAGAACTAGTTTCTGGTGGAAGGATGAAGTGTCAAAAGAACTAAATGTGCTTTGTTCAGTGGGTAAGAATATTTTTTCCAAATAATCCATAGTGCAATATAATGCTGAACAGTATCTCCCATATAGCAGTGCTTATACCGCTATATGGCACATTGTAGATAATTTCACATTGCATTTCCAATCAGTCTGAAACTAGATCGTCTGACTTTAGAGTAAGTACATCCATAGATATTTCTCTTCTTGAGCTGAAAGTATACATAGAGGCCATATTGCACTGGAGCATTAGTACCCACATACAGGCTTGTATGTATTTAGTAACCCAATACAACTTTGTATTCTTGCTGCATGCATTCACATTATTAGAAACGGTAGGAGAAGGGAAATGCATGACTGTAGCAACGGCAACAGTAACACGAAGATGAAGAACTGAAAAGACAATACAAAATACATATTTTTCTATGTGAAGAATGACGACTGATGGCACAAAACAAAGGAGAAAAAAAAAGGCTCGCGAATACACTCACACGAGCAAACACACATAAAATGCACCCTCTAATGGAAGATTGTATCACTCATATATGTGCGTGTTTATGTGAAAGAAAAACTAGCAATAATAGCAACTATAAATAGGGAGAAAAACAAAAGCAAAAAATCAGGGAATACATAGTTTCAAGAGAAGGAAGCTGCAGCTGATGTAGCAGCAACACCAATAGTACTAGCAGCAGCATCAGCAGCAGCGACATCAGTAGCAAATACGTCAATGCAGATATTCCATAAATTGCTTCGCGTTTTTCTCTTACACACACATTTTCTATTATTGTTGTAATATTGTTCAACATTTGTACACACTTGTAAGTTTATATACATATGTATTTATATACTACATATGAACACATAAGCGCACATATGCATACTTATGTATATCAGATTGCGGTGGACGAGCAAAAGGGTGGGCAGGCATCAAGCGAAAAAAAAAGAATAACAACAAAAAAAGTTAAACTAGAATGTTGAAAATTTGTCGGTTTTGCAATTTATTTTCAAGTGTCATCAGGTTAGAAGTTTACTGTTACATACACATATACTCGTACATACTTATACATACACAACATCGATAAGCATGCATGAATGCGCATATTTAAACATACATACACACATAGTGTATGTTAAAGTAGCTACGAAAAACGCAAAGAAATGATGTAAAAAACGAGAAATTGTGGAAAACCGCGAAACTGAACAAAAATTTTTATATTGAATTGGTGTATTTCATACAAGAACACACATATATGCTGAAGTAAGAAAAAATTTAATTGCATTGAATTGCTCAAGATGCTTATTGCGCTGCATGTTAAAACCAACACACTGAAGAAACTTTTTTTTGTGGATTTAGTTAAACTAACTTCGAAAATATTCGTTCGTATACTCGTTAGTAGTAAAATCTAATACTGTGTATTTGTATAGAAGTAGTATAGTAATATATAATTTTTTTATCCTTATCAATTTTCTCTGAAAGGTACGAATATCTAAACAAAAGCGCCGTCATCTATTAATCCAAATGAAATTTATTGCGTTACTTAGTTTTTATGTATCAAAGTCGTACTGCATTTTGTCGAAATAAAATGATTTATCTTCCAGCTATTGTGAAGGAAATTCCCTTTGAGTATCTCAGTTAAAACTACATTTGTAAGAAATGTAATCAACGCACGTCCAAATAGCTTAAGCCTTGAATTGAGAGAGATGCTTAATAGGCTGTTTCTTGCCTTTTGTCGAATACACAGCCCCACAATAGAAAAGAATAGGATGTTGGACGGACTAAATCAGTCAAATTAATAAATTTTATGTATTGTATATTATGTCTTAAAAAATAACGAGCGAGAAAAGAGTGACAAAGACGATGTCTAGTTGACAGCTACGAATGACGGCGTACGGAAAAAGTCATTGCCGACTGGAAAATATTAATTTTTCTTTACGTATTTTCTTTAGAGTATTAAAATGTTAGGTCATCCCCCCTTTATTTTTTCTCCACAATATTTTGCCCACAAACAGTTACCCCTATTTTCACCCCGTAGAGGGCTCACTTACAAAATGAACTTAAAACCTCTTGAAAATTGACAAATAATACTTTAATTATCCAGGAATTGCTCCTAAAGCGATCAGTGAAATGTATGAATGGCTCGCAAAAGTTCTTCTACATCAACAGCTCCTATATTCAATTAAAATACCATTTTATCGATTTGCAGGTACTTTGAAGTTCATTTTATGGAAGATCAACGTAAAGAGTAGAAGTAGCCCATAAGAATGTACAGGAAAATATTGTCTAGCAAAAATTAGAGGGAATGGATCATATATTTGCAAATAGTGAGAGCGAATTTTATAAAAATGTCAATTTTTGTGATTTTGGGGATTTTAAAAAATGTTTCAACTTCATTTTTTTGTTCTTTTTTCTTAGTCAAACCAGCCCCGAGATCAAAATCCATGACGGCAAATACATATAGAAATGTTTATTTCGAATGGTGATAATATCTGTTCTCGAAAGTGTATGAGTTTATTTTTCTGAAAGTGCATTTCCAGTGATAAAAAATAAAATAAATATGTGGCACTTATAAGTCCCAAATGGCTCGTTGGCCGAAGTTCTCTTCCAGTATTGTTGTGCGTACTAAATTTTGAACAGAACGAACGGCAGAGCACTTGTGACATCTCTTTTTCTGAGCTTTATCACAGAGTTCTTTTGAAAGTTTTTCCGTGGCAAATGCCGTAAGAATTGGCAATTTCGTGCCAACAGCTGGCTACCGTTCGAGAGAAAAATCTTTTCGATATTAAATTTATGCTTCAGTCGGGGATTAAATCCATGCCGTATAGGTCAGAAGGCCAACACGTTAACCCTTGTATTACCAGTGATAGAATGTGATAAAAAATATTAATTTAAAATTTAACTCTTCCTCTTTTTGTTCTCAAATACACATCATGAGATTAGTTGACATAATACTGTTAAAATTAAATTTCGCCATGCTTCATAGTCGTTTATTGTCACTTAACAGACTGTGAATTCTTATTTCGCAAAAAAAAAATTCTGGAGCAATTGCTTACAAAATCCAATTTATAAAACGTCGGAAAAAGTTGGGCATCATTTACTTACTAACCTGCCATTTATTGCAGTATTTCAAATAGGATTTGGGGTATTGCAAATGCAATAAATTGATGACAATTTCTTTTAATTAATTCTTTCTCAGTATTGATGTCGGTTTTCTTCTTACTGATTATGAGAGAACGAGTCTTTTTCTAACGGGGTAGATTAGCTTGACGATCATACAATTTTAAGGAATACAAATTTTAATTGGTGACATAAAGTATGAGACTTACAGCCTTCAATTATACTGAATTAAAGTTAAAATCTGCATTAATGCTTCCATAAAAATTAATACGTTAAAATATCATATTAAATTGGCAAAGAAAAGAGTAGCAGCTTCGAATATACGTGACAGAAAACTTTGCAAAAGTCTTACAAAAACCTAAGAAAATAGCTATAGTGACCATTCGGTATATATCATACTTATCGTATATAATGAATTTGACTTTTTCTTCATAACACATATACTGCGAAATAAATCCAATTAAATTATCACAATTTTTGCCAAATAAAAAAAAATTATATTTCAATTGAAACCACTTATCATAAAACATTTTTTTCTCTTTTCTTTCATCTCCTTGCGAGTCGAGTTTTTCCGTCACACCTGATACTTTCCTTTGAATATTCTTGATATATGTATGTATACGAAATACGAGAAGTAAGTATATCGATGTATAGAGAAAGCAAATAATTACATTTCTATGCACACTTTAATAGTTATCGTCCGTGTTACGCTATGAAATACTTACCTCCTCATACACACTTCAATCTCAATGCAGACAATTGAAACATTCTGAAGGACTTTTGAAAGTATCTTCTTCGTGTCGATTGATTACTCAATTTCCAATCACACCATTTTAATAGCATTGTCATGTCAGTGTGATTGAATTTAAGATTGGCCTTCCTTTAAATAACATAAAGTCCAGAGTGAAAAACAGAAAAAGAAAACACACAAAAAAAAAGGAAAACAAAAGATAAAAATTGAATAAAAAAAAAAGAAAACCATTCAACATAAAGGTCATTCTGTCATATTTTTTTGTTGAGAAGTTGCAGGCATGTTGTTGTTTAATTTCAATTTACACCTTCTATTCTACATAAAGTTTCATATTGTGAATTTTATGTTGCCATTCACTAGTGTTGTCTTCTTAATGAAAACACTTAATTTTCAAGAGTTGAATCAGCTAAAATTTCATTTTCATTTTCAACATGGTTTTTTTCTTTCTCCACTTTTTACTTGAATACGTGCTTTTGTCGTTCGTGCGATGCATATGTATGTATATGCAGCAACTCATGTGTACATACATATGTGTTATATGATGATGTTTGAATGATGATGATTTCTAAATGAATTGAATACGATAAATATATGTATGTCACGTCTTTGCTGCACTAAATCAGGAAAAAGGAGAAAAAGAAGAAGAAGGCGATATTCATACTAAATACATGAGTTTGATAGTTAGTAAGTGTAATTTTGTATCAAAGAAAAACTTTGTTGCTCCGAAGGATGTTAAACTAAAATTCAATATTTGAAATTTCACTTTCGATCGAAATCGACAGTCGGCTATTCCAAAGTTGAAAATTATATATTTTTGACTTTAGTTATATCAAAATGGTTTTAATTATTTTAGTCAATAACCTATTTGCTATACGAAACTATTGAAAAGTGTATTTAAGGACTCAATATCAAACCAATTAAACCAAAGTAAAATACATCAATGTATTTGCCGATGTCGAAGTTTTGTTCGCATTTTTACTTTTATATGGAATAAAGAATATGAAATCATCTCTGTGACAAACATTACATTATGTATTCCTGTCAAGACCTTCTCAGAAGAAGGTTATCTTGTATTGATGTCCTTTCCTTAAAGGTTTCACTCACAATCGGATATATTTAATAAAGAGTGTTAGAGCTAATCAGCCTACTATTATTCTTAGTATCATTATTTATAAAAAAAATGAATTGACAGTTATGCACTGTGACCTTTAAAGTATAGCATTGGGGATATTCACTTATCATGTATATCTATTACATACGGTTTACATATGTAATGTATCGTTTGTGCTAAAAATAACCCAAAGAGTGTCTGCTATCGTAGTGAAAGCTAATTTGATATCAGACGGAATGAGAAAGACCGGTCAAGCAAACGCTGAGCACTAGCAAATAATTCCCTGAGACGTTTTGCGTCTTTCTAGCAAAGACGTCAAGTGTTTCGTTGAGTTTGTGTCCAAATCTTAACCATGAACCCTGGAATACCAAAGCATGGTTCTACATGAAACACAAAGCCCATTCTGGGTGGTTAGTCCATAGCCTCATAGCCATAAATTGCGTAATATTAAGTAGTTTACTAATTATCCCAAAATAAATATCGAGCAAAAATCGTTTGAATGCTAAAAAAATAAGGAAGGGAATAAGAAAGGGAGCGCTTAATGGCTCTACTGGGATTCAATACTTTTAAAATTCAACTTTAGAGACTTACGATGCTCAATTATCAATTATCAACAAGCCAATGAGGCAACGTAGCAAAAACGTGCGGACAATAATTAATCTATTCTATAATTATCTTAGGTTGCTAGGAGTTTCTTATATCTTATAATAATCTTATAATTTTATATTTTATAATATATCTTTTTCGTAAGGCATTATTTCACTGAGTGACAGAAAAAATCACCTTCTACCGTGTTCTGCAACCGATCAAATTCTATCTAATAAAATTGTAAATTTATCCATGTGTACTATAAAAAATGTGCTATTTCAAAATGATATACTACATCTTAAGAATTCGTAAGCATGGCATATTTTACATTAAGAAAGTGGGTTGTTGGTAAATCTCTTTACAACCTCATGCTAGAAAAAATTATTTGAAAAACTAATATAGATAATTACTAGCTTATCCAGACGACATTGATATAGTGGCCTTGCCGGTAGACAGCCCGAAGGTCGCATGTTTAAAAATCAATAATGCTACAAAAGGTATCGGACTGTGTATCAAAGAACAGAAAACTACGAGAATATCTTGTAGATTTTAAAATAACCAAATTTGTGTATCATGACATATAGGCACAGTTCCAGTAAGAATAAAATGTTTAAATATCAAAAAAATCAGTAATGCTACAAAAGATATCGGATTGTGTAACAAAGAAGAATTAATTGTTTAAATAGCATCGATGAGAATATAGATTTCAATAAGCTCAAACCTTTGCATTAAAAATTACAATATAAATTTAATGTAGTTGCCAAATTTGTGTATCTTGACAGATAGACATGGTTTAATATCTATTGGAAACATATAGGTCCTATTCTATTATTTGGTAGTGAAATACTGATACTCAACAAAGAAACTGACGTAATGAGCAAATGATATAATAACGAAGGGATGGAACTGTAGAATAAGGTGGACTGGTCAGATTATGTGGATCGGAGACAATTACCCACTACACTGGATTACGAACGATTACCACCGATCAAGTCCAACAATAGTTTGACTATCGAAATGCAGAAGAAAAGCATACTCGCACATATTGTTTAGCCAATAATGATGGAATCTCTCAACTATCTTCGTTTGACTTCTATTCTTAATCAATTCTTTTATCGTAAGTTTGAAAATCTAAAAACAAATATACCATACTAATACTACATATTGATGAGCTCATACAATCACATTGGATTTTACGAATGTGATGCCTTTCTAAAAACGATTTTTATGAAATCCTAAAATCAAATCAGCTCTTGTGCAAAGTATTTTTAAAAAAAAGTCTCAACATATCCATTAACCTAATGGCACAGCCTTTTCAATCTTGGATATACTCGCACACATTCAGTTTTTATAGAGCCATTCTTACATTCTGCAATCTTATCTATGCAAAATTGCTGTTTACCCTCTAATTATTAACATATAATTGCTAATCATCAACCTTTTTAAACATAAATATTATACAACATACATACATATATGTAATATTCCAAGTATTTAAATAAACGGATAATATTGTAAACGTTTTTTTGATGAAAAAAAAAAAAAACAAAAACAAAAACAGAACAACCGAGTTATCTTAAATGTTTTAACATTTCCGTATTGTTTCTACTAATAGCACAACAAACATTAAAGATTATGTACAAACAATCACATTGAATGAAAATACACCAAAAAAGCATCATATTGTTGAATTGTATGTGCGTGTTCTATATGCCATACATGCAATCATGGAGTAATTGACCCAATATACTAGTTACTTAATGGTGTAGTCATAGCTTTGCCCAATATGGTATGTTTTTTTTTCTCTCCAATAGGAAGAAACTAGACATTACGACAGTTATTTTAACAAATCATATTGCCTTATTTGTTACAATTTTTTGATATGTCATCGTACAAAGAATCACACTCTCTTACGCTCTCTTACAATGGCACTTCCGAATGACTTTCTGTTAAACCAAAATAATTTGGTGGACGTCATAAATCAGACTTCACATTCAGAATGAGGCAGCTTAATGTGCATAATGGAATGGGTTTTGAACTATTGCGACATCGAGATGTAAAAGTAATGCATTTCTATATGTGTACTTATTATGGGTCAAATGTTGACAACCTAGATTATTTTTATTATTCTAATGCGTGTATATGGGGGCTAAATATCTATTATGGTTAGTCATACATTTTACCACTCTATGGGCAATTTTTGGGCAGCTAAAGGCTAATTTTTCGGTTATGTGTTTTGTATGGAAATCCCCTTAAGGAGTGGAGAGAGGGTATAAGTATGTCCAAAGAAAAAGTTGGGAAGCACAAATTAATGGTGGTCAGTCATACCTATCTAGAAGGCTTTTTTCTCAGGATAAGGGAGGGAGATGTTAGGTTAGGAAACATTACTGGGGATTGGTCATACATATCACCGCTCTAGGGACTATTTTTTTTTTCAACTTGTTCCAAAGGACCTTTTTTGTAGGAGTTACGCAAATTTTATGTACTCCGATGAGACAAGTCGTTGTTACTTACATGGACTACTTTAATCACTAGTCATGGTTGCACGTCAGTTAGGATGTGCTTTGGTGTATGAAGTACTCCTAATTGGCATTGGATATTTATACATGTATGTATGTATATCAGCACACACACATACACGCATACACACATACATACATGTATTTGTATTTTTGGTATCTCTGGAGAGTGTGCTTTTGATGTTTATTTAAGTATTTTTTGATTTTCACGTATATTGTACGTGTTATATGCCATTACCAGTACCAAATAACATTGCCATTTTTACCACCATTACCGTTACTACTTTGTATAGATACATAGATATGACTAAATTGTTGTTGGTATTTTTTGTAATCAGGATGTTAGTTGTATTATATATAACCATATATATATATATGTGTATAGATATTTACGTATTGTATATATAAGGGCTTCATTCAACCTTTTATAAATACGATACACTTGTTTATAAATACACGCAACGTACACCATTGAAAGTAACTATCTATTTGTTCATATAATGTTTCAATGGATCCTCAATATATAGGTACTCAGTAGTAAAATTGGCATCGGTAGTTATGCATATATGATCCTTATAAAGAGACACTGAAGCTATTCTAAGGATTCCAGAATATCGTTTAAAAATGGCTCTGAACGAAACAACCAATAACTGATTTTAGCTGGACCTCTGTTAATGATTCTTAATCCTTGCAGCAGGAGTTTCGATCTTCCTCATTGACATCTGCCAGGGTAATTGATCATAATATATTTTTGGATCGATATTCATTCAGTATTCTGTCATTTTCTAAATTGATAAAAATGTTGTGTTTTATCTGTAAGAACATCACTTTCTATTGGAAATAAAATTGAATGGACCACATATTAAAAAATGTTTAAGAAAGTTTTAAAGGAAAATGTATTTATCGAGCGGACCAGCGGATCCAGTAAAATAAGCAAAATTCAATAAATACTTTCTGCATGTCAACAAATGCCTATTGGTTAATAATGTCCTCACACTGAGAACATATACATAAATTTTTTGAGAACCTTCTAGCGTTGGGTTATTTCGACCAATATTAGTCCAAAATATCAGACACAATTGACTGGCATTTAAAACTCGGTAATATCATAGTTGATTTTTGCAAAATCCCAATATTATCATTATCACTAAAATTGCTTCGACATTTTTAGGAGTCAGGCTGATGTTGATTAATATTGTTGCCCATTGATTAATATTGCCCTAAAACTTAAAACAGATACATATATATTTTAATAAATTTTTTATTTTGACCAATATTATCATTAATATTGCTTTGATATCTTTAGGAGTCCAATTGACCAATATTTCTCCCTCTATCTACATTTATTTCCCGTCTCTCCATTGAAAAGCTATGCTCACATGGAACAATCAAAAAGATTAACCTCGAAATTTTTTGGTAATATAAGAGAAAGAAACTGTTTTATTAAAATCGGGCGAACCGCGTCCACTATTTCAACATTTTTGTCGACATTATTGTAGAAAGTTTCGACAACAATTCAATGAATTCGAATTCATGTAACCCATTGTGTCGTACCCTTTAGCAATGAACTACATGAGCTAGAGTTTATTGAATTAATGTTAAATTCTCTTGCCGACAAAATTTGTTGTACTTTTTAGGCATTATTACCCGAAAATATATTAGGATAGTCTCAAAAAATTTTTGTGAGATTAAATTTAAACGAAATTGAACAAAAATTGCGGATTCATCATCGTTGCAAAATTTTTCGCTATTAATTCATTCGACTTATGGTTGATGCAGTACACCGTACAAAATCACTGTGTGAATACACATTTTAGTGGTTTACAGTTTCTTAAAAATGGTTACATCATGCTCACAATTTTTTATATACATCCTGGTAAAATTATTTACTGAAATCCTCCAAGCACACTCTTTCTAAATATGCAGAGTATAAAATAGGTTGGCGTAGACCGACTGTAGGATATTTTTTTAACATGTCCACAAGAACTCTTCGAATTACATTTAATGATACCGTATGAACTCATTGCGAATTCAATTAGTACGACCAATGAAAAGAATGTCTATAACAAAAGGAAATAAAAAATATATGTATATGAAAAGACAATTATTTTCTATAATTGCCTTGAAAATAAATTTGATATATTTTGGAATTAAAAGAAAGATCTCACGTACATGACAACAGTGTGCACAGTAACCACACAATTAACCAGTTTAAAAAATCATTTTAAAGCCTACATTAAAAAATGCGTACAACGATAATGTAGTAACACAGATGGTATCGATACTATGGGAACTAGTTCCACACTAGTTACAGTCTAATAGCTTAGCGTTTTAAATAATGGAATGTGTTCTTATAAAATTTACTATTATATCCTCTTATGCAAATTTTAAAGAAGCAGTATTGTACTAGTCCCTCTTTATATAGTCATTTTTACTATAAAGCATACATCTAACTCTGCATATATACACAAAATATCACACATCTATACTTATATTTTGATCAAATCAGTAGCACTTCCTAATTTTATTAGACTATTATACAATTATATGGTGGGTTTCATTTTGCAACCAGTAACAAACACAACGATACATAAATACATACAAATATGTTCATACACTTGGAAATATTTGTTACAAATTTCTAGTTGCAAAAACATTATATTCATAGGTTCCAACTAACTCTCTCCCCATACACAAGACATACTTGTACACGTACATTGTACGTCTAATGTGTGTACCCATATATGAAAATGATACATTTTCCTTTATATGTTGCAGCTAGATATAGTCGTATAGATGCATGTACGTATGTAGGTACTTGCTTATAAACGAGTAGTAGAAACGACAATCATGATGATGTTGCTGTTGTTGTTATTATGGTTGCTGACGTTGATGATGAAAGTGAGTGAAAATGATATGTAGTTGGCAGAAAATTGTGATGATGACTATTAATAACCTTTAGTGGTTAAGTTGGTGGGTTACTTATTATCAAGGTGTCTTACATATAAAACAACACACACACACACACACACGTTATTATCTACACTCAAACACATAACAAAGTACACTCAACTATAGGAAGGAATATACTTAGTAGAGGTTAACAAATTTCAGTTGAATATTACCTACCTTTATTTTTATGTGACAAGTTGGAAAAGTAATAGGAAATAACATTTCCACAAAATGATATACATTCATACAGACATACATACATACAGATATATTTGTATATATAGTGCAAACATGTACATGTACCGTACATTCATAGCCATAACTTTAAGTATTTGTGTCAATTCCGTTAGTTAGGCTTATTTAACGGGTGTTGAACTTGGAAGAATGACATTTTCACTTTTATAACATGGGCAATTGTAGGCAAATTTCTAATTAAGATGATGATGTAAGTGTTTAGGTCTTGCTTTAACTAGGGAATTCTCATAGGTATAGGTATGTGTAAATATATACATATAGTTCAGATGACTAATAGGCATAAAATGAAAATATGTCTTAAAGCTAGCAAAAAAATGATTTAATATTGTTACATAGGCGAAGGAAATAAATAGCACTTACAAGTAGAGAAAGAAAGAACGAAACATAGCCTTGATCTACTTTCTAAAAATGGCAAATATCTATGTACATATTACTTAGCCATGTACAGACTGACACTTTTAATTATCGACAAAGATATTATAGGGAAATAGTTCTTAAAAGTCATACTGCTAGTATATAAACATAAGTAACTACTAAAAACAATCAGCTACCTTTGGGATTAACTTTTAAAAAAATACTTCAATGCATTTCATATTTCTGCAGTGTAAAAGAGCATATGACCACGGTCTTTCCGATAACTTCAAAAATTATAGCGCGATCGAGCTAAAAATTTGCACATATGGCGATTTTCATTAATTAATCAATGAGTTCGAGATTGGATGAAATCGGATAAAAGTCACGCCTACTTCCTATATAAAAGTAAATATACTGTTAGTACAAAATGAATATATTAGAAAATGGATATAGTTGCACGAAAACTACACCTAACTCCCATACAAAAATATGTTGTCGAATGTGTGTTTTCACAATTTGCGAGCGAATATATGAAGCTATCAAACTAAAATTTTGTACATGAATTCATTTTATTAGAAAATAGGCACAAATCGAAGCTGAGACTTGGTAAATAGTATTATATTATTTGCGCCCACCTTGCATACAAATGTATACTTGTACTGAAGAGAACGCCTATTTCTCATTCAAGAGTATATTCTAGACGGTAATTTAGGCACAAACAATCAAATTTTTAGGACTGAGACTCGGCACAAACAACTATTTTATCAACATGCGAGTATATTTGAAAATGGATGCTATAGGATGAAAACCAACTATACCTTCAGTACAAAGCAGATTCTCTTCAAAAGCATTTCTGTCCATCTACAAACTTACCAAAATTAAAAAAAAATATCGACTTTCACTTAATAATACTAAGCCTGAAAAACTTTGTGTACTGTATAATCGACTTCATCAGGCGATATAGTAAAGTCTGCTTGGATATTGCTGAATTGAAATTTAGCCCCAATTTAACCCAAATGTTAAATATATACATTTTTCGACAGAAAAAATAAACATTTAGTATATAAGGGTTAAATAAATATATAAACATCTATTTTAATCCAATCCTAACCTTAACCCTTAACATTGAACTAACAATAATTTCGTCTAATACTCTTACGGTAGTTCAATTAAGTCATAATTTACATAAACACAATTACTCACGTACAAGTTCATAACCCCTAGCAACCACATTTGAATTGAGCAATTTACGATTTTCAAATGAACGCAACAAGTTGTATGTTATTCAAGAGTTGTATTATATGTAAGAAGAAAGAAATACTCTGATTTAAAAATATCAAATCAAAGTACATTCTTATCAAAAATGAACTAATGTGCATATAAATGAATATGATTATACTCGTATTATGCGATTGTATGAGGTTGTAAATGCTCATGTGCTTGTAAGTGAAATAAACCTGCAGCAGCAACAGTAGCACTTATTGTAAATTAATCGTACTCATACAAGTGTGGACAGACAAAAAATGTTGAGATTTACTCAAGTCGAGTACTATGGTTTGAAGAAATGCATGCCAATGTGCTTTATTATCCTTATTATTATTATTTTGAGTGTGCATGTGTGTGTGTGTGTGTGGGTAACAGAAACAACCAAACAAAACCGACCATTAATAATTTCCCAAAGGAATTTCTCTTTCTACAATACATATTTATACTTATTCGAGTATATATACACATATGTAGATACACTTGTATATATATACATGTATATATATGAGCACATTCATATAATACAATTGTTTGTTTCATGCAAAGTGTTTGTTTTTGAGAAGTTCATAATTATCACTTGCTTCTATATATACGATATATATGAGCACTTCAAGTGTTCTTTGATGTACGTATAAATGTGAGTAGGATTAAGTGTATGAACTCTTACGAAACTTACTGATTGTTTTGTTTTGTTTTCCTTTTCATTTCAACTAAATTCTAAATATCTTTGAAATGGGCGCAAATGAATTGAAATGTATAAATATATGTATGTATCAGGCATCGCTTTAACTAATTTACAGTGTCAGGCAAAAGGGGGAAAGAGTATTAGAAATCAAGAGTTGATTAATTTTAATATTTATTAGAAATTCCTTTAGAAAAATATTGATATATTGTGTAAAAAACCAATGAAATTATCAACAAAGCCAAAGAATAGAGTTTTCTTTTAAAATAAGTTGTCTTTGTGTACCTAAGATCGTGTATTTGATTCCTGATTTGGCCAATTTAGCAATATTTTTTATGAGAAAGGTAAAATTTTATTCCTCTAAAGTGGTCTTCACTTGTCGACAATTGGCAATTCTTCCAACAGTAAAACTTTGCTAAGAAGAAACGTTTTGAAAAATACTTTCAGTACTGTCCAACGGAATTCAATGCCACTTTATATTGGAAGTCCAATTGTATAATTTTCAATTTCAATTTTGATTGAAACAGCGATTTCCCTGATATTGTTGCAGTTTAGTTAAGTCTTAGCAAAAGCGACACCTTAATGCTTCCACAACCACAAAGCAGAATGCTAATATATAAAGTTGTGATTATATTGTAGCTTCCTTCTCATTGTTATTCCAATAGCTTCAAAAGGATTTTTTTGGAGACAAACTCTGTATAATCTGACAAAACACATAGTCGCTATAAACATATTTATATTCTGAAGAAGATTGATCTTTCATTAGGACCATATTCTATTAGGGTAGAGTTTGAACGAGGACCAAATGGACAAAGATTTTAGTCTGCCAAATGATGATATCAAACTTGAAATTATGATATATTTAAAAAAAGCACAAAATAATATTCGTTGCGCGTCAATTGAAGTTATGCGAGGAAGTATGAACTACTGTATGAACAATGTTAAAAATTTTAAATAAATTATGGATAAAAAATTGGAGATGAGAAAACTGCGTGAAATATTGGTGTTGCGTTTGCTCGCAATGGAACAAACACAAGGCCATGAAGCTAAATACTTCAGTCGCAATACAGTCGAATTTTCTACTTGATTCATAACCATAGACGACATAAAATAAATAAATATGTGGTATTTATAGGGGCGGAAAGGCCCTTTGGCCCAGTTTCTCTTTCAGTATTGTTGTGCATGTTAAATTTTTTGGACAGTATTAGAAGGGATTATTCATTATCTCCATCCTTAAAGAGCATCCGTATAAAATTTGTGTTTAAATTAATTTATCAATATCAGTTTCGTATGGGAGCCCATCTAAGGAACGGAGATGCGAGTAAGTAGTTTTGGAAGAAATGTTGGAGAAGATAAATTAAAGGATATAAATTAGAAATTTTACCGCTTTAGGAGTGTTACTTGGGCAATTATGAGGTTATTGGATCATACATTTTGCTACTTTAAAAATCATTTACGTATGGGGCTCGCATATGGAGTGGAGATAGACGGCAAGTAGTTTTGAGAGAAATTTTGGAGGAGGATTTTCAGGTGCTTTAAAATTCACATTGTAGGAAAGGCTCCTTAAGGAATAGAGATTGAGCGTAAGTAATAAAAATAAGTGAAGGACGATCATACCTCTAGGGGCACTCGGGAAGTAATGGGAGCGAATTTTTTTTATGTCAATTTTGTAGGAGACCCCCTTAACCGGGCAAGGATATGTGGTAACTGTATTAAGAAATGATGTTGAAGAGGAAAAATTAATGGGGGTCGATCAAACATTTCACTCCTTTATGGTCGATTCTGGGTATTTTGATGCTTCAACTTTTATCATTTTTTTATTTATTTATTAGAGGGGTTTTGGATAAAGTGATCCTTATCAATTTGAGTCCTTTAGTTTGATTTTAATTTACATAATAATGATAGCACAATTCCTATTTCAAAAGCGGCCATTACCTAAATAACCAATTTTATATAGTACGAGTTTACACACAAATGCACATATGTTTAGGCTAGAAACTCAATATACAATTTAATTTCATTCAACCGATTATGCTCATGACTACGTAACAACAAGAGTATCAACCAAATAGCACAAGTTTCGTTAACTATATATATATTTTGTTGGCGTTTTCCTTTTCATTTTAATCCGCCTGCTATTACTCAATACTAAATCGATAGCTAATTTTAAATGCTAATATTAAAACGGCTAAACATACAAGTACTTATGTATATGATTGACGCTTAACTAATCGTATATAGCCGTATTTACACATACACATATACATATACGTACACTATTGTATATATGTATGTTTGAATTGTGTGCTGATGATGTATCCAATTAAATTGCACATTTTGAAATAAACAATTTAAATTGAAATTCAAACGTTTCTCACATATGAGCTGTGAAAAAAGAAGAGTACTATGAAAAAGAGGTGAATGATAGAGAAAGAAAATCAAAAACTCATTAGGTAACTAGAACGATAGCATATTTATTTTATTTAAATAGGTGCTCATGCTATGTATACGTGTATACGTATATTTCGATATATATATATATATATATATATATATATATATATATATATATATATATATATATATGTTTGTATGCATGTGTATCAAAGAATGTTCATATGTATGAGTGCACTAAATGCAATTCAGCGTTAAGTGTGTACAAAGTGAGGTGCAAAATGGCTCATTGAATTTCAATAAAAAAAATCAACAACAGCCATAAAAACTTAAATGAGAGAAGAAACGAAAGAGAATAAGTATGAGAAGAAAACAACAAAACGGCATGGAACTAAAAGTAAAAGTATTAGAGGAATTACAACAATAATAATTAATTTGTTGCTTAATCTAAAGCTTAGTTTTATACAATACTTATACGTAAGTGGGTACTATAAATACAAGGTGTTTCAATTATTAACATGAAAATAGGCATATGCTAATATTCTACTTGCCGCTGATACATCCAATATAGCTAAATTATATGCTAAAGTGAAACTATATTATTAACGAAAAAATTTCTTCGTAGAATAATCTCAAAAAAAAAAACGATTTATAAAAAAGTATTGCTATTTATAGCCGAAGAGAAATGTCATCAAAGTCATTGAAGACGAAGAAAAAACTCATCACCAAGCATAGACTGATAAATGGTATGAGGAATATGCACCATCAACTTCAATGGTTAAGAAATGGTTTACTGAATTACGTTGTCGTCGATCCAAAACCAACACGCGAATATTTCAACATGAAAAAGCTATATGCAAAATGGTTGTTGTGTTTGCTCACTATTTAAAATAAACGCAATTGTGTGACCACTTCAAAGGATTGTTTGACAATGTTCAATCTCAATCCGAACGAGTTTTTACGCCGCGGACAAAATATGGATTCATCGCAATACACCAGAAACCGAGGAACAATCAATGCCGTGGACTCCTCCAGGTGAACGTGCACCAAAGGAGTTGAAGGTGGGTCTGTCGGTCAATAAGGATAAGGCAACAGTTCTTTGGGTTGCATATAATGCAAATCACATTGATTATGTTGAAAAGGTAAGTAAATATTATATAGACCCCTGCGACTATTTCTTGATCCCAAACCTCTAGAAATGGCTCAGCGCTAAAAGCTTTAGGTCGAATGGAGAGGTCAGTGGTCAAACAGATCAGGATCTTGAGAGTATTCTTCGGTCTTGCTAGATGGTCCATTTTAATAATATGTTTTCATATTGTATTCATATTCATATTCATATTGACATATGTTTGTTTATTCAACAAAAATATATTTACTTTTCATTTTGGAGAGAAACCCTTTGTTCAATGTTCCTTTATGTTGTTTAATTCTTTCGAACAATACGTTTTGTCGAACTCCTCAAAATTGGTCACGGATTTAGCAATATCCTCTTCGCTGGACTCAAATAGTTTTCCCCACAAGCAGTCTTTAATGTTTTGTAAATAGAAAAAAGTCCCAAGTGACTAAAACTGAAGATTAGAGTGAATGCAGCAGTAGTTCGTAATGCAATTCAATCACCTTTCTGGCGTGACGAGATCCCAGTAGAACAGGTGGCATTTCATTTCTAATCTAATAAAATAATGAAAGTTGAACTATTGAAAAAATAAAAATTCAAGCATTCAATCAAATACCCAGAGTAGCTTTTACGATATTGAAATCTAAGGCTGACACTTATTCACTTTTTCGTTACATAGTTCCCAATTTGATCACCTCAGTAGTCTCCTTTACTCTTTGAAATTAATTTTTATTTTTTATAAGATTTGCAACTGCAATTGTTCCCAAGATGGCTATAGAGAGGTAAAATATATGACTCATTAGAAAAACATCTGATAATCGACAAATTATCCCATAATTGTCCCAAAATCGCATTGAAAACGTTGAAATCTATAGCCGACCCACATTAATTTTTCCATCGCAAAATTTTACACAAAAATACTTACAACCTATTTCCACCCATTATCGGAGCTGTCATACAAAAGCGATTTATTTATTAAGCTTACATATATATTTACCTCTCTATGAGCATTCTAGAAGAATTTTGTTTCTCTATGGGGTAAATAATTTTGAATTTTTTAAGGTTAAGAATGAAATACGTCCTTCAAGAATACCAAATATACAAAAGAATATATAGAGTACACAAAACACAGCTATGGCTAACATCAGCGTCATATCGTGCATTTATCACGAACTTGTCAGTAGGCGCTCTTATATAGATATATTTTTTTATATGTCTAAAATATGGCATATATTGAATGACCCATTATTTATCAAAACTTTCCCTATGTTCTTACATATGCATAGACTCTAGCATATGATGGATGCATTTTATTTATATATATATATACATATCAGTGTGTGTGTGTGTGTAATTCTATAGATAAATGAATGTATGTGTGCTTGTATGTATCCATATGCTCGTTTAAATGTGAGCTTACTATCATATAGATACTATATGTACATATATCTTCAATTACTAAATGTATGGTACTTTTTCTTCATTCATTTATTTATTCATTTCAATCTCTTATTCATTTTTTCTTTCATTCATTCATTCATTCATTCATTTATTAGTATATACATAGTAGTAGTACTAGTAGTATGTATGTACTTTTGCTCATACACATACATAAATATGTATGCACTTCTCTCTTCTGTGGATAATTACAAAAGCCTTTAACATGACAAAAAACGAAAAAAATAATAATAAAATGAAAAAGAAAACATTAGATAGATAGAGAAAATGATAGGAAGAGACAAGATATCAACACAAATACAGACTTATATCTACTAGCTGATATTGAGCTATTTGTATTCACATGTATATGGCAAAAATTTGTTTGTAAAAGGAAGGACGTACGGTTGAATTTGTGGTTAAAAAAACACACTAAATTAAAAAAAAAATACGAAATGTGGCAACAGAAACCAACTGAAATTTCCAAATAATATTAAAACTTTGTGATGATAATGACTAACGGCCATGATAATCATAATAATGATGATGATAATGATGATGATGATGATGATGATGAAGATGAGTATTTCTAGAGAATGTTAATGTGGTTTGAGTTGGTACAAATTAAGGATGTGCTTTACATATAAAAAAGGTTTTTTCCGTTTACAAAATATCTAACTAAGTAGTATATGTATGTAAATACTTATATTTTTATACTCACATACACATATATATTTCTTGATATCTTTATAAGCATATGAATTTATTTAAAACATTTTCATCTCTACATATTAATGCATTGCAATCATTTAAGCATAAAATACTTTACGACACATAATATACTTCTAAACACACACACACTTACACACACACATGTAGGGGACTACTTATCTTTTTAGATATGTCAGTATCAGTATACCTACATTATATTTATATTGAAAATATAAAAAGATTGATATCAATTTAGAAAGCAAACAGGCATTAAAATGTTTCTATCAAATATTATATCTTACATATGTACGAGTAGAAGAGCTTAATAATACAAACAACAATAAAAAGTGCAAAAAACATGCTTTGCGGCTTGTCTTCTACAGTAAAATAGCAAAAAAAAAAAAAACGAATAAAAAATATTAAAAAAAATAAACAAGAAGGTAGAAAATAATTTATTGTAAAGTGCTATTAGTATTGTAATAGTCTCAAAAGAATTAAGTCTCAACAATACAATAAGTGTATATGCATTATATTGTGTATTTGTATATGGACATATAATACAATACGTGCGTATTCATACATATAAATGGTATATCTATCCATCTGCTGCTTGTGCCTATAACTTTTGTGTACTATGTACTATCACATCTATGTATCTACCTACGCAATATAAAGATACTTAGATATACTGTATGTTGTACTCGTACCCAATGTACACTATTGGAGAAAAATTAAATTCAGAATCTATGACAGAATATTCAATATTTTTAATCAATCAAATGGTGTTACTCGTCTTTATTAGTCCATGTGTTCTATAATAGCTCTGGACAGACTTAATAATCATTGAACTCAATTTTCTGTCTGAAGTCTGAAGTATTGAAACCCCATCATTTTCATAACACTTGACTTTTTTATGGCTTATATATTATTTTCCACTCTTCTCTTACTTATTTGCTTCTTTTATTGCATTCGAAAATCATTTTTGACCATGTTAAGAGCGCTTCTAAAGTTGTTGCTCATTGGCACAAGTTGATAATAATATCAATCAATAAGATATTCTTTCCATTTAGAGATTTAGTCTTCATTTCACCATCGAAATAAAACAGATAAGGTTGGCTGAAGCATTCACAATTGAGGAGAAAGGTAAGAGAAAGGTTCAATAGGTACTCGTATATTTCCATTTAAAATAATTTTAAAACATTAAATTTGCAATTGCAAACTTTTCCAATTTAAGCTA
The DNA here is from genome assembly GCA_963854835.1 of Megamerina dolium. Lineage (NCBI taxonomy): Eukaryota > Metazoa > Arthropoda > Insecta > Diptera > Megamerinidae > Megamerina > Megamerina dolium. Next base: position 851,719 of record OY978529.1, on the reverse strand, counting down.
ATTTTTTTTCACTTGTACTAACACAACCGAATCGAAGCGGGAATTTCGCCAGTCGTTGGTATCCATTGGTAATACTTAGCTCTTTTGGGTACTTTAGCATTTGATCATTCGACCTGAAACTATATCTTCCTTTAAGTCAATATTCGCCAAATGGTTCCAAACAAAATATGTTCTTTCTTATATTTGCTCCTTATGACCAATACATTTCAATACGCTTAATTATATCAATTTTAGTGTAAAGCACATACAATTTGAGTTTATTATTTATTCCTCTCGAAAATATAAGAATCTTCTCGTCTATGGTGAAAAATTACTAGGACTCCACACAATAGTCTGCCATTATGAGGGATATGAAGAATCTGATCTTGGTTCTACGAAAATAGTTCTACACTTAAGAAATCATTTTAAGCGGACACTGGTGCAATAATTGCTAACAAGAACTTGATTCAATTTAAGCACACATATGACAAATAGATGATATTAAAATGAGATCTAGTTTAGATTAGGTTAAGGCAATTATATTTAGGACAAAGTAGGATTATTGTGCTCTCATATATTAGAGCTCCCTATCATCCGTTGAACCATCACAAACTACAGAGAAAGAGGTATAAATTCCATAGCTGAAATAACTATGATCGGTAGTATTCTTCTTAAAATAACCACTCATATCTAAAGGACGTTAAATATCGATTAAAAACTATAGGTTAGCTAAGAAGACACAATCATGCATTCAATGTGCCTCTATTCATTACGGATTCCGTATTGCCATTGCCGTGGTAAAATACCTTGAATTATTATACAAATTGCTTCCACATACGTTATATATTTTTCAGAATTACCTCCCATTTGACCGTAGCATGTTTCTGAATAGAAAAAAATGGCTCAGTGATGAGGATATTACTGAAACTCTGAAGCTATTCTGAATTTTAATGAGGATTTTGAGAAATTGTAAACAGGCTGGAATTCTTGAAATTAGTTTTCACAAAAATAAAATATTCTATTTTTGAGATTCATTACATATCATTCAGCTATGAAAAATCATGTTGGAGTTGCTTTCATAGTTCTTATACCTGCTGACTGAAGTTGAAATAAATTACTTATTCACATCCATCTTATTCACACCCTATCATTGGCATCTATACAAATAGTCATGTCAAAATATTAATTAGTGTTTGAGACACAGTATTGTATAATAATCGATTTTGCACACATAGGTTTTCAAAGCCGGCTAGATCAGGTTTTTGAATTGAGATTACCAGATACACAAGACCAAAATTGTGGTCGTCAATTAGCATGCCATTTATATGACCTGATTATAACTTCATTTTTATAAATTTTGACAACGTCATAATCCTAAAATTCATTTTCTTTTAACACAAAGTAATTTGGACACTCTTATCTTATCCAACAGTGTACGTGGTGTTGTATGTACGAGTACGTACATATGCACGTATATTTGCACTGAAGAAAAGTTTCAACTCTATACATAAATTATAACATACCTCATGGGTAAAGAGATTTTCATTTCTTTGCGTAGGTAGTAGAGACATTATACGCATACCCATTCTCTCACATATACGCTCAATGCAAATACATGCTTCTACTTAGAACAATGAAAAGTATACCGACCAATTCGATATATTATAGAGGAGCACATAAGTGTAAAAATAAAATTTATTAGCGTATAGTGTATAAAACAGTAATAGAAAGTAACAGAGCAGATAAGTTTTTGTTGTAATATTGTACAACAACAGCAATAATTGATTTTATTACCATTCCAAAAATAAAATGAAGATAAATAGAATATAAATATTTTATACATACATACTCGTATGTACAATATTCTTCCATATAGTAATTAGATCAAGAAAATAATACAAACTTTAATTAAATATTGATTAAAATTTACATGACCTTGGTGTCTTATTTACGTACTATATTTGGAGTACTATACTACCTACTATGGGTGCCGTAGATCAGTGGTTAGTGTGTTGGCCTTCTGATCTGTAGGTCGTGGGTTCAATTCCCGGCTGAAGCTTAACAAATTTAATATCGAAATGATTTTTCTTTCGAACGGTATCCACCTGTCGGCAAGCAATTGGCAATCTTCTGGCAGTAACAATTTACCATGGAAAAGCTTCTAAAAGAACTCTGTGACAAAGCTCAGAAAGAGTGACGTCGTAAAAGTTCTGCTGTTAGGAATCGGCTAAAATAAGTAGGTCCCTTCTAATACTATCCAAACTTTAATACGCACAACAGTAATGGAAGAAAAGCTCGGCTAAAGAGCCCTTTGGGGCTTTAAGTGCCACATATTTATTTATTAAATTTCTTATACTACCTACAAAAAAATAAGACACTCATTAAATATTAATCAAATTAATAGTATTTATAAACATTCAAGTATATTTTTCTTTAACTATAATTCCATTGCGACTATATTACAATAATTGCAATTTCATATTGTTATACTCTGCTCTCAAAAGAGTCAGATAGATATTGAATTTGTGCTTTCTATTGTATGGAAAAGTATATAGTGTATATATAGATTATGATTGGAATAACCAGCCTGACCGTCTGTCTGTGGGTCTCTTTGTTTGCACGATAGCTGTCGTAGTTATTAATCAATTTCGCCAAAGATTGGCATATCAAACTATTTTTTACAAAAAAAAACAAATGAGTTTATATATAGGCGAAATCGGATAAATACTGGCCTCTCTCTCATAGTACAAACGTACGTTTTCGATTGTACGTTTTTACCCTTTGCGCACGAAAATATACAGTTATCTGGTTGAAACTCGATACATAAAGCTATTATATTTACTAATAAATAGACGAGTTGAAGAATGAAGGGATTTAGATTAAAACCACGACTATATCCTTGACAAAACTATGTTTCGTAATGCATGATTTCGCACTTTATGCGCGAAACTATAAAACTATTATCTTGAAGCTAGGTATATAAAGCTATATTTAATAATTAATAGATGAGCTCAAAAATGGATAGAATCGGACAAAAACCACGCGTACCTCCCATACAAAAGTGTAATTTCAAACGTATGTTTCCATATTTAACGCACGAAAATATGAAGTTATCAGGCTGTTTTTTATTTAAAAATTGTATTTGAGAACGTACGTAATCGGCTAAACATTACGGACGTACTGTCAATTGCTTATCGCAATGTGGGCACTGTTTCTCATTTCGGCATTTAAGCCCACAGCCTTAGTACAGACATAAAATATAGGAAAAATTAATCAAACAAACGCTTTATATGGATCTCTTTAAGAAAGCGACCTAAATAACGGAAATTAAATATCAATAAAATCGAGTGCTTAATCTATGTCTTCCCTATACTTACGAATCTCACAGAGATACATACATTCCTTTCGAGATTTGTATGTGCTATAATTGCGTCAACACTTCAGTAACACTTGCCGTATATCATTTAATTAAACTTATGCCATATGGAAGGTATTTATAACACTCACAAAAGGAATAACAAAAAGAATATATTTATTTATGTAGTAGACAAATTAAAGGTAAACATTTCTAAAGGCACTCTTTTTTTCTTAACAAATTTACTTTACTTTCAATATTGTGTGATTTAATATTTGAAGAAGAATCAAAACAAAAACCTTTCACACTAATTATGACACCATAATTTATAATCAAACAACCTACTAAATTAATTTTATATTTAGTTATAAATGTAAAATACTTATGTAGGCCTTTTATACTATGTACATAGTATAAATATATGTAGATATCTTGAAAAAATATTAGTGAGAAATCTGAATACAATCCAATACAATCTTCAAATAAGGATAGTCTTCAAAAAATAGGTATGCATATTACACCTGTTCTCTGTAGGTATTATACTCATATATATATATGTATTTATAATAGATAGGTATATATAATGTCTACATTTATAAATATTCTCGTGTTAGAAAACAAATACAAAAAATGAAAGCTTTCACTTTTTGCCTACATACAATAAAAATAAATTAAATCCATTAATCTTAAACATTTCGTGTGGCTTCAATTGCGTGGAAACCTTTTTCTTCCGACAACATTGTGTTTTGTTGCGTTACGTTGCGTATTAGGTTAGGTTAGGTTATGCTAAATTAATGTGTATAGAAATGGTGAGGGCGGATGAGGAAAATATCCTCAATTCGTTAAATAAATTGAAGCTACTTATACATTATACCTACCTGTTATATACAATATATATGTATATTATATGCAGTAAAAGTGAAATTTGTTGTATGTTAGTACATATGTATTCGATGGAAGAAATTAAAAGAAAACACAATAAAGTAGGTAGGACATATTAGTAAACTTGAAAATAAAATTACAACTTTTGTTTAACTTAATTGTAAGACAATACTTATTTTATTAAAGACATTTTATTATAAAAGAGAAACAAACGTGAAACGAAGAGAAAAATGTTAACGGGAGAAGGAATTTAAAAGGCGTAAGTGTGACCAGAGTTTAAATCGTCTCAGCTGTTAGACTTTATATGAACTATGATGACCTGATTATGGCATAAAAATGATTTTGGAACATGATTTTGTTTTGTTTCGTATTTCAAAGCACAACATTTCGCAATTAAATCAAACAATTTAATTACAGATAAAGACCGACGGTGACTGAAATAAGACTAGAATTTTCTTCAGTAAAAGAAATGCCAAGTCAAAATTTAGATTGTCAGCTGTACTCCGTTATGTAGGAAAAATTTCTCTCAGCTCTTAAATGATTGAAATAACAAAGAATCTCAATTACAAAGATAATTATTTAGAGATCAAGATCAAAGTAGCAGTTTATAGAGTAAAAAATATAGCTAAATATGATGGCATTTTCACTAAAAAGCCTTATTATTTAAACCATAAAGCTCCAAATAAGGCTCAACGACCTCAAAAATATTTCTTTTACAAGACTACCAAAATCAAACTAATTATAAAGTAAAGTAACGTAAAGTACTTGGGTTTCCTGTAAAGCAAACTACATCATTTTTATTAGATTAATCTTCAATCTAATTAATGACGTCAATGTTGATTAGTTTCAGATTTAACATTGAGTTCATCAATAGTATGCGATTATCTGTGGTTTACCTGAGTATTGAAGTTTCTGAATGTGGAGTAAAGGAGGTTTCAATAAATTCTGTTTTCTTGTGTTCTCACTTTTCAAATGATAGCCTACAGTAAAGCATTTTATTAGATAACCATGAAAGGCTTCTTATAAAATGTTTTAAATTTACTCCAGATATCTATTGATGATTTAACAAATACATCTACTATTTGCATAGCTGCAAATTCTTTACCTTCCGACTGAGATTCTGCTAACGAAATTTATTACTATTTTTTTTTTTTTTGAAAGATCACAGGTGAAAATAGGCTTGCTTTCCTGACGTCTGCTACAGATTCCCACGTAAACGTTAAGTTCCCATTGTGTTGTGCAACCTCTGAGTAAATAATATTAAACGAATGTGAGGCAAGTTTGTTCCAACTAAGAAAACGATACATGCAATCTCCCACACAAGAATCAAGTACGTCCAAACTGTCAGCGGCATCTTAGCGGTCACGTTTGATAGTTGCTATATAAATAGGTACTTACTTATTATTTAATCCTATTCAAAGATTCATTTCTTTCCTTTGACTTCGTGAATTTATTTCTCTAAAAACTTCCTCTTTACCTATTACCTATGTAGCTGCTGTATTATAAGCATTTTTAATTTTGCCAATTTGAATAATTTACTTACCATTTTACTTTTTTAAACGAGTATATGTATTTCTTAACTAAGTATGGTTGGTTACCAGCACTTGAAGAATTCTAAATATAATAATACCATTTTGCTTAATACACTTGACCCAAGCGTATATTTATGTTGCTCTCTTCCCATTACACACAGTTGGAGATCTGATTGTATTTCTTTTTCTTTCTTTTCTTTCATACAAACAATTGTCAGCCAACTACAAATTTACTCAAAATGATACACACACAAAGCAAGAGCAAAAACAAGTATCAAATCAGTAAACCTTATTCAAATTTAATTTGAAAACGGTAAAAAAATGTATGAACAAAAAAATGTAAGTAAGGGGAAAATATTGCATGTAGTGTAGAAAGAAAATCTTTTAAATTGGGATACCTCTTAAGAACGTTAAGCATTGTAAGTAAAGCTTTTGCCATACTTAGTTTAAGTTGAATAAATTTTAAGAAGATAGAAATCTCTCTTAGCTACATTACTTGGCCACTAATACTTTCACTAAGTAAAACACGAGTGAAAGAAAGCTGTATTCATGAAATTGTTCGAGAAAGAGAGAGCTCCCTTTATCCCTATCGAAAAGAAAACACTGTATTATAAAAATTTCAAAAGTTAATCTTGACCAGAAAATTTACGTTTTATCTACTCTCCCCTCATTCTTTTTGACTACCACTCTTACGACTATGCACCAACATATTATTCCCTTGCAATTGCTACTGCTACTACTGCTACTACTAACTGCAACAATTACTTATATAGTCAAAAGAGTAAGAAAATAAATATACGCACAAACAAAATATATCAAAATATAAGAAAAAAAAAACAAAAAATAACAAAACGAAACGAAATTTCTGAAATAAAAGTAAAAATATATATCTGTTGGTTAAACGTACATAGGTGTATGCGAATTCGAGCATGAGACTACAGAAAATAGAACAAATTAACCTTAAAATAGGTGAGTGGATGCTGACATACCTACATTCGTACTAACAACAGCAGGTGAATTTTGTCACAAAGAAACACTCTACTAGAACATATCGAAATTAAAATCTAAACGAACCAAAGAAAGTTGAAAGCAATTGTAAAGTTATTTTCAACAAGTGCAAAACAACACCAGAAAATTGTTTGTTATTTTGTTTGTTTTTGGATGGAAAACAATGTTGTTCCAAATGAAGTTTCATTCATACTCAAGCAACATACAAAGTACAAGCATATAAATGCATGCATATGTTCATACTCATATATGTAATATACTCACATGAGGAAGGTATAACATGCATACATATGTAATGTGGTCCAACAAACTATGAATATATCATTTCATATTTGAAAGAAGAAATAAAATTTTTAAACCATCACCAGAGAAAGCAAATAGAAAAAATTAAATCATAATTCATTCAACTGAAAAACTGTTTATAAATATATTCATATGTTTATATGTACGAGTATGTGGCATTTTTATGTAAATATTATTTTGATATGATAAACTATACTCTTCATTCCAACAACACAAACACAAACTATATACTCGTACATATTTGATTGCTACACACATACATACGTACATATGTGCACATGTATAAGTAAAATTGTATAATTAATCTTCAGAGAGCATATATTTACATATACTCTTATGTGTTGTATAAAAATATTGTATAATAGTTGTTACCATAAAAGACCATTCGTACTAACAAACCATAAAAAGCACAAGAGATTGTTTCCTTTTGTTTGCATTTCATATCCGGAAGGGATTTTAAAAGAATAGACAAATGGTTGAATGAAATTAGAGAAACGAACGAAGAGTAAAACAATGTGAAAGAGAGAGAGAGCGAGAGAAAAAAAGAGAGAATGAATGGGTACAATAAATTTCTACACCTAAAATGTAATTGCTGTAGTTCTGTAAGTAGTGTTAAAACGAGTATAATATTTAATGACGAATAATCAAGTTAATAGTGTATAGCATGACATTTTCCTTTGAAAAGAAATTATAGTCTAATGACATACTATGAAAGTTTCTAGAGCATAGAAATGATTGAAATTGTCATCTCAGAACGTGTCACAACTTCTTCTTCTATATACACTTCTGTATGAGTGAACAAGGGCAAAGCACACCCAATACAAATTCCAGAAACCTGAAAAAGTCTAATTTCAAACTCTTCAAGTTTACTACATACGAATGCAATGAATATATCTGAAGGGACTGAAGGTATTAGAGCTTTCTATCCGATTTCGCACTTTTTCTAGCTCATCCATTCATTTAAAAATGCAATTCTACGTATAAAATTTCAGCTAATAACTTTATATTTTTGCGCATAAAGTGTGAAAACATGCGGAAGCATAAGTTTCTATGTAAGTAGGCGTGGTTTTTGTCCGATTTATTGTATTATGGAATATATCCCTAAGTTAGTAAATATGTATCGAGTTGTAAAGTGTGAAAGTACACATTCAAAAACAAATTTTCTTATGGGAGGTAGGTTTGATTTTCATCCTTTTTCACCCATTATATAGTATTGGAATTTTGTGATATATAGTGACGTATCAAATTTTAATCCGATAGCTTCATATCTTCCTACATAAAGTGTGAAAAAAATTCATTCAACGTGCTACCTTTGTATGGGAATTCGGTCTGGTTTTTGTCCAACTACGTCCACTTTTTAATATATCAATTTTGTACTAAAGGCCACATGAATATTAAGTTTTGGTTCATTAACTTCAAATTCGCACGCAAAGTATAAAGACTTACATTCAACGGCATATTATGTATAGAACATAGGCCAATTTTTATCCGATTACTCCCATGCACGGTCTCATCCATTCATTGGTGTAAATAATACTTTCCACTAATTTTTACCTCAATCATTCCATAATTAAGACAGACAAAAAAAACAGACAGACAAACAGATAGATATACAGACCGACAGGCAGAGAGACATCCCTTAATCAACTAAAGGTTGTGGATTTTAAAAACGGAATCACGAACTCAATATACAGTTGACTTTTTGTATAGAGTATGTTAAGAGTGAAAAAAAGTGATTAGATGTAAAAAAAAAAGAAAATTTGATATACCAGAAAAATAAAAAAAATTTATATAGCAGCTCTTTAAGACAATACAAATCGTGAAAGGCATACGCATATTTGTAGAAAAATTATTAACAAAAAATAATTGGCTTACTAGGGTCAAATGAAAGAAATAAATTCACGAAGAGTTTGATATATTAAATTTGCAACTTAAAAAACTGTTTATTCTGTGTATTAAAAAGTAGTTTAGAAAGGAGAAGACCCTCAAAACAATTAAACAATGACGCAGTTTTGAGCTGAGTGAGTCCAGTGGTTAGATGTACATAATAATAATTGTTTACTTGATCTTCGAGATTTCTTTTTCTGCTAGTTGTTGTGTTGAATAAAAAGTTACCCTGTATAGGGAAGTGAAGACTATTGATTTGTAGCATACACAAATACCTACACTTGATAATATTGATGATATATAAATTATTGTAGTTCCTACTCAGTAAAAAGTATTTTCATAAACTTACCGGTCTTAACAAAAAAAAAGGCATTTCAATTGTAATAGTAGTAGTTATTACTACTCATTACCTCAAAGGCAAGGGTTTGAGCCACCTCTGTCCTCTGTACTTTGTAGAAGCTGCAGTATAAGGAGCACCTCGATATAGTAAAACATGTTCCATTCACCTTCCTGAATAGTACAGACTAAGGAAACAATACTTATCCACTACTATCTAGAGCACATAGCCCTACTTTTTGAGATTGAAATGGCTCACGTATGCACTAATGCACAGAAATTAGAGTATAAGTAGGCTACGGTACTGAAAAAAATCCAGACTAACCTACTTTAACACATTTATGCATGTTACTTAACTTACTAACTGTCTAAATCATGCAAAAAAAACAAAATAGAATAATATTTAATATTTTATAATAGAATTTAATTTTTATTTTTATATATATATATATATATATATATATATATATATATATATATATATATATATATATATATATATGTATATATATATATATATATATATATATATATATTTATTTTTTCCATACATTTATTGATATATACGAATGCATTCAAATTTATATATGGTTCTAACTTTGACTTTCACACCATTTCTAATATAAATACATTTAATATATATGTATACGTATATAATCGGAATTAATAACAACACTTGTATTACCACTTCAACTTCCGTTTGCACTACCTACTATTTGTATTTTGTAGATATTCGTATATGCCATTATCACTACTCGTACCATACGTATAGGCTTAAAAGAAAATACTATATGTATGTATATTAAATAAAATAGTGAGTAAAAGGATTTATCATACTTATACAAATGTATGTAAAAGAAAATGCAAAACTAAAAGAAAGCATATACTCGTATGTATAAATAAAATGGTGAGCAAAAAGGCAACAGAAAAGCAAAGAAACTTTTTTCGAGCACTTCTTGAAGTTTTCTTTTTATTTATCTGTTTTTTGTTTTTTTTTTTTTTTTTGTTTTTGTGCCATTCTTACTACAATTTTACCAATTACTCTTGTTTTTTGTTCTGCTTCTTCGACATACATAAGTTAGTTTCGTCAACAAGTTTTCACTATACTATATGTATGTGTGTAAGCATATATATAAATGTATGTAAGAGTGCATATATTCGTATGCTTACTTGTTTCGGTTTGTTTGTATTGTATACTTGCTTTCTTACTGATTCCTATACTACATAGCTAGCTTATTTCCATTGCCTGTTTGTGCTGATTATGTAAAATGTTTCAACAACTTCCACTGTATACATTCATATATTGTATAGTATTACGTAGAGTGTACACATGCATATATCTTAAGTTTGTACGATATACCATCAAGTAGAGACCCTAGCAAACGTAGTCACAATCGTAATAGCAATAGTTTCACTTAGAGCTAGCTTGAACTTGAGCTATTGTACACGTACCTATATATTGCAATGTTATCGTCATCGCAATGTATGAAATACATGCATAGTAGTAGTAGTAGTAGTAGTAGTCATCATCTTTGTTGTCCTCCTAGTCATCGTTGTAGTCATCGTTCATGTCGTCATTAAGAAGTTGTGCCTTTTGAAATAATTTATTTTCAAAGTTTTCTGTAACAAAAATTTTAGCCATAATTTGGTATTTGAGTGATACTTACTCAAACTCACCCGCTCTCATTCACACTCTCAATCTTATCACAGCAAAGAAACATTCGCAATACAAAAGCAACAGCAATATATTATACAAATAGCGGGGAGCGGGTGCTGATAGGGCGATTTAGAATTGAATTAAAAAAATGTTTGAGGAACTGAAGATGAAAATGAATTCACCATTCTAAATACACTAACCTTGGCTATATATCGGGCAAAATTATATAGCATTTTGAAAAATATGTCATCAAAAGTAATAAATATTTGGACGCAGAGAGAACAAAGAGGCCCATTGATACTACAGGTTAGGATATTTTGTCAAATTAAAAGAGTGTAGTAATCGTAAATTTTTAAATAATTTATTTTCCATGTCCATGATGTTTATGTAGTAAACAGAATTTCAGTATTGAAAACCTAGTTTTCAAACTTCTTTACAAGATAGAAAATAGACCCGCTTAGAACGAACTTTTCACCAATCAGCGCCGATCTCTTCTACATATTGTATATGTATTTATGTTTATAGAACGAACTTTTCACCAACCAGTGCCGCTCTCCTCTACATATTGTATATGTATTTATGTTTATAGTATATGCATGCATGCATCTCTATACAACATAAGGATGCAAACATAACCAACTTACGCACAATAATTCTCTCATTCATTCATTCATTCATTCACTCATTCACACATTCAGCCTCATTCTCAATATAAGCAAGATAAATTAAAACCAAAATAAAAAAATTCGTTCAAGGCAAAACCAAAAGAAGAAGTTCATACATTTGATATTTATTTGTATAAGTACATAAGTATATTCATATACCGACATATATAAATAGATATATACATATGTGCAAATGAATAATCCCAGTAGAATGCGTTTAGATCTATCAGTATCTAATACTTGCCAGATATATCGAATATACGATTTCGATTTAGATCGCTATACAAAAACACTGAGTAATTGGATGTCAAACAAGTCGTTTTGGAAACGAGTAATGACTACGATTGCTCAAACACGGACTAAACCAAAATTATTGGACGTAGGAGGTTTTGATGCTTTTTTGGTTGGATGCAGAGAAGTATCTTGAACAGTAATTTCATTAAACCTACTGTTTAAAAAAAATTTTGCATTTCAACTTTCACACGGTATTGACAATTTTCATTTTGCCCGCTTCACAGACAATTGATTTCTCAAACCTCGTATTTCTATCTAGTACCAAGTGCACGCCTAAATTAATAACTAATTCCAATAGATCCTCTACAATTTCCTTGCAGGTTTAATTTATACACTCATAGCGAAGCGTTGAGAAAAGTTTATTTTTGTTTATAATTGTTTTTGGGTTTTTGTTTTGTTTTTGTTTTTTTTTTTTTTTTCTTTAAGTACAGCAAACAATTTAGTGTCTGTAAAATATTTTCTTTAGAATAATTTATTTATTTATCCTTTCTTTTACTGCTTCTTCTTGAATTAATTTTTTTATTTTCTTTCCTACTTCTTACACAATTTTCCCAATAAAATAAACTTGAAGATAATCTCTTAATAAAGCTTTTCATATGATTTTTGAAATCATAAATACTTGAAATTCAATCATTTGAGTTCTAACTGGATGAATATGTAACTTATTACAATATGAACTTACGTATGAACATATGAGTTATATTTTATTATTCATACGCCCTGTTGTGTTTAATGAAATTTTTGATATTGCAAATTAAATTATACTGGTATTGAATTTCAATAGATATTTATTGAGACATGATGTAAAATTTTTGATTGAATTTAATAAAGTCGATTTTAAATACATACACATTTAAATATATTCGAATTTGTAATTATATGACGCTCATACGCCCTGTGACGCCAAGAAGTAAGAGAGAAAACATTTGAATTAAAAGTTGATGTAGGCAAATACTATATAATTTAAATAAAAAATATAATTTGACTCTTGAGGAATAAATTACATGACCCCCAATAAATTTTTCATCTTAGTGTTTCTTCTAAGAGTACTTATCCTCTATATATAACCCTTAGACGGGTTTCAATACCAATACAATTTTATTTTTATCTACACTCCTTAAGAAGGTTCCCCTATAATATGGATGTTCTCTCAATAATAACCCTCTTATACAGAAAAATCTATATGTCACTTAGCCTAAACCTCTTCAAATATTTTAGATTTAATGTTTGACAATTTTTCACAATTGATTATACTTTAAAGCACCAGCTGGTAAGAATAGGATACAAATTTGAATGTGAAAATAATTCGTGTAAATTGAATTTCACAAAATATGGACGAGATAAAAGCAATTCGTACTTTAATACAAATATATTTACCATGAACTTTGATCTTGTCACACTTGTGTGTATATTATCGCTTCGTACGCGATGGAAACGCCCACCATGCGAAGAACGCTCTCTCATATGCAAATTATAATTTGTATACACGTACTTACATATATAAAACAAATTATTATGCAAAATATTTAGTATTTCGTTCGATTAAAATGCTCACAGCATCACAAACATTCTGCGGTGACTTTAGTTGGACGTCCTAGATAAATGTACGGCATCACTTGTGCTTGCACGAGCACGACGAAAATCTGTAATGTACTCGGGTATCATTTGAATGACAAAGGTGAAGGGCATTGTTTAATATTTTCATTCTGTTTTTATTTAAATTTATTTATTTCTGTTTTTTATAATTATATTTTCTTTGCCCAATGGGTTTTCCACGCACGTTTAATTAACACGTACAATGTTTATTATACTTCATGCCTGTTTGAATGCTATTAAAAGTTAACTAATTTACGGAAAATGTCTAAATATTTGAAAGTCCTTTACAGAAATACAATAGTTGACACTATATTGTCTACTCGAATTAATACAAAATTGTAATATTATCATTTTATCGACGCAAAAATATCCCAAAGCAATAGAAAATATATCAAATTTCTTTGCGTACGCAAATATATTGTAAAGACGATGATATAGAGATGATAATTTAATTAAAATATTAATAGGATTTTGAAAAAAAATACAAGTATACAATATTTAAATTTAATATTTATAAATACACATCAAACTTTGTTGATTTTTATATTTTTAGTGAAAACTTGACTACAAATATATGTGAATTTAATATTCATACACGCAGGCATGTACTGTATAATATCATATCATTCATTCGCAAATATGAATTGAACGAATTGACTTACATTCAAGTATTGCAATGTGTAGTCATAGTAGTAGCAGCAGTACTTACTAGTACAGCATATAAAATATACTCGTATGTAAGTATAATAGCAACAGAGTAACTTGTAATGCATTCACGTATAAACAATAAAATCTCAATCATACGCCTGGTTGTATTTAATAATCGTACATAACTAACTACAGCATATACTATATAATTTAATTTATTTTAAGCATATATGTATATTTATATGTAGTTAGTTGCATATAACATTTTCATTATAAACACATTCATACGTACATATGTACTTGTTAGTATGGTGAAAGCAATAAAATGTCAATCATACGCCTAGTTATGTATAATATCCGAATATATATATATACATAGAAACGTCTATATGCTTACGCATATATACGCTTCATATACTTTATGTTAGATATAACAATTCCGTAATAAATTTGCAAAAATATATATATATATATATGTTTATATTACATCAAATTACACATTTATATAAAAGTAGACTTTTAAGGAGTTTGATAATCAAGACCAACACACATTTAAGAGAGTCCTTTAAAACTTTTCAAAAATATGATTTATTATGCTCATAAAAGTGCCGAGAATATAAACTCTATGTACAAGAATTTTACTTAATTTACTATGGGGGCGTACTCTTCAAAATATTTTCATAAATTTTGAACATACAGAGTATAAATTTCATATTCAAGTCACGCCAATAGATGCACATCCGAGCAAATATAAACTAATATAATCTTTGAAAAAAAAAATCCATAGCATTCAAATCTACACATAAAAAGCTACCAAAATATACCATTAGATCAAGCGGCTAGATTCAGAAATCCGCAGACTCTAAACTTCCAAGTAAAATTCTTTAAAATCGAAAGCTTCAAGAGTATGATGCCTAAATACAAAATTTACAAAATCAAAAGATCTCAAGTTTAAGACCACCATCAACAATTACAAAATTCAATGGATTAGATAGATTGGATGACTAATGCTTCACAGGAAAAATTCAAAGGCGCCCCACAAAATATATATAATTTTTCGTATTTTTTTTCAGCTAAGGAGCTCTCTCTCAAAAAGGTCAAATAATATCATATTCTCAAATAGCTCTTTTAGAATCGTTTTCATGGCAAATTGTCACTGCCGGAAGTACTGCCAATTGCTTATCGACAGGTGGGTACCATTCGAAAGAAAAATCATGTCAATATTAAAGTTGCGCTTCAGCCGAGAAAAGAACCCACCACGTACAGATCAGAGAGTCAACGCACTAACCTCTGGGCACGATTACATTTCCTAAGGAATATTCCGGTTTAAAAATCAGCTGAATCGAATGAAAACAGCGCCTGTTTCCCATGCCAAAATAAGCATCCGTAAATAGGTTTTCTAATACAATTAGGCTTTGTCACCTTATGGGTACACCTCCTGAGCAACTTAAAGCTTTTGTGCTCTGCGCATGAAAATACAATGTATGGAGCTGAAACTTGATACATAAATTAATAAATGGGCCCCTATATTTTACATATAAATTACAGTTCAGCACTATGTGCTTGATTTCAAATAAATTTATTTCTCAGTTGAGAACTATTACAAAATAACGGGAATATTTTAAGAGACAAAATTATTAATACAAATTAATTTTGGTGTTACTTTAAATTAGATTATGCGTTTCTGTCGATCAAAATATAGTGAATCAATTGTGATGTAATGCATAAGTAGTTGTACCAAATCGTATTGAGTCTCAAAATTCATATTAAATGCAATACAAATACTGATAATATTGCTCGCTAGACTTTAACATCTAGTTGAAGCATAAAGTTTTATTTTTACATACATATAAACATATGCTATATAGACTTTGCGTGTATGTACTTGTATATTGAAATTTAGTTTCAAAATTGCAATTATCCATCAGTAAAATGAAAATCTATGCCAACAAAATGTCACTCCAATATGCCCAGTTGTGTGAAAAGGAGAGAACATAACATAATTTTCTATTTAACATTTCATTTCATTTTGTATTTCGATTATTTCAGTATTTTATTATTTATTTGTGTTGATTATGATGTTGTATAGCAGCACTTATACATATAGGTATATATATATATATATGTAATATTTCAAATATGTGTGCTTGTGTATGCGTTTGTGTGATTTTCAAAAATATTACTAAAATTCATTGTGAAATCCTTTGAAGTGTATTCATATAAACTTATGATGTGATGAAATAGAAACTTGAAAATGTGTATAATATTTCAATTGTACTCAACAAGAAGTTGGTTATTGTGTACAAATTTGAAATAATGAATACCAGATAATTGCAAACTCTTTAAATTTAACAATCAGTAAAAATTGAGAAAATTTTATTTAAATTTGATTTCCTTTATAGTATTTGTTGCTGTCGAGCTGTTGGTCATGCAAAAAGTTTCTAAGAAACAATTTACAAAATTTTCTGAATGTACCAGGTTAAGTGAATGCAAAAAAGATATAAAGATATAAAATATTTCTTTAGAAATTTATAGTTAGTATAATTCTTCATGAACTATTTCTAATATTAAACAAAAATCTGGTAAAAAGCGAAGCATTTAGCTCATTGAGCATAATTTGTGTCAAACTAACAATTGGATTATAAGGATTTATTGTACAAACTCTTCATAGATGTACAGTAAGTCAAGCTTATGTTGCTTCTTCAACAATAATTACTGCAGTTTGAATGGGAATTTGTAAAATTTGTAGCTAACTATCAATATTAGTTGCATGAATGGCTTTTCATATCGAACAATTTTATATTGAACCAATATTAATCGATATTAAATTTGCGGTTGATTATTATAATATGTATAATATTTAAGATGCTTCTCAATTAATCTTCTCAAATATATTGGAATGCTTAAGGATCATTCCCACTTTGACAACAAATTAAATACTTGAAAATATAACCTATTTGCAATATACTCATTTTGAATTGTAAATACGGAAAGAAAGGCATTAATTAAGAAACTTTGCAAGGTAGGTACACAAAAGCTTAAACAACAACAAAAGCATCTGTTTGTCTTGCTTATAATAAATATTGATATTAATTCATTTAGGTCAATTAATTAAAATTATTTTCATTTGAAGCAATGTGGAAAAAGTCTAACGATGTACACAATTTAATCGACTACTTAAATATTTGACAGCTGCATTGGGTCGCAATATGCTTGTAACACGATTACATTTAGTTGAAACTAAATAGAATGTCAACTCACTGTACGATTTTATACAATATATAACTATGTATATACTCAAGTTTTTGTAAGGTATATTCGAAGCAAAAACTTTGTTTACCTACAGAAATTATTGTACAGACTGCTTATATGTATTATAGCTATTATGCGTAGTTTTTGTTTAGACTCACTAAGCGTGATAGCAGCTTGTAAAATTCATTTTAGTCTACACAATAAAACTGAATGTATTGAGGAACATGGCAAAAAAGATAAGAATATTGTACGTCAATAAATGTATTTTATTGATTATACATGGTCGGATATTAGGTTATTTGTCCTTCATTATTAACTATAAATAAAATATCATCGAAAAGTTTCAACAGGTTGACTATGCATGTATTTAAATATAGCACACCCTTAAATAACTGCATGTAGGTGTAGGTATTGTAATGCTATTATAATATAAAATACAAGTAATACATAAATAGTAATGTAAAGTTAACAAGCAAGTCCAAAGAGCTCAGTACGCATTGTATTATAAATATATATATACATATAGTATTTACAGGAAATATGCTGTTCTTATTCTCATTTCAACATTTCCTTTTTACCTACCAATGAGTTTTTTTTCTTTTTTTCTACTTTCCTTTCTTCATTTCTTCTAGTCTTTTCTACTCAAAAAAATTGTTTTTGTATTTATTATTTTCTTTTTATTACTCTAATACGTATCATAACTATAATATAACATCTGGAGTAGACCATATTATAGCTGCGTATAGTACATCGTAGAAGAGCAACCAACAAAGGTAAACCTGTCAATGTCAATGATGTAGAAAACAGCTTGTTGCTACTTGTAGCTGTACGCTTGTATGTATGTATTAACTATGTATGCTATTATAACAATGACAGTGGTACCAGTAGTAGTACATAGTAGTAAGAAAATTATGAGTAGTAGTAATACATATTCATGAGATATCATCTTACCTTCATTTTATAAGCTTAACAACATCAATACCTAACCACACCTTTTTTTGCTTTCACACCACCATCAACCACCACCACACATACCACGCTGTTCTTGATTCCTTTCGCATTTATAATAGTCTTATAACGAAGCGGTAATATGAAGAAGAAAACACATTTCGAAGCATACTTTCGGGCATAGAATATTTGCATATATTTAGAATAGCGGGTGGGAATAAATGCCAATGCTAATGCTGCCATTGCTACTGCTACTATACTGCTACAGATAGCTAACTAACTAGCTAGCTTTGAGTCTTAACATTTTTGAAATATATACACTTACATAATAATTAAAATCAAAACCATGCAATGCAAAACAATGAAATAAAACTTCATAATATAAGCATTAAATAGGGAATTGTATCATTTCCTTATTTCTTTTATTTTTTTTAGTTTAATGCCACTTTCGTTCATTATTTTTCTTTTCATTTTTGTTTACATACATTTTTTTTTTCTTTTGGATAAATGAAAGAAATATTTTCCTTGTTTTCAACTATTTGCATATTTTGAATTTAAGAATATTTGTGTATGAAATTGTGAAAATATGTAACTACTTACCTACACCATAAATGTATGTATATGTATGTTACGTATTTCGTTGTGAGTACCTGTATTAAATTTGGAATAATACTTGAAACGAATTCAATGTAATTCGATAAATTACAGATAAACCCCGTATATTGTGAATAGGAATTGAATTTTGAATAATTCATTTAAGTAGGTATTGTACAAAATGTTGTCTTTTAAACACTCACGGGCGATGATATGACTTATCTGGGCAGTCACTTCGTACATAACCTCACCATCATCTGGGTAATATTGGTTTACAAGGTAAATGTGGTAGCCTGCAACTTGCGGTACCACAATGGGCATTACTTAGTCTAAACAACGAAGTAGCAACCTCATCTTAACCTAACGTAGTATATCTAGGTCGAATGATAACTAAAATATTACGCTAAATAGAATAAGGACAAATTTCGATATATGTCCAAAAATTTGACACAAAATGCCTCAGGGGTATATGACACTGAAAATAAGCATATTCATTTAATTTCAAAGACCACGCAATGCAATCAAAGGGACTATCTTAGAATTTTTTAAACACTTTTAAAATGCCGCAACTCATTCAATATTTTACTTAAGGCAACTACATTTAACTAAAAATGTATGTAAGAAACAATATTGTTGGAAATCAGTTTATCTACTGTTTTTTATAGATCCAATATAAAATCACTTCTATAATACGCTGAGGCACCCAAATTTGGTAAACTGATGCGTTATTTTATTGGCTAAATTTTTGTTGAAAAATTACCGTACTACGCATACTATTTCATATGTCTCCCATACAAGACCACTATTTTGACTCGCTGCATATTGTCGCTACAACTTACTTGAAAAGTCATATTTAGGATGCTAATCCATATTTTAGTGGTAAAACTTTTAGTATAATAAATGACATAGAAAGTCACTATTTTGCACTTCATATTATCGCTACAATTTGGTTAAAAGCGATCGTGGAAAAACCGTATTTGGTATACAATTTTTGTGTTTATAATTTTACTGAAAATAGGCATGCCATATCTTTATCAAATATCTGCCATACAAAATTATGTGGTTTGTCTCGTTCAATAATGTTCCTATATTCCCTCTTTAAGCATGAGCATGAGACAGCAATTTTTTGTGCCCTAGTCGATATTTTAGAATTAAAAATTTGGACTGTCATAGCCATTATTTTAGATATCTCCCACACAAAGAAATTGTTATGACTTGTACAATAATGTCGTTATATTATTCTTTAAAAATTATACCAGACAACAGCAAAATATATATACGTAGAAAATCATTATTTTATTATTACTTTAATGTTGTGAAATTTTACATCAAATTTGCTGTAGGACAAATATTTTAAATGCGTATGATACACTAAATTATGTACAATTAATCGGCAAAAAAATGTGATACGGTTCCCTTTCATATACTTCTTCGCATCGAACAATCGATCTTTTAACCGCTAAGTTCTGCCGTACTCCAAATACAATTCAATATAGCGATAATTCAATCATTATTTACCATTTGCTGTACGTAGAGAAGTGTGCAACCTGTACCTGGCCAATTGACTTGCTGTCGTTAATAAACAAAATTATTGGAATTTATTTATTTATGCAAATATCCATAACAATCTAGATAGATAAATATATACAAACACACTCATACATCAATACATATCTATGTAAAGTACAATATATAAATGTAAAATTACACCTCAGCCACACATACATCAATACATACTTGTATATACAGTATACATTGTAAGAAGGCGCAAGCAAATAAACCAATATTGACTAATAAACAACAACGAATTCGGTGTGATAAGAGTGATAGATATTTTTGTTTATTTTATTATTGAAGTCATGGCAACAATATATTAAATTGCTATTTCATTATTGCTATAGTTATTATTTTTAATATTATTATTATTTTAATATTATTGTCCATTTCATTTTATCTATGCTTGTTAATTTTATTTGTGTGTTTGTACAATTCTATTGAAATAATTATTATTAAAATTAAATTTACATATTTTTTGGTAAATTAATAAATTAAATAGCAAACCATAATACTCTCTGTGGATAATTGTCAAATACATATACTTGTACATGCATATACATATATATATTAAACTAAATCTAAATGGAATACATACTGCATTTTTATTTTGTTGACCTAAAAACAGCAACAACAACAAAAAAGAGAAAGCACTCATTTAACCACAATCAAAATGAAAGAAAAAAAAATACCAAAAAATGATTGCATTTATTTATTTGTAACATTTTTAATGCTAGACACAATTGTTGACCTCCTACTCTTGGTCGGTCATCATTATTATCATCAGTAACAGTAAGTGTGCACTGAGTGCTACTACTACAATTCACACCAATCATAGAAGTATGTACTCATTGTTGTGCTTATACAGACATTCTAGTATAGTGTGAACTCAACTAAGTGCTAAGTATATTGTGAAATGTGTGCATAAAGCAACAACAACAACAACAAAACAAAAGAAAAACTAGATATGACTGAATAAATGAATGAATAAATGCAACAATGAAAGAATGATTGTATGAATGAATTAATGGATGGATGGTACAAATATGAATGAATGAATAACAAATTTAAATTAAATTTGAAATAACTTTTGCACATTTGTTTTAAACATTTTAATAAATATATATAGGTATAGCACAAAAAAGCAACACAGTGGATAAATAAAAAATTATAATTCTCACAAAAAAAAAAATCAATCCCTTGGGAAAAAATTAGAAATTAAATGGACCAAAATTTTTGGAAAATCAGTTTTGAGCACATCACTATTTGTAAAATATATTTCCATTAGTTTCAATAATTTTTATGTTTAATATATGTTCCAATAGGCATATGCTAAAATAAATTTAGAAAAAATATACCTCGATGTAATAAACTCTTTGACGAGAACACCTTCCAAAACTGTATAAGATTTCTTAAACCTATTGGTTTAATATTTTTAAATCATTTAAAAAACTCAAAAAGTTAAAAGAATGTCGAAACATTTACAACTAAGAACTAATTCAAAATAGTCTCAAAAACTAACTAATATCACAAATTGTCAGCTTTAGAGAAACTTTCGAAAATGTGATATAAATGGTTTACATAAATCTTCTGGGATTGAACAAAGTCGCCATCATTTTTAAATAAAATTGTTTATTTGTGATTTTGAAAAAGTTCGTGAGATCAATATCTTGACTCCAAACATGTACTTCAACTTAAATGTCGAATGGGTTTAAACCGAAGCTCCGAGCCTTTACTTAGCGTCCAAACTATTGATTGTTTGATGGACTGTTTGTGGTGGAATGTCCATCAGCAGCCAATTCTTTCCGATGAGCACTGTGTGGAAACCATTTGCATTATTCATTAACAAACTCGGCACTCAGCATTTTATAAAAATATTGAGTATTTTTTGAGTTTTTTTTTTTTGAGAGAATTGGGCACTCTACCCGTGACACTTCTTTAAGAGTCTTTTATAACCCACTTTCTGATCAATTTCAACTCTTTTTCGAGTCGTATTCTTTCAATTCAATTCAATTCAATTTCAATTGCGATTCTTTTTCGAGTCATTTTTTAGTTGTATTTCTAATCATTTGCGAGTCTTTCCGAGGATTGTTAGTTTCCGGACTTCTTTTTCAACCAATCTTTTTTATTGGTTTGGTGACATTGCCTTTTCTTTTCTTATTTTATAACTTTCAATTTATTCAGTATAAAAATTATTCACACCACGCACTGGACACCATGATTTAACTGATATTACTAAACAAAAACACCAAATTTGAAGTGTACTTCAAAATTTGTAAAACCAATTGTAATATTAAAAGCAAAGGCAATAAAGAAACCAGTCGCATTTCAACCCGCATCATGATCAATTTGTGATTGCTCAACATGTTGTTATTATATTTTTAATAAATCTCTTTTTAAACATAAGTGTGAATAATTTTCTAGTATTTTTTTAATTGCGGAAGCGATCAATCAGTTTTTAATCATTAAGAGTCATCGAAAAAGACTCATTAAGGTAATTTTTGTTAAAATACTCTTCCAAATGGTAGGTGGGCAGGCTCACGAAATCTTTACACAAAGTGTATGTGTGTCTCATTTCGGCCAAAACTTACTTTCAATAAGCACACTGCTTCGGCAATGCAACACAAAACAACACATAACATAACATGCGCATTCTCCCTGAGGCTACATTTTATTTGATTATACAAACTTTTCCTAAATTTTTTGGTTCGTTTTTGAAATTTTACATTTAAAATATGACCGTTTTGGCTAACATTTGATTCGGCAAGGTGGAAAGCATTTTATTTCATAAAGATAAAATTATTATTACAAACGGTACCCAAGTGCTAGCGATAATTGTGAATTCTTTAGGTACTATAAACTTGCGGTGAAAAGGCTTCTGAAAAAGCACTGTGACAAAGCTTATAGAAAGTGGTGTCACTAAAATTCTGACACTTGGAATCATATAACATACGTTACAATGAACATAGTCTCTATCCAAACTTTAAATATTATTTTTTAACATTTACATTTTTAAGTGTATTATTTTCATAATTTAACGATCTTAGAAGATTTTTTTTTTCCTTTTTTAAAAAGACACTAGTACAGGAACTGTTACTTATGTGAACACTTCTCATACTCGAATTTCCAATGGGATTATAAGAATATATTCAATTTGCATATTTTTTAGACGACCATTTTATGGTTTATATATGTGTGATTTTTTTATTGCAACATGAAGCAAAGGAATTAAGTGACCCGAAAAATACATTTCATGTATTCATACTACACACGAGCACGTATCTAGAATATATAGAATTACGTACATGTTCATAAAGAAATATATAAATATGGATATATGTATAGTATTCAACAAAAAGTGAATATAATTGTTAACGCTGACATACATATGGATGCATTTTTCGTATAAATGAAGTAAGGCAAAAAAAAACACATTTAATAAAATACTTGCTTACGTTATACATGCATATGTACAAACGTATGCGTTTCACTATATAAGTCCATACATAGATATAAACATTTGTATATAAATGTTTATATCATGTGTTCACCTCTCTATTAACACTCATTTAACACAATTGTACAATGTATTATTTTAAGTGTAAAGTAATCTAAAGGAATTATTTGCTGACATACTTACTTACATAGAGCAAGCATTCTCTCGTTTGTATGTAAATACGCCAAAAACCTCAATATCATCATCATATTCTCATACTCTCGCTCTCTCTCTCTCTCTCTCTCTCTCTCTCTCTCTCTCTCTCTCTCTGTCATAAGACCATTAAACGGAAAAGAAAATTATACCGAATACAAACGGAATGTGGAATAAATACTATATGTATACAGACACATATACATACACATAGCAACGAAGCGTTATTTGCCAAAGTGTAATTTATTTACATAATTTAAAATCACATACATACACATACTTACATATAGTAGCGCCAGCTACAATAAACCGCCAACAAAACGAACAAGAAACAGCAGCACCGGCAACAGTATGTAGAAGCAGAAGACGACGACGAAGAGCAATACCAAAAACAATACCAAAATACAACAAGAACAACAACAACAACAAATAAAAATAAAAAACGTGAAAAATTAACAAAACAAACTTTACAAAAGCCTTATTCACGGCTGCTAAAACTTTGTCCTTGTTTTAACAATTGTTGTACCCACACTTGTGAGTGCGAATGTACATGTGTGTGTGTGTGTGTGTGCAATATGTATACGTATATAGTTATGTTGATTTTATACCAAAGGGCATTGGTATATGTTATGAAGAAGTTAAGCAAGAGCAACGTATATTTAACTAGCGATGAGATGGCGAATAAATATGCTTGCAAGTCGTAGCAGTGGTCGTACTCCTTACTACTGCTACAATACTACTACTACTGCTGCTGCTACTAACTATAACTGACTACTGACTGTAGAGTACTGACTTACATAGGTACACATGTATATGAACTTACTAAG
The DNA here is from genome assembly GCA_963854835.1 of Megamerina dolium. Classification (NCBI taxonomy): domain Eukaryota; kingdom Metazoa; phylum Arthropoda; class Insecta; order Diptera; family Megamerinidae; genus Megamerina; species Megamerina dolium. The sequence continues at coordinate 826,753 of OY978529.1, read as the reverse complement.
TACTGACTGCTGTCATGTAGAACAGCGAATAGTAACAGTTGTACATACTATGTAGTAGTTGTAGGAATTATGCTTGTAGCCGTCACGCTTATGGCAGCAGTAGAATCAGCACATTATATTCATATATAGTTATACTCATACATATGCATATAAATACACGCACATGCTTCATATTCCAACAACAGCACCAATAACACATATGAATGGCATAGTGATCGTAGGTAGGTAGCAATGGCAATCGTAGTAGTGTATGACGGCGGATGGTAGTCCTAGTCGTAAATATGTAAATTATTAACACTATAAAGTTGTAACTTTCAATCGAAGACTATACCCAGCTACTCTATGGGTATTGTGTTTTGTAGTAAAAAAAATAAAAATAAAAAAAATAAAAAAACAAACAAGAAATACCAACAAATTTTTCTACCTTTACAAATGTACATCCTTCTATTTATTTATATGCACCTACTTAGTTATACATGTATGCATATAGTTCCAAATATGCATATGTATACTATGTATGTATTTAAATTTATACTAGTACAGGTATAAACTTTTATGAAGTGTCTAAATCCATGATTTTGTAACATGTAACTGCTAATTTGATAAAATAAAGTTTTAATTAGAGCATTAAGTGACTTACATCGAAGAGAAGGAGAAGGATGACAAAACGAAGGGAGACAAAAGATAGCCTAACAAGTATGAAATTAAATATGACGAAACATTAAAAATTCCAAAATGAAAATGTGTATAATTTTAATTGGAATATCATAAATTCATAACTACATACACACACACATACGCATGCAAGTATGTGTATATTTATATGTAAAATATACAAGTGACGTTATGGCAATTATACTCGAAAGTAGACTTGAGAATGTTTAACGCAATTATCAATCAATCAAATCTAGTAGTCATGCCATAAATCAATTACCACGTGATAAATTTAGTTTTTGGTTTGCTGATTTGGGTACAGCTACGTTAAATTGTGGATAATGAAATCTCTAAAGTAGTCGAGATCAACCTCATCGTTATACATTCTATCTTTATGCAACGTATAGTTAGGCAGAAATCAACGAAACCAGATAACGCAGTATTTTTACTGACACCAAATTGTAATTCCTGGATGCGGTTCTTCGCATGGAAAGCGTATTATTATATTATAGGTCAAAATATTTTTTTTTTTATTTAGGTCAAAATATACATTTATTTATTTATTTAATTTGAAAACTTTGCGTTTCGGTAATACCAGGCCGTGAATACCCTACACCATGTCAAATAGATACACAAACATTTTAAAAGAATAGAAATACGCTGGAGGGGTGTGTGGAGTGATTTTCACCTGATATTGCTCCTTTTGAAACATACTCATACGTTGATAAAAACGTTCGTCATTAGTTCGATAATTCTGCTCGATCAGTTTTGTACCTTTATAGTTCCCGCGAAAATAACACTTTTAACAGCAGGAGTGGTTTTCATCTGATTCCGCTCATTTTCAAACTTGCAGGCATAGTTTTTATCCAATTTAACCCATTTCATTGAGAGCTTGAACTTAATAAATTTATATTTTTTGTGTGCAAAGTAAAAAATCATACATACGAAAGCATAAGTTTGTTATCCGATTGGGATCATTTTTGAATATGCCTATTATTTAGTAAATATAATCGTACATACCAAACGTCAGCTTGACCGATTCAACAACATACTCTTATATGAGAGATAGTCTTGGTTTTTAACCGATTAGGTTACGTTTTTTTTATATATTTGTTTTGTGGTCAGTCTAATTTTCATCTTAATAACTTGAATTCATCGTACGTAAGATGAGAAAATATACATTCAACAACTGACTTTTATATGTGAGATAGGCGTGCTTTTTATCCGATTACGAATATTTCCTAACAATTTTCGACTTAACAAGTTATTTATTTACGTGCAAAGTGTGAAAGCAAAGAGTCAACCAATCGTTCTCTATAATAGCGGAAGTTATGGTGCGATCGGCAGACAGACAAACGAACAAACAAATAAACAGACAGACAGATATAAAGAGTGATCCAACAAGAGCTTCTGCAATTGTTTTTGAAATGAAACACATTAATATCAATCTAATATTCAAAAATTGTATTTGAGATGGAAGTGCGGTTTATGACATTTAATGTTTGAAAATAATCTCTTTTAAATGTTGTCCGCAACTGGCTCTTACATGATCCATTCTATGAGTCTAATTTTCGCGCACTTTTTAGAACATTTCGGCTGATATTGCTAAGTTCTCTTCTAATGCAGAAATCGTTTGTGGTTTAACGACATAAACAAGTGATTTCACATACCCCCATAAAACGTAATCCAACGGCGTCAGATCACGGGTTCATTTCTTGATATGATGTTCTCATTAAAACTTTCATTGGTTTGTAGTGCAATGTAGCTGATTTTACGTAAGTCTATTCAAGGCAAAATGTCAATGAATAATGAACACAAATTTCATATGAACATGACAGTTGTCACCAGTGAGATGTCTGAGAGTCCCTATGGGAAAAAGTACCTCGTATTGGATCACTCTTTGGTTGCATCGACTCAGAAGTTTCAGAATTAAAAGCCGAAGCTGTGATAAGTCCGCTATAAAATTGACAGGTCTTTTTAAAGTGGATATAAGCGTATACTGACGAAGAGTTACAAGTCGGTTCAGTGCAGAAAGTTTGATCGGCTTCGTACCAATAGACGATGCATTTTATGAAATATGTAAGTATGCTTTACACCAATGATGGGCACAGTAGCTTCCAGGAGCCAGCTTGGCACGGTGAGGGGAGCAACCAAGAGCCAGCATGAAGGGCGAAGAACGAACGAAGAGCGCAACACAATTTCTTATATTTCGTTTTACAATACTAACACAAACGTGAGAATGAGAATGAGAGAGCATGAGATCATATACATATGTGGCTGCACAGTGGGTAAAATACAAACAATGTATTAAATGAATTTACATTTATACTTCGCTAATGTTCTCAGAATATTACATACAATATATACCTTAAGTTAAAAAAATAAAATGTGTGATTTAAAAAATCGTCTTTATTCATTTTATTTTGTTTATTGGTAATAATAGAATCTATATTCAGATCTATAGCATTTTCTGTAGCAATTCGCGAATTTCTTTTTAAAACGTTTTCACTTGTTTCACACTCCGACGACATTGTCACAATATGTTACAACGATGCAAATTGAGAAAAATGTGAAATCAGAATTTGACCACACTGAATACATTTTTTGAACACTGTACTCTAATTTGCTTGCACACTTGTCTTGTGTGAACATAGCTTGATAGCACCGAAAATGTACCCATCCCTGTTTTACACGATCAAAAATTACGACATTTTAGTTACATGGTCATTTCGACAATTGTGCATGCCATATTTTCAAGCAAAAATTACCGCATGTAAAAACGAAACTTTCAAATATCAAATTGCATTGTCACTTGTCATATGAATATATATTTCCATTTGTATGTAATTTTTATTCTTCACTGTCAGCTTTACAAAACCTACTTAGAATGAACTTCACTTCCAATCACGTTTTGAGTGTTAAATTTTGACAGAACTACATAGACTTATTAGAAATTATTGGCCAATTCCAAGTGTCAAAATATAACTTGTTACATAACTTTTCATTTATAATCAGAAATTAACTGTATAAGTGGAGTGACAAAATTTACCTGAACACTCTAGTGACAAACAAATGTACGAATAATTTCGAATATATAATCAACGTTTCATATATTTGTTATAACTTTAGCCGCTAATAATGTTTATCCACCCTATTATTGCAATTTATTATTGTTTGCTATTTACTTTGTGTATCTGAAAAGTTTTTTATTTGATCATAAAATACATATAAATACATGGCCATATACACTTTTTTGATTTATAGGCTTTTAAATGTTATATTGGGGTAATTGCAGAGTACATACATAGAGTACATTTTTATATGGTATGTATTACAAGTATTTTATTCTTATATGTATTGTACATGCTAACTCGTACATACAATATAAGTTACAAATTTTCACCAAATTTGTGGTGATTTTTATTGTTGGATAAATACTTGAAAATTGGTGTATTAAAATTTATATGTAGACATGTATTTTATTCTCATAGTTATACTTTCGAGTATGTACATATAGTATGTATGGTATGTATGTTGACTTGGTAATGAAACAATTATTTAGAGATTATTGGTATTTGTGCATGGGCTTAAAATCTAGTATGTATTTTATATGAAACATTACTTAGAAATAGCACACATTTGGCATAGACATGAAGACAATACTCTTAACTAGTAAATGTACATTTAATGTGCGTGTGTGCGTGTGTGTGGGTACAAATGCGGCTGTGTCGTTATTAACATGTATACATATGTATGCATACACAGATGTACTTCATGTAGCATATGTAGCTATTTTATACATAAATATTCAATGAGAAAACATACTTGGAATTTCAAATATTACATATTTGTAGCATATATGTTGTACAAATTCCCGTACATATATGTGAATAAAAGATTTATCAATTAAATAGGACTATACACATGTATAGTGTGCTTCAGTGTGAATATTATTAGAAATACTCGTAATTGTAGTGAGATTTATAAAATTTTAATATTATATATACATGTAAATTGAATTAGCCAATATCTTTTCAAGAGTCATAAATTGAATAATTTAGTTAAGCATTCAAATTACAGGTTTGTTATGAGAATAAAAATATTTGTGCTTTTATATTACGTAACAGTTTAAAGGTTAGTTAGTATGTACGATGGCATAAGGTTATGCGTTCGAACCAACCCTGTCAGAAAGCAATTTAGAATTCTTTCATCAGTACACATTTGAAGTGAAAAAGCTTTTAAAAGAGCTATGTGCTAAAGCATGAATATATAATGTTGCAGGAGTTTGGACATCTGGAATTGATTAATAAATAATACTTAATTTCTAGTGTCGTCCATATTTACTATACGCAACAACACTGGAAGAGAAGCTCAGCCAAGGTTCTATTGTAAATATATCAGACTACTAGTATAAGGAAATACTCAATTTACACAGATCAGACCTCAGACGCACAAAATTCCGCTAATCAGTTTTTAAAATAATCACAGACCCACAACATCTACACAGGATATGAACAACAGCCTCCATCTATAGTCGCGAACAAATATCCCTTCGTTCTATACTCAAACCATCTACTATATTCAATTATCTTATGTTAAGTCCTAAAAGCAAATTCATACAAAGTTTTTAGCAAACTTAGTTAAAAGCAAAAGTTACTATAAATTAAGTTAGAACATTTGTTAATAGAGCGAATACATGTACACTTAGGTATAGTACTTTACATACATACGCATACATACGATGAACTTAATTGAAAAGTATGTTACGATTCTAGTCATCTACTCCAAATATATGGATTAGTAGAATCAATAATTATATGATTAAGGTTATTTTAAGCACCGATCGTCTTAGCAAGTACAAATACTTATTGATTACTTAAAACAATTGTCTCGGATAATCACTATAATATTGGTTGATTGGTTAAATTGAAACATTTCGGGTTTTTGTTGTTTTCTTCCATTTAAAAGCCAGCTTAAGACACTTGACATACAACAAATATACAATATGTAAAGTCATATGGTATATGTGTATGTAATGCAATGGAATCAAATGAAAATGAAAATGAAATCCATTTTGGCGAAGCTCAAAACAACAAACAATTGAACTATATACACAAATACGTACATATATGTACATAGAATTATAGTATAGATATATATATATATGTGCATGTATGTATAATTGGGTATTACATTTAGTGGGTGGATTTTCTTGTATTTCTACTTAAGCCCAAGCGACCGCCTTTAGGCATTTCTTATTATTTTTCTTCTACATCATTTACACACATGCTTGAGGTAGGCTTAACATACATACATACTATCGTAGCACTTGTATAAAATATTGTACTTGTGCATAACGTACATAGACACACATACACACACACGCACGCATATAATAGGCATAATATTTGGAAGTGACTATGACAACTACGATTATGCGTTGACTAATAAAATATTTAGCTACATTTGCTGAGATTAACCATAATGCGTAAAATAACTAGAAATACGATATATATACAAGTATGTACCATATAATAAGCTTCTTGAATTTCTGTGAAGGTAAACGCATACTTACACCCCCATGCATACTTGTACTATATGTGAATGTGTTTGTGCGTATAACTTAACAACAGCTCAATTCGTTCGTAGTGATTTAGTGTTATTGTATGATCATAATAATGATGCTGATGATGATGATGATAATGTTGATGAGTAGGTGCTCCTTAGCACAGAAAACAAATAAAAAAATAATAAGAAGAAATTTTTTCTGTTCCCCGTCTTATACTCGATAAGAATTTCTTGTTATAAGACACATAAACAAATACTAGTCGCGTCACCAATCCAAATAATACGTGACTCATTCTCTTTGAGCACACATGCATACAAGTTGTCTATAGATACTTGTATATATGAATGTGTGTGTGTGTGTGTATGCACACTTATAAGAAAAGCAAGTGGCTTAACGCAATAATGGTGTTATATAAATAGGACAGACATATGTATAGGTGCATAATATGTAAGAACAGAGGTTTGTTGGCTGGTATATTACGCATTATACCTATTACAAGTTTATGTCTATATATGTGTATGTGTCAAATAATTGCTTCAAGGTTACTGCATACACGTACGCATATATGAAAATACATATCATTCACAAGCATACATGCATATGATATACACTACGCGACATTTCATGAAGACCACATGATGAAGTGAAGCCATTACAAACGTATGTGCATATTTGTATACTCGGTGAACTTCGAAGAATCTTAGCGGAGTTTTCTTATTCAGTTCTTATTGGTATAAAAGCGATCGCCTTATACTAGGTATATATTATAGTATGCATTTTTTATACAATAAAAACTATTGCATTTACTTTTCATTCCCAATATTTTTCGTGACACTTTTGTACCCTACCTCCTCCCCTTAGAGGGGCTCTCTCACGTTGACTTTAGACGGATCAAGTATATCGCCGACCAACCTACTTTTTTACTCTCCAACATTTGTTTTTAATATAATTACTCTTTGGTGATACCTGGGCAGCTAAAGGGTTATTTGTCGATTAAACATGAAGCAATATTCTAATTTTGGTACTTCCATAGAGTAATTGCTTATGGATATCTTATTTTCTTTGTGAAGAGATGACCTCTAGTAGAAAGATATAAATATATTTTTTGAATTAACGATTTATATTTTTACCGATTTTTTTATATATTTTCGATGACCATTTTGGTTCAAAAAAAATTATTATATTTGTCTCATCGCACGTAAGCCCAAAAAACCAATTCTATCTCGAATCTCTCGATTGGGTTCCGTAGCTCAGTGGTTAGTATGTTGGCCTCCTGATCGTGTAACACGCGTATACGTGTTACACGTGCATTTGTATTTGTATAAATACAAACATATTAAACATTTAATAGTAAAAAAATATTAAAATGAAAAAATAAAAATAAAATAATCGAACTCGTACCCTTAGGCAAAATCAGGTGGTTTAAATAAAAAGTAGGAATTGTGTGCATCCGAGCCGAACACTCTAGTGTCGGTAATATTACTGTAAACTTGACAGTGAGTTTGTAATTTGGTCTTCCTCCTCCGCTGCATTCTCGTTCATCCTGGCTGAGTGATACTCCAGCTGGAAAAACAAAGCTACGCGTTACAATCGGTAGGTCGTAGGTTCAATTCCCGGCTAAAGAACAACTTCAATATCGAAAAGAGCTTTCTTTCAAACGATATCCACCTAGCAATTAGCAATTCTTGCAGCAGTAACAATTTACCATGATAATGTTTCTAAAAGTGCTCTGCGGCAAAGCTCAGAAAAGAGATGTCTCAAGGGTTCTGCCTCTTGGATCTGGCTAATATAAATAGGTTCCTTCTAATACTGTTCAAAAAGCTAAGACACACAACAGTACTGGAAGAGAAGCTCGATCAAAGGGACCTTCGGGGCCTATACATAAGTGCCACACACGTATAAATATAACTCTATTTCTAAAAAACGGGTATTTTGAGGCTGATTAGTATTATGGAAAACTTATAAGAAAATTTATTAGAAATTCAATAATTTTGTAGTTTCACTTAATTTTTAAATTTCTCAATAGTAACTTAAAAAGTGCCACAGACTGTACACATTCATATGCCACCTACTCTACAATATGTCTATGCAGAGATTATAATCACAGTATCAGTTAACAGGAAAAACACGTTCATATATACAAACAAAGACATTTATAGCAGGAAAAGAAGACCAAAAAATAGGCCTCCTTCTTTTACTAACTAATACATCCAAATACACATGCACACACATATTCAAACAAGCATATGCATGCGTATATATTGCTAAGCTTGTTTTCTTATTTTTGCCATATTTTTCTATTTCGTATATATTTTTTTTATTAGGTATTATTGTTGTTTTTGTTATTATTTTACGCCGAATTTGTTTTGGAATCGTTTAAAAAGAGAGGAAATATAAAAAATTATGATTATTATCTTCATCATTATCGTTAACATTATCGTCATCATCATCATAATCATCACCACCGCCAACAACATCGTTATCATTATCTGTAGTATTATCCATATTATTATCATTATCATCATCACCATTGTCATCTAATATGTACGATATATATGTAAGTATTTATGTACGATCTCAAAGCACTCCAATCTACTGCATTCCATCATACCATTCAAAATTCCATCCTTTTCTCTTGATTTCTCTAAATTTTCATCCGCATTCCCTTATTTTTTACTCTTCACTTCTTGGTTTGTTGGCTTCATGTGTCTTATTGTATCGCTCCCTCCTCCTCCTCCTCCTCCTCCTCCCTCCACTCCAACTTGTTTCTTCCCTTTGTCACTCTATATTTGTCTGTCTATCTATCTTTCAGTCTTACTGTCTGTTCAATTCAAGAAATCGTGTGACTTGATAAAGGACAAACACCAACACTAACAAATATACACACAAATATACTACAGATATAACAAAATGCGACATAAAGCGCTCGTACTGCAACACCATCAACACCACCACCAACAACAACAACAACAACTACATACTACAACAAAATCTATGATTATATAAATAAATAAAAAAATAAAATGAAAAAAATGAAAGAAACGAAAAAACCCCTGCGAAGAAAACAAAACAAAAAAATGAAAGAAGCAAAAACGAAACGATTTAGTTGGTAGGGGATGTATGAGTGTAGGTACGAGTATGAGTTTGTATGTGTGAATTTCAATTTCAGATTCACACGTACCATAGACGTGAGAATAAAAATGCTACAGTAAAAAATGGGGTTATATTCTTAAAAATTTTTTTTTTTTTTGCTGTTTCATTCTCCAATATCCTACACTATCGTCCTTCCCTACAGCTAACCCACTATAAGGGTACTTCTAGTTGTTGATAGTGTTGTTGTTGTTGTTGCTTTTTCCATTGTTCTATTTTTGGTTTTTTTACCGCGTGTACAAGTAGGTATGTATGTGTGTATACTTACATTCATTCATTCATCTCTTTTGTAACAATGCTTCCTCTATATAAGCATACATATATGAATGTACCTACTCGTATGTGTATATTTGTTAGTGTGAGTATATCTGCTCTGGCCATTGGTGATAATAAATGTCAACATTTCTCTTTCTTTTGTTTGGATTCACATTGCCGATGTTATTGTGAGTAATTTTTTCCTGTTATAGAAATAACCAACTAACTGCGTATACGTTGAGCGTTAACTTGTTTGTGTATATATGAATGTTTGTCGGTACATTTATTTGATATATAGTGTCAACACTAGAGATCGCGAAATTACATTCAATATTTGTTAGTACAGACATAAAATTTATGAGAAATTATGTCTTTAAATGTACATATGGGAAAATGATATATACAAACATATGTTGCTACACTATATATTATATGAAAACAGATGTATATAAATAGGTATACACTATATAGTAAATATATGTCTCCACATATGATAAATCAGTGTATTCTAATCCATATGTATGTTGAATTACTAAGCAACATGATAAACGACAATCAAGTCATAAAAGTCTGCAAGAGATGATATACCAAAAGAGAGATCGAGGTAAAGAGATGGAAGGAAAATGTATTTTTCTTCAGTTTATGTGTAGAAGACATCATCATCATCATCATCATCAGCCTATCTGCTCTAAATCCATTCTTGACTTTTTCTATCCAAATGAAATGAAATGAAAGATATTGTATATTGAACGTTGACCTTCTTCAAATGTGAATAGATACGTAATTGTACATTTTTTGATGATGACGTTGTAGCATGTATTACGTATATAATACTATGAAATAGTTATTAGTACAATGAACTTATGTGCATTCATTTGATATATGAAGAATAATTGGCAGCAAATTAGTATTTTATATTATTGTACATAGATACTCATCTATGTACTTATCCTAGTTACGTTAATACAAATATAAAAAATATGCTGAGTGCTGGTGACTTTAATGGTAATTGCAATATAAAAAACTTTGAAAAGTATCTTAAATACCATGCGCTAGAACAAATAGGTAAATATACTTTCTACAAATTATACTCTACAGTAAGAGGGCTATTCTACAGAAGACCTTTTTTCCCCCAAACTCGTGGAAACAATAATAAATAACAAGCGAATAGTAAAAATAAGATAAGATAAGTTTCAGTCAAGTTTCGATTCTAGGTGGTGGTCGATAAGTACAAAGAGTACCAGGTCGAATATACACAAACTGAACATGCGATGAAGAGTAATCGGTCTCAGGACAGTACACGACAAGGTTTGAGGAAAACTGAAGTCGTCAAAATACGTGCTTTTCAGTACATCCATCCATCGACGAATGCCAAGAAAGCTCATAGCGACGTGGTTAGGGATGAACTGCAGATGGCGTTCATTGATGAATTCACAACTATTGAGTAGAAGACGCTATAGAAATGGGAGAAGATTGAGTAGAGGTTCGCTAAAATTCTGATAGACCACATATTCGGCGATTTGGAGGCATCTCTACGCGGATTTGGAACAACCGTTGTGGTGTGCTAAAGTATGTCAATCGACTGTCAAATGATGATCAAGTAACAAAATGGTTAAGCAATATTGATTCTCGCTAATTTATTACACACATAACTTATTACTCACAATCTACAAAATATCTTTTGAATATTTCATATTCACGTTATAAATTACAAGTCATGCAATAAGAAATTAACTGGATAGAGGAGAAACTCTTGTTACAACTTAAAAAATATGAATGTAAAGTAAAAAACATACATTAAAATTTCAATATCAACAGCAATTATACGCTAATATCGAATCACATCACAAGGTCAGCTATACTATAAGCTCGTATATATCAAATTTAAAAATGTATATGATAGTACAATGCTAATTGCTAGTGTCATAATAACACTATAAGTTGCATTTAACATACAAAAAAGATGTGTGAAATGGCGGAAGAATTTATTTAAAAGATAAACTACCTTCCAGCACGAAAAAGCAATGAAAGAGTTTAGGCTCAATAAAGTTCAAATGCACAGAAACATACACACACAAATGGACTTAATTTGATCGACTTTCGCATATGTTCGTGTGCATGTGTATAATACATATACTGTTCAAGGAAAGAATGCCACTTAATTTCAGGTGTTGGAGTATGTGAATGAAGTATGGGGTATGAAAATATTGAAGTAAAGCTATACATTCCTACATACGTAAATACTTGTACAATAGAATGACGATATATGTTTGTGCAAGTGTGTACCAAATACATACATATATATGTATGTATTATTATTGCACAATGGAGGCAATCAAAGTAGTCATTAGAATGTAATGAAAGCATAAAGGAAAACAACAACAACAACAACAACAACGACAACAAAAATGAAAAAATAGTGAAAGCAATAAAAATTTATTATACAAAATCGGTATTTTACTAAAGTGTTGCAAATAAAAATCATCGTCATCATCATCATCATCATCATCATTATTATCATCATCAACAACATCAACCACAAGCATTATATGAAATGATAAAGGAACAGCAAAAAAGAAAAAAAGGATACAACAAAAACAAAAACGAAGAGTCACTATCATCCTGTTACTGATTGTATGTACGTGTATCTACTAATATATCTATTGTATAATGTAAATCGATATGTAATGGTGTTGGTGCAATGCATTCATTCAACGATAAATCTCTCTTCGTTTTCATTACTACATATTATACCTATACTATACTTATACATTCATACACACATATGTTTTTTTTTTCTTGCGCTTCCGCTATGCTTTCATATGATTTTCTATATTTCTCTTCCATACATTGGCTTCGTAGTCGACTCTTTTTTGGAAAATTATTTCCCATTTAGAAAACATGTGCGATGATATTCCTGGGTGTGTGTGTGTGTGTGTGTAGGTGTATGTGACTGTGTAATTAGTGCTACGCAATGTTTGCTATTAATTAAGGGAAAGGGATAAATTTCTCATGACTACAGATGCATATAAACCATATATTATATCTATACGTACGCACATTAAGCACACAAAACTAAATTCATACATTCATAGACAAATATAATACCTACATATTACCTATACATAGTATGAATATCAATGGTCATTAATTACTACCTATACTCGTATGGAAATCATCGAAAAATAGACCAAATCTATACAAAGCATACCCACACGTAACTATCTAGATATATTATGGTACATGCATACCTACGAGTAAATTGCCTGAATCATTCAATTGCTCTAAACGAACAAGCAACCAACCAGCCAGTCATTTGGACCACATTAAAAAGCCAAATCATTTTTCAAAAACCGGCATGATTTTTGAAGAGATAATGGAAATTTCGTGCTGAATACAAACAACTTACTTGATATACATACACGTACTACATACTCATATGCATCATTTGACATATATTTTTGTTTATAACTACATACGTTTGCTTATGGAAGCTTTTATGTTAGTTCACCCACATGCTCGTACATAGCTATAGATATACAAACTAAAAGTACTTAAAATTGCATTAAAATGTATATGGAATACATAGATGTAATATGTAAAATGGCAAACAAATGGTCTAAAGAAGACAAACTTATAAAAGTAATAGCAAAGGACAGTAAGGGAATGAGAGTGTGTGTGGATAGGTCCATCGTTATAGGGTGCATTCCCTAATACTCTTCTATCTAATAGTATTGCGGTAAGAATAGAAATACTTTCAACATCGAATACAATAAAATCAAATAGAATTTATTTTTTATCCTATACCCATATGTCAGTATGTGTTACAATTTAAATATGATGATCCTACATACAAATACATACAATTGCATGTATAGAGGAATATGTACAATATAAGAACGTACGTATACATCCACAAATGAATATGTGGAAAGAACAATAAATCAGTGTCATGTCAAATTTAATATCAAATTCAAATAACAAGAATGAAATACAAAAAAACCAAAGAAATGTTAATGTATCTAAAAGTATTGTAATTGAAATGGTTTGAATAGAATGGAAAATGTTGATGAAAAATGGTTGAATTTGATTATACGAGTATGTAATATGTAGTTTGCATTTTTTGTTGTTGTCCCATTGCATTATACATGTAACATCACTCGATTACATTTTTTTATCTTTGATTTCATTTAATTAATAAGAAGCCAAACAAAAACAATTATTTTACACAATGTGTGGTAATGTAAAGAATTTAATTAAAATTCTATAAGAATTTTCGTAAAGCTTAATAAATGCTATGACATATGTGCAAAGAAGACAATAAATGCAGAGTCGCTTAATTTACTTCAACAAATAAAACCAGATAATTGCTTCCAGTTTACGTCGAAATTATGTCTTGCACAAATCTGAGCGCTTAGACCAATAAACGGAGATATATAATAATGGGATTTGAATATGGAATGGAATTTGATTTTCGAGTTTCCGCAAAAAAATGCCGAAAATGGTAGATGGTAAGGGTAAAGGCATCGCATCGAGTCCAAAGTGCACAAGTACCCCTATTAATTTCTTCTCCTCAATATTTTCCCAGAACCTGCTTCACCACTTAAGAAGCTCATCTACAAAAATATATGTTTTTAAAAAAATATAATATATGACCGACCCCTATTAATTTTTTCTTGTCAACATTTTTTCGGAACATACTGACTTATCCCCTATTTCAACTTTTTAAGATGGCACTCATTTTAAAATCTATAAATAGGCTCATTGCTGCCTAGAAATAGTCTCTAAAAAATTTGAGGCTCTTATAGGCCCCGAATGGTCCTTTGGCCGAACTTCTCTTACAGTACTGATATGCGAGTTAAATTTTGGAGAGTATTAGAAGCTTTTAGACGCTTTTTCATTGTAAGTTTTCAAAGTAAACGAATATTCATTGAAGAAATTTGTTATCTAAAAATTATAAAATCAATTTCCAAATTATGAGTATCTCTTAAAGGATTCACTCTTTTCATGCCAAAAGTTTTATTATGCGAATGAAAACATTTCCAGGGTTTTTGCTAACTTCTACAAGTATTATTGAAAATTTAGTCGAAGCCTGTGTGATTCTTCTAACTTTTTTCTTCCATCACACGTTTTACAGTAGATTTATAAATCAGTTTGGGAGCTGTTACTTCAATCATAGGCAAAATCTATTCTTTTAACATCATCGATTACTTCATTATGGCACGCTATTCATTTGTTTTCATTTTCAAAACTTTTCTATTTGGTTGCTCAACCAATTACTGGCTATCCTGTTGGACTTTGTATTTCATTACTTAAACTTTCAATTTCCAATAAAATAATTCCACTACGAATACATAATAAGTATTCACAAGTATAATTTCAATGATTTTTTCAATTCAAAATAGAAATCATTCATAAATAATGGAAAACAATAATCGATTGAAAGACGAAAAATGAAAATGACTTGACTTCTTTATTACATACTTTTCTTTTAGTATGAGAAAGGCAACAGATTTCTATACTGTTGTATTCTATTTCGCAATTTGTCAATTCTTAATATTAAACAATATGTTCAAGTAATATTACAAACCATCATCATATGATCATATTATTTGTTTTAATAAGTATTCACACATGCATATATACGAGCATGTATACATACTCGTACATATATGTACATCGTACAAATCATTATGAAGGTAATTTGTTTCTGGCTCTTAACATATCCGTTATGACTAAAAACAAAACAAAAGCAAAACAAAAAAGCACAAACATTTGCGATAACAAATGATTTGGTTAATAAACATAATTGCTTAAGCAGCAGTCTGAATTGCCTGATTTAAATATGTATAGGTGTACACACACATATACTTAAATAATCGTATACATATCCATATGATGGACATGCAAAGGTGGGCTTTTTGTGGTAACAATTTTTTGCTCATCACATTCTACATAGATCCTAGCTTCAGGATACAGCAGAGATGTGCATTTGTGAGTGGGTGATGAAATGGAAGAGAGAGAACGAGACAGAAAAAACAGTTGAAATATTTGTATGGCAACTTGTACAAACAATTTTCGTGATAAATAAATGTTGCTGAGGGTTTCAGGGCTGCGGCATGACATGTCATATTATATTATATGTAGGCATACACATAGTACATTCATAGCTATCTACACATATGGCATGTCATGATAATCCTGTAGTCGATTTTTAATTCTAATCGTAATTCGACCAATTCTTACATATGCAATGAAGTGAGACTTCATTGTGAAATCATTTTGTTTTTCAAATGCTAGAACTCTTTGCAATCGTTATAGAACTAAAGACGGATGAATCGTCGGTCCTTCATTATGACGACGCTGGATATGAAAAATATTGAGAATCTGATGCACAATCAACGGCTCTTGAAAATATATGTCAATAAGGAGTCTATAAAAAAAATCTAGAGAAGTGAATTGTCTCAAAATCTAAAGTTCGTACGACTTAGGTCCGGAAAAATTAACTGAAAATATGACCTCGGATTGGTTTTAGCAACCCAAATTTTTTAGAATGCCACTGCTCTGGTTCGTTAGACATCCTATTTTTATCTTGTTGGGCGACTGTGTTATTATTATATTTTTTATAGGTAAGTACTATAATTTACACCCAAATTTGAACAAGTAAGAAAGTAAAATACTCATTTGTTATTAAAATAGAAAATTATGATCATCACAAAATAGTTTGAATTATTGTTTAATATATTTCAATAATGTTGCTATTCTTTTTCATCATGTTCATCATGTTCGTTACGATATTGAAAAATGCAAATAACACTAAACTAACTAAACTCAATTGCCATTTTGAATGACATGACAAGGCAAGTGAATACTCCCTCTGTGAGGGAGGTAATTTATCGATCTGAAACTAGATCCCTTACCTACAGAGAGTATATGTATCAGATAAATATGTAAATTTAAAATACATAGTGCTATGTATATACTACAATGTAGTTATAATGTGTTATATATTCATATGTGCAATAATATAAATTATATTATTTAAATAAATTATATTGAATTTATTTGCTTGTTCTAAAAATGGCGATAGCATGGAATAACAAACAATAATATCTACACGTATGCATGCACGAGTACACATATCCATATACTATATATGGTATATGTATCTACCATACATACATATATTTTGATATATACATTCGAACGTAAACAATGACGATTTTATATTAATATTACTTGAATACATATTTGTATGCATACAGGTGCATGCAGGTATATTCATAGCAATACCATTTATACGTAGTATACTTAGTATACAGAGTGCTGTAGTCATTTATTGTACAAATCTATCATCTATTCAAATACACACTTACGTATATACAATACGATATACGGCCATACTGATAAATATGCATATATTCATATACATATGCATATGTAGTACATACATATTTATATATATATATATATATATATATATATATATATATATATATATATATATATATATATATGTATCCATTTATCTATGTCAATAGAACAAGAATAGCTTAAGTCAACATAAATGGAAAATTAAATTCTATGCATGCATACATACATACATACTGGCATATATGAGCATTTTTTTTATTAATCCTTTAATTTTCCTCCCTACCAGCGTGATTGTATAGATCCCTACGGAAACAGCATTTAGCACTATATGTGGTACATAATATTTGCTTTCCGAGTTCTCACTTCTTCTCACTATCACCCCCTTTTCCCACTTATTCGTCCTCTATCTTACCTGTTAACTCTATTTAATATTTATTTTATTAGAAAAACTAGAAAAAACAAACAAGCGCTGTAATAGAAAAGAGCATTAAAAACTGTAGTGCCGTCTAAATGAACAAGCACATTGTCGCACGTCAACATAGAGAGTCTAAAACTAAGTACGTAGTTATTTAACTAAAAATTTACATAGTTCGTAAGTTGCTTAAAATTTGAAATTTTATCACTAAACTCTATTCATACAACGCCATTGTTAATATGCTAATGCGCACAGCAACATTGTTTCTATGCAAATACTTATAGGCAAATTTGAATCAATAAATATCTGTATTGGAATATTATTTTAGGAAGTTCCACATTTTGGGAAAGTTTCTTAAATGATTTTGGTCCAAATTTTTAGACTATTCTATCGAGCTCTTACTAAATTTTCATTTTTGGGTTAGCGGTCCACAAATCGCCAGCCTAAAAAACCAGTAGAAAAACAATTGTGGAAAATGATTTCGTTCATTTCGGCTATATGTCACCAATGGCGTGATCGGTGTTGACTTCCAAGGCTGTAATAGTTTTTGGCTTATTCGCGCAGGCTAATCACCAATAAATCAATGTTTTCGGTGAGACCAAAGATCTTCCGAGTCATTTCACGCTCTTTTTGGAACCATGACCGGCCGGTTTTTTTTTCGTTTTCGAGGAAGGAAAAATGTTTTGTTCTAACAGAACAAAACATTTTTAAGTTCATCTGTAGTTATTCAACCACCTGTGGATTAGCCTCGCTTCAAATGAGACAATTTTTCTCATACATAAAGCTACTGAGTCAGAAATAAGCCTTAACACTGAACACAATCTGACGTTAAAACAATGAATAGACTACTAATGGTTAAAGCGCCCAATTACGGAATGGTGGTCGGTACTCGCACCAATCTTGTAGGCATGCAAATCAAGATCAACCAGAAATGAGCCTTAACACCGAACACAATTTAATGTTAAAATAGTGGATCGACTTCCAAATTTTCAAGAGCTCAAGTACTTAACTGACGGCGAAAAAGATGGTTAGTTGGATTCAATTGTTGCATCATTTTCTTGAATCTCGCAAGTACGTTAGCCAAGATCTCTACGCTAAATCGCGCGCAAAGCGACACGTGCAGGTCAAGTTTATACACTCTTGAATTTGAACTTTCTTTAATGTTGGCCTCAACGGTGGCGATTTATTTTTCAGTGCACGTTGTCATTGGTGAATAGGAATCCAAAAAAATTAATGGAGTTAGATAATTTTTAATTGTATTGTGATGAAATGTCTCACGATACTGAATCAAATTTCGACATGACTTGATATCTACTTATTGAAAAAAGATCTCAGAAGCCTTTACTGAAAGATTTTCTTTTCGTGGATTGAATGCAGTTAATAAGAAATGAATTAATGTGCATGGGGAAATTGTCCACTGCACGAGCAAGAGCTCGCTTCAACGACTCAATATTTGGGTGTTGAGTAGAACAAGCCATAACTTCTTTTACGGACCACATCTTGTAATCCAACGGGTCGAGGTCAGGACTATCAGCTGGTAAATCATCCATTGATATGAAGTCCGGAATGTTCGTTTAGACACAGTTGAGTCGTTTTTGCCCAAAATCCCAAATCTTCATGGACATGGAGTTTTGCGAAATTTACATTTCCCGCGACAATTTTTTCTGTTCAAGATGAAATGGATGCTCTCAATATTGCATTCGTAATGAATGCGTTTAGTTGTGTACCAATATTTATGACTTGATTAGGTAGCATACTATTACTTCTATAAACAATTTTGAAAACAAATACTTATTGATCTTCGTGTATATTGCTACATATATATGTATATTGTATGAAGAAAACAATTCCGACATATACATTCATTGCAAATTTAATATACAATATTAGTTTTCATTAATATTTAAATTTGATATAATATTTACATTGCTGATATCGTTTAAGCGAGCGTAATATTTAATGAAGATTTTTTGCTCTGTAATACAAATATCATTTTGGTATGAAATAATAAATAAATGCATTATTAAATATTAAATTTTTAGTTTATCATATATGGTAAAAGTGGCCTAAACCGGTGAGTAAGTAAAACTTTGACCGTAAATCTACGCATTAAATAAAGATTCATTTGATATGGAGGCAAATTTCGAATAAATCATAGAGCTGCGATTCGATATTTATCATCAAAAAAGGCTTGGCTTCGAAGACCTCCGAAGATACTCGGTATCTCATTCAGTATTGTTGTGTGTATCTTCTGTATTATTATTATTTTTATTGGCTCCATTTTTATTGGCTATTTACGGCTAATAGAACTTTTGTAGCATAACTTGTTCTGAATTTAGTCACAGAGCACTTTGATCAGCTTTTTCATGGAAAGTGTTTGCTTCCGGAAAAATTAGCAATTACTTGCCATGTGCATTCAAATGATGTAATATAATGTTAAGTGGGCTATGTCCACAAAGCCTGGTGGTCTTCCGATCCCTGATTCCCTTTCGGCCCTCCTTTTAATTCTATTATATTTAATTCTATTACTTCCGCTTTTTTCACTACAGGAGGTCACTTGTGCTAAACTACAGCTAAACGTGTACAATGCAGTGAAGCCAAAGAAGTCATTGGCAAATCCAACTCGTTTCTGATAAATATTGTAACCGCACCTTAGCGTGCAGCTGCAGATTCATAGTCACCTCTTCTTCCAAATTTTCTTGAATGGACTAAAATCATTTCAAATAAGCAACAAAAAAACCCTCAATAACACAACGCCCACGTCAACAGTTTATAAATAAATCAAAGAAATCGCAAACAATCCTACCAACGATCTTAAATAAATTACTGCGTGGTCAAAATAACTCAAGAGTCGCAAGTCTTAATCTTATTACAACTATTACATTGTAGTTATATACAGGATTCATATGGACTAAAAAGTTTTCTTTTACTTATTTATGTTATTTAAAGTTTTTCATTCTGGTGTTATATGCATTTTTTATGATACTCCCACGACATCAATTAATATAAAAATGATAGTCCCTGAACAGTGTACATTATATAATAATAATAATATGTATTTAAACTATATTAAGGCGATTGTTGTTTTTCTTTGCATATAATGTCAACTTTAAATACCCGAGGGACTTTTATTTTAAATACATTTTAATTGTAATAAAATTATTATATTTTGAACTGATATAAAAATTCCACTTTGCTTTTGCTGTCATACTGCCTATTGTCAGTACATACTACACCAACATATGTACATACTCGTAAGTAGTTATTTAGAGTGAAAACACCTTTATTTCCTTTTTATTAAATACTGAATTCCGATACGACAAATTTACATGTATAATTATGTAAATAAATGAATGTACATACACATGTAGATACATGATGTCCGTTTATATATGTACATATAAATATTTTTTGCTAATGAGCAACGACATCCCTGTAAGTTGAATTATCCCATTCATTATGTAAACAATATTTACACATGCAAATTAATATTATACTATCGTGTATGTATGAGTAATAATTATTTATATTATTATTGTTATTATTATTATTATTATTATTATTATTATTATTGTGTATTCATTTAATATTTAAAATATATTGTATGTATTCTGCCTATGGAAGTATGAATTTCTATACAAATGAATATAATATTATATAATCATATATTTCAGTGGATGCATACATATATATCTACATTGTAAATTGTGAAAATCTTACAATTAAATTTTATACATTGCAACATCAACAACAGAAACAATATTGAGAGCGCCAGCAGCATCAATGGCAGCAAATGTCGATTGATGGCTTTTCATCCATCAATTAACTCGACAAACGTTAATTAATTGAAAATCGTGCATTTCGTAAATTTACAAATACTATATGTACATTGTACATACATATACACATAAATAGTTGCATATATTTATGTACACGTATGTGCGTGTATAAATATATAAACACTTACAGAAATGCTGACTTCGAACATACATATTTATATAAAGTAAATGCCTGTAAGCATACGTATGGATACACTAATATACAGAGAAAGCACATTTAAATAAATGTGCTATTCGCCAATGAAAAACAAAAATACTAAGGGTAGTACGATAAACATATATGAGCTATGTAAATATGTTTGAAAGCAAATTTGACACAGAGTAAGTTACGTAAAATTGTTTTTTTTTTTTCATATTTAACGTAATAGTACAAATTTAAAAATATTTAATAATGAATGATTCCCAAGGGGATTTAAAGAATTTCTCAGAGGAGAACTTGAATGTCAGAGCGTATTTTCATACACAAAGTGACCCCAATGTACCTCCTTCAAACAAAAATATATGCAATTTGCTTCTTAAGCAAGGAAAATGTGGCTGCTAATCAATGTCAGAATGAAAAAAATCATCACAATAACAACATTTATCAAAAATATGTGTATAGTCAGAAACATCCATGTGTGAAATCGGCACTTACTTAGTTGCCAACCTAATAGTAATTTATTTTAGAACCTGCGGATCGAAATTAATCACTTTCTGCTTCAACTCAGTGAATGTGAACTTATATCAAAAATGACAACTGTGTACTTCAATATGCAAACATGTGCAAAGAGTTCATCCAGCTAGCATCCGGCGTATGTTATTGGAGCCAAGAGTGTGCGATTCATCGACTCGTTATCGATCTCAACAACATTTCACACAGCAGCATGATGGGGCATTCGCATAAAGTTCTCGAATTATTCACTTACAAGATCCAATTGACGCAGCACATAAAGGTAAACGCACATCCGTTTCGTATTGCATCTTATTTCCGGCATGAGAGCAGCTCGAATTGGGCATCGATTTTGGCCGAAAAGTCATCATTTTCGATGTAGTGTGTCTTCATTTTTTATGTTAATAGAACTAACGCATTTAGAGATCGGAAAACCAACCCGTGATTATCGATATTCAAGGATACATTTTTTTATTTATTTGCTGTAATTTTTTCTTCGGAAAATATTTAAAGTAGAATTTTTGGTCAACTGCCACGAATTTCCCCTATCATTTAATACCTATACTGCGTGAAGTATAAAACTTTCTCCGAATTTTTTTTGCGAAAAAAGGTGAGAAATTATAAATATGCATTTCTCGCAAATTTTACGTGACACAGCCCTGTGGTGGGTACCGATCAACTCACAAGGCTTGGCCCTAAATGAGGGAATTTACTAGAACATTAATAAATTTTTCGACTACAATAGTGTAAATTGTTGAAATTATTATTGACATAATCCAGAGATCGAAAACCGTAACAATGTGAAATAATTATTAGCCGAAAAATATATTGTTAAAGGCAATATTATCTATAGAAATTAAGACTCATGGTTTTTCAATTAAAACAAAACGTCATAATACAGAATGGTACAAAATAATTTATTCAAAGTATTGTCCTTCGCTAGTTAAACCGTTTTTACAATTTTACTGGAAATTTGTGGATATCACGCCAAACAAGTGAAGTTAGATACCTATTTTACGAGTTCTTCGTGTGCTTTGAAGTTAAAAGTGTGTTTCATCGATGCAAACAAGTGGTAATCAGAAGCAGCCAGGCTGGTGAATATATCGCATGTGATAGAACTTCCCAGTTTCGTTTCCTGAATCGATCTTTCTTTGTGTGATGTTGGATCACCATGAAGAAAAAATCACTTTTCACGTCTCAATTCGATAATTTGTTATCGTCCAAACAGTGAGGGTAAATTGTTCATAGTTTTAAAAAAGCAAGTTTAGTACCTTGTACTTACCGATAATATTATTAGTACCGCATTAACTTCTCAATAAGAACATCATATAAAAGTGTTTACTGTATGCAAATATATCGACGTGTATATATTATGCATATAAGTATACATGCATATGTATGCAAGTGATAAGTATATATTTATATATATATGTGTGTAATTATTTATAAGTAATGTTGGTGTATGTACTATATTCCGTAGGCATGTAAATATTATATGAATATACATATACATATATATGTATTTTGCACTATGATGATTACAAATAAAATATATAAATGTACAGTGCATAAGTACTAGATATATATTATACAAATGATTACAATGATTACATACAACATATTCACAATAATTCTTACTCTATTTTTCAATACATTTACTTCGATCTCATTTTTATTATTATTATTATTATTATTATTATTGCTTTTTTTCAACTTTTATCAATATTTCTTTTTTTGCAATTTCTTTATTATAATATTTTTTTTACAATTTTTCTGTGCTATTTTTCATTCTCTGTATGTGTATAATATATTTTTCAATAAAATTTCATAACCACATTGTCGCATGCCATACATGTACGAGTACTTCTTGTAGGTACCTACTCTTCTTGTATATGTATATGCATTCTTCTATGAAAGTGTGCATTGTATTGTAGTGTATTTCATGTGGAAACTATTGTGAATACGATTATGCTGTACTCGATGCTTCTTATACGTCTTCTACATTTTCTTCTTCCTCTTTTCGGTGAAGAATCAACGTGATGCATTTACCGACGGCAAACGTTCAACCATTGTATACACATACACATATTCAATTTAATTATAAGATGAAAAAATAACGAAACGAAACTAGTACCAACAACTTAAATATAATAAAACGCGAACAAACGAAAAATATATTGTATAATAAATTAAAAAAGAAATAATGATGCTGCGTGATAGTAGCAACGAACAACGAAGAGAGAGAGAGAGAGAGAGATGTATATATTTATTGTATGAAGAAAAGAAAATAATTGGAAGTAGTGGGAGCAACCACACAATGGCGGCTATAGTAGCGGAAGAATAAAGTTGTTATGTTTTATTGTACTATACTATGCCATGCAATTGTGGAACATAATCAAACGAAGCAGAAGAAAAATAAAAGAATGAAATATAGAAAAAGAAGAAGCAAACTCATCAGCAGCATCAGCATCATTACAATCAACATCGGCATTAACACCGTAAATAGAGAACGTCGAAGGAAATAGCAATGGAATTTTTAAAATACAAATTGCATCGCGCGCACATTATAATGTGCGGTGGCATTACGCATACATATATATAGATAAACACACACACACACACACATACATATGTATTTGCATCGTACTACTCATTTATTGTACTACTGCTAATTGCAAGTATAAACGACCAAACAATTTGCATAAATAAATAAAACAAAAGAAAAGCTAGTCGTTCATCGTTGTACAACACTCATACATATTGTTGTTGCTGTCATCATCAGTAATGGTGTTGGGTGGTAGAGGAGTCTTGCTTTTTCGGCCACACTCTGCCATAGCAATTCATTTCATACACAATATATATATATATTTTTTTTGTTTTAAATCGCTTCGGTTTCGGTTTTGTTTGGTCATGTTCGTTTAACTATATGCATACATACCATATGTGTGTATGTGTATGCTTGTAAATCTCATGAGTCTACTTTGTTGATCAGCTGTTTTACTCGACTATTATTGTCTTCATTGCTATTGTTGTTGTTGTTGTTGTTCGTGTTGTTATTGCTACTTGCCCCTACTTACAAGTACTTACTCTATGCGTACATAATAGTACTTGCTATGTTCGTCGTAGTCGTCATTTACTATTTAATACAAGTGCTTACATATAGATGTAATGGACGTTTTATATAAGGTTTATATATACATACATACCTACTTGCATACATATGAGTGTGTAAGTGCGTGCTTATTGTTTGTATAATAGAGCTTATATATTGTATACTAGATGGAGGGATTTTAAAGTTGTGTCGGCTTGTGGCGTATTGTTTTCAGCTTTTGTCGTCGTTTTTGTTCTAGTATTTTCATTTGAATTTTTGTTTTCGTTTCTTTTTTTTTTTGTGTATATATTTTGCTTTTGATAGGGGATAAACTAAGTGAAATTTTATTTGTGTATATGTGTGTGTGTGTGCGTGTTTGCATGTGCAGATTATATGTGCACAGTATATGAGTTTGTATGTGCATGATGGCAACCGAAATGATTAAGTATGTAGATAGTGACAGAAAATTGGCTTTTCGCAACGAGCAGTAGCAACAGCAACAACAGTGGACGATGTGGACGATGAATATCATTCTCCCTCTGCCAATGTGAATGGACAATTTTGGGCCATTTCCATAAACTGAGTTGAGGGAATTTTTATTTGTTTATTTTTATTTTTATTCTATTTCATTTTGAGTAAATAAACGATTTTTTGAGAAAGACGATGATGACTTTTTACTGAGATGAAATAGTCAATGTTATAGCAACAAATGGGGTGATTTCCTCATCTTTAGATATATCACACTACCCATTCACAGTACATTCTAAAAAATAAAATGTATATGTGTACATATAATAAGATGTGGTGCCCTTGCAATCTGGATGGATGGGATGATGGAAGGAAGAAGGACAAAGATATTTGTAGAGATTAATAGTATAATAATTGGGAATTAATAGATGACCCTGGAGGATTTCACACTCACTTACGACTCACTCATTTTATTTTATGAAGCCATTACGACAACAATCGTAGTCGTTAAGAAATACACATAATAATATTGTAATATGTAATGTCAAATCAATAGAGATTTGGATCATTTAAAGCAATTTCAAAATAAATTTAAACTACAGATTGACATTTGGCGGTGCTTGTGGTGTTGGTGATAATGATAGGATGCTAATGATATGGAATATTTTTGGGTGGTCTGTATATACGTACATTGGAAATATCAAAAATCACTATGTTGTCAAATGATTTTATTTAATGTTTGGATAGCGATACGAAGAAACATATTTCAAATTTCAATTGTAAATAAAAAATCCATTATTAATAAAAAAAAAGAATAATAATGGGACCATATCACAAAGGCTTGATTATAATGGAATGAAGATTTGTGGAAGTTTGCAAACTGAAGGACTTAGTGATTTTTTTAAACCACGAAATTCTTAATATTCCTGTGAAATATGTTGTCTCTATAAATCTGTAGAAGTATATGTATCGTGTATTAGACATGCCACATTAACCTTCTCGACCACTAATACTTTGCCTTTCAAATGCTTATTAATTACAGGTGCTAACTTTTCGTTAATTCTTATTACTTTATCTTGAATAATTTTCCAGAGTTTACATTTAAAATATTCTAGCTAGTCGATCACCCGCACTGTCTTGCAATAAACCCTTACCTCACTATACGGACGAAACTATTTGAATTTTATAATGTTGAAAAAATAACTAAACAAATTCTGAACTTATTTCCAAAAATGGGCGACATTAATGCGGCACAGCATTTTTTTTCGACATTTCGACATATTTTTTGACGTTATTTCAAAAACCATTCGACCTTAATTCATGCAGCTGTTGTACCAATGTTAGGTATGCACATTGTCACAAGTGGTTGTTGTGTTCAATATAAAATGAAAATTGCAAACTGTAGAAGTCTTATGAATATATACAATAGCATGGATGTGACTAGCTCGTAGAACTCCGTTGAAGGCAAATTCACCGGGCACCGGATTAAAATGAGGAGCAGAAAACACTGAGGAAGGAATGTATCGTCCCCATTCGCAGTACATCTGACAAATACAGAAAAAATCTTCTGTATTATGAACGTCCTCCTCCAGGTAGGAGAAGCAAATTGAATGATCGGTGATTCCAATGGTTGCCATGCGCTGTCCCCATGAAGAATGCCCTGTAAATAATCCAGCTGTTTGGGCTTCTCAGGAAACACTTCATTTTTTTTTTGCAGATGGTTGATCTAACCCATCCTTGTGAATGTTGTTCACTTGATCCAGGATTTAGTTAACATCACCCGACAACTCATTCTGATAACCGTGTCTGGTCCTATTGGATTTTCCATAGATCTAGTTCAATTCAAGCCTATTGCTTCTCGAGATAGAATTAAGATTTAACTTACTTTATGTTAGATTTTCTTCCGAGAGATACCCCAGACTCGAAAACCCTTGTCATACTAAAGACTCGAAAGCAATGCCCAATCAGCAATTTATTCCCACTCACTGTCAGCCACCGTTTTTTTATTTCAAGCAATGACAATATTCAGATAAAGCTAATTGTTGTACAAATTATTGCAAAACCAATTTAAATTTTAATGCAACATTCTATAAGCAAATAAATACATAAACGGACACAATTGTACTTGCCAATAATTCCTAAGGGAAATTTATCGACCCAAGAGATATCTCATTATACCAGCATGCATCACAAATGTAATTCGATTATTAATTGCACAAACTACATATTACGTATTTGTATAATTGGTACAGTATATACCCTTAATTACTTACTTACATATTTAGCCATTACAACAGATTTGGATCGATTTTGATCGAATGCAAATAGCTGCATAGACTCAATCTCCTTCAAATTTATGTATTTATATGTACGATATTTGACCCAAAATACTGTTCAGTTGTGAGAAGAGTTCATTTGAGATATATTTAGGGGTCTTAGTGGCAGAAATGCTGGAAAATGTACCAAAATGTATCACTTTCTTTGATTAATGATTATAATCTAAGGTAAGGAAAACTCCAATGAGATTTTTCGGTAATGCTTAACATCAGTGTAAATGCCAGTGTTAACATGACCCTGGCAACATATCTTGTACTAATTACAGAAGCCGCAACAATTTCAATCATTTTCATTTCTTAATGCTGATCATTAGCAATTGTTTTTCAGCTTTCATTAGCAACTGCTTTTAATATAATATTTATAAATGTCCAGTGTAGAAGAGAACAAACTGTACGGTCATACGCTGATAGAGTTATACTCAATCATTTAAGTATTTGACATTAATACTATACAACACAACATCAACAACAATTACTACTACTACTACTACTACTACATAATATATTGTATACCTATATAACGACATACAAAAAAAAAGCATTGCAACACGCTATAAAAACAACATTTAACATCACTGCATTATTAAATTCGAACAATTAATTACATATGTAGTAACACTAAGTAACATATTAATTATATTAAAGGTTGAGCATATACTATATCAGGTTGCAGCCAATGTGTTATCAGGTGGTGAACTAAAATTCAATTTTGTACAGAACACGTATTACCTACACATGAAATCTTAATTAACGACATGTGTGTGCATATGTATGTATATAGTACTTGTATATGTGTAATTAGGAAATGACGAAAATAGAAAGGAAAATAAGTATCGGTTACAAAACCCTTTTTGAGGGAAGCACACACAAAAAAAAAAAAAGATTTTCACAGAGGAAGCAAGAATAATTAATAGTAAACTAAGAAAAATCAAATAAAAAGAATCGTTCTTTTTTTATATAAATGATAAATGATTTAAGACAACACAGGAAGTGCCGAAATATATATGAGCTGATAAATTGATGGAAATAAAATGCCAGAAGATATTATTTATTTAAATCGTTTTCAGAACAGATTATATGATAAAAAGCCTATTTGAAGATCAGGATTATTTATTTTTTCTAGAGAATGCAACTGCTGCTGTTTGACTTGATTTTGTACGCTATACTTTACATCACATTTTCCAATTAATTCCATATATATTTCAATTGATCAATTGCTATTGCTGTGTTGTGATAAATTTGCGACTTAATGTCACATCAGAGAAAATCGGCATTAAATCCCACAATCTTGGTGTCCAATTCATATCGCCTCGTCTGGAAATAATGTATGTGCGAAACAACAGCTTAAACGTATTGCTTGAAAGATGGTACTGTGTCCGGTCTTATAAACACCACCACTTGAAAATCCCATTGCTATGTGCTTTATACAATTTGGCGTTCGTCATCTGGCCATTCTAATTTCAGATTTTTTATGATAAACTAAACATTAGCAATATTTTCTTGAATCGTATATCACTCCACGATAAAATGGTGACTGTTACAGAACACAAATTCTGAAACGTCAGAATAATAAGATGTCAAGACATGGACATTGCTTTTTATATGTTAAAAGCTATCGTAAATTTTAAGATTAACAATAATAAAAAAAAAAAATAAAAATATATATAAATTTAATTACGTAAATTCGCAATGCAAATCAAAAATGCTAGTTTTAGTTATTTACATGTCACTAATGTCTCTTGCATTAAAACTATTACATTACTGTTGCACTAAAATGGACATATAAAATTTTTAAACAGCAAATACAGTATCATACAATAATAATAACGGCATATTCTCACTTGTCATTTTACTTGTACGTGTTAATTTCCTCTATTGTTTTGTAGGTATTGCACTACATACATTTATCATTGACGATTGAGGAAATTACATATATATAAACAATGAAAAAAAGAAGCGAAATAAATATAATAAATGCAAATGACAATGATAAAATAATGCGTATTAAATTTGTCATGTTATATTATGCATTTGTTTTTTGTTTTTAATATGACAAAAATATAAAACAAGCAAAAAAAAATAAAGGCAAAAAATAAATTGACATAAAAAACAAACACAGCAACAAACATTTAATGAATGTTATCTGCAATTACAATTATATATGTACGATAGCATACATACGTACATAGAACTACCAGTACCAGTAGCAAATTGAAAAACAGAACAAAAAGCAAACAAACAATAAAAACACAATGCTTAAATGACAAAAACATTAACAATAATAATAGTAAATTGTGTGTGTGTGCGCGAGAAAGTGTGACGAAAATCTACAGACGCCATTTTAACTCAGTAGATAGGTAGGTACTATGCTTGCTGTATATTCAGTACGAATATTTTTGCTTGTTTGTTTAAATGGTATGTTCTAGCTGGTACCTACTTGCTTGCTTAGCTGTTTGTTGACTTCGTTTGCTTGTTGTTGGGTACTCAGGTGGGTGGGTTAAATGTCCACCTACCAACCTACCTACCTACCACCAGTATTAAACTACTTGGGGCATAAATTTTTAATTAGTAAAACTGCTTACTTTTTCTTAAGAAAATTTTCACATTTTATCAGACACACACACACACACACACACACACACGCACACATAAATTCGTGCTTATACTATTTTCGAAAAGACGCTTTCCTCATTTTGTTGTCCTGTGAAAATACGTAACAACACCAACCAAGTAAAAGCTAACAAAATACAAATTAAATAATAAAAGTTCCATGACTTTATTTCTTTTCATCTTCTACTTTTCTTGTTCTTCCACTTCTTTAACATTATTATAGATGTTGCCCTCACTCGTTCACCTCATCCCACACTAATTTGCTTGTACTTATTCATGCATTTGAAATTATAAGTTTGTCGTTATTGTCGCTATTGCTGTTGTTGCTTGTTATTGTTGTTAGTGTGTTGTTTTGTATTTGTAACTTTTTTTTGTTTTGATAATCTTGTTTATTATTTGTTGCTACTACTGTTTCTTGTAGTAGCGTACATACATATACACTTTCATCATCATGTTCATTTTCTTTATATAGTAGTTTAGTAGCATAATTGTAGTTGTTGTTGTTGTTATTTAGAATCATGCACGTCCGTTTCTTTTTTCCATCATCGTCTCCTTCTTTTACGTCTTTGCTTTGTATTTAACGCTGTTTGATGGTGATACTATTGCTGCTGCTGTTGCAACCACTGTGATTGTTGCTTCATGGATAAAATAATAAAATAGCTTTTAGCATTTGTCACAATTTGCAATTGCAACAGTAGTAGCAGCAGTAGCAACAACAGTAGCAGCAGCAGCAGCAACAGTGAAAACATTTTTAGTATTCGCTCGTTACTGTTGTTAGTACATAGTACTTTTAGTAAATATAATAAGTAGTAGAAGTAGCTGCGTTTAGTAATATGTACTAATAGTACCAGGATCGTTACAATAGCAATAGCATATTTTTCATTTTGCGTCAAAACATTGTACCGACTGTTTGTGTGTGTGTGTGTATGTTGTTATCATCGTCGACAACGTCGTCGTTGCATTCACAACCGCCTCTACCGCCAATGCCACTTGCCTTTAACCAACTTCTAATTTTCAAGAGATGCAAACGACGACACAACGACTAAATGTGTAGATGGATGCACGTTCAAGTGACGGATGTCCTTCATGCGGACATACACAAGCAAAGTCAAAGGCATACAAATTTGGGCTAAATTTGTGAATGTAAAGTACATAACTATGTACGTATGGACGTACGTATCTATATAAGTAGGTTGCTACTACAACTATCTATACATACATTTCTCACAATATACAGGGAGGCCAAAATTTAATTTATACAAGCGCTTGTACGATGTAAAAAAAACTTTATTCATTTTATCGCATTCTTTATTATTTTATGATGAAACTATATGGCAAAGAAGAAATAACAATAATTAATAAAGTTTTTATATGTATTTACAATTTTTTTCATTTCAAATTTTTTCTATATGATTTCCATTAATTTTAATATATTTCATAAGTCGATAAGTGACTGCGCAAAGTATTCACTAAAATTCACTTTTCTTAATTTAAATTATATGTTCAAACAATCAGATAACAAATGGTGCTGTGAATTTCCTACCGGAGGAATTACATCAGTATTTGAATGTGCAATAAAATTGTTGGTTTTCGCTGCAACATTAGCAAGATCGAGCAAATTGTATTTTTTCTTTTTTTTTCCAACGAACTCTTGGTAAGCTGTTGAATTCCTTTCCTTACCTCAATTAGCGATTACCGCCTAACCAGTATTCAGAGAAACAAATAGGAGTAAATTCAACCTGCCACTTGTCACCATTTTATTGAGCGTGCTAGATTTATCGTCTTCAAGTTTAACAAGAACATTGCTATTAGCAAAATAAAATCGAATTTTAATATTTTATACCGTTCAAAATGCCACCGAGCAGACGACTGAAAAGTAGCGAAATTACATTGGCATTCAATGATATTTTCCCATGAGTTAATGTGACGTAACAGAGCGATATTCAAATATAAAATAAATATCTTCACATATTCGCAGTTCTTTCACAGTTCTTCGTAGTCTTTGAATTTTTGTGTGTTAGTCGGTGTGGATTGCTCCAGCGGTTGAATCACAGAAATCCTACTGCAACACAAAATTAGTAGTATATACCGTTTTGACACAACAGTCCTCGGAAGAACCTTCTAAGGTATACAACAGCCTAAGTACATAACTATATAGATCTATACCATCGATTTAATGGAACATAATTGGTTCTTCAGGCTAAATTCTAAACAGTCGAGCATATTATAGAGAAAATACTTTCCTAGGAACTTGGTCATATAGAATGTCACTTTCGACTATAAACTTTGAAGTTTTCAAGATTAATAATGTACTGAAACTAACAAAGGAACTTCTGTAGATCCCTCTGCCTACGTTTGACTGTCTATTAAAAGGAGCATTTTAGGTATTTATTTTACAATTTTACAAGCCTATGAATATATTGAAGCTCCTTTTACAATTGCAGACTCTGTTTATGGCTCAACTTTCTTTATAGCAACAGGTTTCCACGGAATTCATGTATTAATTGGGACTACATTTTTATTAATTTGTTTAATTCGTCATTTAAATAATCATTTTTCTAATAGTCATCACTTTGGATTTGAAGCAGCTGCTTGATACTGACACTTTGTTGATATTGTATGATTATTTTTATACGTCTCAATTTATTGATGAGGAGGATAAATTAAATTAATTTGTATAGTATAAAAAGTATAGTTGACTTCCAATCATAAGGTTTGTTAAATAACAATACAAGTAATATTTTCCATACTTATTATATCAATAATTATTTTTACTTTATCTATAGTAGTAATAATACTTGCATCAATTCTATCTAAAAAAATTATATCTGACCGAGAAAAAAATTCTCCCTTTGAATGCGGATTTGATCCTAAATCCTCTTCTCGGTTACCTTTCTCATTACGATTCTTTTTAATTACTATCATTTTTTTAATTTTTGACGTAGAAATTGCACTAATTTTACCTATAATTATTATTATCAACTACTCAAATATTTTCATTTGATCTATTACTGCTATTATTTTTATTATTATTTTATTAATTGGACTTTACCATGAATGAAATCAAGGAATATTAGAATGATCTAATTAATTAATAATAGGGTTGTAGTTAATAATAACATTTGATTTGCATTCAAAAAGTATTGAATTTCAATCTACCTTATAAATAAAAGAATATGAAGCGATAGATTGCAATTAGTTTCGACCTAATCTTAGGTAAATTACCCTTATTCTTATTTTAATTTAAATTAAATTAATTGAAGCCAAATAGAGGTATTTCACTGTTAATGAATGTACTGAGTAACATACTCCAATTAAGGAAGTAAAATGTTTTAAAAAAAAGCTGCTAACTTTTTATTCTAATGGTTAAATTCCATTTATACTTCTTTAATTTATATAGTTTAACAAAAACATTACATTTTCATTGTAAAATTAAAATTAGTTTTTATAAATTACTAAATTAAATTCACTAATATAAATTAATATTATACACACACACATATATATATATATATAAATTGATATTAATTATTCAAAAATAATTCTATTTCCCTAACATCTTCAGTGTCATACTCTATTTATAAGCTATTTGAATATAAAAATGAAAATATAAATAAAATGGAGAATCATGGATTTTCAATTGGAAATGTTGTAAAAAAAAATATTTAATAGGAAATTTATGAATTTAGGAACATTCATCGCTTTCTGAAAGCATATTGTTGGAGTGATAGAAAACGAAATCCGAAATGCCAACACAAATTTTTTCCATAACAAATTTCTACTCCAGCAGTCATATGCATAATAATTCTCATGGAATAGAATTTGACTAATTTTAAATCGCTCAATATACCAAAATTTTCATCAAACATTTCGCTTTCTTAACAGACACATGATTACATATAAATATGTCCTACCTCTATATACCATTGTTTACCTATTATAAGTGTGTGTTTCTTTTTTCAGTAGGAACGAACAATATTACTACCAAGCATAAATATTATTCCGACAGAGTTTACTTGCAGCACTCAAAAAAACAACAACAAAAATGCTGATGCACGGTAAAGCAGCAATTTTGAAAAATAAATAAAGTATCTAGGTGTAGTAAAAAGAAATCCATTATTATTCCAATAGATGGCTTTAATAATGTGTATCTCGCGTTGTATAAGCGCGATCGGGTTACGCTAGATGGCGTTAGAAATATAGGATTCCGTACTAAATAAACTTTTCAGGCAGTTTTGTGATTGCTTGACTCAGTATTGTTTGAGCACGCGTCAAATATGGAGACAAGTAAAAAGAAAATGCGCCATATTTTACAGATTTTCTTCGATAAAGGCGAAAGCGCAAGCCATATGGCTGAAAATGTGAATAGTGTTTATGGTCCTGATACTGTAACAACCAATCACGTGCAATTTTAGTTTCGTTGATGCCGTTCTGGTAATCGGTAAGCTTCCGGTAAGTGATTGAATTTCAAAGATGCACCACGCTCTGGAAGGCCAATTGTCGAAAATATCGATAAAATAATGGAAATCGTCGAGTCTGACTGTCATGTAAGCACTGTCTCTATTGCTCATGAGCTAAATATTGCACAAAAAACCATTTGGAACCATTTAAATATAGCTGGATACAAAAAGAAGCTCGATGTATAGGTGACACACGAGTTAACGCAAAAAAACCTCATGAACTGAATTTCCATCTGAGAATCGCTGCTGAACCGAAACAAAATCGATCCATTTCTGAAGCGGATGGTTACTGGTGATGATAAGTGGGTCACTTACGACAACGTTAAGCGAAAACGGTCGTGGTCGAATCGCGTTGAGCCGGCGCAAACGGTGGCCAAGCCTGGATTGACGGTCAGGAAGGTTTTGCTATGTGTTTGGTGGGATTGGCAGGGAATCATCTACTATGAGCTGCTCCCCAACGGTCAAACTTTTAATTCGGACCTGTACTGTCGTGCAATAAATATTGCAAATATAAACTTCTTCAAATCAAATGATCATTGACTTTACTATAGATATTAATATTATATATATGCACATACTTATATTGGATTGTCAAACATATTAGACACACACACGTATATAATCGTATGTGAAGCAAATGATGGTATTAATTTGAATTAATTTGAATTTTTAATATAATAGATCAGTAAATGATATTAACTTATGTAATGCGAAAGATGTAATTTAAAATTATACATTGCGTTTACGCATACGCATCAATTCAAATAGAATCAACCCTGAAAACAATAAAAGTGTAACATTGCCCTAAAGCTTTAGCTTCAAAATAATCTAATCATGCCTTAGGTCCACTACATGAAGTTGCAAAATATATGCATATACATTGATGCATATACAAATTACAAAGAATATAATGTTGCCGTATATGTGTATTTGGCAAATGGTCCAAATTGTTGGGAAATTTTAAAATAATGCAAAGGGTATATTAGATTGAACTGCTGGGTCAACTCTTTTCAAACAACTGGTAGATAATACTCAACTTCAGTAATTGTGATAGATATTGATACATCCTGATATTTCGAATATTTTTCATTTTCATAAAAACTCGTCTTCTCTAGATATTGATACATCCTGATATTTCGAATATTTTTCATTTTCATAAAAACTCGTCTTCACACTAATGTTTGATATCAAACTATAAAAATGACTAATGCCATAGCACCAAACAACATTGGTTTCAATAAATAGCAATTTCCAAATATTCATTAATTACATTTATCGTCAGTTAAATAATATAACATGTAAAAATATATATTATATTAACAACTAATAGTGTTTGCGGTATTGTATTAACTTATTTCGAGTTCCCTGAGACCACATCGAAAAAATTCGGTTATTCAATGATGACGGACGGCGTCAGCATATCATTTTGCATGGCTAAGACCCTGGAGGCAGCAGCAGCCACAACATCGCGGGTCAAGTGCCATAAGAAAGCAAATGATTATGCTGGGGATTTGAGCAAAATCCGAAATACCGAATATGACATCAAAATCGGTCTCGATCCCGGCCTCCGTCTCATTGTGGGGGGAACGCGGAATGGCTTGCCGCTGAAGATCTCGAATAGCAGGTACCAACACGAGGCAGGGTACCATTCAAGAAAGGTCAAACTACAACGCTGGACACAGACCAAGACTAGCGAAAATATCTCGGAAGAAGAACAGAAGTTGCGGCAGTTGTCACCATACTCAGCTGATTTTCGTAGTTACACACGATATCAGCTGAGTATATTTGCCGCAAAACAAGAGATATTTTCGCAGAGACGAGTCACGCGCCTAAAGCTGCAGAAGTTTATATGCACCGAGAAGGCAGCACACCGCATAGCGACAGAGATCATAGGTACGGATTTGAAGAAGATAGCCTCCAATGCGTTGGTTTGCATTGGATCAACGAGCATCGCTGCGAATTCGCCGATGCGGGGCTACATTCGAACTCCAAAGCCGAAACTGATCTCTGCGCTGAAGAGCCGCGGTGCTGATGTAATGTATGTAAACGAGTTCAGGACCACCAAATTGTGCGGGAAATGCCACCATGAGAACATCACGTCCCGATCTCCACACAGGTACCAATTTTGCCCAAATTGCCGTACTTGTTGGAATCGGGACGTCAACGCTGGAGTCAACATTCTATACATTGGCGAGTGCCTCATCCGGGGAATCGAGACACATCAAAATTTCCATCGTAACAACGTAAGTTGAATCTCGCGCAATATATCGAATCAAACAGCATTTAATCAATCACATTTTCATTTCTCTTTTCAGAAAGATGAGCCCCCGGCAAAGAAGAAGAGAAAGAAACTAAGTGCCACTAAGCCTACTGTGGTCACTTGACCCCCTTCATCCATTTGAAGGGGGTTTAATTCGGAATTAGGGTTTAATTCCGAATTAAGTTCTTATATCGTATCATTCGATAGTATGTCTATAACATTTACTAGATTTAAATTCACTGAACTATATACACTGTAATGTTTTGCTTACGGGGTTCTAACCTGCGCTAAATGTTACAAAGGTTCGGGGAAGTCCCTACAACGAAAATGATATCAAATATGAGCTACATCTCAATTACAATAAATAGAATAATTCATTTAAAATAACTTTTCCAGTAAATATTTTATGACAAATCAATTGTCAAACTGACATTATTTGATATTTCATCATGGAACGGCATATTCAGTGATATAACGAAAACAGGTGCCGCAGTTAAGTGGTTAGTGCGTTGGCCTTCTGAGCCATAGGTAGAGGGTTCCATCCACGACTGTGGCGGGAAGTTGAATATCGAAAACATTTTTCTTTCGAACAACGCCCACCTGCAAAGCTATTGCCAATTTTTCTAGACAATTTGCCATGGAAAAGCTTCTTAAAGAGCTCTGCGACAAAGCTCACAAGAGGTGTTGTAACAAAAGTTCTGTGGTTCGGAATCGGCTAATATAAGTAGGTCCCTTTTAACACTTTTCAACTTTAGTAGTATGGTTTTTAAGAAAGTACTATCTCCAAATGGATCACCCATTAACTGAAAATTTCACATAGCGTTGCCAAAGAAGGCCACTTTGGTATCTCTTAAATATTTTATTTCGTTTTCATAATAAAAATTTGTTTACGAAAACTTTTAGTATAAATAAATTGTTTATCACCCAGTATAGCAATAACTATGTACTACTGTTGCTTGTGATTCCCTCAATTTGTTGTTCTTGTTTATATGTTTGCCAATGCGGGTGTTTGGCCGAGAATTTCGTATGTGTGTGTGTGTGTTTATGTGTGGGGATGAGTGTGAGCGAGCGTGCGTGCGTGCATGTGTTTCTGTCGAATTTATCTAGCTGGCTTTAACGTAGTTATTGTTGTTGTTGTGGTTATTGCTAGAACACTAGCAAATGATAAAAGTATGTATGCAGCAGTTCTATGTAGTAGTAGTACGTAACAGTAGTAGCTCCAGTAACAGCGCATACAAACGCAAACAAACATGCAGTTAGTTTGCATGGATAATATGCATGCAAGTAAGCAATGCGACAAATAAGCCAACACGACGTCAACAATGTCGACGACGACGACGACAACGACAACTCTAAATAGTACAGTATTTGTATTTGTATTTGTGCATATAAATACATACATAGGTATTTGTATGTGTTTGTGCAATTGTTGATGTTATTGTTGTTGTTGCAATGAGATTTTCACATTTTATGATTAAAATTTTATTTGTATACGAGTACTATACATATACGTAGTGTATTTTATAGTATCTACTTGACCTGATTTTTGCTGATGTTATTTTGCAATATTTGAAGTTGAATTCAAAAATGTTTGTAATTAAATCTCCATGCACACACACACACAGACACACATAGCTATTACTATAGTACAACCAACTAAGTACTTATTGCATGCATACGTACGTAGGACAATTTTATACTTTTATCTATCTACCTTGGCTTCTTATATTGCCTCATCTACTTCTTCTTCTTCTTCAATCCATTGTAACAGACATACGTATTTTGGCATGTACCGTTCGTTCGTTCGTTCGTTCTGTCGCTTAATATCACCGCCATCTTATAAGAATTGTTTGTTCTTGTTATTGTTATTCATGTGACTTCTTTCCATCTCGTTGCTGTTAGTTTTGCAATTTTCATGCTTGAGCATTTTATTGATGTTGTAAAAATAAAAAATAATCATAAAAATAATAATATGTAATAATAATAATAATAATAATAATGCAAAATCATTATGCAAAAGAAAATTTCCGT
Organism: Megamerina dolium; assembly: GCA_963854835.1. Classification (NCBI taxonomy): domain Eukaryota; kingdom Metazoa; phylum Arthropoda; class Insecta; order Diptera; family Megamerinidae; genus Megamerina; species Megamerina dolium. The sequence continues at coordinate 787,592 of OY978529.1, read as the reverse complement.
TTGCAAATTCTGCGGAAGACTTCTTGTTACCGATGTTGCAGCTGTCATCGTCATCGCCGTCATTATCGTCATCATCTTCTTCGCTATCTTTGCCAGATTTATTCACAAGATTCCTATACATACATAATGCTTTTGTTTGATATCGATTTTCGTTGATTCTTTTTTTTCGCTATATTTTTTGGTTGGTTGTTAAAGGTGTTAACAAGATAGATGGAATAGATGTATGTGCATATGTGGATACATACATATATATGTGTGCAGTTCAATGTGAGTACACACAAAAATATTGTATGCAATTGCAATTTTTAGTACCTATGTACAAACATTAAACTCATCCTACTTTTATGACATTTGTAAGCTGTTTGTGATTTTATTAAAGTTGCAAAACTAAAAATATAAATTTTACTACAGCTTTAACCTGAAAACTTTACTAGCTTAACCCAAAAATATATACATTTATACGTATTCCCTGCATGCAATGGCGATGGTATACTCATTTTGGTATCATATTTGTAACCACTTGAAGAGACGTCGCGTGTGAAGAATTGAGATGGTTTAATTGTGTCGTTTCATCAGTCTAACTAGTTTAAGTTCCACTAATGTTGTGATATTTTAGCGAAGTTTGAAGTAAATTACCGTAACCGGAGATATTTTCACTCTTTAGCAGAACACTCAGAATAACCATATTTAATACGTAGGTCAGCATTCTGGCATTTAATGCTGTTCACATTCATTACATTACTTGCAGAAAATTGGAAAAATAATACCAGCATACGACAGTACTCTAAAACTACACAATCTCCTGGTACTTTCCTCACAGCGATGTTCCCATCTCTTAAACGCTTCCAAACAGTACTTGGAGTCTTTCTCTGCAAAATAATTGTTTATGGAAGTGAAGGCCATTGGAGGAATATATCTGTTTTACGAGTGCAAATTTGAAGGAACAAAAAAGCCACTTAGCAGAGTTCGACTTTTTTTCATGGCAAATTACAGTAGGAAGAGTTGCCAGTTGCTTTCCGCGCATGTGGACACCGTTCGAAAGAAAAATCTTTTCAATATAAAGTTGTCTCAGCAGGGGATTCAACACACGACCTACGGATTAGAAGATCAACGGACTAACCACTGAGCTACGACTCCCACCTCTGCCGAAGAAACATTTTTTGGCAATTCTCCCTTCACAGTGCACAATTTTTATTGTATTTTTATTTCTAGGATATAGTGGTGTACCCATGCTTCATCTACAGTAATTTGTTGGCGATAAAAAGCTCGCGCCTATTACGTCTGAGCTGCGCCAAAAGAGTATTAGAGATGTTCATTTCAACCCATTTCTAGTCTAGCATGAGTAACCAAGGCACCCTCCAGGATAGGCTTCGAGGGAAGCTTTGACTCTTTCAAATTTGAGTACAATTACAAAAATGAGTGTGAGACTGTCATTAAAAGTATTCAGTAAAAGTTAAAACGTGAAAGTGTGAAGACGTAATTTTCGATTTTTGAAGAAAATTGATATAAGATTTTAAAGTAAGTTCTCATGTGTAATTGACACAATATAAAACAAATTTTGTACAGGTTTTGTTATTGAACCATTATATGATTTTTCAAAGAAAAAAACTAAATTACATTTTTAAAGCGAAAAGTTTGAGGACTCGACAAACTTTCTTGTATATGAAAGAAGTAGGTATTATTTTTCCAGATATCAAGATGCCAAATATCTACAAAAAGGAATATCCACAAAAGATCATCGATGAAGATAATATGAAAAAGCAATCGAAAAAATAAAGTTAAAGAGAGATACTCCAACTAACGCTGTCCGAAAATATGGAATAAAACACACATTTTTAATATAAATACATATCACAAATATTCTAAGGGTTGCTGAAATATCGGCAAGAAATTGACTATTTTTAAATTATCATCAAATTTGTTAATTATACATTTCGCAGTTTGGACACGCCTGAGCCCGTGTCTCTTGTTCAATATCAGAAGGAATATCCAGGAAAATGTGTTATTTGGCATCCCTATTAAATATAAAGTTGATCCAAATTTCCCCAAGAAAATTATCCAATTACTTCACCGGAAGTATCTAAGATACAAGGGGAGAAAGTTATCTACATCTCCTCACAAAAGTTGATTGATTTTATCCGTTTATCTCTAAATTAGAGCTATTTTCAAAGAGGATAAAATTCTATCCTCTTTGATTTTGCTCAACTTCAAACTTTTGCTTTGTACTGTCAAAAAATAGTCAAGAAAGCAACCGCCTATAACCGCCTTCTCATTAACGACTCAAAGATGGCGCCGCAACTGTTAGGTGGGTATTAAAAGTGACAGCAGTAATAAGAAGCTAAAGCTAATATGACAAACTAAAGAAAACAAAATTCCAACACTACAATTTTATCAAGCCAGTCAGTTTATAGACGGTTTTCTGAAAGGTCTTAATATCAACCAGCGCAACGTGAATAATTTCTAGAATTGTTTCTTATTTGAGGTGAAATAATAATAATTAAAAAGTTATATTATATTAAACATCGCATATTTATTTTGCAAAATCTATGTGAGTACCTATTGAAATGCATTTATTATATTGTGTATATGTATGAAACTTCATTGGAATCTAAATACATTTTTTGTGTTTGGTTCGCCAGATTGATATACGTAATTGAACAAATTAGGAAAGCAATCTTTGAATGTAAAAACGAAAATTATGTTAATTTCATTTAATAAATTCAGTTTTATTTTCATAAAACGAGATATCCACATGTGCAACTTTTTAAAACACACTAATCTCTGTAACTTTTGGAGTTATAATGTTGAACTAATATAAATTTACAGTACTTTTTAATTAATCATGCTTTTTTGTAATTACAGCAACTGTTGATTGGATACGAGTGAAAGGCTTCCTCCTAACCCTTTCAGTGAATCAGCATTGTTTCCGTGTGTATGAATGCCTCCCTCATCATTTGAATTAAAGTGAATGCTCTATACACACTCGCTCTCCCGTGCACGCTTTATTTGGTTTTATTAACCTGTAAAATTGTACACCGCAAAATAATAAAATAGTATCATAAAAAATGTCTCAACAACCTGTTGCATTTCTAACACGCAAAGAGACCTTCAGTGCTTGTCATCGTTTACATAGGTATGTGAAAGTATTTGTACATATATCATTAATCATATTTCCATTGTATATATATGTAATTTCCTTTTACCTATTTGCATTTAATTTCTATAATTTCTTTATCTTTCTTCCAACTGCCAGTCAACAATTAAGCGATGCTGATAATATCAACATCTATGGTAAATGTAATAATCCCAATGGACATGGTCACAATTACACTGGTAAGTACATAGTATACACGTACCTACTATAAGAATGAAGATATATAGAGCAATTGGAGCTGAAAATTTGCAAAATCATTTAAATGATACATTTTTTTTTAATTTTATATTTAATACATCATGTGTAAAAGGGAGAGCATCTTTAGCAAAAGAGTCATTATTTAGTTTCCGTAATTGCAATATATGTATGACCTTCTTAAGTACAATATACATATATACATACGTATATTTCATAAACAACCTTTGCCTGTCTGTCGCCGGCTCGAGACTATCTGATAAGAGTAAATCGAACTTTTGCTATAAAAAGTATGCTATGTATCTATTAATAGGTCTATATGTTCAGATAGTGAGCTTTGTACTACTATCTTTTTTATTTTCTTTTATTTTTACCATCTGGTAGACATATATTGATATTTTTAAATCATGTCATATAGGTATTGCTAGCGTTATATAAAATACAAAAAGAATGATAGAAGACAGTGAGAGGAGATGAGAAAATAATATGATCTCTATTTATGGCACACTGAGAAAAATTATACATCATTAACTTAACATTTCGCTTAACATTTTTGAGCGAATATTTTGTCTTCTCTGTTATTTTTAATACAAATATTATGTTTCTCTTTGCCTTTACAGTCGAAATCACTGTACGTGGTCCAATTGAAATGCGAACTGGCATGGTTATGAATATAACAGAACTGAAAACTGCAATGGATGCAGTCATCTTCAAGCAATTAGATCATAAAAATCTAGATAAAGATGTTGAATATTTTAAAAAGACTGTAAGTACTTGTGAAAAATGTTCTATGTATTGTATTTTATAATATATACATTTTTTGAATACACATCATTTTACAGCCAAGCACCACAGAAAATTTAGCAGTGTTCATATGGGATAATATACGTGAACATTTAAGAATACCAGAATTGTTGTATGAAGTGAAAATTTATGAAACGGATAAAAATTCGGTTGCATATCGTGGTCCATACATACAAAGTAATTATTATAGTAATGGTAAACGTGCTTCAACAACATCATGTACTCATATTTCATCAGATTCAGATTAAGTTGATACCAAGAATGTATATATATAATTGAATGAAAAATCTAAATGGAATAGAAAAACACAAAACACAGGGATCAAATTTTGTTTTTTTGTTTGTTTTTTTATTTAGAAAATAAACTTTTGCAATAATTTATTTACTTTAACGATTTTGCAAGAAGAGCCGCGAATATTTTAATAAATAACAACAACTATATATTTTACTACATTTACATACAATTGTTATTACATTGTTTTTAAGCTCATATATTTTGTTTGTTTGTATACACAATTTTATAATCACCTACTATTTTATTTTTTTATATTTGCAATGTATTTCCGATTATTTAGCTTTTACTACATACGAATAAGATATGTTCACATTATATATTTTTACTGACAAATTTAAAAAAATATTTCATATGTAATAACTACTTACAATCTTCACACATTCACATATACCTACTTTAAAGACAATTAATAAATTATGTATAAATTATGCAAAAATAATCAATATACTTACAATAATAACTTTGCAATTTTTATTTATGTTTTTCGGGGAGATATGATTAAAATTGTAAAGAAAAATGCGAATGATGAAAGGAAAGACAATAAATATTCACATCTCTATCTCTACAAGTTCGTACTTCTACAGTACAAAAACTAGAACACAAAAAAAATCTCAATTTTTTTGGACTGTGTAATTACTATACTTAAGGGAGATTCCCCTTATATGCAGAAGTTCAAGGAGATTCATGACAGAATTAATTGCATTTAAAATTCGCTAATATGCATGATGCATGTTTGCTGCACAAACACAACAAATTTTTCTTTTTGCTAAACAAAATATCTTCCGTCAGTCCTATAATTTTATTTCTTTTAAATGGAATTAATTGGCAACTGAGGTCTTGATATTTGATTTACAACGGTAGATTCACTACCAAAATTGAATGATCCTATTAAAACTTATGTTATGATCTGAAAAACCTGCTGCATTAAAAAAGTCGTAGGTATTATTCTAAAAATTTTACTGGAGAAAGCAAAAAACCTTCTAAAATGGCAAATAAACAATATTTTCTGAACATTTTTTCAGGCATTATTTTAATAAAAAGATCGTTTTGTAGATGTAGGCGCATCACTATCAAAATTGGATTATCCTATTAAAACTTATGATAAAAAAAAACCTGCTGCATTAAAAAAACCGTAAGTATTATTCTAAAAATTGTACAGGAGGAAGCAAAAAACCTTCTAAAATGGCAAATAAACAATATTTTCTCTACATTTTTCCAGGCATTTACTAATGATATTGAAAAAATCTTAAGATTTTGATATTTTCAGAATAGTAGTAGATTCAAATTCAATACTTTAAATACTTTTATTTTTTTTAAAGCCCTTATTTTGGGTATGAATGTATATATTACATACCTTTTACAGAAAACTAAAAATTGATGTCCATTACGCGTGCCTTATTTTATAAGGGAGATGGGGAAAGCAAGAATATTTTCTCAAATTATCACTGCTTTCCTTATAAAATAAATTGTGTTGGAATGGAGAGAACCGGGAGAATGCGATTTGTAACACTGTGCACCCCGCAATTTGTGTTAGTAAACGGTCACGTAAATCTGGTTAGGTTATGATGGTTGCCCTCCCTCTGAGAGGACACACTTAAGCCAGAAAGGTCCATTGTGATACCGCCGGGCTACTCTCCCAAAGCTATAGTGCGTGTTAAATTTGGACGGTATTAGAAAGGACCTTATATTATATTCTTATATTAGCCGGTTCAGAATGGCAGAACCCTTGTGACATCACTTTAACATAGTTTTGTCATAGAGCTCTCTTAAGAAGCATATTACTGCCGGAAAAATTGCTAATTCTTGCCGAAAGATGGGCCTGTTAAAGTAAAGGAGATTTGGAAGCGAACATAGAAGGCATCGCGGAAGAAATACAAGGAGATATGAAATTTTTTATTAAATTTAAATAAAAAGGCATTTAAAAAAATCTTTTAGTGATTTCGATATTAATCAATAAGGAAATAAAAACTAAAATAAAATATTTATACATAAACAATTTATTTAATTTATTGATAAGCAAATTTTATTTATTTTAAATTTACAACCTTTGGTGCCATATGTATATATAGTTAAATTATAAAAAATAATAATAAAATGTCATAGTAAATACATATGTATATCTAAGCAATAAACCACACTATAAATAGATAGGTATAGCATAAATTTTATTTCTAATGTCACAGTAAAATTAATATGTAAGATAAAGTGATGAATTGAAAAACAAAAAAACTGTTTGTGGTTCACAATTTTTAAAACTTATGCATAAATGGTATGTATGAATGTTTGTATGGATGTATGCATGTATGTTTAAATTTATGTATATATATCACGAGCCCTCTACTACTAATGTATATAACTACTTACTATATAACGATGTAGGTAAAAACATTTTCTATATATTGACTTTAATACCTTTTCTTTAATAAATGTTTATATACATTTATATAGATACATGTTTATATTGTAATATTTATAGTAAGCGTGACAAAAGTTTTATATTTTTTTTAATAAACAATTTATTCTGTTTTTACTCGTACTTCTACTTCTTTAAACCACTACATATAATTCGTTTTATTTTTAGTTGTCATTACTAGAATTCACGTTTTAAAGTAAAATGCTTATTTTTAGACGCAGCAGCATAAGATTTTAAAGCGTTAAATCAAGCTAATCAAATTGAAACTTTTTGTTGTTGTTGTTGTTGTTGTTGTTAACAGCTTTTTCGCTATAAAACGTGAACATCATATTAACGAAATACCTACATACGTAAATATACTCGATTTTCTTTTTGTCTTTTTATTTATTTTGTAGTATACTTATCTACGAGTATACAGACATGGAAGCTTTATAATTTGTTCTTATGTCTAACGACATTATTTCATAATTAAACGATATTTATGATATTGTATTTCTATTCAATTAATTAACAATAATATATATTATAGCATACGGGTATCATATAGGACTAAAACTATTGTTTAGATTATTTTCAAGTACCATTTCTACTTTTGAAGTGTATTGTGATTTAGCAAAGTGTTATTTAAGTATTTCTTTAGTGTTTGTATTCATTTAAAATTTTATCAGGTATTTGTATGTCTGCATTTAAGTGTAAATTTTAAAATCTATTATTGCTTGATTAAGAGAGAAATGTTAATGTATAATTATGTCTACTCAGGAAGAATAACATTTTCGTATGGTTTAATGGCCTTGGACCCGAATATACTTGAAAATTGGAACTGTAAAAGTGCATGCATCTTGATTAATTAAAATCTAATTAAAATTTATATTTTATGTACTATACATTCATTGCATATAGGAGAAAACGAAAATGAACACATAAGTTACAATTGCAAAGATTATAGAAATATATTGGAAACATTGAGGGTCACAAAGTACAATACAATTTTTCGAAAATATTAAATACAATATTTGTTCACAATGCATAAAAATTGCTTTCAAACCACTTAAAATCACCGCCACGCCACATTTACCTAACATTCATTCTCAAATTTAAAAATTCGCAAAAAAAAAAATATATATTACAATCAAAATATTATGGTCGTAACGAGAAATAGAAGCAAATTTTCTATGATCATTTCAACAATATATGAACTTTTTTTTACTATGAGAAATGTTTAAAAATCACTCAGAGAGTGATGAATATTGATGCTTTAATGTTTTAATGTTAATGTTCTTAAAAGTTTTTATATGATTAGTAGCTTAAGACACTGTCCAACAATTTTTGAGTCTTTTTTGATATGGATAATGGTAGTATTGGGTATTAAGGTTACTATAATCAAACTTCAAAAGTGTTTGCCGTAGTGGTAGCAATAATTAAATTGTATCAAATTAATCAAACTTTAATAAAACTTTGCGTTTGTTTAACACTTTCATCATGTTATATGAAAATTATGTGAAAAATGAGTTCATTCTTAAGCTAAAAAGTGTTAAAAAGTTCCGAGGCTATGTTTTTTTTTTATAAATACCACTAAATGTCATCAAAGAAAAGAAAGTTTCATGCGCAGTTGCATATTAAATAGGATATACAATACACAGAAGAATAGGATATACAATTTCTAAAACTGAAATTAAAATATTCTTTAGTATATTTTTGTGTAATTACTGAATAATTATTTAAATAAGAGGCGGTAAAAATAACTACGAAATAATAATAATGTCTTTTGTAAGTTCGGACTTGAAAATTCCATTATATTAGCAACTCTTAAATAATTACATTTCAAAGAAACTATAGATTCATAAGAATGTGAATTTACTTGTTTTAAATATGATCAAAGCCGTGAAAAAATATGCACATAATTAATTGAAAAATACTTGGAAAGAAGAAATAACTATGTAGTAGACTAGTAGACTATTGATGATAATTAGTAATGGCCATTTGTCAGACTGAATTAAAGGCATACCAAGACTAAAAGCATTAAAATATATTGCTAATGAAGATATTTTTAAAACTATTTTCCACCATTTTCATGCTACGTTGCTGTAATATATTTGTATGTATAAGAAAGTAATATTGCATTTAGGAATTTTTAATTTTATTTTCAAGCAAACTACAAATTTTTATTTGATTTATATAATTTGCCCTCTCTTTCTCTCCGTAAAGTATTTGGTTTACTTTTGAGCGCGCGTAAATTTTATTGTATTAGACGATTTTTACTTTAATACTACATAATACATGGTACATATCGCTTTGATTATATGCGTAAATCGATAATTCTGTGTTTATTTTTTCCATTCTACAATAATTGGAAAATTCTACCTAATTAGTATTTGCAATACAAAATATTCTCGTTTAATTGCAAGTCTAGCATATAAATATAATTAGAATTAAAACTATTATTGTGACCTTCCTTTGAGAAAACAATCATATTTGAATTGTTATTGATTTTACAGTCTAACAGGTCCCAATAAATATGTAATTTTTGCATTTTCTTCGTTTTTACTTTCTCAACAAAAATATCTACATACATATATAGTTTTTGATCAAAAATTCAACAATAAACTAAATACACATATAATTCAATTATACACATGAATACATACGTTCATTTGTAAATTGATAAAATTGTCATATGATAAATTGTCACAACTAAAAGTGATTTCACAGTGTAATCATATACTTTACATATATTTATATGGCACTTTTAATGCCCATACCCGGATTACGAATACTTATGAATGGTATACCAAATTCAAATTCATTTATAGGCCAATATTTAAGCAATGGTTGTCGTTGTGGTAATTCGCTCTCAACATAAAAATATGCATACAATACGAGTACTGTGTATGCAGCAATAAATATGAATATATGCCAAAAACCATGTAAATATGGGAAATTAATTGCTGACCATGCATCACAAAACATACGATCATTTATCCAACAGAATACTGCAACTAGCCAAACAGCAGTTGAACGTAGACCCAAACGATAGACACGTTGATCACGAACACTGAAAAAGGATGCAAAAGAAAATCAAATTAAATTGGTATTTAAAAACGAAAAAAATCAATATCAAGCAAATTTAATTAAAATTTAGAAATAGAATAATCAAACACAATTTTGTAATACTAATTATGAATTTAATTAATAATATATGGTATTTTCAAACGATAACTAATTATAGACTATGGCTAATCTAATCATTTCAATAAATGCATACCTATTTCGATCATAAAAAAATTTAACTAAAATTACGTTCTTTCCTTTTAATCGATAATAAAAAATAGACTTTCCTAATCTAAGTATGAATTTACTTTGAAGTTTATGCGACCTCAATTTATTGTTATATTTACATACATAGTAGATTAAATTTATTGCATAATAAATATAAGCTGTTCAGTGCATTATGAACTTAGAATGAACGTTGACCATAATTTGGTGCATTCACACTTCTACTATCATTTGTATTTATATTTCTAATCTCCAAACTGCTATCAATATTCTTATCATGATATATGATAATTAATATAAATAGCAACATATATGAAGGTGTAATTTGTCAACAATTAGATACTTAATGATAAAATTCATTGATACCTTTGACATGTCATAAATAAATATGTGATACGAGTATTCAAGGTTTATATAAATATGGAAAAATATTCATACACGCCCAATATATGAAAGAGCGCAAAGTGTGTCAACTAATATCACAGATTGTCATCTCATACCAATAATAAGATAGTATGAACAATGAAATATGTATGAACTTCATTTTCGATTGAAATCAGATTGATTTGAATATTAATAAATGCCTATATTTTATATTTATAATTGGAAATTTCTTAATCCAAGAAAATTTTTTAGATAAATGCATACAGTATACATAATAAAAATTTCTTTAGGTGATTTTTACTTATATATCGTTAGTTATGGCCGTGTAAAGTAAAAAATTCCAATACTTTGTATGGAACCTACATTAAATAGTGGCTCGCCCATTTTTTGCAAAATTTATTTTAACCTATAATACTAATCTAACTCTTAAATATATATGTCTCATGTCTTATGTGCTATACGTCGAAAATAAAAAAGCGGTTGTAACGGCAAGATAGGTTCGTAAGTAAAAGAGATTCGTCTGGGTCACCATTTTTCGCGTAGCCCCAAAAAAAAAACTGTGCAATGTTGTCAAATCAAATGATTTTGAAAACAAGTTGATAGAGCCATGCATATGTACATATAGCTTTCATCACTAATTCCCCACAAATGTACATAGTACACTAAATATTGCATATACTGATGAAATCAGACAATTTTTTATTTATTATACATACTCGCACATACGAAATCAAAGAAATTATGCCATATTATGAAATTCTACTATTCAAAAATTATCAAAAATGGAAGTTTCTTACCTTTGCAATTCTCGATACATCATTACCATTGTTGGTATACCCATACCCATTAATACGAAAGCATTTACTATGGGCTTCCATAGGGAGAGTACTGTTGCAGTAAATGCCGTGATAAGCATTAAAATGCTAAAAAGTTTGCTACAAAATAAATACAGACAATAAAAACCTTTATAATTATATCTACATATGTATATAAAAAATAATACATATAAGAAATCAAATATCAAATGCATAGTGTTAATGTTACAAGTCCAACATTTGTGAGTCTTTGATTTTTAATTGATTCATATCTGTGCAGTATATTCAAGTGGGTCAAATTTGCAAATGGTCTCAACGATCAATATAAAATAAGAATTATTTCAAACATTTTTCCCCAAAGAAACAAAAAGAAATTGCATATTTGGACCCACTTATCTTTTCAGTTTTTTTTTACAGAAACATATATATGACATGGGAACCTACTTAAGGTTAGCACTGGGAGATAGATAAGTTCGGAGAAAAATTTGGATAGATAAATATAGTAAGGGTAGTCATACATTTCACTGTTCTAGAGGCCATTACTGTGCAGATATGGAGTTATTTGTCGATTTTCAAGTATTTTTGTGTTCCCTCCTAAAAGGTGATAATGGGGGAGTAGGTGGGGAAGATTGTGGGTTAGTAATATATTTGAACCCTTTAGGAGAATCCCGAGACGATGATAAGGAAGTTAATAAAAACGTATAATTGTTTTTATTAACTTAATTGTAATTACAAAATCGTCTTTAGAAGGTAAAATATATGACTGATCTCATTCAATTTTGCCCCCCAACACGTTTCCTCAACTGACATACTACCCATATTCTGCTATATGGGAGGTTTCCCTTACAAAATGAACGCAAAAATACCTGAAGTTCAATAAAACCCCTACAGCTATAGGGGCAGTAATCGCCCCTATAGCGGACATGTATATGACTGACCCTAATTAATTTTTCCTCCCAATCACTTTCTTCAAATATACTTAGTTCCTATATCCACCCCTTAAGAGGGCTCACATACAAAATGAACGAAAAAAATATATGAAAATCGAAATTATTCATATAGCTTCCCAGGAATCGCCCCTCAAGTGGTAAATCTTCTACAAAATTTACACTTTTATAAGGTCTGTAAAAACTGAATGGTATGTGAGTCCAAATCTGGAATTTCATTTTTCTACATTGGGGAAAAATTCACTAAATAATAAAAAGTTTCTATTTCTCGTTGTGACATTTAATCACACTTGACTCACTTTAATGTATTATATGTATGGTAGGATGTGTGTATACGTAAATACTTACCGATCGTTACGAACAAATTTTGGATAATAACGTTTTGGGAAAAATAACGAATACCCTGCCATAAATACCCATAAAATAGCTAATTCATCAAGTAGCTGACCGATTAGACTAAGTGTAGCATGGAAATACATCGAGCATAGACCAACAATAATGAGTAGGACCCATATCAAATGTATACCAGGTGTAACAAATCGTCCATATTCCTTAATTAAAACAATCAGATACAAAATGTGATTAAAAAAATATCGACATTTCAATTCAAACGAAACAAAAACTTTAAATATGACATTGAATTTAAGTTAGCATTAACATTGACATAAGTAATACATACATATATAAATACTATATGTACGAGTATGTACTATGAGCAGAAGAAAGAAACAGAAAAGAAGGGTACAACGCAAAAATCACACACACAAGTATGGACTTTGTACGCAATTTTATCGCTCTACTTACCACCACGCATTATATGCGTAGCAATTTCTTATAGAAAATATAAAATATTTACAAATAATCTAGTTGATTATATACGTACCAATATAATTTTTGTATTTTGAATTAGGGAAATATAAAGAAACACAGTAAAATAAACAACTCAAACCTCAGGCTCACAATCGAAGCTGATAGTAGTAAAGTTATTACTTAGAAAACATATTCAAAGTTCATATTGCTTCTATTACTTAGCGACATAAGTTCAATGCATTCATTATGTACTTAAGTTTAAAACATAATTATCTATATGCATGCATATTTTAGATCCTTATCTGGTATCTCTCCAATAAATACACACCTTGAATAAACATATCAACACCGGTGGCAGCAATAGAAATAGAAAATTACTTATCTGCAAAGAGAAAAAATTAGAAAATATTGCGTGAGTTTTGAGGTATATTAAAATTAATAACAATCAGATTTCAATATGTAAATATATACATATAACACATTTAGTTATCATATGATCGTCTTTATATTATACAATAATAAAAATTATAGCATTCGTTTGCCACATTTTATTATATCGCATATAACATACAAGATCTTGTAACATTAAGGCGCGACAAATTTGTTAAATCATTTCAAGCAAAAACAGATTCGACTCTAGTTTTATTGTTATTGTTTTTCAGTCTATTAAAAAAAATATTAATTTTGAAAGAAAGGCCCCCTAATGAGTTTACATAGGGTGCAAGTATGTTCAGAGAAAATGTTTGGGAGGAAAAATTAATGGAAGTGAGTCATATATGTTAACCCTACAGGTACAATTCATGGGCAGCTATATGGTCAATTATCGATTTTCAGGTATTAGGTCAATTTTTTGTGGGAACTCCCTTAAGGATTGACGCTAGGTAGTAAATCTGATTAGGAAACATTTCAAGCAGCTAAACGAAATGAAAGCCAATCATATATGTAGTTATCCCGGTGGTGGCAATTTTGTAATTACAATTACGAAATTTACGTTTTTATAAAAATTGCTCAGGCTGCTTCCCTAGTGTCCCACCAACATTTCCATCAAACATTCTTATTCTCTACATCCACTCCATAAAAAAGATCTCATACAAAATGAACCCAAAAATACCTTATAAGCGACTAATAACCGCATAGTCTCTAGAACAATGAAATGTATGGCCAACCTGGATACTCCCAACATACTTAGCTCTTATCTCCACACCTTGAGTTAATTCCCATACAAAATGAATTCAAAAACACCTGGAGACTGACAGAGCTGGCCAGCAATCGCAACGGATGTATTGAAATGTACGGCCGAATTGCATTAATTTTTCCAGGACAAATTTTTTCTTGCAGTATACAAACCGCCTAGATGGGATGCCATATAAAATGAAAGCAAAAACATTTGAAACCCATCTTTTCAGAAATCGTTGGCAAAATGTGTGACCTACGCTCATTAATTTTTTTCTCTATATTTGCTCCGAAGATATTTACCCCCTATCTGCATCTCTTTACGGAGCTCCCTTACAAAATTTATGATTTTGCAATGGCTATGAAACCTAAAAAGCAGACAGGTCCAGGAATTTCTTCGTGCTTTTATGTGAAAAACCTCTTTACATTACCCAAATTTTATAGCTTTCGCCAAGCTAAAGAAGTCAAAGAAATCGCTTCATACCATTTGACCCACCTAATGCACATTAAAGTATGATATTTGTTACAATTGAAACTAATAACTCGATATGTACGTACGATACATACTATCACAAAACGACATCATAATCCTCATTACTATGAATATTATACGTGCAACTGCATAACACTATTATTTGTGTACATACATACATACATACATAGTACATCCTATTGTACTTTATTGGTAATGTAATGAAATTGAATGTCTTGATAGTACTATGTGTACCACGGCAATTAGTCTTTTACTTGTAAAACAACACGACCTAATTGTGAATTAAACTTACAGTATGTGGTTATTTAATTATGAACAATAATACTTATGGTTATATGTTGAAATCATTTCACATCGGCTGTATATGTGCCCTGCATTATATAATAATCGCACAAAAATTCTAGGACACTACCAACTGAGTGACAATAAAAGGTATGATCGAGCCCAATTAAGTTTTCCTTGCCAACATTTTCCCACCATTTCGCCACTCCTTAAGGAAGCTCACATGCAAAATGAACGCAAAATACCTGATAATCGAAAAACAAACCCACAGCTCCCAGGAATAGTCCGGTCCGCATTAATTTTTCCTCGTCAACATTTCCTCTCAATATGTCGGTATACATCATGTATACCGACTTAGCTGCCCAGGAAACGCCTCTGAAGAATTAAAATGTATAACCAACCAGCAATAATTTTTCTCCCCAGAATTTCCTTTAAATATACATGCTCCAACTAGGGCGGTCCCAGAACTACTCGACCTAACATATAGATGGCGTAGTATAGATATAGTAGTTTCAAAAAATTACTTTGATGAAAAGTGGCAAACTTATAAAGCATATGTTTTAAGTTTCAAGGAGCCACGTTGTTTGGCATTTTTTTAGAGCCATCGAAAGTTAACGACCTCAGTGAATTTGTAAACATGGAAAAAATTGGTCACTGTTATGTAATTCAATACTTTCATTTGAAAGGTCGCAGTCCAACGAATATTAAATCCAAACTAGATTCTACTCTGGCCAACACGAACACCGTAGTGGTCGACCAATTGAGGTGGCCACGCCACAAACGGTTAAGAAAATCCACAAAATGGTATTGGATGATCGCCGGCTGAAGGTGCGTGGGCTAGGTGAAATTACAAGCATTTCAAAACGTGCTATACAATGTATATTGACCTAAAATTTGAAGATGAAAAAGCTGGGTGCAAGATAGGTGCCGCTTTTGCTCACAATAGAACAAACGCAACGTCGTGAAGTTGTTTCTATAGAGTGTTTGGCGATGTTTCATAGTAATAAAGCCGAGTTTTTGCGTCGATTCGTAACCATGGATGAGACATGGGTCCACCATTTCACACCTGAGACAAAGGAGCAGTCAAAACAGTGAAATGAAAGGGGAGAATCGGGATTATCCTCAAATAGGAAAAACAATCAACGGCGAGTATTATGCTAATTTATTGCAGCGTTTAAGTGATTAAATTATAGAAAAAAGGCCGCATTTGGGGGAAAAGAAAGTGTTGTTTCATCAAGGCAATGCACCAGTTCACACATCCGCTATTGCGAAGGCCAAAATCAATGAGTTAAAGCTCGAATTGCTTCAGCACGCACCTTATTCGACAGATTTAACTCCTTCGGATTATTTTCCATTTCCAAATTTGAAAAAATGGCTTGGTGGTAGAAGATTTGCAAACAATGAAGAGGTGGAGTATACGGTAGATGGCTATTTTAATGAGCTAGACAGTTCATACTATAGACAGGGTATCGAAACTATAGAATATCGCTGGGAAAAGTGTATAGAGCTAAAAGGAGATTATGTTCAGAAATATAGAAAAATTGTCCCAAATTTGTTGTTTTCTTTGTTAGGTTGAGTAGTTCTAAAATTCCAGTTGGGTCAACGATTACCTACGTAGTAGGATTATCCACGTGATGGTTTCACAACTGGGCTCAATTTGGCCTATCTGCACCATCTCATTAGAGAGAGAGCGGCGACACTAAACTAACAGAATCTAACCTAACCTAATATGCTAAAAAGCAAATGGAATTTCTGACAAATATTGTCTTGGAAACACTGAAATCTATTTATTTTTACGTATATTTCAAGAATTTATTTATAATGGTTCGGATTGTCTGATATAAGTAAAAATATGCCTCAGTTTTTATAATCCTCATTTAATTACAATTCTTTATAATAAATAAAGTTTTGTCATAAAAAAAATATACTGATCGGTTGGTGCCAGCTCCAAACTATAAAGTCGATGCATAAAAACTACCCAACCAAGCCGCAGGAGTTTCTGGCGAGTCACTTTAAAACTGTGTGACCTGACGTTGTCCTGATGAAACTAAAAACTTTTGCTGTTGGTCAATTCTGGCAACTTTTGGTCAAATTGTTAACAGTCAAATGTTCGGTCAAGTAGTGGTTCGGAAATGGAATCATATGGAAACAGCTCATAATAGAAGATTCCTTTCCAGTCTAGCCCAGAAAATACTTCCTAATATTTTTTTTTTTGTGGAAGGACTACAGATATTAGAAACTATTAGATCTAACTAAAATCAGCTGTATGTTAAGCAATAATAACATAATTCAATAGCTAGCACAGAGATCTAAAAAATATAATAAAAGTAGTCCTAAAATATTAAAAATGTTCAATTGTGCTAAGGATCACTAAATATTGATATTCAATAGAGAATCTATAATTAATACATTCAATTGCAATTTTTATTAAATTGAATTAAATTGTTTCTGTTTTACGTAAGGTCAAATAAGCAAATTAAAATTTTCGCATCGTTCAATGACCACATACTGTACACACATATAGTACATATATGTATATGTAGGTATGTATGATATAGAATATATGTAGGTAGAACAAAAGTCAATGCTAAAGTTAAACGGTGTGCATATTTTCTGCACTCGTTTAAAATATTCACGCTTTTAAGCTAATTGCAAAATAGTATATTTACGTTGTTGTTTTACCTATTTATATACACGTATACATTCAGATACATTGTATGTGAATGGGTAACAAATGCAATATTTTGAAGAAAAGAATAATAATAATAGGTGCATAAATATTAATAAAATTATATTAAATTAAACAAATGCATTTCATAAAAATAATATAATTTGCCGAGTTCATTTATTATTTTTGTTGTCGTTGCTTTTTTGCTTAGTAATTTGTGAGCTTTTTTTGTAACACGTACTTGTATTTATTTTTTGTTATGGTTGTTGTTTGCACGTAAATGATTGGCGCGTAATCTGGTTCTTTGAACGTATTTATACATACACAGTACTACTTTTACTCGTATGTACAATTATGTATGTAATATATTACTCAACTGTGGGTATTACAAATGTATAAATGTACAAAAATACATAGAATAGTGATGTAAAAAAAAAATGCATAGATATGGACATACAATATAATATGAAGGTTAAAAATATGTAGCAGCAATGAATTACATAAAATTTGTACATAGAAAAAACTTGACTGCTTACAAGCCAAAATAGTAAGTCGTGTTTTTGATATACACATTTTTGTGAAAAACCGTGCTATGAAATGGTAAAATATAAATAAAATCTACCTTGAGCCTTAGCTTTGAACATCTGTCAATAGTCATCAGAAGCATTTAGAAAATTGTGTCCAAAAAAATGTGTCCAAATGTGTACACCAAAGACAAAGATGAAGAAATATTTCAACCATACTATTCATCTTCTAATTATTATTTTATAATTTAATTTGAATTATTTTCACGTCAGTTTATTTCCTTTTTATTTTTTTTTGTTTCCTTCTCAATACAGGTTTTTTCATTCATAAACAAAAAAAAATTCGATTTAATTTATAAAATAAAATACCTGTTACTAAGCACAGCCATAACTTAGGTAATATTTTGTTTAGGACAATCAAATTTGAAATGTAGATTAGTACTAAATTAAGTTGGCTTCAAGTGGCTGTCCGCTAAAAAAGACGTAGGCCATTCGAATGCAGCGATTTCGGGCTACCCATCTTCCTTCAAAACCATCCCTCACATGATATTTAGACCAATCGCTAAGGCTGTTTGTATGCGAGGTATTATTGCCCAAAAGAAACGAGATGGCTTCCAATTCCTCCTCAACGTCACAGCTGCGACTAAGCCTGATCTAGTGACATGCCTACTGATGAGACAGTGCCCTGTAATGATGTTGACAATATTTCTGTTAAAGTGTAATAGTTTTTTGTCCTTTTTTGGTCCAACTCAAGCTAAATACTACAGGTAATGGTACACGAGGGTTCCATTGTCCATCTGTGGTGAGTCTTTTGCTCTGCGTCTGATGCCAGAAGGAGTTTACACGGTGTTATTAAAATAGCGTTTCTTATCAAGAAGAGTTTTCAACTTTGTGTCTTCTCTGGCATTGTGACCCTTCACCCAAACGAGGTGAATGTTAAACTGTTAAGGACACTAGTTGAATTCAAAGAAATCCAAAGATCCAGGGTAAGCAGGGTATAAAATGGTCCACCAAGGCTTACTGTAAGAACATGTTTTAATGATGCTTATTAACGAAAATTATTGAAGAATTTGAAACTACTAAAAATTTGGTTTTTTTTTTCATGCCAAATCGCATTTACATTACAAAATCAACGAAGTTATCCGAAATTATTCCTCTTACATATGACTCTAGAGATATCTAAGTTTAGTATGCTGATCCATATTTTAGTGTGTTATGGTTTAGTGAAAAATTAAGAGCCACGACCACAACGCTATCATAAAAATATATTATAGTCCGCATTAAAAATTACTGAACCAACTCTAGTTTAATGCAAAATGGGCTAACCACATCTATTCCCTGCCAAAGTTAATACACATAGCGTTGTCATATTATGTATTTCATCTAAAAATAATTATGTGACAGTCAATATTTGTTTTCTCAAAAAATAGACTCATCCCATTAAGTTACTTTTTTAAATACTTTGTGAAAATATGGAGGTTCAAAATGGATTTAGATTTGTGATTTTTTCAATAATGTACTTAAATTCATCAATAGATTCTTTTATAGCTATACGATTTATTATACAATTATAAGACCTTGCGAATCGCCTAACTTTAAAAGTACATATTTAATCTATAATAATATAATAGTAAAATAATAATAATACTTACACACTTATTAATCATAACAAGTATCAGTTAGGAATATTTGTGAACTAATTTGTATAGGCATAAAGAAAATAAGCACAAATACGTATTAACAAGATTAAAATATAGAGCAATGTGTAAGAAGAACGTATCCTTTACTAGAATATTGCTAATAATTTTATATTTGATTAAAAATTATTAAATATTTTTTTGAAGAACTAATGAAAATTAAAATTTTAATCTTACGTATACATCAATATATACACGAATATAAATACATAAAAACATTAAATTAATGGTCCCAAAACAATTTGCATTTATAAGTACATACAAACATGCATATAACCATTACTTAATAATTATTGAAAGTAAAAATCGATAATGTTAAAGTTGTTTAAAATAATTGTACCTACAGCTATTTATGGACATATGTATATGCGTATGTATATTAAGGTCGGTCAAATTAGAAGGAACTTAAAATGATATGCATCAAATCAAGCATTTTCATCAGGGAAATAAAAATAGATTCCCTATTTTGACAAGCCTACTTTTTATGCTTAACAACTTTTATTTTTAGGTTTTTTACTTTTATTTTCTATGGGAGTCCCTCTAAAGAATGAAGATAGAGAGTAAATATGTACGAATGGTGGTCGGTCAATATATTTCACGCTCGCACTTGTCCAGGGACAATTCCTGGGCAGCTATAGAATTATTGTCCATTTGTTGAGGTTTTTGCGTTCATTTTGTATAGGAGCACACTTAGGGATAAAGATGGGAAATAAGTTTGAAGCAAATGTTGTGAAGGAGAAACTAACATAGGTCGATCATACAACGCTCAAGGGGCAAGCCCCCCAAGAGATAGAGATAGGAAATAAGTGTGTTTAGTGGAAATGTTGTAGAGTAGAAATTAATAAAACTCGGTAATACGTTTCACCGCTTTAGAGGCGATACTTTGGCCGCTATTTGTATTGGAAATACGATCTTTGACCTTTATCAAAATTTACGGTCATCACCGACTATTTAGGTTATTGCGTTTCCATTTTGCTCTGGGTGTGCACTTGCTCTTGCTCCAAAATAAGTTATTTTAAAAATGTTTTTTACTTTACTTGAGAAAAAAAAGGTTGAAATTATCCAAATTTTAAGTTAAATTTCAAGTTAAAAAAGATAACCCACCTTAATTTTCATACTCGTAAGTGCTTAAAATGTATCCCTGTAAGAAATTAAGTAATCATTTGATGTATAAATCCAGTAAAATGGTGGAAATTCGAGAAAGTATTTAAGTGAATTGAAAATTGTGCAAAACAAAAACAAATTGCAATAGTATTAATTGAAAGAGAAGTGAAACAATGATGGAGAGCGCAAAAGAGAAATATTAGAGCTTTCAGTAAAAAAACATGTAATATTTGGTGGTCCGTACTTTAATTGTTATTTATCAAATTAAGGAAACAAATATACAATTTCGTGTCAAAGCAAGAGAAATCTATCGTAAAATAATAACATTCTTGCGACTATTTGAAAGCTTGATTAACAAATAGAAAGCCTACATTAAAACAAATTATTTAATTACAAAAAAAAAAATGCTATACATTGGAAGTTATTGGTATTAGGACACCATTTTTTTAAAACCTACGCATGGTGACGCTGCAATACAATTGCTATATTTTTTACATATTTTTAAGTGAAAAATTGCTATATTAAAGATTTTTTGATATCAAAAATTCATTGTGATAATTATTTTATGAAAATATTTTAGAAACTATAAGTGCGTCGATATTTTTGTATATATTTCAATAGTAAATTACATGAGTTTTTTCATAATTTTTTTGGTTTTAGAACAAAATACTTTCACATACTTATTACTACAAACAAATTATTTAAAAACGTTGGGTACCTTTTTTCCTAGTGGGATGCAATAAACTATCGTGCTTTTCTAAGCTATCGTTTTCAATATCATAATAATTAGCTAGGTGCACTTGATGCATACAAATGTATGAATGTATGTATGCACATGTGTTTAAAATACTCCACTTTCCCTGAATGATGTTACACGTATTGTATGTTTCTATGTTCAAGTACATATAAACACATATTGTACATGTAATTGCTTACGCATTTCCGCTCTGTTTTGTTTATTTTAAGCAGTAATTTTTCATTTTTAAATTATCATAAATATTTAAAATATACACGTATGTCTAATAATACACGTTTATGGTAGATAATTGCTGCACTATAGCGTCTTTCAAAAGTGTACTATATCTATATGCTCTAACCAGATTTGTAACTGACCAAAAATCTGGACAGAATGCCGAGATGATTATAAAGTACAAAAAGTACAATAAATACAAAAGAGGGTAGAACTTAATGAAGGAACGTGTTTAGCTGAAACGAGTAGGAAACCCAACTTTTGCTTCAAGTCATCAGCGCCAATAGAAGTACGTATCCATCACACGACAAGAAAAATATACATTCTTGGATCACAATTTCGAAATAATACTGAAATGTTATTTGTTTACGCTGAATTAGAATTGCATTGAAATATTATTTGTTTTCAAATTTTTTTCGTTTCTAATTTATATGCGAAACCCCTTAAGGTATGTGGATAAGAGAATTAAGTATGTTGGAGGGAAATGTTGGAGTGCAAAAATTAATGGGTGTACGTCATATTATTACCACTTTAAGAGCACCCAGAGAACGGTGGCAAATAATTTGATAAAAAATATTAATTTTTTGTGGGGGATCCCCCTTAAGCAATGGAAATAAGGGTAGTTATGGAGGGAATATTTAGAGAGATCGGCCTTACATTTGGCTCCCCAAGGTTTGATTCCACATTTGTCGATTTTCAAGTGCTTTTTTGTTCCCTTTGTATGGCAGCCTTCTAAAGGAATGAATAAAAATGTTGAGAAGGTAAATCTAATTAGAGTCGGCCTTACATTTGACACCCTTTAAGGCGATTCCTGGACAACTTTAGAGTAATTAGCTGATTTTTATTTTTATTTTTCTTTATTTTTATGCATGAAGATAAGAAGATATTTTCGAAAGAAATGCTGTGGTCGTGAAATTGATTCCTCACTTACAACTATGTGTTTATTTGTCGATTTTCTGGTGTTCTTTTGTTCATTTTGTATTACAGTCTCCTTAACAAGTGGAAGTACAGAGTAAATACATTCAAGAAAATAGTTAGGGCCTTTCAATTGATCCCTCTATAGGTGACTCCTGGTCAACTATAGGGATATTATTGATTTTTATATGATTTTGTGTTTATTTTACATAGCAGCCCGCTTATAAAGTAGAGATAGGAGGTAATTATGTTCGGAGCAATTGTTGGAGCAGAAAAATGAATGAGGGTTAGTCATACATTCAACTATGTTAGAGGTTATAAGGTTTTTTGTCGATCAGGGATCAGGAAATGTTTAAAGGAAATGTTGGCGTGGAAAAATGAGGGTCGATCATATTGGGTAATCAAAAAGTCTCCACAGATTTTTGATACTAGATGGTATTGATGCCCATATAGCGGGCAGCAATAATCCGACTGTGTCAAACGGATATGTGTTTGAAACGTGACATTTTTTGTGAATACAGTTCAGTTCCGGAAATTTCGGTGTCAAAGATGCACCTCGCGCTGGTTTGCCACTCACTGAAAAAGACAATGAAATTTTGAAACTGGTGGAACAAGACCGATACGCAAGATGTCAAGATATAGCGGGGGCACTAAACATCAACTACATGGCAATTTGGAATCATCTAAAAAGAGCAGGCTATGCAAAGACGATCGATATTTAGATACCATCAGCGAAACCTTTCTAAAACGCAACGAAATCGAACCATTTTTAAGCGAATCATTACGGGTGACGGGCGATCATTACAAATGATCTTGCTCAAAGCCCGGTGACCATTCAAAGCCTGGCAAACAAGCAAACAAGCCTATGTTGACCGTTTGGTGGGATTGGAAGGGAATTGTCTATTACGAGCTGCTAAAACCTGGTGGAATGGCGCCAGCTAGCGAAGGAAAATGTTGGCTGGCGAAGCATGCTAGATTAGGCCTAAATCAATAATCGGTTGTAATGACCACATAAAAAATAAATAAACAACCTGGTGAAATGGTTAATTCTGATCTATACAGCTCACATCTCGACCGCTTGAACAAAGCAATCAAGAAAAAGCAAGCAGAATTGGCCAACAAAAATCAGGTTGTGTTCCACCATGACTATCTCAGGCTACACACATCTTTGGTGACTCGGAACTAATTGACGCAACTTGGTTGGGAAATTTTGATGCATCCAGCGTATAACCCGGAACTACAGTAGTTCTATACCGATGGAATTCTGAAGTTATCCAAAAAAATTGCAAAGGGTAATAGATAATAATAATAGATAATAATAGGCCAATAAGTTTTTGATTAAAATTGACTTACAATAAAGAAAATGTTTATTCCAAAATGTACTAAAAAACCGCGGATACTATTTAAATTACCCAAATTACACCTCGAGGTGTATTCTTGGAGAGATGATTGCGAGTTTAATGAGAGCGTTAAATTTGTAGAGCATCACCATAAAGATTGGAAATAGTGCCATTGATGATTGGAATTGGAATAATTCCCCCACTAGGACAGACTCCTAGAAACGAAGGGAAAAAGCATGCGATGTACCCTCCCTCTCTGTCCCCTTTTCTTTTACCATTTTTAGGTCACACATGTATGTATTTAAAGACCCTCATTACATAGAGTCTATATATAGAAAACAAAAAATTGTGCATTGCTTAGTTTTTTCATAGTGTAACTCCAAATAAAATGTGTCTACTGAAGATTTCTAGTTCGACAGGCGTGATAGCAGAATCCCGATTTACGAATTCGTCATCAACGAATCTAGGCCGATTAAAAACTTACACTTACACGACATACTTTGCCGCAATAGGGTTACTTTTAGCACAAATGATATTTTATGATGTAGTACGTACCATGACCTTTGGGTCAGCCCTTTTATAATATTAATATGACTATTAGTACATACCGTATTTACAAATTCTGCAATATTTGATGATATTAAATAATTGCCTTCACACCAATCGACGGGTGAACTACCCGGTTTCAAATGCTCCCACGCCATAGCATAAATATCGAAAGTGCTGCTGCCGGTACTTATGGTGTTAATGTTGCTGCTGCTGTCGTCAAAAACAAGTTGTATGATATAGAATTCAAATTGGCAATAAGCAAAAACTTTAAAAGTAGCCAATAATACAATATATCAATTCAAAAACTCGTCTGCTTTCTTTGTTGCTATTTATGTATATTTTGCTCTGCTTAACTTAACTGATATCACAGCTCGGGTCTTGAGTGTTGTTTTATGTTAGCAATAGTTACGTAGGTAATTTATATGTTAAATAACCACTTTATGTTGTTCTGTTTGTCTTCTTTTGTTTGTTTTGGATCTAACAAACACTGCCAAGTATGGTTCAAGAGTAGCCAGAACGAATATAGATTTATTTAGATTTTACTATTTGTAAATATTATGTTTCTGCTTCTTCTTATTTAGTATGCTGTATGCGCTGGCACTTTTCTTCTGCTTGTTCTTCTTGTTCTTTTCGCCTTTTACTGGCTTTTTGTTCTTATTGCATATTAGAACACGAACAATAACAAAAATTTTAGCCTTTTTGAGCTTCTACGTGTCGTCGTTGTTATTGTGCGATTGTTGATGACTCTTCTTCTTTTTGTTGTTGCGGTTGTTTTTGTTTTTCTTATACAACCAACTGCAACGATGTCGTGTATGTAAATCGTTAAAATTATGTAAGTCGTGTTTATTTAAAATTCTTTTGATTTTTTTTTCTTTTTGCATTCAAATGTACTTCAATCCTTTACACAATTCCCTGTGTAATGCAATTTTAATGCGTTATTATATTTTCTTTTGTTTTAATTGTAACATTTCTCAATTAAAAATGCATATTGTTCTTTTATTTACAATGTATTACATATGTATTGTAAAATATGTCGTCTTGTAATTTTATACCGATTCCTTTGTTTTAATTCTGAATTAAATATGCATGCACTTGAAAATGAAGCATGTACACACAATTTACATGATTACAATGAAAATCTCAAGAAAGCGCGATACTCAGCACGCATCCACTTCAAATTTAATTTTTCAACTGTTCTCAGAACCAATATTTGATATATTTATAAAAGAAAAGCTACATCAAAATATCAGCTGTGCAGCGTGAAGAATATTTGTTGGAAAGGGATCGAAAATAATAGCTTCCCGTGTAATACTAAAGAAAAAAGGGAAAGAACATAAACTCTAGAACAGAACCTACCAAAAAGCTGTTTTTTTGTTTATCACGAATTATACAAGTGAGAAAGAGAGCCTAAATATGACTTGAACGATAAATTATTAGAAAGAAAACACTCAAACGAAACGTATGCTTCTTCTTGCTAAAGCAATTGTTTTATAGTGCGATTGGTCAACACGTCAGATAACAGCAATTTAATAGCCGAAGCCCATAAAATACTTTATATACGCCAATCCGTCATACACAACTGACAGCTGAGTTAAAATACATGAATTTGTTTCAAGTGATGCCCATTCCCTCCGTGTCCTTCAACGCAAAGTATAAAAGATGGCCAACTTTTATCTTTGGCGTACCTGAGGCGAACAGGGTTGCATTTTAACAATAATAATTATTATAAAATTTAAAAAATATTAAATGTTGCATTAAATGGATGTTCAAATAGTTATTGAATGTATAATAAAAGTGTTATACACATATTTCATTTAAATAAAATACAATTTCATAAAAATCGAACATTAAATGTATAAGAATACGAAAATTGTATAGTACGCTTAAAAGAAACAAGTGATTTTGTATCCGCTGTGAAACGTATTGATTGGGCCAGCTTACACCGTTTTTTCCGTCGCTGTCAGTTATATGCTTTAACGCAAAGGATCAAAGTATTCTATGGGCTTCGGGTATTATCTTTAGCGTACGTGAGGCAAACAGAGTTGCATTTTAACAATAATAATTATCATAAAATTTAAAAAATATTAAATATTACATTGAATGGATGTTCAAATAGTTATTGAATTTATAATAAAAGAGCTATACACATATTTCATTTAAATAAAATACATAAATAAATACCAAATAGTAAATTTGCATATGAACTACTAGAAGCTTATCCGTTGTGAAACGTATTACGCTTACACCGTTTTTTCCGTCGCTGTCAGTTATATGCTTTAACGCAATGGAACAAAGTATTCTATGGGCTTCCTCTATAAGTCAATTAATGTAAACAACGGGAGTGCGATTAGTCAACACGGATAGCTCAGTCTATATGCTATATGAGTAGGAAAGAGATAATATTGGTTAGGAATGCCCAAAAGTGATGAAATGGTTTTATTATTTTTTTTTTTAATTTGTTCCGCATTTTGTCAGTTCACAGCGCACACAAATCTCCTCTGATGGACGCAATCTTCTAATTCCATCATTCTTGGGTATGATCAAGGCATGTTGAACAGGTAACAGCAGTAGAGCAGTTGATATTATATTTTTTAATTCTGTGTGGCCCCTGAATTGTCAAACTTTATTTGTCTTTTGTTTGTTTACATTTTATTCAATGCTTAATTTCATTGACGTACTTTTTATTTGTTGTCAAACATTCTTTACATTCACTTTGTTTGTGGCCAATTATTTTTAGCGTCTATCAGCTGATCAGCTGTTCCGATCTTTTTCATACAAAAGCCATTATAGCCCAGACAGACGACAGCGTTAATCCGGATTACCGACACACTTAATCCGAATAAAATATTAACCTGACAGACGGCAGTATTGCGGATTAACTAAACGGCTGATTGCTGTTTTATTAGGTCTGCTCACTTACATTACTATCACTATCAATTTCTGTCATCTATCACTCTCGATATGAGAAAATCTACAGGAAATACGTGAACTGAAAACTATCTGAAACTTGTAAATAAATTGACATTCACAGTTCGTAATTAACAGCTGGATTTATTTGTTCGCCAACGCTTTTTATGTTGAAAACTGTTAACAATTGTTGAAAGTTTTTTGTAGCGAACACACCTAATATATTGTAAAATGGATCGAGAAAAATCCACAATAGAAAATTTTCAGCAGTGTTGCCATCGCAAATTGCCCTAATCCTCTTTTAGTTTGAGAATTAACTCATAGAGTTAATGCGGATTAGATGCTGTTAATGCCCGAATTAATTCGAATTAACTCGGTAATCCGGAATTAGGCTGCCGTCTGTCTAGGCTATTAAAGTGATTAGCCAGAACGGATTGGTAGCTAATATAATGATTGGATCTGTAGAAACTAGATTTTCAACGGAGAGTACGTCAAAAAACGAGTCATTTCCTTTTCTTTCAAGCATACTTCTATTTTATATTGTACCTATCTCTTTGTAACACATATAGCATATAGACTGAGCTATCCGTGTTGACTAGTTGCACTATTAGCGTTATATTTTATTGGAATTTTTTTCTTAATTCGAACACAATTAAAAAGTATGACATGGGGTTGCAGCCTAAAAATGCTGCATATTCTATATTCAAAATTGCTATCAGTGTTGCTCATACTTGAGTGTATTCTCTGTAACGTATGTTTTGTTTTGCTCTAAATTGAGCTATATATTTGACAAACGCTTGCATGCTACGCGAAGAAAGTTGTTTGACCACTGAAATTAAATTTATATGTACACTTTATCTTTTGTTGTTCACTTATTTCGTGTGTGTGTGTACTTATTATTAGTGAAGAAGAGAATAAATTATACTTGTGATTTAATTGAAATAAAACATATTAAATAAAGAAAATGTCGTCCGCTATATATTTAGAAAATTATCTTGATGGTAAGTGTGAACGAAAATGAAGTAAATTGATAAAATATTTCATTGAAACTGTACATAAGAGCAATTGGAAGAAAATTAATTCTGTTGTGTTGTGCATTATTATACATAAGTGTATGTATACATATTTATCTATCTATCTATTGCATATTCCATCCCACCAACCGTACAGGCCTTGAATCTTTACCAACAGAGCTTGATCGTAATTTTAAACTAATGCGTAAGCTCGATGATCGTGCTCAGACTGCAATGAAAAGTATTGATAGTCATGCAAAGGAATTTATGCGCAAATTAGCATCAGATGGTGGAAATACCATGAGTGATGAGGAGCGTAAAAAACGGCTAATGGATATACAAGCACTATTCGGTAAAGCTAAAGAGTACAGTGATGATAAAGTGCAACTTGCAATACAAACGTATGAACTGGTCGATAAACAAATACGTCGTTTAGATAACGATTTGGCACGTTTCGAAGGTGAAATACAGGAAAAGGCATCATCAACACGTAGCAAATCGGAGGAAGCTGTTGTAAAGAGTAAGCAATATGGAAATACCATAATAAAATTTTTGTTTTAATATGTTATTTATTTTGTAGAGGGTCGTAAAAAAACAAAAGATACCAAAGTAGCAGGTAAAAAGAAACGTACTACATCGTCAGAGGAAGAAGCGCGTGCCAGCACAGTGAATGCTATAGGTAGTGGTGCAGCTGCTGGTACAGGACAAGGTAGCAAAAAGAAAAAGCAGAAGGTAAATCAAGAAAAAGAAACACGCAAGGGGGGTCAAAAGGTAATCATCATCATCATTACATTCTCACATTTGTATTGTATTGCATACCAACACTAGGAACAAATATTCTTGTTTCCAATTTTGACCAATTTATATATTTTCTTTAATATCTTAAAATTTATTGTTTTTTTGTTTTTAGTTGGCATTTAGAAAAGTTCTTGGTATTTTTTTATTTCATCATTACCCCCTAATGTCTTGGAGGTTTTCTGTTAATTGTTATATGTAGTGCATTTAACATTGTAGTTATTTTTAATTTATGTTATTTTTGTTTTATTTTATTTTCATTTCAACTCATTTCAATCATACACATACACATTACATTATTAACTAATTGGGTGCATTATTTATTTCGTTGCGAATAGCAAATCGAAAGCAATAGATTTTGTGAAATTAATGCGACTCAGTATTATATGTAATATATATAAGCATGTAAACATTTAAAAAATTTTACCTATGTAAATCATAATAAATGTTTCGTTCCTTTGAAATGTATAATAATTTTGAATTATATTTCATTATAATACAAATTTTATTCAATTTAAGGGAACTAAGTCTAAAAAATATGTACATAACAAGTCAAGTATATATACTTCCATTTACCGTGTGTAATTTTTTCTTCATATTTTTTATCAAAAGAAAAATGTCGATGTTGAGGATTCGGAAAAGGAATCATCCCATACAGCTGCTACACATCCGAGTGATGTGTTGGATATGCCGGTCGATCCGAATGAACCAACCTATTGCCTTTGTCATCAAGTATCATATGGAGAAATGATTGGATGCGATAATCCAGATGTAAGTTGATTATATACAATTATTTTGAATAGCAACCAATAAAAATTATAATTTCAGTGTCCCATTGAATGGTTTCATTTTGCTTGCGTTGGCCTAACAACAAAACCGAAGGGTAAATGGTTTTGCCCGAAATGTACACAGGATAGAAAAAAGAAATAATTCTATAATATATGTTTAACTATATTGTTTATCTTTTTTGTATTATTACCTACTTAAAATGTATTTTCTTCCACTATTGTTTTTCTTCTTTTATATACATAAATATATTTGCACATTTATATATATTATTAAGAAATTTGTACAATTAAGTATTTTTTAAGCTAACGAAAATATACACAAGCACACATAAAAAAGAAAACAAAAACACCAACAAAATAAAGTGAGTTTAATAAAATTCAAAGTATTCAGGACGCGTCGATACCTCATCATTTTTTAATGTAAATGTAAAATTTGCTTCTACAGAAAGATTGTTTATAATAGAACAACAAAATAACCTCTGCAAAAACAAAAAACGAAAAGAAAACAGACATCGTATAATCTGCATTTTAACAGAAAACGAACAACTTTATTCGAAATAGTCTTTGTGTATAAAGGTTTAAATTTTTGTTTGTTTTTATAATCAATAAATATTATTCATATGTTATGCCGTTATTGTATTATTTGCACAAAAATGAAAATGGAACAAAAAAAAAACAGGCTATTAGTTATTCTGAATTCTGAAATTTTTCGACTTGAACTTGGCATTTAAAAAAATTGTCTGTCGATCGAAAATAAAATTCACAACAAATCATATTTCGTAATATATTTGCATGTGTTGTATTTATGTTATAGAAAAAAAAATTGGAAATATAAAATTAAAATTATTGGAAAATGCAAAATTAAAAATGCATTTATTGCACACATACACAGGATTTCTTTCTTATTTTTTTTTAGTATATTATTATATGTGTTTATATTTAGCGTATTATCATCATTGTCATCATAATGGGCATCATATGTAACCAGACCAAATGTGGCGCGCATTACATGTCAGTAATATACAATTTTTAAAATTAAACTAGCTACTGGCTTCTTGGCAACTTTTTAAATCGATTCGACTCTGTAAAATAAGAACAAAAATTTGAACTATTTTCAAATTAAATTCGTTGCTGTAGACAAAATTACTTCTCTTATTTGCCCGATTCACCATTCTTCCACATACGTCGATACCAGCTTGTCCGCGCCACATTCGCCGTATATTCATTATCGCTAATATTTAATTTATTCAAACTATGCAACTGCTTCATTTCGAGGGCACGTTTGCATGAGTATTGTTTGGTGGCCACATACATTTTCTTCAAAAAATCCGGCATTTGCTTCTGTGTTACCCATGATTTAATGTTTTGCGGTATGGGTAAACCGGGATCATCATAATACGTTAGAATATAATGTACACCAGGCTCTTGAAAAGATCGAAACGGCTTTATAACCATGAGGCTCCAATAGTCGGTCACACGCACCTTATTCGGATATACTGGATATCGAACATGCGTTGTGCCACGATTACACACCATCATGACTTTACGATTCTCATCAGTCACATACCGTCGGCAATAGACATAATCTCGATTAGAGAACAGCCTTGGCCATTGCATTTCCCAATAGATGAGATGAGAATTTATACCCGGTTGTGGATCGACTTCAATCACTTCCAATGTCAGGGCCGAGTCATCCCATTGTCGGCGATAATTGAGATCAGTTTGCACGTGCAACAGATCTTCAGCACTAATATCATCGAAACGCGCATATACCTTATATGCATACATGGCCGAACGTTCTTCACGCCGCCAAATGGAGAATTCATTTTTACTAAAATATGGTTCCCAATTACTTTCGTCCGCCGCTGTGATGACGGCTTGGCCTTCAACAGCATCTGGCTGCATTTGCAGCTTCATTGATCGTTGACAATTACGTATACTTTCTTGGCCAGTCCGTGGTGAACGGCATTTCTTATTGCCCAGCAGACAATAACAATATTTCATTTGTTTCTCCTTGCATAAAGCACAAAGTTTATTACGCGGTAGCGTATCAATAAATTCAATATCACGATGGCATGCATCAAAATTCCTCAAGCTGAGACGTTCTCTTGTCCAATCGAATCCAGAACCGGATGATGAGATATTCAAACCGACAGCACCTACCGCACTGAGCATAATGCCACGCAACGGGGGTTTCAATTGTCTGTGATAGGCGGAGAAAATCTGCTTCAGACCATGCAGCCCATAGACACGATGATAAAATGTGAAAAGCTGTTGTATGCGTCGCGAACGTTGTGCCAATATCGATTCACATTGATATGACCAAGCACGTAGTGTAGCATTAGAACTATGCTTAATATTTAATATAATACGATTGAACAGCATTGCAGATGCAGCGACTTGGTCAATGCAATAGAAGGCACTTTGCAAACCACCACCACAGCACTGATTGTATTAGTGAGAAGTCAGCGACCGACAAGACGCGAAAATCGAAACTGCTTGCATAACCACCATATACGCCACCGACACCACAATTTATGCAGTACTTGTTGTTCTTGTGCAATTTGAGTAATTGAATAATTTGTTCAACGACGAATTCTTTGTGTATGGAAAATGGAAGATGTTTACTTTTTCGTTGTTTACAATATTATCACACGTTTTTTGTCAATTTTTTTTATATTAATTATTAAAAATTGCATGTGCTAGCCGTTGCGGTGATAGTATTTAGTACTTTCCTATCAATAGCGGCGAAACGAAAGCATGTGATATGCGTCGTTGCCACACATTAATTAATTGCATTATGGCACATATTAGTATGATTAGATTTATATTCTATTTCATATAGCACTTATAATTTGTATTAATTTGAACAATCTGAATAATGTGAAAAGAAGAAAAAAGGGGTTTAATTGAAAAGCGATTGAAATTGATTTCATATGATTGACAATTGAATTTTGAAGTAAAATGAGTAAGCATCAAGTCGCTGTCAATTTATTTCCAACTAAATTATCTATTAGGATTGTCAGTAACAAACAACTTTCAACAAGCGTTCGCTTACTCGATGTATTTGACCGAGAATCCAAAAATGAGAGAAGAGGCTTGATAGTTTGTGATAGTAAAATTTTTGCCATCACTTTCCATTACCTATAAAAAAAATGAAACTGTCGATTACATACTGTGATTGGCAATTTACAAGTTTCTAATGTTCGTGTACTCTCTGTATATTTTCTTATATCTAGAGTTTAATTTGTTTCTACTCTCTCAATGACAGAAAGTTATGGTAATGTAAGCGAACAAGCCTATTATCACTCACTCTACGCTATTATGACAGCTGATTGTTCGCTCTCCATCAGGGTGCATAAAATTAACATAAGCATGCTCGTGGCTACTTTTATTTTTATCACATTCATGTTATTTATTCATTTTACTACCACACATGGAATTGTATGCAGGCGAAAGTAAAACAATTTGAATTATTCTACTTGTGTGGAAACTCTTTAAAAAGGCATATCTGGTAAATTAATATTTCGTTTTTGGTTTGCGAAAAGAAAAGAAACCTAAACACATCAAAATGGCAATGAGAAGACCACGAATTAAAGCGTCTGCAAATCTGATGCTTTCCTCTAAGAGGAAATCAAAATCGACACAGCCAGAAAATAAAGTGGATAATAAAAGTGCTGATGTAAAGGTGAGTGAACATGTAGAAATAAATAAAGCTGTGGATGCTAACACCGAAGTTAGTACGACGGTAACTGCTGAAGCGAATGATCTTGTGGATAAGCAACAAAATGAAAATACTTCTACAGCAGTAGAAGCCGTTGTGGAAACGTTTGAAACTGAAAGTGAAAGTACGGTAAAAGAGGATGTACAAACAAATATTGACACCAATGCAACGGCAACGTCAACCAAAATTGCTGATAACATAATTGAAAAGGTCATCCCACAACCAGATGTTGACCATGCACCACCTCCACCACCACAAACAACAGCAGCATCAAATGATATACTGATCACAACACCAACGAAAACTGAATCGGAAAATACAGCAAGTGAGATTACATTAACAACAACTAACGATCAAAATGCAGAAGAAGAAGGCAAGAGCTCATTTAAATGTCCACCAAAAGTTGAATACAATCGCAGCAATAGTCATACAAACTACAATAGCTCGGATGATGTGTTCCAATCGGATATAGAGGAAAATGTCATACAAATTGATTTACAGAAAACGTCTAATGGTTATCCCATGTCACCATCGAAAATGCAACAACCACGACAACGAATACGACCGACACCTATATTTGGACAAAGGCGGAATAGTTTTGTCGGTTCATCGCCATCACCTCATACAACAGATGATGTTACAACAGCTGTTACTACTTCCGCAGCTACCGTTGCTTCTGGTGAGTATAGTGAAGTCTTCGTTTATTCGGAATATGATTAATATCGTATTGGATTTTTTTGCAGCACCATCCGATTTTGTTGTACCCACTCATCGTCGCGAACGACATTATTCTGCCTCGCAAATTTCAGGAAGCACGCCTTTCCCTGTAGCCATACATCATAGCACACATAAATATACACCCTCAATGGGTGGAGGACGAATACGTACCGAATCGGGTTGTTCGGCTTTCTCTGATTCTTATGCACCATCGGCGAAATCACGAAAAACGGACGATCATAATCCACGCACATATTCGCGACGTGATTTCGAAGCACGTTTCACCAATGGTGTTCCCGATAAAACGACATTAAAAATGTTCGATTTGATTTACTATAACCCCATTACAAATCCAATGGAACAAAAATCCAATATGGGCATCGATGTAAAAAGAGAAGGTAACGATGAAACAAAGGTTGCAACAGCAACGACGACGACGGGAGATGAAAAACCCATCACCAATGTAGACAAAATTGATGCAACTGAAAAGTCAGCTGCAATGCCAGTGCCACAGTTGAAGTTAAATGCCAATGGTGAATTGATACTTGATGATAAATCACTCGAAATTGAGACTACAGCCGAACAGGAGGCACGTAAGGTGTTGGCTAATTCATCGCTAATATTTATGGATGAGAATACTGGCATGAACGGTTTCTATAAACGACAGAAACGCACTAAAGAATGGCTGCCCGATGAGACAATTAAATTCTATCGTTGCCTGCAAACCGTGGGTACAGATTTCTCGCTAATGTGTCAACTTTTCCCAAAACGCACAAGACGTGACCTCAAATTAAAATTCAAGAAAGAGGAACGTGTTAATGGTGCGCTTATCAATAAAGCTTTACTCTATCCGAAGATATTCAATATAGAAGAACTGAAAGAGCAACTAGAGACGGAGGAGAAGGAGCGCGAGGAAGCCGAGCGCAAATGGAAGGAGATTAAAGCGAGGGAGTCACAAAAGATTAAAAAGGTAAATAGAATTATACACCTGTTGATCGCTATGCTTATGCAATTTTTATATTCCCCCCTTTCAAAGGTTCAAGTTAATGGTAGCATAGCTGCCCGTGTACTCCAAAATGGCGATGATGTTTATCAGAATGAGAATGTTATCAAGCAAAAGATGAGTAAAAGAGCTATAAAGTTGAGTAACAAATCCACAAATAAGTCGGTAAAACAAAACGATGATGATGGCGAGTCGAAAAAAACAAAAACCACCAAAAAACTGGATACGGCAGATACTGCAAAACCAAAAGCTGCAAAGAGACGACGGCGTGCCAAAGAATGTGATACAGTAAAAATGAATAACTTAACTGATACAAGTGCAACCATTAAAGTGGAAGGTATCAAGCCTGAAAAAAATGCATATACACCGAATGAAGAACTCACAACATATACACGTGAACTAGAATATGAAATTAACGAATTATTGCATTCAGATTTTGCTCCAGCTGATGCTATGAACAATCAACAAGCAATAATGGAAGTTGAATTTGCTACTGATGGTGATGATGAGGATAATGAAGGCGGCAACGATGAACAATATGTACCAATTGCTAATACTAATGGAAAAACAACACTAACGAATCTCGACGATGGTAGTATGATAACAGTTATAAGTGGTGGTGATGATGAAACATCATCTGCAGCACCATCGCAAGCAATGAAAACTGAACCAACATCCGCAACAACAACAACTGCAACAAGCAGCTCCCTAACCTCTTCCATATATGATATCGATGAAAAGGATATTCAGCAAGTATTAACCGATTTGGCTGAGGGCAATTTGGTGCTGGTCTCCAGTCTGGATCCTGAAACTGATAAGGTTTTGAATGAGATTTATATGCTGAATAAAAGTACAGGAGAATTATATGAGAATCCATTGGATATACCAGATGTCATTGTACAATGCATTTTGTCTGTGATGAGCTAATACATATATTTATATGTATAATAATAGCATTTAATATTTTTATGATTATCTTTTTAATTTATTTATTTATTTATAAGTAATATGGTAGTTTATTTGTTGAAATTATTTTTATTAACCCGCAAATGATTTGCATTCTCAATTATGCTGAATTGATGTGCAACTTTCGTATTTCTCTTTTGATATTAATGTCTTGTGCATTTAGAAAAGTAATAAAAACAAACTGTAAAGGCCATAGAATATGTGAACAAAATAATAAATGGTTTACGCTTCTATTACTTCCACAGAGTAGTTTCGAAAATTCTGTTAATGGTAAAGTAGCGTTTACCTTCGCTTTACTTCGAATTTTGGTGGTATATTGATGATCAATTGTTTGAGAGCATTGAATATTGGAACTTGATTTTTGTAACAGAAAAACAATTTCGGAATAGATATGCATGCTAGTTGTTGTTTACATCAACCAGCTCCAAAAAAACAGCAGGCTCCAGGGGGTGCGTAGGTAGTCCTTCTGGGGCAGGTGAAAAGATTACGGGTGGCGCGCGTGCTTTGCTGGCACCGTGGTCATCGGACCGGAATGGAATCTGCCAGACGGTGTATGTAGCAATTCAGATAGGTGCTCCACCACGACCTTAGTTGTGCCAAAGTGGCTCGAACGGATCTGTGGAACTGTTGCACGCAGTCCGCGATTGGCAGTGGGCGACTACCCAGTACGATATTATGAGTATGACCTTCGTTGACCGCCTCTACTGCGGATTGGTGTAATAAATTCAGAGAACGCAAATTACTGCGGATGCTACACAGAGGAGGGGTCAGCTAAATTAAATGGTTGTTGGTTGAAATTTCTGCGAAAGTAGTTCATTGTGCTCACACACTTTCAGCATTCGAGTTTCTTGATGTAGGTGGTCTTCATAATGATTGAAATGAGAGCCTAAATACATATATGCTCTATGTAATAAATTAAATATATGTTCGTTATTATCTGCACTTAATCGTATATTTGAATGATCTTTATATTATTTCTCATTTTGAGCATTTGAAATATAACAAAATTATAATACATATAGTGTTATTTTAAATCAATATTTGAATTTAGAGTAATTTATGCTTATGCAGTTTACCATCGAAACCAACAGTTAACAATTCATTCGAGCCATACCAAACACAATCACGTAAATAATTGTCTGCATCAGAATTCTCATAGAGAATGGTTTGTGTTTCGATATTACTTATTTTGATGGTATTCGTATTGGCAATTATAGCCATATTATTTCTAAAAAAAAAAAAAATAAACAATTATATATTTAGAAATGAAAATATTCAATTCACCTTTGCAGTAATATTTTTCGTATTGGTCTATTAAAATATTGTGTACTATTAAGAAATGCATTGGGACAACGTTTATCAATGCTATGCACATAGCCAGACTCATCGCCAATATAAACATAATTCTCATCGATCGGTTGTGACGAATGCGATACCCATGATAACGCTCTAAAGGCTACTTTATGATTTTCATATAACGCTGAAGATGGAAAAATAACAAAAGTAATAAAATTGATCAATTTTGTGCATATGTATGTACAGACCTGTTGCAGGCCTTGGTAAACGATCATCCCAAAGTAGAGCTGACTTATCCGAAGAACATGTCGCGAACTCGGAATCATCCGTTGGCGATGCGGCAATGCTTGTTATAGCATTTGTATGTGCAAAACGAAAGGTATGCGTAGAAAAAAGATCAGCGCAAGCCATGTCCCACAGCTGTTGTCGAAAATAGATCACATCTTGTTTATAAAAATGTAGGTGCCTATACATTACCTTTATTGTTCCATCTGCACTACCTGTCACAGCTTTATTTACATTTGTTGCCATCACATCCATGGATGTTATGGTTCTAATATGTTCACATTTCTCACCGATTAAAAACAAGCTGTACGGTTTCTTATCTTTTTCATCTGTACGTATAGTCCATACTTGTAATTTGCCAGAATGTAAAGCGATCAAGAACTATAAAATTTTAAT
This sequence comes from Megamerina dolium, assembly GCA_963854835.1. Taxonomy (NCBI): domain Eukaryota; kingdom Metazoa; phylum Arthropoda; class Insecta; order Diptera; family Megamerinidae; genus Megamerina; species Megamerina dolium. The sequence goes on along the minus strand of OY978529.1, from coordinate 748,898 downwards.
TCATTAAAATAGGACTACATCATACACTTTTTCTGTTCACATCTTACAATATTTGCCGAAACGTACTGCAGTTTCGTGATTAACGAATTACATTGTAGCTTGAAAAATTCTTGCCTTCTTTCAATCTGCTCCAATTTTTCAAATCCCCATAATGTTCCCGTCCATTCGCGTCCATTTAATTTATTTGTAGCTATTAAAGCATGCCCATTCTCATTGAGACTTATACACTCCCAGGCATTGTGCATACGCAGTGTATGATTAAGTGGTCGTTTTGCGTAGTCACGCGAATTTAAATTTGGATAATGTGTATTTTCTGCTAAATCGGTTTCTTCCGGTGGTTGATACTCATCTGGCGTCTTATATATATCTTTGTACACTAATGGATCCATGATTTTTATTTTAAATTATTGCCGACTACGAAGGTGAATATTATATTATTTTTGACTATGGCAAGTAAAAAAATAAGATTTTATGTACAATAATTTTAGGTTATGTTTACGACCGGCTGTAAGAGGTGGTGTTACCATATTGGCAAAAAAAAAACAATTAATAGAGCATATAGTAACTTAAGGCCCGCAATTACTAATAACCATTTACATTTTATAACTTGGCAGTTTTTAGTACTAGAAAACGTGTGTTTTAGCAAAATCGAGTATATTATTGCAGAAATTATTAATGTTCTGAGAAATGAATGCGTACGTAATATCTATATCTTCAATGAAATATAAAGCAGAAAAACATTAATAGTGTAATATCTCTAAAATGCATCAATTAAAAAATTGGCAAGAGGGTATAACAGAAAACATTGACTGTAAACATTGTTAACTTTGGAATATCGGCATAATGAGGCCGATGCAAATTGCATCAATCTTTACTGATGTACTAATCAAATTGTTGTTGTGTTAAATATCTAAATAGCGCAAAGTCGAAAATTGACAGCAAACATTGATAATGAAATAACGGCATATTCATATTGGGTGATATAAAAAGTGTTTTCCGTTTTTGTTGCAGATGGGCTACATTTTTTCTAAGGCGAAAAATAATATTGTTGAAAAATGAGTGAAATTTCTGAAGAAATACGCTATGTGATGCTTTTTTACTATAAAAAAGGCAAAACCGGTGCAAAGACATGCAGAAAAATCTGTGCGATTTACGGTGAGAATGCTGTAACGGAACGTACCGTCCAATGTTGGTTCGCTCGATTCCGTTCTGGAAACTACGATGTCAAAAATGTACCACGTTCTGGTCGGCCAATCACTGAAAAAGTCGATAAAATTTTACATCTGGTGGAACTTGACCGGCATGCAAACTGTCAGGACATAGGGAATGCATTAAACGTCAATCACGTGACAGTTTGGAATCATTTAAAAAAGGCTGGCTACTCAAAGAAGCTCAATGTTTGGGTGCCACATGAAGTAACGCAAACGAATTTGATTGACCGGATTGCCATCAGTGAAGCGCTGCTAAAACGCAACGAAAACGAACCTTTTCTGAAGCGAATCATAACGGGCGATGAAAAATGGATTAAAGTTTCAAAAATCTCTGGACTACCACGTACGACACCAAAACCTGGATTGATGGCAAACAAGGTGATGCTGTCTGTATGGTGGGATTGGAAGGGAATTGTTTATTACGAGCTGCTACAACCAGGTGAAGTGATGAATGCTGACCTGTATTGCTTACAACTCGACCGATTGAACGAAGCAATCAAGAAAGGGCGACCGGAATTGGCCAATAGTGGGGATATTGTGTTCTATCATGACAATTCTCGTCCACACACATCTTCGATGACCCATCAAAAATTGACTGCACTTGGCTGGGAAGTTTTGATGCAGCCACCGTTTAGCCCAGATCTTGCGCCATCTGACTACCATTTATTTCTGTATCTGCAAAAATCTCTTGCTGGAAAAAAATTGGCCGACAGAACAGCCGTCGAAAATCACTTAGTCAAGTTTTTCACCGACAAACCACAGACCTTCTATACCGATGGAATTATGAAACTAGCCGAAAAATGGCAAAAGGTTATAGATAATAATGGTACATATGTATTGGGTTGAAAGAAAAATTTGGTTCAAATATTGCCAAGAAACGAGAATACTTTTTATATCACCCAATATTATATTCTGTGGCGTACTTATTAATTTATTACTTGTTAAAATATTTCAAAACAAATCGTTGCAGTTTTTGTATTTTCTGTAATTTTAGTCAAAATAATTTAATTTAGATATATTTGTTACGAACAACCTAAAACTGGTGACCTTCCTCGTTTTATAAATACATCGCAAACTCGCTTCTCTCACCTCCGCAAACACACGCAAGAACACTTATTGCTTGTCAGGAGGATCAATTACAACAGGTTAAATTTTTGGACGCACGCAGCATTCTCTCGAATGAGCCAACTGGTGATTTAATGAACTCTTATGCGCAGATTCAAGGCTACGCGGTAAACATAGAGTCGTGGTTCAAATGATTGAATGCATTTTTGAAAAATCTGAATATGGCTTAATTTATTACTTGTTAAAATATTTAAAAAAAAAATCGTTGTAGATTTCGTAGTATTTGTAATTAAAAAAAAAAGCTGGATTAAATTAAATAACCTTTTTTTTTGCTATATTTCAAATTTTATTGTTTGGAATATTTCAAAAAAAAAAAAAAAAATACATCTTAGTTTAAAATAAACAATTAAGGGAATAGTACATAAAATCAATAGAAATTATTTTAAGGATATTAAAGTGCATTTGTACGTACGTACCCATTTATTTCTTTATTGAAATGAAGTACATACTCTTTTAATTTTCATTTCATGTTGTTAAATCTATTTAGTGCGTCATTTGGCTGAAATGCGTTGCGATATACCAAATGCACGTGTACCATTTTCTTCTCATTTTATTCGCCCTTATTATACACCTACCCATCAACATAAACATGTATATGTTCATTTGTGTGGTTGTTTTTCAATAATCACCACCATCATTACCATCACTTTGCCCTTACAACCTCTACACTTTGCACTAAAATAATGTAAGAATTTTCCTTTACGAATTTATATGGGTGTATATAAGTGTATTAAATGAAATATGTAAATTAAATTTAATTGAAATTATTAATTATCAGTACACTATAAGCACACGCATATACATTTATTTATATGTGCATGTGAGATGTATACGATATTTATAAATATAGCAGCATTTAATATTTATGTTATTTATACCTATTATTATTATTATTCATATTCATATTGGGAAAAATTTTTTCATTAGCTCTATGCAAAGTATAGCTTGTACAATTTAAACCGTATTATAGATTGCAGCAACTATATCGGTTTACCAATAATATAAGTATATGTATATAGAATAAAATTTGTTATGTATGAATGCATGTGTGTGTGTGTTTGAATTCTCATTTTAGTTGTAGTAATGGTACATTGTTGAGGGGAAATAATCAAATTCCCATCTGACCAGTAAATTGATCAAGGCTTGACATTCTAATATATTATTTCTTGTGATTTTCTTCAAAATATTTCAATTTGCATTTTTTCTTTTGTTTGTCTATCTGTAAACGTGATGTATTAATGTGTATATGCATGCATGTTTTTAGTGTATGTATGGATTTATCTAACATTTTACATTAGTAGCTATATTTTTTTACCACCACAAATAGAACATCATCTCATATTGCATACTAAACTAGTTACATAAATAACTATTAATTTAAAATATATATACATGTGTGTATGCATGTAAATATGAATATGACGTAAGTAGACGTAAATTATATATTGTATATGTATGATTGTGGGTACGAATTCATTATAATTTTCATTATTTTAGACTAAATTCGTTCAATTCTTTCATAATTATGTGAACATTGTTTCTATTTTAATTCTACTTTAAATTAAAAACAAAATTTAATATCTTCTTCAATGCAAGTCAGAGACCGACAATTATTCCAGTTATTTTCGGTCTCTGGTTTAAATAATTGAATATTCTTAAGTGTGCTGCCATTCAATAATTTCATCATGCATTTTTTGATTTCCTTTCATATATGACTATGTATGTATGTATATATATTTTGTATATTAGTTATTTATGTATATAGTTTTAATTGCAGGTTTAAGCAATTAAAATTAGAAGTAAATCAAACAAAAAAAAAACAGAAAATAATAATTAGCATTAAATGAAATGATTAAAATTATGTTTTGAAGCAAATTTTGTTTGAAAATATAAATTAAATTATTTGTATATAGTGATAATAACAATAAATTTTTGTGTATAAGCAAAAATAAATTCACATAATGAAGTTATGAAATTTTGAAGAGTTTCAGAAAAAGTAATTGTAACAAATTTTCTCCACAAGGAAAATGAGATATCAATTATTCTTTTTTTTCTAGCGAGCATATTCGACTTTGTTGTTACTGTTTTCAAACATACTGACAACATGCCAATATGTTCGCTTTCACATACAATTGAATAGTTTAGTTGGTAAATTTAATGAGAAAACGTACGAAAAAAAACATATAATAAAAAGAAAACATGCTTCTAAGATGCCTGCTGTCTGCGCATCTTACTTGAAATATTCTTTTTTGGTCATTTTACCGCCGCTTGTGTGTTTGTATTCACTTTTTAGTCATAATTTTCAAATATTCCAATGCATTTTGTGCTGCTTGACGTTGTGCATCAGCTGCAGTGGCTCCAGAACCATGACAAACACCTACTGGTAGTGTAGAGAGTTGCACCAGGCACTGGCATAGATTATTGAAGGTTTTCTCCTCGATATCAACATAGGTGACTTCAAATTGATTCTCATGTGCAATCTCAGACAAGAGCTTTACATAATCAATTTTAGGTTCCTTCAGACATGTTTTCTATAAAAACAAAATCAATAATGAATTAATTAAAAATGTCATCAATATTTGAAGATTATAATATATCATATGTAAAATAATGTAGTTCTTTTCCTTTAATTTTTTTTTTCTTTCTCTCACCTGCAATTTAAGTATTTTTTTGCCAGTTGCATGTTTTAGTGTCTTATGAAATTGTGATACTTTATTGCTATGCTGACTGGTCAATGTTGGTATAGTGATATCTTTCAAATCACCGTAATAATTAGCACAATTACGATTCTGGAAAAAACAAACAATTGAAAATTGAAAAACATTTAAAATTATTGCTAATATCTATGTAATAGTATTCCATATGATGCGAACAGAATAAAGACTGAATGCCGTATAAGAACGTACACTATTCGGCATATGTAAAAAGATTTATACTTGAATTTAACATAAGCAATAATAAAAAATGAGTTTCTACGAAATATGAGTACATATTTATATGTACAAACATATACATGATGATTTGAAATATATCACGCAGCACAACGGACCATGGACATTCGACTCTTTATTCTCTATGAAAGTGGTCGTAGTCAAAAATCTATCAAAATATTCGAGTGTAGACCACTTCCATAATAAAGATTACTTATACTTGTGCATATGGATATGTAAAAAACAAGATACTTACATCGCCATCCATATCAGAACGTATAGCTTCATTGATCTGATTGTTATCCAATGGGTTCTCTTGTAAGCGTGTCCACATTTTATGAGCAGCTAAACGTTTGGCAATTTTCTTACTTTTGCCTTTGCCAACTTCACGAAAATTAAGTATCGTGCAAGCAATTGTGAAAAGACGTTCATGTGGTAGACCCACCTCGGTTTCAGTTTCATAAGTTGGTGGTGGCCAACGGCGTGACATGCACATCTCTTGTAACCAGCCAATGGGGTTACCAACAATCTTATCAGCACCGCTACATATGTGAAACATTGAGGGAAGTCAATTAATTAAAATTTAGTTCTCTTTCCTTTTTAAATACTTACTCTCCGGAGCCTGCAAGATTGACATTCGCTTCACTGGCAACACCACCACCGCCTCCATTATTTCCAGATGTTGAGCCGCCAATTTGAACATCAGGCAATTGTATGCCGGTTAATTTATCAATTAATGCACGTGCAGCTGAATGTTTAGCCTCTTTCTTAGAGCGTCCAGCGCCCATTGCCGTGAAGGGCACTTCTTTATCATTAAATGAAACACGATAACGGAAGGTGGGCTCATGTATTGCACCCTCGATTTGTACCAATTCATAACTTGGTGTTATACCACGACGGCTCAGTAATTCTTGTAAAATTGAGACTGGTGTCTTCATAGCTAGACCATTTGCATCAGTCTGTAAAGAAAATATTTTCACATACATATTTAAATAAATATCTATATACAAAAATTATCTAAAAAGTACCCGTTTGAAGACAGGTGGCGTTGTTGAGGAAAATTATCATGACCTCGGATCGATATTTTGCCATTTCATAGAAGGCAGTACACTACAAACACGGGTACCTTTTACATGTATCCTCAAATATATTAATCTATTAAAAAAATATGTTCACATACCAATTTTAATGACTCCTCAATTGCCAATTTGCCTGTAGCCGCGGTTATATCAGCAATTTTGTCTTTCTTCGACTTTTGCGGTCTAGTCAATATTTTAGTAACTGGTGCCGACGGTGCCGGTAGTGTAGGCACCTGTCCATTGGGAACATTCTCCATGCCTGGTGGTACCGGAGCACACATATTATCATATTGCCGACGAGGTGCATAACCTGACTGAGGAGGCATATGCTGCTGCGGCATTTGAATTGCGGCAATTTGCTGATTTTCAAAATGGTTCTGATCCATTTTTAATTAATATATATTTTCTTCTTTGTTCTCTTTATAGCAGTTGCTAAATTAAATGTATGCACTATAAAATAAATATGTACAAATATTAGTATGTATCCAAAGAAAAAATATTTTCGACAACTGATTTCATCAAATAAAACGAAGAGAAAATCAATAATGTGTACATGGCGTCCAGAGCCGCTCATTAAATTACGCAATTTTTGGGTTCAATATTAAAAAGCAATTGTACAATTTATATTATAATTAAATTACCTCTAAAGTGTTTTGCGATTTGCACTGATTTTTATTTAAAAATAAATTTCAAATAGCATCAAATTTATCTTCAAATAAATAGCCAGCAAATCCTCCGCTCGGAATACACGAAAATGAAATAATTTTCCCACAAAGATGTCAATTTCGGAATTCTTGTCAAAGCGAATATGTAATATTTCTACGTTGGCAGCATGTATCAGTGATGTGTTTTTAATTACCCTTGCATGTTCATAAGTACCCACGAAACAAGAAATAAAATTTTCTTTTTATGGAAAAAACGGGAAATCGTTTCCGATTAGTGGCTAATAGCAAAATTCCATAGAATACAATCAATTAGTAATTTAGAAATATTTCTCTTTAAAAATTGAATAATGATTTTTAGATTATCAGGGTTAGGGTCTGATAGTCAATGATAGAACTCGAGTTCTTAAATAATTGGTTAGGTATTCTGTTGAATCGTAGGCAATGGACCAGGAGGTGTTCGGGGGTCATAACGTCGAGGAAATTACGGTGGCACAAGTTTGTTCAGAACGTTCAATTAGGTGTGCGTGAGTTATTTTTGTGTGTCCCAGGCTTAGACGAAATAATTTTGTCATTGCAAACTTAAATTCAAATTATCCATTAAAACTAGATTGAAGACAGTTTTTAATTGTGATTTTTTGTTTATTTCTTGGTGCCAGTCAGATGTGTGAGACAATTAATTTTTGAATTTTGCTGTTGAGTGCTGTGCTAGTTCGTTCCCTGGTATGTTTATATGGCTGGGAATCCAAAGTATGTTGCGTATGAGTGAGGAATAGTAATGGCTATCATTGTTGATATTGCTTGGATTGAAGAGTCACTGCATATTGCATTTACATTTACACGATTTTGATTGGACTAGTTTTACTGCTTTGAGAATATCAAAAATCTCGGCTGAATAGACAGAGCTATATGTTGGAAATTGACCGGTGTAAATAACCTTTGTGTTAGAAGTGACCGCAGTCACCGTTTTTGGAACAATCAATATATAGAAACTTGTAGTCGTTTAGACTCTTTCATGTCGAGAAATTTGGCTCTATAGACAATAGGAGGGGTGGTGGTCTTGTTATGGATACAGAGTGAGGTATTTAGTATGGATGGCGTTAATAACCATGGATGAACTTTACTGTCTGGAGGTTAGACCGGGAGATAGGGGATATTGATTTCTTTGCAGATTGAAGTTGTTCTATTTATGACTGATTTGATGGTTGAGTTGACGGTTTGTGTGGTTTGGTTTTGAATATAATGAAATTTTGGGGAATCGTAACTGTGAAGTCAGGTATGGTATTCTGTCAGCACCAGGTGTTTTGTCCTTCAGTTTTTTCAATGCTGACTCCCATTCAACGAAGCTTTTTTTTTTCTATGAGCTTTGCTTTATCACTGGGTATGAGTGGTTGTCGTTTTTTATTTTAAAACTGTGTGGTGAAATTTGTATCAGAGGATTCATTAGACCAATTTTTGGCAATTTTTGAAGTGTCTGTGATATACTCATTTGTGCAGGAGGTAGAGGTTAAGCATCTTAATCTTTTTGATATATGTAATCCACAAAATCGTCTTATATTTGAACAATTTTTTTTGCATGGGGTTAATTTCGGATGTAAAATTGTAAATAGAGAGTCTTTTTGCTTTTTTATCTTCACGTTTGTGGAAATCAGCAAAAAAATCAAATCGGCCAATTCTCACTGATTCCCCCATCCGTTTGAGTGACGGTAATTGGGCTAGAAGCAACTGTGAGAAGGGTTTGGCTTTTGCAAACCACCTAAAAAGTGTGTTTACACCCAATCCACCCTCTTCACAGTCCTCATTACCAATATTAACTTCTCGACCTTGCTCAATAACGCTCAAAATTAAAAAAAAGGACATATTCAAAGCAATTTATAAAGATTTAAACCCAAAAAAATCACCTGGTCCAGATAAAATTACCGGTAAAATGATAAAAGAGCTACCTCCGGCTTCAGTAATTCATCTGATGCACATTTTCAATGCTATCCTTCGTATTAAACACTATCCCAAATGCTGGAAAACTTCAAAAATTATTATGATAGCAAAACCAGGAAAAGACCCTACAAAAGTTGCATCGTACAGACCTATCAGCCTCCTGCCTCTACTTTCTAAAGTATTCGAAAAGCTACTTGTCATGAATATAACTCCATTTATTAATCTCAACCAACTGATTCCTCAACATCAGTTTAGATTTAGAAAACAGCACGGCACAATAGAACAAGTCCACCGCATTGTAACTCTGATAAGGAACACTTTTGAAGAAAAAAAGTATTGCTCAGCTGTCTTTCTTGATATCACTCAAGCTTTCGATAAAGTATGGCACGATGGCCTTATTTACAAACTCAAACTATTACTGCCTGCAAATGTCTCCTCATTGCTTAGTAGCTACCTCACGAAAAGACAATTTCTCGTACATCACAAGGATTACACAACAAATCCATTGGATATTCACGCTGGCGTTCCTCAAGGAAGCGTTTTGGGTCCCTTACTGTATCTCTTATACACTTCAGATATGCCCAACAATAACTATACATTCATATCGACCTTTGCTGATGATACGGCAATATTGTGCTCTCGCTCTAACCCCATAGAAGCTACTAAACTCCTGCAGACTCATGTCGATTCTCTCGAAATCTGGCTAGCAAAATGGCGTATAAAAGTCAATGAATCAAAGAGCGTACATGTAACCTTCACGCTAAGGCTAGATACATGTCCCCCACTTAAAATTAATGGCCAATCAGTTCCACAATGTTCCTCAACAAAGTACTTGGGTATTCACCTCGACAGAAGGCTGACATGGAAAAATCACATAGAGGCAAAGAAAACTCAGATCAAGCTTAAAATGAATCAGTTATGGTGGCTGTTACACAAAAGATCAAAGTTGAATCTTGAATACAAAGTGCTATTATATAAAGCAATCCTGAAACCAATCTGGACTTATGGTATTCAGTTTTGGGGCACCGCATCTCCCTCTAATATCGAAAAATTGCAGCGAATACAATCCAAGTGTCTGCGAATTATTGTAAATGCGCCTTGGTATATGAGGAACGTTAACATCCATCGAGATTTAAATGTATCCACAATTTCTGAGGAAGTTGCAATGTCCTGCAGAAGCTACATTCAAAAATTACACAATCATCCGAATCCCCTTGCTAGGCAATTGTTGCTGAGCAAGGGGCATCGTCGATTAAAAAGAAAAGACACACTGAATATGCTGTAAAATTGCTACATCTCGCGACTCACCAAATTGTGTTGGAACGTAGGAGATATCACATAGTTTTATTTAGTTTGTAAGATTTTAATACTTATTGTTAGTTTCTTGTATAAGAAAGATTCAATAAAAAAAAATAAGCTAAAAAAAAAAAAAAAAAAAAAAAAAAAAAAAAACGTTTGAATAAAGCGTTTGCTTCTTTGTAGTTTAAGATATTTTCTGAGGAGATCTGCCGCTTATGGAGATATGCAAGTCATATATGCAAGTCTCTGCTCCACCAATGTATACATACATACCTTGAATGTCTCAGAGAAGATTAATTCGAAACACTTCTGACATCAAGACAAATAAGTGTTCTTCAAGAAATTTGTTTGTTGCATAAAGCTTATACAAAAAAAACTGTTGCATTAATTTATTTACATAATCCAATAATCGATCAGGGTTATTTTATATCATAATTACACCCACACAATAATGATTATAATCACAAAACTGATTCTTTCAAGCCAATTTACTTATCACATAAGGAATTTAATTTCGATTCTGGAAAAAAAAGAATAATAAACAATTAAAAAGTGAAAAAACGAAAGTTTTCTATTTCTATGAATTGTCTATAAGTATATACACATCAGTGTCCAGGACGAATAAGTAAAAATTGTACTCATCGCCGAGTACGATGCGGATGAATTTGGTTTTCGATATTGGTAAATTTGGTAAAACATTATAATGTATCATCAATATCGTATATGTAAAAACGAGTCAAGTCGTTCAACAAACGCAAATTGGTCGTGTAACGTTCATATGGTACTCATGGCAATTATTGCTCGATACGTAACGAGTAGCAGTCACGATGCAATGATAATTACTCATAAATGAAATATATCACACAACAGAACAACAGGCCCTGAAGGATCCGAACGAACTATAATAATTGATTTTTGTTTCATATTCAAATAGTTTAATAAAATATTAAATTAGTTTAAAATACTATATATGGATGCGGACCACCAAATCAGTTGTCTATTTATCCAATATTTAAGATGTGCGCGTATTTGCATAAGATGTGACTTTTCTTAAATTATTGGGGTCGATAATGCAGTGTTTAAATATAAATTAGGAAATATTCAAGCAACCTTTTCACACCTAAATAAAAAAGTGATGTTAGAATGAATGATATGGAGCTGCTTTGCGCACTAAACCTGTGTACATGCTATCGCACAAGAGATGTCAGAGTGAGAGCGGAGCAGAAAGCAGCAAAAAGCGACAAGCTAGAAATCTATTAGAAAACTGCTTTTTATAAGTGAAAAATGAAAATAAATGTAGAAACTTGGATGTGTAATATTTTCGTCTCTTTGTGGAACCAAAAAAATTCGTTGCAACAAAATAATAGTAAACAAACAGTGACAGGGTTCTGATAAAATAAAAATATCAAGGTGCCTATCTTTGGCATCCTTGAGTAATTATAAAATTTATCAGGGTATTGAAGGAGCTCTATAAAAATCACCATGTTCATTCGCCTCTTATTTATATGATGAATTCCCATTTTCTATAAAAAAAAAAAATAAAAAAAATTGCAGGTATGATTTGTCGTAAAAAACTCATCAGATGAATCCATCTTGTGAAATAATATTATATGTGTTCAATACTAAAATCGCTTTCACTCTGACAGATTCAGCTTTGTTTATAGCATGAAACAGAATCGCTTCAATCAACGCACTGCTTATGGCATTCACTCTGACATCAGCCTAAGCTGTCACATAATTAAGCACTGAAGTGGAGTTCGTTAAATTATTTTCCGTTTTGAAACAGGATAAAACAAATAATAAATAAAATGAAAAAAAGATATTATAATGAATTTGAAAATGTAATATTTCATTGGGCATTATACCCTATTATACACTATTCAATTAGCGGAATGCCAAAATAATTGCTGTAACTGTTAGCTTAAGAATATACAGCCTTAACAACGAATGCCTTTGTCGTCGCAAGTTTATTAGATTATTGTTAAAAACGAAAATTTTCAAGTTGCTACTTTTTTTATTTCTTCAGTTGCTTTGTTAATATTCGTATCATATCAATTTAGATCTTAAAATTTAGACGAACTCACCCCCGGCCTTAGTCTACTAATTTTTCTGGTCATACAGAGGACATCGTACTCTTTAATCACAATTTGTGGATATGCATTTCCCTACAACAATTATATACGCACAAATATTCAAAATCCTAATCGAAAACCATCTTTATCGGAGAATAGTAGCAATTGAATTCTTGTATGAAGCTTCAATATCACTTGCAATTGTGCATAATCTAAAAACAAAAAATGTACCTACATCTAGACATCATCCATATCACAGCGTATATATTCACTGCTCTAATTGTCATCCAATATATACTCCTGTAGAAGTATCCACATTTTGTGAGCAGCTATATGTTTGGCAATTTTCTTACTATTGCCTTTGCCAATTTCGCGAAACCTTAACACACTGCAAGCAATAGAAAAAACGCGCTCATGTGGCAGACCCGCCTCCGTTTCGGTTTCATAAATAGGTGGTGGCCAATGGCGAGCAGTACACATCTCCTGTAAGCAACCAATGGGATTACTAACAATATTATAACTGTCGCTACATGAGAAGTGAAAAACAAAATTGATTAACAATTATTTTCTCATTTGAACATGCCTATTCGTAAATACTTACACTTCCGACTTTGTAAGACTAACATTTGCAACACTAGCAATAGCACCGCTTGCCTTATTAGAAGATGTAGAGTTGTCGGTTCTACATAAGAATGGAAAGTGAGAAACACAGTTGATAAAATTTATTTTCTCATCTGAGCATAAATACTCATAAATACTTACGCTTTCGAACCTGTGGAACTGAAACTTGGAACACATGCAATACTACCACTTCCAGAATTAGCGGATGTAGAGCTGCTACTTCTACATAAGAATGACAAGTGATGAGCACAATAGATTGAAATTTATTTTTTCATCTGACTATCTGAATAGTAAATACTTACGATCCCGTTCTTGTGAGATAGGCATTAGGAACGATAGCAATACCACCACTTTCTTTATTAGCAGTTATTGAGTCACTATTTCTACATATGAATGGGAGTTAAGAGACACAATTGATTACAATATAATTCTCAGCTAAGCATAGATATTCAAAAATACTTACGCTTCCGGCCTTCTAAGACTGAGATTAGGAATACTAACAATACCACCACATCCTTTATTAGAAGTTGTAAGGCCACCAGCTCTACATATGAATTGGAATAGAGGAATGCAAGTGATTAAAAGTTATTTCTCGTTACTCATAATTACTTACGCTTCTGATTTTGCAGCAACACTAATAATACTATCACTTCCATTGTTAGCATATATATATTCACCAGTTCTTTATGTGAATGGAAATTGAGAAAAATACTTGTTCAACATTTATTTTTTCATCTGAGCGTAAATACTCATAAATACTTACGTTGTCGACCTTCTAAGACTGGTATTAAGATCATTAGCAATACCACCACTTCCACTATGCGATTTTATACCGTTTAATTGATCAATTAATGCACGTGCAGCTGAATGCTTTGCTTCTTTTTTGGAAGATCCATCACCAATTGCCGTAAATTGCACACCTAGATCATCGAATGACACACGATAACGGAAGGCAGGTTTATATGTGATACTTTCGGTTTGTACCAATTCATAACTTGGTGTTACCCCACGGCGACTTAATATTTCCTGTAATATAGACACTGGTGTCTTCAAGGCTTCAGTCTGCACATGAAAAATACACATATGAAAATATGAATTATTTTTTATTTAATACACATACACATTTTAATGACTCAATTTCCAGTTTGCTTGTTGCCACTATGAGATTAGCAATTTTATCCTCTTTCGACTTGAGTGTTTCCGGTACTGTCGACACGTTTTCTTTGGAGACTTTACTCGATTACAGATTAGGGTATTGTCGAAGCCGAAGCGGTTTAAACCGAATTCAAAGAACATAAGTTGTGGTTACATTGTCTCCTTTTCCACATGATAAACTACAATTTATTGACGAGAAGAGAAACGAACTGCGGCGAGTACAGATTTTATCACGCCTCATAGTTTATTTATTACCGGCAAATTCCTTGTGTGCTGCTTCGGCACAATGATTGCCTTGTTTCAAATAATGCAAATGTTGAGCAATGATATCCAATTTTCTCAATTTCTTGTACATATGAAGACTGACGTTCACCAACACAATAACTTTCTCCATATTTATTTTCGTCTTATCCTAAAGTTTAAAAGTTCAAGGAAACAAAGTAATTTCTTCTCTAATAAAATAGATGTGATGTTCTTCCCAGAGCAAGAAAAAAAAGCTATGACATTCTGTACTCGTTCCCTTTCGCTTCTCTTATCTTGCATACAAACCGAAATTGTCAAAAACAATAGTTTTCGTGTGGAAAAGGGGACTATTCGGCGGCTTTTCATGATTTTGGTCCATTTTTGCTTTGTATTGTTTTCTTTTTAGTTATCCTTGTAGGTATGTTTGTGCTTGGACTTGTTAGCACTAAAAAAATTTGTTAAAGAGAAAGCAATTATTCTGAAAAAACAGTAGATAAACAAAACACTGTGTTTTATTGTAATTCATACGTGAACAATAGATGGGGCTTATTGAACTGTTTTGTGTCAAATAAAGAAATCTATAATTTACTGCATATAAATTACCTCTATTAAGACTTACAACTTGGACCGATTTTTAAATAAAACTAAAATTTTATTCTAATCGAAAATTCGAAAACCACATAATCGTCACAGAGATAAGGTGAAATAATAAGGTAATTGCACTAGAAAAAGAACACGGGTGCTATTAAATTTCATTAGCAGATAAGTTAAAATAATGCAACGTTCCAAAGTACTAATCGTATTGTCACAACATAAAAAAGTTGTGAACGTTTAATTCTGTTTCAATCAACCTTGTTCGATCATTGGATTCTGTCAATAAAAATTGCAACACTTATTTTGTACAACTATATACAGCAACAATTTATTTAATCAACTCTGTTTACAATAACTCTTTAATGTACTTGAAACTCTTGCCTCTGATACTGTAAATGCAGCAATTACCGAAACCGAAAGAGGAATTAAAAAAATTTTTTTTTAAGAAAACCCTGGGGGTCTTAACAAAGTTTTTGATTATTTTTATTATTGTAACAATTAAAAAAACATGTACAAGTTGATGCAAATAAAATAAAATTAGCAACAATCAGAAAGAAAAAATAGACAAACAAAACGTTCACAAAATAATAACGTAATACTATGATATCGCATAAACTTCTATGCGAGATGAAGTGAACGGTATTTCCATATCATTAGATATTAACCATATAAACGGTATAATTTTATATCGTTAACACGCACTGTGATATGAACGCACCATAAGTCATCGTGTAAAGGCCGTAAACCTATCAGCATATTATTGTGAACAATAAAGTAATTAAAATGCTGAAATAGAATAGAATAGAATGGGCCAACATTTGAAAATTGAACACAAATAATAAGTTTAAACCTGTGCACATGCGCAAACCGCGCTCGAATACGAGCAATGGGACCTCGACGAAAACGTCGGGTTCATCTTCGAGTACGCCCTTGTCAAAGCCACTCAAAGTGGCAGAAAGCCAAGGAACTCACCCCCATAACACCAGCACGGTGCATAACTGACTCGCCGAAGAATGACTCATTTGGGCAGTTACTTCATCCATAATCTTGCTAAGCTGGCTCACTGTCAGCTGGGAAATATATTACGCTTTACCCGAAGCTCGGATTGGTTCCCAAGGGAAATGGGGTAGCCCACCTGCGGCATCACAATGGGTCCCATTTGGCCTAAGTGCAAGTTCAAGCGGACAGCCGCCTCAACCTACCTACCTAACCTTAATATAAATTAAGTCAATTTAATTTACGAATTACAAAACAAAAACGGGTCCAACAGAGTTGCATTTCAAATCATATAATAAAATCATAGCGTGAACTGAACGAGGCACGAAAAATCTTTTTCATAAAAATACATGACAGCTAATTTACGAGCGTATAACTTTATAAGGTTTACGCGGCTTTTATACGATTGCATGAATTTCACTAATATTTAGATATAAACTTTATATTTTCACTTATATTTATTTTTTGCCTGGTAGCTCAGACATTAACACGAAGTTAACTTCCGGAGATAATGGTGTTGAATGTGAATCGGAAATTATAAGCACGAAACGTCAAGCGCGAGAAGTTTAAAGTGGAGTTTCTCACCTGAAAAGCCTGGACGACTTCGAAAGCTTACGCTTAACCTTTGGTTTATTCTCTGATTTCTGACTTTTGTAGGTGAAAGCGGCAATTTCACTACCACCTTTTTATTAGACTATGAACCCGTCAACTTTAGAATAAATTTATGTGGCAAAATGACATTTCCACAATAACAATTTTGTAGGGGGATCAACAATTTTTCAATATAAACATATATACAGGTTTCGAAAAGATTCAAACACAAAAAGATATATTTATATGATTTAATATATCTGATATGTTTTGAAAAATTAAAAAAAAAAATTTCTAAAATGACGAAGTTTTGTTTTGTATGCAATAAATCAGATGATCCAATCTCTACTTTATATGCGTAAGCGATTTGTTGTTTTAAATATTATAAATTAAAAAGTATTGGTTGTGTAGATTGCCGGAAAAACCTGAAATACGGCACAAATGGGCTAGTGCCTGCTCTTTAAGTGAAACAGCGATGAAAGAAAAAATTTTTATTTGTTCAAATCATTTCGCGCCTGAAGATTACATATCTACAATAGGTGGAAGATATCTTCGGTCGGATGCAACACCATCTTTGGAACTACCTCCACAACCTGGCTTTGGTTAGTATGGTTTAATATAGACTATTTTGAAAGCAG
The DNA here is from genome assembly GCA_963854835.1 of Megamerina dolium. Classification (NCBI taxonomy): domain Eukaryota; kingdom Metazoa; phylum Arthropoda; class Insecta; order Diptera; family Megamerinidae; genus Megamerina; species Megamerina dolium. The sequence goes on along the minus strand of OY978529.1, from coordinate 731,747 downwards.
CCAATAATAAAATATTGTTAATGTCAAGTTGGGCCAACCACATATATAATACTTCCACATATTTACGCAATATCTCCATTGGAACTGGAGTCAGCCACAGCAATGGAAGAGTTAGTTAAGTCAGAAAGTGAACCCGAATTACAGTCACCTGCGTCCAATGCAATTAATGAGTCGGTTCAGTCAGAAAAAGAACCAGAATTACTTCTACAGTCTGAATTTGGTTAGTATTTATGTACATACATATGTATGTTGTTTAAACGTCAGTACGCCAGTATCGTGAAAGATGAATTTGAGAATAATGTATTATAAAAAAGCATCTAACAATCTATTTCAGAGAAGGGAGCAATAGATGCTTCAAAGAAACGTCGCTTTGCAGATCCACGTTACATTGATGAAATTCGTATATCAGATTTCTCATCTCCCAGGCGAGCTAGCCGTGTATTAAAAGTGGTCAAACGCCTTTTTGAAAAGAAATGCAAATTGGTAAAACAACTCCAAAACAATAAACGATATTTGCTAAAGAAGGTGACTCACCTGGAGGAGTTGGTTACCCAACTACGCGAAAGTAACGTAGATAATGCCAATGTCGGAGTAAAACATAACAAGAAAAAAAAATCAAAATAGCAAAAAATAGTGTTGTGTTGTTGTAATTAATGTAACATTTTCAAAAATGAACGAGAATCGTTCTTATAATTATATATTATAATTATAAAATATGTGTTGTTTTTGATTAAATTTATTTACCGCATAAAGGAATTGGCGGCTGTTTCTATATTCATGATAAAAATCATATTCTAAATTATTGATCTTCATTTGCAAGGATTTGTCAAATTAAGAAATACTACCCAAAAGCATTTTTTTAATTAAATCCAATTATTAAACAATTAAAATTGCATTTCATATGGGTTTTTTGCTCGTTACATTTGTAATGGTTTTGGTATTGGCTTACACTAGTACATTGAGAAAAATAATATATGAATAACATCAATTCAAACTTAATATTGATATTAGTACATATAAATATAAAAAATGTATGCAATTCGTTATCGACATTGATCGATGTAAATAACGAAAGAATAAACAACTACAGCATATTGTATAGGCGCAGAATAATAATTATAATTTGTATGAGCCATGATTGATTATTTCAATCGCAATTTCATTCTTCATCAAAAAAGGGATCATCGAAATTTACATCATTAGTGTCGATATTATCATCGAGTGTAATGCCTTCAATTTCTAAATCCAATTCATCGTCTTCATCGTCGGCAATGGCAGCGGCTGTAGGCGCCTTCACAGCCGCAGTCAAACCACTAGTACCAACTAATGTTGTATGTTGTTGTGTGATTAATGATGGGGCTGTTGATGTTGTCGCTCCAATAGTATTACCACTATTAATACCATGATCGCTATTAAAATTATCGGATTTCTTGTAATCATACGTCTTCTCCTTGCTATTGCTCTCAAAAATGCCTTGAGTTTCGGCTGCGTGCATCTCCTCAACCGGATTACGATCAATATTCAATGGCAATTGCGCAGCAACACGAGCTGGTAAGTTTAGTTGTTCGGTCTGCCGCAAGAACTCCTCTACGCGTAACGTTTCACCCAAACTTGGAAAGAGATTTTCATATTTAGCCGGATCGGCAAGCGATTGTCCGGCTTTTTCATTGAATTTAGTCAGCTCTTCACGCCATAGCTCAACAACACGTGACATTTGACTTGGAATGTAAGTGCGCGCAAAGAACGCTGCCTCCGGCAGGCGATTCGTTTCAATTAAAATATCCAAACAACGAGGCAAGTCGCTACGTAAGAAAGCTGATAGGAATGCTATATTATGGCGACCCTGTTTCGAGCCATTTTCACCTAGATCTGCTAACATTTCTGCATCACCAGAAGCCGTAGCTAGCAGCAACAATCCACTGAAATCATTCGCTTTTTGCATACACTCCTTAACAAGCGTCATATTATTTTTACGTGATGCAGCATCAGCCAATTGTGACCATTTCTGTGGATTCTCTGATTCACGGGCCAATTTCATGGCCACTTCCAATTCACCAATTTGCAATGCTAAATCGAATTTATGGTCGGGATCAGTTGAAACCTGTAGAGCCTGTGACTTGAAACCTTGCTTCTCCAAGAAGTGGGCAACACGTGTACGATGTTCTTTTGGTATGGTCGGCAGCACAAGGTCGGCACGTTCAAAATCACGACGCATTACGGCAGTCTGATATTCTAGCACAGACAGTTGCAATGAAAATGAAATTACATTCAGCTCTTTATCGCCCAGATAAAGACGATTGTCCTTTGGAACATAGCCTAGTAAATACATGGTGCGATCCAAATGAGAGATTGTGACAATTTCACCACCCACATAATAATTAATACGATTTACGGAATTCGTATAGATAAAGCAATCGCCTACCCAGAGGCCTGTCTTTACGGATTCATTAACTTCACCTAGAAATTAATACGTGAAGTGATTTAGAATAGAGAGAAAAACAAAAAAATTTAAACAATTTACCTAATACATCAAAAGCACTCTCAATGCCATCATCTTCCAAGCCCTGCTTCGTTTCTAATGCTGTCGCAATAGCTGCCGTATCCACTGACAATATAAAATATGAATCGTCCGTTGCAAGGCATACAAGACCGCCTGCCTCATTCCAAAAAACATGTCGTGGCTGCACCTCAATGCGACGCACCAATTGCAATGTCTCCCAATCGTAGAAGGCTAACCCGGATGAAGTCTTAACTCCAAACAAGTAGCCACCATAAATATTCTCGGCTCCATATTCAGGCGTAAAACTCTTACGTTCTTTGAAATTACGGAACAACCGCACAGTGCCATTATTTTCACGTATAGCATAATCGTTACTTTCTAATGCCCAAACAAATTCCTGCGCAGAACCAAATGCCTTGTTACGCAACGCCATTGACGTGTATATGATATATTCGCCATCACCGCAAACAACAACAAAACGGCCATTTGGATTGTGTGCAATCGTTTGCGGATATATCTCGCAGGCACCCATATCCTTTACGGCAACTGGCAAACGTTCACCATCCTTAATTTCAGTGCCGTCCGCTAAAGCTTTCAGATTCACCTACATAGAAAATAGATATTTTAAAAACAGTTGTAATGACTTTTTGCATGTATTGTTTTTACTTGTTGCATTTCGGAATGTTTAGCCCATATAATTTTACTACCAATCACATCCATAGACATCGCTGGCTCTTCTCGGCCAACTTTTATAATAATTGCACCCTCATCATACCCCAGAGCAACGTTATTTGTGCCCCGCATACTGGCTATCGTCCAAACACGTTCAAACCCGTAATTAAGACAGGTCTCCAAACGATATGTACCAGAATGCCAAATACGTACGGTACCATCTTCTGATCCGGTTAATACAATTGGCAATTCTGGATGGAAACAAACTGCAGAGATATTTTGAGCATGTCCTTCGAGCGTTTGTACACAAGTCTTATTTTGGTAATCCCAAATTTTGACAAAGCGATCATCAGCACCCGAAATTAAATATGGTTTATCGCCGCCGTGATAATAGTCGACACAATTGACACCCTTCTCGTGTCCCTCCAGTGTGAAATTGGCAAAATTAGCTCCCAGTTGCCACACCTTTACAGTGCGATCAAGTGATGCTGATGCGAATGTATTGTTGTCCTTGGGGTTGAACACAATCTGCATAACATAATGTGTATGACCCTCGAACACACGTTGACATGCCCACATCTTATCCCAATTCCATAGCTTAATGAGCATATCATCTATAAAAATAAAACATATAATATGAGCCATTCCACCACTGCCACACCTACTACTTACCACTACTAGTCAAAATAAGTGGTTGTGTAGGATGTACAGCAATACAACGAATATAATCAGAATGCGCTTCGAAGGAATGCACCTTCTCAAGAGTATTGTAATTGAAAATACGAATTTGCATATCATCCGAACCAGTGATAAGCCAATTTTTTCTGGCCACAAATCTTCCAGAGCGTACCGGTACTTCACATACTTCAAAATCTTTCACTAGTTGTTGGTTCTCATAGTTCATGATGTGTACGTGGCCATTGTATAAAGCACACAACATCCACGGCTCTGTCGGATGTAAATCGACACATTTTACACGATCTGAACGTGCTGTCAGACGACGCTTAATGTCCAATTTGAGTGGCATTCTGTATGTAAAGGATTTTTCTTCACTTGTATACCAAGATTTATTTATAAATTTCACAATTTCACACTAATAATAGCGATGAAGAATTTCTTTTATCGGTAGTTAGTCGTTCTTTTTCACTTCTTCATAGTAAAAAAAAAAAGAGTACATTAGATGACGTCCACTTAAATGTCAACATCATATTAATATCTGCGTTGCCAACTAAAGACTAAAGTTATGAAAAATAAAATTAAATATTTACTAGTAATTTCTAAGTGTAGAATATAGTAAACGAATTTGAAAATAATAAATCGATTGGTATTAGTTTTATTCAATACTTGGACCATACTATTTAGTACAAAGTTATATCGTAGTCGATTATAGAACTGAAAACTCTATGAATTGAAGTGAATGAAGTAATATTTGGCATCATAATACTAATTTTTTAAACAAAATTACATTAAAATGTCTTTGGTTGTGTATACAAAACTCCGATATTATAAGTCTTAATAACATTGAATTTGACAATTCAAATATACGTTTAATAACATTGTTTACAGCATACAATTTTTTGTAAGATTATATTATATTGGAATTGTGTTTAATGATACGGCCTTACAAATTTCAGTGTTAGCAAAAAATAAAATATAAATATGTGGTACTTATAAGCCCCGAAGGGCTTTTTGCTCGATCTTCTCTTCTATTACTGTTGTGTGTGTTAAATTTTGGACAGTATTAGCAGGGACTTACTTATTTTAGCTCCTTCTGAACGGCAGAACTCTTGTGACATCACATTTTCTGGAAGAATTGCCAATTGCAGGTGACTTTTTTGTGTATTTACTTTTTATAATACTTGAAAATTGTGAAAATACGCTTACGATTTATATAAATTTTCATTTACATCATTTACAATATTAAATGTACTATTACAATATTTCCACCTCTTCACCTATCTTGAGATATGCTGTATAATCTGGTGAAGTTTTATATCAAATTGCGAGATGTGTGTTTTAACGTATCGTAGATACGATGGCCCAAAGTGTCATGTGAATTGAGTCTTAAATAAATAATTCGATTTCGCATAAAGTGAGTTTGAATGTAAATTCAAAAAAATTCACAAATTTATCTAATGCGTGCTCGTTCTTTCTCTTAACAGGTAAACATGCACAGATAAATATATAGATATAGAATTTATAAGTGGTTGTAATTTTAGATAGAATGTGAATGAAAGATTGATCTTATTATTTTGGGATCATGAAATAAGTTTTGTAAAAAAAATTATATTTTTTAGATTTTGACCAATTCTTACTAAAAATGTGTGCTTGATCGATTAATACTGCTTAGAAGTTCCTAGGCTGAAAATGGCTAAGATATAAATGATTTAATATGCATCTTTAAATTAAAAAAATTAGAAGTGATTTCTCTCTCCAAGGCCATATGCATTATAATTATAACAGTGTAAGTGCCGCTTAAAATGATATTCGATTAACATTTTTATCGTCGATATTTATCAATATGTTTGGCAACACAAAAATATATGCATTTTACCGCGTTCGTATTCTTTTTAAAATATTTTATAATCGGTGCATCCCACTCTAACGTGTGTATAATATATATATATATATTTTATCCTTTTGGAATGCAGATAAACAAAACTCAAGCAAGCAGTGTCCGTGTGATGTGAAAGATAACTGAGATGCTGAACAACTGTTAGTCCGTGTTCATCCTTTTAGTATTTCATTAATTTAAATTAAATTTTATATATTTATAAAATATAGTTTTTAAATCATTTGTGTTTCATTGATGAAAAGGTGATTAATTCAACAATATTAACGTATTATTATGACATTAATAAATGGATTTAATTTATAATTATAGTGTAGTATCGACATTGTAAACAGCAACAATGGCTTTGGATCATCATCATCAACAACAGCATCATAATAAGCATCAGAATAACCAACCACAGGCAGAGACACAAAGTCAAGTCTCAAATATATGGTCCCAAGTTGAAAGCCAACCGATTGAAAATATTGTTTGGGGACGATTATATGGCAAAAATATTAAAGTGAAGTCACTGGGTATGCGTGCGACAAGATCATATAAAATACTTTATTTGAATACGTCTTTCTCTGTCGGTAATATGTTGTGAATTTAATGATTAGAATTATATGTATTGTATTATTTATTAATAACCTGTAGCGTAGTGTGAAAACAGGATTGCAAGGTATCTATGTATGTATATAACTTTTATATGTGCAATAGTAGTGTATTGTTGGTAGCATTTATCTTATATGCCAATACTTGTGTACATCTGCTTCTTTATTACTATTGTTCTATGTCATTCTATACACTTGTTATATCTTGTATTGTTACCATTTCCTTCTTTGTTATACTATTTCTTTGCAGATTTAAACAATGAACAATTTGCAGCAGGGCGCGGTGAAAACAATGATCTGATTTTAACGTTGAACGATCTACCTGAGAAAATATTGTGTCGTATTTCCAAAGTACATTTTGTGCTAAAGCGCTCAAATTGTGATCTTGCAAATCCCGTTTTTATTCAGGTAAAAATATATTCTAATATGTACATATGTCCCTTTGGATTGATTAATGAGTTGCAGAATGTATGTGGTTATATTGAAAAAGAAAATAACCAATGAATCTCATAGACATTTATTCGTAGATCACTTTTATTATTGTTTTTTTAATTATCCAGTTATTGATGGAACTTACCTGTAAATACCTTCTATGGAGAAGCTCGCCCAAAGAGCTCTTCGGGGATTATAAGTGCCACATATTTTTTCATTTTATTTAATTTTTAGGATTTATCACGTAATGGCACCTTTGTTAATGGTGAACGAATTGGTATAAATAAATCACGTATATTATTAAATGATGATATCATATCGCTGTCACATCCAACATATAAAGGTAAGATTGCGATCATAAATAAATTTAATATATTTACGATCTTCTCATTTTTAATGTAGCATTTGTTTTCAAGGATCTCGGTCCAAATGAAGCCATTGGTATGCCAAAAGAAATCACAAATGACTATTACGTTAGTCGTAAATTAGGTTCTGGTGCATGTGGACTTGTACGTTTGGTGTACGATAGACGTACATGTGAACAATATGCAATGAAAATTGTTAAAAAAAATGCTCTTGCACAAAGTGCTAAACCAAATAGCATGCAGGATCCGGAACGTGTTATGAACGAAGCGAGAATTATGAAAAATCTGGAGCATGTGAGTCAACCAATGTTAAGTGGTTTAGGTCAGCATTCACTAATATTACTTATTTCTATTTCAGCCATGCGTTATAAGAATGCATGACATTGTCGATAAACCAGATTCTCTATATATGATATTGGAATTTATGAAGGGTGGTGACTTGCTCAATCGTATTATTGAAAATAGACGTTTATCTGAACGAGTCGCAAAACTTTTCTTCTATCAGATGTCACATGCAGTGAAATATTTACATGATAAAGGCATGCATATTACTATATTCGTATATTCGATTTGAATTACTGTATTCATTAAAATTTTTTTTCTCGCTTAGGAATTACGCATCGTGATTTAAAGCCGGATAATGTTCTGTTGGAGACAGGGGACGAAGAAACTTTGTTAAAAGTTTCCGACTTTGGTCTAAGTAAATTTGTGCAAAAGGATTCTGTGCTGCGAACATTATGCGGCACACCGCTTTATGTTGCGCCTGAAGTTTTATTAACCGGCGGTCGAGGCTCTTATACACAAAAGGTTGATATTTGGAGTTTGGGTGTTGTACTTTTTACATGGTAATTATTGTTGTAATTTCATGCTTTCTGATTACTGTAATATATTTTTTTCTTAGTCTTAGTGGTACACTACCATTTTCGGATGAATATGGGACTACAGCATGTGATCAAATTAAGAAGGGGAAATTTCGTTTTAATCATCCATCATGGAAGAATGTTTCACAACGTGCCATCACACTTATTAAACAAATGTTGGTAGTTGACCCAGCACTACGACCAACCATAGACGAAGTGTTAAGCAGTTGTTGGCTAAGAGATGCTGAAATGATGCGAAAAGCAAAAACTTTGATGAAATTAAATTCAAATTGTGATATTGAAATGGAAAACGATGAGGTTTTCTTGGAACCACCAACTAAACGTTCACGAAAATAGTTTATAGTTTATTTTCCTACTTTTGTTCATTGTTATTGTGAAACATGTGCCAAAATGAAGTAATTGTGAAGTTTTTTTTACATCCTCATCGATTTGAAGTCGTTATATATACGAAGTTGTTTATGTTTGATTATTGAAGAGTATATTCCACATTCCCCATAAAGATTTATGTATGTATGTATGTGTACATTTATTGACGAATAATTACTATTGTATAACATATTTTGTCTCAAATTAATATTGTTTTTTTACATGCTGAGATTATATGTAAGAAAATTAGATTATTTTCTTTTTAAATAATGAAGATAATATAAAGATTTGTGTGCTTTTATATGATTTACAAATACATACACATTGTGCCAATTTGAATTTATTAATGCTGCAATTCAAGTTTATTCTATAAAATTCTTGCCACATAATTAACTGCGATTATAACGATTGCCATCACCACGTCGTACAACATCCTTGTATTCATCCATACGACGCATGCGTGCCAAATATTCTGGATCATCATTTTCGACTTGCACTTCAACTACAGCATTTTCTTCATCTTCTTTTTCATTCGGATCTTGTTCCGCCGCGATGGCTTGTGCTTGATTCATTTTCGCCACCTTTTCTTCATCGGGGAAAATACCTTCGTCGACGCGTTGCTGATAAAACTCGTCAACAGTCATAACGGGTAAACTGGGATAACCTAATCCGAATACAGCCTTTTGTGCGGCATTACGTGTTATAATGAATGGTTGTAGAGGTTTTGGTTTGGGAGCTGCTGGAGCGTGTGAATGTCCATGATGATGATGATGAGCATGACCGTGAGCATGATTACGATCAGCACCATTCTGCAGTGATGGTAACGTATTAGTTTCATTAGATGAAGTGCTGGCACTCATGTGCATTTTACGCATTTCAACCATTTGTTTTTCCAATTGCAAACTATCTAATTCTTCATTGGCATCAATAATACTTTTCTTCAGAAGTTTTATGAAAAATTCACGCTTTATTTCATCGTCCACACTGGCATTTTTGACGGCATCCTTCATGTGTTTAATTTGTTCTTCTAGCTCCTTCTTACGACGGAATTGTGCAATTTTATCGTTGCGCGTATGTGCTGCATGCATTAATTCAGCCATTTCGTTTGTTGGTACATCGTCTTTCTTCGATTTGTCCTGACCGGTTCTTTTACTTTTTGGGGCATCGCATAAATCATAATCCTGACAACGTTGAAGATAATCTCTGTAAGCGATTCAAGTGTTACCTTTTCTTGTACTTTGTTTAGATAACATTCGATACTATTTATTTACTTACTTTAGATATATTTCAGACACTTGCAAGACCTCTAAACGATCATCGCGATTAAGTTTAAGTGCCAGTTTGCCGAGGAAAAATGGCAGTAGAATATATTGCAATGATTCTGTAGAGACTTCATCAATAATCTCATTCGAACTGAACATGCCAATCTCACTCACTATTCGAGTAGCCAATTCAAATTTTTCCATGCCTGTTTTCACCTTATCCTAAGAAGATGTTAGTGTTGTTTTCGCTGTGGATTGTTATAAATATTGTACTCACTTGAAATGCGGCACTATTGAATGGCAATGTCGTCTCATCCAATTCTTCATATGTGTTCCATCCTTCGAGAAATAAGTCATTTAATTTTTTATCACTTTTCTCTATCTCTGCGATTGCTTCTGCCATTTCTAGCGCTATGGTTCTTTAAATAAAATAAATAATTTTATTCTGTCAATCAGACTTAGTAATATTCTATATTTAATGAAAACAACTATCAACCGGTCACAATAACACTGGAGTAATTTTAAGTGTTGTCATTAATTAGTATTCTTTCTTTGCAAACAAAAATAAAGATTTCAAGTAATAGCTCTACCTAAACAAGGCCGCAAAGAGCAAAGTTGTCGAATATAACATCATCAACCTTTTCTGCAGAGCCAATTTTTGTTGTGTTGAGAAGTGAACACAGCAAAAGAGAGAAATGAATAGTTTGCCACTTTATTCGTGATGAACTGCTCATTCTTTTGTTTTGCTCTGGTCGTTTCTCAACACAACAACAATTTCATTATATTGGCAGGAAAACAATGATGGTGTAATATCAAGAATTATAGAATATGAAGATTGCGCTGATGGATGTTCAAAATAGATTGGTTCTGTGTATCGACGTCACAATAACTTAATTATATTGCGAGTTGCAAAACTGGCATATGATTTGTAAACAAAAATGTAAACACTTCATTTTGTAAAATTAAGAGAAAATAAATAGGAACAAATATATGAATTAAAAAGAAGGTAATTTAGTTTTGCGCTTTATTCAAAACTTCATTTTTAGTATTATTATATTACTGTCACTCAAGAAAACCTAATTTTGCTAACCCAGTTTTGTAGTAGGTGAAAGCCAACTATTTACCTAGTAAACACAATTTCCAGACATTACATTTCTATACATACCAATCCATCATAATAGCACTGGAATAAATCGTCGAACTCTCTCTGTTATATCCTCAGAAGTGACTTGCTTAGGTTTTAGTATAATACATGTACAAATAGTAACTTAGTACAAATAGTAAATTATTTGTATCCATTGTATCAAAAGTAGAATACTTTGAAATACCTGTGCGAAACTTGTCCTAAGCTGTATAGTGCGATTAGTCAACACGGATAGCTTAGTTCATATGCTATATAAATAGGAAAGAGATAGCTAGGTTTAGTATAAAGTAGAAATATTTTTTTTTTCATTGCCTATCCACTGATGGATGTTCGCGGTCAAATTTATTAATTCAAATTAAATCAAATTATTTACAATAAAGATACAGTTCGATTCATTTAGAACATGCACAAGTATAGCTAAACTAAGTTAGCAATAAAACTGGAATATTCTTCTCTATTTTGGGCCGTGTGAATGAGTTCTCCAATAGTCTTCAGTCCGGTCCATTCAAGGAAGTTTTTAAGCCATGACATCTGTTTTCGTCCTGTGCCCCGCTTTTCTTGTATTTTTCCTTCAATTATGAGTTGGAGTAATTCATATTTGGCTCTACGAATTATATGACCTAGATAGGCTGTTTTGCGGCGTTACGGCACCTTATTTCTTCATCCGGGATCCAGACTGATAAGCCCGAAGTCTTTACATTTCTAGCCGCTGAACTTTTTGGTATGGCTATAAAAATAGATTTTAACCAATCATTTGTGTATACTATATAATTTTCTCATCGATTAATTTTATAAATTATAATATTATTTATAATTTCAAAGCGTGTTATTGATGGGCCGGACAGTTCTGAACATATTGTAGGGTTATTGCTCTTCCACGTGTTGTCAGTAAATAGTTCTTGAATGTAGTTTTTCCAAATGCTTTCGTTATCTTCAGAGTCCGTGACAATTTTACCAATATTGTCCGTCAAAATAAAAGCAGATGCACTTTTATATACACCTGCTGCTTTTTTTAAATGTTTGTGAACATAAAAGTTATTGTGGAGGTTCGGAAATCTTTCTATTTTACAGCATTTTAGAGTTACCCACGAAATTTTCGCTAGAAGAGATTTTGTTCTTATAAGTTTTTGCATTCGAGCGTAGTCCTCGTGATTGGTGTTACAGTATTTTCATCTTGTATCCATTACCTCCAATATTTCAGCTGTCATTCATTTCTGTGTAGACTCATGCTTTTTAGTATAAAATAGAAATATGATGAGAATGACGCTCATATGCACCGTTGAAAAACTAATTTCTACAGATTTCAACGTTACGTTACCTACCAATCCGCCTTGACTAATCGCTTTTATGGCTTTTGTATGAAATACATAGACTGGAACAGCTGATCCGTTGCCTACCTTTACCTGTTGACTAATCGCTCTATTACACTTGAGTCATTTGCATGCCTTTCGTTTGATGTTGATACATCGAAAATTCAGTTCGCAAAGTGCACTCCAATGCCATCATCAAACTCATAAATATATTTAAATTCCCACAATTTGAATACTTTTCAGAAAACGTTGTGATAGTAGTAACGGGTCTGCTAATTCTATTATTCTTGGTGTAATATCCTAATATTCCAATTTTAGCATTGCGCACATTTTGCTATTTGCTTGTCAAGACTCTAATTTGTGATTTTTGTTGTTTATTAAAATTATTACAGTTGTTTTAACATAAGACCGCCATATTGTGTTACATATTGTGTAATATTTTCATAATTTTCCCAGTTAAAGATTTTTGGAAAATCAAGAAATACTAAAAGATTTATATTGATATTTTCTTTGAAGAACCGGAATTAGAATTTTGAATGGTAGATAATTCTTGAGATTAACCAAAACTACTAATACCATCCAAATTTTTACATTCGGCCTACGGATTAAGTTTTTCTAAGTTTACCGATTTCACTTAGAAATTTAAAAACTCTCCTATGTTAATTATAAATTTGACTTAAACGGTTATTGCCTTTTGATACATTTTAATTTGGTAGTGCATAAGAGTGCGCTGCGTAACTTTAAGCTTTCGGTGTGTGTAGTTGTTTAGGTTGCGTTATAACAAAACATATTCTAAAAAAATATGTGACAAAATCCATGGGAATTCACAATAGTTGTATTCTAATAACTAGTAAACACAGAAATTTGGCAACGCAAAGCTTTCCAGAAATTTAAGAAATTTGTTTGCTGGAGAGTAAATAAAGTGGTTCCATGCGCGTTTATTGCAATTATTACTAAATCTCGACATTTACACAAATAATTAAACACAACTAAAATGTCCGATTGTGATTCAGATGATGAGAAATCACAGTTTGAAAAGTTGCGCTATGCAAAAGTACCGACTGGAATGTTTGTTAGTGGTTGGGATGATGATGCAGATGAACTTATAAATGAGGATAAAAATCCAGAGGGTAGTTACTGAAATAATACGACCAAACATTGCCATTAATGCTAATTGATAAAAATTTTAGCAAGTGTCGAACGTATGATATTATGGGCTGCAAATGAGAATAAAATTGATGTGGTACGTGAAATACTGGAACACAATCCAGATGCAGTAAATGCGTTTGATGATGATGGATACACACCATTGCACAGGTAATCTATCGAACAAAGATTACCATATTCCATAATATCCCATATTCATTATATTCATTTTATTATTAGAGCCTGTTACAATAATTTCATTGATATGGCCAAGCTTTTACTACAGTACAAAGCTAATCCGAATGCAAAAACTAATTTGGGTTGGACTCCCCTACATTCTGCATGTAAATGGAGCAATGCTGATTGTGCGGCTCTACTCTTACAGAATGGCGCTGATGTGAATGCACAGTCCGAAGGACAACAAACTCCGCTGCACGTAGCTGCTACGGTATCAAACTGTCGGGAAACTGCACTTGTTCTATTAATGGATAGAAATATAAATCCACGAGCCTTGAATAATTCGGAAGAAACTGCAGAACAAATTGCACGTCGTACCGGTATGACATACCCGATTTTTGAGATGACTCACAGTCCTTATGATTGGGAGACTGGTTTGATTGATTAAAATTTAAGGTATAAAAGTATGTACACACTTACATTTATTCACATTTTATTTAGAATAGAGATCTAAATGTATAAGTATCTCAAATCACATACTATACAGTGGAAATTATAAATATTGTACTTAAGAAATTAAAGCTATTCAAGCTGCATGTGGTGTTCGGATAAAATGCTCATAAAATGATTTTGTATAATCCACCATTTGATCCTGCATAGCAGCGGGAACAAAATTAGGATTACCTTGACCTCCCTCAATTGTACCTTTCGCTGTGTAACGCATATAACTGGCAACAGTCGTTTCAGGTGGCAAAACAGCACCATCCTCTATAATACAGCAGTCTTTTAAAGTGCAACGTCTTCCCTAATGAAGTAGTAAATGCAGGGAATTAGGAAACATTTTGCGTACATTGGTGTTTCACAAAACTTACTATTATAGCATTTTTTCCAATGTAAACAAATGAACCAATAATTGCTGCCGACACAACAGCTCCTTCCCCGATGAATACATGATCTCCAATGTGCATTGGAAAGAATGCAACACCTTTGCTAAATTGTTTATAAGGTGGGCGAATTACTGCATTCCTACTAATAACACAATAACGACCAGTCCGAACATTGGCCAAATCACCTCGTATAATAGCACCACTCTGTACGATAACTTTACCATTTAGTACAATATTTTGTGACCCACATAATACTGTTTGACGACTAACTTTATTGCCAGAGGCCTGCAAATAAAAATGTTTTTGAATACAATCCAATGTTAAAACAATTTTAGAGGAAAAAAAAACAACAGAAATGTAAGTGATGAGGTCATCATGCCACTACAGCTTTTACAGGTACAACTATACCAGGTAACATAATTACCGTTTCCACATATTCATCCTTGCTGTAATATGTATCAGCAATTTCCATTTTGTTTTAATATTCCAATATTCAAACTTGCAGAAATATACAAAACACGTATTGTTAATATACAAAACACAAATTGCTACTATTTGAAGTTTTCAATTGTCAATTACCAGAAACAGCTGGCATAAGAAGTGCTTGCTATTCACAGTATATTTCGATAGGGTAGTGTAGTAGAATTAGAAGGTGGTGTTATTTCAACACCAGCTTTGTATGGGTAATCGCACATATGTACAACGTGAACAAACACATCTGGGGCATTTGTCGCTATATCTAAGCCAATTACTGGTAGTTTCGGCGTCTATGAAGTTTTGTGATAGTATATTTGGGTTTCTTCCGTGCATTGATTTTGACTTCCTCTCATCAATAAAAGTTTGCACTGACATGAGTACTATTACTTGGGTTTTTGAGAGGTATTGAGAGGTGTTAGTTTATTATCAGCGTCTGTGATAATTCTATAGAGTGCTGACGTCACTGCTTTTTCATGGAAGTATCTTCTTAAATTTAGTGTTTGACGGTCATGTAGCATTACAAGATTTGAGATCCCACTTCCACCCAGTTTCCTTAGTAGGTTGATTTTTTCAATAGATGCATTTGGGTGGTGGTATTTTTTATCTATTATTGTTGTTCTAATCTTTCTATCTGGGCTATTTAGTGTTTCACCATGAAACAATGCCGAAACCGGTAATATAAAATTTGAAGCTGTAATTTTTCCTTTTACAATGTTTTACGTTTTACATTTGTCGATACCGCATATCAATGTCTGTTAAGAATGTTTCAACTATCTGTAGAAGCTTGTTCAGGTTAGATCTAGTGTTGGAATAGATTTTTAGGTCATCCATGTAGAAACAGTACGTGACTTTATATTTATTTAGTGTTTTAAGATTGTAGCCAAATTGATTTTCTTGCAGAATTACAGATAGAGGATTTAACGCAATACAAAATAACAGGGGACATAATGCGTCGCTTGTTTAGTGATAACACTATCGATTATTAATTGATTCTTGCATCCTTTTGTAGTTGGTATGCAACCTTTTTGTTCCTCTGCTAGTATATTGTTTTCAGCGCAGTGTGAATTTATATGGATGGTAATGCAAGAGGTAAATATTTTATACCCAGTGTTGAGGCATCTTATTAGCCTGTACTGTGAAGCAGATGTGCTTTAACTTTAGGTTTAAGATATGTTATTTCTGCACACATGTTATCGGGTATGGTATCAGGGTTATCGAGCAAGCTATTGAACGCTTTAAGTATCGGGCTGTGTAGGGTGGTGAGGTATTTATAGTAAAAGTTGTGTATTTTATCACAACCAGGGCTCTTCCAATTATTTAATTTAGTTATTCCTTTTTTGAGGATATCTGTTTGTATTCTACTGGCTTGCATCGGTGTTACTGTTGTGCTCAACAACCATGTATGTTCTTTTTGCTTGGTTTTAGCTTAGGTAACATGGTCTGTGTTCTGGAATTGTTCCCATTAACATTATTTTCACTACATTGAGCCATTCTTCGAGGATTTTGGTGGTTTCGCTCATTATTTGCGGTTTCTTCTTGGGATATGCTATTTTGAGAATTTTCAGGTATTTGCACCTTAAATAATGCCCTTAAACCCAGCTTCGGTGTGGTAGGCACAATTCCAGTCGCCGAAATAACGAGTGATATGTCAGTGACCTTCCTTACGCCCCCCTACTCTTTGATGTTATCTGCTAACAGAGGGTATTTCCTCATTTTAGTGTCGTATGTTGTAAGGACGTTACTGGTGTTAACCACCGCAAAGTCAATCAGAAACACTTTTGATAGGTCTTTCTTCCATACCGTGATATCATGAAGAAATTTCCGTGCGAAACTTTTCCCTTGTCACCAATACATTTTACATTGCTGACGTGAAAAATGATAAAATGCTGAAATTTGTTCATGATAGGCCGCACTCAGAAACGTTCATTCATTTCTCCTAACGAGCACATAACTAATATTGTTAAACTCAGTCATTAACAATACATCTCAGTCATATTTAAAGTCTTAAATATGTCCCCCCAATTGCGGCCCTTTTTGTATGGCTTCACTTACTTATAAACGTCTATGTGAAATGAAATATTTTAATTATTTTTTATTTTTTCTTCGGGAAAAAATAATTGGTTTTGTTTTTCAGAAACGCTTGTATACATTACGGTGGTCCTTAGATTCAAACGAGCGCTTTTTATTCAGTCTCACACATCAATTTGTAATATCGTTGTTAAAGATATCACATAAAATTTGGTTCCAATTGGAGACGTTAAAGTCATATTGCACAGGTGTAAAATTTCAGATTCCTCTATGGAGACTCAAAAAATTAAAATAAATTTTTTTCCATCTAATACCAAAAACCGATACTACTATAATATCAGATACAAATTTTGATACCGATTGGAGATGGTTAAAGCGAGTCGTATAGCGATTTCTCATATAGATACCTCGATGAAGATAAATTGTATTACGCATTTCCAAAAAGTCAGCCCATCTAACTTCTAAGATAGCGGTAGATTTGTCAGAAATATGATCATAAAAACGCAGACCAGAAACGTATTAAATCACACTATTGAATGCTAGTGTAAGTTTACGTTGAGGTGTGGAATCTAATTTACTATAAATAACACTGAAATCTGTAATGTGGGGAACAACTGTTTTAAGAAGTTAACTCTAACTGAAGACGGAGTGTATTTAGTTGAAAAGCGAACGGAACGCAAAGTATAATATAATATAAATTAAAACACAAAAAATCTTAAATAAAAATTTAAAAAAAAAAAAATATTGTACATTAAATTTATAGATACAATAAAATCAAAAATAATTTAATTTTGAGAAGCTGTCGTTAAGTTGCTACCGCCACTATATACCTATGTACACAATTCTAAAAAACTCGAATATATGCACACATGTTCATACATTAGTACGATTTGGTGATTTCATGCGTGTGTTCATGTCATAAATTTGCTTAGTCGCTATTAAGTTGCATTCGGTTGACTATGACATGTTATACTGTGTTAGTATGGGGGAGAAGTGTATACATTAATGCAGTTTAAGTTCCCAATGTACAACGCACTTTAAAATAATTCAAATGATTCTTTTACATTCAACTCAATTGATCATAATGCATAATATATAGGTATAAATTTGAGTTAAATATCTGCATGCCACTGTATATGCATACATTGATGTTTATAGTTTCAGTTTTTATTTAGCAAATGATAATTTCTGAACATTAATTATTATTCCGCATATGTAGCCAGCTTTATTTACAATACTTATTTGAGTATGCATGTGCGTATGTTAATAACACGCACACACATTTACAAAAAAAAAGTACTATTCATGTTGGTATGTAATATTCACTTAACCACTGTATTACGCGCTCACGTAGACAATATTTGTGGTTGGGATTTATTTTTTTGCATTCTTTTCTATAATCATTTTCTTGACAACCGATAAAAAAAAAAAATAATAAAAATTGTTATAATAAATGTTTATTCATGCAAAATGTATTTGCAAAGAGAAAATCAAATGATTATTTAAGTGATTTTTAATTTCTTTTGTTTGTTTGATTCTTTTTTTTTGCATGACAAATGTTATTTTGATTCTTTAGTTGATTGCATTAATTTAGCATCATTATCATTTGCGCTTGTTGTTATAAAATCATTGTTAGAATTGCATTGGGTTAGCCATCTGAGGAATTCTTATCTAATCTACTTAGGGAAGTAATTTGTTTGGGTGACTAAAATCAAATTGAATTTCGAAGTCTTATTCTTATTATGCACTTTGATTAAACTTTTCCGTTTCGAACAACTTGGCACAACTTACAGTACACATTGTTATTAATATTTCCATTTTTCCAGCCCTATTCCAAATGTAACTCATCTCATATATTTATACATATTTTCATTTCAATCACGACGGAAGTGTAATTACAAAATGATGGAAAGAAGAAGATAATAAAACAATGTTTCATTATTACATTGTTTTTAATTTTTTATATTATTACTCGTTTTATAACCTTCATCTACCACTGACCGCTGACCATATCAACATATATATGGTTTTCTTGAATAGCCGCAAAGGTATAGTACATTGTTGGTACATATATAAATTTGTTTGAAGGTCAATAAAGTTTAAGGTTAATAAACTTTAAGATAATACGTTGAATTAAAAAGGTAATTACTTATTTTAAATGCATATATGAGTATGTATTTTATTGAAAGATTAGCATCTAGAAGTATTCATATTGTATAGGGTGCATATATGTTTTTAAATTAAAAAAAAAAGTAATTTAAATCAAAATTTATACACACATTTAAATTAAGAAGGTGTACATTTTATACATTTTGTAACTACTTCCATATCATCGAAATAAATAAATACGCACATGTTACACCCACCAAAAGCGCAAATGGCAAATATGTATGTATGTGTAAATTTACTATCCTACAACATCTTGCTTTTTCAATTAATTTCACATCTCTGAAAAGTCGTTGTCGATATGTTGCATTTTCTATTTATTTTTCATATGAAAAGTCACAATTCACAATAAACAATTTTCTGATGAAAACTTAATTTAGAAGACTTAAGCAACAAACTTGATTTTTATTAATTTATGCATACGAATGAGAAGGGATTGTGTAAAGATCATTTCGTGAGTTGCAAAATTAATTATGCGATGTCCTATTTTCATATCAATACATTTCATTACCTCCCTTATTAATCCCTATTTTTCAAAGCCTGAAGAGACAATAAAATTGTCTGTCAGCAGTGTAATATGTTAAGTAACGACGAAGTTCC
Source organism: Megamerina dolium (assembly GCA_963854835.1). Lineage (NCBI taxonomy): Eukaryota > Metazoa > Arthropoda > Insecta > Diptera > Megamerinidae > Megamerina > Megamerina dolium. Next base: position 712,169 of record OY978529.1, on the reverse strand, counting down.
TATTATTTTTTATTTTCTACAAGGTTTCTTTCTCTCTATTTTCAACAATGTTTCAGTTTGAAAAATTTCTTCAAGAATACTTCATTGTCATTCCGTAAGATGTAATGTTACGGCGTTGTTTCTAGTTTTACATATTTTCCAACATGTTCTTTTACCATTTTCCATAATGCCTCAGATTGGTTACGTTTTTTAAAGGACGTTTCACCTCTGGTAGTTAATTATTTTTTTTTTGCCATAATTTTACCGCCTATAGATTTCGATGGCTAACGAAATATATGAACTATCCACCAATTTATTATGATTTTTTACATAACTATCCACTTAAATATAATTATTTTGAATCTATGTGCATTTACAAAAATTTATATATAATAAAATATATATCTAACGATCATATCATATAAATATACTCCTAGTACATACAATATTTAGTTGCGTGTGCGTGTGTCATTAATGTAACAAATTGAAGCATATTAAAAATGCACTTGACCTTCACAGTGTATACTGAGTATGTATGTGTATAAATTTATATAATAGCAATCTATGCATTAGGGTTGTCAATTATACGAGCTTTTTAAAAAAACCGATTATCGAATACTACTAGGTTGACAACATTGATTTTCAAATACAAATAGTAAAAATTAACCATATAACAGATTCTTCCTTCATATTATGACAAAAAAAAAATTAAAAATTAAAAAAATTATGTTTTCTAATTTTTACCATTATTATAATTATATGCATGTTCATATTCATGAAAGGACCTCAAAAGTATTTAGTTTATGTTAAACATATGATAATTAATTTTAAAATAAATAAAATTTTTTTTTTTATTATTTTAATGATTCTAACAACAATAAAAATATTTACAAGATGTTACAACAAAAATTAAAAAAAAAAAAATTTGATCCTGCTTTAACGAAATAGCGTAAATAGACATATAGTTATATAATGCCTATAAATAATAATATATAATAGCTTGTTTATAGAGTTTTAAATAAAAAATTCCTTCGAGAAAGTATGTAATAACTTCTAAATTCGATTTTGTTAATGCGGCAAGAAAAACACTTTTCGAAAAATATGTGTTTTATCCAAAATTTTATTAAACAGTGCACTTATTAATATTCAATTCTTCGATACGAATTCTTACTTGAATAATATTCGACAAATTTAACGAACCCGTTAAATAACTAAAATAAAAATATCTGGTAACCGGTTTTAGCCAACCAAAATGACAACCATACTATGCGTGTCATATTAAATATATGCATGCATACACTTGCATATGTATGTTATTAACGTATGTTGTTATATTTGTGTTTTCGCTGCATTTTTTATTTATCGTGCGTAACGTACAATTTTGATTTTAATTTCTTGTTATCTTTTCTCAACAATAAAACATTGCTTGTGCATAATTTTTCATTAAATTTATTTTAAATTTGAATCAAATGGAAAAAAAGGTTTGGTATTTATGTGTGCACATGGTATATGGAAATTCTCATAATATATAAATACATATTTCAATAAATATGTAAAAATTTGTACGAATGTAAGAACGTGTCAAAAGGCATATAGTTATTATGCATCAGTAGTATGTGAATAGTATATTTAAATATTTATGTGGAGTTTCCGTGATATGCGATACATATGGCATTCATATATTATTTCCTTTTTAATATTGTACATGGACTTTGAGCTACTATGAATTCTTAGTATATATATATATATATATATATATATATATATATATATATATATATATATATATTCATATATATATATATATAAATATATATATATATATATATATATATATATATATATATATAAATATATATATATATATATATATATATATAAATATATATATATATATATATATATATATATATATATATATATATATATATATATATATATATATACATTTTTCTATAATTTATACCTTTGAAAATAACATATTAAACTTTCAAGTGAAAATCTCAAATATTTTTTGAGTTACAGCCTTCTAGAGAGCAGCTGCCTTTAACCGCGTTTTTCTCAAAACCAAAATTTTTCATATTTGCTGCACTCGATAACAAATCATCTGATCGACCTGGGTCTTTTTTAATTTATTGTGTATTTGCTTTTCCATACAATGTCCGTCCACTTTTATGATTGGATGAAAAATGTAATTATGTCAGTCCAAAAACCTTCCGATTTTTGAGCAAAATAACTTTTTTTTTTCAAAAATCCGCCATTTTGTTGCATGTTTTTTTTTTTTTTTTTACAATCGAGTCATTGTATAATCTAGATCAGTAAAAAGTTTGGATTTTTTGATTTCAGGTACTGTGAAAGCTACAATCACTGCAGCAGTGGGAGAACTTTTACTTTTGAAGACTCAGGAGAAGATGAATAACTTGCTGAAAATCGAATATTTTCATTTGAAAAAATTACTTTATGTTCATTATTTATGCACAAATATATCTGTAACATTTTAAAACAGTAGATGCAATACTTTTTTTTAAACCATTCACAAATATCACATTTTTCAGGTGGTCAAACTAGTTGTGCCTCTTAACCCAAAATCATTAGTAGCGTCTGAACTACGTCTTCCTAAAAGATGAAGTTTCTCTTGAGTAGTACAGTTTGATTAAATCATAGCGACACATTAGCGTTATAGTTATTAGCCTCCTTTTAATGATGATGATTTAGTGGTAAATCTTAAGCAAGATTTTTATCGTACAAGAATTTTGTATAAAACTCTGTCCTAATAAACAAGTATTCATTACAGTTGTGGATATATGTCTTCTATTACTTTAGAATTTAACAATTTTTTTTGCTGTACATGGCTGTTTTTGCAGTAAGTTCAATTAATAAAACGACGACATATTAACACTCATAATCATTGATGCGAATTTGTTATACGAATATATATGTACATTAGCTATGGGGTAATATCATATGAAGACCATTAATATAGGATTTTAAAATATGGGTCCCCTCGATCTTGTAAGGTTTCGAAAAAATGCATGAGCCAAAAGAATGTGCAGAAACATCAATTTAGTAGAAGGATTCCCTGAAGGTTGGTAATAGGGCATACGTATGTTCGGTGGAAACATTGGCGGGCAACATTAATGCGAGTCGCTTATACATACATATCATTGCTTTAGGGACGATTCCTGTCCAACTATGGGGTTATTTGTTAATTTTTTGGTGTTTTTTTTAAGCAAGTTTGGAAAAAATGTTGAGAAGAAAATATTAAGTTTGATTGGTTACACATTTTATCTTTCTAGGGGTGACTCTTGGGTAGCTCTGGGGTTATTTGGTGATTTTAAGGTGTTTCTAGGTTCATTTTGTATGTGAGCCCTACTTAAGGTGTGAATATATTGGTAAGTGAGTTTGGGAAAAATGTTGGGAAGAAAATATTTATGTGGGTTGGTCATACATTATACCCCTCTATGAGTCACTCCTGGGTAGCTATGTGGTTATTTGTCGATTTTCCAGAGATTTTAAGTTGATTTTGGGAGCCCCCTCAAAAGGTGAAGATATGGGATACATATGTTTGGGAAAAATGTTGGAGAGAAAATATTAACATGGGTTGATTATAAATTATACCTCTCTAGAAGCGACACCTTTGCAATTGCAGGGTTATTTGTCGATTTGAAGGTGTTTTTATGTTCATTTTGTACGCGCTGAAGATAGGGAGTAAGTATGTTTGCGAAAAATATTGAGAAGAAAATATTAGTGTGAATTGGTCATAAATTATACATATCTAGGAGCGGTTCCTTGCAAGTTGTAGGTTATTTGAGGATTTTTAGATATTTTGTATAGAAATTTACTTAAGGGGTGATTAGAGAAAAATGTTGGAAAAATATTGAAAAGAACGTTGGGAATAATATAAAATTTTACAGCCTGTTTGCGGAATAAAAAAAATTATAAATTTTTTAATACAGCTACACTAAAGGATGAAAGGATGAAATATTAATATAACTAATTAATAATAAATATAATTATTAGTGTATTTCAACCCTGTAGATGCGACTTCTAAGAAGCTGTGTGGCTAATTGTCGTGTTTCCTTCCATTATTAACTTTGATCTCTAAACGAGGTCATTGACTCTCACACCATTCATATCAATTATTGAGTAATGCAATCTCACAAAGTGGGAGGTACTCAACTATTAAATTATAATAGTTATACACTATCCCATAGCTAATAAACATACACGAACGTATACTAAAGTGCATTTAAACAAACAATATATCGTGTGCAACTGAACTTAGCAAACATTAAAGCTAATAATGAAAGGCAATTAAAATGTATTGCAAGCTACTACACTATTCGTTACCCTTTATAATAATAATGCATATTCTGTATAAGTGAATAAAAAAATTTCAACAATTATTGTTAGGGTCACTAACGATGTGCATTTTATTTACTTGCTCTTCATGCTATCGTTTATGGTGGCACTGCGTACTTACTTACACATATTCATATTTATATGTGTAAATTTATATGAAAATCAAGGACATTTGCAAATGTTATACTTGGCTGATTTTTCTTTGCAAACATGTACTACTCGTATGCTGACATATGTATTTTATGGCGTTTTTTTCTACTATACTAAATTTGTTGCATGCATGTATAATTTTTTCTTGTCTCAACAACAATAAAACATTATAAACATCAAATACCTACTTATTATTAATATATAGAGAGCATTAGGCATGTTAATAGATCTACTGCAAAACCTTGACACATTGGGATGGTCAATGTGCAACTTGAATACATATATCCATTTGCATTTGTAGCAGGTTTACATATTTATTTACATATGTGAGTATATAGTCCATATATGTAATATATAGTCATATATCATAAACTAGATTTAGATAGATATATGATATTTATGCAGAATATAATATTACATCAATATGCACATATAGGAATCGAGTATATATAGAAAATTACATTACTGAGCATGTTTCGCCTGGTATCTCTTTTCTTCGCTAGCTAGGAAAATTCCAAGCACCGTCAAGTACTTTACCATGTCGGTGTCGGCATATAGCTCATACAGCTCATGGGTGACCTTATTCGATACTCGCCGCCAACGAAAATAGGCACAAAAATCTTGCATAGGACTTCTCTCTCGAAAGCTTTTAGCATTCTCTCATCAGATGTGGACATTTTCCAAGCTTCGGCGCCATATGTAAGGATAGGCACGATGAGAGACTTTTAGAGTGTGGTTTTCGTTTCGAAAGAGAGCTAGTCTACGAAGACGAATCAGCATCGTAGACATTGAGACATTCCGACAGTGTTCTTCAGAAGCAGATCCTATAATTGAGTGATTAAAGCATTTGCTGGCTTCCTTCGTTGTTGTTTGCGACACATAAACGTGTTCGCACTTTAGCTGCAAGAAGGTAATAATCCGAGTCGATGTTAGCATTGCGTATCGATTTCACGCCGATTTCATTCTGGAAGCATGTCGTCCATCGACCAGATCAGCTCAGATCGACGAGATCATTTTGGTTTCCCGCTCGTTGATCTGGAGACAGCCAGGACGCTTTATGGATTTCGAGATGTTGAAATCTGGTACTACTAATTTCCATGTTTTTCGTGCTTCCTTGCCCACCTTCTTCGAGGCGCTGAAGAAGCTCTCTTTGGTCGTATTGTCTTTCACATCCATCGGGGCGTGGGCACATATTAGGCTGATGTTAAAAAATTTTGCCTTAATGCGGATTGCTGCGAGCCGTTCGTTCATAGGTGTGCATTGTAACACAAGATGTCGCAGTCTCATACTGACAACAAATCCACATCAAAGTTCGTACTTCTCCGCATGGTAACTGTAATAAACATCTCAGGATTTTTTGAAGAGCGGTGATATCAGCCTTATATTTATTAAGGACATCAACTAGTTGGATAGAGGCACCTTTTTATAGAAGAACCAGACATTCCAAATGCATATCCTTAAATCATTATCCTTATTTCGTTTGCGGGGGTCATCAATAAGAGGGGTACTCCTTAGCAGAGGCATGTTTATATTTTTCGTTGGGGGATATTTTTTGTGGTGGGTCTGAAGCCCAACGTACAACCTCTAACCAGGGACGTTTTCGCCACTCACTTCAGCCGCCTTCCAGCCGGTGCCAAAACGACGTTGTTAGGTGGTCGCCAGATGCAAAACCGCCTTTAAAAATGACGGCGTCATCACATAGCAGGCAGAACTAACTACTTATTTTACTACTACTAACTACTTATTATAGAATGAAGGTGTCCTAACATAGAGCGCTGAACAAAGTACATGAACTTCATTGGGTTCACGAAGGACTGCGCTTCACCTGTCGCATTATATCATTTTTTGCATTTGGATTTATATTTTCACTCTTATAAGGTTCAACTCACACGAGAATTAAAGTAAGAATAGGTGAATATTGTATTATGTCGATTGAGTGCCTCAATAACCGCGATTAGGTTCTGATTTTTCGCACAAAATTTTCTTCAGTGAGGAGGTCATTTTTTCGTATGGTGGATACGTAAACAAATAAAATTGTCGTAACTGTGGTAATGAGAATCCTGAAGTGATTATCTACTGTGTGCTATGCAATTTTGTTTGTAGGAGTTATTGTCTCGTACTCCTTCGAAAACGACGAATGTGCAACCGTCATCGCCAGTTCTCATCGTCAAAGGCAAGGCATTTTTATGTAATTCATATTTTGCGTGTAATTAATGTTGGTGTATTTTTTGTGGCAAGCCATGTCCTTTAAAACTGTATACAATTTGTAATCAGAAGTGTGCTTTACTTAAGACGTTCTACTGTTAGGAGAATATTGAATTAAGACCTCTCATAATTCACCGTAAAGTTTCAATTGATTAAAGAATTGGAGCAAACGGTTTATGGATGATGTTGCCAAATTGATTAATATTCTCCCAACTTGAATTCCATACTTTTTGGGTAACTAGGAATACTATGGCACTGATTGGAGCACTGAAAGTAATTACTATGATTGAGGTGAAAATTTAGAACTTTGGCCATCGTGTATCATATACAATATAAATTAATTCTATTTGTATTGTACAGATGTACAGATTGGAAGAAAAGCTCGGTCTATATTGTTTAGAGCTAATTATTTTTCATACTTTACACTTCAGTGAAAAGTTTTATATCAAAACTAGTACGAAACCTCAAGGAATTAGGGTAGGTCTTTATTTAGTTTCAGTTATAGTAGGTGTTATGGGTGCCGTAGCTCAGTGGTTAGAGTGTTCGCCTACTGATCTGTAGGTCGTGGTTCAATCCCCGGCTGATGCATAACAAATTTAATATCGATAAGATTTTTCTTTCGAATGGTACCCACCTGTCGGCAGGCAATTGGCAATTCTTCCGACAGTAACAACTTGCCATGAAAAAGCTTCTAAAAGAATTGAGTGACAAAGCTCAGAGAAAGTGATGTCACAAGTGTTCTGCCATTTGGAACCGGCTAAAATAAGTAGGTCCCTTCTAATACTGTCCAAATTTAAGACGCACAACAGTAATGGAAGAGAAGCTCGGCCAATGAGCCCTTTGGGGCTTTAAGTGCCACATATTTATTTTTTTTATACAAGTTTAAGTATTTTATAATTTTATATAGACAATAATAATTCTCATAGGTGTCTGAGTATAAATATTATGTATGTACGTATCTAATAAAAAATGATAGTGATGGTAATTTATTAACATTTTATTTTATTTCTGAAAAATGTTTCTTTATTTTTATTATGGAATATAACACCAAATTTGCATTCATGTAGCAATAGATAATAGTTATTAAAATAATTTGTTATTCCCATGTGAGAGTAACGAAAAATAGTCCAGACAGCATATAATTTTATATGGAACTTAAATGTATGTTATACATTTACATATTGCAAATTGGTAGATAGGGGTACATACACATAAACATATGTCTACATACGTTTGATGAAGTGTTTTTTTCATTTAATGACAGCTAGCATGTTTTGTAAATTAAGGAAGAAAAAGTTTGCTAATATCATACAGTATTGTACATATAGTCATAATAATAACGATAATATTTGCTGGTGATGATGATGATGATGGTGATGATGATGGTGAGTGATTGTATTGTAATAATATGTATTAGTCTATGAGATGATGATGATGATGATAATAATAATAGTGGTGGAGGTAGTGATGATGATTGCTATATTAATAATGTTGCTGTTAATGTTTAATTTTTTCTTTTGGAGTTGCAGTCAAATTATAATATAATATTTGATGAACGTAGAAATATTGATTGAGGATTTGTTACAATACTTGCTAGACGGTGTCATTAAAATAGATTTATGTGTGAAATTATCTCGTTTCTATACACTTTATGAAGTATTTAATAAATCTAACATCTACAAACTTTTGTTGAGTGTAGATATCTTCAAACATACGTAAGTATATAGTCTGATATGGTAAATAAGTAGTTGTTCATAGTTATGAGCATTTTGAGTTTTGGCTTAATTAAAATTAATGCGTTTTTTAATTAATCTCTTTTGTTATTTCTCCAAGAAATTGCAACAATTTCAATTATAAATATATAGCCGCATATGTATGTGTATAATATAAATTTATTTAATATAAATAAATACATGTACTGATTTATGTGCATATCGTATATTTAAAGATCATACGTAGAATATTCATATTTTGATTTAAATGTGGTATAAATTTATTCTTTTTTGTTTGTTTGTTTTTTGCTTTATATATGTTTTTCATATGGAATTCATACTTTAATATAGTAAAGTCTACCCTTTTATAATAAACGTCAATGTAATGTTCTCTATGTGGGTGCCGTGGCTCAGTGGTTAATGTGTTGGCCTTCTGATCTGTAGATCATGGGTTTAATCCTCGGCTGAAGCATAACAAATTTCATATCGAAAAGATTTTTCAGACAGGTACCCACCTGTCGGTAAGCAATTGGCAATTCTTCCGGCAGTAACAATTTGCCGTGGAAAAGCTTCTAAAAGAACTCTGCGGCAAAGCTTAGAAAAAGTGATGTCGCAAGAATCCTGCCGTTCGGAACCGGCTAAAATAAGTAGGTCCCTTCTAGTACTGTTGAAAATTTAACACGCACAACACTAATGGAAGAGAAGCTCGGCCAAAAAGACCTTCGGGGCTTTAAGTGCCACATATTTATTTCTTTTTTTTATGTTCTCTATTTGTGTGTGAAAATATATACAATATAGTATAAGTATATGGACATATGTATGTCATTTAAAGTACTAATTAAATAGGGTAGCTTTAGTTTCTATAAATATTGTATAATAATAACTGTAATGAATTTTAATTAAGTTCATTGAGAGAATCTAAAAATTGTTGTAACATATAATAATTCATTAACATATTTTTATTCAGAAAATTAGAGGAATATATTACAGCTAAATTGCAATATAATTGAATAGGTCTTAATATAGTTCATTTCAATGCTACCGATCCACAGTTTAAGGTACCATAAAATTCGCTGACTCGAATTCCGGTTATGGCATTAAAAATGAATTTATGTGCTTTAGAAATATAACAATTTGTTTTTCGAACGGTCGTGGTGAGTGTAAGCAATTTACAGTCATTCCAACACTGTAAGCAATTCAATGTTCAATGAAAAATAATAAGAAGAAGAACAAGAAAAAGTTGGTAGAGAAGGTATTTTAAAAAATTTAAAGAAAATCAACTGATGATAAAGACTTAGTACTAACTAGACCAAAGGTGGGTAACTTTATTGGTAATCTTAACAGAAAGCATCGTATCTCCGTAGAACGGAATGAATCATTTTATGCTTGAACAACGTTGGAAAAGAATGAAAACTTATTTCCAAAGACAATGTTGTGTAGCCCAAACAGTGCGTTTATTGAGAAGAAGTTTAGGCCGAAATTATGCACCAACCGCGCCTGCTGTATGCAATTTGTGCAAAAATTTTATTAGACTGCCACTCTAGCTGATGACACTCACGCATCCACGTCGTATAACGGACAGTGTGCGATCCAGTCCTGGAACATTGGCTCACCATCGATCTAACAACTCAATATTTCACACATTTCATTGTCGGAAATTGAAGACATGAACTTGGACGATTTTCAATTTCAGCAGAATGGCACGCCGTGCCACACAGTCCATGACTGAATCGATCTTTTGTGGGCCAAGTTCAGTAATCCTGTTATCAGCCGTTTCGGCATGGCAATTGGACACCTTGGACCTGCGATTAGGCTCCGTTCGACTTTTTTTGTGGGATGTCGTAAAGGACTGATGTTATGCGAACAATGAATGTCGAAGAAGCCATTTGTCAGGCACAGCCAGAAACCATCACCAAGGTCTTTGAAAGCTGGGTTGACAGGATTCGTTACTGCGAAGCTAGCCGAGGCTGGTATAAATAATGAGAAATTTTGTTATTTTTTTGAATTTGAAGAAAAAAAAACTTGTATATGGGCCATCCTTGACTTTAAATCTGTTGTAGATTTATTGTTTATGAATTTAATAAAACACTTCAAATGCAAATGTTTCAAGCATTTTCAAGGGTTTCAATTCTGTGACTAAAAAAACCATTAGTTAGGGGATACAATTTTGAGTTAACGTTTAATAAGTGGTCGACAATGTATGAGAAGCAAATTCAGAGATCCTCTCAAGGTAAGCTTTTAAGACTCATTTCCTTTACATGGGAAGCATTCCAACCTAATAAACAGCTCTCCGTATACGCGTAGATATAACACGAAACTAAAGGATCGTTCTCAACTAGGTACTATATAATTAATAGTACACAGATGTCTACAAAAGTGATCTATTGCACTTCCTTTAAAAAAATAATTTCATAATTAAATTTAGAAAATTACGAAAATGACATCATATAGTAATTTTTATTTTAATCTTAATGACATTAAACTTTGACAAGTTCTATTTAAAATAATTAACAAACAAACAAAAAGTTGCTACAATTATTTCAGTACTCTAAATTATAAACAATATTTGCTACAAATTTCAATGTCAATGTTATATATATAAATATACTCAGTATTTCATTCAATAATAAACAAAAAACCGACTTAAAATAGCCATCATACTTATACATATATACTCGTAGATACACATGTATAATCCAACAAACAGTTTGATACTAAAGTAACCCTATAGGGAAATCAACTGTATAAAAATGAACTTAAATTTAAAGCCACCTTAAAACTGAGGATAGCTTAAAAAACTGATGCCAACTTAGTAGAAGTCAAGATTTGTCTCGAATTGGAGCATATAAATACAATGATATACGAAAGCAGAGTGAAGAGTCACTGGTTAACTGGACATAAGTGAATTTCGAAAAAACCATCACGTAAACAAAACCAGAAGGCTCGGCTATTGAAAGATCGGCGAGTAAATGTGCGTGAAGATGTGGACGAAATATAGATTTATATCAACACATCAGAGTCCAAGGAATACCCAAGGCAGTAGACAGTAGTAGGTGAATCAAAGGCGAAGAATGCCGAAGTGGGTTTGTCAGTCAACGAGGCTATAAGGACAGATTTTTTTTTAGGAAGCGCGCGGTGTTAATCACATATTCAATATTACTTTGAAAAGAGTAAAATGATCACCGGTGCATATTATGCAGAGCTGCTGGATTGATTCGATGCAGATTTGAAGCAAAAATCACCGCATTTGGTGAGGAAAAAAGTTTTTTTACACCAAGACAACGAACCGGCGCACAAGTCCGCAGTAGCAATGGAAAAAATTAATGACTTATGTTACGAATTGCTCTATTATTCAGAAATATTTATTCTAATATTCAGGGACTTATTGACCTAACGTCGTACATATATAAAAAAAATAGAAAGAAACAAGTAGTGCTAAATTTCGTAGCTTTTAGACGAAATACACATAAATATGAGTTACTGGCATTAAAGATCTTTAAAATAGTAATTTTTCGCTTGATATTACTAGGAAAAATAGTAAAATTGCACTACTGTGCCATCTAGGGCAATGGTTAGAACAATATATATATATAAAAAATTGAATTATTCTATCGAGAAGCTGAATGATAGTAATAATACTAATGTAAACCAATGAACTTAATTTCGAGATTATTCAAATTTAAAAAAATTCTTTTGTATTTTTTTATTCAAGCTTTTCTGAAAGTTTTTATTCGTATCATCTCGAGCGAAGAGAAGGGAAATCACATGAAATAAAATTGCAACTAGTTTATCAATCATGACTAATCTAGTTACTAGTTACTTTAATATTAATTTCATATTTCCTACAAGGAGATATCCAAACGTACAAACACAAATACACATACATAACGCCTATTCATTTATGAAGCAATCTGTATTCGAATGACGTCGTCGTTGTCGTCGCTGTCACTATTTAACGCGTGCTTGTAAAATAAAAAATAAGCTCAACTACATACTTCAAACTGAAATGGTATTTATAAGCATACAGTTATTGAACTTATGTTGATGAATGACATAAAAATTACCTACTTGTTGTATGTCCATATGAGCAAATTATTTAAGAAATCTCATTGCACGTACATAATCGTACTTGTACGTACTTCAATAGAATTTCCGTTTTGGCACAAAAAATATCATTAACAACACGGACTGCGTATGTAGGTACTAATCACATACTTGTATGCCATCGAAGCTACTGTTGGTATTGTGTATTTATCAAACTACTGTTGCTATATTATATTGTATATACTGTATCATACTGTCCTTCATCGAAAATTTAATTGATTTTTGAACTTATCTATTTATAATGCTTACTGGTGCTGCTGGTTGTATACATTTCATGTATTGGTATTGCTAAAAATGCACATACTAGTACATCACCAATATACATTCATATACTGGCGGTAGTGATATAAATTAATGAATCACATAAATTACAACTGTCAAGTTAACAATAATAAAATACATCTACAAGTACACAGTATGCAGACAAAAGCATTTTTGCACGATCTGTTTGGGAGTACAAAATCAAAATGTAATCAAATTTTAAACGATACGATTTATTAGATTCTTGTTTTTTCTCCTTTAACCTTTAAATTTGCAATTGTTTGCATTTTGTTTAAACATTTTACGACTGCCTCTGGTCATGTATCGTTGCTCGAATAAATGTATTCAAATGCCTTTTGGGCTGAATGACTCATGCAGGAATTAAGTAAGCTCTTAACATCTAAATGGAATACACCGAAATCGTCTGAGAGATCTCTGTAATAAAACTCGAAATACTTAAGGGTAATTGTGTGAGGTAAATAATTTGTTTCTTTGCAAATGGAGTCGCTTTGCCTTTACTGCATACATTAATGCTGAATAATATTGTTCTTCTTACCAAGTAAGTCCATAATATCTAGATATAGACCGAAAATTAGTGAAAGAGTGTTGTGATTAAGCTCGAAATAACGAAATTAATATTAATAATAGTATTGTTCTGCTATTCGGAGAATAAATTATTTCCTTGCTAAGACGTTTTGCCATTAATGCGTTCCACCTTAGAACTTATTAATAGGGACTGCGTCAACACTATCTGCGTCTCACGGTGGTTTTCTCCTGTCATCGGCATATAGGGACCCAAAAACTTAGATGAGGAAAGAAAGAAACTCAACCATTTCCCCTGTGAGTGCCTTGTTCTGGCAAACAGAAGAAAAAAAATTGTATAAAAATATTTTCTAGTCAAATCTGTCCGACTATTTCCAAATTAAGGCTAGATATATTTAGTCTTCTATTTTAGGGAGCTTTTGTGAAGACCGTGTTGTTAAAACGGTATATAATTCTAATTGTATGATACAGTTGGATATCTGTGGATCAGCAAAACAACCAACTAATCAATCAAAGAACCGAACCAATCTCAGAAAATTTCGATATTCACCAAATATTTCATAAAACGGGCTTTATTTTTGACAGTCATCGCCTGACAGATGCCACATTAAAGTTATACTGATTTGATGAGCAATGCCATATGTGTGTCACACCAAACTTCATTTCAGCTTTCTCTCAATGGAAAAATCACGTACTGCTTGGAATTTCAAATTGACAGCTTTGAGTGAAAAATAGAGGCAGAATTAGCTGTAAGTATATTAAAATTCAATGAATGTGATGGCTCGGTCATATAACATGAATGGAAGACGCTGTAGCCAAAAAAATGTCGGTGGGCGATGTCTATGAAAAATAGAGCTCTGAATATGACTGGAAGATCAAGTACTTCCAATTGAAAACTAGGAGTCATAAACTTAATAAAAATTGTCTGCCAGTGATCTGATGCCGCTAAAAATGGTAGCTGAAGGGGTTCGGTTACGAGATTTTATGCTTCAATTGATCTTAGAAATAACATGTGCTAAATTTTGCAACATTTATTGTTGTTTTCGTTGTTGTTGTTGTTGTTGTTGTTGTTGTTGAGTGTGTTATTAACTAACGTTAATTACTGCTGCAACTTGTTGATGTAAAAGAAAAATGATTATGTCTATTAGGTACATGTAAAAAATATGATTAATAATATTTTTTACATATGCATTGATGTAGTTATATAATATTTGTATACAAGTATGTAAGTCGATAAAGCTATTTTCTTAATAAACTTTTACTTTTAATTTTTATCGATTTATTTATTTAATTCGATTAGATTGTTTTTTTTTTTTTTTCAATTTTTGTTAGATAGTATTTTTTGTTTGTTTTGGTATTACAGCAAACAACACATTTTGGCATTTTTGCTTTTCATATTTAACAAATACATACACAGTTATCAAGACACAATAACACACACACACCTAGTTCTTTGGTTTATAATAATACTTAATAATAATGCAATAAATGATAATAAATCCAGAGTAGAAATATATGGAGCAGCAGCAAGAAACAACAATAAAATCATGAATGAATAACAAAGAATTATTTAATTTTCTGCACATACTACCATACTTAATATTATATATGTAGTATATGTATTGAATATAGTACAATATATAGCACAACGGCAACAATCACATTCAAAAGACCACCAAAATAACAATTACAACACCACAATAATAATTTCAACACGAAAATTCAAGTTCCAATTGCATTATAAAATTGAATTGAATACATAGATATTTACTTATCTTTCTGCTATAAGATTGTCGGCGCTGCAGTAACCACAATGACCACTATACTACTTACTACTTGCCTACTTGCCTATCTACCTATCCAGCGTTAAAACACGCAAACACCCGCACCATTTAACAAACGCTATACGATAAACACTTGAATGACCATTTATTTATTTTGTTGTTTTTCGGTTGGCGCATTTCCTGATTGTCTTTATTGTTTGGTACTTGCTGCACTATGTTTTGCTCTTGTAATGGCGGAGGTGGTGCTGTTGTATATATATTGTGCAATAAATATTGTGGCGGCGATAAAATGTACGTAACTAACAAAGATATATGTACTATATATGTATGTATATAAAAGACACAACACACCAATAAAAGTACTGTTACATGTTACATGTACATATATTTATAATATGTAAAATATTTAAACAATAATATGTATGCATGTTGTAAGGTGCTGCTTGGTAAGCCGCCAAGTGCATGATTAATATTTTTGAAGAAAATCAAAATAAGAGGAAAAAAAAACAAAACCACAAGTATACAGTGAGATCTGGTTCGATTAATGTGAATGCCATAGTAGAGTGATTGGTGCGTTGAGCTTCTGTGTATGATGACGCCGGTTGCTGTACAAAATGTAGTGCCCCAGTAATTATTGTATTTATCACCATATACATACAATCATCATTCCCGAACGTTGTTTGAATTTTTGAACCCTTTGGGGCATATTTTTGTTCCTTGCCACTCATCAACAGAATTTGCTAAAATAAATGCAATGGAAGATAATCCAATATCATCGGAAGTAACAGAAAATTAAGTTCAGGTATTAAATTAAATTAAATTTTAAAGATAATATAGTAATAAAATTGAACGAGTCAAATTAAAGATTTCGTATGTGAGCTTTATGCAATACTGAGCGTGGCACGCAATTTTTTCGATAAACATCGAATTGCTAAAATATTGATCTGTATACAAAATAAGCCTGTTGTAGAGGCTTTGTGTGTCTGCAGACCTTTCTTCAAGCGGATACAAATGTTAAATATATCTTTGAATATGAATGGCACAAACATTGTTTATATATGTACATTTACAGTACTATAATAATAATTAAATATATTATGTATAGGCACCAAATGCATTTAAAACTATTTTTAACTTGCATTTGCCCCAAAAACTGACCGTTGACCAATAGAATATGAAAAATCAAAAATAAAAACGAAAAGGAACCAAAAATATGAATGTTCTACACAGCACAGCAGCAACAGTAACAAGAACAACAACAATAATAAAAACGATATTACTATAAGTCATATGCAGGTATGCATTAGTATGCATTCGTTTGTAAGCACCTCAAGTGAACCTTAACTAATCTAGTAAGTCAAGCGCATTCATTATTATTACTACTAGTATTCAAGTATATTTATGAAAACTATATATAGCTACGCAACAACAATTACATCGGAAATATTTTTATAGCAATTGCATTATTTTAGTGGTTGTTATACATATACATACATACATACAATATGTAGTGCAATATTTTATTTACAGCGTAATCGTAAATGTTTGACTTTTAGAAAAATTGTGACCCCCTTAAAATATTGCATATAATATTTTTGGCATAGTTTTCATAATATTAATCAAATTTATTAACAAAAAAAATTTTTTTTTAATATAAAAATTATTAATAATTAATTTAGTTGCTATGCAGCTTTATATGGTATGAGTTTTAGTAACTATCGTATCTATGAGCTCATATCTCATGTGATAAATGACAGTAGAATGATATATTTAGTATACTTACGAATTAGTGGTTAGTTAGTGTTTCTATTCGTTTTGATATATGGTTTTTTAATTGTTTTAAAGTATAATATTATATATTAAGTAGTTTTATCTATGTATAGTGAGGCTTTTCAGAAATTTTTATATTATTGTTCAATTTTTTTTGTAAAGGAAAATATTTTAAAGAATATGAGAAAATTTTATTTCGATCTAATCTAAAGTTTTAAAAATATTCTCAAAAAAATAAGACGTTTTATGGTTGCGGTAAGATTGGGTCGAATTTCAATGCCTTTTTGAAAATTAAGTATGTTTTGAAAAAAAAAGATTATTTCTGAATCAACGGCTTGGTTCTAAAGGAAATTTATACAACTTATCCTATGTAAAATACTAAGTTTTTAATCGAAGGGTTTCTCGTTTTTCGTTAAAACTTAAGTATTATGTTGAATTAAAAAAAAAAATAAATAAGGAAATCGAAAAATATTAAACTTAAGCTGTTTCTTTGTTATATTAATTATATATAAGCCAATAAGGAGTTATAATAAACACTGCTAAGAGCTATTAAAAAAAAAAAAGGAAATCAAAAAACTTCCAGAAAATACAATATATTGAGCAATGATTAAAGGTGATATTGTAGAATATTTATTTAGAAATCGCTCTGCCATTACCATTACGTGGATTGAGACGGATGAAAACATGCAACTCGTTTATTGCTAATCGAGAATTAGTCACTTCAACGAATTGCGTCTATCGCTAAATTTCTGATAAAATTACATATAGATAAACCATTCCGATTATATAATTTTTGTTTCTGAGTTGGTTCACCAGTAATAACATATGTACTAAATTGCTAATTTTGGTTTTGTTTAGGAGAACACGTAATAACTTTTGCACCAAGCCCTTAAATTCTGAGCTCGCTTAAGGCTTAACTCTGAGTTATTTTTATTCAATGATATCGTTTAAGTGGGTGCCATAGGTCAATGGTTAGTGCATTGGCTTTCTGATCTGTATATAGTGGTTTGAATACCAGGCTGAAGCATAATTTTAATATCAAAAAGATTGTCGTTAAGCAATTAGGAATTTTACTGGTAGTAACACTTTGCAAAGAAAACGCTTCTAAAAGAGATCTGTAACAAAATGATATCGCAAGGGGTTCGCTGTATATAAATAAATTAATATATATATACATATATATGTATATACTACAGAAAATTAAGGCCACAGGATTCGCCGAACTTAACAGCTGTCAATATGCTTCATTGTAGATATTAAAAAGCAAGAAAATAGTTGACACAATAGGCTCCGAAAAATCATTGCCGACCTCTTTCAATTTGGAAAATTAGCAGATTTTAAATGGCATTACATTTAGACTTTGTCCCAGAGCATTTGAATAATGCTTTTAATGGCAATTCTTTATAGGCACACAAAATTACCGTTAATTATTGTAATAATAAAATTTAAATTGACTGAGAAACGAATAAATTATGTGCTATTCAAAAACAAAAAAAAAGACTAAAATTCGTTTCGTTTGTGCTACTTGAAAGTTTATTAATAATTCTGTAGAACTTTCAATTTTAATATTAACTATGTATTCGAAATCATTTAAATGGAAAAATTAATTATATACATATTCATAACAGTTAAAGTCTTTGTTTACTCTTTTGTTCGTAAGACTAATTTTGTATATTTCGGAATATATTTATATACTCAATTTAGATCAATTTAAATATTGTGACGCTCTATTATTGACGCCATTTAATTAATCAGAAATATTAACAAAGCTAATATGCTTATTTTATAAAAATATATGCATATCGTATACATTTTTAACGAATAGGTAAGTATTTAACGTAATGGTATACTATATGCATATTACGATAATTAATTCATGACGTCAGAGAAAATTTATACCGAAAAATACGAAATATAATTTTAGATAATTAAATAGAAAAAATAATAATTAATATTTAAATATGAATGGATACGTTCAAAAATGGCAAATAAAAATAGAACACTCATTTTGTTATTACTTTACCCACATAAAGAGGCACGACTTTGCAGTAATGAGTGGTTTGACAAGTTAACAATCTTGACCGTAGAAAATTAGTTAAATTTTATATAGTTGATCAATTTATCATTATTTTAATAAGTTCTTAGCAGTTAGATATGAAAAAAATTTTTACGCCTATTTGATGTTTAGCGGACTAATGATATTCGTTCATTAGAAGATTTAAACATTCTACGGGTAAATTGGGGTTCCGATCTCATTCAAACCAGCATTCGATTATTATCAAGGTTTTCATTAATTATGTACTGAAGTGATAATATGGCATCATTGTTTTCTCCATATTCGGTAACATTCCCAATCGTCTAAAATTTGTTTGAATTTGTATTATTAACCATTGACTGTCATCAAGAAAATAATTAAATGAAATAGATAATTTAAAAATACAGTGAACAATTTTAACGATTTTATTTAGTTTATTGTTTCGTTTAACTTAGATAACCATGCGAGATGTTTTAATGAAATTAAAAAATTTGAATTTTCTCACACAAGTACTTCTTGCATTATATACTGAATATGGTGCAAGATGAACGATTGGATTATATGATCATTAATTAATAGTAATAAAGTAAGTAAGGTTATTTGTGGGTACAATTTATGGTTGAGGGTAGTTAGCAACATTGTAACGGAAAACACTTTCACTATAAATACTCAATACAAACAAGTGTGATATGGGTAAAGTTATTTGTGGGTACAATTTATGGTTGAGTGTAGTTAGCAACATTGTAACGGAAAACACTTTCACTATAAATACTCAATACAAACAAGTGGGATCTCCGTCTAAATCCACGTTAGCCCTGTATATTTAAAATGAGTAAAAATGGATATATGGTACAGATTTTCAATACTAATATAATACACATAAATATATTTAATGACTACAATTGATAATTGAACATTGTGCCTTATAACAATTGACTGCTAATTGAGAGACAATAAAAACTTTAGAAAAATGTAAATGAAAAGCAATAAGCAAGAAAGCTTTAGTTGGTATAGATCGACATCGTAATAAGTCAAACTCATAACTAGAGTACTAGGGCGGTACGATATACAATGCACATTAACGCAGTTTAAATTTTTAAATGGCTTGGTTTAACGAAAAAAATATATATGTATAATTTCAAGCATTTTGAACCATTCCTTGTTCAATTCAATTAATACCTAATTTGAATGAGCCTTTTTTCCACAAAACCATACGTTTTATAAAGTAAAGAAGGAAAAATTAGATTACAGATCCGCATATCGAATAATGCTTTTTATAACAATTTTTAAGGAGAATATATATACAGATCAATAATAGTGACTTTTCATAGCAATAACTTCTTGTCATATTTTAATACGATCTGCTTCTGTTAGAATTCTAACTAAACAAATTTAGCATTTTTGACATTATCAATTTTTAAATTTTTTGCGATTCCTTTAATTGATTGCGAGTATCGGACAAAAATAGATATGCTCTCATCCTATAGTGCAGGGCATCAAAACTCATTTACATGCTACTTTAAATGCAAAGACCATATTCTAACACTCATATATGAGTAAAAATATATGAAATTATATATACTTATGGCTGCGGATACATACCACATAAATATGTTTGTAATAAATTACACTATGTCTAACTATTTATACATAGGTACAATTATGTTACTCATAGCTTTATGTGATATATATATATATATATATATATATATATATATATATATATATATATATATATACATATATATATATATATATATATATATATATATATATATATATATATTTGAAAATATATCTAGATATACAATATTTTATAGTTTTTCATTGAAAATTTTATATATTTTTCTACAGACACATACCCATGTAGTACACGGAGTTAGTCAAGCAATAGTGGCAACATTTGGTTTTTACCTAAAGTTTGTTCTATTTATTAAATTCTTTAAAGTTTTTCACTTAAGTAAAAATTAAATGATTGAGACAAAATTCCACAAATTAATCAGACTTTAGAAAATTTATCTTCAAACAAAAAATGAAAAAGAAGGAAAAGGAACAAAAAATAATATATGTATTATTCAAGCATTTATATAACGGACTCTCACTGTATTACCTTTAATTAAATACGAACTAGTCCAGAGAGTTAATGTCATATTTTTAGGTAACTTCGTTCAATACTCTAACAATAGTTTACAGCAAAAATCGACTTTGATGAGACTTTTTTATACCTTGCATGAGTGCATGGTATAAAATCATGTAACCATGGAAAATCCGGAGGTATAGAAAAGTATATAAATGCCTTATCAGCATCGCCCAAATAGTTGATCTAACAATGACCGTACGTCCGTCAGCGCAAGTTGCTAAAAAGTTACTTGAAGTGTATGGTGAGGAAGCCCTAAAATAAATGCAGTGTAGGAATTTGTTTTATAAATTTTGTGCCGGAGATTTTTCACTCAAATATGACCAACGATGAGGTCGACCAGATGAGGTTGATGATCAAATTAAAGCCATAATCGAGTCGGATTTGCCTCAAACAACTATAGTTGACACATAGTTGACAATATTGTAGTCAGAAATAAGCTCGCTTAAAATCAGCAAGCCACGCCCATATCTTAATGTGATAATTAATAAAACATTTAAACATAACTTACGATGTATTTGACATAAAAAATCATATTTGCGGTACGGATTAAAAATAGCTAAGGTATATAGCCCAGAAAAAGCCTTGGAATTCAATTCAGCTCAAAACAACCACATTTAGCACGAACTTTAATATGCACCAGCGAACCACTCCTACTACTTAATGTAACTTTCATACTACGTCGCGGAATTCTCTTAAACTTTAAAACCGCTATAACTCACGCTCATGCTTTGCCTAAGACAACCATATTTAATGTGTAGATTAGTGTCTGATTAGAAACTTACCTTCTAATAATGTCTCTAATTGGCCAGCAGACTATCACAACATTACTTTGGTATAGTTCAATGATAATTTTCCTATTTAAATATACATACATACCTTTCTCATTTTGCTTTTGTAACTCACCTCATAACTAATTACATGGAGCAATTCATACTCGCTTGGACTGCTAGGTATTTATGTATTTTAATCATACAAATCTATGCACATTTGAACTTCTCGTATGCGGCGACGAGTATGAAACTGATAGACAGTCAAATAAATATATAAGTAGATAGTTAGATAGTAGCTAGAAACTTATAGATAGATATCCAGCTGCATCAAAACAATATATACATACAACATACGATTATATATACCACCTCATATATTAGTATGTGGTTAGTCAGTTAAAACGTTTGAAAATGTCAATGAAAAATTCAGCAAAACAAAAAAAAAAAAAAAGAAGAAAATTTAAATGATAAATAAAATGTATTTTCAATTATACATACTCGCATAATATGCGAATCTTTATTATCTACGATTAATTATATAACTTGGACTCGTTATGGTTGTTACATTGATATGCAGTTATGTATGTAATATTTGTATTGGTGACCTTATTGGAAAATAATCAAATACCACGCCTTATTGTAATGATTGTAATTGCAGTTAAGTTTTTGTAGTTTTTTTTCTCGGTTAATAACACTCTAATAAATTATGTAATTATATATGATTTTTTGTTAAAGAAATTTTAGCTACTGTTGAAATAATACTTATATGATAAAAAACTATACAAATGAAAATACATATACATAGTATACTGCCATATCGAGAAGTAAAAAATAGTAGTTAGAAACGTACACATTTGATTTATTTTTTATAAATTTTTTTTTTTGAATTCTAAATAATTTTATTTCAACATGTTGACATTGAGTGACCTTGAATTTTAAATTCTATTTTCAGATTTATTTATTTTTATTACATTACGTCTTTAGCTGCTAAAGGTGAACTACTAGATGCTGAATGAATTATAGAAAAATCGAATTTCTGTTAAGAATAAATACTGTACCATATGAGAAACAAATTTTTATTTTCCTTTTTTATAATGAAAATTTTTACTGACAGTTGTTTTAACTGAGCTCTCATAAAAAAATTTATTTTTTTGCTTGAGTTTTGTACGATTAA
Organism: Megamerina dolium; assembly: GCA_963854835.1. Lineage (NCBI taxonomy): Eukaryota > Metazoa > Arthropoda > Insecta > Diptera > Megamerinidae > Megamerina > Megamerina dolium. The sequence continues at coordinate 689,180 of OY978529.1, read as the reverse complement.
TATTATTATTGGGTTATTAAAAAGTTTACTAATGATTGATTCATTAAGTCATTAAGCAAGAAACGGGTTTCATTGATGATTGTTCTGAGCACATCATTTTTGTAATACAATTGAATAATTCCTAAATGATGTGTTGGGCCAAGTCTTTTTATGATGAAATGTCAAACAATAACGAATAAAAATACCATGACACGTCGATAGTTTAATGTGCGTCCAAATGAATTTTTCCATATTTAATCTTCATCAGGTGGTCAACCCTATACTGAAGAAGTCGAAAAACTCATGCAAAAAGTTGGGGAATTGAATTGGCTATAAGAAAAATAGGACTGGGTTGATCTACAAAAATGATGTGCCCATCCACATACTTTTAAATAAATAACATTTAACATTACTATGTTTGGTTTAAAAATAAAATAAAGAAAGTATTAAGAACTTACTCACTCACTCTCAATTAAATTTAATGTACTACCAACTTTAGTATTTTTGGTTTAAAAATAAATTTAGAGATATATATGAATCGATAGAACGATCTATATAATTCAATGTTTAAAGATGATTTCATATAAATGTTGACCGCGGCTGCGCTTCAAATGGTTCATACGCTGGGTCCAATTTAGAAAGGGAGAATGGATTCGCACGTACGCGGATGTTATGGAGGTCCACTTTAAGACTGGAAAAAATGCAAATTTAATGATCTGCGAAGTTGTGAGTGCCAAATACTTAGGTAGTGGAAGGATTTGATATTCTTATGGAATGCTCTTTATAATCATTTATTTTTTCATAGAAAGGGTACATATCCGCATCTCTATATAATACAGAGATGCGGATATGTACCCTTTCTATTGAAAATTAAAAGACAATTAACGGTGAAATCAAATTAAACTTGAGATTAATTCGAATTTGGATGCATATTTAATTTTTCGGTTTACTAATAAATACTTCAATAAATAGCAATAAATAAATCATCTAAATAAAATAAACAAATTGGCATTAACCATATTAGACTTTGACACTCAGTTAAAAATATACTATTTCTATTCTATATGATTATATTGTATAGTATATATGTAGAATCAAATAAACAAACAAATAAAAAATAATGTAGCATATTTTAAATTATATATACATATGTATGTATGCAAAAGTAAATTCGTATATATAGCATTTATTATTAAATATTTTTTGTACTATAAAATAAGTCGCACTATACAAAATATGTTGATACGATACTAAATATGTATATTTTTATAGTAAGTGTATATATGAGTAAGTGTAATTGTATAGATGCTCATATATGACAATATACCTTATTAGATAAACCATATGATTTATAATCATAATTATATTGTTAATAATGACCATTTAACAACATGATTATCAGTATCATCAGTATCATAATATTCGTTAGACAAATGCTTATGAATGCTAGTATATTATTTGTAAATTATTGTATGTCTTGGCCGCACATTACATGCCACGAATTATGAATTACATATAACACCAATAATAAATAGCATATAGAATACCTTTAATAATAATAATTTAGTTAGCAATAATTTGTTATAGTTCGATTTTGGATTATGGTAATAAAATATGCAATTACAATAAATTTTTCGATTTTTGTTGTTTTTGGCTTCATTAATATAAAATGAACTTTTGAGAAATATATTGGATATTTATTGGATTTTTGAATTTTTAGAATTTGAATAATTAGAATTTTAAGTAATATATGTATGCTCAGACCCTGTAGGAAAAAATGCAATTAATCTGTCAAATCATAAAACCATTAAATCATATAATTTTGACTTATGAAAATCTCTTCGATTTATTATTTTCTGTGTGTTTTCAGTGCATATTTAGAAAATGGATGAACCCGTCATCTTTTGGTGAATACATATTGCGTTAGTCCTGATTTAGATTTTCTTTGAAAGCGAGGGACGCACGCATACAGTTTTTGCTTCATGTGCATGCGATACGCTTTGTATAATGTCCAACATTAACAAAACACATAAACGAGTTGACATATTGCCGAAACATATTTTTTTGTGTGTAAACGCGAACGAAGCAACAAAAGTGAATTGATAATGCATGCAAATTACTTTGTGTCTAAATCGGGACTTATAAATAATAATAAAATTCAAATGTCTTAGTTGTTTTTTAAGACGGCAATGACTCATAAGAAAACCTATGAGCGATTAATCTAAAATATCCTCCAGATATCTGGAGTGTTTTCGTGCATAAAGTGTAAAAATATGACAGAAGAGAAATGACGTATTCTTCAGTTTTCGGAAAAAAGATCTGCCTCCTTAATATTTAAGTAATTTTTATTGTCTTGTATTAAAATGGCATTATTCAGACATTCTGAAGGTCAAATTCGATATTAGAATCTTTTCATGCGGTGTCTAATGCAACGGTATCAACAACAAAAATATTTATGCATATTTATTGGATGTCAATAAGTATCAATATTGGTTCAAAAGATTTGTTGTCTAAGACTATGTGCTCTCCGAAAGCCTTGAAAGGGACAACCAGTTGAATGTCTAAAATCTATAGTGGATTCTTATTGATATTAAACATAGGATTTATCGAGAAGCCCTAGGTAGATAAACGAAGTCTGAAAGGTACATAGAGAAGCAATGTACAATACCGCATCAACTATCTGAGGCCAGCAAGGATTTGCATTCCATTGCTGTTCAGATTTCGTAGATTTCGGGCACATCTACTAAATACGGATAAATATTCCTATCTGGGAGGGTGGGTGCCGTTTTTATCCTAACACTCCCATTTTCGAACATATCTGTTTAACGGAAAAACCAACTTTTTGTAGAGAGTATGAATATTCGTATGAATTACTTTAAATGAACAGGACTCTATAAAATAAAAAAATAAATATGTGGCACTTAAAGCCCCAAAGAATTTCCAATTGCTTGCTGACAGGTGTGTACCGTTCGAAACAAAAATCTTTTCGAAATTAAAATTTGTTATGCTTCAGCCGGGGATTGAACCCACGACCTACAGATCAGAAGGTCAACACACTAACCACTGAGCCACTGCACATGCCACTATATAATATTAATAATAATATAAAATATAATACTACATAATATTATTTCTTATGATTGTTATTAAATTTTGATTATAATATATAATCTTAGAGTCAGTTAGTTCAGTAGGCGTTAATGTGTTTTGATTAGAAAATATGTAAGCACTTAAAATGTTTTTATATACCTACATAGAATAAAAAATTGTTAACAAATACACATTTTGATTGTTTTCATGCAAGTATAAGTTCATACATTCCTGCAAGTACAAGAAATATATAAGCAAGTATGTGAATTGCGTATATACGCGATTGCGCTATCATGCAGTCACGATTTATTATTATTATTCTTTTGATTACAATGTTTAATCTTTTTTTGGGCAATTTTTAGTTGAATTTTTTTTTCAGATTTTGTATATTGAACTTTAATTTATTGCTACATTTTTTCTCTATTGATTTTTTGTTTGATATAAACACGTTTTTCGTCTTTGCAATAAATTTGATTAACGATATAAAATGCACGAAAAAATAAATTAAATGAACATATATTAATTTTTTTGTTAAATATAATAAATGAAAGTTAAGAAATATTTTTATTTGATGCTCTGAGGTTTTTTATTTGTTTTGATTTCATTTTATTCTCACATATTATTGTATTGAATTGAGAGTAAAAAATTTGATTCTTATTCATCATTATAAATATTAATATGATATATAAATAAATAATTACGTTGCATTCTTTGTGTTTGCGGATTGAAAATTAGAAATACCAATCCACCGTGTTATAGCCTCTCACGGAAGTATCAACTAATAGTGGATTTGACTGCGCTTTAAATTTCCAATTGGCATCGGCGAACACGTAGTAGAATCGTTCTGCTCTGCATGCGACCATAATCGATACATTGATCTTTATTACCAATAATCTTATTTACTTTTAAAGTATCTCTTAACCTTCTCATTTATTATTATTTATTCTATTACACAGTTGCACAGAATAATACAGTTTTTTGCAATATATTGCACAAAGAACACGAAATGAAGAAATAAATAACAATGAAAATAAAAATTAAATCATACAACACACAAGTTCATCATCTGTAAAGAATATAAAAAATTAATGATTAAGAAAGAGGTAAGAGGTTTTATTTTACTTAAGTAATTTCTTATAGTCAACTTTTCAAGGCTCTTTTGTTCTTGCAAGATATATTGCATGTAATTGAATGCATGTAAATGAAATGTACAACATACAAATACACTCATATTTTTGCTACGTACGTTAGTTTCCTTCAATTGCTTTAATTCTTTTTTTATGAGAATTGCACTTACAAATTACGAAAACACAAACAACATAAAAGTTGTTACCACTGCAAAAATTGTGTAAGTTAATATGCATCATGTTATAATATGAAGTTGAATATACACTTATAGTTTCAAAGTAGTGCAAACATATAATAGTGTAATAAATGTTCGTATTTCAATAAAGAAAAATAATTTTGTTGGTTTTATTTCTTCAAATTTGTTTAGAAATTTGTTTAATAATCAAACATTCGTCCCAAAGGTCTTATCGTATTATTATTTCTTAATGCTTGAAAATAGGATATAATCATGGGGCTAAATATAGAGAATATGCTAGACGAGGAAGCAATTTGAAATTAAATTCATGCAATTTTGAGATTGCTACTGCGACTTGCATCCCCGACGTGAGTCGATGTGGTCCTCGGTATCCACTCGGTCTAACACCTCTGCATAATATGTGCCAGTTATTGTTTTACTCTTTTTCAGCTATTTGATGGCAATGATACCGCATCTGAGAAAAATATCGCCATGATATTGTTGGATGACACCCATTTGGCCTTTCTCGGCTTCGATCAATCACGAGAAGTCGGTGGTCTTCGGTGGTCCTCGGTATCCACTCGGTCTAACGCCTCTGCATAATATGTTATTGTTATTGTTTTACTCTTTTTTAGCTATTCGATGGGAATAATACCGCGGGCATCTAAAAAAACTATCGCCATAATCTTGTTGGATGACATACTCATCTTCGCCTTTTTCGGCTTCTATTCATCACGAGAAGTCGGCTGTCTCAACTGTTCATTTGTCTTTGGCGTATGTTGATGCATCTATGTTTTGTCCGTGGTTTCGAAACAGCTCAAAAAGTCCTATTAACCCACCCACCTTTATGATATTCAATCGAAGCTTTCTTTTTGATGTTTTACATAAACACTTTCTCAAAAATATAAGTTAGAAGATTAGTTTCTGGGGCTATGAAATCAATATTTTTTTTTTAGTTCAAATTCTTTTGTATTTCTCATGTCTACAGCTTGGTGGAGTGTTGGTCTTCTACGTATGTGTCTTAGGTTATAAGTACGAATTTCGATCGAGGAAATATAGAGAATGCACCTAAAAGTAATGTCATAATGGCTCTGATGTACAGAAATGGTAAATTTTTACAAACCACTTCTAATATAGTCCAAAATGAATGCGTACAACAGTATTTGAAGAGAAGTTTGGTCAAAGGGTTCTTTGGAGCCTATAAGTGCCAACAGATTAAATGGAGCAAAATTCTTACTACTTGACCTAGTAAAAGCATTAAAAATTTAAAACATTTTCTGCAAAGATATTTAAAATTTGGATCCGTATATTTTTATGACAAATTATTTTTATTACAATAGTACAATCGTCAGTTTTGTAGGGAGTAGGGAGTAATGGGATGGGACTATATAATGTTGGTAAGGCAAAACTGAAAACGGTTGGCCATATATTTTACTGCTCTAGAAGCGGTTGATGGGCAGCTAACGTTTATTTTGCTGGGGAAACCTCCTAAGGAGCGAAGTTGGGCTGTAAGAAATATATATTTGGGACGAAAATTTAATTTTGGTTGGTACTACATTTGAATATTCTAGGGGCAATTCACGGGCAGCTATTTCGATCGGATTTGGAAATTTGCCCTTGAGTTTCGTACTATTTGTTTCTTTCCAACTATGCGATTCGCTTCAATATACATCCAAATATATTCGGTATTCAATTCGTAAGCCAATCATGGTAATCTTTATGAATGCCTCATAAAATTAATTCGTCAGCTGTATATTTAGTCGTATATATTTATAATTTAGTTTTTTGGTGCACGAGTAGGTAACGTATTATTAGCTGCCTTGTAAATGTTATTAAAATAATTTTGCTAATTAAAAGATTTACGTCTAAATGAGTACATAAAAATATACCCGTACAAACATAAAATATATCTATATATATTTTTATATTCAGGAGGCAATTTAAATACGAGCAAATACCAAACTGACAGACTCAATCACATCAGGCATGAGTCAAACAGTAGTAAGCATGCGCAAGCGATAGCATATTCGTATGTAGGTAATAGGTACGTTGTAATTCGATAATAAAAGAGCAGTGCTAATCAAGTTTCTTGCAGTTTATTCGTTTTTTTGGGGGGTAACCAACTTAGGCTTGTATATTGCTATTGTGCTTTTTTACGATGACCATTAAAACAACAAATGTTGATAAATGTGATATGCTTATGTAGATTGCAGCAATGCACTAAAGACAGTTTGAATACCCTCTATGTTTTATTTGTAAATTAAGGCTAACAAATCGCCACCAACACCACCAGCACCAGCAGCAACAATATGATTTGGCTAAACGAATGTTCATTCATTTATTTATTTGTTTGTAATTTTTTATCATTTTGTTACTATTGTTTGTGCCATTGGCAAGGCTGTGTTTTTTTGTGCAAAAAGTATAAAATACAAAAAACGAAAAAAAAAGTTCTAATTTTTTCGTGATCACTATTTTTTTTACATCACTACCAGCATTACTGCGACAGAATGTAGTGTGTGTGGTTGTGGATTATTTTTCAAATAAAAAATTGACATGAAAACAAAAATAAATAGATATTCAGACAATTGTTCACAAATTTGTTAGCCCGTTTTATTTTGGGACAGCACGCGTGCGTGATTATAATCACATGAATATACATAAGTAGTGAGTATGTGTATATGTATACTCGTATTTACGGTATGTATCAGGGTGTAGTAGCTGTTGATGACGATAGATAAAGTCAAGTTATACGCAATTGTATATGTAAATATCTAAATAACTTTTTAAACAAATTTAATTTCATTAACTTATCGACACATCGGCTGAATGATAGATGAATGAATGAGAGTTATTTACATGTACATACATTAATTGTTCAGTCATGTGTTGAGTTCAATAGGTTCATAATATGAATAATCAGTAAGTAGATGGAAACAAATAAATTTACTTCATTATATTTAGAATTCAAATTATTTTGTGATTAAAAACAAAACCAAAAACAAAAAATGCACAAAGAATAAGTGCAAAGTTATTTAAAATTTAATTGGCAATATTTATATATATGGTATGAGCACATTTATTAATAAAAAACTGCTTGAAATGCCTGAGGTAAAACATCAGGCAGCGTAACGCTTAAAATCGCTTATAATATTAAATAATGATTTCAAACTTAGGTAATGAAACTAGAAATATCCAATTGAATATATTAAATATTTATAAGTAAAATATTTTTGGGTAAAACCTTTATTAGTTAGAAGCTAGATTGAAGTAATATACAAAGCATAATTCATTTTCTTTTGTACAAGTTTAATGAATTTTTATTAAATACATATATAAAGCTAGAATAAACCAAAATTGTGACTGTGTATAGAGTTTTCTTTTTTTCTATTCCGTTGTAATCTTCAATTATTAGTTGAATCACTGAATGTAGGAAGCAACCTATCAGGATCTTATGTAGTAGTAGACCGAGCTATTTCATGAAAATCTTTTACATGGAGTTTTATTTGGAGTTTTTGTAAGAAAAGTTTGGTTTTTTTATATTTTCTGTGAAGTGCCTTAAAGTAACCTAGTTAAAATTCATTACTTGGGATGCTTTGGTCATTTGAAGTGAATGGAAGAAGCCACTCCAAGGAAAAATACGTTTTATTGTTAAACCCATGTTGTACGACGAGAAAACTTGCAGTGTATTTTGTACGATCTCGTTGTAGAAAATCTTTCAGCATGTATTTACAACGTAGATAACTATTTTAAAATCCGGCGGCTCCGTCTGTTCGGTCGGACCTTGCGAATGGAAAAAATTACTACAATCAAGAAGGTGTTCTAATTAGTATTTCATTTTAGACGCCGATGAAGAGGAACAAAGAACCTCCCGTGAAAGGAGTACTTGGACATTTGTTAGCACCTTAGATTTCTAGTATAGTTAAATGCAATAAATGTATTATTCTTATCGAGTTAATGGAAGAAACCGCACCAGTCAGACGGAAATTGTATTCGGAATCCTTTTATGAGACGGAGTCGATGAGAAACATTGAAAATCCGATAAAATCTATGCGTTGCTTTTGATATTGGATATTTATTAATGGACTGCGAAGAAGAGGGACATAGAATGCTCGATGATTAGATCAGGTATTATCAATCTGTTAAAACTTGGGATTTCTAACTTCTGCAAACAAAAGAAGAAATAACTGGAAACATTATTCACATATGAACAAAAGCGATAAATGATTGTAGTGGTAAAGTATAGCTGCATTCTTTTATAATCGAGTTGCAAAAGACCACCAACTCGCTTATAATTTCCATTTTACTTGCTTATAATATCCCTTTAGTTACTTAGCAACGCTGGTGGTATATATCATTGTTGGTGAATTTTGTAAATGAAGGTCGCTTAAAATATAAGCGACGTCGTTTATTTTTCTTGTTGCTTTGCATGCAATTCGATAAATAAGCGAGTGTTCTTTTGCAACTCGCATGCAAAGTAGTAGTTGTACAACTTTCAAAACACATCCTTATACCCAATACCAATTTTTTGTCAAACTAGAATATTTTCAAGTAATTCTTCCAGAGTAATTCTTTTTTTATTGTGAAAGTCGTGGAATACAGATAAAAGTTTTAATGTGGTGCTTTGTCGTTATTATTTGATTAATGCATAAGACTTCTCTAGGAGAGTTCACGTAGTCATAGAAAATGTTTTACTTTTTGATATATAGTAAACTAAGATACATACCTGTGTATTAATATTTATCAAACTTTTTAAAAACGCTTCCACTTTAATGTATAATTTTAAAATTAAAAATTTTTTTATAGCATTCGTAACATGAGATACTTGGCACCAAAGTTTCGACTTCGTTTCTTTTGTTAAGTATATGCGATATTTACATATTTTTTGGGATTTTTTTTTTGTGAATATAATATTCATATTGGCGGTTTAAGTCACGTGCTTGCAAGAAAGAAAAAAGATAATATATAATTGTCAAAATGATGCTCTAAGGCATGAAATATTTTTGGAAAAAGTTTGGAATATAATTTGTTAATTTCTGAATGCAACCAAAAAATGACATTAATTTACTAACCTAAATTTGTGTCAATTTAACTATTAATATTAGTTCTTTGGACAAAGCAAATTATGAAAAACCACTTAATATTGAATGATAGCTTTAAAGGTCAATTACATTATATACTTATATATTTTTTCTTGACTATTAATAACATCTAAGTATGCTTAATACTCTGGATTGCCATCGATTCTATATGATTGTTTCCGGTCAATTTTCTGAAAGACTACTTTTTTTCGCTTATTTCTAAGCATGCTTATTACATAAACTAGTTTAAGTTAAGACACGATTTTACAAAGACAATTTTTTTCTGACGAGACAAAAAAAAAATCACAAAACAAATAAATAATAATTTTTTTAATCTACCTTATGTTCAAAGAAATCAACAAGATGACAAAAAATACAAAGAAATAAATGCAAATTTAAAAATAAGCTAATAATGAAAAGCAAAGCAAAAATAAAATATGAAATAAATTGATACATAGAACCATATACTCGTATTCATGTATTTACTTACCAATGACTAAATAAATATATTTAGGTAAAGTTAAATGAACCTTAAAGGTGAGTGGTTGTGGTTGTATGTAAGCACTGTAATACAATAATGAATATATCTATACATATATATAGTAGTAGGCAGTGGTAGCACCTATGTATGTATGATGGAATTTATGCATAATTACTTGCGTGTTATATTTATATGAGTTGTAGTCATAATTTGAAATTGTAGACAGTTAAAAAGTGAGAAATTTGTACAGACGGATATCTCATAAAGGGATTTTACTAGTGAATTTTTCAGTGGTGATAACAGAGTCTCAAAATTACAATAATTACAATAGAACTCCGTGTCCACTTGTACAATATCCAGAGATTCCGTCTGCGGTCTGGTTAGAAATTTTCTAATGAAACACGATACTTTGAAGCAACAGAAATATCTTATGTGAGGTATCGAACTTGTTTGGCCTTTTCTCTAAAGAAAACTTTGTTAGCAACTTGGTTACATCAATTTATTGTATTATTCACAACATGAACCTTAAAAAAATGGCGTCGATTATTCGTTTTGTAATTAAAAAAACATATTTTACATTTGACGTATTGTGTGAAAAATGCAATAATAACAAATGACATTTTTTAATGAATGCTTTAGTCTGACTTTAGAAACTATGATGAATAAATACAATAACAATAATAATATACTACATATAAGTAAAAGATTTACAGAAAAAAAATACTAAATAGTCACATAAGCTAGAAGCATTAAGTAAAAAAAAAACAATGCACACAGTAGTTATTCCGGCAGAACAGATTAACTTTTGCCACTCGACTACATGGGATATACAATATGTACAGACATATACATATATGTGTATGTAAATACTCATATACACATATTTTCATAAAGTGAGTTTATCATTCATGCCTGAAGGTTGACCACTTCTTATTAACTTCTCAGTTTTGTGTCTCGTATTTAACTTTAAAAAGAGATAATGATAATAATAATAATACTAATAAAACAAAGAAATTGTGCTACGCCTTGTTGTTGTGTTGATATTTATGTACGTATATATTCGTATATATTCTTTGTTTTCATCTAGAATTTATTTTTAATGACTGGGTTTTGCATTCGTTCGTTCGTTCATTAATTTATTGTAAAAAAAAAAAATAATAAATAAATATTATTCTTCTTCCTGGTATGAGGAAAATTAATTGTAAGTTAAAGTTAAGTTAATTAAGCATATTTCTTTTGTTAATGCTCAGAATTTTATATACTAAGTATATATTTACCTCATTAAATAGTAGAACTAGAATATATAATAGTATTTATGTATATACGTAAAGCATTAGCTTAAATAGTTGAAACTAATTTAATAATACAATACAAGTTTTTCTAATAAAATACATACATCAATTTATTAGAATAGCTATATATTTCAAAATTTGATTCTAATTAAAGGGCTTTTAAAGATTCTAATCTATCGTGAAGTTATAATATTGTATAAAAAATAGCAATTTATGCATAATTGACTTACGGAAGTTCTTTTGAAAGTCTCGACAACAAAATCTGAATTATTTAATTATTGTACGTTATGGATATCTTGTATATTTCCAGAGGTATGACAGAGGTAAGTAAAAATGCCGATGAAAATTATTCCGAATCAAAGTGAACATATGTGAGAGTATTCGAGTTTGCTTCGGCGTAACTCAAGTGAACACCTCGATCGCAAACGACGCAATGGGCTGTGTTTTGGCGATTTTCCTTCTTCGGTATATTTTTTTTTTTTTTTGAAATTAAGCAGATATTAATGTTTCCTCCACGTCAGCTTCGGTCGAAGACTGTATTTTCTTCTGCGGAGTTTCGAAATCGGAGGGAAGAAAAATATATTGTACATAATCAGCTACAAGCCAAGGGTTGCCAATCCTCTCACTGCAAATAATTTAATATTGTATGTGGTCAGCACACGCAACGTATTCTCTCATAGACAATGACATATGACATTGACATATGAGGGCTTGGCTTGACCCTCAAGACATTTTGAGAAAATTAATAATTTTACAATAATGCCGAATTTGTTTTTAAATTCCAAAAATTTCGACAATTGTGTAATTATTTTCGATATTTATGCAGTAGCAGAAAAAAAAATCATCTGCTTCTGCGAGAAGATGGAAACACAACACGTAGGAGGAAGATTTCAAAAGTAATCAATAAAATTGCATGAACAATTAAATAACACAAATTAAAAATAAAAAAACGAGTTAAGAAAATAAAAATATGATTCTGCAAAAGTAGCAGCGTGAAACTTCTATACAATTTTTCTATGAATTCGACTTTTGAATTGGAATTTTGATGATTCTTTAGCGCAACACAATATGAAATAACTCACATCTGATTAGTAAAACTAACATTAATATCAAAACATCGAAAGCCAAAATGTGAAAAAATTGAATTAGTCATCGATCAATTGCTATCGCATATGTGTATGATTAAATCACATACGCGCACGTATGTATGTTTTTAATTTCGAATTTAAATATGTATTAAGTATGAGTAATATAAAATACTTTGAAAAAGACAAACGTATGTACCATACGTTTCGTTGACCTGCTCATGTTTTTTCTTTTGGGTTTTTTTATATTTCAATTTTTTTGTTATTTGTATCGTATATGTTTCAAACCGTGAGATACAGTATTTTTTTTTGCGGTTTTTTCCTAAATACAGTAGCACATCGTGACGCGACACTTGAAATATTGTGTGTTTTTTTAACGATTGTAATTTATATAAAAAACTCTTTTTTTTGCAGATCATATTTTATGATTATTATCTAAAAAGAGTAAGAGTAGAGTATTGTAATATTTTTACTAGTTTCCAAAAGTTTCACTTTTATTTTTATTTTTGTAAGTAGGTACATTGGCTTGCTTTGTACAATTATATATACAATTATGCTGGATGTTAATGTATGTATTATACAGACTATTTGTTATCTTCACCTTTAAGAATTATATGATTACTATTTTCAGTTAAATAATTATTATGATTATTATTATAATGGTTATCTAAATCGATATCCGCATTTACAATTTAATTACATGTACATAATTGTGTTTGCTCAGTATGTTAGTGGTGCTGGAAAAGTATCTCGGAAGAAGGGGTCTTCGGAATGTTAAAAATACATTCCTCAATATATATTGTACATATTTGTTGTATTTTTCCCACTTTTTTTTTAGAATTGTTTAAATATTTTTTGTTTATTTTGTTTCGTTCATCAAAATATTATTATCTAGTTACAGTCTGTATTGTAGTTACAGTATCTATTGCAATTTACTAGGTACTTGGCGTCCATCTCTACGAAATAATGTAATATTTCACTGAAAACGATAATCGTACTAAGATCATCCGCAATTGATACAACGAATGGCAATAAATAGGAACATATGACAATGGACTTATTCTCAATGATCTTTTAGTTTAATTTAAATTCTTGTCTTTAGTGTTAAATGCAACAATTGTATAGTACGTACATATATAGTTATTTCTTCGTTTACTATTTATTTTCTGTTTGAATTCTTAAATGTTTTCGTATACGATGGTATTTACTTTGAAGGTTATTTTATATATCTATATGTACATAGTGTAAGTATATTACTTAATGTGATTTTTCTGCAAGATAAGATAGTATTAAGTAAGGAGCTTCGTAATTTACAATATTTTAACAAATATACAATATGTTTAATGTTTATAAATATTAACTTTAATTATTATAGCAAAACTATGTTTATGGTGCACTTAACTTATAAACATATTTTGAGGGTAACATTTATTTTGTAACATAAGAAACAAAGAAATAAAAAAATGTTGGTGAATTTGTTAGTAAAACTCATGGTGGAATAATATTTTTATTTCAGAGTGATCATGAGTGATCCAACGTGCATTTACATAGATAATTCTGTAAGTGTCTTAGAATTACTTAGAAAAATGGGAGAAAAATTTAACATACGTAACTACCAACTGGCAAAACTTTAGGACCCAAATACTAAGCTAAATAATCCTAACACCATCATAAGGAATTTCATTTGGATTCCAAAGTTAAATAGAGAAATTTCAAGGATTTTTTCTAGTTGTGTGCTGAAATTATCTCATAACATAATAATATTATAGTTTATACAGCCTTATGAGAAAATGCTCATTTCCATATTATTTGGAATGCTCTAATGTAGAACGTAAAGAACTTCAAAGGCAAAGTTACCATCATTATTGAGAATTTACTTATATGAGTACAAGTCTGAGTTACTGAGTCCAGTAGTAAAATCTGAACTAGGAGATGAATAACATTTGAAAAGCAAATGTAGTCCTCATCAGGGAATTTTTAACAATACGTAATATTTGCAAATGGGTCTTCAAAGCAAAGTTATGATAAAAATATAATTTTGGTTATTATTCTAGACCCTTCGAATAAAGAAATGCAAATGTTAAATGGTAGTTTTCACTTATGGAATGGACATTCGAACATCTAGTTCTCCGCAGAAAAGGTTTGCAAATATTCACTCATTTTACTTGTAAGAATTTGATATCACAGATCGCTTTAATTGCAATTCGTTACTGCCGGAAGAATTGCGAATTGCTTACCGACAGATGGACATCAATTAAAAGAACAAACAATTTTCTGTCAACTCAGTAGCCAACCGTGCTACGGCAGCTCATAGTAGTTACTTAAAAAAATAATACTTACTTTAAGTGCGATACAGTACCCTAAGTGATTGCCATATTCATGTTCATCATTTATTATTGTTATAAAGTAAAATAATAATAAATTATAAGTGCCTACATTATTTTTGATTTCGATTATGTGCTTCACTAATTCGAACTTCATGTATTTATTTGAAGATCTTCTCATAAAAACGATTAAAAGGTAATATTTAGTTAGCTTCCTTGTGAAAATATAATTGCTGCGTCATGTCTATGTATTGCATGGATAAGAACTGGTAATAAGATTTGAAGTTGGTAGAATGTGGCTTAAGACATGATAATTGTGTAGTGGGAGTATTCTAGTATTATTACTTGTTATTATTTTCATGATCTTTATAATTATTTTTTATTTTTACGTACTTATTGTGATTGTTGGCTATTATTTGAAAAATATTTTTATCTAAGAGCTTTAACATTTGTACACGAAATTTAATTAAAAAAAAAACAACCTTCTTACTGATCAATTTACTCGTCTACCTGTATAATCGTAATTTGTTAAGTAAATGTTTTTTTATTTTTTATAGAAAAAAAGAAAGAAATATTTTAATGTTCCAAATACTAAATAATTATATACTCATGCTCACATAATAATCAGAATCGAAGAAAAACAGAAACGATAAAAACTAAATCTAAGATTAACTCTTTCCCAAGGATATCATACTTATGCGGTCAAAGTATTGAGTTGTCGGAAAAGTCATGACGTATAATAAATTACGTTACATGTATTTTGACACTAATAGCGACGTTGAAATCTGCTGCAATGACATATGTGTTGCGGCAGTACAAACTTAATTTAAAGAAAAGTGTTTGATTAGATCGTTTGGTTCAATCATTAATTGAACTTTGTTTTCTATATTAATAGATGAGCCTTGGCAATCAGCGGAAAATGCATCAATACTTTATCAACAACCCAATAACACAATTACCAATACAAATATGAATGTTCAGATCATCGTGTATGACTACTTGTACATACAACTACAGCAACGGCAATACAATACTGGAATGCTGTGTAAAAAATATGCTGCCAGCTATCTACACAGTGCAATTGTAATCAAAAACTGAATTAAATGAACAACAAGCATCGATAACAAAAAATATTGCTCGGAACGAATTGAAATGAAATGAAAAATAAAAAAATTATGGAAATAAATTTTAAGCGTTAACATTACTAAGATGAAAAAATATGTATTGCTTCTGTGTCAGAACAGTCAAAGAAAAACTAAACAAACAAATAAAAAAAACCTCCAAAAATCAAAAAAGAACGATAATAATATGAGTGCAGTACAGTGCAAGTACCGACAATATTTAAGCCATTTAACCAACACCTGAATACAAATCACCACCAGTGGAAAAAAACAAATGGAGAACTCTACACTCATAAAATTCACAAAACAGTACAACACACACAAAATAAAATACGCCACAAGTCAGTAGCTACAAATTTGTCTGCTTTAGATTACATACTACATTCGCATATGAGTACAATATATTGTACTCATGAATAGCATGAATATGGCTATATTATAAATTTGATGCAAGTTAAGGTCTTATACGACACATCACATACATACATTCATATCGTGTATGCAGGTACAATTAATTTTGATGTTATACCGATATTTTTTGCGGAATTTTTGATGTTGTTTTTTGCACATTTTTTTTGTCTGCGATTTATTTTGATTACGTTGTTCGATTGATATGTAATACTCATATATATACGATATATACTAGGTTATGCGCAAAGTCTGCAATCTGGCCATGTGGTGATATCCGATTCTCAATATATAGCGTCATTACAAAGTTAGAATCGTTAAAACAAAACCAGTTTTATGATTTTAAAAGTACGGACAAACTTTAATTTTTAAATCTTGGTAAACAATATTTCGTATTGAATGCAAGTCAAAATGAATCAATGCAAAAGCATTGGATGGATGGCTAAATTTAAATTTAAATGGCAATAAGCTCCCAATAAAAGACCCAAATCTCTTGATTTGAGTTATTTTTTCATGTTTGAAAATAGAAAATAATAGAAATCGATGATAAACCGACCTTGGTCTACTTCTCTTTCGATTCATCTCGAAAAGATCATCATATCGGCTGTTCCATGATCCCTGGTGTGTGTCGAAATGAATTCATAATTCGTCTACGGTCACGAAATGTGCTCCAAAATCTCGTTCGAAATGCGATTGAATATCAACTCCTTTGAAGTTGTCAAATGATTTCGATTGTTGTTTCGATTGTATGAGCAAATACGGTAGATATCATTGGTGATATATAACCATATTACCCAAATTACTTTTTTGTTTGTTTTGCAAGAGGTTTTGCAAAATTGAGATATAACAAATAGTACAACACATAATACTTAATTACATTTCCTGGTTCAAATAAATATAAAAAAATCAATTTAAAGTACAATTTTCTTCGTACTTCACAATATCGATTGGTTAACATTTTGTTTAAGTAGCAATAAGTAGCTATCAATGCAATATATGTATATATGTATCGATTGTGTTTTTCGTGCTCTTTGATTATAGGAGTATAAAAGCCATTGTTGTTATACTTTTTGTTGGTGCAGCAGATAAATTATTATTATTGTTTTTTTCGATAGTTTTAATTTTTGTTTTGTCTTTTTTTTTGGAATACAATAGTGCATTGACCGTACGTCCTCGTTACTGGTCATTAATACATCCGTACATTACTGGTTACCTACTACAATTTAATTCCATACGAGTTTAAATAAAGTAACTACATGCATGAGCATATGTACGTGTGCTCATGAATCGGTATTCCTATGGCAATATCATCAATAAGCATGCGAAAGGCAAAAAACAACTGCATTTCAGAATACAATTCTCTTTTTGCACTTACTAGTATACGTTTTTAAATAAATCAGGGCAAAAAAAAAAGGTAAAACAAAATACTTTTAAATGTAAGAATATGCGAAAAGAAGAACTGAATAATTAAAATGAATTATACATGCAAGTGCAGATTAATATACTTATGATAGTAGCAATGAATGATAATTGATAAATTTAATATGCAAGAAATATCTATAACTTTTCAGACAGTGCCCATTAGGATGATATAACTGGTAAAGTTTGGCTGATGTAAATAAGATGGGTTAATATGAATATTTATGAAATTGTAAAAAATTGTGTAAAATATTGATAGTTTTCTTTTCAAATGATTATTTTTCCAAGCACTACTTCTATTTACTTCATATTTGATTTATACTCCCACTCGAGTTTGTTTCTTAAGTCATTTGTTTGCAGCACTGCGGTACATAGAAAATGGCATTTAGAGACAAATATTAAATGTCATTACGTTAAAAATGTTTAAGCTGTATTTATTCAATTTGAATTTAACCCTTTGTATACCGTGAAATTCATTCGTCGATGGATTTGACACAGAGTTAAATATCTTTTGGAGTTGCTTACAAAAGCAATATTCACTTTTCTGCCATTTAGTGAACTTTTAAAAAAGTGAAACTTGTATGAAGAAATATTACATTTCAAGATTTTTTCTTATTCATATGTACGTATGATAGTATGTATTTAAATTTAACCTTTGACGTGTCAATTAGTTTCAACAATTTAAACATTTTCAGCAGAAAATTTATTTTGAAATAATTTTAATATTATCTTATATATTATATAGAGAGGTATATATTATTTCAAAATTATAAATATGAGTGTTTGCAATGGGTTGTCGGAAAATTTACGACGCATTGTTAAATTTTTAGATATAACATTTTTCCATTATCAGGTAGCTGTATGATTCTGGACAATATAATGGTCACTAATGATCACAATCTATCATTATAGTCGTTTCGAAATAAGGAAATAGTGGACGAATGGTAAAAAGTTCGGTAAGTATATTGGATAAGGTAAAACTTGCTATCTAAGCTATAGCGACGTTTAAGCCTTGCATTGACGTCATAAAACAATACACCTTTGCGATTTATGTGATAACTTTTTAGACAACAAATGTGCATTTTTGGAAGAATTTAACCAATGCAAACAATTTGAAAGTAATGGCGAAACAAGAATTTAATGAAAATAATAAAATCATTAATTTAATTAATTTGTGATTGTGATTTAAAACAACCTCTTTTCTAACTTCATTGAAATTAAGTTAATTGAAAATTATTGAGTAACAGCTATAGCCATAATAATTAAAATACAAAAACAATAAAACATAATAAATAGAAAAACTTGATAATTTTGTGTGGAGACAAACTGCTACGATCGATGTGAAAATAAAAAAAAAAACAACAATTCAAGGTATTGCGGTTAATTGAATTGTTTTTATCATTGTTGTTATTTTATGTATTTTCCACTCGTACACAGGGAGTTAGAGTGAAATTTTCAAGGGTGGCAGTAACTTTATTGTAAATTCTAATGTACAATGAATGGAAGTAACTAATAATATTAATTACTTTAAAAATAGTGTTTCTGAAAAAAACATTTTTCAGCAAGAACAAAAAGTATATTTGTTTCCATGGTATTCATGTTGCTATTAATTATGTATTTATACTTGTAAAAAAATTTATGTATATATTAGCAGAGTAACAATTACAGATTATTGCTAATAGTGCCAAGTTAGTTAGAATAGTCGTAAGTAAATTCGCATAATTAAAGTTAGCAAGTAAATATTTCTTATTCATGTATGAGTGTAGTCGTATGGCGACCATAATAATGACAGCAATAACGATCAAGGTGCTATTGATGATGATGTTAATGATTGTCATGATTGCTATCATATCATATACATCTATCTGATTTGTTTATAAACTCATACATATATTGACATTGTTGAAACATTTAATGATATATTAGCAGCAGCAGCTGTTGTTAACAAAACACTAAATACTTGACTTGAGTTCTTTAGCTATTAAGCCATTAATTGAATTATAATATAAACAATATCTACATAAATGCATTGTATGCCATGATCGATGTATTCAAAGCATGTCATTCATTATTTAATTTTGTAATTTTTCAATGTAACTTCTTTCTTATTATTTTATATTGTTTAGTTTTTATTCTATTATAAAAAAATTAAACATTTTCAGAGGACTCGCATAAGTGCAAGGGTATATTCATAGTGGTCAAATGTATCCACTTGAAGCAAGCTAGATATAAGTGTAGATATAAAGAGTATATATGTTCTTTATTAGAGTCGCTTTCATAGTTGATATAAAGATGTCCATCAATGTCACCTGACTGGTTCGCTCACTGGAGCAAATGTTGAGGTAATGAATTTAATTAATTTTAATATACTCTGTAATATATTCTTAATACGATTAAATACTAAATAAATATACTATAAAATAATAATAAATAAAATGTCAATAGAAATACAAAACTTATATTAGAGAGTTAAATAAATTCTTTTGTTATTGATTCTTTTTTTATTGACTCTATAAAGAATTAAAAATTTAAAGTATTCATTATCAATCACGTAACGTAATTATTATAAAAGTTGACATTGCTGCTCTATATATAATATATTTAGAGAAATACCTACATATATAGTATATGTGCGTATACCTTACAAACATATACTTAACCTTCTAACAAATCTCATAAAAATGTTATAAAAGCATCAATGATTAGTTGAGATAAAAGTAAACATATACGTGTCCATAGCATATATCTACTTAAATACAAATTTTTATATTATTTTATATGTTATTCAGAACCTTCATTCATTTCAAGTGCTCATTGAAGTACTAAAATATAATTGTAATTATTTTAAAATAGGCTAGTTTTAATTAAATGGAAAAAATTATTAGATTTCATTAAGTAGTATGAACAAAAAAAAAAGATACTTTATATTTATAATTTGTTTATAAATAACACTAAAACTATCCGGAAACAGCCAATGTTCGATTTTCATAGTTCTATAGTATTTTAAAAATCACTTTTGTTTAAAATGACAATTTCTTATGAACATATTTACTACGTGATGAACCAGCATGATGCTTTCAAATCTATGAAAATTTATACAAAAATTCGCAATCAAATTTGATTGATTCAAATATTACCATAAGAAAATTATCTATTACAAAGAATAGTATGGTGCCAATAAATTACACAAATAAGTAATTTATATCTCTTCAATGCCTATTCTATATTTTTATCACCAAATTTCCAGTTGCGCAAAATTTCTTTAATCTATTCATGGAGAAGATTAACAGTGTTACAATTAACATATTTATCTTATTATATCACAGATGATTTTTTTGCAAAAATCTTTTTAAATGGAATTTTAGAATAAATAAATAGGATAATTATTTATACCCTAGAGTGGAAGTGGTATATGGTGTGGAAGGTATATAGATAAATAAAATGGATTAATCACCCACAACAGATTTGAGCAATGAAAGGATTTTAGCATTATTAGCATTTAAAATAACATAGGTATACTTGACTAAAACTATAAGCATCATATATGTAAATAGTGTGCGTGATGTGCAAAGTTTTTAGTGCACTTTCGACAGCTAAAAAATATATTCACTCACAGTAAATAGTTAGTTTTATACACTCATTTACAATCATTTCATGTACGATTATTCCCTATCATAATATAGGGAATATAGTTGGCTTAGATGAAAGATTAAGTAATTTTTGCTGGATTTAAATTTTAACAAATTCTATGATTTGTATGGAAGCTACATTAAATAGTCGCACAGCTAATTCATTTCTAGTAACATTCTTAAAAGATATGGATCTTTCCGGTAGAAAATTAAGTAAATTATGTCTGTTTAAAGTTTTAAATTCCATGACTTTTTATGGGAGCTGCATTATATAGTTGCTGTGGTTCACCTATTTCTCAGGAGAATGTTACCCACTATACTGGTAATCTATGTAACAAATATGGGTTTTTTGGTTAGCAAATAAATTAAGTTTTGGTTGTTTAATATTTTAAAATTCCAGGACTTTGTATGGGAGCTACATATACTTTTCTCTATATTCAGAGCTGCCTTCAGGTGTTTATAAATATTAGACCACGCCATAAAAAACACAAAAATAAAATATCAAAATTAGTTGATCGTAATTTAATTTAATTTCGGTTCATATATTGTTCAAAACAATTTAACAGCCTTTTTATGTAATGCAGAAAAAATCAATCGTAACTAAATTAAAAGATTGGTGAGATTACACGATCACTAATCCAAATAAACAGACACATACATATACACACATAAATATTGCAAAATTAAATAAATATAAAAGATTTTACCGACAAGCATACATATCATTAAACACAATAGAGGATTAAGATATGGAGAGGGTGATATAAAGAGAAAAAATAAAAATATAAATGCAAAGTAAGAGATAATGAGAGAAAAACTGAGAGAGGCTGATTGTAGGTTTGAACTGCAAACAAACAAAATCATATTTCATTCAAAATGTTGTTAACAAATATGTTGAAAATACACAATTTGAAGCTTTCGCTTTTGCTAAAAGCTTTTGTTTTTGCAAACCATACCATATGGTGTGCTCTTGCGCTCATACAAAAATTAACGACCCCCAATATCATTAATGAAGTTGAATGCATGTAGTTCTTGTAGTAAGTATACGAGTATTTCAAATTTAAAAACCCATTAAATCGTTGTTTTATACGCTCACTTTTGCGCATGCTCAATACGCTCATTAGTATTGCTATTGCGATTGTTGTTGTTGTTGTTTCAGTTTATGTTTTATATTATAGGGTTCGATCGTTTCGTCGTTTCAGCATTCAGTTAAGTAACAACAATCGAATACGACTGACGTGTATGTGTTTAAATTACGTGTGGTTTATTTGAGCACGATCATTTTTACAGCATTGCCAACGTGTTTTTTTATTTCTTCTTTTAGTTTAATTTTAATTTTTATTATCTTTCAAATTATATGCGCGTGTGCTTTCAGTTAAACGTATTGTAACAAATTCTTCAAAATTCCATATCATTTCACTCTTTATTCGGTAATGATTTTAAAACCAATCAAAATTTTATTAAATTGAAAAAGAAGACGAAAAAAATTAGCAATAATAGACAAAGCAAAAAAAAAAAAAAAAAAAACGCGCGTGGCAACGAAATACAAAAAGATCGACATTTCGTTTATTTTAAATTTCTTGCTTCTCCTCCTCTGTGTCGTTTTATTTGTTTGCAAGTATTCTTCGCTGAATAAAAACGGTAATAACGGCAAAACACCAAATTCGAAAATAACAAGAAAAAAAATACACGTCGAATGTTTTTGTATTATTGTTGTTATTTTAATATGATTTTTATGTTGTGGGTAATTTTTGTGCAAAAAGAGAAATTATAATATTGTATTAACCAAAAAGAGTGAAAAAGAAGAAGAAGAAGAAGAAACAATAATTTCGGTAAGAAAGACCGTGTGATTATGGAATAAAATAATACGATATACATTTATGGTTTTGAAAAAGAGAATAATAGAGCAACAACAGTGATAATAATAATCTTCTATTCAACTAAAGAATAAATTGTTTTTTGAATAAATATATAAATTATATAAATAGCAGCAGTATTTAAAAATGTTAACAATGTGAAGCGAATAAGTTTGTGATATAAAAATAGAAAAGAAATAAAAAAAATTTTGTTGTTAATATAAACGTGCATTGTGATACAGAGCTGCAATATGTTATTACCGAGTTTTTAACCAGTCTGAAATAAATACTAGAAAAAGTTAAATTTATTATGATACAACAGAAATATCAATATGTATTTTTTCCTCAATAAGCAATTAATTATCCTACAATAAAATGATTTGAAAAATACCAAAAACATGTACCGACTATAAATACATTAAACAGCTATATGCATATTAATTAATAATAACGATTGCAATTAAGTAAATCACATAAAAAAATTATACATTGTACATATTCCACAAAATAAACAATCTTTAAAAATATATTTATTAGCGAATAAAATTAATTAAAAATTAAAACATAATATTTTTATAATATACCATCTCCAATAACACATGTGTCTAGTTCAGTAAGGAAGTGATTTTGTTAAAAATTTATTTAATAAAGAAATATGAATAAATATTCGTATATAAAAATAAATCACAAGTCATAAATCGTAAATGAAAAGTAAATTTTCTGCTGCTTTAAAATTAATTTTATAGTTGAGCCTTCTGAAAGAGTAAACATAGGAAGTAAGTTTGTTCAGGAAAAATGTTGAGTAATACAAATTAATGTAGGGTGGTCATATGTATCACCCATACGGAGACATTCTTTGCAGCGTAGGAGTGAAATGTACAAAGTCAATTTTGTGGACAGTTCCTTTAACAAGTAGATATAGCAAAAATGTTGAGCAGATTCGATCATAAATATTATCTCTGTAGGGGCGATTCTCTGTATTTCAATGAAATTTTCAATTCCTTTTGGAATTTAGAAACGATTTAACCGAGACAATTCAACTACAGATTCGAGTTCAGCGACCCTACGTATAGAAGATATCAGCTCGTCTGCTGAACAACACCGTTTTTCCTTTTTCGATCGTCAGATGCTTCTAAGTTTATTTTGTAGGGGAAAGGTGTAAAGGTAGGGAGTAAGTGTGTTTAGAGAAAACACACACACTGAATACATAAAATTTATGAGAGCTTGCCATACATCTGACTCATTTCGGAGCACTCTGAGCGAGATGAGAAATAAATTGACAAAAAAAAACTAAATTTTCTGGGTGAGTCCCCTTTAACGAGAACAGAAAATGGTAATTATCTTCCGCAAAAATATTGAGCAGAAGAAATGAATCGGATTTGGATAATATATTACCGCTTTAGTAACGATTCTGTGTATTTTAATGAATATTTCATTATTTTTTGAGGTTAGATACGAAATGCGGAAAATATCCGACTTCGAATTCAAATTCAGTGATTCCAAAACTAATCTATTGTGTTTTTAAAGACCTCTTTTTTCACATAACTGTGAAATTAATGAACTATGAAATACATGGAGCTCAAAGTTTACTATATTGGAATAATTTCATAAGTTGGATCTCATTTTGCCTTTTATCCGTTTGTTTATGATTTCCAAGCAGTTGTAA
This sequence comes from Megamerina dolium, assembly GCA_963854835.1. Taxonomy (NCBI): domain Eukaryota; kingdom Metazoa; phylum Arthropoda; class Insecta; order Diptera; family Megamerinidae; genus Megamerina; species Megamerina dolium. The sequence goes on along the minus strand of OY978529.1, from coordinate 664,449 downwards.
TCTATTTATTTGTCATCAAAAACATTTTCAGTTTATTGTATATTCTATTCTTCCTTGTTTTCTGAATTTTTTTTTATTTCATTTAGTTGTGTTTGAAGTTCTTTTGACAAATTGTCAATTTGTCAATAATTTCTTGAAATAGTTGATGGTAGTTGCTTTGTACATTTCAGTTCATTCTCCAATAACTTATCGGTCCCAATTTCTGCATTTTAGTCATTCAGAGAGCGACCCCTTTGCTTGGTGTTGTACATATAAAGAAGTGAATACATGTGCATGTTATATGGTTATATATAGAATTAGAGCTACCATAAAATATAATATATGGAAAATTTTACTTTTAACTTATTCTACTATAATACAAGTCAAAATAATAAACAATAAATATTTGAAAGCACAAAATAATAATAATAAATGCTGTCCTAAAAACGCGAACGTGATAAAAATGTTTCGTTTTTTTTCCTTTTTTATATATGTATATACATATTTATCTTATTTTTTTTTGTTGTGGTTAATTTTTTTCAATTTTTTCGTACTCCCACCTCTATTTATTCGTTTGTATGTGCATTCATAATGCAGTTTAGTAGTTTATACAGTGTGTACATGCACATGTGTATTATGAAAGAAGTCTAACTGACATTCGTTTTCGTTTTTCATTTTTTATTTGTATTTTCTGCTTCTTCACATTTTCATTATTATCATATTGTTGGTGTACTGTATTGTTTATTTTTCATTCACTCCATTTATTGAGATGAATACACTCCACTTATGCACAATATGCGTATACGTATGTAAATGTATGCAAACGTGTGCAGTCTAACACATACAATGTGTTTTAGTGTTGTTGGCACATTATGATAATCGTTGTTATTATTATTGTTGGAGTGCTGTATGATGGTTTCTTCTTATTGCCGTTTGTGGCATCGCATCATAACACCATGTATGATAAATTGTATTTGTATTTACATTTATTAGCTAGTTGGATAAGTTAGTTAGTTAGTTGGTTAGTTAGTTAGTTAGTCAATGAGTCAGTTAGTCAAGATGTTTTTTGAGTTGCATCGGTCAGTTCGTTCTGCTTCATCACATATATAGGGCCCTAATAATATTGCTAAATATTGGCTTTTGCTTTAGTATAGCTCTGGCCATTAATGCTTTTTTTTTTAGTTTTGTGGTGATCACTTTAAATAAGGAAATTATTAATATGAATGCATATACATATTACACGCTATTTATGCATATAAACATGGTAAATTTATTTTGTTATACTTTACATTTTGACCGTCAAAATAATGCTAAAAATTGATTTGTCATATTTTTCAAACATTGCTTTTAAATGTTGTTATTGCTTTTGTTATTGTGTTTTTTGATGGTGATAATGAAATTTTTTAATATTTGCATTTTTTATTAATATATTATGTAGTTACGAACTCGTATTTGTTTGCATATGAATATTTTATAATATTTATACAGTTGCATTTTTTCGATTTTTTTATGTTAAATTTTTTTTTTTGGTAACTTTGTAATAATATTTGGGTCAAATTTCATAGGGTAGATATTATTGTCGTAGTACTACTGGTTGTTTTGGTATTTGTATGGTATGGTGAAAATTACCAATGAAATTGTAGAAAATCTCTTTGAAGGTCGAATTCGCTGGATTCAGCAGTAGAGGCGATATTATCGAATTTAACATTTTAAAGATATCACTGAACTTTTGATTTATAAGCTATTTTCTATCTGACTACTTAACCATCAATTATTCCTGCAGAAGGATAATTGGTGGTTAAGTTCCTGTGATGGTTGTTCCTGTGATCAGTTCAGGTTTCTGTTTTGTATCATCGAAAAAATATCACTTGAGTGCATACAGCTAGAATTTAATCTATATTGAAGTGTCCATGAAGTAAAAATATTTCATCAATTATATTGTGATATGTAAGGAAGATTTGAAAGTGTGTTTATGGTCAATATGTATTTGTTTGGATGGAAATTGAATCGAAGAAATAAAAATTATTATTAATGAGAATTAATATGGTTTGATTGATTAATTTTTGCTTAAGTAAGCAAATGTAATTATGGGAAAATCCAACTCTATGTCATGGCCACCCACATGGAATTTATCATTAATTAGTATTAGCGTGTGAATTAGGAGAAACTTTTTTAAAAATATATGTCTTTACTCTATTTTTATGCAAATTGATTTTGATAGTATAACTGTTTTGAAGAAACTTATTTATTGTGAGTCTTAAATTTGTGCGGAACTAGAGTGGACCTATATATAAGATATTAGTCGTTTATTATCTCAAAAAAGAAAAAAGCATATAACTCGGTGAAACAATGTGAAATAGCTGGGAAGTGTTATAGTAGAGGTTGTAGGTCAGGACGAGTAAAACAAAACTGAGTAATTGGAATTTGTGGGACACCCCCAAAAGCTTGACTTACTGTTAACGTATGTGTCTATAACTCAGTCTATAATTAACCGATTTTTATTTCCTAACCGGGAATGAAGAAACTCAGACCCTTCGAACGTATATATAGTTTATAAGCTTCATATGGTATCTGTGTCTATTTTCAAGGCGAAGGCAATTTTTTTTTTGATTTTTTCACCGTTTTTCAAAAATATCGATGCTTTTGTACATTATTTTGTTTGAACGCTACGAACGAAATTTCAAAAGTATGCAAAGAAAGCAAGTGCAGCTTCACATACTAGAAGGTAATGTTTTTTTTTTATTATATCATATTAATATTAACCGTTCGAAAGTCTGTGTTTCTTCTTTCCAAAACCGGTTAACTGCGTTATAGACACATAAGTGAGGAAAAGAGGGCAAAACCGATTTTTTAACTGTAAGTCAAGATTTTTGGGGTATCCCGCAAATTTCAAGTATTCAGTTTTGTTTTACTCGACCAAACCTACAACATCCATTACAAGACTTTTCAGCTATTTGAACTTTGTTCCATTCTGTATCAGAGTGTAATCATTAAGTAATCAGCAATTCTATATTTTGTAAAAACTAAATTGGTTTCTTCCCCGACATACATCCGTCTACTGGTAATTGTTTATTTTGCAAAAATTTATTTTCCATAAATTGCTTTACTGTATATTTTTGCGAATTGCCAATAATTTTTGAAGTAAATGAAAATTGTATGTAATTGTAGGACGCTTTCACTTTATATCATTACATTATTCGATCAATAATCACCCAATACTTCAGTTATATGATAAAAATGTCACTATTTTTGTACATTGAATATATAATATTTCGCATCCTATGTATGTGATGAAAAGAAAGCCAATCATACGTATAAATTGTAGCCGGTTTAATTGAATACGCACAAAATGCTATAAAACACACCTTTAACAAAAGTATAATAAAAGACAGGGAATGAGAGAGAGAGAGAGAGAGAGAAAGAGAATAATATGTACAAAAAACAAACAAAACATATTTGCTGTTATTGCCTATTTGCTTTTTATTTTGTTAAACATTTCCATTGCGATGATTATGTCAATTTCATGTTCATGTTCACATGCTTGCTATTATTATCGCTGCTGACGTTGTATTGCTTTTGTAATCATTGTTGCACGTTTGTTATTTACTTCCTTCAATACAATCATGCCAATATAGCCTCAAGCCAACAAATTTCACTTTCTTTGGACTTGAAAAAATACTGTCTGTATATTTGTATATAGGTAGTCAGTCGTACATACCGACATATAATAAAAGCAAAGAAATATAGTACATTGTAATAGATACATGAGCCGTGGAGAGGTGCTGAAGTAGTTGAGGTGCTAAAAAATACCAAATAAATAACTGATCTTCACAATATACTGTGACGTCGTCTCATACAAATTGGTATATACATACACATTCATACTGTATACTGTGGTATAAATGTGTTTGTTTATTGTTGTTGGTCTCTGTTGTAATAGCAAGAAGTCAGAGGTTTTATCACTCTCGCTTTTTTTTCGCAATCATTCACTCTTTGTAAGCGTAAAACCACATATTTGTAAATACATACATACATACATACATATAAAAGCAACAATATAAATACCGGCACCGCATTTTGATGAAGAAATGAGAGTATGGATAAAGAAGAAGAAGAAGAAGAAGAGATATACAATGTGATGACTCTATATACGTTGGCGACGATGACCGCATTGGCTACCACTATACACAATGCATACAAAATACAAGTATTTGTAGGCTGATGATGTTGCCATATGACTCGAACCGCGCGGAGTTGATAGTTGATAAAATTTTGTTTGGTCCCCGATAAAAGATAAAACCTGCCACAATTGCATGTTTCTCGTAACTTCTTAATTTGAGGGCCGATTTTCAAATGTTGTATATCGTTAAAAATCTCTTGATGAATATTAACTTTACTTCTCTGATAACATTTACGTTCAAGGTCACATTTGGTTAGTGGGCTCAGTAAGACGGAGTCGTACCACCCTAAGGTGAATATTTTATTCACAACATTTAATTTGTATTATGTTGTGGGTTAGGTGAGGCTACTGTGGCTGCCCTCTCTCTGAGGGAACACACTTAGGCCAGAAAGGACTATTATGATACCACCGAGCTCCTCTTCCAATACTGTTGTGCGTGTTAAATGTGGACAGCAATAGAAGGGACCTACTTATACTAGCCGGTTCCGAACGGTAGAACCCTTGCGACATCACTGTAACTTAGCTTTGTCACAGAGTTCTTTTAAGAAGCATTTTTGGTAAATTGTTATTGCCAGTTCATGCCGACAGGTGGGTACTGTTCGAAGGAAAAATATTTTCGATATTAAATTTTATTATGCTTCGGCCCAAATGATATGCTTTTAGGCCGATGTTCTGTATAAATACCGTATATTTTAACATAAAAAATTTGACTCAATTTATTGCTTTTGGTTATGCGTTCAACTTCAGCCGAATTTAGGCCTTTTAGCGAGGTATGAATGTACAGATTCTGTTTAGCAATTAATGTTGATGGCTCAACTCAACGATTTTTATTATTCTCGATTACTTTGCGAAGATTCCATTTTCCTTCCTTCTGAATCATTCTCACGTATGAATTGCATTGAAATTGCTTATTTAGTTGCTCTTATGTCAGCTTTTTAAGGGAACTTTTGAAGGGAATTTTAGGAGGGAAACTCATTGCGGGTTGGTTTTGTAGTTTACTGCTGTAGGGTATTTTTCGATTTTTCGGTGTTTTGAAAATCGACACATAACCCCAAGCACTGCACTCAGAGCAGCAAAATGTATGTATTTCCCTTGAATTTCTCATATCGCCACCCCTTAAAGGGAAATCAACAAATATTTCATAATTAAACCGGAATCGCCTCTAGAGTAGTAAAATGTATGGCTGACCCTCTTTGTCGGTCATACATTTAGTGTTTCTTCCTCAATATATACTCATATGCTCATACTAATGCCTTATCTCCACTTCTTACAGGGGCTCCTATACAAAATGACCGAAAAAATATCTGAAAATCGACAATAGCTTTCTATGGAACGCCTCTAGAGTAGTAAAATGTATGTTTTTCCTACTTAACATTTCCTCCGAACGTACTTACTCCACATCGCACACTTCTTACGAGGTCCCTCCTTTATAAAATTGAAGTTTTTATAGTGGCTGTTAAAACTAAAGAGTAGGCAGGTCCAAACCAGGAATTTGACATATTGGGAAGAAGTTATATGACAATTATAGTCAACGATCTGGCAGCATATATGGTATATGAAAATAAAGAGAATAATTGCCATCTGAGTTTTGTGTGAACTTTCGCAGTTGCTAAATGCATGGGAGTAGCAAAAACAACAACAACAACTACTGCATATTGCTACATATGACTATCACCAAAATTGTGGTGTACTTATTGTTGTTGTGGATATAACTCTCTCCCCAAAATGTGCGTGCCATAATTATTTTCGATTCCATTTCTACTCTCTATATTTGGGCTTTTAATAGTTACTTACTTGTTCGCTATAACTTGCCATCTCTTTTCAAAAAAGTTTTTCTTCGTACATGCATACTAGCACCATATAGCTACGTTCAATGCATTCGATAAAGCAAGTGTTGAATAACATAATGTGCACATTTATATCTAGGTATGTAGTAAAGTTTGTATTGCCACTGCTATTCGTCGTATGATGGCTTTTTTTGTTTTTATGTTGTTATTATGTTGTGTGTAAGTAAGTGTTCGTCGTGCGCTCGTCTTCCCATATAGTATAATTTAGTCATTATGACGTTTGCGCGAAAAGCTATTACACGCATATTGTTATTGTGGCTGTTGCCTAGTTACAGCATTTATGGTCGGCATCGTTATTGTGCCAAGTCCAACGCTAGTGAATATTATGCCATTTACATTGTCTCCTATGCATGCATGCACATCCACATGTATAATATATGATTTTATGATAATTTAATATGGAAACATGTTGGTTGTCGGTTTGCTTTTGAGCCTTGGTCATATGAAAATGTTTCTACATAGATATGAATCATAATGTAAATTTATCAATATAAAAAATTTTGTAGTCGGTTTTAATTGGTGATGATTGCAATGCAATATGATTGCGGGAAGCGCGTACTAGTAAATAAACAAGTTGAATTGAACCGCAAATTAAAAAAAACAAATCCTTTTTGTACCTTTTGTACATACCTAAATACATAAATATATGCAGCAGATATATACTTTAGAATTTCAGTATACAATATTATCACATCAATAATATTGCAATAAAGATTTATGGAAAACTACTCATCAAAGGTGGTTTTTGTAAATAAAATCTAATTATATACACTTAAAGACCCCATTTTCTGTGATTTTTTTTTTTTAGAAATTTATGACTGTCGGATTAAATGTGTGAATGACACTTTATTTATTCCCATTAACCATTTAAGGTGATCCCCTAAAGCTTTCTCTAGCAGTTTTAATGCATTCTACTTAGTTAGCAAATTTATAGTTATTAGTTTATTGCAGATTATGGTATTGGTTAGTGTGGTTGCGCTCCGTGTTGTGATACCACGTTAGTGTTAGGTATTTAGTGGTTTAGTAGTGTAATATACAATCATAAAAATTGCTCTAACTACTTTATGCAGAAGCATAGAGCTGAGTGTAAATGTTTATAATTTTGTTGTTGAAAATTTGGCGAAAAACTGCATCTGCTCCTGTTCTTCTTCTTCCGCAAATAACTTTGTAAGCAATAACTTACATAGAAGTGATTTTCATTGGAAGTGCAGTCAAAGTCAAAGTGTAGTTTTTACAACAAAACAAAAAAAAAACATAAATAAAAATTGTGCATTCCGAAAAAATATTTTTCTAAGTACTCATGTGACGTCATCATATGAAAAATACATCTCCTTTATAAAGTTGTAATCAATCAAACTTGAATTTCTTTGGAAATTATACCTTGCTACTACAATTTCAAAATTTATTTGCTGATTTTCATGTTTGGTTTTCTACATTTTCATTTATTATGTGCCTATAACTAAAAATATGTAGATTATACACTGGAATGTGAAAAAAGTATCTAATTTTATGTGAATCATATGAAAAATACATACAAGTATGTTATATTAAAAATTGATTCGACATTCAGAGAAAGATCATCCATAAAGTGATGATCCTAGCGAGCCATCATGACTTAGTTTAGTCATTGTCCAGCTTCCAAAATATATATTATTATTATTAAATAAATAAATTATAATTTATACTGTTATTCCTAGAACTGCTTCATACTTTGAAATAATTTGTAACAATATTTTGTTCTAACTCTACTACTATTTTTACATATCTCTTTGCCTCTGTGTCTGTATTTTGACAAATAAAACAATTAATAAATAAAAATTGTGCATTTCTACGTATATCTACTTTCCCTGTATATGTACGTGTGACGTCATAATGTGGAAGAAATACATTTTCCTTATTCAAGCCTCATCAATAACATTACCAGCGATTGGAAAAAGAGATTATTTGGTGTAAATTTATTTTAATTTTTCTGAATTTCCTTCGACATATCCGTACAACATGAATATACGAAAAGTTTATAACATGTCGGATATACGCACATCGTAATCTCTTTTCTTCATCAGTCATGCTACGTGCCTGTATTCATGTCTCCTTCTTATAATTGGGTGGAATTTACTGACTTACACAAGCTGATGAAATCAAGTGTTGGTTTTTGTTCATACTTATTTATTTTCATATCGCATTTTTTGTTTTTGCATTTTTCATCTTTAAATATTGATTTAAAAAATGTTCGTATTTAAACTGCATTTTTGCAGTTGTTCGATAAGAGACAACACAGCACGGAAATATTCATAGTGTATTCATATGTGTATTAAAATGTACGATGTATGTAATATTTACATATACACGCATATATATAAGCACATACGTATTTATTTATATTTATATACCTTACATACATATATGCATTCATATTTATTTCCGTACGTGTGCTCATTGCATACGAGTTCAACAAGTTGCAAAAAAGGCAGAAAATAAGACAAAAAAAAAAAAGAAGAAATTAAAGAAAACTTATATGAGATAATTGCAAATAATAAAAAGAGCGTATTTTTGAGTGTGTTTTGACAAAAATGAAAATAAAAAAAAATTTTTTTGCTTTTTTTTTAATACATTTTTAACAAGTGATTTCACTTTCATTTTCCTCATGTGTGTTGTGAAACAAACTAAAAAATAATCAAAAAATCAAAATTGGCAATAATTAGAAATACATACATACATACATATAAATAATAATAGATAATATATAGAAAATTATTAAACAGTGTTTTCAACTAGGTGTGACTTAATTAAATGGAAAATAATTATAATATATGAGATATTTTAATATTTCAGTGAAATTTAATTAAAAAATTTTAAATGATATTTGAAAATAAGAATTTTCGCGTATTGCTATTGCAGTTATGGTAAATTTTGCAAATATTTTAAATATATTTAATGCATATCAAATTTATTCAAAATGCTTAGATATATGTAAAACAACAGGAATAACCACAAAACTTAGGAACAAGTGAATGAATGCCAGAAAAACAGTTGCTAAGAAGTAAGCAGCTATAAAATTAATAGCGTTTAATTAAAAATTAATCATTATTATTTGCCAATAAAATCATAAATTGAAAGAGAAATAAGTAAAAAACAAAACAAAAGATTCAGATAAAAGATTTATTAAAATTTATGACGATTTAACAACGCTGGTAGCTGAATAAAATCGACGAATATAAATATTTCAATATTAATATACTCGTATCAGTGACCTGAAAATTCATTTTTATAATTTTTTCTCTATGAAAAATATATTAAAAATTTATTTTTATGCAGATTTTAGACAAGTTTGGTAAGTTTCATATACAAATAGTGTATTCTTAGTAATATTCGTGTATATCTATACGTATATAGCTAATTAATTATATTTAAAATTTTAAAACACGATTTCTGTGCATTCAAAATGTGCATGAAGAGTTTTTATGAAATCATTTATATACGCTGCATCCAAGTTCAAGGGTATATTCGTTTTGGTCATATGTTTGTAAATATTTGAAGGAAAATCCAGAGATTTACAAAATTTGTCTGATAACCAGAGATATTTTGTAAAAATTTGGCATGAAATTTTTATCATCTAAAAGTACGGACGGAAAATAGACCTTATCGGTACCCATGTACATACTTCTCATACGAAAACCCTGTTCTGACTCACTCACTCACTCACACTGACTCAACAAAATTTCTTTCTTAAAAATCAGTATAGGACAGCTTCATTTGGTAGACAGTCAATATCAATATCAATATAAATATTTTGTCAGTTCAAAGCTGATTGAAAGATGGACGTATTCCTCAGATATATCATATACTTCCCATACAAAATCTCTGCTGAATATACAATAGCCGTGTTCGGTACAAGAGTCCACAATTTAGTGTTTATATAATCGATAACAATTTTTAGAACCCCCGCTATTTCACACAGCTTTCGCTATTTTGTTCCTTGCAATTTCCCTTAATTTTCTCTTAAAATGATCGTTTATAAGTTGGTTTATAAAAAGTGAAGCTTTTATATAACTTCCACATGCGGAGAGTATAAGTACATATAAGTAAGGGTAAAGGTCGAACTAGACCGACTATAAGTCCATTTTCCATACTCTCAATACATTATGTTTTAAGATAAATATTTCTATCGAAAATTGTGATGTTCACTATTATGGAAGTAAAAGTAGTTCTTCACCAGTTATTGCATTACTTGTATTGCACGATCAGCAAACGACTCGATACTGATGATCGTGATTTGACAATAATATTCTAGCAATTTCTACACCCACTTTTTACTAAAAATATTCGTTAGTATACTAGAATTTTATTAAATTTTGCGTCAGCGAATAACGAATAAATCAATAGGAATTTTTGAATTTAATTGTTGTTGTCATCGATCGACTGATCGTAGAATTTAAAAACAGAATTTGAAAGTAATTTCATTTACATACATTGAATTTAAATTTCTTATTTTATTGAAAAGAGTGTTAATAATTTGTTTTATTGTTTTTTTTCTGTTGTTTTATTATTAGTTTGTTTGTTTCCTTTTGTTTTGCCAATTTTAAGTAGCCCAATTCACCTATTAATAACTTTACGATATACGTATTGGGATTTCCCATAAAATTTTAATATTTATTCAAAGCTTTTTGGTATATCTGTAACATAAGTGGCAGTTTTATTTTAAGTGAATTATTTTTTGATTTACAATGCTTAGAAAATTAATTCATATTAATTAAAAAAAAAATGTAATATCAATTTAAAGTAAGGCTATATTTGTAATATATGAGACAATTTTATATTGAGTGAATTATGTTTGGATATTAATTTATAAACAGATAGCTCCATAGATTTATAATGTTTAGAAAATTAATTACTTTAAGCGATTTCAATGATGCTTTTCTTCCTGAATAAGAATTGATTATGGATATCGAAGTAATTGTGTGCATTGTGAAGAGTATTTTGTGTAGATATATGTCATGTGGATTGCTATTTGGGCTGTATATGTTTTGATTTTTTATTTGTTAAATAAATTCGAAATTAATTTTTAACATATTGGAATTATCACACTGATATGAATTAGACTACTAAGTTCTAAGACTCATTATGATGTTGATATTATTAAATATTTTATATTAAACTGTAAATCGTAAAATCTATTCATCTTTTCTTACTCTCTTCACGCTTAGCAGTGCGTATGAATGTTACGCATAGCATTCTTTTCCAAATAAGCGTGTTTAACAAGGTCTTCTGATAACTGAAAAATATAAAATATACTATATATGTATATGAACAAGTTTGAAAAGAAGGTAGAATTGTTTAAAATGAATTATGTAAATTGTGAAATTAGCTATTTGTTATCAGTAATTAGTTCAAATTAGATCAAAATGCTTGTACTCGTGTTTAAAATGTTGCAATTAAGATAATTTTTTCTGATGTTTCAAAGAATAAAAAAAGAGTTATTTGCAAACGATTTGCATTTTTTCAAAATAAAATTTTTTGTTCAGAGATTAAGTTAAGTTAAGGCTTTGTTTAGTATTCCAAACTAATAAGATATTATAATTGAATAAATATTATTATTGTAAATAATTAGATTCGTCTTAAACTTTAGAAATAAATTTTTAAAATGGGGCTCATGCTTCAAGGCTTACAGTCTTTGTCAGTGTGAGATTGTTAATTGTGTAATTGAAGTTCTGTTTTATCAGACCTTTGAAATCTATAAAGAGAGTATAATAATTTGTTGAAATTGATTCAAAATTTGTTGAATATCTAAGATTTTAATATCAATATTAATTAATATTAATTTCGTTCAAATTTACGATATCAAGAGAGGGTTAATAAAACCATAATTTTGTAAAATAACTCAAGTAACCTGTATAAATAAACAATATAGAATAATGCTAATGTCAATTTATTTGAAACTGTATAATTAGGGCTTATTGACAATAATATAATTACGCAGTTTGATTTTTGAACAATTTTTCAGTCCACAAATTGACATACTCGTAAATATATTTAATTTAAAATATTTATGACAAGTAAACATCTTATTGTGTAAAAATTTATATAAAGAATATATTTTCTGGGTATTTACATTAGAGCGAGTCGAACAAAACGTGTACATTCTACCAAATCAGTGTTGACTTACCGCTTTTTGAATTACTAAACATTGCTTTTGGAACAAACAAAAAATCAATTTTTTTCTTATGAATAAAAATACTTATTTGTCAAAGTGCGAAGGTTTACATCGTGATTAAAACGGTAGTCAAAATTGATTTTTCAACATTTTTTGGGTAAATATACATAGAATTCTTTTTTTGCTATACGATTTGTAGTCAAAACGTTACACCTACCCTAATACATATGCATATATGTATTATAATATATTTAAATCGAGTATTCATATTAAATCAACTTTCTAATGAAGGAAACAAGTTTAATTTATATTCAAATTTTGATTTGAGTTTCGTAGTTGATTAACCCTCCAAAAATTATGAGTTTTATTGATAGGATGATTTTGAAGTGAAGAACAAAAACTAAATCATTTTCTGAAATGAGATAATTAGAAAAAATAGATAAGATAAATGCTATCTACTAATTTCTACGATGCCAAATTGCAATTACAAGAATCTACACCTTGATGATACTCGATCAGGAACCACGAGGACCACGAGCACTAACGCCATATTCTATCTTAGATCGGTGTCTGTGTATCAATGAGGATGTGGGTGTGTATGGGAGTAAAGGATTTTTTCTGTTCACGTATTGTTAGACGGTTAACTTGGAAGTTCTTGTCAAAATGAAGATGTATAATCATTCGATGTGTCAGGTCCTCATTGAGGAAAGGATACTAATTGCAGCAGACCTTAGATTTGAAACAACATAAAAAAGCCTGGCGATTTGATAATTTTTTCATTCTTTAGATATAAGTTAAAAAATAAATCTTCTATTGTTGAAACGAGTAAATCAAGATTAACGTTACACTGACGGGTTAACACGTGAATGTATTTTTGTTTTCAAATTGTACGATAATTTTTGTTACATATAAATTAACGCTAAAAACACGATTTCATTGAACAGTTTTTAATTAATTTCATTTCACTTAAATTGCAAACATTCGATACGCTTTTTTACGAAACTTGAAGGAGTCAAGTGTTCTTTTTAACAAATAAATTTTTACAAAAACAAAAAAAAAAAATAAAAAAATACAAAGAGCGTAAAAATGAGAATAAAAAACAAAACAATAAGAACGTTGAGAAAAACTAAACACAATGATATTCAAACAAACATTATAAACAAAACCAGAAATACTATATAACATATATAAGCATTTATTTAGAACCGGATTTAAATTCTAAACATCATCATAATCACGATTTTATGGCAGCACAAAGAAGAGCTTTGTATTTATTGACAGCGTGACGTACAAGTATATTCTGTATTTTTTGCCCTCACTTTTTTATTTATTTTTTTTAAATTGAGTAACTTTCATTCGTTATTAAGTATTTTGTTCTTTTAATTTTTGTTATTGCCATTCATGTCTTTCATACACTATAAATATGTACATACCACTGTACTACAATAAATTATATTCTTAAGCAATGAGTGTAAGAAAAAATATTATTATTATTGTTATTGTTATTGTTTTAAGCAACAACACGGATGTTACGTGTATGGTAAATTTTCATAATCATACTGTTGATGATGATGATATTGATGACGATGACGGCTGATGATTTCAAAAGGAAATTTTTACGTGGGGTATTCCAATAATAATGAGCAATTCTCTTTTTTCCCCATTCTCGTAAGAATTTTTGTTGTAGTTGTGTTAAGTACTTAAAACCGGTAGTTAAAAATATCTTATAGATTTTTGTATAAGTTTACAGATATTAAAATGGTTTTTTGTATTTTAATAGAGAATAAAAAATAATCGAATTTGTTTATGAATATGAAAGGTTTCAAGTGATTGATTAGTTTATTATTATTATTATTATTATTATTATTATTTGTAATGATTTGTCGGAAAAGTCATATCTTATTTTTTTGGGTGATTTTTAAAGTTTTTATATCAGATTGGCGAAAAATGTATTATTTTACCTTTGTTGCAGATCATTATATCAGATTCCGATGTACGTCCAATATGCGTTTGGATGCCATTTTCTTATTACGAAGAAAAATTTGCAATAATAAAAGAAAAATAAGGTCGCCGCTTGGTGCAAAGTCTACATAATAAGATGTATCCATCAAAACTTCTTAACTAAGCACCCGGCGTTTTTGATGAATCACTACGAGCGTGTAATATCTGGCGTTGTTCTACTATGTATAATAGAATACAAAACGGCTTCTGCTGAATTGCAAGCATTAAGCAGTCAAATTGTTCGCGGTGGAGAGGTCTGAATTTAGTCTTGAGTTATATGGAAACCTCTCATAACAAAATGTGTCTCTCTAGTCCCACAAATTGCACTGCAAAACGCCTATTGTCCACAATAATATTGTCATATATGACCCCTTTTTTATCCCAAGTCACCATCCTTTTATGAAACGGTGTAAATTTGCCCCATCATTTCGAATTAAGCTTTATATAGATGTTTTAAAACTGTTTTGTGTCCATTATTGGCTTCTGAGCTATACTAGAACTGCAAATCATGTCGGTCTACTTTATAAATTTCCATGACTTTATCGACTTTTCTTACATTCGTGAGGGGCTGAAGCATGATTTCTCACTTAAGCAATAGCAGTCACCAAATTTTTGAGCGATCTGGAAATGCCAAGACGATAAACTACAAACGGCTCTGGATTTTTTAAATATATATTCCTGAATCAATCGAAAAACACAACACTTTGCTATTCCACCATACAATTTGGTGAAGACCCGTTTTAGATATCATTTAGGCGGTATGTTTAGTACTGCACCATAAATTGGTGTTATGTTGAATTTTTTGTAAACAATCAACTTTCCATTGACTTCTTTGACCTAGTGAGGAACTCAAATAAAGAGCTTGCTGATGAATTTAAGTTGTTTGGTATGTTCGTAGCACAAGCTATTGCTCTTAAATTTACATTAAGTAGTTATTTCCTTAGAATTAATACAAAAACAATTTGCTTAACACTATAATTGTTATTAGTATGTAAAATAGAATTCAGTATATTTGTATGTAGTGAGTTAGAGTTATTTATGGTACAAATAAAAGTTCCAGCTGATTTAAAAGTTCCTTTTCAAAATCGTGATTTAGTCTAGCTAGCGATTTAGGCACTTTTTTTATTCTTAAATTCATATTTCGTACACGATTTGGTAACCAGTAAATTGGCAAATTGAGTATAAATGCTATGATCTTTGCACCTACTCGTCAATAAATTAATAATTTTCATTTTATTTTTATTCACTATAAATCGTATATGTATATATGCAATGTATATAAAGTAGTAGGTATAAACATTCTATTTATGGTGATTTTAGTGAAAAGAGAGATAAAAGTTCATAAAAGTCTAAACATGAGCTAAAATGAAGAAAATATCAATTTGGTGTCGTACAAAATAGGAATTGTATTTTTTTGTGCGACCCACACATATACAAAAATATACAATATGAATATAGATGCATTACAATAAAATAAAACATTAGACTATAATAAAAATGAAAAATTATGCAAAAATAATTCTATTGAACTCTAAAGTTGTAAATTCATATGTCGATATATTAAAAATTAGCACAATTCAAGGAGTACTTGTTGTTAGCTAATACTGTAGCTATGAATAATGATATAAAATATCTAAAATATACATTAGTATGGCAATATGTATAATAAAAACAACAATAAGAAAGAATAATAAAAAAATAGCAAGAAAATAATAAAATTGATTTTAGTAGTATATTATTTTTGATTTATTTAATTGCGAATAAAGCAAAGAAATAAAAAATCAATTTCGATATTAATGATGCTGTGAAAATTCGCTAACTAAAATTATATATATAATGGGGTTTTCAATAGCTATATCCAAACGATGGAAGCTCTGTGCCTGCATTTGTATAACCAATTGACACAAGAACTGAGCCTGAAAGATCAAATCATACTTTTGTTGAAATGCAGTTGGATGTGGATCTAAATTTTGGCGAAACCATGTTATTTATCTAAAATAACTTTTGTGATAAAGAAACCTCACTGAAGAAAAATACTCTGTGCTTTGCAGCTTTTAGGTTGAATAAAGAAAACAGAGATTTCAGCGCTTCCAAATATTTTTAAATTTATCGATCTGCTAACTCTAAAATATCTCAAAATAACCGAAAATTAGTCATTGATTGGGAGAATGCTTATAAAATATTTCGACATTTCAGTTTGATACCAGTCGAATTGAGGGAGTCCGTGCTGAAATGAGAGTGGTCAGACGATGCTTTGAAGTTTTTAGGTTGAATACAGAAAACAGAGATTTCAGCACTTACAAATATTTTTAAATTTATCGATCTGCTAACTCTAAAATATCTCGAAATAACCGAAAATTAGTCATTAGCTTATAAAATATTTCAATATTTCAGTTTAAAGGCTCCATTCTTTGCTACTTTTTTAAAACACATTTCAAGATTTCAATTCATATGTCTCTCTCTTTGCTTGTGTTGTGTTAAACATAAAAAGTTTATACTTGGAATTGTTTTTAGTATATTTTATATTAGACTTATATACATAGATATGGATAATTTTTTTACCACACCTTCGAAAACCTTTCAAAACAAATACTATCTATTTTTATCGACTTAATTCGACGTTTATTTATTTGCATAGGAATATTGTGGGTAGTATAGTGACCCCTATTAATAGAAGTGAATAGTTGTTTGGTTGGTATTAAATTTTAAAAAATTAATAAAAAAATATATTACAAATGCCCTTAGATTAAATATTAGGTTGTCGGAAAAATCATGACGTACTTTGCAATAGATGGCGCCGCGCATATATTTACTGGTTTACCAAATTTCGGTTACGGACGCGACATTCGTATGTAATAAATACTGGGACAAATAAAGGCAAATGGAAGAATCTGAGCCAAATTTTGATTGTGTTGTGGAACTATATGAGCACTGTATTTACGAAAAAGTTACTTAATCGAATGCTTGATTTCAAAATATCAAACATTGCAATGCGTTACGTACGCAACAAAATCACTTTCATATTTGCTTTAATTACTGAAATAAACCATTAAATCGGAGAGGTTTTGCCGTTATGATCATTAACATGGGATCTTGACTAAAAGTAGTATGCTTGGGAGAAGTATAGAGGAGAAAAAATTAATAGGAGTCGTAGGCAGTTGCTATAAATTTTCAGGTGCATTTTTGATCATTTTGTATGGGGACCCCTTAAGGGATGAAGATAGGGGTTATGTTTGGAAGACATGTTAGGAAGAAAAATATAATGTGAGTCGGTGATATATTTTATAATTAATGGGGATCAGTAATACAATTCACGGCTCTAGAGACCATTACTATGGGTTTTTTCCCCATTATAAAAAAAACCTGAAAATCGACGAATAACTTAAGACTGCCCAAAAATCGCTCATAGAGGGGTAAACCAAAATAAACCATATGACTCATTCCCATTAAGCTTTCCTGTTCAACATTCCCTTCTTACACCATTACCTCCAATCTCAATCGGGCACTCCCATGCAAAATTTACATAAAATCACCTGAACATTGAAAATATCAGTCATTCAGAGAGCAGTGAAATGGATGACCGACTCCCATTATTCAATATCTTGGGGAGACTCCTCTACAAAATTGATGATTTTGTAAGAAACTAAAAAAGAAGGCGAGTCCAAATTATCTTATTAATAAATCGCTCTCAAAATACGTCATGACTTTTTCGATAACGCAATATATTGACTATAACTCTAGTTTAATTATTTTTCACACATTTTTAAAAATATCGTTTAATTTCTTTCCTCTATTGAATAAATTTTAATTAGATTTATTTAATCAGTTTAACTATTTTTTCGTTTGTTTTCGTTATAATAAAAACAAATATCAATAAAAAAATTATAACAATTACTTAAATTAAATTAATAATTAAAGTTATGCGCCACACGCTTATTATACAAACCTTCATCAATTATTTACAAGTACTACTCATACACAAATGAACGTAGGTACGTTGTGCATATGAGTAGTATATACAATTCGTATTTTTTTTGGCAGTACCTCAATATTTGTGGTATATGTAGTACTTGCTATAGTCAAGTATTTATTTGAATCAAATTAAAAAAATCAATTTTGTATAATGCTAGTATAGTTGCTTAGTCATTGGCATACCTTTTAACGTCAAATATGTGGTATGTTTGTGTAAATGCACATAAATATGTATATGAATTGATTTTTGCTATTGTTGTTGTTTATTGATTTTAATTGAAAAGGTGGATTTATTTATGAAAATATGTTCAAAAAATTAATTAATATGGAATTTGAAATATGCAAAACACACTGTTAGGTACTTATAATTCATATATGTATTAAATGTGACAGACAATTTTGAAGTTTAAGTTTCGGAAGTTCAAATAAAAATATATATTATATATTGTACTATAGGATATAAGAAAAATATTTTCAGTATTCTACTATGCCTTAAATTAAATTATTTAATACAACTTCATGACAAATACATTTGAAATAAATTCTACTCGGACGTTAGAAGAGGAGAAAAACTCAAATGTACTTAGTATGTATATCAATATCAATTCTATCGTTTGAAAGTGATGCTCATTAAAAACATACTTACATGATATTTTTCATACGCTGTCTAAATGATATGGAAAGTATATTGTCCTGCATTGATCCTTGCAAGGCGAAATATTTAAATAGTCACCCGCTTAAGTCGAAAAGAGTAGATGTAGCGCTTAAGTAAGTGCACTTAAATATCGAGGTTGAAGAAGGTTGTCTATCATACATTCTATGCCTCTTGAGGCGATCTTGGGTATTTTGATAAATACAGTCCTTTTTTAAAAACTAACCTCTGTACAGTGGTTCTGTCTATATGAGAGAGAGAGTGACAAAAACAGGGAAAGTAAAGATACTAATACTAGATTCCAATATATCAAAAAAATGTATCTTTGGCCTTGGAGCGCCCCCTTGTGGAGCAGGCGTATACCTACATTAAAATATGTAATAAATATGTTATAAATAAATCATATTTAACAGATTACGTGACGGATTTTCTATAACGTCAGATCTGTGAATAAGAATTTTATTTTATAAAAGGGATGAGATAAAACCACGGTTATGTGTCGATCAATTCTCTGGTGGTTTCGGGGATGAAAGTTCTAAATTTCTCTATACTTAAAGAGATCTTCATCTATTGCAGAAATATCAGCAGATATATCTAAGTTAATAAAAATCTTTCTGTCCGTATCATCATAAAATGTACCGGAAGATGTCTTATCGACGATCAAACTAATTCTTCTCATAAAAGGTTTTCTTACTAATAACTTGGCTTTATTTGCTGTCATCCTTATTTGCCATTTTTGAAACTATAGTATGTAAGCAGCATGTAGAAAATATTCCAAAATTCAAAGAATGCAAGGGAGGTTAGCCAAAAACATAACGCTCTTTATGAAACCGTTTGGCGGTGCAAAACTTTGGCGATTTACCCAAAAAAAAAGGGGAAAATCGGGTAACACCAGAGAACATCAATATAAAGCATCAATTGCTTTAAAAAAGAAATCAGCTCGAGATAAAGGACGTGAAATTTAAGAGAATAAAAAGAAAAAACACTCAAAAAGGCGATCGTTTATCACTAAAAAATTTTGTAAGGAAATTGTTTAAAAATAAATTTTTAACACATTAAATAAAAGATGGTATTTTCATATTTTAGCATTATTCTGTTAAAGTTGTGTTAAAATGAAAATGTTAAAATGAACAATGACATTCAAGAGCTCAAATTTGCTTAACAACTTTCAATAGCACTTAAACGTAATGGTTTATTAATCAACATTTTAAGATATTCACCATAGAATAATATTTACCAAAATTATACTTAGTCGTCTACTTGCAAATTATATTTTATTTCAATATTTATTTTTTATTTTTCTATTACAGAACTTAACTATCCTGTATAATGAAGGGTTGGTTTGACGCATTTCGAGACGATGGTGGACCTACACTATATTCATTCTCAAATCGGACACCAGTTACAGGAGATGTATCAATTGTAGCTGTATCAGTTTTATTTGCAACATTCTATGTGGCATTTCTAGTTATATTTCCAGGTGTAAGAAAACAAGTAAGTCACGAACATTACATATATATCATGAGTCATATGTATAGACTAACGAATCGAACTGATTTTGTAATATATTTTATACCATATATCGTTTACATAATTAATGAACATTATTTTTAGTATTGTTATGATTTTCAACTTTGCTATAAATTGTAGTGGGTGCCGTAGCTCAGTGGTTAGTGTGTTCGCCTTCTGATCTGTAGGTCGTGGTTCAATACCCGGCTGATGCATAACAAATTTTATATCGAAAAGATTTTTCTTTCGAATGGTACCCACCTGTCGGCAAGCAATTGGCAATTCTTCCGACAGTAACAACTTGCCATGAAAAAGCTTCTAAAAAGAACTCTGTGACAAAGCTCAGAAAAAGTGATGTCACAAGTGTTCTGCCGTTCGGAACCGGCTAAAATAAGTAGGTCCATTCTAATACTGTCCAAAATTTAAGACGCACAACAGTAATAGAAGAGAAGCTCGGCCAATGAGCCCTTTGGGGCTTTAAGTGCCACATATTTATTTTTTTTTTTTTTTTATAAATTGTTTTTCACATGGTAGTCAAATTATATATTTAAAATAATTGATATTCATACAAATGGCTAATTTTCATTACAATTGCAATTCAATTCATCCTTTTTATTCTCGCCGAGGGGTAGCAAAAGAATAAAATATGTATATTCAAAATTGCATGATTTTATTGATGCAAATTTTCTTGTCATTACACATTAGCACATACATATGAGAGTAATAATAGTTAAGCACAAAAATTGTTAAGTACATTTACATTCAAATGTATGCATATGATTGGGCAGTTATGGTGCATAGCAGCTATATTTGTATAGCTGGTAATGATTGCGATTGTGATTGGGGTAGTGTCATTTTTGCTTGGTGTTCGTTTAATGCACATACACATAGGCACACGTACGTGGAACTTGTAGACGTATGACAGCAGTTTATACCAGTTATTCATGCATATTGTACAAGTGTGGTTAATTTTATGACATTTAAATAATAACAATAAGAATAAAATGTGTTAATTAAATATTTTCCATATCGGTTGTTATTCCTGACTCATGCTTTTCATTGATTTGAAATTAAATTGGAAATAATTTTATAAAATATTTAATATATGTTAATTTTGATGTTGGTATATTCTTAAAATATATTCTTTGTTATATTACATTGGTTATTCTAGGTTCCTCTTTATATGAATATTTATTTAACATATTCAAAAATGGTGCTGAAACGTCTGCAATATTTTATATAATTTTTTTTCTATCGCCCTTCTAAGATAAATTACTAAAATTTTATTTTTTATAAACATTTGTTTAATTGCAGAAATTTACAACATTCTCGACTGTCACATTAAGTCTTTTTGTGGGACTAGTCATATTAAGTAAGTACTTGCTTTATGCTTAAGCATTTATGCAACACTATAAATTGTTTAGGCATAATTTTCATATACATACATACATACTATGCTTATTATAACAATTACAATAATCATTACCAGCATTATTCATAATAGTTTTTAATTAAAGTTTTTCTTTATTATCATTACATTTTATATGTTTTTCTTACTCCTCTCTGTATAGTCACAAGACTTGGTTCAGCATGGCATGTCGCGCATACAACAATAATATCACCATATAAAGCCTTCTCACGTGAGAAATTACCAGCGCGTATTGGTACACATATAGGTTTAATGCATGTTAATGTAACATTGACCGGTAAGTAATTTAATGGGTGCTATATTGTGACAATTGAGTGATGTTTTACTTTTATTACAACATCAAGTAGGGGTATAATTGTATAGAGTCTCTGTTATAGATCTATTTTCAAGTTTATTACCAGACGGTTATTTATATAAGGTTTTGTCATAATTTATGCTCAATTCAATTATGACACTAACACAATATATTGTAATCAACATCAACATTAAATGATGTAATTATATTTTAGAGGTTTACGAATCATTTTCAAAGTAACATCTTAATGTCAAACGTTATTAAATGAAATGTTGCTGTCAACATTGCCATAAGTGCAAGCAAAACTTTACTTAAGATTAAGAAATATTTGTTTATTTGTTAAAGAGTGAAAAAATAAAAAGGAAAACGTCAAGTCAAGCTACTAAGTCAATAATCAATTTGAAGAAACTTGTTAAAATGATATTTGCAACTCATTTTATCCTCATTTAGTATTTTTCTTTTTTCTTAATTTGAGTATACACACAAATTAAATTGACTTTAAATGACAAAGAAAGCAAATGGATGCTTTTATGCAGTTTTATGTAAGCATTGCATCTACTCAAAGGGCATTTAATATTAGTACGTACAAAGAAAATTGTCCCTTTTAACATTAATTTAAATTAACGTTGCAAATGGAGATGTGTTTCATTTATATTAAGGGTGTTTTTTTTAGAGCGAAGCAGTTTCGGATGGGGATAAAACGGTATAGCAGTTATCAAATCTGGTAAGCCAAAAGCCAATTGCACTCAGTAAGATTTGCAATTTCATCACGGAATGACTGACACCGCAACAACGCTTGCCAATATTGAAATTTCCTTTCGACAATCGTGGTTCTTTTATCCAAACTCAAAGATCGCTGCAGCCATTTTGTGATCGACATAATTTTTTCCAACTTTTGGCTCGATGGAGATGGAGTGAAGTCAATCCACAAGAATTTCTTCAGACACCATTACATCCACAACAACTTACCGTTTGGTGCGGTATATGGGCTGGTGGAATAATTGGTCCACAATTCTTTAAAAACGCGGCACGCAACAATGTAACCGTCAATGGCGATCGCTACAGAGCCATGATAACTGACTATTTGGTTCCCCAATTGCGTGGTATGATTGTAGAAGAGATGTGGTTCCAGCTAGACAGCGCTACATGCCATACATTTAGCATAACAATCGCTTTATGGAAGGAAACATTTTGCGACAACATAATTTCCCGAAATAGATCTGTGGACTATACTGCAAGATCTTGCAATTTAGCGCCACTGAACTTTTTTTTGTGGGGATATGTGTAAGGGCTACATTATGCTGATAAACCAGCAACTTTGGATGAATTGCAAGTCAACATTAAGTGAACTATTGCCGAGAGTAGGCCACAATTGCTTGAAAAAGTAAACGAAAATTGGGTTTCCAAATTATGCCACGTTCAAGCCAGCTGCAGCGGCCATTTGCCTGAAATCATATTCAAACACTAATTGTATAAAATTATCCTTCCAATAAATCCAATTCTTAGTTCAAAATGTTACATTTTGTATTTTCTTTCAAATTTGAAAGTGCTTCACTCTAAAAAACACCCGGTACATAGCTTTTTTTGTAAGGGTGCTGTTTCTAAAGATATTTCTATGGACATTCCTCAACAAAGCTTAACTAATGCTAATAATAACACTAATATTAAAAACGCCAGAATATTTACTTTAGCCTTAAAAAATAAAGCATAAGCGTATGAAATAGGTCAGTCATCTCATCGTTTTTCTAAAAAAAAGTCTTATATTATCTATTTTGGTTATAATAGAGGTGCCACTTGCTGTTTAAATTAAATTATTTATGAAATTGCTTTACACTCAGTTTTCTTTAGCGATAAAATTTATGGAATTTTTAATTGGATAGGTTAAGTTGTAGCAACTTTCTGCTTCTACCGCTTAAAGTGGCTTGCCTACAAGATTGAGGTTCTTTTAGTTTTATGAAAACATTAACTTCGTAGAAGAACTACCTCAAGGGCTGGAGAGGTAGTTAAGTAATTATGAGCATGAGTAAATTCGATGGAAATGTTGCGACAGAAAAATTAATATATCTCGTCGCGCTAGGGGTGATTTCTGAGCAATTATGAGGATATATGTAGATTTCTAGATGGCTTTAAGTTAATTTTGTATGAAAGTCTCCCTAAGATGTTAAGATAAGGGTTAAGTATGTTAAATAAATTTTTTGAGTAGTAAAAATTATTAGATGTTGGTCGTCAAATTTACTCTTCTTGACCCAATCTGGGCGCGTTGCGTGTGTTTGAAGTGGAGCCCGCATACACGTGAAAATGTGGGGTAAATATGTGCATTTGGGGGCAGATCCTACATTTAACAGGTGAATTCTAGGATATCACGGAGTTATTTATGGATTTTCATATGCTTTAAAGTGAATTTTGTAGGGAGACCTCCCGAAGAAGTAAAGATAGGGTCGTTTGTAGGGCTCCTAGAGCTCCTAGAATGGATGCAAATTGGCAGTAAATTTTTGTAGAAAAAATGTGGCGGCGAATAAAATAATGGAATTCGGCGACACATTTTATTTCTCTATGTGTGATTCTGCGTATTTTAATGAGCCTTTCAATGTTCTTTACTTTTTTAGCTTAGGGACTACCCAAATACTTATAGAAATGTTTACTTCGCTTGCCAGACAATACCTTTCGTGTGGCTATGTAATTCAATTATGCCGGGTTCAATCAAAATTGTTAAGGGAGCCGGTTTAAGTGGTGGAGATAGAGAGTAAGTAAGCTCAGAATAAATAGTGTGGAGAATAAAATTATTGGGTTCGATCATACCTTTCATCCCTCTAGATGCGGTTATGGCAATTTTAGTCAAACTAATATTGTATTCGGATTCAGCGATTCCAAATATATTCAAGAATATTTACCTCGCTTGCTTGATAAAATCTTTTTCATTTTTGTCGATGATTGTGTACTTCATGCAGCTCAATAAAAATCATGGGAGCCAAAGAGCAAAAACATAGCTTTGGTACTTTGGACACACATTGCATATCATGTTAAGGAAGTGCTAAAGGGAATCCGACTTTAAAGAATATTTGTATTTCTTGTTAAAGAGTCAAAAGAGCCTAAAGAAGTTCTGTTTGAGTATGATTGCTTTAATTAACATAATTCGACTTCCTTACAATATTTTGAGTAAACCCACATAAAATTAAAAAAAATATGCAAGCGTGTATAAAGGTATGTTGCAGCGCTTACCAATCCTCTTGCACTTACCTAGACATTTTACTGTTATACCAAATGACTAAAGCAAGTTAATGAAATTTCTTAAGAGGCAATTGCTATGTGCTACCGCAAAATGTTATCGACATCAAACTGGGAGCGTCAATCACCTTTGTTACTGTACGAGTTTTATATGATACGTGTATCGTAGGTATATGATGCTGCTGTATAAATACAATACGTTTGAGATATAAGTGTGCGAATTATATGACATTTTCTATTGTATATGTATGTAGTTACGTATTATGGTATAGAATAGCGTGTACTTATGTAGTTGCTTTATCATATTGAATCAATTCACCTTTTGCTGCACGATTGTTGTTGTTTTTGCAGTTTGTTGATATTATGAAGTGTGACGTGAAATACACTTGGAATTGTTGATTGTATTACTAGCTGAATTGAATTGCATAGTCGTCTTCGTCTCTTCATCGTCATCATCATTATCATCATCATTGTTTTTGTTGTTATTGGTATTGTCATTGATTGAATAACAAAGATGAGTTGTTTTTTTCAGGTGAATTATTTATATTGCAGTTGCAATTTACCAATTGCTGCAAGTGGTAGTAATAGTAGTATTAGTAGTGGTAGTAGTAGGAATAGCAGCACTGACACAAAGTGGTTGCAAAGAAAAAACATGACATAAGATGTCACAAAGCAAAAAAAATATCGTATAAAAATGATTGTAAATTCAATAACGTGGTATCATCATCATTATTATTATCGTCATAATCATCATCACCAAGTGTAGTAGAGTGGTTGGAATGGCACGAGTATTAACATCAAAATACTAATCAACTAACCAACCAACCATCCAAGCAACCAAGTAAACAAGTTCGTAAAGCATCTCATGTGGTGTCAAGTTGAAAAAGAGGAAATTATATGCAACAAGTGGCAACAAGTTTTTACTTTTATCTTTTTATATGTAGGTACATATATATATGTATTTTTTATTGTTGTTCACACGTATTGATGCGGTAACTTGTAGGTTGTAGATTAAGCACTACTATGCAATTATATGGCATTAGTGTGGTGTGTTGAATAGTTGCATTGGCGAGTATTAATTATTTGCATTTTTTTGCTTACTTTTTTCATATAATCAACAGTTTATTAATAATTTTGGAAGTTGAATGGTATTATACAAACATTTTCCATTTTTTTTTGTGGAGTTTATTAGGGTCAATATTTCTGATGTGGGTGTTGCAGTTATATTGGTTAGCTCGTTGGACTGGTTAGTACCAGGGGTCGCAAGTTCATACACTGGCAGTTATTGGCTTCAATACTTATTTTTCCAGTAAGATGAAAACATATTCGTTTTTTTTTTAAAGGTGTCTACTGAAAGAATTTATTTTCACATGTCGCCAAGCAATTCCAGCATGAGGATCTGTCAAAAATTGGGTTTTTCTGTAAAACACTAATTGAATTTATGAGGTTCCGTACAAAATGCTTGAGCCAGAAAATGGTTGGGGTAGGATGGGTGTACAAACGGTTTCGATTTGGCAATAAATTTAAAACAAAAAGGTGTAAAATCAACAGCTGCATCTGAGTTGCTCTTAGAGAGGTAAAATGTTTTTTTTTTTATATTCTTGCCCCTTATGTTAATGACAGAGTGCCCACAGAGAAGTAAAATATATGACCGGCCACCATTTATTTTTACTTCTCAATATTTCCTCTGAATATACTTACCCACTTTCTCTATCCTTTCTCGAGGCTCCACTACAAAATTAACATAAAATGCTGAGGGATCGCTGATAGATCGCTGATAGTAATTGACAATTGTAATTAATAAAAAAAAAAATAATGCACTTGGTAAAATTTACCAGAGTGATTACAACAAATGCCAAACTTATATAAAAATTTAAATAATGAATTAAAAATTCTGCGAAAATTAATAAATGTATCTATGGATTTGGCCGATTCATTGAAGTGTTGTATGTTCGATTCATTATTTTTACGAAATTTTACTTTAATTTAATTAAAAATATGATTACGACTCCCCATTTTCTATATATATTCTGCCTATCTGCTATCTGATTTGTATTTAATATATGCAAAACATAAATCTTTATATTCTCATCAAATAAATTATAGCTTCTTCATGGAATCATTGCCCTTACGATAATTTATGAAGCTAAAGGCATGAATATTAATTCGCGCTTGTATTGTCTTACTATAATTTGAATGTATGTAAACATGCAAAAGTGTTTAATTATAATTTTATCTTGTGTGTTAATTTTACTATTAAAAATTAATTAATGTTCTACTACACACGACTTTATTTTTTTTTTTGCAAAAAAAAAAATCATTTTAGGTGTGGTACCAGAGACATGAAGAAGAAAAAACAAATAAACAAGTTTCTATTCCCATAAAATTATTTAACATTCAAAAGAACACAAAACAAAAACAATGCATCATAGCATGCATGTCTAATTAAATTAGGCAAATGCAAAAAAAAACAAAAAAAAAAAAAAGCAGCAAGCAAATCATTAAGACACCATCGACACTATGACCATAATTGCATTATTTTTATTTCCATCAACTAACAATAAGAAAAATAAAACATGCTTAATGCTTAAAAATAGAATTTACAAGAAAATTAATACTTAAATAAAATAAAATGAAAACCTCGAAATGTTAGAATGACTAGAATTTAATTCACCTGAAGAGAATAATATTTGAAGAAAAAGAAGAAGAAGAAAATAATAATCACTTCTTGCATAAGCATAAATTTGATACACAACATAGACTTGAGATTAGTGTGACACGCTGAGCGACAAAAAATGTGTTAATAATAATGATATGTATGTACTACATACTATGTAGTATTGAATAAATATGAGAATATTATATTATATACAAAGAAAAAAAATTTTAAATTAATCTTGGTCAAAAAAATTAAGTTTCATATACTCGTATATGTATATGTAATAAAAAATTTGTTAAAGACAAAATATGAATACTCAATTCCAATTTTTTGTTTGTTTTTTTTACTGTGTTTTATATGTAGAAGTATTATAACTTTTTTTACTTTAGTTGCATAAAATATAATGGGTGTTGACATGTGTTAATTAAGATAAGATATTAGAACTGGTTATATAAAGATAGTTTTTATGTTTAAGTATATCTTTACAATTTTTATTATAAAGCCGTGAAAATATCATTTACTTATAAATTTGGCAACAAAAAATAGTACCTTTATCTTAAATTGTATATATGCGAATATGTATGGAGATTTTAAATTATATACTTGAATGCTTTAATATCAATCAAATTCTAGTTGGATTAAAATAATTTTAAAAAAGCCAGTAGTCTGTAAATTTCGAAAGTACTGCATTGCAGAAATTATTATCATAATAAATACGTTAGGGATTAGAAAATCCGTTTTGACAGAATGACACAAAGTAGGTAGTAGATTAGTTTGGGAATTAGCATTCCATTAGACTACAATGCCTCATTCGCACTCCCACAATTCTTAAAGGAGTGCTATTACTTCATTGATTTACTTTGGACTCCATGCTGGTATATATTCGATGTTCAGTAGTTCGCTTGTTCTTTTGCTTTGGTCTTAATTCGATATTCTCTTTCTATGAATGGCATAAAACAGTTTGTAATGAAACTTAAGCAATCATCTACGGATTGGAAACCTTTTCCTATTTTTTAATCTCCCATAACTCTTATTACGGACGTAATTTTTGAAGACATTGATCTCTCCACTATTTTTCGACTATTATCGACATTGTATCGCCTATGTGAAATCACGAAAAATTTAATTTGCTAATTTATACGTATCTCACTGTGAATATCAATTTCTTATTTAAACTAGGAATAGATTCATTTTTTTTATCTATATAGGTATCTATTAATTGATCTGAGTATTAGAAAATTTTTATACTATGTTTTTGTCTGTTTGTCTTTAAAAAATCAATTGGCTAGCTATCGTGCTCGTGTACGAATTTGTAAATATGTATATTTACACTAATTATACATTGTTTGGGTATTAATTTAAGCAAATATGTATTTACGCAGCAGTAGGTATATACATAGATATATTATTGTTTATCTACAATAGCTACATACATATACACTATACATATATCAATCGATTTATCTTTCCCTCAAGATATTTAATGATTGCTATCAAATATTTAATTTATTATTTTCTAACGAAATTCTTTTACAATATTTGTATTACGTTGTTTTTGTTTTCCTTATTTGTTAATAAATATTTTAAAGACGCGTCATTTTGTATGTTATTTTCATATACTTATAGAACTCTGTTAAAAAAGTTTCCGCACAATTAGATATAAATTTCACGGAGAAATGCAATTGACAAAAATCTTTTTATACCCTGCATAATGCAATATGCAAGAAATATTCATTTCGGTCAGATGTTTGTAACCACTTGAAGGAATCTCCGGAGATATAGAAAAGTATATATATTCGTGATCAACGTCGCTTAAATTTTCGATTTAACGATGTCCGTCCGTCCGTCTATCTGTCTGTCACCTGGCTGGTTCGCACGATAACTTGAGCACATATAGAGCTATTTTGACGAAATTTGGCACAAGTAACCTATGATCCATGGATACAGAGGGGATTGATATTGGGCATGATCGGTCAATAGCCACGCCCACACCAAGCATTCAAAGCGACTAACCTCTAAATTCAAAAAATTTTTAACTTGCTATAACTCACTTAATATACCATCTGGGACAACAATATTTGGCACATAGAGTTATGTTATACTACTACATAACCTTGCCAAAATGGGTCGGCCACGCCTACTTTTTATAGTAGCTGCCATACAAAGTGTTTGTACTTCTTTTAAATTGAAACAACTGTAACTTCTACAATCTTCCGCCTAGACGCTTAGATTAATATGGTAGTCGGCAATAACTTGGCAAAAAATCAGCGTGCCACCCCCACTTGTTATTGGGGCTCCCATACAAAGTTGAGAAAAATAAACAAAAATTTAAGCGTCATAACTTATAAAATATCCAGCGTAGAAGAACGAGATTTAAAGTGTGGATTAGTATTTTAAGAACAGATATATTCACAGAAAACGGATGGGTGTCGTAGCTCAGTGGTTAGTGTGTTCGCCTTCTGATCTGTAGGTCGTGGTTCAATCCCCGTCTGATGCATAACAAATTTAATATCGATAAAATTTTTCTTTCGAATGGTACCCACCTGTCGGCAAGCAATTGGCAATTCTTCCGACAGTAACAACTTGCCATGAAAAAGTTTCTTAAAGAACTCTGTGATAAAGCTCAGAAAAAGTGATGTCACAAGTGTTCTGCCGTTCGGAACCGGCTAAAATAAGTAGGTACCTTCTAATACTGTCCAAATTTAAGACGCACAACAGAAATGGAAGAGAAGCTCGGCCAATGAGCCCTTTGGGGCTTTAAGTGCCACATATCTATTTTTTTTATTTATATTCACAGAAAACGTATGCGCCACGCCCATTGTTTATATTAGCCCACATACAAAATGACCGAATTTCTTTTAAATTGAAATAGCTGTAACTTCTGCATCCTTTTGTCTAGAACAATCATAATTAATACTTAGGTTAATATGGTAGTCGGGTATAACCTGGAAAAAAATCAATATGCCACGCCCACTTCATAATGGGGCTACCATAGAAAATTGCGAAAATTAAAAAAATTTAAACCGCTATATCTTACGAACTATTCAGCGTAGGACAACCAAATTTAAGGTGTGGATTAATATCGCAAAATTAATTAGATTTACAGGAAATGGACTCGCCACACCTACTTTTTATATAGCTCCCATACTAAGCCCTTTTAAAACCCCCATAACTTACAAAGTACTTCGTCAAAGTCAACCATATTTCGGGTGTAGATTAGTATTATATGCAAAAATTGTTTCTCAAAAAAAGCTGACGAGCCAGGCCTATTTCTTAATAATTCGTTTAATAATTCTTAATAATTCTTCTTAATTCGTAGCTCCCATACAAATTAGTGGAAATAAAAGAAAATGATGGAATTCGAGCAAACTTTTTATATATATATATCTACATATGCAGGGTATAATTTGGTCGGCCGCAGCTCACTGTAAGGTCATTTTTTTATTAGACAGATGGCCATCTAACTTTGAATCAGTGGCTTGTGTCCATTTGCCACACCATTTGGATTGTGTGGATTTGCTTTGTTTAGCACAGTGAACTTTTGGCTTTATAGTAATACTCTTTATCGCCTTATGGACATAATTTGGACCTCACTGTAGTAGTTCTAAGTTAATCATCGCTCATTTGGACGGCCATCTCGGATAAAAATATATTCGGAAACCTTCAAGGATTGCCAATAACGTTATAACATATAACTGTAAAGTGTTAGAGGGGGATTACTTTGAAAACGATGAAAAAGTATTGTTTTATGTTTTATATTTTATTTCAAGTTTGCTAAAACTTTTTGATCACTGTATATATATCTTCAGTTGACAGTTTATTTTGCAAAGTATGCACAATGAGCAATAAATGCTTCCGCATATCTTTTTGCTGTCATAAAAAGAAGAAAAACAAAACACAATTTTTTCAACTTCATAAGCTATAATAGTACGTACAAACATTTGTAAATTGTGTGACATTAAAATAAATGTCTTCTCATTTTGTGGTATTATTTTTGTACAATTTGTTTTGGCTCAATTAAGGAATGTATTTTTGTTTGTAATATGCACATTTTTGCCCTAATGATCATGCTGATCATTTTCGGTGAATTTTGCTTTTATTTGATGAGCAGCCCTGTTTTTTTGCCAATTAAGGCATTTGGTTTTCTTTGTAAAATTCACATTATCGCGTTAATGATCATGCTGATCATTCACGGTGAATTTTCCCTCATTTACATGATCATGTTCATTATAAAATATTTATGAATGCATCAGATCATTTTGTACGATCTGTCATGTGTGTTTTTACTTTTTTGTTGTTGCTTTTGTTTTATGTTATTTTGTCTACTAGTTTATTTTCAAATAACAATGGCACACGACCCATTTGTAACACCATGATCGTCATGGTGATCACGATCATTGCGAATCGTTATGGTAAACATTTCATTGCTGATTTACGCAACGATCGCGGATTGTTGCTTGTCAATAAGTCACAATACGATCACCCGATAATATTTTTGAAGTTTGAGTATTTTTTATTTTTATTTTTTCTCATTCCACGTTAAGTAGGAAATTTTGTTGTCGCGATTTATTTCATACCAAAAGTGGCATATGGTAAATATACACTTAATAGATGAATAAATTAATAAATCAGAAATAAATTAAAATAATTTAAACATTTTTCTATTTTTCTCTTACAGCGTTATTATCAGTTATTTTCTTTTCTTCTTTTTTGTTCAGTGTGTTTTGTTTGTTTTTGTTGCTTCTTTTGTCATTCCAATCGATCGATCGATCAATAATATAATGATGATGATGATATCGATTATTTTGATGAAAGATTTATGATGAAGAGTTGTCCAAAACAATTTTCTAAATGCCATCTTGTCTAGTGATATTAATACCGTTGTAGTAGTAATTATTGGCTAACAAGAAAGAATCTTGTAAAACAAGTTCTATGTTGTATTTTATTCAAGATTAAAAAACATAGAAAAAATCGCATCTGCAAAATTATTAAACATTTTATGTGTATTTCTTTGACTTTTCCTCTTTAATTTATTTTATACGTATTTGCTTAGCAGATATTCATATTATTTGTTTTTTGTTAAGCAGGGTTTGGCATTTGCAGTTATTATTCATTTTCTTTTTTTGATGATTTTAATTAAAATTTTTTGGTTGTGTAATCTCCATAAGCATTGAATACTTTTTTTTAATAAGAATTCTAATCAGTTAATAATATACTATTAAAGCTATGGCGGCCTTAAGGTATATGCGATTTGAAATATTTTTGAGTGTATTAATTGACTCGATTCTGGGGTTTGCTTATGTGAAAAATACTGATGGATGACTTTAATAAATATATACATATATTTTGTTGTAAATATCATTTAAATTCATCTTTGATTTTTTTGTTATTATTAGAGATGGATTAATCATACTACGACACACATAAAGTGATCATCATCATCATTTTGTAGCACAAATTACAGTAAGCTTACATGATTTCGAAAATACTCCGTATTTAAGCCTGGTTTGGGTCTAAAAAATTATGTTTTCTTTTGTGCTTATAACGTTTTACCTTTTCTTAATAGGTCATTATAAACCAATCAAGGACAAACGTTATGAGTCATAACTTATGACAATATAATATGGTTAAACAAGGAAAAACGGCCAAGTGCAATATGAAACAAGTATACAATGAACAGAGTCCATATGCCCGACACTTAATTCAGATTTCTACTCTCAACAATTGAACTGTTTGATGCAAGCGATTGGGAAGGAACTTTTGATGCATCCACGGACATAGTACGGATCTGAACCCAAGCGATTTTAATATTTTTTTTAACATTGCAAAGCTTCCTTAATGAAAAAAATTGGCACCAAGGGGAACAATTCTAGTTGAATACTAAACACTAGACACTAAAAATGCATCCACAAATCATTCACGACTATCCCATAAAACAAAAGTGCACTAGATATTTTGACTATGTCTCTTACGAACAAATGGACACAAATTATAATTATCAATTGCAAATATGTAGTCTTTCACCATCATAATTTTTCATATAATTCATAATTTTTCCAACAATACAATAATAATTGTGGTAATGTGGTACTTCAATTGGTTAGTGCTATGCTCTTCCAATAATCTCGAAATTTTAAAAGCACCATAATACTAGAAGAAAAAGGTTTTTTCGGAGCCTTTAAGTGTAGAATAATAGTAATAATAGTATTAATTATATCATTAACATAAATAATAATAATACAAATATTTGCGGTTAACATTTTTCTTAATTTTGTGGTCTGTCAGTTCAGTTAATAAATTAAAAAAAATTTTTTGAATATTTACAAGTATTTGAACATGGTTCCTAGTGCGTAAGCAATGAATATTTTTATGTTATTTTAGATATACTACAAACGTTTACATTCAAATATCATTTGTATTAAATGTATCATAGCGTATACATAAATGTTTGTTGTTGGTAAACCAAACCATAGTAATACATACGTAGTACCTTTATAAGGTAATATTGCTTGCTGAACTGTTGCTGGCTTGTAACGATGGCCTTCACAGAAATGCAAGGTCACTCATATATATGTTTATAAATATTTGTAGCGGTCAACCGGCAAAAATGCGTTTCATTGCGTATGAAGTTTTTGCGCATGCGTAACAACAAAATTTTAATCGAATACAATCGTATTTAAAAAGTCATTAAACTGTGAGCGATATAATTTCAAGCTGAGATTTGGTACTCGTATACTATGTTTATTTGTTTATTTATGGTTTTTTTCTTTTGCAAATTTACTCTTTTTTGTTGTTTTTTTATTCGACATATACCTGCATACGTATGTAGGTATGTATATATTTATATGAACGATTATGAAATACTTCATACATTTATGCATTCCATGCTTAGTAGTATGTATTGAATATGTTTCGCTTTTAAATGCAAATACGTACATACATATTTGTAGTTCATTAGCATTCAACAGCATATCAAACCAGTATTTTAAGTGAAGATTTTTTGCAGGTTTTTAAAGTTTTTGATTTTTTTTTTCTTTATTTTTTGTTTTTTCTTTTCAGATGTAATGTTCAGTGTTGCATGAAATTAGTTAATTTTTCATTTAAATAGGATTATATATGAAAATTTTCCATGTAAAAGGATTAACTTTAATAGTTTCTCTTTTTATATGGAAATAATAGGATAATGGGTTGTATCGTGAGAACCATTGGCAAGTGGTCTTGGAATTTCAATTACTTAAGCAAAGAGAAAGAAACCTTTTATTAAAACTAGAATCAGTACAATTTTGGATGGCAAGAGAGATATGCTTCAGAGTCTATTCGTAGATTTAAGTTTACAGAATTTGTGCTTGAAGCTACTAACACATGTAATGAAAATAACTACACTAATTTTTTTATTGTATATTGAATTATCCAAATGAATTATGGTGCACATTTTTAGCCTAGACTTTTTTTGAGACAATTAAGCTTTTAAACATAATTCGTCATTTATTCGAGTACAGTTCACTAACTATACTTTTTTAAATCCATCTTCGATAGCTTATCGTTCGCTTCGCATATCCTTTACGAGGGCTTTTCTTCACAGAAAAATATGTACCTTGGTTTTTTCGAAACTAATTTCTAGCTGTCTTTATAGATTTCGAATTGAGTCTATATGCATTCTGGTATTGGCGGAATTTATAAATCAGCAAAATATTAATTTCATGTTATTTTGTCAATAGAAATTTTATTAATCTTTGAATACTAGCAAATTGGTTGCAATTTTTTTTTACATTTTCCAAACTAATACAAAAGTCATAACAATTTAATATAAAGTGCTCATCACGGTCCAACTTCTTACACAGATTTAGGACATAAATCCCACAAATTCAAAGTGACCTATTTGTCTGTACTTTAAACATACACGATGATTGAGAAAAGTCTGCTTCCAGAACAGCTTTCAGTCGCTTTGTTTTCGAGTTGAAAGTTGTCGAACCAAACATTTTCAAACTCAATAAAACACCAAATTCTCACCAAATATATCACCTGGCTGTACTGTCGGATTAAGTGAGTTGTGTTTATTTAACGACAGATCAACTCGTTCTTCAAAATTACACATATTTTGAATTGTCCACTGTCATTAAAATTTGAAGTCATAGAGGGTATTTATTGATCGTTGTGATTTTTTGTATTTTTTTTATTTCTTAAGACGGAAGTATAGAGTATATAGATGTCGTTAAGTAACTCAATGTGATCTACATCTCAATATGTAATTCTAATGACGTAGTACTTCATTAAATTCATAAGTTTATTTTAATTATAGAATAATTTATGTGGAAGTACTTAGTACTCTTGTAACCTTCAATGTAAAATTGTTTTACAATTCAGTATTTTAATATGCGAGACATTAATTGAAATGCAATATTTCCTCGGAATATGTACATCTATTTGTAATGACGTAAGAAAATATGCATGCTATTATATTATATGTGCACAGATAGACTAAGTTGTATAATTCAGAAAAATCACATTCTAATTCAGACAAAAGTACTTGAAATTATTCCATAAGTATTGCTTCAAATTGTAAAAATGAAATGCGACATACAAATTGTTTTCCTTCCGTTCTGTATCTTTGTCACAAATGTTAGTCACGATTCAATGAAGTGTACAAACGAAATCCGGAATTGTTTTTAAAATCGGTTTATTCATATTTTTATTTTATGTTTTTGTTTTGTTGTTTTTATCTATGTTTTGTTCCGTGTGCTTCATATTTTGTATATATAAAATTTATTATTATTATATTTGAATTTTTCTACGCCTATCCTCTCATGCATGCTGTTCTATCGAATGTATGTTGAAATATTTATGCAAATTATGCAATAATAAATGTATATATATGTGCATACATACATATGTATATTGGCATAGCAAACTTACGTATTTATGCGTGAACTGGTTGACAGAGCATATGTATCATATTGGTGACGATAGGAGCTGAAGTGCATGACACGGCATGGCGTGCGGGTGACTTAAGAAAATGCGGAATGAATGCTGTCATTTTCAAGTGCGAGTAATATAAATGCATTTTTTAAATTGCATGTGTAACATTGTATATATTTATGTATGTAAGGCATTGTGAGCGGTAGAAGAGGAAGTACTATCAATATATTTATTAGGGCGAGTCAGAATATTCGAAAAGAGAAGTGCTTAAATAAAGCATAACTCTTCGGTTAGTTGTAAGCAACAAGGTGATGCAATCATTGAATCTCAATCTTCAATCAATCTTCAATCTACAATCTTCATCCAAGGGTGAATGATAATAATTTTTGCAATTAATGTTAAACTTGTTTTTTTTAATAATGTCGACATTTTTGCAAAATTTCCTTTGGACATTATTGGAAGAAATTTTTGCGATTAGATTTAAAAATCTGATTGAAATGATTTTTTCGATATTATTTTCAAATATTTTGCATTAATGTCGAACTTTTTTCTACCTGATATAAAAATTTTTTTGATAATAATTCATTTAAAAAAAATATATGAAAAGCCTCAATAAATTATATGCACATCATTTTCAGAGGATTTATGGTTTGCAATTCGCATTGGTTTTTTAAATAATTTCATCCATCCAATTCTGGGGACTCGACATCAATTTTTAGATTTGGTTTTAATATTTAGCCCATTAGAATTTGAAAAAATGAATATATGTAAATATTCATATGTAGTCATATGAATTTAATTGGATTAAAAAATGTCTGAAAATTTTTGTAAACCGCAAAATATTTCATTCACCCTAGCGAACATCCACTTGTATCTCTATACATACGTGTAGAATGGTGCTGACAGTGGTGATGGTGGCGCTAACTAGTAGCTGAGTATTGCTTTTGGAGGCCGGTTGAAGTAACGCCTTTTACTTGCAACAATCTCAGCATTTGCTAGCTGCATTTGCTCAGATTGAGATCACCTGTCTATGTGTAATTGTGTTGTTGGTATTGTTGTTGTTAAAGTACGATATGCTGATATTGCCGTCACTACGACATCAATGTCTATATTTCGCTACTGTGAATATGAATACGTCCCGTTGTTGTTGTTATTGCTGTACTTGTCGCCGTCGTTGATTAATCAAGCAGCGTTTATAATATACATCTGAACATTCATGGTGCGTATGTTTGCTCGTACATACGTAGCATACAATACTTGCATGTAACAACAAGTACATGGAGGCATGAGCATGCGTACATTTTTTTGAAATGCACTTCGCTCTTACATACACATACTTGCCTTCGTATTCGATTGCCAAGCATTGATTTAAGTTGTTGAAGTGTTGTTGTTGATTATTGTTGTAAGTGCTTTTCGCATCATAGCGAGCGTGCGTATGTGTGTTTGTGTGTGTTTGGAAGTTCATTGCAAGCGGAAAAATATAATCAATTTAAAAGCAGCAAAAAAAAGGTAGTAAATTGAAGCAAGTATACTTGTGTTGTTATTATTGTTCAAAATATTTCAATGGTAATTGAAATTGTTGCAACAAAAATTGAAAAAAAAAATATGTTTATACATATATTTATTTATGGTTTTTTTTAATAGTATGCTCTTATTGTAGTTGAAGTGTCACTACTACTTAGTACTTATTATACGAGTAGGTAGGTATGTATGTGTTTAGTATGCGTAAAATCTATATTAAAATACGTGTAGTAATATTACCTAGTTGTTGTTGTTTGTGATTTTTTACATTTTTTCTGTATTTACATACATACATATTTTTTCAATATAAATTAAGGTTAAGTCATTGGCAATGAATTTTCGTTGTTGTTTTTTTGCTTGTTGAAATTGTTGTTTGTTATTGGTAGCCATACTACAACACATACAAATGTACATATATATGAATATACTAAAAATATGTTGCTATTTTGTTTTTGTTAATGCAATTTATGTTGTTAATCGTTATTTGTTATACGTAATATACTTCCTGTGTGTAACTACTACTTATTACTAATACTACATACTACTACTACTAGGTGGGTAGGTAGTAATTATTAATTTGGAAAGGAATGCAATACATGCATGATAATTTATATTAAAGAAATATATGTAAGGTGGCAACTATGTACATAATTTTGTTGTTGTGCATATTTAACTAGTACTTTAATGTGATACTGATCAACTGGCTATATTTTAATATTGAAGTATGGGGCTTTCTCAGTGGTAGCTACATGTATGAGGTATAATACGATGTCTAGACATTGTTATCGAAATAATTGTATCAATAACTTTGAATTTATTTTTCAATGATCCAAAATCATATGTTCTAATGGAAAAAATGCGTACATATTTGCGAATAGAATAAATAGGCGGAGGAGTGGAAAGGAAGCCGTAAATTCATTACTAAGACATTTCCAAATATGTAGTACCATTTCTGAAGAGTCTTTTAAATACCACCGAAAAAACTCATTCAATTGTTTTTTTTTGTATTTTCATTCTATAAAATATATCTCTTTTGTGGTAAAAGTAATTTCACTTGCCAAATTTAACTTCAAAAGCTTAATATTTTCGCGCGAAAAATTTGAAAACACATATTCAACAGTATGTCATTATAGTTGTATGCTTAGATAGTTGTTAATAGCTTAAGTCTGAAGTAGCCAGGTATGCAGATAATCTGACGATTTCAGTTAAAGTTATATTTGCAACAAAATCATGATATCAAAGCCAAAGTACTTTAGGAAAGCTTATAAGAAGAAGTGAACTCCTTCTACAGTTCCTCATATATACGTAAACACATTTGTCTTCACTCGTACATATTCACTATTTGGCAATAATTCTCAATTAGTTCAGAACAAATCGAAGGTACGTATGTACATATATTGAGAAGATAAGTATTGGTCTTGATTTGTGTGGCTGTACGATTTTTGCACACCCTTTGAATCGAGGAAGTCCTATTGCGAGTTAGGCTCACTCCGGATTATTTTTGAAAAAATCTACTTAGGTGAAAACTACTCGAAAACGGAATCCTGTTAATATATGGTACCAATTGCAACATTTAAGTACTTTAAGTTCTTAAAATATATATCCTGAATAGCCTGAATAATTTTAAGTCTTAGTCTTAATCTTTCTTAGAGGGTTTTCGAGTAATGACTCCTCCTGTTTGTAATACAAAATAATATGTGTAATAATTTTATCCACTGATAAGTTTAAATTTTTGAACAATTTATCCGGGAGTAGTAATAATATCCAGTGTGAAATCACAATGTTTGCCTATAATCTTTAGCAAATTGATTTCGCAATCACCCATATATACTTACAAGTGTTTAACGTACTAATCAATTATTGAGCACATCATGCACAATGATAAAAACCAATATAATCAATTAAGGTGCGTCAGCAAAATTTCGTACGAAGAAATAAATGAAAAACAGATAATAGTTTTAGTGCAAAACTAATAAACAAAAAATCAAATTAAAAAAATATAACTAAAAAATGCAAAAATTAAAACTCGAAAACAATAACAATAAGTCTAAAATATATGAACATACATATGTCGCATAAAATAACGATATTCTGAAATGGTGAAATAACAATAATATGAGCAATTATGATAGCAGTGGTAGACAGAAGCGAAAAACAGTAGCGAAATAAGTATTCTGGATAATTGCAAATATGTACAACAGTCAAAAAAGCTCATTTACTTATTCACATCTGGGCATATGTGTATGTGCAATCGAAACTGATTGCACTAAAAGTGACAATTTGTAATTTATTTTGCATACAGTGACAGTGACGTTGTTGCTGATGATGGAGGAGGTGATGGTGGTGGTGCTGTTGATGGCGGTGGCGACAGCATAGCTTCTCATTGGCAATGACGGTTGACTTTTGGATAGAATATTGCAATTTATTTTTATTGTTGTTGCTGCGGCTGTTGCTACATAAATGTGTTCATGTTGCAATTATTGAATTGTATTGAATTAAATGTTACTTAAGTGCTGGTGTTGCCTTGGTATTGTAACAGTAACAATTACTACTCAAATTGAATTTTGTATATGGATTTGTATGCTATTCGGATTTATACGTACTCATATAGTATACAATAAAAGGAAAATACTGACATTTACCATTAAAATTATACATATAGACACATGCATTGGCATTGCCTGTTGTATAAATGGAAATGCAAGCGTATGTATGCGAATACCTCATTGGAGGTTAATTGAATGCTATTTATTTCTGTTATTGTTGTTGTTGTTGCTGTCGTTGTTGTATGCGTAACAAATTGATCATACTCGTATGTCTGGTGGGACATACATTCGACTGATTTATTAAATTCTATTTATATGATAAAGTCAACAAAAAGACCATACCATGCTACTGTAATTGTGCATTGCTTGCAGTTATCATACAAATTTTATTACATGTTGCGTGTATTGTAAAACATGTTGCATGTGTACTTACATATGTACTTGCATATCAACAATAACATCAGTAACATATTGCATGTAAACATAATAAAACAAACTTTTTCTAGATATCTGTATGTGGCAATAGCCATGTTTGACATGCTTTTCTATACATATAATGATAAGACATTATTCTGACTGCGAGAAAATGTCATGTGATTATTTGTTTTGGGAATTGGGCATTCATGCAGCATATAATGTAGGCTGGTATTACCTTTAATGAACTTAATAAATTAATCATTAAAATTATGCCTTACATCTCTTTTAGAATCTATACTATAAAATAATTGAAATTTTACTAAAATCGTGAAGGTATACAAAGCTTTTACCATTTTAATAATATCTTCTTCTTCTTGTTTTCTTTTTTTACAGCAATACCAATTGGCAATTGGACGCCACCCGATATCGATTACAATGAACGTTTCGGTTGGGAGGGTGCCAATGATATGAGCGCTAATTATCATGATGCCCTTAAGCGCGGTTTACCATTTCCCATTCTCACTGTGGCTGAATATTTTAGTTTAGGTCGTGAGGGTTTTTCATGGGGTGGCCAATATCGTGCGGCTGGTTATTTTGCCAGCATTATGCTATGGGCATCATTAGCCTCATGGCTGCTAATGAATTTATTACTTATTGCTGTGCCACGCTATGGTGCCTACATGAAAGCACTGACCGGAGCATTGCTGGTGGGCACGAATATTGGTTATTATTGCCTATTGCCAAACCGTCCGCTCACCATTTATCTGGAAGGTGGCCGTTTGGAATTTCATCTTGGCTGGTGTTATTGGTTACTATTGGTGGCAGGTAAGTTGTATTTTGTTTAATACTATATTAAATACATGTATGTATATGCGACAGCTAATTTCCTATAATTTTTACGTTTAGGTATTCTCTGCTTTATTGTTGGTGTTCTTATATCCATAATCGATTTGGTATGGCCACATACATTCTCTACAGTGTTGGAAGTATATTATGGTACACCGTACGATCGACATGTCATCTTGGAGGAATCTAGTGATGTACGCTATCGTAAACGCAATAGTCGTG
The DNA here is from genome assembly GCA_963854835.1 of Megamerina dolium. Lineage (NCBI taxonomy): Eukaryota > Metazoa > Arthropoda > Insecta > Diptera > Megamerinidae > Megamerina > Megamerina dolium. The sequence goes on along the minus strand of OY978529.1, from coordinate 622,082 downwards.
GCATAGAAGATCCACCCGGTTTGGGATCTCGTATATTGCGACGTCTCTCATCGAAGGCACGTGATCCTTCAGGTGCGACATTAAATATGCCTCGTCGTGGCAGCAATAGTGGCATGCACAGCAGTCTTGCTAGTGCAGCTGGCGGTGGTATTGTTGTTGGCCCAAGTGGTGTTGGTAGTGGTGGTGGTGGTATTGAGAATAAAGGTTTTCAAAACGATGTGCCAAAAAGTCCATGGCGGTATCCATTCCGTCGTTCACAACAAATGCCAGCGCTTCCCCTTAGTATGCAACGTACCATATCACAAGATTCAAGTTCAAGTATTGCTTCGGCCGCCATACAAATATCACCATTACATAAGCATGCTTTAGCGAGAATGTTGCCGTAAGTATCAATGCTTAGTTTTGTGGTGTATAATTTTTAAGATTTTGGTTTAACATATTTTTAGGACATTTTCAATTAATTATATTTATATATATTTATTTATATGTTGGCGTGGTACTATGCTTGATTCTGTCTAACACATGGTCGAGAATTGCGTAATAAATTTCGGATCACTCATATTAAGTTTGGAAGATTGCAGCATAATATTAGGAATTTGCTTTAACGTGAGATTAAGCAAATTGAATATGACATTAGTTTTTATTACGATCCTGAAAGTGTGCTCCATGCCTTTGCACAATGCTCCTTGTTTGTCTATTGAAAATATCGTTTTTGAGTTTATTCTTAAATAATATTTTCTCTTAGAAAAATCTGTTGTGGGTTGTAAATAAATTGGACATTCTTCAAACTGTTCACTTCAAATTAGTATATCCAAAAATAGAGTTATACTAATTATCATAGTTTATTGACTTTGAAAGCAGTGTAGTATTTATGTAGAGATTTTATGCCATTTTACAGAATTTCTTCATGGGTGGAAACTGATTATGTCCATTTATATTGCTATACAATTTTATGAAAGTATAATTTTACGATTAGAAATACTAATAATGTAGCGCCAAAGCTTTTTAAGCCTTAAGTCATTTTACATTACAAAGCCTAACTTTAAACATATAAATTATTTTTCAAATTTGGTAATTTCATTAATCATATTCTTTATTTGTATTTACAGAAATCCTCCCATTGACCGTATTAGAGACATGGATCATTGGTGATCGACTTTAGATTAGCAAATTATTAATTAAGTAATTGACTAAATTTGTATACAAAATATATTATCGATATTTTTTAAAACAACAACTGACAACTGTAATGAGAGTAAAAAATAATTTGTGATAAACAACAAGAAAAAAGTAAGGAAATTAACCAACAAAATTCTATGACAACGAAAGCTGAAAGTTAAAGTTAATTAAATTAATGAATAGATTATTACATTAGCCATTATTACTTTTAATTAATTAATTAATTAATTGATTAATTAAAAACCAAACAAAAATCTCACACTCTATCAGATATATTTTAGAATGAAAATTGTCTCTAAGTAGGAATCGTTTTTAAAATTCAATTTTTATTTAAACATTTTTATTTGTTTGTTTATAATTAGTGATAATATTATTGTGATAATTCTTACATTTGTCTTTGCTCTCAAGTTACAATTTATTTTAGAATTATTACATATAAGGCTATTTATATACAAGGAAATTAAAAAGTTACAAATTGGCATTTAGCCGGTTAGATCATTTTCTTTAGCATATGTATATGTACTTACTATATTGGATATGAATTAGATATTTGCTAACAAAATTATTTATTAATATTTTCTGCTTTTTAAATTATATCTTTAATGTGCACACACACATACATACATGCGTAATTAGTCTAATTGATGTTATTAATTTATTCTATAATTTTTTAATTAAGTATTTGTACTGTATAACGATAATGACTACGAGTATTGTTCGAAATTAATAATGTAGTGTTGTAGGTATATGTAAGAGTCATGAGTGAATTATTTTATTTTTATTTTCTAAGTTGGATTCAATGTATTATGTATTATGTATTGCAGGCGATTAAATTAAAGTAAGAGACAAAATGTATGCAATCGAAAAGTTGATAACAATTTAATGTATTACAAAATGCTTAATTCAAATGAAATAAAACAAGAACGAGAAGGAAAATAATTAAAAACATTAATAAAGAAATACTTACTTATGTAATTGATTAAAAAAATAAAATAAGGCTTTTATTTATGAAAATATTACGAGATACTTTAGTTGTTTAAGCAATTTGTTTTATTTAAAAGTTCTGTTCTATCAATGTGACTTCAGATCTGATAAATCGACCACAAATCAGATTTTCAGACTGCACCATATCTTCTGGAAGACCGAAAAAGTATAAATCCGCCTTTGACAGTCGATAGGTGCAATACTTCCTTACTGAGAACGAGGAAAATAATTGCCTTTAAAAAAGTGATAATATTACATTGCATACTTTGAGGCATTTAGTAAAAATTTAGTAAAAAACAAAAATACCTTCGATTTGTTACAATTTTTTAACCGTTTCTTGTGTTTGGCTTCTTAACAAAGAACAATTAGTGTTGTGGCATATTTTAGAGTAGTAATTAAATAGAAATATCAAGTACGAATTTCTTTGTGATTTCAAAACAAATGCCTAAAGTAGGGAAGAGGTACTCGTTGAAATAGTCCACACCATTTTGACTCTGTGAATTGCCTGCTGACGTATATTGATCACTTGATTGTCTGCATGTGGATTTTGCTCTATTTTTCACTCTCTTAAATTTTCGTTTTGTACAAAAAATATCAGCAACCATTCGTGGCTGTGACTGTCTGCATAAAATGGGCCTTACGATTTCATGAATTAGGGTCGAATGAATTTTTGATACAATGTCGAAGAAATTATGTTTTAAAAAGAATGCTGTGCTATTATGTTGGTGTACTGCATTAATGTCGAAATACTTTTGCAATAATGTCGAAATACTTTTGCAATAATGTCGAAATACTTTTGCAATAATGTCGAAAACTTTTTGTTTCGACATTACTGCAAATCATATAAAAAAAATGTTGAAGGCAATCATGTAAGAAATCGTATTTCGATATAAAAAAGATTTCGGCATTATTGCAAACTTTTGTTCTTGTTGAATTTAATGCAGTAAACTGTGCAAGAAGCAAAGCAAAGGAGACCGTATAATGAAACATTATGAGTCGTAAATCGAACATGCGCCTTAGAAAAGGCTGCTTTAGTGTGTTGCTGCAAAAAGAGCGGTCAAAAAACGAGGTAAGTGTGTGTTCGATTGTAACTGTGCAATTTGTTGTGGCCATACCTGGTTAAAGTATGTGGCAATAATTAAAAATGGCTATAAAAAATATTTATGATTTTCATTGCCTAGATTGAGTTGTTGCTTTTAAGATAACTTATAAGAAGATTGATAATTCAATTAATTTCATCCAACTTGAAATAATTCCTAAAAAAATTCATACAATTTTACTAGCATTTTAATTCCGACATAACCTATATTAGATTTCATTGCATATTTTAAGGTATCATAGCAATAGTTTCTCATATAAAATATGTTAAAAATATAAATAAATTAATTTATAAAGCTTACTATATTTTCCATTTTCAGTTTCCGTAGAATACATAAACATAATAAATTTAACATAAGTCTTATTTGTATGGATTTAAAAATATTTGCATTTCTATTCCTTTATTCATATCACTCACGATTACAATGAACTCTATTTTTTGTTTTTTATTACTAAAAAATAGTAAAATAAAAATTAGTAGTAGGCAGTACTCAGAGTATAAGAATACATTAGGTTTGAACTAAAATCAAGATTTATGACATTTTCATTGTGTGCAATAAAAAGTATTGTATGGTGCTATTACAACGCCATGCTGCTCCATATCGTAGACTCACTAAGAGTAGAGAAATATATAGAGAAGGAGAGAGAAGGAATAAATACATATAAGCATAAGTATGCTATACGTATTTGTGTTTTACATCTCAACATCTCATATTTTATTTTGAAAAAAAAAAAAACAAATAAAAATACAACCAGTAAGGCAGTTGACATGTACCTCCATATGTACGATACTACATGACAAAGTAGATCGTATAATGCAAATACTTTTTAATATAAACAAATACTAATGTGTCTATCCCATTGAAAAACAACAGCAACAACATAAAACAAAAGTGAAAACAATATTTTTAAAATACGACAACACTGTTACTTTTTTAACATTTTCAAATAGAACCGTTTTATGCCATATTCACTTTAGTATTGTTTGCCCGGTTTAGTGCAGCCCTGCTGACACTGCTGTATATTCAAATATCGTTCCTAGGTGAATCAGATGGGATATTGATGAAAGTGTGTTTTTTAGAAGCAGATGTAATACTACTAGTGTTGATACTAGTAGTGCTGGTAGTTTCGAAAATATTTTTGAGTGTAAATTATATTTAAATAAGGACAATTTGTTTCATTTTTTTCGAGGACACATAAATTCAGAATTTATTATTCTCAATTCTTTCTGTTCAATATTCGCTTTAAATAAAATTGAATAGAGAAAGAGAGGAAACAATTTATTTTAAGATTTAGATTTGTAAAATATGTCGTACAGCAGCAGAACATGTAGTAAGGATTCGACGTGAAAGAGGGGTAGAGTAGAATATATCACTGGTATTGTTAACGCAAATGAAAGGTTAACGATGATGATTTTTTGGAGAATGCAAGATAGCAGAAAATAACTTGTATATTGTCTGCGTAATTTAAAATATGTTTTCTTATTTATTTAGGCATAATATTTTAAATGAACGAGTTTTGAAAGAAGGAAGTTAATCAACCTGTTGCCAATTATTTACACCAAAAATATTACAAAACTCTGTGAGCGTTTCTTTGGGTTTTTCGAAGAAAATATTTTTTATAATGCTATTGCTAAAAATGTGCACAAAATACAACTACCTGTATCTCTTTAGGTGGTTATATTACAGAATAGGATTTCTAAATGGTGCTTCGCGATGAACAATAATTAAAGCAAGTACTCAAACTGTGCCCATACAAGGGCTAAGGGTTAGGAAGGTTTTGCTGTAGATTTGGTGGGGCTGAAAATATATCGTCTACTATGAGCTGCTTTTACACGAGCGAACAATAGATTCGAACCTGTACTATCATTACTTAGACCATTTAAAGGATAGGAGAGGTGTTGTGAGCTATCGTTGCAACATTAGGCTCCACACGTCTGGTTTTGAAATTTTATGCCTCCAATTTATATACTGGACTAAGCGTTTATTATCTTTTTTATTATTGAACAGATTAAGAAGAAATAAGAATAAGAAGAAATTCGATTCAAGAGAGAAGATTTTAAAAATAGAATTGTTAAACTTTTTCCCCAATATGAACCACGGATTCTATGACGAAATATTTATGAAGCTGCCTATAAAATGACTCCAAATTATCAACCACATCGGTGAAAACGGCATATATTTGGCCCAAATCGAGTAATATATTTCTTGTTCTCCAACACAATATTTTTTTTGCAATTGTATATTTTTTGCAGGCCTAAATTATTAAAATTGTGGACCTATATTTAAATTTTATTAAGCAAACACATAATGGTTTTTTTAAATAATGAAAAAAAAAAAAAAACATTTGTTGAGTTGTGTTAAATTCTTTTCTCAAACATTATCACTTTTTAATATAAATTCGAAAATAATAATAAAAGCAACAATTTCAACTATCTCTTGACAACTGCCATTAGAAGTAATAGAAAAAGAAATGTGGAAAATAATTTGATGAAAATAAAAATAAAACTGTTTTGATAAACGATTTAGAAATGTAAGGCAGTACTTGATGTAATGAAACAATAACAACAATAACAAAAATTGTAAAAATCACCATGTAATTGTATGTACTTGAATACAACTTAAAGGGGGGGAAATGCGAGGGAGAGTGGAAGAATAGAAAGTGGCATGTAAACGAAATGAATGTAACAAATACCAAACCAATCGGCAAATTGAAACAAAAAAAAATGTTTTTTTTTTCACAAATAACAAATAATGGTAAAAACACAGTGGTGGGAACCATCACGCCAACAAAACAGATTGAATTCAAACTGAGAGCAGTGCAAAAATTCTATACATCTGGTATGTACTTCTGGCATATCGTTTGAGAAATTTGAACTGTTGCTTATTGTTGCAAAAAAAAAAAAAAATTGCTTGATATACATACAAAAAGTGTAGAAATATACAAATATACATGTGTAAATGTATATTAGGTTGTCCAGCTCTCTCTATATAAAAAAAATAAAAAAATAATACCATAATTTAAAACATATAATATAATTTAAACCCTTTAATTAAAATCTAACCATGACACCATTCTGACATGGCTAAAATTTTGTTTAACTGCCCTCAAAATACCCAAAACAGGAGTTTTTGTAATAACTTTGACGTTTGATAGGTTAATTTGCATGTAATTTTGACTATATTTTTAAATTGTGTAGAAATGTTGTTAATGAATTTATTTAAACACTTCAAATCAAGAATTTTTAAGAATTTTAGCGGTAATCGAAATATTTTTATCGATATATCTGCCAATAGGATATCAACCATTAAACTTTTGATTTAAACTGTTTTGAGTGTTTTTACGAACGGAAAAAAAATTGGTGACGAAATTATTTTAAGGCATGATTTTAATCAGGGAGTGAACAGTTAAAAATTCTCTCATAGACCCACTGTAATGTACATATGTATATTTTGTGATTGAAAAAGTTTTGCGGTTTTTCAAACACACATTTACATACTTTTGATCATATAATAATTTCTATACTGTAAAAACTTTTTTTTCAAATGGGTTTCTTGGCCTCCAAAATATCAGCAAGGAATCTAGTAAATTTTCTTGAGCCTATAATTTATGTATTTTGTATTTTATTATTTTCAAGGTAGTCAATTTATTTATTTAGTTTTGCGGTTTTTCAAACACACATTTACATACTTTTGATCATATAATAATTTCTATACTGTAAAAACTTTTTTTTCAAATGGGTTTCTTGGCCTCCAAAATATCAGCAAGGAATCTAGTAAATTTTCTTGAGCCTATAATTTATGTATTTTGTATTTTATTATTTTCAAGGTAGTCAATTTATCCATCAAAATATCTAAATTTGAGGACAATGGGGTTAATCTCAAAGTCTTTTGTATTGAAAACATTTCATTGAGGCAAAAGAGTATCCACTATTGTAATGAAAACTAAATCAACCTTTGTTCAAGCTAATTTGGTGTAAAAGAATATATATAGAAATTTCATTGTCTTCTAAAAAAAGACGACAATTGTTTTTTCAGATAGATCTATTTTATGAATGTGATGCGAAAGGGTGGACGTATTATAACTTTCCTCCAGTATATATGATTTTTTAAACTATGGGAAAGGAGCTGAGTTTTGTCTGGCAAGTAAGTGGTTTACCTCTTGTCTTTTCAGTGAAACTTTCAGAGTTTAGTGCTATGAAGCAAAATTTTATTACTTCAGTCAGATATTTGCTCAGGTTTGAAGCACTTTTCTTGAATTATTGTCGTGTGTACCTACCATTAGCAATTGGATTAATTTAAAGGGTACAATATAACATATGAGATATCATTTCTCAACCGCCTTGCCAAATACCGTTTTCAGAAGGCATTTTTAAGAAAATTTTTAAGGGCGGTGGAGCCAGAGAGACATTTTTGTGTTCATGAATTTAAGTTGATTTCATCACAAATTATTCGGGTATGCCACATGGGTAATCTAGCTGACGGTGAATACCTAATATGATACATCCATGAGATGATTGAACTGACTGATTGATGTTGGCATTGAAAAAGGTATTGAATTTCAAAGGCTATCTTGACTCGGTTGACTGACCGAATTAGAATTCAATATATAGGATTCAATAGATACCTGAATTGGTACTTCTAATTCAGCTAGTTAACAAAGGACAGTCCAAACTATGTATAGGTATGTATATGTCGCTAGTAATGTTTCTATAAAACGACTTTCTAATTACGAAAGTTCTGTGACTTTTTGAACGCCTGAACTTTACATAGTACTCCTACCCTGTTGTAAACTAATATATGTAAGTGTAACAGCATGAACACAAATTCCATTTGGTGCATTTGTTTTGTGAGAAATGCGAAGAATGCATTTTGTAAATTGAAGATTTCTACTCTCAATGTTTTAGTTGTTTACGTTTCCGATTTGAATTTTTTTTAAGTACATTGTATTGTATTATAAAAAATTGTATTATACTATACCTATATATAGTTCTTGGTATTGTTGTTGCTGATTTCTTCAATTTTCTGCTCCTTTACTGTACAAACTTGTACTTGATACTATTGGTACGTGCCATCAATTTGCATCGATCACTATCAAGAATTTCACTTTAATAATAAATACATGCATACATACATTCATACAATATATACATACATATTTTTTATTATTATACATACATACGTATTTATGTACAAATATATACATATTTATATGGCTCAATGCATTCAATGTATAATCATAATAACAAAACAATATGTAACAGTGCAAAAACAGTAAAAGTACTCGCACTAAAGGACAATGATGACGCCGACGACAACGCTTTTATGGTTTGATAAAACTAAAACTGAACGAAAATGGATGAGTTTCTCTTTTATTTTTTAAAATGTCATTGTTTGAATCAATGTTATCAATAATGTGTAGATGTTTTGGGTGTGTATAGTGGTAGTTGCTATTGATGGTAGTAGTTGAAGTATTAGTAGTAGTATTAGTTGTAATAGTGCAGTAGTAGTAGCAACAGAATTTACTATTCTTATTTGATATTTATTTCATTCTCAATTGGTTTTATATTATTCACTTCATGCTTTATTTATATTAATTTCCTTTTGGACAATTGTGCTGTTCTATGCATTCTTTAAATCTACATCATTCTTTTTCATCATGATGTTTTTCGTGCATTTTTGTTTTGGCAGTATGTCTAGTATATTAATTAAATCAAATAAAAATGGTTGAAACTTTTCATTTCGAACACATTTTTTGTTTTAGAAATTAAATATAAGTTTAATATTATATTGCATCGAGAATTATTTAATTTTCTGTTACAATTTTATATTACGAGGAGTGAGAATGAGTCAATCAAATAAATTACGATGCCTTATTTAATCTAATAACGGTATAAGTTAAAAAAATATCTTATCGTAAACTTGTAGTTTACTGGTTACAGGATTGCTCTGTTGTGTTTAAGCTCGTGGGTTTGATTGCTGCTTCGCCAACTTAGTGACATCCCCTTTCAGAAGGACAACACATTTCTTCCGATTCCAAACATTTTTTAATTAGCCCTTCTATAATTAGAAAATTTTAATGTATGTGTTATTACGCGCAATATCTATGGTGTGACCAGATTAATTTTATATACCTAGTTTCAATTTGATAACTTTATACTTTCGTGCACCAAGTGTGAAAACATACATTTAACCATATAGTTTTATATGGGCGGTGGGCGTGGTTTTTATTCGATTTTGCCCATATATGAACTCATCTATTGATGAAAATAATCGTATGTACCAATTTTCAGGTCGATTGATTTATAATTTCGGCGGTATTCGTTCGAACAGCCAGACAAATACTGTAAAAACGATTAAGATCGTAAGTTTGATCACTATATTATGTACGCTTATGATCATGGCTTACGGTATAAACATACTAATTTAAAACTAGATGAAAAATGATCAAACTGGAGGAAAACAATTTTTACTCTTATTAATTGTTTAAGAGAGATAATATTAAATCAATTCAAAAATATCCAATCATTAAAAAAATTTATGCAGACATTTTTTTTACAGCTTGATGTCAATTAGAAAATTGCATGAAACGTGCCAATAAAAGTTATCGCATGATTTAATAATAATTAAAATTTAGTAAGGACAATAACCAAACCAAATAAGTGATTTTATCATCGTAAATTTGTGTAATTTACGATATTAAAACAGGAGAATGAACTATAAACATATCTGTAGAATTTAAATTATTATTAAATCATGCGATAACTTTTACAGACACGTTTCATGCGATTTTCTAATTGACATCAAGCTGTGAAAAAAATGTCTGAATAAATGGCCTAATGCAAGTTTCGCAATACCTGTATATAATTCCTCCTTTAATAATTTTGCTTATAGCAGCATTGTATATTTTTGCTAAGAGTAGCGGAAAGCTGGAAAACATAATAGAATTTATTGCTGAGTATATTTTTAAATTAGGTTAGTTTAAGTTAAGGCCATTTCAACTTACAAACCAAGTCGAACAGGAAAAGTAGAGAATATTGCGAAACTTGCACAAGGCCATTTATTCAGACATTTTTTTTACAGCTTGATGTCAATTAGAAAATTGCATGAAACGTGTCTATAAAAGTTATCGCATGATTTAATAATAATTTAAATTTAGTAAGGACAATAACCAAACCAGTATTTTGCGTTATAGCAAGTACATTCTCTACACTGAAAGGGGTACGTGATTTGATTATCGTAAATTTATGTAATTTACGATATTAAAACAAAGGGGAATAAACTATAAACATACCTGTAGAACTTAAATTATTATTAAATCATGCGATAACTTTGCAGACACGTTTCATGCGATTTTCTAATTGACATCAAGCTGTGAAACAAATGTCTGAATAAATGGCCTAGTGCAAGTTCCGCAATACCTGTATATAATTTCTCCTTTTATAATATTGTTTATAAGAGGATTGTATATTTTTGCGGAAAGCCGGAAAGCGTAATAGAGTTTATTTCTGAGTATACTCTGAAATTAGATTAGTTTCGCTTAAGACCATTTAAGCCTACAAACCAAACCGAGCTTAGGATGAAGTAGAGAATATTGCGAAAATTACACTAAGCCATTTTTGAATGTAAATGCCGGATGTTCTCACATAAAGTCATTTATATGCTCCGTCTGTTCCTCGTCGATTTAGTTATAACAGTTCATTCACTAATAGGCCTATGTAGTTCAAAATATTTACGAAAGCAAAGTTAAGTGAAGATACTTACCAGAAAGGACGAAATACAATGAGAGAAGTGTAAGGAAATTTAGTGAGCAATAATAAAATTTAAAAATAAAATAAAATTTCAAAAATAAAATTTATTCTGAAATCTTCATGTCAATTAGAAAATCGCATGAGACGTGCCTACAAATGTTATTGGATGAGACAATTTAGTAAGGATAGGAACCATTCTTTTGCATTATAGTAAGAATATTAATAACACCAAGAGGGGTAAGTGATATGAATATCGTAACATTGTATAAATTACGATATTAAAATAAAGAACCATTATTTTTCATTATAGCAAGTACTTTAATAACACCAAGAGGGGTGGGTAATATGAATATCGTAACGTTGTGTAATTTACGATATTAAAACAAGAGGAGAATAAACTATAAAATTACCGGTAGAATCGCATATTATAGGCAGAGAAATTCTATATAATTTATCTTCTCTTAATTTTGTCTATAGCTGAATTGTGTTCTATTGGTAAGAGCTGCCAGATAACGTAAGAGAGTCTATTACTGAATATACTCTGAGATTAGGTTAATTTAGGTTGAGGCCATTTTAAGCTACAAACCAAACCAAGTTTAGGGCAAAGTAGAGATAATTCCGAAACTTACACTAGGCCACTTTGGTATGTAAATGTCGGATGTTCTCACATAAAGTCATTTGTAGACTCCGTCTTTTCCTCGTCAATTTATTTACGGCAGTTCATTCCGCTACTAAGCCTATCTATCTTCGAAATATCTACCAAAGCAAAGTTAAGAGAAGATACTTGCCAGAAGGACGAAATTGTGTACATAGAGAGAAAGTGTAAACAAATTTAGTGCGAATACTTTTAGGAAGAAAATGTATTCAGCACACACTCTTATAAATGAGATAAAACAATTAATGCAGTTTTTTGCATTAATATATGTACTACCAATTTATGTTTTCTATAATTTTAAGACTACATCGCGTTGAACTTACATTATAAATACATGATTTCATACAAAAATTTAAATTTGGTTTTTCTTTTTACTTTGTACTTATTTCATGTGTTTCATTTCAATGTGTCAAAATACTGTTGTCAGTTTACCGCCTTGTATTGGTTGCACTTTTGGGAAAACATTTGTTTGGGATTGATAATTCTGCATGTGTGTCGATTTCCGTTATTATGAATATTCGATGCTTTTTTATAGACTTGTGTTAGAAATTTAAACGAGTAATCTCACTTGACGAGGGCGTAGAAAATAAGGGAAATTCAAAAGTATTTACAATCGTATTTATTTTCGCAAACTCTCCGATAAAAATGAGAGCATAAAATATATGTTGTCATTAATTTTATTGTTGCGTTTAACATTAAAAACAAAAACAACAACAATTACAACAATTAGCATAAAATTGAAAACGATTGTAATAATAACTCATAACTTTACGTGTAAATTAATATAATTTTCAAAGAAAAAGAGAGAATGAGAATGGATTATATGCAGGAAAATTGTAAATAATTATGTAGACTCTCATTCAGCGCACATCTTCATTACCATGGAGGATATCCTTTACATATTGTTGTCATAATCACCATCATCGTAATCATCATTGATTACGATTATCGTTTTCATTAGAGTTTTCATTTTCGTACTTAATCTTGCTCTGGTAAGTTCGTGTCTTCGTTGGCTCTCGTCGTCGTTGCCGCTAAACATCATCATCATAGCTGTTGTCGTTTTCGTTGTCGTCGTCGTTGTCGTGGTCGTATACATATGCGTATCTCGTCCTTTACGACAACAAAACTTTTTCTCCAAATTTCAGTTTTAGCTCATCCGTCGGAGTGTTACGAGTGTTTTGTAATATAATGGACGGGAACGCGTATGCATTTTGTGTTGCCACGTAAAATGTTGGAGAAGAAATGTAAAAAAAAAAATTATAAAATCCAATAAAAAATAAAAAGAAATAGCTTCACTATTAAAAGAAGAAGAAAATAATACATATAATTAGCAAAAAAAAAAAAACAATGAAATCACAAAAGTGTCATCAACAAATATTTTGAAAATATGTACATATACATATATATATATATGTGCAAAGTAATTGGGTAATATGCCAATATGCAATATATGCAAAAATCATAATAACAATAAATAAAAAAAAAACAAAAAAGTTATCAAAAGTAGAAAAATATCATCCCTAAAAAATTAATTTTTGTGAAAAAAAATTATAAAGTTACAAATACTAAATTTTCTTTCAGTCAATGAAATTTATAAAATATTGTTCTCGGTTTAATGCTCTTATTTCATGGTTTTTGGAATTCAGTTTCTTTCTTATGATTTTTATTAGTATTGTATATAGCATATCCTTTGCATTTTCTTCGTCATCTTCTACTTTTTTGCTAGTAGTGATGTTGTACCCACTTAGTCGTGTATGTTTATGTCAAAAGTTCGTACGGTTTCGTGTATTTATCGGTTTTAAAGTGTATATGCACCAGTAGCTATTATACGTAGTTGTGTGTACGTGTATGTATGCTGATGTTTTTTGTATTTTTGGTTGTTGGCTAGCGTTGTTGGTCTTGTGTTATTATTATCCCTGTTAATGTGTCGGTCGAATTTGGCTTGGTTAAACGATGTTTTCGTTAATGATTATAGATGTTTTACAATATATATGTGAAAACAATTATGAACCCACCCATTCATATATATAAATATGTACATTTATAAGCATAACTATCAATATAAAAGTATATGTATGCACATATATACTTTGATTTATACGTTTATTCTAATAAAATTATTCTAATCGTAGCCTTTCAGTGTATATCATGGGAAATGTATTTCTCCTTAAAAACCAATATTAAAAGGCTGGCACAAGGTCATTAAATATATTGACTAGTACTTGTGTATTAAAAATATTAAATAAAATTATACGAAAGTGAAAGATAATAGTGTCAAATGATATATGAGCTCTACTAATTCATATGTGTATATGTAGCCAGAGTTATATATCTACATACATATTTAACATCCAACAATAACAAATAGATATAAAATTAATAAATTGTTGTGTAAATTGTATTAATGTATTTAAATAAAAATATTAATCAAAATGTGCCAGATAGTAGTGGAAATTAATATATGGACAGTATTGGTTCATATTTATCCTCGTACTCGTGTTTGTAATACAACCACAAAGGTAAACAAAAATCTCCTATAATCCTACGAATATGAAAACGAGTTGTCAAGAAAGGACAGAAAATGTTTTTCCACTGATTTTAAATTTAATAATACAATGTCAATTGTAAGGCAGATGAACACATTGCATATTTACCATGCGGATAAATTGGGGAATAAATAAAAAACAAAAATATTTTAAGATCATATAACGAATATGAAGGAATATATGTCTTCTGATAATAATCGTATACACGAAAATATTTATTATTCTTTGATATGATATATTATATTATATTACATTGTTGTAAGTTTTCGACGCAATTTTGTCATGAGACGTGAGCAAGGTAATTTTCCATAAATTGGATATAAAGAAATCAGTGGTAGTATTCGTTTTGTTAACCCAACTATATTTATGGTACTTGATGAATAGTATTTCCTTGTCAAAATAGTATCTCACACAAAATTTACAAATTTATGCATAATTTCCAACTAAAGTGTTCCATTTTTTTAACAAAAAACATAATCATAGTTTTCATACAAAATTGTTTATTTTTTTATAATAATATTGAAAAATTTGAATGAAAGATAGTATTATTTTTTTAATATATCATTGTGAAACTTTGTCCGTCTTACTTATAAATTAAAATCATATTGTAAATAAATTTTAAGGTAATTTCGTAGAAATGCCCCTCCACACAAAGTTTTCAATTCTTTGTTGAATAATAAAATCTTGAAAGCTTATACTATTTTTGAATGTATCATTCGGAAATTTGGAGAATCTTACTTTATAAAATTTGAAGTGATCTTGTTCATAAATGAACATAGATTTCATACAAAAAGTTCAGTTTTTGATAACAAATTCGAAAAATTTATATAAAAGGTAAAATTATTTTTAAATATTTATTTCTAAAATTTTGAGTATATTAGTTGTAAATCATAATAATATTAAAAACTAAATCTAAAGCTTAATTAAAAAATGAAATAAATTATTTGAAAATGAAAAATGAATCCTGATTTTTCAATATATCAACCTGAAATTAAAGTAAACCAGAATTTCACACTAAATTTGAATAAATCTTGTTTCTGAAAATGCATAGTTCTTATACAAATTTTAATAAAAAACAAACAAAAAAAAAATATTAGTATGTCATGGATTATTTGTAAAATAATCTGTAGTACTTCAAACAAAATTTTAATTAAATTCACTCGCAGTTAAACATAGTTTTCATGCAGAATTGTCAGTTTTGTGCCAGACAATGAAATATTTACCATACCAAAACTACAGACATATTTTAAAGCTATTATGTTCATAATTGCGCATAGGCCTCATACAAAATTTTAATTAAAAATTGGAAAATCAACAAATTTGTTTATTTGTGAATAATTTGTAAACTTTGTGAATCATAGTTTTAAAACAAAATAGTACCCCAAATATAATTTGAAGTCATTGTAGGATCTCGAAGTTACCTACTATCATTTATATATATTAGTGTACCATAAAATGTGCTATAATTTTAGTAAATACTTATGAACGAAATCACAAAGTGCTACAAAAAAAAATAACGGTGATCCTCTCTGAATTGTATAAATTGTTTAGCCTACAGATATCATGTTTCCAATGGTATTTTCTCAGTTATTAGAAGCAGCGATTTTACAGATGTTATTATTTCTTGTTATGTGAATAAAGTAAATAATGGTGTTTGAAAGCAGATATATGTAAAACGATTTACATTTATTAATTAATGCTTTTGTGAAGGACAGATTATAAGGAAAAATAATTTCCAAACTAGTATACTCTAAAACTATTCTATGACAGTTTCTTGCTAACATAAAAAGTTATTAAAAAAAAAGATTAGTCTATTTTTGCGAGTTTGTAAATTTTCCTAAATCATCTTCATCCTTTCTTTCGTAGGTATAGAAAGACGAAGAAAATGAAAATACTTCATCTAAGGTCACTAAAATTATTATGAAATATTGCTATGGTGATTTTTCTGCCATCAGAGTTAATCTTGCAACTTATGCTACGTCGACCTTTATTTCAGGTCGTTCATGATAAGAGACAGCTAAACCATCTTTTATGCGCACAGTTATTTTTCAAAGAAGAGTTATTAATGGCGCAAATTTCGGACGTGATTTTGACAAACATATATTTATATGTACCTAAAATTTATGGAATTAATTGCTTTCTCACTCTCTCTCTCTCTTGCTCACTCACAATTTTTCTTCTATTAGATTTCAACATATTTATATATTCAAATGATAAATTCAATCATATAAATATGTATTTTATATGCAGAAAACATATTTTGTACGTCTTTGACTATAATCCAAAATAAAATAGAAAACCCCAAAAAATATTTTATAATGAATATAATCAATAATACTAACGCCCACTTCAAATAAATATTTGTATGTGTATAGATACATATACATATATGATTTGTTCACATGCGGAGGTAACAGTTGTTTGCGTGGATACAATTTCTACTATGTACATATATAGAGTATATAACATGAAAATATTAGTCACGTGTAACAGCTACAAATACTCGACATATTTACAAATACTTTTACATATTTGAGTGAAAATGTAGGGTAAATATATACGTGTAAGTATTTATATAAATATATACGTTTAAGTATTTATATAAATATGTATATTTGAATAGATTAACATAATATTATGGTATGTTGTTGATTAAAGCAAAAGAAGGCTCATATATATATATATATATATATATATACATATATATATATATATACATATATATATATATATACATATATATATATATATATATATATATATATATATATATATATATATATATATACACTTATTTAATTATACTAATTTTAATAACAATAATAATAATAATAATATTAATAATAATCAAAATAATAATTATAATTATACATCATGCTAATATTAATGTTGTATATGTTGTATTACTCATACGCACTGTTGGGCAATAACATTAAGTGTTACATAATCTAGCAAATATTATATTGAATTGGTTATGAAGTGCGATGCGAGTATCTTTGAATATATATGATGTTTCCTAATGTAGGCAGAAGCATAGGATACATATTCATAAGTCCCAAAATTGTAGTTTAATAAAAAACGTAGCCAAGCACTCACTTACATTACTTACTTACATATTGTAGTATATTGTAGATGCGGTACAATATCAACAAAATTCACTATGCACAATGTAAGGTACATTAGTGCTGTTGAATATTTAAGACAAACTTTGCTTTTTTTTATTTTATTTTTCCTTTTGTGCATTTTCTATTTACTCTTTTCTCACTTCCTATCGTTATAGTATAGTGACTTTTCATGCTTCTTGTATATACAATACATAAATATATGTATACATTTCTTTATTTGTGTCTACAGTAAAGTTTACTTTTGGGAATATGTTAAAATATACATGGTAATGCAGGTACTTAAGATACACTTAAGGGTATAAGTTTATTCCTTTTTTTGTGTGTGTAGATATCTATTGTTTTTGGGATCTGTCGAATGTTATTTACCATTTATATTTGGCTTTAGTTAAGTAATAGAGTCAGTCGTCTAAGGAACATATTTTTATACACCGCTATGCATCAAATTTAATAATAAATATATATATATATATATATATATATATATATATATATATATATATATATATATATATATATATATATATATATATATATATATATATATATACATTGATATGAACAGGCCTGAAGACTCAAATATAATTGAATAAATATTTAGTGTTTGTGTGTGTGTGAAGAAAGTAGAACTAAATCTTACATAGCATTCACACGCCTCTCAATAATGGAAAACATTTTAATATGTAAAGGTATAAGTAAACTATGAAAGCAATAGAAATTGTTTTGTCACTTATATCATGTAAGAAAAAGGGAAATGAACGAATTTATTGAATAAGTTAAATCTAGCGAAAAAGAATCAATGCAAGTAAGTGTCAGCAAATTAGTTGGCCAACAGTGTAAGTTTTAGCAAATAATATGCTTGTATCTTGTAGCTTATCCAATGAGAGTCAATAACAAAAAAAATTAACAATACTATACTCCCATAGTCTTTCTGAATTTTGGTAATTTTCGAAATTTTCTGAGATTTTACAATTTGGTGTTTGAAACGACCAAATTTAAAGAAACGTCACATAGAAATCGCCAGTATTTTATAAAAATCGGTATTGATCTGCAACAATTTAGATCATAAAACAATGGTGAGAGCATTGGCTTTATTTGCATCAAGCCACAGATTGGCCCAAAATCTAATTTTAAATAAACGTCACATAGAAGTTGCCAATATTTTATAAAAATTGGTATTGATCTGTAATAATTGGTATCATAAAACAATGTTGCGTACATGTGCTTTATTTGCATCAAGCCACAGATTGGTTCACTGCTGCGAAGAGAATTAACTCAATTAATGTAATATTTGTCCCTACCCCTAAACATTTTTCGTCCAAAGATTCTCGTAAAAGTTCTAGGTTAAAAAGGTTCCTAGATTCTCTTTTTAATATATTTCATTGACAATTCATTTCATTGTTCCAATTATTTATCTAAAATTTCTGGCCTTTTTGCAATCCATTGATCTTCATAATAAATCAGAATTTAAAAGATTTCTGTCACTCGGTGTTGGGTATAAGTAAGTTTCTTTACTTCATATTTGATATGTAAAACTATAAAACTACATCGTTCAACTAAAAAAATTCTACAAAAAGAGTGCTTGCTTATGCAATTATTATAAGATTTCTAACCAGAACGTATATTCTAGGAATTCAATTTTCATACACCAACCCATTGCTTATTCATCAGCATATCAGAATATTTCTCCGTAATAAATTATCCAGTTTAAATTCCTAGCACGCTTTCATATAACAATCAAATTAAATCCTTGCTTGATTTTAATGAATTCGTTTGAATACTTTTTTGTAGGAAGTTTTTTATTTCGTTTATGAAAGTAACTAAAAAAAAAATGTATTATGGATATTTGTGCTTCGAAATTAAAGATTTTCAGAAGTTCAGATTGATTTTAGTCAATTTGTAACATCATAAAGATCACACACTGCATCCTATTAAAAGAAATTCATATACAAGCTCATTGAAGACAAAACTAATAGGAGCCAATATTACTAAGGTCCTGAAGATCCTAGTTTCCATTCTTACTTCTATTTGATTTAAAAGACACCAATATATTCTGGAATTTTATTGTAATTTTCACGTGATTTGTGCTAATAAATTCTATCGAGTCTAATATATCTTTTTAAATAATAATTAATATATGAATTTATCACAAAAGGCAAACAAATGCATGTTCGGGCATGTTGTAAATATTAGAATTGCATTAAACTAGAAAATGAATATTATACTATCCGAAATCAAAATGTTGAAGAAAGTGACATTTGTAATAACATATTTTTCGGATTTTTTCTAAAAATGTAATTTGATGCTTTCCAATGATAAACATT
Organism: Megamerina dolium; assembly: GCA_963854835.1. Classification (NCBI taxonomy): domain Eukaryota; kingdom Metazoa; phylum Arthropoda; class Insecta; order Diptera; family Megamerinidae; genus Megamerina; species Megamerina dolium. The sequence goes on along the minus strand of OY978529.1, from coordinate 602,424 downwards.
TAATGTTCAAAACAATTGTCTTCTAATGACTTTCGGGTACGTATAATAAAAGAAATAAAATTTTATGCTTACTACCCACATATTCTATTTACATAATACGTGCTTACATGTACATACGCATATCATGTAGCATATATATTACGATATCAATCAAAGGTACATTCATAAATAAATTCATGTACCTACTTATGATATATTCTGGAATGTAATTGAATTCTTAACACAATACTTAAGCGCAACAAATACGTAATGTGAATAAGTACGCATGGCTGTTGTATACGAGTATACGAGTAGAGACACATACTTACATGTATATATCTATGTGTGTATGTTATGCATATATGTATGAACTTCATATCATTATGATTGAAATACAATAGGAAGTGTGAAATTGCTTAATAAAAATATATATAAAATATATATGAAGTGTAGAGAAAAACATTTAAATGAATCAATTTATTTATAGAAGAGAAACAAATTATACACAAAAATATATTCAGCTTTTGCTCTTTCTTCCTGAATCTTATCACCAGTATATTTTTATATCCTTTGTTATTTCATTCATTTAATATTATGTACTAATGATGAAATAAGAAATAGTCGTCAGAAAGTGCTGAGTAATAAATACTCGTACCATCATTCTTAGGTACTTGGTATATATGTGGGAATTTGTAAGAAAAAGTAAATGAAACAAGAAAAAAAAAAAGAATCTGAAATAAACTCAGCAATTAAATATATGCGTATCTTTTTCAACATCCAATAATAAAGTTTAAATATATCTTTATTTTTTTTGTTTAAATATGTATATCACCGGTTTCGGTTGTATGAGAGGTGCCACCCGTAAACCTCTAATGTAGCTTATTTTTTTTATTTAGCGTAATATTGACAATCTCAGCTAACGTACCACATTTCGAAACTATAGCTAACGTTCTTTTCGGTTCAATTTTGAAAAATTCAATAATTTTAATTCGTTAAAAATGAAGAGTATATCAAGAGGATTGATAAGTTCTGCAAGCTTACACAACTCGAGTATTTTGGTGATTTTGGGATTTTTGAGAATATATAATATTGTCGATATTTATTTATTGATTATTATGGCTTAAAATTTAAAATGAAGTGTACACTTTAGTATGCCTACTTTGACCAGGATTGAGTAAGAGTTTCCACTTACATTATTTTCAAATTTATACGAAATATATTAAAGGAAATAAAAATGATCGACTAATAATGCGACGATTATTGTATGTTCGATTTCGGGAATTTAATGTATTTTCATATGCATCTTCTATATTCTGTTGCGTCCAAATCGCTATCTATTGCCTAATACCGATTATATCTAGTTTTTTAGTTTTATAAAAACCAATTAAAATTTGTGTCACATCCTTTCATTTTTCTTAAGTTTTCTTTATATTTTATACAAACCAATAATGCGTTCGTAGCTTAGGGAATGCCCATATATATATGAGCGTATAAATTCATATAACTTTTATTGCTTTATTTATACTTTATTTTTGTGGTTAGTCATATATTCTCAATTTATTTGTAGTATAGGTATACGTATTCAATGAATTTAGTATTTATTATGATCAATATCATCTATGTATCTAGTATCTATCTACATCTAGTTTAATTTTGCATGTACCCATAATGTTACCCACACACGTAAGAATTTATGTTATTCATTATTTGATATGTTTGTACAATACATAGTACCTTAGGTCTTTATTTTTTTGGTATTTTATATATTTTCATTATTAAATTTTCTACCTCTATGCCATGTGCAATACATATTCACACGTACTACATATACATATACATACTACCTTATTTATTATAATATCACTGTGTATGTATTTAGGTTGAATATTCTTCATACGCCATGCAGTGCCGTTGAGATGTGTATAGGATGATATGGTGCGAATTTGTATGCTATGCTATATTATTTGGTTTGAATGAGAGCTATAGCATACATATATCGGAAACATTTTCTATCATACTGTATTTGGGTAATATATAAATATATAGAGGCATACGCACACGCATGCTGAAACTCATATTAAGGAACTAGTGTGCGTATATTTGTGCGTATGTATATGTGTATATATTTATTTTATATTGTATTATGATAAAAATGTTATTATATCAGCTTGAGAAAAAGTAAAAATATTGTTATTTCGCAAAATAAATATGTATATTTTTTATAACCAACTTGTTTGTGAGGTTGATGTTGAAGAGTTTCATTTCATTTGGTATCTCCTTCAATATTATTATTTTTATTATTATTTTTATTATTATTATTATTATTATTATTATTATTTTCCTATAGATGTGCGTTCATTTATGTGTTGCTTATCTGCAAGTTTGATGGATTCCTTTTGTTTTGTTTTGTTGCTTATGATAATGGTGCACCTCATTTATTCCATTCTGGATCTAGTTTTTTTTTTGGTAGCAGTACTATAGTCTTCATCATTGCTTTTGTTGTTGTTGTTGTTATAGCCACACATTTATTCATTCATTCAATTCGATTGATTCAAACCCTAGCAAATATATGTTTCGATTCATCTTATTTTTTGTTGTACTTATATACGTATATTTTCTTTTCGTTTCAATAATTCGTTTCGATTTTAGTTCTCTTTCGCTTTTGCCTGAATTTATAAATATAAATGAGTTAGGTCGAGATGCGGGTTAAATTGAAATTTATTTTTCTGGCTTCTACTCTTATGTATATACGACTATAGTCTCATCTTCGTATTCTACGTATATCTCTCTTATTGTATTTTATATTTATAGATGGTTTTGGTGCAAAATTAAATGTTTTTGTTGTTTTTTTGTTTTATTTTATTTATATTTTTTATCTCACATTTGCAACGTATTTAGATAATGATGTATTTGTGGGAATATAGTGAAAGTATGTGAGAGGGAGAGAGAGAAATAAAAAAAAATGAGAAATAGATAACAATGTGTAATAATAATAAAGGTAAAAACGGTTTCGAAAGAAAATATATTCTATAAATTTTGGATGAGTTAGTATGAATGCTATTGTTGACGATATCGATCGATGATATCGTTGAATAAATGTTCATTAGTCAATGTTATGACTAAGGTTTTGGACAGGGTGGATTTTGTCAATCTTTGTGGGTGCGTAGCAATGCTTCTTGATATTTCTTCTTGATATTTATTGTTTGTAATACGAATATTTGAAGAAAATATTTGATAGCATTTTTATAATCAATCAGTCTTTGACAGCAAAACAAGCAAAAATACTTTATTGATATTCTCCCCTAATGCTATTGTGTGTATTAAATAGGATATAGGAAAATATAAATTAAATTAGAAAAAATATGATTCCGAATTGTCAAAATTTTGTGACATATCTTTTGAAAAAATATAATGGCGGCTGGGCTCAAAGCTATTATAGTCTATTAAAATCTAGAAACATAACTACCATGATTTTAATGGAGAACGATTTTAATGAGAATTGGGCGTTTTTTTTAACCTATAATTTTCCAAAATAAAATTGATCGCTTCAGAGAGACATTACTTTGCTTAAAATTATAAACACAACTTTTCTAATTTTAAAGAATTTGATTAGGTCTAGTGTAAAACGGCGCATATTCGTATTCAAATTTGACTATGAATATGCACCAATATCTTTTATTGCTAACTACGCCATGAATAATCTGCGAAAATATGACACATTTTTTTAGCATGTGTAACAATTCGTACATAGTACTGCTTGACTTTTGAATCTATTCTTTTTCCAAAAATATCAATTTGAAGTATTGTAGTTTGATATTCTGTGTACCTTTGTGTAAACTACTTGAATATTTGAGATTATTCGATAATATGTAGAGATTGAAAGAAGCAGTTGTTATGCAAACGTTCTGAAATATTCTGAAAATATTCTCAAAAGTAAGCTTTGAACTGTACGATTATAATGCTATGCTTACTTATATGTATTTCAATATATTAAATATAGCAATATTTTAAATTTATTAACTCATATAATTTCTCTATGCTATAAATTACATATGAAAACTTTTCTAATAAATTTTGTTAAAAATTATCGTTGATTCACAACCGAAAAATAATCTTGCAGTGCTATTAAGACAAAGCACCAATGAGGTAAAAATGAAAAACGAAGAAGAAATCGATTTACAAAAGGACACTTACACTTGCATCTCGAAAAACGAGTATACATAATTTATATATTTGATAAAACAAGTAAAGGCATAATATTGATGGGTATGTATATAGCCAAGCTAAGGCAGCATCAACAATAAAAAAGGCATTGTGATACAAACACTTAATATGATTTGTGTTGTGTGTTTACTGTATACAGAAGGAAAAAAATCATATCATATAAACAAATACGTATAGCATATGGTAAGAGGCATAAGGCAATAGCACAACAGCAGACATTAATAAAGATATGAACGTGCGTTATACGAATATATATAACAGACGAGCGCAATAATGATGATGATGTTACCATGAGAATATAAAATGTAAAATAAATAACAGAAGAAAAGAAAAATTCGCAAAAACAAAATGATCGAAATATAAATACTTAATATTATATATAAGGTGTAGTAAAAACATATCCATTATTTTTCCAATAGATGGCTTTAGTAGTCTGTATCTCGCGGCGTATAAGTGCGATCGGGTTACGCTAGATGGCGTCAGAAAGATAGCATTTCATACTAAGTAAACTCTTCAGACAGTTTTGTGATATCTTGACTCAGTATTATCAAAGCAAATAGAAAATATGCCATATTTTACAGTTATCCTCGATAACGGCAAAAACGCAAGCCAGACGGCTGAAAATGTGAATAGTGTTTATGGTCCTGATACAGTAACAGCCAGTAATTTTGATGTCAAAGATGCACCACGCTCTGGAAGACCAATTGCCGAAAATATCGATAAAATAATGGAAATCTGACCATCATGTAAGTACTGTTTTTATTGCTTAGAAGCTAAACATTACACAAAAAACCATTTGGAACCATTTAAATAAGGCTGGATACAAAGAGAAGCTCGGTGTATGTATGTTGCGAATTGCTGCTGAATCGCAACAAAATCGATAAATTTTGGAAGTGGATGGTTACTGGTGATGAAAAGTGGGTCACTTACGACAACGTGAAGCGAAAACGGTCGTGGTCGAATAGCGGTGAGCCAGCGGAAATGGTGGTCAAGCCAGGATTGACGGTCAGGAAGGTTTTGCTATGTGTTTTGTGGGATTGGCAGGGAATCATCTACTATGAGCTGCTCCCCTAAGGCCAAACTCTTAATTCGGACCTGTACTGTAAACAATTGGACCGTCTGAAGAAAGCAATAGCACAGAAAAGCTTGAAAATCGACTGTCACAGTTTTTTGCCAATAGGGACGAGGGTTTCTATTAAAGTGGCATTATGAAATTATCTTCAAAATGGCAACAAATTATCGAACAAAACTGTGCATATTTGACCTAAATCGGATCATTCTAATTATGCTAAATAAAACCTTCAATTTAATGCAACAATAATGAATCTATTTTACTAGACCTTATATGTATGTATGTATAGCTCCTATTATGCTTGCATAAAGTGTATTGGAGTACATGGGTATATTTGTGGGCAGGTACTTTAAGGGATATTTTCTATACATGTTTGAATGTATCATATGTGTTTATTAGGATAAGCCAAATTGTATGGAGCGATATTCAGTGTGTTTTGTTGAGACAACTTGGGACATGGAGCCGTTGGAATTATAAAAAAGAAAATAATTATAAAAAAGAAAAATTTGTTAAAAACCTATATTTCTTTCTTGAAGTGAAGTGAAGTGAAGAAAATCTATTTTCTGGACTGTTTATTTTAATTTACGAATGCCACTAGAGAGCGACTTCGTACACTTTACTCATTTTTGTAGCTTTGTAACACGAAATCACTCAAATGATTTCAGAAAATTCCGTTTGATTGTTTTTACCCTCTGAATATTTGAATGGACAGAGGAAATTTACGAATTTCTAATATTCTAAATGTAAAAAAGTAAAAAAAAAAAATTTACAAAAAACCAAAAAATTGGCTGTTTCGAAGATATGTTCTGATAATATGTGTAAAATCTGGACAAGATGTAAGAAAGCGGCATCTTGCGGCTTACATAAATATAAATAAATACCAGAAATAGGATCATTTAATATAGGAGCTAATTAAATCTTAAATATTATAGTAAAAAGATATATTTTAAATATTCCGGGCTTTCCAAATCGACCTTAGTGCTAACGTTTCTTCGCAAAGTTGCTCCAAATTAATCATAGAATAAAGCTAGATGTATAAAAAGTTATTTTGACCTATGGTGTTTTAGTTAAAGTTGCTTCAAATTCTCCATACACTACGCGGTCGTATCAGTAGAAGGTCGTCAAACAAATTGGCCTGCCCTCATGTATATAGAAAAGAATGTTAAACATATATATTCATACATTTTACTTTGTTGGTTGACTATTTTTGTGTTGCTTTGTCTGATCGCTGTCTTTCAGTTAAGCACGTATGTATATAGGTTCAATTAAATACTCAAGTAAGGCAACAAATAGAATATGTGGAAAGCGACAGTAGCAACAAAAATAGCAACAACAACAACAACAACATTAGCAATTTAATGCATGTTCCAAATGATCGCTTCAATAACCACAAAGGCTATCAAAAACAGCCATACGAAGTACTAAGTAATAGTAGCAAATGGAGTAGTAATAATAGTAGCTGTAGTAGTAGATAGTGGACAATAGTGATAGCAGTAATAGCAGTGGATTAGTATTTAGTAGTCTAACAATAACAATTCTATTAGAAGGGAAAATATCGTGAAAACAGAAAAAAGTTCAACAGGGCGTATGAAAGACATAAGCAATATAATATCCGAAAGGAGGAAATATCGAAAATATATTGTTTGTAATTAACTATTACTAGAACATAAAGTTACAGAAAAGAAAAGAAAAAAGCAAAAATAATAGTAGCAGAAAATGTAGAATTCTTTCACTCCATTTATTTATTACACTAGTGTTTTAGTCCTTTTTGCGTCAGTCATCATAGTCATTTCATATCCGTTTTTGTCAAACAAACGCGCCCACAACATATCACATATTTCTTGAAGCATAAAAATAAACAATGATATTTTGAGGATTCTTACTGAACAGAAAATATAAGACATAAACGTTCCTCTACTTGCCCTTTTTCTTTGTTCATCTTTTCTTTTAGCATTTGTTATCACTTTGACCCTATATTATTATTATTATTATTAATATTTTTCTTATACAATTTGCATCCATATTATTTGTGATATTTGATCATTTATCATTTATATAAACATAATCAAACGTAATATATGCAGCAGCAGTAATTGACTAAGTTTACTTTAGTGACCAAGGAATAAACGAATGGCTGAATGAGTATTAATGCATTAGGTAAAAGGTAAAATCAATAAAGGTATCAGTTATAGCTTAGTTTTTGTTTTTTGGAAAGTACATTTGAAAATGTTTATTTTTAGAAAAACCGAAGAAAATGAAATTGATTTTATTTATTTAGGAAGAATTGTAGCTCTCTATCGATGCCATAATTTTTAATATTCTTTCAGTATTTCAATAAATATGACATTTTTTTATATACGTCTTGTGATTGAATATAAAATATATAGTATGAGTATATATTCTTCTAAAAGCCTCCCATCACAGCACAGCTCATTATCACCATTATTAACATCCATTTGTTATACCTGAGCTCTTTTTTTGTATAAGTATTTGTATATATTTATATTCAGAAAAGTATTGAAATTGCTTTTATTTATTTATATTTTTCACCTTTACTTTTTGCCTTTCGTACTTTAATTTATTCACACACAAAAAAAGAAATTATTGTCATCACCCAAAAAATCTGTCATCCATTTTATAGTCGTACGTTACTTATCCACTTTTATTATGGCTATATTTATTTATATATAATTTCTTATTTCACATTTTGCATTTGATTTCATTCATCGGATTTTTGCCCTTTCATTTTTGTTGTTTTTTTGTTGCTGAGACCTTTTTCATTTTCTATCTTATTTGATTTAAATTTTCTATACAAATATATTCTAGTGTATAAATATATTCATTGAAGATGATATATTGTAAAATAATACTTGAGATATTTACTGTTACCTAAGTTGGCATCTTTAACTTTGTTTTTGCAAAAATGCGTCTTTTAATTTAATTTCTTTTACTTTCGTTTCTTCTCAGAATTTTTTTTAAAGAAAATTTGCCTTTTTTCCAAATGAATAGCTAAAGTAAACTATTTGCTAATTCGTAATATTAAATTACTTTTGTGACAATTTTGAAACAGTATTTACATAAGAAAGTTTTTCATTATTATTTGTTTTTTTTTTGTATTAAGAATTGGGTAATGTTTGCTCTACTATTTCTTTTTATTTCAGCAACTAAGTGTCTATTTATTTTGACTTTAGAAAAAGAAATTAATACTGTACTAAATGTTGGTATTGAAAAAAGAAATTTCGATTTTAAAAGCCGTGACTACATCACTGATTGCGTGCATGTTAATGCCGATTTTGCCAATATCTTCGGTATGAATTCTACTCTATTCAATTCAATTCAAGTTAAAGAAATCAGAGACCCCGTTAGACTTCTAAAGTATTTTTTTAATTGTTGGAGATTTCATCAAGAAAAGACTTAGTAGCCTACAGCATCTATAAATTAGCTATAATATAAATTCAGCTATTTCAGAGAGAGAGAGCGAGAGAGAGAGAGAGAGGGACAATAAGGTTGAACTTGAATTTTTATTAATATGTTTTTTGCAATATTTCTATATAAATTAGCCATTATAAATATTATAAACTTTTGTTATTGTTTAATTAAGTATGATTTTTCTAGTGATAGGGTTTCTGTTAGTGCCAAACTTTATATTCGACTTTTTAGCTTCAGAATGATTTGAAGAAAATTTAATTATATGGTCGATTTTATATTTACTTACTTACTTTGGCCATAACAATCGAATATCGATTTAGGCCGAAAATAACATGCTTTTCCAGCCATCTCTGTTCTTCGCTAGCTGGCGTCAGTTAGAAATTCCAAGCTCCGTTAGGTTCTCCAGTACTTGGTCTTTCCACCGGAGGTTAGGTCTTCCTCTTCTGCGTCGTACTTCAGCGGGTTCCAAATATAACACCTTCTTAGCTGGAGCGTGTTCTTCCATTCGCTCGACATGACCTAGCCAGCGCAGCCGCTGGATTTTGATGGTACTCGCTACCAACGCAAATAGGTCCAAAGATTTTGCGTAGGACTTTTCTCTCGAAAACCCCAAGCATTCGCTCATCCGAGGTGGAAATTGTCCAGGCTTCAGCGCCATATGTTAGGACAGGCATGATGAGAGACTTGTAGAGTGTAGTTTTTGATCTTCGAGAGAGCGCTCGATTTCTCAATTGCTTACTCAGCCCAAAGTAACACCTGTTAGCAAGAGTTATCCTACGCATGATCTCCATGCTGACGTCATTACTGCTGTTAATGCTGGTTCCAAGATAGACAAAGTCCCTTACTACTTCAAAAGCGTAGTTGTCAATAGTGACGTGCTGTCCAAGATGCCGGGACTCTTTGTTTGTTGACACTAGATACTTCGTCTTGCCCTCATTCACCGTAAGACCCATCCGAGGCGACTCTCTTTCCAACTCTGAGAATGCTGCACTGACTGCTCGCGTGTTCATGCCAATTATGTCAATATCGTCGGCATACGCTAACAGCATGACACTTTTGTTGAAGATAGTGCCATTATGTCGTAGATCAGCAGCTCGTATTATTTTCTCCATAATAAGATTGAAGAAATCGCACGATATCGTGCACGAAGGTGCAGAGAGGTCCTTCCCAATTTTCGCTGCACAACGGGAGTTATGCAGTGTCATTCTACAAAGTCGAATGAGCTTTGCAGGAATACCGAACTCAGACATTGTCGCGTAGAGGTAATCCCTTATCGGACTGTCGAAAGCGGCTTTATAATCAACAAATAGGTGGTGTGTGGTCGATTTTATGGTTTCATAAAATGTTGTAAGAGATCAACGTTGAACAAAAAAAAAATACAAAAGAGAAATTTTATGTTAATAAAACTTTAACGTTATATTTGATTTAAAAGTTTTAATGAATCCTAAATAATTTATTATTCTACACACTTATTTACAGGATGATAACTAAAAACAATATAAAAACATAAATACAATAAAAAAAAGAATCAACATTAAATTCTCTACTGCAAATAATACTTCCATTAGTCAATAATTAACTAGTAAATATATTCCGAATGATGTACACTTTATTGAAACCACATCGCATATCATTACACTTCTCTTAAACATCACACTCATTAAAAAGTGCAAAACAACTCCAAACGGAATAATAGAATTTCAAATCGAATGAATTCATATCAAATGAAGTTCATACATATGAATAATCTATTCTAGCAACACTATTAAATAATAACCTATATTCATCAACAATTTTCCATTCTAAAAAATAAAACAACCAATAAGAAAAAAAAAACGCATATCACAAAAGGAAAATGAGAGTAGTGCAAAAGCTTTAAAGGAAATATCAACAAAAAAAAAAGTAAAGCTACAAAGTAAAGAAAAATAAAAAAATTGAAAATAAAAAAGTGAAATAAAATAGTGAAATAATAGTAAAAAAAATAGCAAAATAAAAAGGTAAAAGCAAAAGAAGAAATGAAGTGGTGCAATAAAAGTGAAATGATAATGTTAACAATGTGGAAAATTTTTATAATACTATTTGTGTTGTTGCCATTGCGAGCATCAGTATTAGCAAGACTACATTTAACGTCCAGCAGTTTAACGTTGCACGCTGGCAGTAGTGGAGGTGGTATCAGCAATAGTAATGGCGGTGGTGGTCTTGGTGGCCTTAATGGCGGCTTGCTGCCAGGCAAAGATGCACATGGTAAGTTCCTTTTGTTCAAATTGTATTTTCTCTACTTTTGTTTCTTCATTTCAATTCATAATATACTTTTAACCCGAAGTATTGCATTTGCAACTTCATTCTTATGTTGAACATACAAAAAAAAATTGACTTTGAAAGAAATTGAAACAAATGGAAATATATTTGCTCTGGTGGATTAATATATAATACACACGCAGATAAAACTTTCCATTTGTAAAAGAAGAGAGGAGAAAAAAAAAATTAAATGATATTCTTTGAAAAGTTTGCTTAATAAAATGGAAAATGTATCTGAACGGTAGGAGGCTGATGAGGCAGTAAGAACATACATACGATTATATACTTAGCAATAGCTAAGGCGTGTGCTGACATAGCAGCAACAATTGTGCTATAATAATAAGAAGGATATTAGCAATAATCATAATTATATGATAGTAAAAAAGAAACAGAGGGAGAGAGAGAGATAAATAGAAATTAAAAGTTTTATTGCTGCCGCAACCAACTGCAATTTGTAAGCATATAATTTTTCCTTTGATATATAGAAGTATATATGATAAAGAGAAAAAAAAATATTGTAATAAAACGTAAAAAATGAGAAATTAACAAAAAAAATTGTTCTCTAAAAAAAAAAAATAAAAACTTGAATGCCAAATATAATCGGAAAATTAATTAACGTTGTCTTCGAATTTCTTTGTCTCTTTCTCACAGGTTTTCCTTGTTCAAAACATCAGTTAATTTGGAGTTACTATTAAACTCCTCTCAGTGAATCGCTGATCTTTGAATGTGTCCTGTATTTTTGCTATAACTTTTATAGCGTTAAAGAAGTTTTTCAAGTCCGGTACGATAAAATTTTAAGCAACCCAATTGTCTAAATTTCATACTGAAGTTAAGAAGTTCCACTTGTACTATTTTTATATTTACTAGAGAAGTTTTTTTTTTAAATTATGCATTTTTCGTATTAAAAATAAATTAATTGACAGACTGAAATGCAACTTTTGCAGTATAGGTGGAGATGGAGCAGTCCATAGTTGTAGTATTTGTTGTAATTATAAACATTCGAAATATAAACTTTCAATTATTTCATACAAATTTAGTATATTACAAAACGCTGTGACATCATGTACTTCGAACAGCTGTCAATAAACAAAGGACTTGACAGATTAAAATTAAACTTCACATAATGTCGTAATATTTTTATTGAAACAAAAACGGCCTACTCACTTGCGCCACTTCTATTTGATTGCAGAATCTTATTGAACATTATGAAAATTTGAATGAATATTAAAAAAAAAAAACAACAAGAACTTTTTAAGTAATGACATATTTTTGCAAATTGAATTCATAAAGTGAGTGTTGGTCCTTTTTACTTATAATAAATATGATCAATGAATTTATATGCCCTTAATTGAATATACACATACGAATGTATGTGGGTGTATACAAATTTCAATGAATTCATAGAATTTCAAAAAGGGTCATCAAAGTAAACACTAAAAAGAGAGAGCAAATATTGCTCATATATTATTTGCAAAGACATTTCATTATACAAATAAGTCATAATATATTTATGAGTGTATATGTTTATATTATGACTGGCTCAAAGGGTCTTGCTTGCTTGATGTAACTATTAAGGTCAAGTAGATTTAAATAAATTCTATAATAAATTTAAAGTGCTTGTTTACTTGATTTCTGTTCTCCTCGAGTGTAGGTTGTATATCCCCATATAGATACTGTATGAGAAGAACAACATGTGCCTTTGCTATTCAGAATTTTTGGTCGTTTTTATTTGTTTTATTTTTCTTTTGTTATTCATTCATTCTATATAAGTATGTGTCGAGGGGAAAAGAAAAACAAAAATACACACATTTATTATATTTTTCTAGGTTTTTGGAAAAACTTTAGAAATATTTTCACATACATAAATTATTGCCAGACCGACAGATAAGTAAACACACACTTGTATGCCAAAAAACAAAAAAATTATAGTAAGGCGGATAGACACAGTCAAGTTAGACAAGTGTCAACAAACTATTTTACTTTTTAAATACTTATAGTCATACTTAGTTATGTTTACACAGCAAAGTGAAAATACATATGCTTACTTGTGTATGTACGTTCCTAAATAAACTGGCTTAGTTGAGCTATGGACTTACATCTACTTTGAGTTATAAGTACTATATATGTATGTGAAGTTGTGTATAATACATACACATACATGTATATAATTATGCATATATGCATGTGGAATGAAAATATATAGTTATTTAAAAAAAAACCATAAAAATACATCACACATTTGTCTAAGAATGTCGTTGTTTTTCTTGCTAATGTTCGAGAATAGTTGTCATAGGAAAACATTTAAGCTTATGCTCTAAAAGAAATGGAAATAATAAGTACATGTGGGTACACTGTGAAAAGTTCTTAAACAAAGATACTCAGAAATGTGAAAGTAATCGGATTCATAATGTTTGGGATATAATATGCATATAGAAACATATGTATCTCAAGATTATTAACTATATTGTTTTGTCCACTCTACGTGAGGTATCTATCTATGCGAGGTTGGATTTCCAAATGAGGTTCACAATTTCCAACAAAGATTCTTTATTTGGTTAATAAATTCTGTTGTCATAATTTTCACCATAGCATCAAAGGGAGAGGCAGGTGCGAGTATCCCATTTTTACTTTGCTCAGCTGGACATATGAAGATCCGATAGACTTAAAGACTAGTTCAAATGAAGCTAACATTGTTTTTCTTACGGTGCGTGTATAAAAAAACTATGATTCCTAGGTAGTTGCTATATATGTATATATATATGGTATATATCTACATATTTCAGGTGTAGTAAAAAGAAATCCATCATTTTTCCAATAGATGGCTTTAGAAATCTGTACCTCGCGTTGTATAACGATAGATGACGTTAGAAAGATACGATTTCGTACTAAATAAACTTTACAGGCAGTTTTGTGATTGCTTGACTCAGTATTGTTTGAGCACGCGTCAAAGATGGACACCAGCAAAGAGAAAATATGCCATATTTTACAGTTATCCTCGATAATGGCAAAAACGCAAGCCAGACGGCTGAAAATGTGAATAGTGTTTATGGTCCTGATACTGTAACAGCCAATCACATGCAATTTTGGTTTTGTCCATTCCGTTCCGGTAATTTTAATGTCAAAGATGCACTACGCTCTGGATAAAATAATGGAAGTCGTCGAATCTGAGCATTATGTAAGCACTGTTTCTATTGCCTAGAAGCTAAACATTGCACAAAAAACCATTTGGAACCATTTAAATAAGGCTGGATACAAAAAGAAGTTGGATGTATCGGTCCCTCACGAGTTAACGCAAAAAAACCTCATCACTTCCATCTGCGAATCGCAACTAAATCGATCCATTTCTGAAGCGGATGGTTACTGGTGATGAAAAGTGGGTCACTTACAGCAACGTCAAGTGAAAACGGTCGTGGTCGAATCGCGGTGAGCCGGCGCAAACGGTGGGAAAGCCATGATTGATGGTCAGGAAGGTTGTGCTATGTGTTTTGTGGGATTGGCAGGGAATCATCTACTATGAGCTGCTCCCCTCAGGCCAAACTCTAATTCGGACCTATACTGTGAACAATTGGACCGTCTGAAGGAAGCAATCGCCCAGAAGCGGCCAGCTTTGGCAAATAGGAGAGGAATTGTGTTCCATCAGGACAACGCCAGGCCACACACATCGATTGTGATTCGCCAGAAGCTCCGGCAGCTTGGTTGGGAGGTTCTTATGCATCCACCTTATAGACTGGACCTGGCACCAAGTGAGTACTAGCTCCTCCTGTCTATGGCGAATGATTTTGCTTGTGAAAAATTCGCCTCATGAGAAGTTTGTGAAAATCGACTGTCCCAGTTTTTTGCCAATAGGGCAATTCGAACAAAACGGTGTATATGTGACGTAAATCGGATCATTCTAACTATGCTAAATAAAACCTTCAATTAAATGCAAAAATAATGGATTTCTTTTTACTAGGCCTTATATATACTATATATGTACATATTTAGATTTATCAGACCTCTTCAAAAAATGTATGGAGTTTTCTGAATATTATTTTTTTATGCATAGATATTTTTCAGAAGCCTGTGTAAAAAATTTAATTTTTACCTGTTGTACTACCCGTTTCAAAGAAAATTTTTCGTGGATGATCATAATTTTTCAAGGTGTTCCCCTAGAAAGACATTAATTTTTAGGTGACTGTAAAATTGAGGGTTTTGCTTTTCTTAGACTTTCATTACGGCCATAAGAGCTTGCAACATTGGTTGAGCTTATGTAAAATTAATTGCAGAACATATTCATAGAACATTTTAGATATTCAAAATTCAAACTAATGAGCTTGTAAATAAGCAAAATCAGATCGAAAATACTAAGCTGTCGAACTAGAATGTAGTTAATAAAGTAAGTCTTACCACAGAATAAACATATTATAAAATAGGCATCATAATGGTAAAACTACGTCTAACTCCCATACAAATGTATGTTGTTGAATGCGTGTCTTGCATTTTGCAAGTGAAAGTTTAAAGCTATGTGAAGTTAATCCTATAATAAAATTGATCAGAAAATAAATGTAATTGGATAAAAATCACACCTACCTCCCATACAAACTTATGCTGCCATGCGTATAATTTTATACTTTGCACACACAAATATAAAGTTGTCAAGCTAAAACATTTGATTATATTTATTAAATAATATACATAAAAGAAAATGGTTTGAATCATATAAAAATTACGCCTACCACCCATACAAACTTATGCTTTCGAATGTATATTTTTGAGCGAGGCATCATACGATTGGATTCATTAATGAAGGGATCAGTTCGAAAATGTACAGAGTCGGCTGGAAATTACTTTTACTCGGTGTCTAAATCTATTGGATTGAAGCCTGACACATACGCTTATTTTTATCAACGTGCGAGTATATTTGAAAATGGGTGCAATATATAAAAATCACGTCTCCCTCCATGGTGTTTTCTACTAAGGATATTAAATGTTGGTATTATCAAAGTTTTTTTGGTTAAATTTGTTTTGCTTTTAGAAGTCTCGAAAAATTATTGCGGTCTTAAGACAAGCAATCATATGAAAATTTACAAATAGTATATCGATAGTAGACTAGAATGTCTGAAAATCAAAAATTTAAATTTGAATTATACTTAACATCTTTCTACTGCAAACAATTTTTATAATATGTCTGTTCAGAATTTTACAGACATACACATAGCAACACCAGTTACACCACCACAAATTGCAAAGGTAGACTAACTTGTTCCTTTCATCTTTTGTATGAGAACAAATATTCTTTTAGGCCTCAACCCCTTTTGCTGCTGTTTGGTTTTTATTTTCTTTTGCTTCTGCTCTAATATATTTTATTATAATTTTCTTGCAACTTTTTCCCCACAGTTTATTTGGGATTTACTTTCTCTTGTAATTTTTTGTTTCTGCAAACGAAGGCAGAATTACTACGAGTGGCGGTATCATATTGTACAATTACATGTGATGGGTTTGTAACCATCCCTATACGCGTTATTTTCTTTGCAGACATATTGTACATATGTATGTGATATACTCGTATGTACCTGATATTTAGTGGAAGTAAACGTGTGAGTGTGTTTGTTTATCTGCTTGTAAATTTAGGTTATACATATGAGCATGCTTTGAGAAATTCTCCCTCAAAACAAAAAACAGGTGCGTGCGTTTAAGTTCCTGTTTCGTATTTATGCCATTTTTTGTCTTTGTCTTTGCCTTTGTTTTCCCGTTTTTTTTTGTCCTTTTAATGGGATATTTTAGTTATCAGGTTGTCAATAATGTTTACAATTTGATATTTCTTTGAAATACTCATCCATTTTATTGTTTTTTTATTAGAAATTTTCAAGAGAATTTTTTCTCGAATTGTTCCAAGTGCCTTTTGCGTAATATAGGTGTACATATGGACCATTTTCAGATGATTATTTTGTATATGCTTTTCCAAAGCGAGCCTTTAATTGTAACAATTTTTTTCTTAGATATTTCGAGGAAAAGTTTTCTCTTTTACGAATATAGTACAATAGCTGCAGGTAATTGAGGACCACTTCAATTGTTAATACTTTACATTACAGAATTCATTGTTTTCAATGTGATGAGTGTAATGGCACAATCTCATTAAGGAGCCCATTGGATTGAGTGCCAACAGGGAATTAATTTTCATTGGATGACATTTCAAGTATTATTTTAAATCAAATCATTTACTTCTTCTCAGAAAGTCATAAATTTGATATTCATATTGACTGTAAAACTTTTCTAATTTTAATTATTTTAATATAGTTAAATTGAATGAAAAAACTCCATGTAATGCTATTCCTTCGATTTATATAACAATTTTTATAGAAAGTACACTTTTAAATCCTATTCCACTTCGAAAAGATTTTGCTTTATCTTCTTACCTATCTACATCTCATATCAACTATATTGACTCGACTTTAATCTGCAATAAATAATATCTTATTTATGTTTTCTATATGCATTCATATTAAATATCAGTCAGACATGGTCTCTATTAACCCACACATATATAAATACATACTTACATATATTTTTATTGTTTATTGTTTTGCTGTTGCTTTTTAAGTCCCTTAAGACTCTTAAAGATATACAGATGTATGTATACTTTTACTATATACATATGTATGTATATATATCTTCTTTCATTAAGCCCAAGGGAACCATATATTTTATATCTTATCACATTGTGATCCTCATCTTACGTAGTACACACATGTCTCGTGTCCTATTTTCTTATGATTTATAGCATATACGATATATACATATATACACCAAAGTGCAAATAGCACTTTGGTTTATATATGCAGAATATTTTCTTTTAGATTAATTTCGTAACAACACTATAAAATTGTGATATAATTAAAATAAATTAATAAATATATTGTAACATGAAAAATAAACTGTGAACATGGGTGTAATGAATCATTTTTCATACTTCACGTTTTTATCAGAGTCCATATTGGAAGGGGTGTAAATTAAAAGTCGATTTTTCTACGTCATGTGGGAAGTCTCTGAGGAAGACCTTTTTAAAATATTAAGGTAAATTATTAAAGAGCATGGGTAAATATGATATTATTAAATACAACAAAAAGGTATGGTTTTTAAATGTACTCTATAGAATTTCGGACAGGCACAAACAACTATAAATTACTAAATAAATAAGGATAGATGTGTGAGATATTAGCATCTATACTTTGTGATAACCAAATACTTTCTTATGGGATATAGGAGTTCCTTCAAGTTTGAACTTGTGCATTCGTTAGCAAATATAATCCTATAAAATGAACATACGCAATTATAATTTGGTATGGGAAGCAAGCATACTTTTTATCCAATTTAGCAAAGTTTTAAATATGTCTATTAGTGGCTAAATTAAATTGTGCGTTCCAAGTTTCAGCTTGATAGCTTCTTATTTTCTACAGAAAAGTGTGCAAAAACTCTTTCTACAACTTACTTTTGTATGGGAGGTAGGTATGGTTTCCATCCGATTACAATAACTTTTTAATATATCCATTCAGTGATGAGAATACATTTATATACCTAGTTTTACTTTGATATTTTTATATTTTAATTATCAAAATGGGAAGTAATACAGTCAACAACATATCTTTGTGTGGAAAGTAGGCTTGTATTTATTGCGATTATTCCTATTTGTTATTATATTAATTTTGTGATCAAACTTACTCCATGAAGTAATGTCTTCTTTGATATTTGTATTTTTCGATAACGCGGTTTTCATGAAATCACGCTCATTTTCTAATAGACAAATTTCTTGATAGAACTACATAGAAAATTTTAATTTAAAAACATTACGTTTTTGAATAAAATATATGAAATCACACAATCAATGAGAGGTAGACGTGGTGTTCATCCGATTTTGCTTATTCACAAACTGATTTGTTCCTTGGTGAAAATAATATCACTAATTTTTAGCTCGAATGCTTTATAATTAAGTAGTATCGTGCAAATTAATAGGCATATATAAGTATATATAGACAGACTGATATGTAGACTGTCAAACATACAAAAGGTAGGGTATATAAAAAAAAATTGTGAACTTTAGTAAATTGAAATGCCTATCATGTATGTATGAGTAAGAGTCTTAATTACTATAATTATTTAAAACCGCACATATGTATATAACTCATATTTATCTTTATATTACATATTATTTAAGGATTTATCTTTATATTATAATTGAAGGACTTTTCTTTTCATGTACACAAAAACGAAAAGGATTTATATTAAAAAATATAATTTTTTATGTAGCATAAAGAAATAAAGAAAGTGAAAAGAGAGAATGAAAAACAATAGAATATAATTTTACTGCAATGACAATATTAATTTAGACAATCTTGTATAAGTACGAGTATCTCTGCTTCAAGGCGCTTTCTTTCAAACTGCCTCTCTGAGCATGTACGAGTAGATACTAACAGCGCTTATTTGCTGTAAGATTTTTTTCACAAAATTTGTTTTGTATTTCTTGTTAAAATTTTTGTTATTCTCAAACTCATCGTCACATAGTGTCTGCAGTACATAACTACGGGTACCTGCCCACTCATACATATAGAATAACTCATCTACTATGTTTTCAACATCTTTTGATCTTTTGTGCAAAAAATAATGGGAAAACAAATTTCTTTAAAAACTTTGTCATACGTAAAATGAATTTTGAAAATCCACTTCAAGAAAACATAAGAAGAAAATTTAATATATGCATACATAATTATGTACACATATAAAGTATACGTACGTACTTTTGTTGCTGATTATTATTAAAACACATTGAAGAAATTGTTCACAGTGTAGTAATAATGATGATGATGGTTCACGTTGAGAGAAAGAGGTACACATATATGAGACATGTATGTATACTATAATAAGTACAACATCATATATAAGAGTTGGTAACTATGTATAGAAAAGTATATAATAACATAATATTAAATAATAATAAGAAATAAAAAAAAAAAGAACAATAAACAAATTTTTGCATTCATTTTTACTGCAATTTCAGTCATTGTTCTTATTATTATTGTTTTATTGTTTTATTATAAT
The DNA here is from genome assembly GCA_963854835.1 of Megamerina dolium. Taxonomy (NCBI): domain Eukaryota; kingdom Metazoa; phylum Arthropoda; class Insecta; order Diptera; family Megamerinidae; genus Megamerina; species Megamerina dolium. Next base: position 582,350 of record OY978529.1, on the reverse strand, counting down.
TCCTTAGACATATATATTATGTTATGCAAGTATGTGTACGTATATTTTCAAATAAAATCAAGAACAACAATAACTGAAATGTTGAAATGTAGCACAAGTATGTTCTTTATATTTTGTTGCCACTTGTATGCTTTTCTTTATATCTAACGAGCTCAAGGACATTTCTTCATTTTGTTTTTTATATTATTGTTTTAGATTCCTGCATTTGATTGAGCCGCAATATCTTCATGTGTCATGCTGAAAAGAAAGAACACATTAGTAAAATCCAATATGTAGCAAAAATAAAATTTAATTTATTGATTTTAGCAAGAAACTAGTATACGTGCACTTGAATAAAAGGCATAGCAATGGAAAGTAGTTAATTGGATGTAGATGAAATTCTGTGTACTTAAACCAGTTTGAAACTATAGAGTGTACTGTTTCAAGATAACAATTGATGTTTTAGGTCAAGGATATGTATACAAAATATACATATAGAAAAAAAAAGTGAGAAAAGCAGGTAGAGAAAGACGAGCGCAAGGGTAATAGATTAATTGATTGCTATAAAAAAAAATTTGCAAATTGATGGAATTTGTAAATTGTCTACAATTGCCAGGCGGTCGTATACGTAACATTAATGAGTATATTTGCTAAAAAAATGGACGGACTCCGTTCATTTTTTCTTCATAACATTTTTTCTGAATATACTTACCCTCTATTTCTACTTATTAGAAGGCATCTCACACAAAATTGAAATTTTTCGTATAAATTTCTCCCCCACCGCTTTCAGAGTATCCCTAGGATGGTATAATATATGAACAACCTCCATTAATTAAAAAAGAGTGTTTTTACTAAACATATTCACTACTCACCTTTACCCCTTAGGGAGCATTCCCTGTAAAATGTACATAAAATCACATCAAAATCGACAAATATTCATGTGTTTGCCTACAAATCACCTATAAGGTATGAAACTCTGACTTGTTTTTCGTTTCCAACTATTCTCCCACAAATACCCACCAACCCTTAGAGGAGCTCTCGTACATAATTGATGTTTTTTGTAGGGAAATTCTTGTAAGTGGCAGAGATAGAAACTCTAAAATTGTACAGAAAAATAATTCGAGCAAAAAAAGAAAAAAAAACTAAATGGATGTCAATTGCACTTAACAACACTCAAGGGGCGTTTCTGGGAATTTTGATGAACATTTCAACCTTAATTATTTTTATGGTGGTGTTGACTCCTAAGTAGATGAAGTCTTCAGCAACTGTATAGGTGTAGTTTTTAATAACGACGTGTTGTGCACGATGCCGAAACTCTTGCTTTATTGACACAAAGCACTTCAAATCACCTCGTTCATCGTTAACTTCGTTCACTTGCGGTCAGAACTACATTTTGCTTACGCAAACTACCCTCCAAAAATTAATTTAAAAATACATAATAATAATACATATTTATAATCCCATTTTAAACCAAAAAACTCCTTTAAGAAGGTGCATGTGATGCAAAACGAATATGATAAATACATGAAAAAACGAAAATTATCCCCAAAGTTGCATGAAAATCTCCTTGAGAGGGTTGAAATGTAAGGCCGACATCGACTAATTTTTTTACTCCAACATTTTCTGAACATACTTATTTCCTACTTCCACGTTGGCCTCCAGCACTCGCATTAAGCACCCACAAGGGTTAGTGCGACTTCCATTTATTATTATTCTGTCTTAATGCAATTGTATTTCAAATTGAATGTAAATGAAGATATTGTTATGGTATAGTATGGTTTCTAAAAAAGGGTTGGTGAGGAAAAATTAATGGGGTTTGGTCACACATTTTGCCTGTACCATAGCTTATAACGATATAAGTACTTTGAATTTGCAATTTTCATAATAGCAAACATATTTTTGAATCAAACTGCTGTAAATTAATCTTTTAATTACACATTTAATACTATAATTAAGTTAAACGACAAATAAATTATTAATTCAAATTACATATGTAATTTATTTAAATCTATAAAAAGCTGTTCACATATGCAAAAATGTAAGTTGTTAAATATACTCAAACGATTTTCAATTTACGTATATATTATTATATATTGTTCTACAATTTTTTTTTAAACTTTTTTGTCTTTACAAATCATTTTCACCCACATTATTATTGTAAAGTATTGTGTATGCATGTTAATATAACATTAATTTTAATATTAAAGTAAGTTGCTCATAAAGCTGTTCTGTTGTTGATGTTGTTCAAATTTGACATGCTTTGCTTTGGGTCATAAAAAGAAAATGAAAATGAAAAAATATACTTATGTACAATATAAAAGGAAATGTATTTTTTTACAGAAATGAGGAGCGAAAAAAAGATTCGAACGTCCTTGGTGCAGGCCTTTTTTTTTGTGTGTATTTCGTACTAAATCACTAAGGTATGAGGACAGATAAATGATGAGAGGATTGTATGTACATACAAAAAGTTTACAAATATTTATTTTGTATTTTGAGTCGAAAAAAGAAGAAAAATAAGAATGATCCCTAGGCATTTAGTTTAGTGCTCTAATGTTCATCTGTAGTTGGATGAATGTATTAGAGGTTTAATTTTTTTTGTGTATAAGAGATATTAAATTATGCATAAATTTAATATTGATTATTTGTTTTGTTCTTTAGCTAAGAAATATTGATGGTCAAGTATGTGTAATATTATCACGCGCGTCCTTGTTTGCACATTGTTGTTGACTACTGCTAAAAATGGTACTGATAAATTTTTAGTACATTTGATATCTCTTCGTATAGCTTAAAGGTTTATAGGATTTGAGCAAGTAATATTTAAATTTCAAAAAGTGCTAAAATTGGACCTTTCTAGCGTTCCTCACTAATTGACGAGTACTACTTCAAAAGTTCTATTATTCGAAAATTATATTAATAATATAGGCAGTGGGTTACAATAGTTTTAAGATTGGTGGATTGGTAATAAAGATAATGCTGAAATAGTGCTGGTATGGCAGTACTATTCAGCATTGAGTACTGGCTTAAGTTCAATAAAACATTTTTTGAGACGTGCAAACTGATCCAAAAAGCTAGTGGTATTGATTGCTTATCCGCAACTGGTTTCATTAGATTTGTAGCAACAGAGGAGACATTGAAAACAGAATCGACAGCTGAGAGGAGAAAAAAAAAAATTTGAAAAACACAGCGACGCGATCGCCAAGCCCTTGAAAATGGCAGTGCCATAGAAGACTGTTAAGATCTAAAGTCCATCAAAATTATCGTTAAACTTTAAAGTGCCGAATGGAAGCTGCTAGAAAGAGGCAGCTCTATTTTAGTTCTGTACGAATTTAAGTATAATTATAATGTTTTACAATCTCATAAATTGTGTTTTTTGTTGTGAATGCGTTAAATCGTTGCCTTTGAAAGAATTACACCTAAAAGTATGCAAAGTATAATATTCGCATTAATAAATGAAGCATATACACTCAATTACCTATGGCATTGGGTATACCTAATTTCATAAATATTTCCATATAAATTCTATGTAAACATTCCTCTCAAGGCCATATAATTGATAATTTGTATTTTCAATGTGATTCATTTTCCTCCGTTACATAATATTTCTTTCAAATCGTTTCAGTATTTGTGTAACCAAAAAAAAAAAAAAGAAAACACCGAGTATCAATCATCATCATTTATGCATTAAATATAACGTTTATATGCAATACCTCTAGAATCATGTAACAAAATTACTTTGATGACCTTCATATTTATGCGTAAATATGTATGGGTATGTATGGTATATTTATGTAAATTTTTAACATACATCTCCTTGGGTATAAAATCAATCAATAGAGAGACTTTTCAACTGCTTTAAACATTATTAGAATCACTTTGAAATAATTTATATAACATCGTACTGATTTACGATGCGAATTGAAATACTTACTACGTACTTTTCTCTATGTATAATGAGTGAGTAAGAAAACATTAAATTTGAAATTGAAATTTAAATACTTGGAAAAATGGAAATGAAAATGTACGAGATGCGGCATCAAAATGTCTTGTGTACTAATAATAGAGAGCGGCGTGTATACCAGCAACAGTATGTCTTTGAAACGTGTCAAGCTTAAAAATCAATTATCTGTAGTAGAGGAACATCTGCTGTAGATGAAGTGCAATTCAATTCGTTGCTACGTAATGTTACGAGCGTAAAAATACGTTTAATCGCCTTTGATATTATTGTCGTTAGTAGGTGTTTTGTTGCTTTTGATTTTACTGCGCTTATAAGGTGAATGTTGATGTTGATAATGGGTAGAAAAGGTGGTGTTATGCCTTTTGTATAAGAATAGTTATTGATATTTAATTGGCAGGTGATGGTGATGTAAAAAGAGGGCTGAGGAAAGAGTGATTTTGAAAGCCGTCAAATATAAAATGCAAAGATTAATTTAAGATTAAATCTCAAATAATAAATCTTCCTTATTTCTAGGGAATTTTTGAATTGGAAATAATAAAACCAATTACTAATAAATGGATTTCGGTAAATTGTATGCATTTACATTCATTTAACCTCTTCAGATGCAATCAATTAAAGAGTTATGTTGGTATTTGCGAATTTTCAGGTGTTTTCAGTTTCATTTTGTCTGGAAGATCCCATAAAGGTTGCAGATAGGAGTTAAGTATGTTCAGGAAACATATTAGAGATCAAAAATAGTTGGTAATTGACGATATTTTTGAGCATATTATGGGCGCACTGGTTTTCTAGGAGCAGAAACATTGTAGGGAAACCTGTACAAGTGTGTTAGATGGAAAATGTGGGCGGGAAAATTTAATGTAGGTCGGTGCTACTTTCTATCTTTCTATGTCGACTCTTGAGCAGCTGTGGCGTTATTTGTCGATTTTCTTCTATGTGATTGAACTTTGATGACATCGAATTGCACCATTTATCTCCATCCCACTCCTACTATTTTGTGAACCTCGTACAATCATACTTACAACTATTATTACATATGCAATCATGTTTACCACTTGTTAAACTCTCCTCTGAAAATATAGGTCAAGTCTTCACATCTTCATCTGAAATTTCTGAACGGCATTACGAAACAGTATTGCCTCAATATGACCCTAAGGCAAAACAAACAAAACTTGAAAAAGTCATCAGTGCCATGTTATGTACGATATTGTCCCTACCTATGCACCTACCCCTCAACATGTAGGATGAAAAATATTTTTATAAATTTTTTTTTTCATATAATTTATATGCAAATGACGTGCCTAATTTTTATTCTGCATTCAGTCCTCATTTTTACTAACTAACTACTACCATTTTTATGCGATGCCTTCTTCATTAGTATACTTTGGTCAAGTGTAAATTTTCCTATAAAATTGTTCAAATAAAATAATCGATTATTTGAGGTGTACTCGTATGTACTAATTTTAATTGAGACCTACGTATTTGTCATTAATTAAAATTAATGCATTTTTTGTTGTTGCTGGTGTTGCTTATTCATTTATTAATTTATTCATATTCACGTTTAGATTTCTTTTGCAAATAGTGGTTGCGAGGTACGCGTGTGTATGCCAGTAAATGCTTATAACTACTAAGCGTACTTCGTTTATTTGCTTACTAGTTTAAGTAAGTGCCAACGTATATTCATGGTTACAAGCAGTTAATTACTGCTTAATGAGTGTTTAACATGAAATCGTATAAGTAAGGTATGGTACATATGTATATTTATATTTATTTTTTAATGTACACCTATACTTTGGTGTATACTTATTCGAGTACTACATATAAGTTCACTGCTCATGTACATATGGTAAGTTTATGAAAATAGAATAATAAATATTAATATGATTGTGTAATATACAAAACACTGTAAATATAATGTAAACATTAATTTCGTTTACAACCAATGTCATAAATTCAATTTAGAACATTGTTTTTGTGAAATATTAATATTGATAATAGTAAATAAATAAACAAATTATAACCATTAAATATATTCAATTATTGAAAATGTAAGACTTAGCAGCCAGTTTTTTGTTTTAAATTCATTCATTAATTCATTAATTGTTCTTTCAAAAGCATAATTTCGAATTATTGGCAATTCTTCGAACCTAGAACAGGCATGTTCAAAATGGCTTACAATTCACAATCAGTAAATACATTTACATAATTTCTAAGTCTGTTTGAATATGCAGAATGACAGACAATTTGTTCTTTCGAATTGTCACTATATATTGGTAAGACCACGAAAAAAGTTAAAGTTAAACTTTACTCTGAAAAACTCTATTATAAGGATTAACCGAAATTCTTTGAAAATATGTTGAATATACTCATCTTACCATTAACTACTTTTTTATTTTTTCCATTTAATCCACATTTACAGTTATCAAAAATTGTTATGGTCGTAATGCCTGGTAAGGATAATACCAAGGTTGAATAATTCAGACCAATAAGTTTGCTTTCTGTACTTTCAAAATTATATAAAAAACTTATGATATTTGTTATTGTACCGATACTGTACCGCCTAAGTGTTTGATAAAGTCGGGCTTGAAGGTTTGATCCACATAATCAAGAAGTAATTTCTACCAAACATCTACGTTGTATTGCGGAACTATCTTCTTCTTAGGAGATTTAAGGTAAAATATATGTATTATCACCTTGTGAAATCTATCTTGGAGTTCCTCAAGGCAGGGTGTTGAGTCCGTTTCTCTACTTTGTATATACAGTAGACATGCTATTACTTCGCAACACTGAGGCTTCAACATCTTAAGCCGCTATATTAAGTACACATTAGAATCTGATATCAGATGGGTCAAACCTTCAAACAATTCCGTAACACCCTCACTTTAAATGATGAATGGAAACTCAACCATAAATCTGGATAATAAAGTTTTATTGAATTATAAAAACCAATAATAAAGCCAATTTGGACTTATGGCATACAAAGCTCCAAAGAGTACAATCAGAACTATTCAGAGTGATCACAAAAGCTTCACGGTATGTTAAAAATTCTAATATCCATAGAGATTTAAATATGCCTACAGTCAAGGAAGAAATAATTAGAATCAGGAGAAACTGCAAACTTATTCAAGTTAGAAAACCATATCATCGTACTCGCTAGACCGTTAATTTTCACGAGGAGGTGCCAACGTTTAAAAAGTATATATGAATATATGAAATAGATGCAAATTTAGCCAAATAATATTCTTTTTCTTATAAATATATGTTCTGAGCATTGGCTCAGCTCTTTATAAGATATTAGTATTAAGATTTTACCACTTATTATTAGTTCCTTTTATAGAAAGATTCAATAAAAACTGTAATGAAAAAAAAAATCTTTTGTTTTCAAGTACATTTTTTTATTTTATATTTAATTTCCAGCGTATTTTTCAGCATTATTTTATTTATTTTTTTTATCTACTGAGAGCTAATTTTTTTAAATGCAATCAAACTACAAATAAGAGAACAATTAGCTTAAGATCATAATTGCGTGACTTTTAGTATTAAATGTAATTGCTTCATTAAAATATTCATTGTTAGAAGTTAAATATGAATTGTTTCATCTGTATATTTGAAGGATTAACTATATTTTATTAGATATTCACATGGTTTTTCTTATGTTGAATTTGTAATAAAATATACAATGCCAAAAAGGTTGCCTAATACAATACAATACTAAATACCAAAAGTTGCCTTTTGGTATTTAGTATTGTATATGCGTAACCATGTGTTATTGAAATGTTCAACGTCATAAACCATATTTATACTCATAGTATAAAAATATGAATAATAGTAATAAAATATATATTGGTATTATTTATATTAAATGAACTTTAAGAAATATGACCATAAATTATTTTTCTTAAATTTTTACATTTATGTTACTGTATTGTATTGTCATTAAATGATAGGAAATTTTGATAAACTTGAATTATATAAAATTTAGTATTTCCATTTGTATGACAAAAGTGTAAATTCTGATAGGAAATGAAATATTACAGATAAAATCACAATTTAGACTTTCTCTACTTCATATGTATGTATATATTGAATTTAGGACTACAATAACGTAATACAACAAACTTAGTAGATTGCTACTTGAGGGAATTTATTTTTGCACATGCACTGACTATATGAGAGTACTCCTTGTATATGAATAACAAAAATCTCTTAAACAATAGACATACAATAAAACAAAATTAAATTTTAAAATAAATCGAATATAAAAGATTAAATGAAATTTGTGAATCTATTTGTTTCTATGTATTATAATATTATTTTGTTAAGAAGAATATTGAAAGCAAAGTCGATTAAATACGTAAATATGTAAATATGCATATTTATATTAGTAGATAAATATGTTGATATGTTGGTAAATACGCCTACTGAATGTATATAAGGAGATAAAAACATATTTATGTACGTACAATTATATAATACACAGAAAACACAATTACGTTAGTGTAATGAAATTTCCCGAAAAATCCTGTAAGGTAAAATCAAAAAATAATACAATCACAGTATAACATATAAACCTTGCATTAAAACCAATATTATGAAAAAAGCTTATATCACTTTTATCTATGAGCAATTATTAATAAAAATTATTTGACGTAACTTAGTATTTTCTTAACTTGACTTTAGCGGTTATTCCTTTTTTTTCATAGATACATTGTATAAAAATATATTGGTATAAAAATAATTATGCGAGAATTTTTACAATATCTTTACATATTTATAATGCAATAATGGATTTTATATACAGAGATTATATGTACATGTACATAGTAAATACTGAGTATAGAGCATAGCATGTAAAATTCAATTATTCGAAACAAGCAATAAGCAAACAAGTCAAGCAAATAAGTAACAATGTCAAAGATGTCAGGAAATGAAAATATTAACATAGTGGTCGTATATCCACAGACTTGGAAGAGGATCAACCTCTAGTTGTACTAGTAGTATATGCATATTACAACCACATGAATTCGTTGTATTAAAAATCAATAAATATAAATTGTAGAATTGTTTTTGTAACTTAACAATGAGTATTATATTGTAAATGTTATAAATTTGTGAGAATGTGATTCATTTTGTTCTTAGTACGATAAAACCTTATCTTTAAGAAAACAATACATATGCAAATATATACAATATGTTTATGGTTTAATGATTAAATATGTCTCTCTGTAGAAATATACTTTTCTAATTGCCAAAATAATATCAAATATGTCATACCGCTTGACATACAAAAAAGGGATAGGGAAAAAGTGGTATGACTTCTATAAAACGACCTGCGATAAAATATATCCTGTTTTCATTTTACATATTTATTTCATATATTGTATATATCAAAGAATAGCCAGGGATTATTTTATTTTGAAAATATTGTATAATAAGCATGTATACGTTTTTGCAGATATAGAGAATTAACTTTGTTATTTTTTAAGTTAGCCACAGGTTAATAGATGCAAAGTCTGCAATGATTCTAACATATGTTTCCCATGATTCTTTCATAAATTAATTACAATCGAATATTTGGGCATGTTGAGCTTCCGTCAGTCATTCTTGTTTTTCACTTCTTGGCGCCAGCTGTAAATTTCTCTAGTAATAAATGCTACTAACGAAGACCCTATCAAAGAAACTTCTATCATCAAATATCAATCACCAGATTACGGACAATGAGCATTCTCTCCTAGATCAGTTTTGGCTAGGTTCTCGATATGATCAGGCCAATCAGTCGATGCTAAAAAATCGTACTCATTTATTCATTCACTTGCACTCACTTTGGAATAACATAGTTTTCGTTTAAGAGTGTCTAGTAACACTGGATTTGATTCAATGACAGCAGTTTCATAATGTAGTTCGAACTATTTGACGACAAGTCTTATTAATTATTTGGAATTTATTTACAAGTATCTTACCTTGATAAATAGACCTTTTTTTGCGGAAAGTGTGAAATTTAACACTTAATAACATACTCTTTTATGAGATGTAGTCATGCTTTTTTGTAAGGTGTCGTAGCTTAGTGGTTAGTGTGTTGGCCTTCTCATCTGTAGGTTGTGAGTTCTGCCGTTCGAAACCGGCTAAAATAAGTAGGTCCCTTCTAATACATTATTGTTATGCGTGTAATACTTAACACGCATAACAATAATGGAAGAGAAGCTCGGCCAAAGAACTTCTCTTTGGTCGAGCTTAGGGCATATATATACACATATATATACACACACACACATATATATATATATATATATATATATAGATATAGATATATATATATATATATATATATATATATATATATATATATATATATATATATATATGTATATATAGTCTGTTCAATAATGCATGTGATTAATTTCTTTTTAATTATATGACTCAATTATAAATATATAAAAAAAATAGTAATCATCATCATAATACTAATTGAGCTTTGAAAATCAACTGTGAGAATTAAACAAAAAGAGAGGGCAGATTTTAATTAAAAATACAATAATTCCCTAAAGTTATTCAAGAACAACAATTACTAAGCTCTAGATGAAATGAAAATAAATGTGGAATACACCAAGCATACGAAGAATTCTTGATTTTATTCATGACATTATGTGACATTTAAATTTTATCTTCATCACTTTGTTCGCACTCCCCGGCAGTAGCTCTGCTATTTTCTCATCAGCCACATGAGTCAAAGTATATTTCATTTGATTATATTTATACACCATACTTTCTGTTTTTATTTGTTTTACTATTTAAGAAGGGTATATGCAATCACATTGTATATATAAATACTTACAAGAAATTGTATCTTAAATATGTAAATGATGTTAGCAAATGTTGTCAACTAACTAACATTGTCGTCTGTAAAATGTAGTAAATACGATTTAAACAAGAGTCCTTATGAAATAGCGAAAAAAAGAAGAGAGAAAAAAAAAGAATTACTCACAATCAGTATATTTGCACATTTCATTTAACATTATTATACCATAAGGAGCTGCAAATTATTTTCTAACCTTTTAACTATGCGAGGCACAAGGTGAGAGAAAGCATTAGAGCATAAGAGCGCATATGTATGTATAAGTGAAGAACTAAGCAATGAAGCGATCCCTTACATTATAAAGTATAGTAAAAATAATATAAATAAAATTATAATATAAACAAATAAAAGACTGAAATAGAAAAAGGCACCCTTCTGATGGCCTCTTAGACTCAATGTTGTTGTTATCTTTTTGTTCATTCATAGTTGTTGTTATTCGCATTACCCCTAAATTCATTCATTTCAATTTGAATTCAGTGACACCGTCATCATGCACATCGTCTAATACAGTCTAGCATCCTTGGATTAACATTTTAAAACGTAGGCTTTGTGGTTTCCTATTAATTTTTGCAAATATGTTACATATATACTAGAGTATACTATATAAAGAGGTAGGTCTATGTATAATAAGGATAAAAGCAACAGTAACGCCAGCAAAATGTTACATAATAAAACAAGAAAGAAATCTTAAATACACCAGTATATTCTTAATAATAAATATATTGTAGGAATAAATTAGTTGCTAAATACACCTGCACAATATGTATCTAAATGGATTTTTCTTAGCTCGGGTAAATTACTGCTTATAGTGGATCTTGTGGAAAGAAAAAATATTAATATTTTATTTGGTAGATTTATTAATATTTGATATGGAGTTCGGAGATTTTTAAATCAATTTTCTGGAAATTATTGTAAATAAAAAATATGATCGATATAATCGAAAAAAAAGAAAGTGTTCTGCTAAAATAAAAATAAACATAGTTGGCACTTATTGGAATCAAAGATGCTTTCATGTTATCAATTTTGACTGCTTTGAAAAGGATTTTGCAGATTTCGAACGGCAAAACTACTATGACATTGCTTTTATAAGCTTTGTCACAGCAATATTTCAGAAGTTGCTTATGGTAAACTGTTACTGTCTTAAAAATTGTTCTATTAAGAAAAACGTTTTCTCTTTTTAAACAATGTTGGAACACATAACTTAAAGTCAATGCATTATTCAACTGAGCTACAGTGGAAAGAAGTATTTTATACTGGTAAAAGATCTGCAGAGGCTCAACTTAAGATTTAATAAAATATTTATTGTACTTCCTTACAATTTTATTTCTTTGAAGTATTTAGCTTTTTATAACCGATTATCGATCGTTGACCATCTGTCACTTTAAGTGTCAGGGTCTCTTTGTGTGTCTCTTCGTACGATAGCTGCCACAATCACAGAATGATCGAGCTGAGAATTGGTGTGTTAAATTAATTTCTCAAACGAACAGATAGTTTCATGAATAGTCGTAATCAGATGAAAACCACAGCTACCATACAAAAATATGTTGTCGAAAATGTTTTTTCACAGTTTCCACACGAAAGTATTACACTAGAAAACTCAAACTCGGAACGTAATATTATTGTTACCACAAAATAAATATATTAGAAAATGAGAGTAATTACTGCTGGCTCCCATACAAATTTACATCGTTCAATATAGGTTTTAAAATGTAAGCGGAAAAATATAAAGATTTAATACTGAATTTTTATTATACCTGATTATTTAACTGAATTTTTGTTATCTACTCATTTAACATATTAAAAAATGGGCTATATAATACAAAAACTATGCCTACCTCCAGTACAAAATTATGCTCCTATTTATATATCTTCATACCTGACTCATGAGATAGTAATCAAGCTGAAACTCGGTACAAAGGATTATGTTCACTAATTAATATACATATTCGACAGCAGCCAGAATGGAATGTAAAGGACGTATACCACTCATACGTACGTTATAGATTGTATTTTTCGCGCGAACATAAAAAGTCGCATGACAGAAGCTCAGCACATTTCATTTCATTTCATTAAAGTAGCCCAATTTTAAAATACAACAAATGATGCTTCTAGTTTTTGAAGCCCAATAAGAATATACAGTGTTTTCTTATATATACTTACACGTGCATATATGTATATTTGTATGTAGTAAACTATATATACGATAACTCTTCATGATTGTAAAAATAATATAAAATTACAAAAAGAAATAAAAAACCGTGTAGAAATATATTAAGAGAAAACTTTTTGAATATTTCGTTATTAAATTTGCATATCTAAACACTACACATATGCATATATATAGAAGAATAAAGAAGAAAAATTATTTTATATACGCATCTCTTTTACTAACACATGTGCACATACTTTACCGTCATCAACAATATTCTACTTGGGCCTACTGTACAAATGTTCTACTTGGTTTATTACGCAAACACACACACATTCACTCGAATTGTTCTCTCTTTAACTCATAGCGTACACATTTTCCTATAATAATCAAAATTACTTATTTAAGCAGCAACAACAATAACACCTTTTGAAAGCTGAATGTTTTAAACAAAAATAGTGAGGAGATGAAGTACAAGAAAGACAAGATACATGCCTAGTAACACCTTCATAAAGAAACCTCCAAAAACCAAACCAGTAATGATGCTGTATTTTCCTGCTTGTCTGTCTATATGTACTATATTTGTCTATCTGTTTGATGCTGTTGAAAATCACAAGAAAAATCTTTCATTTGCTTTTGAAAACACATAAATGCTCATATATTTGTATACTTATATATAAGCACACATTGGGAAATTACTGAGCAACACCATATTATTACTATATGCATACCTTCTATAGTACAAGTACATATATGGGCATGTGGATCGGTAAATTTTATGTGTGAGTTTAAGCGAATAAACTTAAGGTGTATGTGTGTATAATTTTACTTTTAGATACATAAAATTGTTTATACATGCGAGTGTGTGCGTGTGTGCATGTGCGTTTGTGTTTTCGTGCTAATGGAATATTCCTTTTTGTTTTTTCTTTGTTATTTCCACACATGCTGTTTCTTCTTCCTACACTTTTCTGCTTTTATCTATTTCGTTAATACTTGTTTTTATTTTCATTCAAAAATTTCTCTCATCAATGGCTTACGAAAAACATCATAAGATTCCTTCCTGTCTTCCTTCCCACCATTTTGTTCTTTGTGTATACACGTATACACGTGAACTTTTATAGAGAAAATAACCATATGTATTTTTGTGTGGTGAGTAAAAATCCACATGTATTGTGTTCTTTTTTTCTCGCCATTGTTTTTGTTATTGTTGTTTTATCTTGTTGTTAGACTTTTCTATTTATTTTTGGTAATAAGTTAAATGGAATTTGTATATTTTCTCATTTATATGTCTGCATTTAGGTATTAGTATAAATTACTTACACGTGTGTATTGAAACGTATTCTTGAATTTACGGATTTACTATTTATGTAACATACATTTTGTTGTCATACCAATAATTATTCCGGTTTATGTTTACATCTGGATAATTTCAAAATATTAAAATTACAAAAAGATATAAAGGAGGAAATAATAAAATTAATCACCGAAAAATTACATACGGTGACAGTCAAACAGTGAAAGATGTTAGTAGGACTAGATGTTTGCCTGAGGACTATAAGGTGTCAAAGTATCTAAAAGCGAATTCAACGCCTTAAAATGATGACAGTCATACTCAAGATATCGATGCGGTGACTGCATTCGAAAACTTTAAACCAATGGATACAGCTTTAAGTCCCGATAACAGACTTCGGCTATTCGCGCCCATAAAACTAATGTAACTCAGTGTTTATATTGCACTGAAATTCTTTTTGGAGTGGACATACGAAAATCAACATTTTCTAGTAGCATCTCCAATATTTCATTCATTTTTTTTGATACGTTTTCACAAAGATTTCTTTCAGCATTTTTTTTCATAGCAAATACAATCTATCATATTCTTGCTAATTTTTGGTTTTCTCTTTGTTAAAAATGAAATGCCTTCTACATCAATACTGTGGGGTTTTGGAAACAAAAAATCGGTTATCAGTGTTTTATACCAGACTTTCTCCATTGACATCGACATTATAGACTGATCCATATTTGAGGAAATACAGTCTAATCATAATTCTGGCGGACTTTTTCGGAATGCATCGATTGTTTTCTAATCAGTTTTAGATTGAAATCACTTTATATTGTATATTACTTATGTATATCATGGTCTTGCTTCTTTGCAAAGCCACCAAGAGAAAAGTCAGTTTTATTACAGAACAAAATTGCAGGGTAAAGGAAATGTCTTCAATGCTGGTTGAATACTAGCCAATCGCAGGAATATTCCCTTTCATATGTATTCTGTCCTCTCTTGGTTGGCAAATTTTTGTGCAAAAGTGGATATTGTTAATTAAAGTAATTAAATAAACCGTGAAGTATATTTCAGAGTCATATCTCCATCTATGGTCGTTTCGATTACACGACATACCCTATGGATCGATGCATCATATGGCAACCATAGGGATTATCGAAAGTCCAATTTGAGAATTCTGTCTGAAGAGAAATGTAGATAATATAGAGAGCATTTCATTAATATTCCTTGTTCGGATATATATATATATATACTCGAAATAGATGTGATAGTCTAGAATAGACATTCCATATCAATTGACAAATGTCTGATATAGATAAAAAAGGTAAATAAGGTAATAAATATCGTAGAACCAATTTACCTTCTTCTGGTTAAATTTTGATTTCCTTCATCCACGACCAAATTTGTTTCATTAGTTCCTTAGTACCATGATCATAATTTGTCTGAGTAGTAGAAGAAATTACCTTCTACAATGTTCTTCATGTCGGTCCACCAACAAATGTATCCAAAAATATTATGTGCGATTTTTTTTTTGTCCATAGTTCGAAATATGTTTCCATCAGACATTTTTGCTCAAATTTTTGCCGTTGAAGTATTTTCGCTGCTTTAAACAAAAATTAATAGCTACATAAATAAACGCATTTTTTTATTTCTATTTGTCTGTCAAACCAGATACTTTGCCTACATAGTAAGTATTGTTGTTAGATATATTGCTGTTGAAATTTTTATAATATAATATATTTTTAACATATTCATAGTTATACTCATATTTAGATCAGTGTACAAGTATTTGTGTGTGAGCTAACTTTCGAAGTTTATGTATGTATATGTTGACAGTATTTAGTTAATTGCTTGTGCTAGCTTTGTTACTGGTTGACTGGTGTGATGGTGGATCAATAAATTTAATTGATGACAAAATTATGTCGACAAGGTATTACTATAGCCTACGTTACGTTGTTGATATACATGCAAGTATAGCATGTAAACATATTACTATACATATGTATATGCAAGTATTTAAATATGCTAGGCATACAATATATGGTTATGTATGGTACTATAATTAACAAAGTGGAAATTACAGGCAACACGTAAGTACATAAGTTCATACATACATACATATATGTAAATAAGTGCAGAGACGAGTTACATGCATATTTTTATATCTGACGAGTGTTCTATTTTAGTCTGCATGTACTTATACTAATAAATCTTCTAATAAATCGACATTTAATAGATGGTTTCTATTATCGGGAATGAAGTAGAAGAAAAAAATAAGGAGGAAACAAATGCTTTCTTTAAAAAATTACATGACATTGACTATGAATATGTAAGAAAACTTGTTAGCTAAGGATGTTTCAAGCAGTGCAGTAAATAATCCTTTTTGTTGGTTTTTATATATAATTAATATTATTATTTGAAGTGGTTTGACCCAAATGTTAAGTACTGCGATCTAAACGTATTGTATGTAATTGAATTTATGTCAAATAAATTAAATGAAAATTACAGCTTTCCCTAAAATTATATGCAGTAGTAAAATTTTAACCATAACTTCAACAAAACATTCTAATAGTGTAAACTTATTGTGAAAATTCCATCTGCTTCCTATATGAAATTATTGTCAATGTGACTGAAAATAGAGAGTAGGCTCCTAAACATTTGCTAAGATCATACCTAAGTCCCATCTCTACCCCTTACAGGCAATTCCATACAAAGTCAGTATCTAAATCAGTAATTTCTTTATACTTTATTGGTACGAAATGTTTCAATTGATAAAATTTGATGTTTTTCATTAAACCAGTTAGTTGCATACAATTTGGCACACCTTAATTTGTAGTCATTGAATCTAAAGTGAAATTTTGCAAATAATGGGCTTTTGCTTATTTCATTAGAGATTTGTAACGAATTTTACAAAATCTTTTCGAAAATAATCTTTATATGCTACGTTATGGCTTTTGCAGCCTTTGTATGATTTGATAAATGTATTTACTTTCAAGTATCCTTCAGTACAAAAGTGTAAATGGTTTTGCTAAAGAATTCTTTTTAGGCTCTCTTACTATATATAGCACATCAATCATTTTTCGTGTACATATAATTACATGTGATGCTATGAGCATACGTAATCACATAAAGTATATAGTGTAGTACAATGTAGAAAAAACTAAAATGTCTGAAGGTTAATACTGGCTTAGTGGTATGTATTAGTTTTAATGCAATACTAATTACATTTGTGACTATTCATTTGAGTTAGTTCTGTGGGTTTTCTCTTTTTGTTTGACGTTTTTTTTTGTTTAACTTAATTGCTAGCAATAAAAACAAGTCCATTAGTATTTACGAATATTTATGTAAAAGAAAATTTGCTTTTAATTAATTTGCAGTTCTATTTCATTCTCTGTGTTTTTCTGACACTACCTTAGCTTTTTACATATGTAGACACTTATTTGAAATAAGTATATTGAAACAATTACATATGATAGTCAAAGTACATATGCACCTACATACAAATATATTTTTGTGTACTAAATAGTATTGTGGCTAAATTGACTTAAAATGTGATTAAAATTAGGTATATACCTACTAAATTAGTGAAACAACAATAGTAAGTACAAGTGTAGTACAGTTACTCAATTGACCCTAAAACCTTTTAATTGCATTTTGCATTTGCGATTTTTTCATTTCACTATTGGTTTGGCAATAGTGTCACTTTAAAGTGGTTTGTGGCTCAACTTGGCTTCGTTATTCATTGGCCGTCTCTAATGTTTATTGTCGCCATTGCCATAGTGTGATCTTCTTTATTTTTTTTTTGTTCGATTCTTCTGTCCTTCGGTTAGTTATTTTTCCATTTAAAATGATGCTCTTCATGGTAGGTACATTTATAATGAGCTTCTCGTTGGCTTGCTAAATTTAAGTATTTATTTATTGCAACTTATTCTTAGTGGAAAAAAAATATGTAGCACATTTTCATCTTTGCAAAAATAGTTAAATTCTACATATAGAATTTACTAGATGTCGTCCAAATAGCCATTTACAATGTCATTATGATACGTATACATAGTACGAATTCAGCATCACCATAATCATGAGTATCGTCATTATTATATTCATTTGTATTTCTAATGTAATAAAAGTCAACTGCATAAAAATATGCAAATTAAAATAGAGACTGTCAAATTAGTGCAAAAACATGTAGACGGACAGTTGAATGTAGATACTTAATGTTACTTAATGTTATAAAAGTTTCTGTACTATGTGCGTACTTACTACGATAGTTGTATAAGGATTTCTTTTGAACTTGCCTGTTGTCTGAATGTGAAACAACGAATTATACAAATGAAGTCATAAAATGTTAAAAATCCTTGTAAGTTGTTGTAGAGTACATATACCAACATATTTTTTGTGGTAGTATCAATCAATGTAAGTTGTAAGTTATTTGCATGTAAGGTAGTACTCGTAGTATAATATATGTCACCAACCACCCCCAAGATTCGTCTGTTACAAAGTCTCAGTTTTATGTTTTCACACATAATCTTCATCAACAATGTCGTGATGAATTAAGAAGAAATTTTAATACTGCACACTAGATGCTGACGTTCAAAATTTTGCATGTATTACAGTAGTAGGTGCTCATACTTGTAGTTTGGGCAAATAAAAAATTACTGAACAATAAAAGGGAGAGTGAGACAATAACTTTATGCTAGAATTAATGCTACGTCGTAACTTTTTTACAATGTATGTGACTGTAGAACAAATTTACCATATAAATAACTAGCAAGAGATATTTAGCCTTAAATTATTTTCAAGGATATATTAAACATTATATAAGTAAGTGGAATTATATTAAAAATTAAAAGTTATTATAGTAGGTATCAATCACTGTAATCTCTTTGTGGATCACAACACAAAAGAAAAAGAAGATGACACATTTGCACCTCGACAGATGGCACTTAAACTTCGAAATATATGGGATTATTAATCACCATGTCTCTGAATGCATTACAATTTGCTTTGTAATGTTGTTGTTAAGAGAAAATATTTTAAAGAAATTTTTGATATTTTCAGAATGTTGTCATCAAAACGAAAATCAAATCTATTTCGAAATTTTTATTAAGTTTGGTGACGTTTATAAACCAACCGATCCATAATCTGGGTAAGTCGTTGGTATTTGAAACATTATGAAAATGTCCACAAATACCAGAGGATACAAAACTTAGGAGTTTTTACGCCAAGGAGGAATAATCTCCTTTTAGGATACCCGAAAGAAATATGTAGAAATAAGGTCAGTGCCAAATGTATGGGACAATAATTTTGAATGTGAATTTTAGAC
The DNA here is from genome assembly GCA_963854835.1 of Megamerina dolium. Lineage (NCBI taxonomy): Eukaryota > Metazoa > Arthropoda > Insecta > Diptera > Megamerinidae > Megamerina > Megamerina dolium. The sequence continues at coordinate 562,815 of OY978529.1, read as the reverse complement.
CTCAAAGACTAAAGACTTTCAAGATTACACAAAAAACATTTCCATCCCTATTGTTACCGTAAATGATACTGCTCAAAGAGTCTTGAAATTAATAAAGAATTATAAACATGAAAGAACGAATATTATCCCACGTAGTCAGTACCTTCACAAGGAAAACCTACGCGCAAAAAAAAAAAATAATAAAATCGCTGATTCATTCAATTAGAATTGCATTGCAGAGGAATTAGTTAATTTTCAAAAGTTGTTTGTTCTTTTATTTTAAAGGATAAAAGTAGAGAATGAGTATCCTCAGGTAACATTTTAAGCCGTAAATATCAAAGATAGAAGTTGATACATTTAATCCACTTAAGGGTTTCTTGGGAGAAGTAGGAGGTGTGGTTTTCGTCGTTTTTTGTAAGTGTAAGAGAGCTTATCTAAGGCTTGTATATTTGGCGTATTATAATTCAACTCTTTAGAAGTGACTGTATTTTTAGGATGAATAAAAATTGAATTAATCAAAAACAACTTTGTTCCATGTTTAAGGGAGGTAAATATTTTTTCAATTGGGACAAAACTTTCAGTTTTGTAATACACCCATACCTCGCTATATAGCACGGAACCATTCCGTAAAAGTTGGCCGTAAAAGGAAAATCTTTATAATGAATCAAGTATCAAGTTTTGCAGTTGTGAATCGAAAAAGTCTCATAATTAGAAACGGGCGTTAGAGCGAAATGCCATATAAAGGGTGTCAGTATAACGAGGTATGGAAGTATTCCTATTTCGTAGTATTTTATTAAATTGAATATTTGTGAGAGTTAGGGATAAAATACATTTCTAAATGAAGAACATACTAAGGAGTGATATTAATATTTCCATAGCAATGAATTGAAGGGTCCTACGTAAAATAGAATATTAATATTTAATTATTGTTCCAGATCTAGTAAATATTTTAGTCATTAATTACAATAATCCGTTAATAATAATTATAATAGAAATTGCAAAAAAGCTATTCCTTCGCTTTCAAAAATACCGAAATACATGGCACTAAATACTCAGAAATTAACAAACAATGAGATAAAATATTTTTAATATCGTAATATGGAAAGCAATCAATCTAAAACTCTGTACGAGACAATCACTGCATTATAATTAACATAGATGATGTAACGCCAAATCAAGATGATGAAGTGTATGTATGTATTGTATGTTTAACGTGCATGTTCGATTAGTAAAAGAGTATAGAGCATTGAGCCAATAGAATCAAATGTAATAATATTTAATTGCTAATAATTAGTAATTATATTAGTTTTTGTATGGAAAACTTACTAATGACATGCCTAGAGATGAACATAAACACTATTCAATATATCTGTGTAGCATCTTTTTATGAAAAGACATGAGTATTAAATGTAATTCGATATACAATAGACAGTAGTGCATGGTGAAGGTTTATTCATATTATCAAATAATGAACTAAGATTATTATTTTGTCACACTTATTAAATATCAGTAAATACATATATGTTTGCATACAAATAGATATACAAATAAGATAGTTAGTACTCTATATTCTCTCTATTACAGTACACTTTTACTATGTAAATTGAACCAGACTAATTAACAGTAGAACAAAAACAAATAAATTACTTAACCATGAATATTGTACACATACATACTTGTATCCATAAGTACATATACACGTGGATATATTGTTTGCATGCAAGCATAATACAAATACAAATATGTGTATGGAATGTAAAACATAGTTACGTATGTATACGATGACATGACCACCACAACTAAGTATTCAAAGGGAATAACAAAATATATCAGATCAGAAAAAAAAAAATTATACATGTGAGTACACTACATTCAATATGTACAGATGTAGAAGCTAGGCGATGGCATGGGCAAATGTATATTGACATTGTACTTATGTACATACATATCGTACGTACGAGTAGTATGTGTTGGCATATAATTATAGTACATACATGTATATATATATATGTATGTATGAAGTGTGGTCTGCCAACATTATGCTATAAACGGTCCATTGCATACACTGGCGAATAGTACATTTCAATTTCAATGAGAATGACAATATGCATATAAGCATGAAGATGATGATGGGAAAAATCATGCACGCACAAGCATAAATTGAACAAATAAAAAATAAAAAAATTATAACAAATTAATTCATTTTTGCTTCTTTGTGGGTAGGTCAACAAAAATATGTATATACTCTCATATAACTATAACTTTAAATATGTATGATGAAATTAAATTTATTAAATTGAGATTCATGTGCGTGTTAATGAAACTGCATGCATTTAGTAGGCAATGTTTGTAATTATTTTTTTTTTTTTTGTATGTTGGTTTGATAAAAATATTCAATTAAATCGTAATAATAAATGTTAATCAAATGATAGACAGTACAAAAATATACTATGTATTATTAAAATAACGTTTTTTCCACAGCCGTATTTTCATAAAAAATATTTTATTAAATTTTAATTTAAGAAAATATATAAAAGATAAATTTATTCCAAAAAAAAATTAGTTACAGTAGGTTTAGTATGACTCATTTATAAGCTGAAGCTGAACAAAAAACACACATATAGCAAAATCATAAATAGCGTATGAAACTAGCAATTATTTATGGGGGGCATAACAAATAGTTTATTGTAAAATTATTATTCTCTCACGTATATGTCCATATAGTACATATAGTTGTCTTAGATCAAATATAAAATATGTTATAATGGTTCAAATTGTGTTCTCTCTTTACCGGTTATGCCAATTCTGTATCTTCTGTACCTTTGGCTTATTAGAAGCTCATGCTCGCCTTCTTTTTGTAGTACCGCGTAAAAAAATATTATATGCGTGGTTCCATCTGCACTACATATTTATATTGAAAAACTGTTTAATTCCGAACAATTTTAGTACGGATTAAGTGGCCACAAAAGGTATTACTCATAAACTCTGCAACCTGAAGTTACAAGCATGCAAACACTTATTGAGCATCTCGAAATAGTCAACTAATTTGTAAGGAGTAGAGATAGAGAGTAAGTATTCTCGGAGAAAATATTGAGGAGAAAACATTGCTGGGGTGGGTAATATGTTTGACCATCCTAGGGGCAAATGCTAAGCAATTATGAGGTTATTTATAGATTTTAAGGTGTTTATAAGTTTACTTTGTTTATCGGAGGTAAATGTGCTGAGAAGGAATGTTAAGTAGTAAAAATGAATAAGGGTCCGTCATACATGTTACCATAGGTTAGGTTAGGTTATGCGGCCACCCCCCAAAGGGGGCGCACTTAGGCCAAATAATTGACCCATTGTGTCACCATGCATCACTGATGCTTACTGTCCTATCTCCTATGTTAAGCTTAGTCGTATCTGTAAAAAAAGCACTCCCCAGTAGAGTGTGCCTTCTGCGTGCCAAGGTGGGGCATTTACAGAGGAAGTGGTGAACACTCCTCCTCTTCCTCGTCCTGGCAGCTACGACAAAAATCGTTGGCCGGTAAACCGAGCCTTGCAGCATGCCTACCCACAAGCCAGTGGCCCGTGAGTACGGGGACTACATTACTGGTGGTTTTCCTGCCCATTGACAACAGTGAACGAGTTCGTCTATTGTTAAAAGTTGGCCAGATTTTCCTAGTGGTAGCGCAAGAGCTCTCATCCCGCCATCTTCTGTTGGCTATGGTGAGATAATGTTGTGTGATAAGAAGCTTGCATGTTGCAAACGGAATTCTGGCTTGATGAGATGGATAGATTTCTGGCAACTTAGTGCCCGATCTCGCCAATTCATCTGCCTCAGAGTTGCCCGGAATGTCCCTATGCCCCGGTACCCATACAATGTGTACATTGTAGTGCTCCGCTAGCTCGTTAAGGGCTGAGCGGCATTTAGGGGCAAGTTCCGATTTGGCGAACGTTCCTGCGAGTTACATGTTACCATACTGGGGTCTATTTCTGAGCAATAATAGAGTTAGAATTCGATTTTCAGGTGCTTTTGAGTCTATTATATATAGAAGCCCCTCTAAGGAATAGGCATGGAGGATACGTATGTTTTGAGAAAATGTTGATGAGCTAAAATTTTACCTTCCTAAGGGTGTAATTCTGGAGATTTGAATGAATGATTCAATATTCATAATTCTTTGTTTGAGGATAGGAACGAAATGCAACCGGACTAAGTCAAAATGGTCTCAAATTAGAGTTCAGCGATCTCAAATACGTATCGTTAACATAATCGCTGGACAAATTATTTTTCGATTTGTGTGTAGCTCTATAATTTTCTCATCTGACTGTTGCTATATATAATTACAATATATTTAATAAAATTCGTGTGTTAAAAATTGCAAATTATATTACATACTCTTGACATGCTATCGGAAATATGCTTATACCTTCATACTTCTTTTTTAATGTTCTTAAATATGGGGTTCATATATACACATCTATTACAAATTCCTATATAAAATCGATATTCTCAATGAACCGTGCTCAATAAAAAAAGGCGCTTGTTGTTGCAACTATTTTAAGAAATACAAAAAGAAAAAAAAAACAAGCAAACAGCAACAACAAAGTTTCACACGAGCATAAGATATGGTTCACAAACTTTCTAATACACAAGCATATACACATGTGTATGTGACATTGCTATAAGCTAAAAAAGAAAGACAACAAAATAATGAAATAAATAAATAAAACGTACCACATAATTTCCACACCATCAACATCAACAAAAAACTGCAAGAAAAAAAAACAAATAAAAAAAAGGCACGGATAAACTTTAAAACAAAGTAATATACAATACATTGACCTAAATTTACTAATATCAAGTTTTATACATGTTATATGCGCATATACTCGTACTATATATATATATTTACAATATAATGATTGGGGAAGAGAGTGACAGAGGAAGATGAAAATATTTTTAGCATTCCCAGAGCATATTATAACAGCGACGTAGCTGTAAAATATCCTTACATGGTATATACTTGTACATGTGAGTGTAATCATACTCTTGATAATATTCATATACATATTTCCACACATTGTTCTATCCAGCACACATATATAAATTTATGTACGATTTTGCTAATAATTTCGTTTTTTATGCGCTGTGCACGTGTGACAACAAATACCAACTAAAACACATATACCTATATACGTACTACAATACATTCATATAGGAACATACATGGATCCATATGGATACGATATAAAAACAACAATAATAGCGACGGTAGCAATATAAATAATAATAGCACAATACACAGTTTCCCTGCACATATATTTGTATGTAGTTTTACATGCATGAACAACTCAAAAACTGTAAATGAGCAAATATATACATATGTATGCATTCATATGCGATGAAGTAAAAAAAAAAATCGTAAAAGAACTTATTATGAATATTTATGAAATTTAACAAACAAACAATAATAATATTAAAGGAGAGGGTGTTCTGAAATATTAGTGATGTGAGAGAGCAACTCTTGAAATGACATTTTTTGGCATTTATTTTTCTATTTGTTATTAAGCACATATGGAAGCATGTTTCTACTTATATGTGCAGTATAAGTAAAGAGCTTTTCATTAAAGTACTCCTAAGTGACTAGCTGTCAGGGATTTAAATCTCATCGTATTTAGAAATTTACTTTCCATTAGAGATTTAAGTATTTTACATTTACGTTTGTTAGGTTCACATGAATGCATATATAATAGTGGTGTTTACGAACTGATGCAAATTGTCTTGCAAAGAGCATATGCCAAAGAGTTTGCACAGTTTGCAATCACAACAGCAAATTGTAAAGTTATGTATTTACTATGCTCCCGAAAGAATGTAATACTAAAAATCTCTAAGTTAATATCTTCACCATTTGCAAAACCGCCTATATGACTGCAACTTCATTTGAACTAAACACAATATTTGTAAATCAATATATTCGAAGATCAAATCATTTTTACTAAAAGAAAATAATAGTATATAGAGCGATTCATAAGTTTCCAAACTGCTGTTGAATAGTTTTACACAGTGCTGCCATCTATTTATCTATTAGCGGATTATGGGTACCGTAGCTCAGTGGTTAGTGCGTTGGCCTTTTGATCTGTAGGTCGTGGGTTCAATCCCCGGCTAAAACTTAACAAAATTTGTTATCAAAAAGATTTTTCTTTCGAACGGAACCAACCTGTCGGAAAGAATTGGTAAATTTTCCGGCAGTAATAATTTACAAAAAAATGTTTCTTAAAAGATCTCTGTGACAAAACTAAGTTAAAGTGATATCAAAAGGGTTCTGCCGCTCGGAACCAGCCAACAACCGGCAGAGGAACAATTAATGGGGGTCGGTCATACATTTTAGTATTCTATTGATTCCTGTGCAATAATGGGCAATCTCTGAGAGCAGGACTAAGTCCTCAATAATTAGTAATAATTACCTAGAAATAATTTTCGTATTATGCATAGTGCAGGACAGTTGCATAGCAGATGTGTGTCGACTTTGAGCTCTTCCTTATCTCTGCACCTTCTATAGAAGTCATGCGCGAGGTGGCCCAAACCTAGTAATTATTATATTATTGTTGATGTAAACTCCCTAAGTAGAAGTACTACGCCTTTATTTTAAATAATTAAAAATTATAAATAAAACAAAAACTTTTCTTCTAGCTGTGCGTGTCTTTTTCCCCTCGTCAACATAACCTGCATGCAAGTGTGCCACCAAATTGAGCAAGCCTACCGGCATTCACTCCGCTCCCTTCTGAATATTATCCTGTGATCACTCCTACAACGGTTGATGTGTCTTTCTTCCTAAGGTCAATACGGTTTTGAGTGCGCGTCTTACTGAGTTGGGGCTGAAGTAATTTAGCTGTCTTACAGATGGGAGATTGAGTCAATCTTTTTTAAAAGGCAGAGAAGGTGATTTCTTCTAGTTAGAATTTAAATGTGGTAATTGGGATTCCTCTTAATGTATTTTCTTCGCTTGGCACTGCTTTTGTGCGCATTATCGCGAATTCATCCCTTCACATTCGCGTGATAAAATAATTTTTTTTGTAGGGAAGCCAACCTAAAGAGTACAGATAAGTATGTTCCGAACAAAATTTCTGAAAAAAAAAACTGGGGATTCAGTCATACATATTAACAAACTAGTGGTTCTCCTGAGAAACTGCGGCAATATTTACATTTTTTAAATAATAAGCAAAAGAAAATTCCCCATTTTAAAGTTCGATTTTCGATGAGCCATAACAAATAAACCACAAAAGCGATTAAAAACATTTTGGCAATATTTATTAGTTCGTTGGATTATCTTTACAATCAGATTGATAGATACTCGCGATATCAACAAAAGAGTGAAAATATCTTCGAAAAAATTAAGTTAAAAAATTATATCAAAATTAGAGAAAATTTTTTTAAAATAAAAATTAATATTGCTGATAGTAATAATACGTAAACACCTTGTTAACTTGAAAAATATGTTTCGAAAATGATTAAATATTTTATACAATATAAAACATTGCGTATATTGTACGTTACACCTCTATATCTACGTATAAATTTAGCTTTATTTCATTGTCAACTATTGTGTGAATTATGTTTGTTTATTATTGCATAAAATTCGAAAGCAGATGTATATCTCTCATGATTTATTTTATACATTTCTTGTTAAAGAAGAAATGTGTATTCTAAAATGGCATAGATATTCTATAGGTACTTGTACACAAATGTATTGTAAATTTTTACAAGAAGTTTGAGAGAAGAATTTATGCAAATTTACATAAAATTATTGTACACATTTGTCACAGTAATAAATATCACACTGTATATGTGCTTTTGTTGAATGGAATGTGTACTCGTATACGTTTATGTCAAAAGTCATTGTCATATCATTTCATATTAGAATAGAAAAATCTTTGGCTACAAGCAAAATAATATATACCTATAATATACAATACTTGTTGTACTATTTACTATAACAAAAATATTTCGTTTGTTATTATTACTATTATCATTATTATTATCTTCATGATTTCCTATGACATTCCAGTAGAATGTAGTAGTGAATACATGTTTGTCATTTAATATGTATGGTATATATTGTATGATGGTCATATACAAATCGCACATACATAACTTTCACATATGATGACTATGATGATGACGATGGCAATGATGACAATGATAACAATAACAATAGAGAAAGAGAAAACAAAAAGCAACACTACTACTTATTTGCTTACAAAATAAGGATTATTCCAGCTAGCATCCGCAATATATTCTATTTGGTATAGAATGTGTGTATTTGGATTAAGCGCATGTATAATAAAAATGTTTCATAACACATATGATGACAATGATGGCAATGACTATTGCAAAGTTTCCCTAGTTTTTTGTTTTGTAAATCTGTATATGATCATATACAATATATTTGAATGTCCTTGCTTTTGTTTACTTTATTGTTTCAATTGGATATATTATTATCCTTTATTTCTATACTCTTACTTACACACACATGTGTTAGTTTGTACAAAATTTAATTTATATATTCATACATATCTCTGATGGCATATGTCAAAATATAGTCCATTTTATGGGCAGACAATTTTTGCATATGTAAACAGAAATGTAAAAGAATACAACAAAAAATCCTCATTTCATAAAGTCATATTGAAACAATAGAAATTTATGCAAATATGGCAATATTAAAATTTCAAATATGTATGATTTGATGAATTGGATTAAGGAAATTTAGCATTGCTTGACCTAAAAAAATTTTATTGATTTTCTAAATTTTTTGTTGTATAGCGTATCTAGTTGCCCTACTGCTACACGAGCATGCAATACAAGGGTCAAAAGTGAGAGTTCCGTAGTGAAATTTTGAATTCTTATTAAGTGTATAGTTTTAGAATGCAAAATTTTAGCTATAGAATAATTTCATAAAAATTTAAATTTCCAACATACGTGTGAACATATTTGTTCAAATATGTGTCATTAATGTTGCCAGCGATCTCATGGTAATAAAAATTTCAGCGCAAATCCTAGTTAGGTCCATTGGCTAAAAAATTCGGTTTTATTAACTACAAAATAAAAAATTTTGTACCCATTGATGAAATTTTGAAAGTCATTTACGAGTTCTAAATTTGGAAGGAACTGTTTTTTTTTTATTATTGTTTTTAGTATTTAACTTCAAGAGGGGTGAAATGTAAATAAAGGAGAATAGTTAAATTCGCTTCTACTAGCCCCAGTAGAGGTGAAATGCATCATTAAATTCAATTAATGTTGTTTTCTAAACAGTTTTCTGAAAAATACTTATCTCTTATTTTCACTTCCTCCAGGACTTCTCCAAGAAAATTTAGATTTTTATGAAATACGTTCTCAGTATTCCCATAGTGGCTATATAATTTCATGATACTTTTTTTTTTGAAAAACACGTATATCCTATTCCTATTCTTTAAGGGGGCGCCCATACAAAATTTACTTAAAACCAGTTGAAAATTAACCAATATCTTCTTAGCTGCCCAAGAATCGCCTCAAGGATGTGAAAATATAGTCCTAATTAGCCACTATTAGCATTATCTCTCCAATATTTCCTCAAAATATAGTTACTCTCTATCTCCAATGCGTAGTGAAGCTGCCTTACAAAGTGAACGAAAAATGCATTAAAAATTGACAAAGAAAACAAGGCGAAATAGAAGTATGATCCTCATTAGTTTTACCCTCTATACTTTTTCTCTATCCCTAAGGGGGTGCCGTACAAAATGAACAGGAAAATTTCCAAAAATCCCATAAAAAATTTTTTTAATAAAATATAATTGGTTCGAATCGCTCCTAGGAGATTAAAATTTATGATCAACTTGGATTAATTTACTCGCTTCAAAATGTTTCCCAATATATTTATCACCTATTTTCATTCTATCTGAAAACTTGCCGAGTTCTACGAATTTTACCTCCTCTTTCTCTTAAACATACTTTTTCTCTTGAAAATGCTTCAGTTTATATTATTTATAAACTAAAAATAAATATGTGGCACTTATAATCCCCGAAGTGCTCTTAAGTCGAGCTTCTCTTCCATTACCGTTGTGAGTGTTAAATTTTTGACAGTATTAGAGGGGACCTACTTAGTTTAGCCGGTTCCGTATGGTAGAACTCTTGCGACATCACTTTTACTTAGCTTTGTCACAGAATTCCTTTTAATGGTTACTGCCGGAAGAATTGCCAATTGTTTGCCCGTTCGAAAGAAAAATCGTTTCGATATTAAATTTTTTATGTTTCATCCGGGGATAGCACCCACGACCAACAGATCAGAAAGTCAACGCACTAAGCACTGAGCTACGGCCCTATAGATTATATATTATATAATAATAATCTATACCATTTTAATTAACTCTTACAATTCCTCTCCGTCTAATGCTTCCTTCTCCACACTGTATTTCCTTTTATGCTAAGTGGAATGAAGGAAATCTATGTAATAAAATGTAAAAGAATAGTTGAACTTCAACCCTCTATCTCGTAGGGAAAACCTTTTCTTTCTTGTCATCATATTCTGGAGAAAGATGGAGGCGACAAAAAAAAATCACATATTTGAAGCCAAATGTCAATATGACATTGAGAATGCATAATCAAGTCATTTAATAGGCTAACATGCACGAAAGTAAGTATATTCTAGCTACATAAGTAGCTAGTAAAATAAAGTAAAACTACTTACTATCCGGCACAAAAGTATTATTGTCAATTTCATTATCGTAAAATTCAATGGAAGAACGAAATGAATCTGCTTAAATGATTCTTACTATTAACTGACCATTGACATTATGTGCTTAGACTAATGAATATGCGATATATGTACATATATTGTATTTTATGTATATATGTACATACATATATTTATTTCTGCATACTATCATGAAATAATATAATACTTTCATCTGTCACCATAATTGGATTAACATTAATACTACTACTACTGTAACACTCACACACACACGCGCGCAGATTCCCTCGTAGAAAAAGGATTATATACAATGTTAAGGGCTTTTGTATATGGAGCGATAGAAAGAGATGGATTGTAGGAGAAGAAAAGAGACGGAGATAGATAGATAGAAATCAGCGATGTAAATGAAATGTATTGCACTGTATTTTTATGAGCCATTTTAGTAAATGTTAAGAACAAAATAAGGTCAATTATAGTTAAACGCATGTATGTGTATAATATATATTTTAATAGAAATGCTGGTCAAATAAATTGAATATTCAGATTACTCTTGATTTTTTTTTGCCTCTTGATAATACCATACCATGATTGAAGGATTTCGAGGATTCTTTTTTTGCTATTAAAGAGAATTATATCAAATGTACATATACAAGTCCATTATGTACAAAATCCTAATGAAATTAGAGCGATTTCTATATATATATGTATATATATATATATATATATATATATATATATATATATATATATATATATATATAAATATATATATATATATATATATATATAAATATATATATATATATATATATATATATATATATATCTATATATATATATTTATATATATATATCTATATATATATATATACATATATATATATATATATACATATATATATATATATATATATATATATATATATATATATTAAGGTGTCTCAAATTTCAATTCAGTAATTAATTAATTAATCATATGAACATATTCCAATACTCATTAAATAAATAATTAATATCACACAATTTTAATATTTGCAAGTGAGAAATATGTCCGAGTTTATGTTAAAATTGCATTCTGATAGCAGCAGTAGAAAGAAAGCATGTCTTTTCAAATTTCGCCATGGCATATAAATAAGTAGCAGTAAATTTCGAGTGCGAATAAATATAAAAAACAACTAAAAACAACAACAACAATATGAATAAAATATCACAGATATTTCCGTATAGTATTTCAAACACAATATCAAGCACAAGTTAACGTATTTTTGCGAATCTATAAATTTATTTATATATAGGTATAAAGGGTGTGTTAATGAACACAGCCAACTGTGACATTAATTACTAATAAATGGTAAGGTGAGAGAAATTATTTTAATTACATTTGCTTAATGATAGTAATTAATAAGTAAGAATACATTTTGCATATTAAAAATTAATTGGTTTGGGAAATTTTTTGGATATTAAATTTTATGCAGAAAAGTGTTTGAATATATTTTAGATATGGAATTTTAGGCAGACAGACCTGTGTCCGGTTTTTTTTTTAATTTGTTTTAGTCAAGTTCAGGAATTTCTATTTTTATATATAGGAAGCTAAAAAATTAACCATAAGTGTTATATTTTGACAATTTAAAACTAAATTTGGAATAGCTTGTGGACACTTGGACTTGGAGTCGCTCAATTCTATTCTGGCGTTAATTTGCTTCGATCAGATTAACTTCAAACACAAAAACAATGGAAATTGAAACATTATTTAAAATACCCAGAACCGCTTTTAGATTTATAATATATATGACTGACCCACTTCCCTCCGTAACGTATTCGTATATTCTGTATACTCTAGCTACCTTACGAAATTTATGAATTGGTGATGATTTGGGTTTTAGTATATTTTGGGGAAAATGTTGATTTTAGAAGAATTAATGGGGGTCGGTTTTACATTTCACCGCTACAAGGGCAATTTTCGTGCAATTACGGGCCTATTTTCTCAATTTACGATGCCTTTAATTTCATTTATTAAAAAATCTTACCTAAAGGGTAAAGATAGGTGCTAAGCATGTTCATAAGAACTGTAAGGGTATATGCACTACGCAATGAGATTTTATGATTTTGTTCCCCACAGTTGTAATAAAACCTTATTGAATTCAACACTTTCAAAGAATTCTGCATATACAAGAGATTTTGTATAATTTTGGTGTTCATTGTGTAAGTGCTACGCTTTTCTACTGACAAATTATGTAGTTCGATTTTGCTTTGAGGATGTCGTATATTATACTAGTATAATTGATCAACTCTATATAGTGCGTATAGTAGATATGTCGTTATTAAGGCATATCGTGTATAGTGTATATCGAACATACATATGAGTATGGTGCTGTATAAGGTGGGTAGATGAAAAAATTTCAAATGTCTATCTCTTAACTGAAAGGTTACCTTGAGAGCATTTAGATACCATTAAATACCATAAGTTACGACATTTATTGGTTCAAAATTATTAGTGAAAATACAACAATTGTGGGTTCTCATTTTATCTAAAAATGTATACAAAATTTCCTTTGGGGTAGCAACATATTCATATTACTATATGGTGAAAGTATATTCCATTATGAATCTGGTTTGTGTCTTTTTCATGCATGCTAACATAAATTCAATCACAGCGTGAAGTCAATATAACATGACATGGTGTGAACGAAGGAGATAGCGTAAAATACAGATGACTACTGTGATACTGTAGAGAAAGCAAATATGTTGGTGGCCTCCATATAGATACGAGCGTGATTGTGGAAACTTATATTGGCATCGTTGTTTATGAAATCGATAATCGCATTTATAGGCCAATATGGAGGTAGAAAATGTTGACACTTGGAAAATTGACAGATTTTGATTATTTCACGCATGGCAGAAATATTTGTTAGCAAGGCAATTAAAACTGGTCACCAAAAAACTACTGTTAGGCTTACTTTCATTGATCAAACAAATATTTCTTTTTAGTTGGTACCGACTACACACGATTTCTTTGATAGTTGGTACTATTTGAACCTTATTTGTCAATATGCATTTTTAACTATAATATTTCACTTTTAGAATAATTTTTCATACATATCATATGGTATGTCTTCGCTGAGAGGCAATGTTATATCATAGTACATACAAGCATTTGTAATATACGCACACATTCATACATATGAGTATTATTCAGTGATATTATTTTTACCGTCGCAAGCATGCTTTTTATTCCCACTTTTCCGTTTGTATAAAATATAGACGTGCTTGCAATAACAGCAACAGCAGTAGCGGCACTCATATTTGTAGATGCGACAGCAACATGACAATTTATATTGTTTCTCCTGATATTCATATTTCGGATATTCCGAACAGTGTCCCCAATCATCTGAGTGTGAATGTGCTGCTGTGTATTGCAATAAATGTATGTATTTGAGTTTTTGTATGTATTATTTGTTTGTATTTGTAATATGTGTAAATCTGTGGTTTTTATACTTTTTGATTTTATATTTCATGACATATGAAGGTTGCTGCATATGAATATATATAGTCAAATATGTACATGTTCACACAGATAAATATGTGCATATTCATATTTATCTGTTTCAAGTGATTTTTCATATGCGTTAATATGTTGTACATATTGTTGTGTATGTGGGAATATTGCTGATTTCAGATATTTCAGCATTAAAACAATTATTGTTTTATTTTTCAGTAGATACCTACTCACATATTTTTTCTTGAATTTACATACATCGATTTGCATTTTTGCATATAATTTTTAAAATCCTGGCTATAGTACTAGTGTGATGAGGAAGTGGGATGAGTGGAATATTATAATACGGATGGGATAAGCGCTGATTTTATATTGCATAGTACAGTATATATAATATTTATCTGTTACAAGGCTCGTGAAAAGTAATACCAGCGTCCGGAGGAGGCTATAATATCCAGGTGACTTTCGGTTATTTTAAGTTGCGTATGAAAGTGAACCTTATTATTATCCTCAGTGAAGACGCACATTATATGCCATATGAAATTGGTAATTTGAAATGATCATTTATCTTTTAGCATAAATTCTCTTTCATACACTAAAAAATGTTACAGAATCATGACGGTAATCAGTAGTCTGTCATAAGAGCGAACAAAATTAAATGTAATAATTGAGAAAAAGGCGCAAATGTCAACTCAAGATAAAGTAGAACGTGACTCAAGTTAACTCGATATATATTTAAATCGTGTTAGGGGAAAGAAATACTACACTCATAACATCTGTATTTAAAATCCCCGCAGTTGAAAATATTGTAAACTGAAATTGTGCCAAGAAATTCCGAGCAATGAACCCCCTATCCTAGGTTAGGTTAGGTTAGGTTAGAGTGGCTGCCTCCTCAACCCCTTCGAACCAACCAGAACTTTTGAGGAAATTTAGGAGGTTGCTAATATCAACCACTGATAGCGGGGCTAAGTTATTAAACTGGTAATATCCGAGGAACTTTTTGCATCTTTTGCACAAAGCAGGGCAGGTACCTAGCTGATGCGAGACGGTCTTGAGTTCCTCCTCATCTCTGCAGCTTCTGCAGTAATCATGCTCGAGATAGCCTAAGCCCAGTCATACCTATCTGGGAGGCTGGTTTTAAATTTCCTTTCAAA
Source organism: Megamerina dolium (assembly GCA_963854835.1). Lineage (NCBI taxonomy): Eukaryota > Metazoa > Arthropoda > Insecta > Diptera > Megamerinidae > Megamerina > Megamerina dolium. Next base: position 547,474 of record OY978529.1, on the reverse strand, counting down.
TGTGTATATTGGCTTGATATTATCAAGTGAAGTTTCACTGTTAAAGTGATTTAAAATACTTGCGTGTCCATAAGTTTTCGATACCCATTGGTGCAAGTCTATAAGTCTTAATGCAGAATTTGCCGCCATCTGCTTACCGAGTAAGTCAAGTGGGGTGAAATTTAAAAGCATTTCCCAGGCCAACGTTGGTGTTGTCTAAGTGCTCCTGTAATCCATATGCTCGCCGCTCTTTGAATATTCTGAAGAGGTTTAAAGTGTGAGGTTTTATTTAGCGCAGTCTACCAGGCCAGTACCCCTTATAAAAGGATTGGCCTAATTACTGCTTTATACATCCAAGAACCCTTACCCTACGCCCTATCTAGAAATTTAAAAACGAATTGCGAATAGAGCTCCTCCGTTGACGCATGTTTGTCTACTAAGTTCACATAGAGCTGCGATTTGATGTCATTGACGCATTTTTTTGGATAACATTTTGTCACCAATATTGAATTTGTAAAGCTTATTTTATTATTATAAAACTGCTATCAGAATTTTGTCCAATATTATTGTTTAATCATTTTATTCGTCGTATTTTGAATAGATAATCATTTTCTTAAGTAATGAGAAATTATATTATTATCGCTGAAAAAATGAATATAATAACATTTCTATGGAGCTCCAGACATAAAATCTAAGACCACAAAGGCGATTTGAAATGATGTTCAAATTTGGAACATATTATGAAATCGATCAAAATTCATTTCTCTAAGAGGAAGAAGGACATTATATTGATTTATCTATTTCATTGTATTTGAAGGAATGAACAAATGTACATAAATATTTAAAATACGAAATAGCAAATCAAAGAATATTTCTATGAGGCATCAGACCTAACAATTAAGAAGATAAAAGTGGTCATAAAGGATATGGAAAGGATTAAAAATGCTCAAATTTATACATATATGTTTTTCTGCAGAGAGGAAGGCCATTATGATGTTCTACGTATATTCTACATAAATTTATAATATAAGCGGCTGATTTTTCATTAATTTTATTACCATAGGATTCAAATATTCAAATACACTAAAACTACATAATATTTCTTTTTATGAATTACTCGCAGCATTATAGTAACTTTATTTGCAATTTCTGCACACTAAACTGCCCACAATACCATATTGGAGTGAAATATTTACCACTTACATCCGCTTACATATAGGTATTTATAATAATTTTCCTTGTATACATATATATATATAAAAGTGTAGAATGCAAACCATTTATAAACATACATGCATACTATATCCTAACTCAACTCATTTTGATGTCCGTTCACCCTAACTTATCCCTTTCTCTCCACTATACAAATATTTCTGTATCAACCTATACATTTAGAAGAGGGAGAGTGAAAAAAAAACAATCATAATAATTTTCCTTCAGCATAATTATACTTTTCATGTTGTTTAAATACTTCAACCTTAAATGCAAGAGTGCAAAATTACAATTAAACTACACTTGTTCTGTTTTTTTTTTATTTTCTATCCTATACTGCACTGCATTATAGAAGTACATCTAGAAATAGCATAGCACTTGTATAAACAAACAAAAACAGAAAAATAATACATTCTACAAAACCCAACAAGCAAAGAATCAGTCCAAACCGACCAAACCGTCGTAACCAACCAACTTAATTACTGCACATTAATACCACACATTGTATATATACATATAAGTAAAATGAATGTGTGCAATGTAAGAAGGATGTCGGTTGGGGTTTTAAGTGACTAAACGTATAAGTTAAAAAAAAAAAAACAAAAAAAAAAAACAGAACAACAAATATAATGCTGAAAAATGTTTAAGAAATTACAAAACTGTTGTTATTATTGTATAGAGTGGATATTATACAACATGTCCGTAATAATGTAACCTTTTCTTTTTGTTTTCGTTGTTTTTTTTTGTTGCTGTTTCAAATCGTTGTTTTAAAAATTTCTTGTCGTGGCAAGTCCTTTCTTCCTTTTAATATTCCTATATTTTCGTTGTTGTTAGCATTTTTTGTTTATTGTTCTTCTTTTAAGTGGGGACATTACCGAGTTGCCATTAAAATTTCCTAAAGAATATCATGAGAGTACGAAGCACGAAAGGCAGGACTTAGATATTTCGTTATTATGGGTGTTATTAAAGAAAAAGAAAACGGCAACCATAATCAAAATAATAATAATAATAATAATAATAATAATAATAATAAAATTAAGGATTTGCTAGCCATATACAAGTTATATATGCGATAAGTAAAATAATCATAACTATATTGATGTTTTTTCCTACCATCAGTTTCTCTTAAGCACTCTATTTCTCTTCCTATTTTCAGTTTTAATAATCACAATTTAATTTTTTTACAAGTTAAATAATTAAATTTGTTTTCAAATTTTATATTTATTTATGTAGAAATGTAGAAAGAGTATATGCGCGTCAGTAACTTTTGAAATATATGATGTGTGAGTTCGGCAGTTGCCCAGAATTCATTTCCAGAAGGATAAAATGTGTGACGTACTCCAATTAATTTTTCGCTTTTAACAATTTTTTTGAACACACTTAACTACTATTTACACCCTTTAAGAGGGGTACAACCTCATTCCAGAGGGCTCTGAAGGTATCAAGTATATAAGTGACTCCCTTTAATATTTTACCCAACACTTTTCACGCACACACTTACCTTACCTTCAATTAAAAAAAATTCCTTTCTTTGTAAGAACTCTCTTTAGACCAACAAGTAATAAATAAAACGATATATATGCACCCATGTAGTATATCCTTGTCGCTGATTAATTTTGCACTTTGCTATTTCGTCATATAGTCTTTTTGGAAGAGGTTTATTGTATGATTTGCTACATTTTATTTATTTATTTGTTGAGGTTTTTTCTTTGCTTATTTTGTTTTATTCGATACTTGTCATAAATATTTATTTGAATAGAATTGCAAGTTTAATTATTTCTTGTATATATTTCTTGTATTTTCTTTTTACTCTGTTGATATATACAATCGATGCCATGGGAATAGAAAATATCAGACAGTTGATAACATTGTCTTCGCTCATTTGTCATATACATATTCTATTGCTTGCTCTCATTTCATTGATTTGATACGTGGCATATACATTTTTTTGCCTATGATTCATATTTAAGTTTGCTTTAAGAGAAAAATTTCAGTTGAAATTTTGGCAATTTTTTGGATATATTTGGTTAGTGGCGATCCAGCATTTTGGCAAGTGGGGATTTGTTGAAAAAAATGTAGAAGAAAACAATTTTAATAAATGATTTTTAAATATCTATATATTATTATTTTTCTTTTTTAACAAGCACATCGTCCAAAGGGGGGAACCCCTCCCCAGGCTACACAACTATATGTGGTAATAAAAGAATTCTTATAATAATCAAAGTAAAGTATTTGAATAAGTAAGTAGCAAAGTATTAGAACAGAAAATTTGTCTGAAAAAGTAAACTTTTTTGTTAGTCTATTATATATTACTTCGGGAATAAAATTGAATAGGTTATTATAGGACTAGCCTGTGGAATTAGACTTAGGAAATATAATAATCCATATGGTGTGCATTCTCTGATTATTGGAAACAGTCTAACGTATATTAAGCTCGGCACTTCCATTTGTCACATTTGTAGTATTGACCAAAGTCACAATTTGAGTCGGTTAAGCTATTTCTGTCTGAGTATCTTCCTCTTCAGACGATAACTGCCATAATTATAAAGCGATTCAAGTAGGAACTTGTACAAAATATTATTTTCATTAAAAATTAAGTAATTTTTAAAGCGTGTGAAACTGAATAAATATCACGTATACCTCCCATATAAAAACATGTTCTTGAAAGTGTGACTTTACAATTGGCCCATACAGATATCGGCCGTTTGAGCTAAAACTTAAAACTCTACTTTCCATACATCATATACTTGAGTATGCAAGATAAAATAATCAGGTAATGTTCTACTTTAAGCCATCAACATTTTTTAATGCCCATTTTATATAAACTTTCATCAAACTACTTGATCATTAACTTCAACATTACAATCTCTTAGAAATAGCAATATTTATAAATAAACTAGCCAAGGCGTCTACTACAATTATTATTACTACTGTCTACGCTAGAGTAAGACGCGTGCACTGTTTGTTTTGCTTCATTTGAGTGGGTTGGCAACCGTCGTACTTATATAGGGTGATCCAATAAGAGCATCCGGTAGTTTTTTTTTAATAAAACGCATTAAAATCAATTTAATAATCAAAAAGTGTATTTGAGACGTAAGTTCGGTTTATGACATTTAATGTTTGAAAATAATTTATTTTAAATGTTGTGGCCAACTGGCTCTAACATGATCCATTCTATGGGTCCAATTTTCGAGCACTCTTTCGAGCATTTCGGCCGATATTCCGTTAATTACGCGTGTTATGATCGCTTCTAATGCAGGAATCAATTGTGGTTTATCGACATAAACAACTAAATTCACACAGCTCCATAAAAAAAATCCAACTGCGTCAGATCACAAGATCTGCTAATTTGAAAATAGAAAAATCGTGTGTGTTATTATTCATATAGCGACGTAAATAAACTACAGCATCGTACATAGCAGCAGCAAAAACACAAAGCACATCATCACCTGTAACATCATTGCTCAACAACAATATCATTGCACAAACAAATAACTCCACTCTCACACACACCACTACCACCTGGAGGAAGCAACCATCGTTAGAACCCCACGCCTCACACATTCAACTTCTATTCATCACTTCATATTTAGAACCACATATGCACATATATACGGTATGGTATACTTAGTAGATTCATGAACCAATTTCAAGTTGGTTCATAAACCAACTTCATAAACAAATTTTAAGTTGGTTCATAAACCAACTTGAAATTAAAATTTTACTCAACATTGAATATCTCAAAGATTAATGATAAATTTAAATGTTTTTTTTTATCAGCTACAGCACTTGTTGACACAAATCCGAATTAAGTTATGGTGCAAGCTTTATACATATCAATGCATTTAGTTAAATCTATATAACTCCTATTCCCGCCCCTCGCATTTCTCAATCTTTGGATAAAACTAAACTATAATATCAATGTTTCGAGAAAAATAAATAAAAAAAGAAGAAATTGAAAAATGAACACAAAAAAAAAAAAATCACAAAAAGACATTCGCATCCATTATAGAAGTGGGTAGTTTAAAATCAAAACTATGTAATGCAATCGATATCCATGTTGACTGATGAATGATGACAGCGACATCAATCTCTTCACTTACGTTGCCATCTACCGCTAGATTAGAATGGTATATCCATTTGTCTGGATATATGTGCTTTTGTTTTTGTTTTACTTAGTGGCACTCAATGTAGTCAGCCAATATGTGTTGACATTTAATATTCTCTTTCTTCTAAGTAACGAGTATTCTATCTACTATGCTGTTTTTGCTGTTTTAGCAAAATATACTATATATTATATTTGTGTTAGTCTTTGTAGTTAGTAATGGTACATGCAAAAGATCACGAATACCTTTTAACTATGAGTAGAAAGTGTATATTACAAGCTACAAGTTATATTCCTAATGCAAGCAATTGTTGATTTGTAAATATGCTCTTCTCTGTGTGTGTGTGTGTGAATATGTAATGAGTATTGGGCTTTAGAGAACATTAAAATAGAAATGGAAAGAGCGAGAATAAAACAGACATAAAGAGAGATAGATAATGTCTAAGAGGAGTAAGGTAACATTATACAAAATTGCATTTGATACGGGATGGACCAATCGGTTCAGTTGCAACTAATAATTAGCTACTGACATTATGTGGTTTAATCAAAGGTTAACTAAGCACCGAGAATAAAATATTGTTGGTAAAACGTTGTCGATAGTTATCGTTTTAATTAACGTCGTTAATTCAGCTAGTAAGCTGAATTTTAAGGCCTTGTAAAACTATAAAACCTGAAGTGAAACGAAACTTCAAAGATTCCAAGACCTATGGCTAATGCACCCATTTTGAACAAGACACAATAACAATAACAATAAAGATTTTATCATTTAGGTCACGACAATTAAATGATCAAGACTTTGTCTTACACTCCAACATAAAGGCCAATATCTGGGAATCGGTTGGGAATTTCTCTATTTTTTCTTTGAACAAAATATAGCTCAATTCAAAATAAGTCATTCGTTGGAATATTTTGATAATTGTGTTTTAGGGTGTAAGAGCTGAAGAAAATGAACTTTTCGGTTTTTTCGAGATTTGATTCCATATTTCGGAAATGAATTAAAATTTCATGTTGCTGTCGTTAAACAATATGGACTTTATATTGTACATGCATATTACCATAAGCAAAAAGTAATCAAAATAAGTTTTTTTTTTTAAAAAAATCCGATTTTTCGTGCAAACAGAATCATCTTATTGAAATGAGTCAGAAGTAGTTGGAAATTGCACTCAACAATTTCTTATATTGGCATTGATAAATACATAATACGGTGGGAAAACCTTAGGGGGTTCTAAAAACCACCGACATATGTCGATAGCATACTTGAAATTATGACGAATGGCAATAAATATCGGTTTTCGGAATATATCGGATTGTAATACATTTATATTCAAGTTGTATATACATATTATTTATATACGTGTAAATAAACATATGATGTAGAATATATTATAGGAATATTGAATAAAATTTATTACGTACTTTCATACTCAAACAAAAATGCATATGTATGCACTCTCTGCTTTCGTTCTCTCAACGTCATATCGCATTTCATACAGTGTACCCAATGATAGAGGAATTTTAATCAAAGTTTAATGGAAATGCGGGATTTTTATCTTTTTTTTCGTTGGTTGAGTTTTGTGTTTGGCAAAAGTTCATTTCATTTCATTTTCTCACTTTATATGTATTATTATTCTACTTCTACATATAGCTATGCACATTTAGACATATGTGCATATTTCGTATATGCTTTTAGTATATATTCGACTAAGCCATGCACAATATTATCGGAGTAGCAAGTAATAGATTGTGGCAATATGTAGATATATATATGAGTGTGTAAGCACGAAAGAGCTTAGTGTGAAACTTTTTAAATACGACTAAGTATAATGCATATATTTTTCTTTTAGTCTCATTTATTTATTTTACAAATGATCAGCAATTACATTTAATGATTATTTTCTACAATAATTTTACAAAAATTTATCTGATTAATTATGCATAAAATTTGTGTACATTAAGTTTTTGTTTACTGATTTTAGACGAAATTATTTTACCTATTTAATTTTTTGGTAATGTTTACGCTTGAATAAGGGTACGAGTATCTGATGTTTTATTGATGAATGGATATGACAATTTTTGTGTTTAAATAAATTTTAAAATCATAAATTCAAATATGATAAATTTTGTCTGGCTGTATCTTTTGTTATATTATAAAAATTTTAGAAAAAGGGAGTGGTATTGATGGGTACTTATCTAAGACTGGGATTATAGTCAATCACTTCAGTGTCAATCGAAAGTATATAGAAAAGTTGATTAGAATAAAAAACTTTTAAAAATATAATATGCTCAGGAGTCCCAACAATAATCTATTGTGTGCAGGATATTGTATTTTCACATATTTTACCATTAGGTTCGGATAAGGTTTAAAATCGGTTCTTGGAATTTCAGATATTAGCAGACTTTTACCTAATCGTGTTTTGTTTAATTTTTCTAACTGAAATGCCAAAAGGGAGTAAATAATGCATCATGCTCAGTTGCATGTGTGCTGATGAAGCTGCTTATTACAATGGTTTAGTTTATTTAGCTTAGTTGATCAATTTTCAATTAAAAATGTTACAATAAGTACAACAGTTTTTGCTTAAATATTAAAATATACAACAGTGTCATTTGTAAAATATTGTTTTAAATATAAGTAATATTTAAATATCAAATAATATTATGGTGTTTCATATACGACTTACAGCGCCATATTTAAAAAGCTTGCCGTAGAGCAACTTTTCACATTACAGCAAATGAAAAATATGTATGCGTGTATGCGCGACAACATCATTTCAGCTATTAGAAATTATTTAAACATTAAATTATTAAAATATTATTAAAATCCCCTCTATTAGCATATAGCTTAATTAATTAAATTTTAAATTTGTCTACATAAATCACTACATATATATTTAATAAAATTTAACTAAATGCACATGTTTTTCTATCTTTTCTTTCTCTTTTTTGCATTGGTATCATGTCTGCGTTGGAATGTCTCCACGATCCTGTACAAAAAAAACAAAAACAAAAATAACAATATGCATTCAAATAATACAACAACGATTAATGTAATGACCACAAAAACCACCAACAACAATAATACTAATGATTACTATACATTATGTACAACTATATACCTTACAACAACGATTGTCTGCATGTCAATATGTATATACTTTAATAAATGCGTGTGCATATATATATGTATGTATATTTGTATTAATGAAATGTTAACATCCAATTAATGATGATGGTAACTATCAACTGGTTGACTGCCTGGCTACTTGACTATGTAACTAACTGACTACTGACTGACTATTGACGGACTGGTTTGGTTTGGTTGAATGGTTTGATGATTTCGTATGGTATGTCATGGCATGTCGACTAAAACAACAACAACCTAATGAAATTGATGTTGTTGGCAATATACTTCACTCTATTGTTGTTATAATGCTATTGGTTTGATGTCGAATGGGGACGATGTTACTGATGACGGTCGATGAATGGTTGTTACGGTTGTTTGTCACTAATGTTTTGGCATTGTTCGTGTTGAATGTACATCGTCTATCTATCGTTATACATACGCATACACACGCAAACACAATACATACACCGACCCACTTATAGTTAAAACAAAGGATGTGGATGCTGTCGAAGGTAAATCGGTATCCCTACCATGCCCCATTGCCGCGCCATTGGATGATGTTTATATGGTATTATGGTTTCGTGATAATGCGGGAATACCATTATACAGGTAAGTTACCATTATTATTGCTGACTATTGTACATAGATTCGGTTGCGAGTGAACTACTTTATCAGTTTTTTTTTATGTTTGTTTAGCTAAATTTATTTTATTACGATATTGTGTGATAAGTTTGGGACAAATATTGTTCGGTGGTATAAGATTGTTCATGAAATACGAGTAGTAGTGTAAACTTGATGGTCATGGTTGACCAATTATGCTCCTTTTCTCTTTATTATTGACGATGGTGATGATGATGATGATGATGATAAGTACGTTTAATGTTGTGGATATGTTGTTGAAATTGTCCTTTTCTCGTCTTCATAAATGACATTAGTTGACAGTGCGTCTGTGTCAATTGTAAAATTTATCTGATTTGAAATGTCATACCCATATACTGTATAGGTGAATGAAGTGTGAATGTGTTAAAAGGACAAGCAATGGGTCAAAGCATAAGGTTATCTATTTTATTTTGACATTATCACCAGATACGGGTATGTACTATAAATATGTATACATAAACAAGTATACATTTGTAGTATTAGAAAGATGAATTTGATAGTGAGAATATACTTATAACAAGTGTAAGATAAAATGGCAAAAGTTCAATAGTTTCAATTTTGATTAAATTACATTTAACATAATTGATAGAGTTGCTTGAATTTTTTATTTTGTGCGAGGATGATTTTTAATCTTGTAAAGTAAAAGATGTAAATAAATTGTATATATGTACGTGACGAATGAAGTTTGAAGTTCCAACTTTTCTCTTCTTCTTTCTCATCTTTTTTTCTTTCGAATGGAACCCATCTGTCGGCAAGCAAATTGCTATTCTGTTGGCAGTAAGAATTTGCCATGAAAAAGCTTCTAAAGAGCTCTGTTGCAAAGCTCAGAAAAAGTGATGTGCCAAGGGTTTTACCGTTCGGAATCGGCTAATATAAGTACGTCCCTTCTAATAGTGCTCAAAATATAATACGCACAACTGTACTGGAAGAGAAGATCGTCCAAAGAGCCTTCAGGGTATATAAGTGCAAACAAATTTTGTTTTTCGATGAAATTTTGAAAATGGTCCAAGAGGACAAACACTATTTATAATTGATACGATCCGTCAATTACCACACCCACACGGTGTAATCAAAAGGACCAACCTGGGAATTCAAAAATATTTAAACCAACTATACACACTTAACATCATATTTATGGCCACACTTTTTGGAACATAAATTGATAAAATGATATTAAAGGTCGAAATAATCGTTCATGTTCACAGATTGAGTTTAAATTTTTGGTGGAAAACAGCGGCGAACAAATTTTCGATTGAATAGTTTGATTCCTACACAAAACTGGCACAGATTTGATGACTTAAATCTGTAAATGTATCAAATGCTCTTTTGCATTCAGAATAACCCACTGTGCGTATCCGGCGGCTTATGCTCGAAGAACTGCATATTTTATATTAGATTTATATATTTTTTGAATCGAAGTTATCTTTTTTAATCTACAGTGTAGTATTAATCTCTATTAGAATCGGTGCATATATTTCTACTTACTATTGAATTGAATCAACCCAATATATATATGTATATAAGTATGATACTTACCCTAAGCATTTCATTTATTTCCAACTTCATTATATCCTAAAATTATTTTAGTATAAATCCAATAGGAATATGTGCATAGTAAATATCTAATAACTAAAATGTGCTTACTAAATTGCTTCCAGCAGACTACTCATATATTATTATGTATGTACATTGTACACACAAGTAAATTTATACAATTTATAAGTTTATTGTTATATACATAGCATATTCTTAGTCACGTAAAAGCACATGCATACATAAATATTTTTAAAAGTCGTCGTAAAACATATTTGTTTATGTTTTGTGGAATCATTTCCATATGAAATGTATAAAATTTAAAATTAAAAAATTAAGTAAAAATTAAATGGAAGAAAAAACAAACAATTATTATATGAAAATGCTACAGGAAAACATATTATACAAGGTGCGACAATTATGTATTAAGACTCGAACCATATCTCAGCAACCAAGCGCTCCATCTATGTGTGAGCACATGCGTTTTGAAGCTTCAACCTTCCTCTACTAACTGTCAAAATTTCATGGCATTTTGTTGACGTTTAATGTTTATTGCCATTCATTTTACAAAACACGTGTTCGTTTGATGTTGAAATTTTAACATGTTGCACCATAATGCACCGAGTCACACATCACTCATTATTCGTCAATTTTTGGCTCGGCATCAGGTCTGTGTGTTGAATCACACGCCGTATTCACCAGATTTGACACCGTGCGACTTGTTTTTGTTCCCAAAACTGAAATTGAAGTTGAAAGGATGCTTTTTTGGTGACATTCAGACCACACAACGGGCTTCGACGAGGCCACTGGAGGCAATTCCGAAAAATGAGCTGGAACACGAGTTTGAATCACTATTAAATCCATGTAACAAGTGTATTGAATCAGGAGGAGAATATTTCGAATAAATATACCGAAAAATTAGCAGATATCGTGTTTTAATTGTGTTTTCTAGAGGCAATCTTAATACATAATTGTCGCACCTGGTATATATTCACACATAATTGCAGTTAAAAACGAAATTGTAAACAAAAACAAAGAAAACAAAGAAAAGCTCAAACATTTACTTAGTATGAAAAAACCAAATAAGATGCATTCATTCTTGGCCTCTTCACTTTATTCTCTCTCTAGGCAACAAATTCAACTTAAAGTGCTTGTTCAACATACTCGTATAAATATATGCACTAATATCCTTAGATATATAATGTATATACACATTTAGCAGACACAAAGCCTCTATACATACACAAACACGGTGTAGCTCTTTTGTAAAATGTATGGAAATATCTACATGCAGCAAAAAACACTTAAATACACGAACGAAATGGAACGATGCGAAATGAAACGAACCGAACTAGCAACAAAAGTTCTCAGTACCTTGTAAGTATGTAGATGCCTAGGTTCTTACGTCTGCTTGTGTATGTGGGCGTATATTTATAACTAAAGCTGTGTATGGCTTTTGGTGTAAAACAATTTAATTGCTTATAAATTCTGAGTTATTAACCCAATTTGCATCTTAATGCATATAAGTACCTATACATATACAAATGCATATGTGTGTTAGTGTTAGATTGAATTGGTAGTCGGTAGCGATTATTTTCATTGCTATTGTTGTTGTTGTTGTTGTTACTATTATTATTGTAATTCCGTTTGTATTTATATGCAAATTATAAATTACAAGCAACAACACATACATACACACTTTCATTATACATATACCATAGGAAACATACAATAGTTTCAATATATGTATATGCGGCAGTTGTATGATTTGTACTTAGCCATTTTATAAGAAAATTTATTTTGAAGCCACTTAGGGGAAAAAGAAAGTGGTTTATAATTATCGAATTGACAGTATTTCCGACATGAAGAACCACGTTAAATGAAAAACTGTTGGAAAGGCTCCGTAAGAAAACTATAAAAAGCCGCAAGGATTTTGTTGTTTGGAATTGGTTACCATAACTAAGCTTGTTCTTATACTACAACTATATAAATTTAGTACGGACAGCAGTAGTGAAGGACAAGTTATTTGATTCGATAATAAAATACAAAACTATGAATCATTCGACTCCTAAAATTGGAAAAAATTGCATATTAATCTTTTGAATAATATTTAACTACAACATCATGCTTCTAGAGGGATCAAATGTACGGACCCCTATTTATTTTTCGTAATTGATATTTCCCATGAAAAATGTTTTCCTTTATACCTCTTCGCCATAAAATTTACATTATCATACAAATTACTCCCAGCGATTCCAGTAGCTGTCAAGTTCTCGATTCCTTCGGGGAGAAAAATTACTTAAATCACCTTCAAATCGACAAATAATTTCATAGCTGCTCAGGAATCGCCCTAAATGTAAGGTTGATTCTCACAAAATTTTCCTCGTCAGTATTTCTCCTGAACACACACAAAATACACAATGGAGGCATTTCTAAGGGGGTTGTCAAATGAAATGAATGTAAAAACGCCAGAAAATCGATAAACATTGACATATTTACGCAGCAATCCATTTATACATATTCGATAAGCCAACCTCCATTCATTTTACCTTCCCAATATTGTTCCTTCATTAAGCTACATTTTTCACTTTAAGGGCTTCCAAGAACGTAGGCATATATTCAAGTATCTCCTCTATTAATAATGAATTTCATGATCGGCATATCGGCATATAGTTATCCCTTTGCAGGTTATAATGCATTGCAATTTTTCGAAAAAACATCTTTTTAAACTGTGTTCGTCGGCCAACAATATCTGTAATGTCTTCAGTTGTTCCCTGATGAATTTCTAAAACAAGATTTTTGATTTGCTTAACGCGATTATTCTCATCAGTTGAAATTGTTTATTGTTCAACGGGTTCTCTCCTATATTTGATATGCATTGGTTTTCAGAGGCCTGTTGTAATATAGAAGTGCCTTGAGTGACCGAAATCACATTTTTTTGAGCAATATTTATAGTTTGGAAACAGAAAATAGTTCCTCGAAGCATTCAATACCTAAAAAACGGTAATTGTTTTTGCTTTCACAAAGGAAAAGAACTCATCATGTCTTTGTTGCCCGATAAAACGCTTATATTCTTGGTAAGTGTAGATCAGATGCATGCAAATTACTTGGCTTTAATTATTATTTCGTCTCTGGTTACAATGATGGACCCACGTTTGATTTACAGCTGTGAATTAACTCCTGCAGCAATAAGTATATGTATTAACCCTTTAAATCCCTAGATTAAGCTAGGGACTTAAAGGGTTAGATTAGGTTAGTCCGTTAGATTAAGCTTCGCTTGTTGTTCATCGTCATTTATTCTACATTATTCATCTATATATCCTTCTTGCTTACTCTCCTCTCCTTTTATAATATACTTCCTTTTTTCTGTAAATATTCATTTAGGTTAAGCTAACGTCATTTTTGAAAGAATAAAGGAGTCTTGGTACAGCAAACAAATCGAAATCACATTTTGTTGAGCAATTTTTTATAGTTTGGAAACAAAAAATAGTTCCTCGAAGCATTCAATACCTAAAAAACGGTAATGGTTTTTGCTTTCACAAAGGAAAAGCACTCATCATGTCTTTGTTGACCGATAAAACGTTTATGTTCTTTGTAAGTGTAGATCAGATGCATGCAAATTACTTGGCTTTAATTATTATTTCGTCTCTGGTTACAATGACGGACCCACGTTTGATTCACAGCTGTGAATTAACTCCTGTAGCAATAAGTATATGTATTAACCCTTTAAGTCCCTAGATTAAGCTAGGGACTTTCATTTTTCAAAATTAACTACACCCATTTATTTCAGCTGATTCTTAACTATTTAAGGTATGTTAGCCTATTGTGGTCAGTATAAACGTTTCTTAACAAAAAAAAATATGAACATGAGGGTTTATTTTTGATGATAATACAAAAACTTCAATACCGAAAATTATACGACCACTTGTTTCTTTGTTTGTAAAAATTAAAAGACAGTTGGTATTGAATTGTAACTATTTGCAGAATGGCACTAAAAAAATAACAATGCTCTATCTAGCAAGACTAAAAATATACCATTCAGCCCTCGTAGTATTATAGCATATTTGGTCAATGAAATATACAATATTTGCATAAGTATATACTTGAAATACATTATTACATTGGGATTATTCAAAAAAGAGAAATGCTTCATTTATACTTGTATTTGATTTTCTTTATACATGCTTTGGTGTTTGGAGTGGGTTATTAATAACATAAATATAATTTCGTTCAATTATAATTGTACAAAATTTCGACCCATTGAGGATATTATGAGAACCACCTACTGTTTGGACACAAATATTTTTTTATTTGTTTAATACTTTTATATTCATATATTTTGGAATTAATTTAAATGAGTGTAAATGATTTAGTGAGATCGCTGTATTCAAGAATTCTACTTAAATCTAACTAAATATTATATAATTGATATAAAAGTAAAACTTGAATTTAGCTTCACGTAAAATTTATGCTATGAGTAGTGTCTGTTAGTTTGACGCTACTACGATGACCAGTGATTGAGTCAACCAGTGAAGAATCCTAGGCTCTCTTGGTCAGTTTAAATAATCTTCGTAACATGGTTTCTACTGGCGTTCCATACTCATATCATACCCTTGGACCACAGCTTACTAACGCCAAATTTCGTCAAAATAGATCAATATTTGCTCAAGTTATTGTGCGAACCAGTCAGGTGACGGACAGATGGACGACTATATGTTATATATGTTATATATCTCCGAGTATTCCTTCAAGTGCATATACATACTTATGCAGGGTACAAAAATCAGATTGAGTCTCATTTTTGCATTCTAGGGTAAAATAAGCGAAGAAAAATGTTCCTTAAAGTTGGAAATAATTGTATTCTACAAGATATTTTGTAATTTTGTATATAACCTATGTTCAATTAAATAATCGCATATTTTTGTCACTTTAATTTTAGCCAATACCACACATTGTGTGTTATCAGTATTAAGAGAAAATTTGCTAAAGATAGATTTCATATTATTTTCTTAATTTTCTGCAAATAAGTATGTCCCATTTCTTTTTTCATAAAAAAAACATCAATATTACACATTAATTTTCTTACGATAAACCGATAATACATATTGAAGTGAAACGCAACCGAAGAAAATCGCAAAAGTAATTTCTAACTTAAAGAAGAAATTTATTAACAGATTTACTCACACCATATATGCATTTTTTTTATATTTATTTATAGTTTCGATGTACGCGATAAAATGAATAGCGACCAACCACGACATTGGTCAGCACCGGAAGTATTTGGATCTCGTGCCAAATTTCATTTCGATTCACAGCCAGCTACATTGGAAATTAAGGTAAGGTGTATGTATGTATGAATGTATTATGTGTGTCTATATGTAGTAAATTTGTACAGATTTGGCACAAATACAAAAATATCTTACATTTTATATTTCTTACTATTACGTTTAATTAACGATTTAATATTATTATCTTTGAGCGTATTTATAGTATGTACTACCTATGTGTAGGTATAAGGGTACACACTTCAATGATCCTTACCATATTAGGGTCATTACGTATACGTACAGAGAATTTCACAAGAAATACGTTAAGAATGAAATATTTTTATCGTGTGCATGTGGGCTGGTAAGAAGCAGCAGATTAAAGCAAATGAATGTTAATTGTAGAGTTTTAATGATTCGTGGATGTAATTTTCACACCAAACGCAAATGAATAAAAAGAAATAAAAGAATCATTGGAGTATATTCTCGAAGAATAAGTATGTAAATATATAAATAAATAAATATACCTCAAGTTCGTTGAAAAAAGATTTATAGAATTGCTTCCAGTGCAAGCTCCCAGTAGACAAAAGCCGATGGTTTTTTAAACTGTTGAAAAATTTTCGAACAGCATGCTCAACTCATCAACTTTTCTCTCCACACATTCATAAAAGTACATACTCGAATGGTATGAGCATTACAATATAATTATGATGTAGCACCGTAAAAGTTGATGTTGCCATAGAGCAATTCTATCAATTAACTTGGCTTCATTTATTAAGCTCACGTCATTTGCCTTATGGTGTTCGCTGAGTTTATTATATTTCTTGGCATTTCCGTATTTTATTAATAAATGTACAAAAAGAAAAAAAAAAAAAATCAAGATATGCTGAACTTTTTCTCATATTCCTTTACATACCTATATTAAGACCATAAGGTTGACAAATTATTGCCATTGCTACCGCACTACTACCACAGTTTCTGTTCGGACGAATATGTTTCTGATTGCTATTGTTATTGTTCTTGTTGTTTGTTCATGGACATTTCAAAAGTACGTAAAAACAAACACAATGAAGAGAAAAAAAAAGAAGAAGAAGAAGAAGAAGGAGAAGAAAAATTGCATATAAACACATTAAATAAAGAACCAACTCAGTAATAGCGGAAAATTTATAGGAAAACAATTTCATCCGTTTCATTACAGTTTACTGTTTTTTTTGATATTGTTGTTGTTGTTTTGGGGCACAAATATAATTTAAAATCCATTTAAAAAGTTCAAGTCATTCTTAATTGTGTATATGTGTAGGTATACTTGTAAATAAGAAAATATTTTTAAACTGCAGTAACATTTATTACAGGCTATTTGTCTTTAAGCAAAGAAATTTCTGTGGTGCCAGTAGCATAGCAAAAAATTACCCAAAAAGTTTAAAAAAAAAATTTACAAAAATTAATAAACGAAATTTGGAACGCTCAATTTCTACCAAACCTACGTTTAGCTGCTGAATAACTTTCGAAAAATCATTTTGGAGGTAGGCGTGACTTGCATCCGGCAAGGCTTGTTTTCAAACTTATTTGAGTGTTGATACAATTTTTCGTATGTGTCGAGTTTCAGTCCTATAGCTTTATACCACCGTGCGTAATAGTCTACAAATATAACGCACATTCGAAAAAATACTTTTGTATGAGAAATAAGAGTAATTTTCCTCTGATTACACCCATTCTTGAATTCATCCATTCACTAGTATCATGTTTCTACACCATAGCTTTGTGTTTTCTTACTCAAATTGTGAAAATTAGTATATGTAGACTTTATCCGAATCCACATGTTTTCGAACTCATCTATGTGTAAAGTTTCAGCTTAATAAGTAAATATAATCGTATGTAAAAATAATTTAACCTAATATCTCTATGTTTACTCGTGAAAATCGTGTAAACCTACATTCGACAACATATTTTTGTACAGGATGTAGGTGTTGTTTTCATTCGATTAAGCCAGTTTTAATGTTCGTTTGTTCAATGGCGAGAATAATCTTCGATATAAATTTTCAGCTTAATCATTATATAAATACGGTAATTACCATGCTAACAGACGCATTCAGCTGGTGATTCCAATGAACAATATAGATATTTTTTCATACCTGCCACTACTCCTTTTGGGTTTTACAAACGGAGATGTAAAATCAATGTCAGTGCAGAGTATACAAAGGGTTATATCAAATTAAAAGAATCCTGGGTTTCTAGACTCTAGCACTCTCATTGCAAGGAATAAGTATATTCTTATACAATACATACTTTCCAATATCTGCAAATCATTCGATATGTCAGTCTTCAAGAGAGTAGAGTATATTTGCAGTTCCTAACAAGTCTAGCAGAAAATTGTTTTTTGGCATTAAAATGCTTTGTAATAGACTTCATATTTTCAAAATGCGTAATTGGATCGTAAAAAATGGAACAATATACACTATACATTCTTGTCACGCATAGGCCTTTTGTCTCTATTTATTTTGTTGATTTAATGATTGACAATAACAGAGACTTTGCAACATTATGAAATTTTCAAAGATAGAATTATGCCAGAGGACTAAACACACCATATGGATGTGGTTGGTTCACGACTTGAACCTGGAACTTCATGCATAGAAGCCCATACCACTGAGTATTATGCTACGCGATTCAATTTAGTTTAGAGTTATATCTCTTAATAATATTGTTTAAGGGAGATCACAACATATATTAGCAAAAAAATGGAAAATAGATTAGCAAAAACATGGCAAAGCCAAATTATTTGTGTAACACATTTGAAAATAGGAGGATGATTAATCCATTCAGAGTGTTGCACATTTGACTAATTTTTAGGATTTTCAATCTCTTGGCAATGATTACATTTTTCACACTTTTCAAATGCAACAATGCAGCTACAATTCTTTACTGAGATGTATTGTACATTAGGAGGGGTCAAATTACTATAGCGAAGAAAAAACTTGACAAAAAACCAAACTTGATAAACTACATTGTGAAAATTGATTTTAGACCCATGTTTTCTTGGTTAAATATACTTCAAATCACCGGTAATTTTTGTTTTTGATATATAATTCGTGGGCAAAAAAATTTGATCCGCCCTAATGTACGTATGTGGAAACTATTGTTTATGTATATAAGTATGTACGTATATACGTATATACGTATAAAGTTGTTAAATTGGCTAAGGCACGCGAGAACTTTATTAATGTCTTGCATGTTTACAGATAACTTGATTTACCGTTATTTGCGTGCCAACAAAAATAATTCTCTCACTCGTTGCCCTTCATTCGATCTTTATATATCTACTTTTAGTTTTTATTATATTTTTTTTTTATTTGTTTTATTTTCATTATACTCTACATATATGTATACATCTACATACCATCCATTAGCAGCCGCATATAAGTTGATTCTTCTTTAAGAGAATTAAGAGAACTTAGTTTGTAGCCAAAAAAAAAAAAAAAATAAGAAAAAAGACGTCAAAATAAAAAAGAAAAAATAGAAGAAATGAAGTAAAATCAAATGAACGAGTGAAAATAAGAAAATAAGAAAAGAAGAAAAGACAGCTAAAACTTTTCCATACATTAGTGTGTACCTCT
Source organism: Megamerina dolium (assembly GCA_963854835.1). Taxonomy (NCBI): domain Eukaryota; kingdom Metazoa; phylum Arthropoda; class Insecta; order Diptera; family Megamerinidae; genus Megamerina; species Megamerina dolium. Next base: position 527,986 of record OY978529.1, on the reverse strand, counting down.
AATCGTTAAGAGCTTAAGTATGTTATGAGTTTTGCCTTTTCAAAAGTAATAAATTTAAAATGAAATTTGCTGCCTCTTTTTTCTTGTGTCGACATTCTGCATGTAATGAGTTGGCTTGGCATTTGTACGAAAGTGTTAAGAAACACTATATGTAGAGCATTAAAAATGTCAAGAGATAACTTGGTTAACTACATTTTGTTATTTCTATTGTACATTAGTCTTAGGAGTATTATCTATAATTCAATAATCATCATTTCAATCATCATTATTGTGGACATTTTATTTGTTCTCTATGTCATCGAATTTCTGGTTCTAGCTAATTTAAAGTGGTAAATAAGTGTGTGATTAGTTAAAATGAGCATTATACTATTATGGTTATAATAACGAAAATTCGAATTTGAAATAAAATTGCTTTAGCGGAGAGAGAAAAATAGGTTTAATACATATTAGTAGGTCTATAAGGGTATTAGTTGTGCAGTTAGTTTGTGCATTGGGAATACAGTCAAACAAAGAATAAAAAGAAAATTTTCTACAGATGAACAAAAATTTTCTATATAAACATGTTGTCGCAGAATTTCAGTCTGGTTTTGGTTTGAGTCTGTCAGGTTGCATTTCGTCCCAAATCTCCAAAAAATGAAGAAAGTCGAAACATTCCTTAAAATTCTCAGAATCGAAAACCGAAAGTTTCGATACAAAATATCAATTTTTCATCTCCAGTGACAATTCGATGTAAAAATCCTTCTATTGTTTGTCTTTGATGAAGAGTTTCACAATTTACGCTTTTCCATAACAATTATAGGAAGTGAATCTGAATTTATCAAAGTATGTCGTCGCCATCACGACCGGTGGTGTGAGCACGACTGGGGAAAGTGGTGAGATTGGTAGAACCTTACCAGCAATTAAGCTTTGCTGAGTTTCGGGACGATTTCGGGATTCCAGGATTGTATTCGAGTTCGACAAAACATCGAAAATTTTCAACCCTACATATAACATATTAACGCTAATATGATTAAAGTATTGCTTGTGTTTATGTGCGATCTAAATTAAATTGAATTTCTTTCTCAATAATGTAATTACATATACTCTATCATTCATCATCAGATATAGTGATATTGACAGTTAGCATTGCTGTTTAATGTATTCATGTCATCCAAATGTACAAAAACATATCAATATGACGAATACTCAAAATGTTTTATAAAATAATTAAAATGAATGTCGATATTTGATGTATACTACATGCACGTACCATATATTTGATTATACAATATATATTTATTATGGTTATTTATTCTATTTCTCTCTCAGTTGCAATAATATTTATTTATTGTATTATATTTTTATTTTCATATTGTATTATAACATGCTTTCAATTGCAGGATATCAAACGTCATGATCAAGGAATTTACAGATGTCGAATTGATTTTCGCACAAGTCAAACGCAAAGCTTCCGTTTCAATTTGTCAGTGATAAGTAAGTATCATTTTATACGAGTATGTACATATATGATATATGTGAAGTACTACTACTTCAATACAATTGTATGAATGTTTTTTGTATGGCAGTGTGTTCTTATAGAGGGATGTATTTATATGATAGAGAAACGAGTGTGAGCATGTATGTAGTATATGACTATGTTAATGTGTGAGTATTTTCTAACCATGATTATGGTGATGATGATGAACATGATAATGTTAAATACCATAAATTCGTAGAAAATAATATTGAAGTCAGTTTGTTATGTTTATACATATTATGATGTATAAAAAAAAAGCTGATACTATTGTACATACAGATGATAAAGATGATATAAAGTGGAAGATAAAAATTGAATTTCATCACAAAAATATAATACGTAGGTAATATATACATACATATAATACGTAGGTTTGCCTTTAAAATGTAGGTATACGATATACAACAATGATGAAAATCAAAAACGAAAAAAATAAAAAAATGCTAAATAAAGAAAAAATATTAACAAAAGAAAAATACAGAAAAAATGAACAAATATTTAAGTTTTATATAGAAGAAGAAAAAAAGTACTACCTACACATAAAGCTATACTTAGTAACATACATAACCTCTTCATAATGCTGAAGAAGCTCTAAAGTCGGTATCAACATACGTAGGCACATATTAGAGTCAGCAGTTAGTTTAAGTTGGAGTTCAGCAGTCTGTCAGAGTTGAGTCAAGTAGAGAACTACAACAATACATAGAATAGATGTACTTTATGTATGTATTATGTATGAATAAGTTACGCATACATGCATATTATACCATACCATACATGTACATACATCCATAGAGAGATAGACAAGCATTTAAACAAACAATCTCATGTTGAATTGCTAGCTGTCAAGGATATTGAAGTGGTAGCAAGACAATGTTGTTCTATACTGTACTCTAATGTGTGTATAGATATGTAAGTATGTGTTTTGTATTGCCTGAAGCTAATGATGTAAGATTTTTTGCTGTTGCTGTTATTACTGTTACTACTGGTGCTTTTCTGTTTCCATCTTTTTTTTTTTGCAATTGTTTGCATAGTATCTAGTGCTTCCGCCTTTTATTTTTTACATTGCTTCTGTAGTATATTTTTCTTAAAGTTTATCTAAGTATTAGTTTAGGATATTTTATTTTATTTTATTGAAAAGAAATCTATATTATAAAATTTTTTATTATCATTATTAATTAAAAAATATTTCGCTGGGAAAATGAATGATCATACCTGAAGATTTCCTTTTCTTATTCCTTCCATACGGACAGGCTCTACAGTATTTTGATTTTATCTAGAAGACGATGAGAGATCACTGCAATACAATAGAAATAGAATTAAATATGACCTTTTTCATTTAGTCTGGCGTCTAGTTGGCCTCAGCAAAGCATGCCAATAGTATAATGGATACTCTCATGCTTTAATAAGACTGCAAAGGGATTGACTGAACCATGAACGATTTATTGTGCATCTTTGTGCCTTTAGCATAGAATATCTTTTAGGTTTCAGTACCTGAATTTTGTGTCAACCCTTTTTAAATAATAATTGAATTTTATTGATCTACTGTACTGTAACTATGTTAATTGTAGTGTGAAACTTCTCCAGTAAGTAAAAAAAAAACAAATAAATATGTGGATCGTAAGGACCCGAAGGGCCCTTTAGCTGAGCTTTCTTTTCAGTACTATTGTGCGTAGTACTAGAAAGGACCTACTTATAGTAGCCAGTATTTTTAATTTTGCTTAATGCAATATTCGAAGAAATTTGACTAGGATTCTTTCCCAACGTTCTTGTGTGTGATAAATTTAAACAGTATTGGAAGATATATACCTAACCGATTCTGAATAGCAGATATCTTGTGATGTTAGAACAATAAAGCTTATAGGAATAACAAATTTAGACATTGCTCTATTCAGTACCGAATAATTGAAATTGTCTTTGTCTGAGACTTATATCATGTGCCGGACGTATGTCGACATTGCGTCGATTTTGTGTTGCTTATGCTATATTTTCCCATTTTCCCATAATGTGTTTAATCGATAATAGTGCTGTTTTGAAACCATTGAAAGATGGTATTAATTTTTTTTGCTGGGTAGTGGTATTAGTCTTTTAAAAATATATATTGGTAATGAAAGACAAAGAAAGCACATTTGTCAAAAATTTGTGCAGACGAAGTGGATGAAGTGGATATTATTTAGACTCCAAGCATTCCTGTGTGAATGAGAGTAAATCAGATTTGTGGTTCTTCTATTATTGAGCCTTAAAGTAGATAATTTGGAAAGTGCTGATCTTCTCTGTTCATGAGATTATCAGAAATATCGTCGTTCAATAGCTTTTAGGGGTGTCTTCTTCACAAGTGCGGCGAGCTCAGCAATAGTATATTAATTTATATTAATTCTCCACCTATTCTATTATTTTTTTCTAAATTGCATTTTGTCATTGTATTTCGTTCATTTCGTTTTTGTTTATTTTTTTTTAGTTTAAATTCCCTTTTTGTTCCTGTTTTATGTACATTCCACTTGACTTTGCGCCAATAGAGAATAGATCTTAAGACAAAATGCCTTTTTTCTATGATATTTGTTGGTCGTTGAAAAATAAAGTTATGTTCTGTTATTTTATTGTGCTATTATAAAAAAACAATAGTTTAAAGATAAATAATAGAAGAATAATATACAAGTAGATTTATACTTGCCTATGTATGGTTTAGAGTAAAGATGTTTTATTCCATTGGGAAGAATTGAGAAGAAAAGTAAGCAATAATAGCAAATAAAATCAAAGTAAAAATAGCTCAAATATAATGGAAAATGACTAAAAACAAATAAATTTTAAAAACCAAACAAATTGTAAATGTAGGTTTACGTACTATATTATTTATTTAGTGTCTCTATATCGAGTGATTTTAGCAAAAGAATAGAAAAATGAAATGAAACTGAAAGGAATTACTAAGAAAAAATAAAAAACCGAAAGTAAGAAAAAAAAAAAAGAAAAAATAAAAACCTCGTGGCTTATTGTGTGAAGGTACTATATATATAGTATGTAGTAGGAGGATAAATAAGTATGATAAAATTGGTTAAAATTTAAACAAAATTCAAGATTAGTCTCTTTGATAACCCATGCGGACGTAGAATTTGACAGATCATGCCCATTTTCTAATCCGTTCGTAGTCTTGCACTATAGGTAGAGTATGTCAAACTTCTCAACATTTGCTACAGCATAGGCCAAACTGAGGGACATACATCTTTTTTAGTATACTCTTCTAATTGTATCTCTGGGGAATCCATCAAAAAGTTGAAAAACGCCTGACTAAAATAAATATACTCTTTCATTAAATAAGGAGATAAATCGAAATTGAAAAATTTAATTTCGATTTTCGCCTTATTCAGTACATTTTGTACATACATAATACACATTTGTGTGCATAGTATTTATTTTATGATCATGTGATGAAGTAATCGACACATATTATATTTATATACGCATGGTTAAAGCTATAAAGCTTAACAGAAGCATACATATGGCTTAATGGCTTAGTCGAATATAAATAAATAACTGAAAACAAAATATAAAATTTAGTATATGTGTTTTTTATTATTTCTATTTTTTGGTCAAAAGTATTAGTATAGGATAGTAACATCAATGAAATTTAATTTGAAATGAAAGCGATACTTTTGGATCTCATCTTCGGTTTTTTTATTTGATAAAGTGCCATTTTAAGAAAATACTTAATTATATTATTTTTGTTTGTTGTTGATTACAATTAGTATAATCTGATTTTCAAATCACTTCATTTACAAGTAGTTACATAAATTTCTTATGAAAACAAAAAATGCATCAAATATTTATCGCATTCAATCTGTTTCATTCAAGTCCATATCCCTTTATATATCCGCTGTAAAATTTTTCTAAAGTAGAGCATTTTATATTTATTACGCTGAGCAATTTGTGAGACAAATAAAAGCTTTTAACAATTTCATTACATTAGCTCCCATATGCTAACATTTAGCTTTTTAGTGTAGTGCATTAAAAATAAAAATGAAAATACAAATAGAAGTAAAACAAACCAATTGTAATTTTAATACATTGTATGTAATACTAATACTTGCACTATAAAGAACAATTGCAACCATTATATTGCCACTAGTCAAATGTATACGTAGTATAAAGGTAACTAAATCGATGTTGAGACATCAACACATTCATAGGTACGTCTGCACGAATTCGTACAATGTAAACGAGCCAATAAAAAGCAAAGTAAACTATGTACCTATATACAAATAATATAAAAACTGTTAGAAAACCCTATTGGGAAACATTAAATAACAAATATTGTATGTATGCCATGCCAACAACATCAAACGAAAAACTATAGGTATTGGTACTATAAATTATAAATTTTAAACACTGCAAATTCTATGTATATATACACGTTGAAATAAACTAGCTTGTCTGCCTGTCATTCAGTAAGATTTAAATGTTAACATGTAACTATATATGACCCATGGGCTAATAATCCACCCACCAATCACCTTTGAGTTCAATGCGATATAAATCTCTTCTACACAACGATTTGCAATTTGGATTCATTCAAGTGCATGCAATTGTATTTTTATTGAATTTTATTTATTTCGATATACTAGATGTACAATAAGTACCTATAGTAATGTATATATGTATTGGTATTACTATTAAGGCGTATACGACTATACTCAAGAATAATATGCACGTTGGAGCCATGTCGAGAGAATGAGTGTGATATTCAAAATATTTCGATATATTTCTTTTCATTTTTATTTTGAAATACAATATTACTACACGTTTTCGTTTTCTTCTCTTCTTCTTCGTCTCCTCTTCTTTTAGTTCTTCCCGAACAGCCCATTATATTGGATAGATGGGGTCGTCAATTGAATGGCACACAATTAGGTCCTAAACAAGAAGGCGATGATATTGTTATAACTTGTCGTGTTGTTGGTGGTAAGTACAAAATGCCTTAATTTATTACGTTTGATGTAGCTGACAAATTGGGTCAAATAAGAGAAAAACGAAAAGAAAATCGTATATGAAAGAAAATAAGATTTTTGCTGTAACACCATTCAAGTCTACACAAAGGGAATGAAATAAATTCAAATTTAAAGAATTCAATTTCCTCTTTAATTTCCCAAAAGCATTAACCAGTGTCATTCAACATTGCATTCAAATTAAAATGAACTAATAAATTTCTTTTTTTTTGCTTTAACCACTTTTTTAACCAGGACGACCACAGCCACAAGTTAGATGGCTTGTAAATGGTTTACTTGTCGACAATCAATATGAGCACAATTCCGGTGATGTTATCGAGAATCGTCTATTATGGCCATCAGTTCAACGTACTGATTTAAATTCAGTATTCACATGTCAAGCATTGAATACACAATTGGATAAGCCCAAGGAAAAAAGTTTCATATTGGACATGCATTGTAAGTACCTTATTACCAATATTAATATATGTACACACAAATGTATATGTATTGTTTGGAAAAAAGAGAACAATGATTAGAAGGCTTTTTTACTTTAAAGGATGTCGACTCCTTTTTCAACGAATATTAACTTTTATTATTCCCATAGACACAATTTGTTTAGTAGGTGCTCTTTATCATATGATATCAACGTAAATTTGTATGTTACTTATTTTTATATATGTTTCTTTGGATAATAAAATACGTCTAAATATATTGTATAAAGTAGGTACACTGAGAATATTGACTTAGTAAAACTTCCTATTAGTTGATTTATATAATCTACACAAGCATATATTGATGAGCAAATGTTTATAGTCCAAAGTAATTAAAAATATTAGACTATGGAGACATCTTCTGTGAAGTTTGTTGTTTATTATAACTTTTGGAGCATTTCCTTGTGGATCATCTCCCATTTCTTCACCCGAAGAAATCACTTCCAATGAATTCGTAGAAGATAAACAAAGTACTTCTTTCCGAGTGCACATGCGTCTTTACTCACAATTAGACAAAAATAATTTATGGAACTCATAATGAAATAACACTCCAAAGGACAAACCAACGGAAACTAGCTTAATGTAAAACTACATGCACTATACTATACCTATACTATATAGATAGTCGCAACCTTCATGTAATGAGTCGACATAAGGAGATGACCTGTCGCCTGATTTTTGCCACAAATTACTCTCGTTAGAAGTACATTAGCAATCAGTAACTTCATCGGTCTGTCGGACAATAAATATTCTTAAGAAAAGAGTTGACTCTTTCAACTTATCAATAACAATTTTTAGCCAATGGTATATGTAAAAACAAAATTTTGTAAACGGGCGTAGTGACGTCACATGTGTAAATATTGGGTAGACACATTGGAATGGGCAATTTGTTTTTATGTACGTATGTGTTTAGATGCTATTATGATATCAAATAAATTGAAGGTAGAATAGTCACATAGTCCTAAGAATATTATATTATTGTTCTATATAAAGAGAGTGAACATTTCTGCGTAATGAGCACCGGTGTGCGCAGTCTGTACTTCTTATTTTACTGCTATATTTTCGTGTAGGTGGAAAATAGAATTGTCATTCTAGACTTTGTGTATGTTAATATTTTTGTACTATATTGACAATGTTAAACATTTAACGATCTCTTTAACATAATGACGTCACATATGCTAATGTTGAGTATACACCTTTTTTTGAGCACCGGATTGCGCAATCTGTACTTGTGTATTTCATTTTATACTATTAGAATTGAAAATAGAATCTTCACGTAAAATCACATATGCGAAAAATCTAATAAGTTCTCAGTGTATTCCATATATTTTGCAAACCACAAATATTGCTTACAATTTACATATTTGTTGTTACCTTTGCAATAGCGTATATGCTTTTTTGTTCATATCCCATTTATTTGTTTAAAGTTTATTTTATGTACGAAATGCTCGCATTTATGTATTAAACTTTTTTATAGCCTTTAAGTAAACAATGTTTTCATATTCATTGCTTACGAGCGAGAAGAAGACCAAAAAAAGAAAGAGCCCACACATTTGTGTGCACTCTATTGCAAATTATCTTAAACGTTTTTGCACTAATGTTTATTTCAGTTCGAGTTTGTTTTTACTACATTTCCAATTGCTACAAATGTATTAGAATATATTTTCATTGCATTATTGCATTCTCTCTGTCTCCCTTTTCTCTTCGTTTTTTCACTCTATCTAGTAAAACCGTTAACAGTGAAAATAATTGACCCACCCAATTCAATGGTTGCGGATAGACGCTATGAAGTTATATGCGAATCAACTGGTTCTCGACCCAATGCCATCATCACTTGGTATAAAGGAAAACGCCAATTACGTCGTACAAAGGTAAGTTATGTGCATTACCCTATATATTGTACTTGTTTTAGCATTCGTAAGCATACGTTGTGACATAGGAGTGTCCAATTGTATGTACATTTGTATAATATTTATGTATGAAGGTGTAGAGCGTGTATTGTGTATATATGCAATTGCAATTGCTGTTTACGACGATATCATATTATTTATGTGTTTGTATGTGTATATGTGCCAGTATGCATATAAAAATATTTTGTATATATCATATTTACGAGTTTAACCATTTCTGTCTGTTTCTCTGTCGCTCTGCTTCTCTGTCTGCATGTCTATCCTATAGACAAATAATATTTAAGTAGATGGCTGGACTGGCTGGCTGGCTCACTACTGAGCTTACTCTTGCTAGCTGTTTACAATACAAATATTGTACAATCGCATTTGATATTGTTGCTTTTGGTGCGTGTCCATTACTGAGTGTTAGAATAAATAAAGATAATGTGATATAAATTGTTTCATTCATTGCATTTTTGCATTATTTCGTACCACATTCGTGCTATACCATGCTCTCAGTTACTAATTCCACTGCTTTTGAATGGTCAAACTGTTGAGTGACTGTCACTTAACACAAAAGATATGTTAGGTAGCAGTATTTGACCTTTATGTCAACCCACTTCAAGTAATTTCAATTCATTGGTCAATGTTAGTTTAATTTGATGACAGTATAAAAATACAATCCATTAAAAATGAAAGTTGATGAGGGCTTATTATCCACTCTGAACTATTCGTTCATTATTACTTACGGTACAAAATATTGTTCATATTTCTGATTTGACCGTTTTATGTATCTCTTGGATAGAGTGCAGTGTTGCCGTAGCTCAGTGGTTAGTGTCTTGACCTTTTGATCTGTAATTCCCCGGCTGTAGCCTAACAAATTTACTATCTTACTATCTTAATTTACTATTTACGTTTTTTCTTGCGAATGGTACTTACATGTCGGCAAGCAATTGGGAATTCTTCCTCCAGTAACAATTTGCCATGAAAAAGCTTCTAAAAGAACTCTGTGATAAAGCTCAGAAAAAGTGTTGTCGCAAGAGTTCTGCCGTTCGGAACCGGTTCAAATAAGTAGGTCCCTTCTAATACTGTCCAAAATTTAACACACGCAAGAGTAATAGAAGAGAAGTTCGGTCAAATACCCTTTCGTTGGATTAAGTGTCATATATTTATTTTATTTTTTAGGATAGACTGCAAACTCTACAAATCCTGGCAAAAAATATTCATTGTGCATATTCTATTGGTCCCAAATGGTTTAAGATTTGGCAGAAAGAAAATCCAACTTCCTTACTTCTGAAAACTCACATAAATACGGATAGATACCCTCAAATATGTATATTTCTAACATATTTATCTAAATGACATGCTTTCCAATAAATAAATGATTTCTTTATTGCGTTCCTTTTTTTTCTTTTGTATAATATAAATGTTAAGAAAAAATCCCATATTTTTTTTTCATTTTTACAGGATGACATTTTAAAGAATACAACACGTTCTGAATTGAGTTTTGTACCAACAACCGATGATGATGGCAAATCGATTACATGTCGTGCTGAAAATCCAAATGTCAATGGTTTATATTTGGAGACAATGTGGAAATTGAATGTCGTATGTAAGTAAATAATAATATAGATGTACTTATACATTTTAAATATTGACATGTATATTTAAAAAAGAACCTTATAAAGAAATAAATTTTAATAAAATTAGTTTAAAATGAGAGAAGATAGAATATTTTAAAATAATCATGATTCTGTGGCATAAAATATTTTTATTTTACCATTTTTGCATTTCAATTTTTATCAATATCATTTTTTTATGATTATACTACAACCTCAAATGCGTCAGCAATAATAATAATTTTTGTTGTTGTGATATTAAAATATTAATTTTTGTGGCTTTTTGAGCAATTTTGGAAAAAAAACAATACAACATAATGCAGTATATTTATTTACAGTAAAAACCCTTTAAAAATAAATAATATAATGATAATATCCAATCATAAGCATAGTAGTTGCTAAGCTATATGCTGTAGTGGAACTTTATAGAATTTGAAATTATTATCAATCGATTTTTTAGCCCCATTCTATTTAACACATGGATATTAAAAACCAAAAATTTATTTAAGAGCTCCCAGAAAAGTCTTCGTAGCAGCAAACCTTCTTTGAGAGAACACTAGCGTGGGGAATAGCCACATAGATTCTATAAATTTCTGGTGAGAAAATATTGTACCACCAAAATTAAGTGGATGCCATCTCGAATAGGGGATACAGAAATAAATTTGCATTCAATAACGCTATTTTTATTTATTGGGGATACTACTATTAACTCTCTATTTGCACTCTCTGCTCTGTTACAAAATTTAGAATAAATAATGTCACATAGGTTCTGCCGATCGCAGCTGTCTAATATAAATTAGTCCCTTCTAAGGCTGGATGAAGAGGAGCTTGGTGATATTAAATCAGACCTTTCTGTCCTAAGAGTATCCTCTCATCGAGAAGGCTCTCAGAGAGATCGTACGCAATAAGTAACTATCCAATTGAAAACCTAGTTTTAGAGTAGAGTAGACCAATACATACTTACATGCGCATGTTTACATAATATAAATAATCGCAAAAATTTTAAACAAAAGCATAATTTTTAAATACAAACACAAGAGTGTCTACTGTAATTGCCTACTTTAATATGTTTGAGTTGTAAAATAGAAAATGCATAGGAAAAAATTATTAAAGTAAATAAAAATAAAAAATTCATAAATAAAAAATCATACAATAATAAAAAATCACATAAAAACTTCAGCAGAAAAAAAATTTTATGAGCAACACGTAGTTGTATCGCTGCATGTTACGTATACTATACGCATGAGTATACAAATGACTTACGAGTAATAGGTGGTGGGTATGATTTACACTGGTAACAATCATACAGAGTAAGCGGAGTTTGCTGTTTTTTTTTTTTGTTGGTTGTGTTTTAAAAATTCTTTTTTATCATATATACCCATACATAGTCATAGCTACTACATGCAAGCATATTGCTCAACATTCAGTGGCATATGAAAGATATCAGGACAGACTGACAGACAGACAGTCATTTAGACAGTTACATAGATGGATGAATAGCTAAAAGAATTGGTCAACGTTCATACTGGTACTGCTGTTGCTATTTTATTGTTGTTGTTGTTGTTGTTGTTCTTGTCGTTGTTGTTACACTGCAATAAATAGCACATGCTTCATGTAACTGCTAAATATTGTGTGTGTGTTTCTTTACGATACATTTTATGTTGCACATAGTTATGTTGCTTTATTCCCTCCAAAAAAAAAAAATGTATAATATGTGAAACGAACAATCGTACATACAAATTTGAGTGTACATTTTTAGAATTTTTTGGTATGGTTTTTCTTTCTCTCACAGCAGATACTCGTATATCCATTACAAATGATTGCGGTCAACAGCATATGTATGGGATAACGTTAAACTCAAACACACACACACAAATATGTATGTCACTTTTGAATTATTCTGCAATATTTTTGTTGCTATTTACTTTTTATTTTATCTGTATTCAGTTACTTTAAGTATATAACATATACTCATGCTCATACATATATACATTATAGAATATCATGGTCATAAAAGTATGTCGACGAATATAAGCTAATGGGAGCAGCAGCAGCAGCAGCAGTAGCAGCAGTAGGAAAATTGCAATTTTATATTTTACAACTTCACGTATTGGCTTAATATTGCTAAAGTAGCATTTCAGCATTGAAACATACATGCAACAACGACACTAACCATATGAAATGACTAAGTAAAGTGAGGAAATGGCAGAGAAATAATAATAAGAACAGATGCAGCAGTAATAAGTATTCGAGTAGAGAATACTTATTATAACCGTTATAGAAGATTTAACTTTCATAACATGTGTTGTTTTCGTCTAAAGATTTTGCTTAAAATTTTCACGCGCTAACACATCAATATAAGCGAATAGTATACTTATACATGTGTGTGTACCTTATAGGAAAAAATAAGCACGTGCACATAATAGAATACAGCTTCATAAAGTAGGCTCTTGTTTTTTAAAACATAAATATCACCATTCATCAGCATCCATATTCACCGCAGCTGACAACATCATCAACAACAACACTACCAGGCAAGCCACCTCAACATCAAGTAGCCCACCGGCAATTTCCTCCTGTTTCTTAATTTCTTGAAAATCGAAAATCGACAAAAACCTCATAGTTATCTGTGAATCTGGGAAGCTCTAGAGAACTCAAATTAATGACCGACCTCCATTAATTTTCTTTCGGCAACATTTTCTCTTAACATTCTTATCCTCGATCTGAAACCCTTAATGGGCTCACGTTCAAACGTTAATTTGCCTCCATTGCTCACACATCGCCTTAGAAAGGATCAGGAATATCGGTGACTTCCTTTTATTTTCATTCGGAAATATTTATTCTGAGCACACTCACTCTCTATCTTAGCTTCTAAGAGAGGTGAAGGTAATTTATATAAAAAATATAAGTTTTTTGGAAAAGCCATTTGTATTGGTGTGAGGGAGGGATTAGCTCATTCTGAGAAAATGTTGTGGAGGAAAATTTAATGGTAGTTGGTCATACATTTCAGTCCGGTGGATGTGATTTCTCAGAGGCCACGGGGAGTTAAATTTTAATTTCGGTACTTTCATCATCATTCATACCTCATGTTCTTTGTACAAAATAAACATATCTATTTTGGGCAGTTTCTATATATTTTTCGATGATCATTTTGGTACAGAAAAAACTGTTTTTTATATTCATTGTTCCATTGCATATCAATTACTGGACAGGTCGAAAATGTTGCTAATAATATGTTCTATTAGTTTCTCAGATTGTCTTTATTTTGATATGTCTTACAATGAGATTTATAATTTCTTTCTAGAGATATGGTCTAGTGCAGCAACTCCAGAAAATACGGGTATATCTAACTCACATTTAATATACGATATGTAACAGCCACTAAATTTGGGCCACCACTCAAACGTTGAAAAATCGTTGGAGTGAGCTTAGTGCTGGTGTCAATAATTTACAAATACTTATACTGCTGAAAATACTCACATACATATGATTTAATAAATACGAGTCAAAATACTGCAGCGTCTATAAAGAGCAAGCATTGAGAAAATATGTTGCCATGCGACTGCTAACAACTATTCTTTCTATCTCATCCTCTGCTCATTTTGTGTATGTGTATTTTGATTTTTGAGCTTATGATACACGCTAGTACCAAAAGCGCCAAGAAGACAAGAGTAACTACTAACTAACTCTTGCTATTGGTATTATGTACAGTAAGGAGCAGACGGTATTTCACTGACGACGACGACGACTGTGATAATGTGTGATTAATGATAGAAAGTATTAAAAAGTTATCAAATAAAAAAATAGAAATGGAAAAAATGAGGAAAATAAAAGTTCTGAGCTCTTCTTTGTATGCTACAGTTGGAAACTAATTTCTAGCTATATACTTACTTCACTTTGCAACTATTTAGTACTATGTCGACGTTGACGACGACGATGATGACGATTACTACTACTACTACTACTAATATGCATTACTACTATAACTATTATAGAACTACTGTAATATGCTATGTACGTACCCGCTTGTATTTGTGCAACACGTGTTGTAAAGCTCTTTTCTCATACTGTCTTTTCATAGTTTTCCATAAGTTTCTATACTTTTAATATTCATTTTAAAATTTTACTAAACGTTTACGTTTAGTATTATAGTGTATAGGTACGTATAGGGTGAGGTGCCTTTTGGTGTGTAATTTAATATGACGATTATTATTATTTTATTTTTTCTTGTTTGTTTGTCCTTGTAGATCCGCCTTTGGTTACATTGCGTTTGGGTTCAACACTATCACCGGATGACATTAAGGAGGGCGATGATGTTTATTTTGAATGTCACGTACAATCGAATCCTCAATGGCGGAAATTGCTGTGGTTGCATAATGTAAGTATTATGGTAATTTCAAAATATTTTTGACGATTTATAGCACTGCTTTTTGCCATCATATATATGTATAATATGTATACGGAAATAGGCATTTTGTGTGTAAAGTATGTATTTATATGTAAGAATTTGATTTGAAAACTTTAAAGTGAAACAATTTTAAATATTTATAACAGCTGCTAAATTGTACATTATTTTTATCTGCAGTATATCTCTAAGTAATCATAAAGAGAATTATCGCTGAATTCACACCCTAGAGAACGTCAAACATTGTAATATATACCTCTCAAATTCTAAACGTTTCTAACAGAAAGTGTAAAATATCTTTGGAAATTAGTGTTAGATTACAAGGAGAAGACATTCATATCTACATTGCTAAAAATATATTTAAAAAAGATCTCTAGGGTAACGCTATTGTAGCAAAATATAATATAGCGATACGAAAAAAGAAGAATGTCTTATCCAGCAGACGAGATAAATGTAAATGTACGCGTTTGGATTTGCTGGCTGGTTGGTTTGATTGAGCTATGACACATTTCGTCCCTAACCTAAAAAAAGAGTGGACCTGGAATTATTCATTCCCAGAAATGCCCTCTATAATGACCATACACGTACCTGAAAATTGATTAAAATCTTCATAATTGTTCTGTTAACGCACCTAGAGCCGTACAACCAACCCCCTTTAGAATTTTCGTCTGAATATTTCTTCCAAATGTAATATCCTCCTATGTCCATTCCTTATGGGGGTTCCAATACAAAATTTATATTTTTATTAAAATAAATGTCATCAATTTTGTAGGGGAGTCCATTGTAAGGGTAAAAGATATGGTAATGGTAGTAGAAAAATTAATGTTGTAGCTCCCACGTTTATCCGCTGGTCTTCTGCCCTGGCAATTCTTCCGGCAGGTACAATTTGCCATGAAAAAGCTTCGAAAAGAGCTTTGTGACAAAGCTCAGAAAAAAGTAATGTCGCAAGGGATCTGAGGTTCGAAAATTGCTAATATAAGAAGGTCCAAAATTTTATACGCACAAGTTGAAGTGAAGGGCGATCAAAGAGCCCTTTGGGGCCTACAAGAGCTACATGTTTACTTATTAGAAAACTTAATGAAAATTTTTAGCCCCTAGTATAGACCTGAGTGTCGTATGAGCGAATTTAAAAAAAAAACAAAAATTTTTAGAGAAGACCGCTTCAGGAGTAGAAACAAGTCTAGGTCGGTCATACATTTCAACCTATTACAGGCGATTCCTATGCAGCTGTGGAGTCATTTGTCGATATTCTTCCATTTTGTTTAACTTTTGCCTTGAGGTTGCATTATTTGTCCTCACCCCACCGACTCACAGAAACAGAAGTTCTACATATGAAAATGTGTTTTTATCTCATAGTTACGATATCATACAATACACATCTGTATATTCACAAATAGTATTGAGCTCCGTGTGCCCAATGACACTCGAATGACGTGGCACTCTACTTTCTAAGCAAAGATTTATAAACAGATTTTACCAGAGGAATACTATATCCATATATTATATTTATTATATTTCATAAACAATTGTTAAACTGTGTATTTGAATTTAAAATTGAATGTTTATTAGACTATATAGAGCTACAATAGTTACAAATTAATAAGTTTTTTATTACAAATATAAGTACGTTTTCATTACTGAAATTTTGTGAGGTATAAGTATAAATATAAATGAAAGTACTTAACATGCATAAAATTAAAATAATATTAGCTATTAATTACGTAAGACAGCAATTTTGAAAATTTCAGTGAAAAAACTTTGGAAAAATTACTGCAATAAAATGAAAAAAGTTTAACAAAATTAAGTTAACAATATGAATGTTAAATATAACAACCTCTGATTAGTGGTACTTAAGAGGAAAACTTTGTAAATTCTTTGGATTACGGAGCAAACTACTTTTAGGGGTCAAAATTAATGTGCATTTTTATTTTGCTAGAGTAATTCTTCTTTTTTTACGTCCATATATTATGTACGTATGTACTTGCCTGTACAGAACAGTTTTATTGTTTGAAAAAATATAACATAAGAAATGGGATCATACTTATGTTAACTTAAATTTTTAAATGTTCATAATATTGTATCTATGAGTCCACTTATGGTATATTTTATTATCGTAATAAAAGTTTTACCAAAATTGAACAGAATATAGTTTGTATGTATTGTGATTAACATATATTCAAATACTTATGAATTTCATTTACAGTAATTAAATGTAACTCATACGCAATGGTGATAGGTGGAGTACTTACAATATTAATGGCAAAGTAACCACATGCACAGAATACATAATATTGCTTTTTTATTTCATATACCGCATACTTATTCACTTAAATATTATTATTATTATTATTATTATTATTATTATTATCTTTCCATAGGGTATTCACCTGGAGCATAATACATCAGCACGTGTTATACGCTCCAATCAGAGTTTGGTGTTGCAAAAAATCACCAAGCATTATGCTGGAAATTATGCATGCAGTGCTATTAATGATGAAGGTGAAACTGTCAGCAATCAGTTACCACTTCGTGTTAAATGTGAGTATGATAATTGAAAAACAGCAACAAAAACAGAGGTGCCATTTTAAATTATAAAAAAAAAACACAATATTTTTGTAAAAGGAGCTGATAATTTTATTTTAAGCCTTTTTTTATCAGAAATCCATTAGATTTCTTTTTCCCTTTATTAAATGAGCCTCTACGTTTACCAACTCTTTGAATTTCTTAAAAATTCTATATTTTTGGAAGTACATATATTAACATTTAAAAA
This sequence comes from Megamerina dolium, assembly GCA_963854835.1. Lineage (NCBI taxonomy): Eukaryota > Metazoa > Arthropoda > Insecta > Diptera > Megamerinidae > Megamerina > Megamerina dolium. The sequence continues at coordinate 510,323 of OY978529.1, read as the reverse complement.
TATTAAAGAATATGAATTTTCTTCTGCGTTGCAAAAAAAAAAAAATTAGCGCGCGCAGCAGCGTACATGCTATAGAAGTTCTTAAAAACCCAAAAGCAGCTATGAACACCACCTTGTATAAATTCACCTTGAATTTAGTCAGAAATAGTGCAAAGTCATATTATTAGCAGCACATCATAGAGCGAAAATTAAATCAATGAGGGATATTTGTTAACAAGGCATTGATCTAATGTTTTGAATTTATATCTGTATTGAAAAGAAAAAAAAAAATTAATTCACAAAAAGAATCACTTCAACTTCAACAACTATCCCTTTAAAAAGTCTATAATTTAATTTATATTTATATTATCTATTATTTCTATATTAATTTCAAGTATTTTTCTTCTACATAATTTCGGACCTGCTCTAAAATTATACACATATCAAGTCTCATGTCTTTCTATACGTTTTATTCGGAAACGTCTACTTAAAGTTGCTACCAGCGCAAGTTAGTTAAATATAAAATAAACAGTGCAAAAGAGCTGGGTAAAAAAAAAATTAGAAGAAAAAGCTGACGAGTGTTAGAAAAATAAAGTATCATTCACTTCTTGCAATTAATCAAACTTGCCCTTCATATTGTTTTTGCCATCTTTTTTTATAACGAATTGTTTGTTTTTATTAAGAAAATTGTTTTTTGCTTCTCTTCTATACACCATTTTAAATACTCATCATCATTCTGTGTATTCTTCAACGGTATCAACAACATAACGCATACTTTTATGCCACTAACACATGGCTACTTGTATATATACACAGTAATATAGTTGATATTGGACAAGTTTCTACATGCTCGTATATCGTACTTATACCAAGTCACATATACATATATAGCCAGTGATAGTAGAATGTTAATAGTAGTACGTATAGTACTACACTTGAGTGCACATCGTAAATTTGATGATGAGTTCAAAAACACAACAATAAAAAATAATGTAGGGGGCAAAAAATGAAAATATAAACAAAAATATAAGAAAATAAATAAGAAATGACAAAGCAAAGAAGAAAAAGAGGAAAAATTGTAATTTGTTTGTTCCTTTTCATCCCCATACGGCAACTCCATTTATGCGTAAGCTATGTAAACTGACTGTCATGCTGATTTCAGCATAAATATTTATACACACACATAAATTTTATGTGCATATGGCGTTTCACGAAAACAGAAAACAGTTTCAGTATTGTTGGCCTTTCAAATTGAGTATTAGCACTAAGAATAATGGACGTCAGCATTATTTAAGGATATATGAGTGTATGACGTCACATATATTATATCTACTATTTGTATATACATATGTATGTAAGTATTCTTTTTCTTTATTGTTATTTTCATTTTGTCATAGTAAGAATTAGTACTGATGTATGAAGATTATAATAAGTAATACCGATTGGGGACAAAGCTGGAAACTGAAGTGGATAGGTGGTACCTACATGGTTTAAAATTTGCAGAGAATTTAAACGGTTTTTTGAAGGATTCAACTTCTTATGTCTTTACTGATGATACTATGTCTATGGGATGCCCCAGTGATGTTACTTCGATGTACAAAGAATCTTGTGTCTGTAAGAAAGTTGAATCCAGGAAATAATTGAAAGTGAAAATCTTGCTCTGATTACTGAGTCGATTTACCAGTCGGGTTTGGCTGTTAACACCTAAAGATACATTGAACAGTTGGAACTATGAGAATGTTACTCCATAATTGAAATGGACCATTGATTGATTAATGCAACAACGCTAACCAAATTAATAACGAAATTGTTGCTTTATACCACAGGTCTCTTAATGAATGAAAAATAGTCTAAAGCTTTTATAAATCGTATTGGAATTGATTTGTTTTCTAATATTGATAAAATCATTACATATTTATATTCAACTTTAATTGCTTTAAAGAAGAAGAATCAGTTTGTATTCAGGCTTTTATCTCTTCCATTTTGTACGGTAGCCCCTTAAAAGGGTTGACGTAGAGAATTAATATCTTTTGGAAAAAGGAGGGGTCATCTATATATTGGGATATCCAGCAAGTGACGTTAGATAACTGAATAAAAACTTACATTTGGTAGTGGACTCCCCTTAATCGATGGCAGTAGGGTGTCAGCATTCTCCATTAAATTGTTACGTTGAAAAAAGATAATCGGTTGGATAATTAACCTATTTACATGTGATTCCTCGATAGGTATAGCGGTGTTTGTCGAATTTCATTATTTTAGATTAGTTTTGAAGTGGTGGAGCTAGGCAGTAGGTATGTTGGGGTAATGTTGGGTTGACAAAATGTTCCAAATCGGTTATATGCGATACTCCCCTAGGACCATTCAGCGAGCGGCGGAAGTAAATTTTGTAATAATATATATACATTTTGTCTTGGAGCGCTTCTGAGATGTTAAGGTAGGGGATAAGTATGCTTCGGAGATATATTAAGTGGTAGTTAGCCTTGTGCACCCTGGCAACGGTGAGAGCAAATTATATTTTTTTCAGGCACTTTTAGATGCATTTTCCATATATGTGAATTGGAAGGAGAACAGTGTAAACAGTAATATCTCCAAACACTCAGGCAAGTGATGCCCATTGTGTCATGGTAATTCAATTTTTTTTGCAAATACTTGGATGTTAAATTTTATTTTCGAAGTTACGAAATAATGAATATGAAATTAATTTAAAATATTATATTTTTTGTTCATTTAGAAATTATCGATATAATATGGGGGAATGATATGAGTCTTGATAAGTATAATAAAATATATATTTTCTATAATTCATTTGGAAAATGGAATTCTGAATGTATTCGCAATAGTCTCATTGTTATTTCTTTAGTGTTCTTGGAAAATCATTAAAAATTGAAAACGAATTTACAAAATCTGTTCTATACGTATTTGTTTCAATTAAAAATATTTCTCTTTATATTTCTTCTTGTGCTATCATTTTAGACACACCTGTTTGCAAGCATATGGATCGTGTTATATTAATTGGGGCATCAAAGGATGAAACAGTTGAAGTTGTGTGTGAAATACAAGCGGATCCGCCACCAAGGTAATGTATCGATTACAATCTACATAATGCCGATAGCAAAGCCTTTGCTCTCATTATATATATATATATAATATATATATATATATATATATATATATATATATATATATATATATATATGTGTGTGTGTGTGTGTGTGTGTGTGTGTGTGTGTGTGTGTGTGTGTGTGTGTGAGTGTGTTAAAATTTTCTAATAGTTTTCATATAGCTTTTTCATTAGAATTCTTTAGTAAGATGGTGGTAGATGGTATTTATTATATGCTCTAAATAGCATTCTAGTATCACTGCATATAATTTCATAGTGTAGAAATAATAAAAATTATAATAAAGAATTTTGAAGGATGGAATTTTAATCATCAAAAATAAATTCATTCAATGAAAGTTGTGCAAATGTGTGTATTTTGTGTAATTTGCATAAAATCTAAATTAATAAAATTTTGCTACAAGGCATCATATATAACTACTACTGCTATATGGTACATATATTGACTATATACATACTAAATACATATATATTTTTTTATAAATATAAAACACATGCTTTATTTTCCAATATCAACAACTATGAAATAATTAAGAAAAATTGCTTTTACAAAACCATTTTCTCGTTTCTTCCCCCTTCTCGATGTATTTATTCCTAAAATAGCAAGCAAACCAAAAATAAAGTGATAGAAATTTGTGAAATTAATTTATCAAACAAGGACGAGAAGTTTGTTTCTGTTTACTTACAGGAAGTATAAAAAACTGAAAATATGAGAAATTTGTTATCGTTTTTATAAAGACAAGATATACCAGATCATATCAACAAAGAGTGTGGAGGTAGTAGTGAAGAAGCTTAAAAACAAAACGTAAACTTTGTAAAAGGATGAAAAATTAATTTCTCGTTTCTATCACATTATATTCTTCACCCTTAATGACAACACCATCACACATATATGTATATTTCATGTTTTTTTTTACTTCATTCTCTCATACGAAATCATAATCCTTCTACTGAGCTGAGTATATACATATGTGCATATATAGGTACATACATATATCTCTTACAACGTCTTCATTGATGAGTGTCAGCCTGAGACGGTATGATGCCACTCAAACCAATATATATACATTATTATTATTAAGGCTATGAAGCACCGCGACCTGAAGAGATTTTGTGCAGAATATATACTTAACTTTCTTACCAAGACGTTCATATATTAAAATTGAGTTCTTCATTAAAAGTAGAAAATATAAGCAAGGAGATGGGACTATAACTCCAAGAAATTATTAGTGGTGGGAACGTATAGATGTAGTAACATTAAGCATTTATCTTAAAGTACATAGGTTTAACATAAGTTTAAATTTACATTTAAAATTATTTGCCTCCAAAATGCAATATAAAAATATGCTGTGTGTATATCTGGAGAAAAATGGTTCTAAATATAGATGGATAAATGGATGAATGGAAGTAAATTGGGAGAGAAATTGCAGCTTAGTTTTATAGAAAAGTTTGACTTTTAATAACTGTAACATATGAGCAACCTAGAATGACTAATTTTGAATAACACAGCCATTTGTTTACCAGAAGTCATCAGAGAAATATGGCAAACCAATGGCCTAGTTTAAACTATTCTTCACCAAGCTGATGCGTGGCATGAGAGTAATGTAGAATAATAAATTACCATTAACTATTTACCAAATTTATCAAAAGTATTCGTAGAAATAATACAAGCTAACCACCTAAGATGAATCATTCGTCATCAAGTTTTTGTAAACTTTTAAACATACGCTGAAGCATCACCTAAGTGAGCATTCAAAATATCGAATTGATGGGACTTAATGAATAAGAAGCTCAATGACTATATGGTAGAGATAGTATTAACTTAAGACTCAATGACTTTTTATTCATTAACGCATTTTACAAATATTTGCTCTTAAAGGATTAATAAAATCATTTTTGACGATAAGTATTTTTCTTTAGTTTACTGTAATGTATCGTCCCAAATAAGATATGAAACCAAGTGGAAGAAATATCAACATCAGGAGTAACTCCTAAAGTTGTAAAATGTATATTCGACCACCATTAATTTTTTCTTCATAATATTTTTCTAGTGCTCACTTACTCCTTGTCTCCATTTTTTATGGGACCTCTCGCTCGAAACTTTTATTAAACTCCCTTCCACCAGTATCTATTTATTTTTCTAATATACAATTTTTTCCAAACTTACTTAATTCCTATTTCTAGCACATAAAAACTCCACTTAAAAACATTCAAAAATCTTCAAATACCCCTACAGGTTCCCAGGAATCGCTACTAGAGTGGTGAAAATTATGATTGACCCCATTCATTTTCTTCCTCAACTTTTTGTCGAAACATGTTTACACCATAACTTCATCCTTTATATTGTTCCGAAATGTGACATGTGACTGCATTAGTATATTGTATTTCTAGTTTGGTAGTTGCATTGAATGCTTGTGTCGAATTTCATGAGATTTTAACTGAAAATTTGGTCAAGTCTCTCTCCAGTTTTCCCTAACTCATGATATTTAAAATTAAACATTGGAAGTTTTATTTAAGAAAAATATATACTTTTCTTTGTCCAATTATTCATAAATAATGGCGTATCAACTGCTATAATTTCTATTTTGTATTTTCTTTCACAAATTAGAACATTTCGTTGGAAATTTAATAATTCGGGTGAAACATTGGATGTGGGCAGTGAACGTTTCAGCGTGAATGGAAGTCGTAGTATATTAAAATATACACCAGTAACAGATCAGGTAAAAGTATATTTTATTAAAAAAAATTTGTCATGAATTTTTTAATTTTTTTTTTTAATTAAAGGACTATGGTACATTATCCTGTTGGGCTTCAAATGAAGTGGGCACACAAAATCAACCATGTCTCTTTCAAGTAGTGCTTGCAGGTAAATATATAGACACGGTAAAATTAGCCGAACAGTTTTTTTTCATGTCACATACACATACACTATCTATGTATATACTAAGTGGCACATATTTTATATGAAAATGCAAGCAAAATATAACCTTTCACATAAATCTACATATTTACGTACTTAGTTCACTAATAGAATGTAGTATGTTGTTATTCTGTATACATATAATATGTCTAATCAAATGTATTCTATTTTTTGTTCTTTTTTGTTTCACCTTTCTATCGTTTTTTGCTCTTTTTTTTTTAAATGACCTTTTTGGTATAACAATTTTTTCTATTTCGTTTTCATTTTTCATCATATGACCTTTTTTCTCTGCTGCTTAATTTCCGGTACATGCATACATACAAACGTATGTGTGTGGGCTCGTTTTTATGCATTGTTGTTTCTTGCATTGCTGCTGGTCATCTATATGAACATATATACAGCATTGCCAAATGCTGTCAATAATTGTACCATATTCAATCGAACCGAACTCAATGTTGACATACAATGCATACCTGGCTATGATGGTGGTCTTCCACAAATATTTGTTTTGGAAATGGTATCAACACGCACCGGAATCACAAGGTAAGCATTTTAATGAATTCAATAGATGTATATACGAGTACTATATATATGTAGAAGTATGAACAGAGAGTACCTAGTATTTTGTAATACTAGTGATCAATACATACATTGTGTATATATTTCATTTCTATTGTCATTTATTCATTTTTATGTAGGTAGTATTTCTTTTGCTTTTTGGTAAAATGGGTTACAAATGATTGCTAAATGTGTCTCTATTTGCACTGTTAACGGAAATTCAATTTGAATACATATACATATACTATGTAAATTACATACTCATACGAATGTATATAGGCGAACAGATAGAGCGACAAATAGACAGTCATATAGTCCTATATTGAATAGAACAAACTTCTAGAGTTTAGTTTGCCATTTTAATAAATTCATATTGATCTGACTTGTTGGAAATTTTGACAATATTTGTGTGTGAGTGTTTATAAGTGTAGATTTGTGAGAATACTGTGCCATGTGATGTAGGGTAGTAAAGGTTCATGATGTTTATCATATTAAAAAGAAGGTCCAACATATATAAATATAACTTTGAAAGGTCGTATGTATACATAGTTAGGTTAAAGATATAAGCATTTTAAATATAAAGTACATATAATGACAATATTTTTAAATTAATTTATTATTAATAAATATTCCCTTTATAAGGGTTAAATTAAAAACTAATGGATGATTGAAGCTCTTTAATTGTATAGCATATTCATTTTATGAGAGAATACGACGTAGAGACAGATAGTTAGCAACCTTCTTAATTATATGACATTGAACGACGTATTTAGACAAGCTTTAAGAGTGTAAAATGGCGCTATTGAAAAGTTTCTAAAATATGTCTGAGAAATACTTTGTCATTTGAAATTGGTGTAACAAGTTCTCATCGTATTTTCCTCGGAGATATTATTGTAGTTAAAATTTCTATATTTATGCTATGAAAGATAAAACAAAAACTATAAGATTAAGAAGGTTCAAAAAGTGCATGCTTCAATTTGTAACTCCCATAAGGACATGTTAATGAAGTTCACTTTACCATAGAATCGATATATTACTTACTTACTTACTTACTTACTTATGTGGACATTGCAACCGAAAATCGATTTAGGACCAATCTAGCATGCAACGCCAGCCAGCGCCTTTCTGCGCCAGTTAAAAATTCCAAGCGCTGACAAGTTCTCCAGTACTTGATCTTTCCACTGGAGGTTAGGCCTTCTTCTTCTGCTTCGTCCACCAGCGGGATCCGAATATAACACCTTCTTAGGCGGAGCGTGTTCTTCCATTCGTTCGGCATGACTAAGCTAGCGCAGCCGTTGAATTTTCATGCGTTTTGCTGTCAGGTGTCAGCATACAGCTCATACAGCTTATGGTTGTACCATATTCGATACACGCCGCTAACGCAAATAGGTCCAAAGATCTTTTCTCTCGAAAACTCTTAGCATTCTTCCATTCGAAGTGGAAATTGTCTAAGTTTTGGTGCCATATGTAAGGACAGGCATGATGAGAGACTTGTAGGTTGTAGTTTTCGTTTTTCGAGAGAGCGCCCGACTTCTCAATTGCTTACTCAGCCCAAAGTAACACCTGTTAGCAAGAGTCCTACGCATGATCTCTAAGCTGACGTCATTACTGCTGTTAATGCTGGTTCCAAGATAGACAAAGTCCCTTACTACTTCAAAAGCGTAGTTGTCAACAGTGACGTGCTGTCCAAGACGCCGGGACTCTTTGTTTGTTGACACTAGATGCTTCGTCTTGCCCTCGTTCACCGTAAGACCCATCCGACGCGACTCTCTTTCCAACTCTGATAAAATAATATGCATATTTAAAAACGAAAGGAGTCGGATGAAAACCACCCATACCTTTCATGTAAGCTCATTCTGTCGTATGTATTTTTGATAATCGATTAAATCGTATGAAAATCACTACTATTTCTCATACAAAAGTATGAGGAATGTCTCAGTGATTCGATGGCATATAAAAAAAAAATATTATAAAATGTTCTAAGGATTTGAAGCATCACCTTTTCTAAAGAATAGGAATAATTTTGCTATATTGCAATATTATGGATTGAATGAATACTAAAATCGGCGGGATTCTACCATTTACACAAAACAAGATGAGTAACGATTTTTAAATCATTCCTTAACCTTTATTTGTTTTGGAAGTATTTATTATATGTAGCTGGAATATTATTCGGCTTTTTGTGTATAGAATCCATTCAATAAGTCATCTTTAATACATGAACTTAATTACTAAAGGTTTAAATACTAAACATTTAATTTTCCCAAACAACTTCAACTGAAATTGTTATCAATATAAATACATAATTATTTTATACCAAATTCATATATATATAGTTTTTACTGCTACCATATTCCTATATTATATGCTATTATATGCTATTATATGCATTTTTTAATATACTAAAATATCAAATCAAGCGTAATGGTATAATGCACAATAGATATTTATATGTTTATTCAAATGAACATAAATATTTATTGATAAAATTACTCCATTATTGTCTCTCATCTATCTAATGTTTATGAGCACATTTGATAGGAGAAAGAAGAAAATATTTATTCGATTTTATTTTTCTATTTTGAGGTCCTATATATGTAATATTTGGGATATTATATCGCAAAGGTATAGCAATTTCAACTAAAAGAATATATTTGTCAGAGTACACCATATTAAAAGGTAGTAACATTTAGAATATAGATATCTGAAAAATTCCAGCAATCAAACAAAAAAAAAAAAAAAAAAATGAAATGATATAAAATATTTTTACGATATATAGGTAAATACATATATGCATTTACATATTATCACATATGTACATGTCGTATTTAGTGTGTTGTAGTGTTGTACAGTATTTTTGATTTTTTGTAAGAAGAAATGAAATGATAATCCTCAGATATGTATTGTGTTAAACACCCCAAAAAGTTATATCCATCAGCATATCGGTTACATCCTCATACTCACGCAAACGACAAGCATATTGTAATAGATGTAATTGTTAGGAAGAGAGTGGAGGGTGGGGTGGATATATCAGAACATGGTACTAAACATCGGGTGTTTTAAAAAGAGCAATCCAATGCTACTACTAGTACAACAATACACAACAACGTCACCATAAACGTAAAAATGTAAAATATTACGTTTTGATCCCTTTGCATTATTATTCGGTATTGAGGTCATGATTGAAAAGACGTTAAGTGGAGCGTTTTCATATGTACGTATGCATATATACATATAAGTATGTATCCATACATACCCACAGAATCAACCAATAATATTGAAGAATGAAAATTTTGTATATGAATATGTATGCATGTTTGCCTTCGTACTCACAGGCGTATACGCAATCAGCATTACATGAGTATATACAAGCTCGCACTCGTAGGTGGTATGTGTGGTAACTGTCTGCGAATATGTATGTTAGTATGTTTCAGTGTACATAAATGGTATACACATTTACCAACAACCTACTTGAAAGGTTGATTTTGCTCTTCGATATCACTTGAATGTGGCAATGCGCATTTTACGTTTAAATGGTTTTGATTACATTAGGAAATAAAAAATAATAAAATGGAGAAGGAGAAATCTGAAAAAAAGAGAAATGAAAATAGGATGGAAAATAAAAAGACACACTGCAACAAAATCTATACTGGGCCTATAGAATGAATATCGCAGTAGACCAGTAGACCTATATTATAATATAGACATTTTTTTACTTGCTTTTTTTTTAAACCTAGTTTTTTCCCCACTGTCGTACAAGTATTATTCTTATTTCATGTTATCCTTTACTCCAGTACTAACGCATATTTAATTTAAAAAGAATTAAGGTTAAATGGAATGAAATGAGAGAAAACAAATACGAATGAAATAAAAAGTAAATACGCAGCACAAAAAAAGGCATACACGCACACATACACACACACAAAGAAGATAGATCGTTGATACAAATACATAACTGGGACAATCTATATTTAATATCTATAGAGCTAAAACATATTTCATTTTAAAGGATATATTTAGGTTGCAAAATGCTAAAAGTTTAAATGCAATTATTTTGTGTCTATCAACTTCTCAATAGATGATTATATAAATGGAAATAGAAAATATATAAAAAAAAAAAAATATTTATGCATACCTTTAGGCTGATATGAATTTGATTATACATATTTTTGCATTTCTGTTTTTTAAAAACCATTTGTTAGTTAGAAAATATTTTGGAAAATAGAAAGCATTTAGAAAAATATATGAATATTGTAGTATATGCAAATAAAGCACTTGTCAATATACAATATTTATTACGTACTATACCATATATATGTACTGTACTTTTCGATTCACTAAAATCGATAAAGCCAATATTTGGAAAAAATTGTGTATATTCGAGCGCCGATTATCTTAAACACTTGTTAAATTCAAAATGTCGAATTATTCGAAAAGCCATTACTTTCAATACTAGAATATTAGGAAATTTGAAATTTGGAATAGTATTCTTACTTATATACAAATATTTCCAATATGACACCTGAGAGTGTACTTTAAGGATTAAATTATATACGAGCACGGGTAGAATTTTATATACTGGCTTTATAAGAGCTACATACGTAGGTAGGTAATTTTTGGAATATTGTATATTCATCAGTACAAAATACTAATGGCTTACTGCACCTGTATACATCATATATATGTATACATTAAAAAATTGTTTGCAGAATATTTTTATTTAATTATTACGTGTGATATGTTAAAAATTTATAAATTGTTATCCATATCTTATATTTTATTTTGTAATATTTTTATACTGACATTATACTTCCATCTCTGTATTCACTTTTTTCAAATTTTCAGATTCAATTTAACCAATCCAGAGGAACCACAATTTTCATTGGAAAATTTAGATACACTCACATCAGTGATGACACAAGAGAATAACTCATTGAAACTACGTATATATGCGTTCAATCAAAAAGGACGTAGTCCTTCATATCTGCTACATGATTTTATAATTGGTTCAACAGGATATCGAACAGGTATGTAACTATTATGTTGTCAATATGAAGTATTAAATGACACATGTTGCTTTTATGTGATAGTGTATACGAGTATGCAAATATTCGTAGTATTCCTAAGTGCAAGAAGTACTTATGTAAGTGTAGTGAAGATGAGTATAGTAGGTGAAGAAAATTTATTGAATATTTTGAAGATTTTATATATTATCTAGTTTGATGATTGATGTGTATGGTATACTCGTACTCTGTCGTACTCTATCCTATGGGATAATGAAAATACTGCTTTTTACAAAATTTGCATATAGGTAATTCTTTTTTATATCACACAATTTTCGACATTTGATGTCTCAAAACAATAAGTTTACAATTTCTGTGTTACTTAAATAGCAATTTTTCCGGTTTTATTAGATAGATAATTTCATATACTTTGATAAAAAAAAAAATAAATAAATATGTGGCACTTAAAGCCCCAAAGGGCTCATTGGCCTAGCTTCTCTTCCATTACTGTTGTGCGTCTTAAATTTTGGACAGTATTAGAATGGACCTACTTATTTTAGCTGGTTCCGAATGGCAGAACACTTGTGACATCACTTTTTCTGAGCTTTGTCACAGAGTTCTTTTTAGAAGCTTTTTCATGGCAAGTTGTTACTGTCGGAAGAATTGCCAATTGCTTGCCGACAGGTGGGTACCGTTCGAAAGAAAAATCTTTTTGATATTAAATTTGTTATGCATCAGCCGGGGATTGAACCACGACCTACAGATCAGAAGGCGAACACACTAACCACTGAGCTACGGCACCCATACTTTGCCCATACTTTGATACTTTTATATATTATAATTTTGTAGAATTTAAAATAAATGTATAAAAAGTTGAATGAAAATTTCAATCGACGTTTTCACGCCAGTCCCCAGGGGTAAATGACTTTTTTGACCGCACCAATGGAGCGATTTTTTTTAGATTTCACAAACATTTTTGCTTACCCCGACCTATACGTGTATATGGTAAAATTTTGGAAATAACAAGCACACCATGCATAAAAACATACATGCAAGTATGTATGATTTGGTCAATTTAAAAATGTCAAATTTTGTGTTTTTTGTTAAATCCGCGCGATTTAAAAAATAAGGAAATTAAGGATTAAGGAAAATTATATATTTATCATCGTTTTAGAGGTTTATATCTGAAATTTAAACTTAAACATGTTCAATATATCAGTGCTGAACTTTTTCCTAATGTGAAAATCAGTTTGATTTTCATATTTTTAGTTATCATAAGACAGTACAACAAAACGTTTAATATATAAGTGATTTAACTTTGTTCTATATGCTAATAAGTGGATCTTGATAGTAACCCTAAGATTCATCATGACCTTTTCACAACTTATGTTAATATAAATCAAATTAAATAATTTGGTTATTTAAAGAAATTTATATTCGAATTTAATCGCAATACCCATATGTATTGTTATATTAATATTTTAACAAATTTAATACGATATATGGTTAAAATTATAAAATATTGTTCTTCTTTCTCTTCTCCTTCTTCTTTTTAATATTATTCATCATTTTCGTATGCCTGCTAATACGATAATTGGAACATGACATATCATGCTACATCACAACCATCATCATTACGTTTACACCTTTTGCCATATAAATGCTTGAAATGGTGAACAAACAAATGTATATATATATATATATATATATATATGCTGGCTATGCTATGCGATGATCTCAACAAAACAACAATAACAACAACAACAATGACGAATGACTCCACCATCATGCTTAACACCATTGCGAATACAATAATAATGATTTATGATGCAACTAATCGATTACGATGGCTACTGATAAATACAATATATTATGTCAACAACAACAACAACAATATATGCATACGACAAATAACAACATCAAAACCATACACACACATGCTTGTATACTCATTCGTGATCACATTTACGTTGGCATTTATGTGCCCGCTTAAAATATGCAAATACGTAAACGAAAACACATACTCTAACACACACACACACACACACACAAATTAGATGATGACGCATCGCTGGCATTGTCACCAGTTATTGTTGGTAGTGTTTTGACAATAGTTATCATTAGTTTAGCAATTGCTATGCGTATATTCATTGTGACATTTTTACACAATTTACGTCGTAATCGTCAACATGGTACAAAAGCAACAGCTGCTGGTGTTGTCACACAAGCTGGTGATGTTTATAAGGTAAGTTACAATTTGAATAGAGATATGAGTATAATCAAGTGAAGGTGATATTCAAGAATGATTCAAATATTGTATTATATTTCTATTATAAGTAAGTAAATATTTATAAGTGATTCAATGTATAGAGAGATGGGTTAGGATATGATCACTAAATCTTTTAATATGTGGCAAATGTAATTTTATTCAAATATTTGATTTCGATATCCTTTCTTTTTATACCATTTTTGTTGAATTTATTTTCACGCACAATTGCATAACTTCAATCTCGAAGAGTGGTAATATTGAAAAACCACGCTGGCAGCATACGGACATTAAAACAAAATCACCCGAAGATATTATTGAAGATGAACGTGATCCAGATGTGATACCATCACAATATGGTAAGTTTTACGTGAATGCTATTTATGCATACTGAATATGCAAAATCAACAAGTATTAATAATAATAAGAACATTCGTATTATGCACATTAAGTATGGGATAGTGCATAATGCTTCAATTTTCATACTAAGATACCAATTTTTTTTATTATGCAGGTATATGGTAGGGTACCGAGTCGCACCCAGAGGGTTCAAATGTATGACAGATCTCAATTAATCATTTTAGAACATTTCGTCCGCAGATGTTTCCCCCTCTATTTCTGACGGGGATCTGCTATAAAATTGACATTTTCTTATGAAATTCGCCAACACCTAGCTCCAAAATGCTCCATTATTTCATTAATTTCATTTAATTTCTAGCCTTAACTGTAAACTTAAAAGGGCAACCCTACAAAATGTATCCAAAAAGAGCTGAAAATTCACAAATAAAAATAAAGTTGCATAAAAAGCGCATTTTGAAGGGCAAATTGTATAAATGGCTTCAACTAATTCTTTCGAACCAACATTTCCCTCGAACGTACTTTCCACCTATATCTAACCTTTAGAGGGGCTGCTAAAGGTGAGAATAGTTAATGGGTTATTTGTGTTTCGTGTGTTAAATACATGGATTCATGTATTTAATACATGAATCCATGTTGGAGAGGCGTTATTTGTCACATGTGGTTATTAGATTTGGCAATAATTTTATATGTGGGCTTTTAGTGGATCGGAAGAGGTCATGGAGTTGCTCATATATGCTGCGGAGGATTCATGTATTTAATACTTCGTGAATCCGATTCTTGCATGTATTTCTTCGCTCAGACTTTCGCCTACAGATTAATGAGTCTTACATACCGAAATCTCATTATTAATGGCATACATATACTACTGTCCCATAGCTAATGTTTAAAATTGTTTAATATTTACAAAAATGTTACTCAAAAATATTTCTTCATTTTTTCTTTCTCTATTTCATCCTCAACATATGCTGGGTCTCACTGCTATTTTTAAAAAAATATCGATATCAAATTCTGACTGTCTTTACTGTGCGGTCTTATTGTGGTGTGGTATTAATAACTGCAACAATAATTGAATGAATTGGTGGAAAAAATAAAAAATTACAATCAACAAATGTAAATCATGCTTTTCCATAATTTGATTGTTTTGTTTTCCATTCGTATTTTGTGATGTTCATGTAAAACAACTCGATAAAAATAAACAAAAAATCTATCAATAAATACCAACACCAAAAATACAAACGAAAACCACCATTTAAAACGCCTCTAAAACCAACTGCACAACATGCTATAAATTTTGTTTTTCGTTCATTCTTTTCATCATCATCATCATCATCATCGTCATCATCACTCATTCACTCACTCACTCATTGAATTGTTTGTAAAATCTGAAAATAAATGAAACAACAAAATAGTGGGTACTGCTGGCAGTAGCAGTAGTGGTAGTGGTAATAGCGGCGTAAATATTACCACCGGCAATTCCAAAGGTAGTTCCGGCGGCGATACTGGTATTGGTGTCGGTATTACTGGTCAAGATCATCAATTTACGCCAACACCAATAGCATCAAAGTGGTCACCAAATTCCAATGTAAGTACACAAGTATATTGATTGTAAGAAAAATAAATTGAAAAGTAAACAAAATATAAAGTAAATAATGGGGAAAAAATAATAAAATGGTAAATAATATTGATTTAAATAAAATTGAAAAACTTAAAAAATGAATGAAAAATGAAATTGAAAACATTTAAATATACTATCAAAGTTACATACACAACAGTGTGCTTTAAAAGTGCTTACATAAAGCGAAAAGTAAGAAATGAAAGTTGTCAGAAGAGACCAAATCTGCGGAAAGTCTGGTGATTGAAAGTATAGGTGTACTAGAACAATTATTTCTCTCTGATATTTGTTGATGAAATGATGCTTCCAAAGTGTTAGAATGTTCGTGACGGTGCAAGCTTTAAAATTCGTTCAAACATGGCAATAGATGGTATAGGTTGTAGAGTACCAGTTCGGAAACTTTTGAAGCACACTATGTATGTATATCACTTTGATACTGAATTGGATATTTATATTATTTATTTTTATTGTAATTATTTTTTTTATATTTTGTTTACTTTTTCGACAAAAATATTTTTGAAATTGAAAATAATTTATTACAATTTTTTTAATATTGATTAGAAAATTTTGCTTAACAAAAAGTTTTCATATTAAGATTTTAACCGAATTTTGTATTATACATAAAATGAAATTCAGGATTTTTCGTGAATTGGTAATAGATTTTTTTTTTATTTATACTAATACTCTACTTTAATTTATTATAAATGCGCTTTGTTGAAAACAAAATAAAGTAAAAATAAAAAATACTGTTAAAAACTGCTTGTAATTTGAAAAAACAAAAAATGTTATTATTGAGTCAAATCAGTGTCAAATTTAATTAAAAACAGCGATAGGAAATATGGGGAGTGCACCCAAAAAAATCTGCTGGCTATACAAAGAAGTCATAACAAGCGTACCTTTAGGGCGTATTATCGTGGTGGACTGCATTGTCTAAATTTTCAAGTGTTAAAGCTCTTAAAAATTAACAAAGAGCAGCTAGGGACACTCATGACAACACCTATGTTGGCGATTGATGTTCCTACATTATGGCCTAACTGATTTACTAAGTAAACAAATGGCGGCCAGCTCGGCCTTAAGGCTCAAGGCCCTATATCAATAGCCGATAAGAAGCCCTGGGCACCCTGGGTTTTTGCCGAATTACATCCACATATTTACAAACAACTTCAAGTTCGATGGAAAAGTGGGCGGAGGTGTTTATTCGGAATTCTTTAATGTGAATATAAAATCTTAAATTTAAATAAATACATATTAAATTTTGCGTGATCACTGTAGTGTGTTTCAACCATACGTATTCTCTTGCGGAGATATATGTATTCTGAGTCATAGTCGTGTTGTCGGTAAAAGCCCCCATTTCTTATTTGACTGCTGCAAATCTATTAACGACGTGTCAGAGTAGTATTATATACTGCTGTGTTGGATACTCGGACAGATTGGTGTGAAAAAATTGCAGAGTGGAAGAGTTCGCGAGATAGGACGTAAAAGCAGTGCCAAGTACGGAAAACGGATTATTGGGTACATCAATTGCTACATTCTCTGTCCTCCAAAAAAGATGGGCGGAATTTACCATCTGGATGACGGTTAAATTGTTGTGGCCCCTGTAAGACCCAACATGCATATCATCTATCTTCATCTCCTTAGCAGCAGTTCTTGCAAAATTTTCGTTTCTATTTCAAATTTGTTTTCATATAACCCCATTTATGTTCTTTTCTCGGCATTTCTCTCCATCAATACTGGCTCGATATATTTCCCCTAGAAAAGTTCTTAAAATAGGGTAAAATACTTAAAAACAGTAAATACATAACACATAGCTGCGAAAGAATCGCTTCTAGGATAGTAAAATCTAAGTCAGACTTTCATTAAATCTTTCTCGTTAACATTTGTTTTTAAATACTACCACCTCTCTACATTTAGTTGTAGGGGGATACTATTCTCGACGTTAAATCTCGACTGCCATTACGGCTAGAACATTGACAATTGAAGAATCAATTATAGAGTGAATAGCAAATAATATGCAAGACAATAGAATTCGAATGATAACAATCACAATATCAATTTGCTAACCAAAGAAAAAGAAGGAAAAATTAAAATTATATTTCAATTGAATTCTCATGTTTGCTATTGTTCTTTTCTCATCTTTCTTCTTTTGCTTTTTCTTGCAATTTGCATTGTTATTGACTGGAAAAATATATGAAAATAAATAAATTGTAGCATCATGTCACCACAACGTATGACAACATATTGCAACAAACAGCAAACAGTGGTACTGGAAGTTGCATTGTCAATGGTCCAAACAATGAAAACAATCTACCGATCACATATAATCAAATCAATGCACGAACACACTTGATGGCATCCTCAGTGATATCACCAACTTGTGGTGGTGGTGGTGGCAGTGCAATGGGAGTTGGAGGAGTACTAACAAAGACAATAACTGGATTGCATCATACAAGTGCTGGTGCTGGTTTGAGTGGTACAATAATTGGTTCACCCACATCAAATGGTTCGACAGCAACAATTTCAATTGGCGCCGCATCTGCACATTTACCACACCAACAGCAACATCATCATGGTACACTGCCACCCGGATTGGGGAGTGGCAGCAGTTATATATTGAATAGCATTATTAATAATAGTAACAGCAGTAGTAATAAAAACAGCAACAGCAGTATCATCGGCCATCATACTCTACATCATGGCGGTAGTAGTGGCAGCATAGGACGTGCTTCACTACAACATCATATACAACAACAGCAGCAACAGCAATTGCATCACCCGCTTCAACAGCAGCATCATCACAATACACTCAGTTCGCTACATCACAATCGTAGTGCTCAACAACATTTGCCAACAACACAATCCACAATTTCGGCCTTGAATATTGGCAGTAGTAGCACGCCTAGCTCTTCGGCTGTTGGTATACTTTTAGGTGGTGGTGCTGGAGGTGCATTTGGTAGTTTGAGTGGCATTTCAAATGCTGCTACTGGGAGTATTGCATTGTCCACAACAGCAACAACAACATCGTCATGTAATTCCTCCAACGATTTGGATGATAATATCAACATAAATGCGATCAAAGATTGTCTAATGACACAACGTGTGCCTGAAAGTTGTGTCTGAATTGATAACAATAACAGCGGCGGCGATGTCATAAAATATAATAACATTATAAATTATAATAATCCTATTAGTAAAAATACAGTAAAGTGTAAGAAGTAAATGAAAAAGCGTTTTTTGAAAAATTCCTAATATTTCTTTATAAATCGTAATGTTGACTGTTGACTGGAAAATGTTATATCACTATGAAATGTTCGTATGCATGTATGTGAGTGTATTTGTTTAAAAATTTAAATTGAAGTTGTATAGAAAATAGTTGCTAAAAATAACTACAACAACTACATATGATTAACTAGCATATCTTTGTATAAAACTACGCATTGTATTTAGTATTCAACTGGGCGTATAAGTTATATGTAATTCATATCTAAATATTTCTTTTTTTTTATCTAAATATTTCTAGGATGACGTTTCGTTTGTACGTGTATGTAATTGTATATATGTGTTATAATTTTTTTCTATTAATTCAAGTATGAATGTGCGTGAGAGTTATTCTATAACTATACTTAATAGATATATGCCATTTTATAGTATTAATTTTTTTTAAACAAATATAAATAATTTTAATAATAATAATAAGTAATACAATAGTAACAACATTTTATGAAAAACAAACAATTACTTCAAGCTGTACAAGGTGCAACTCAAATAAAGTAGTATATTTAAATTAAATATAAATTAATAAAATATTGTACTTTTTAAGGCAACTCGAAAAAGACTAAATTTAAAAAATTCTTAAAATAAATAATAATAATATAAGCTATATAAATAATGAATAATAGTTTTAGCAAGATTATAGTATTAACTCTATATACTATACATATATATACTTATATACATACATACATAGTTATATATACATACAAATAGAGATAAATAAAATATTTAATAAATTTAAGAAAATGTGAATTTGAAATTTTGGATGAGAAATTAAGGGAAAAACAAAAATAACACAGATTCACACATATTAAAGACAAAATTAAAATAAAAATAGTTAATATAATAAAATATATAAAATTACTATGCATTTTATTTAACAGGGATTATGCGTTGTTGGTTGTCATGATACATTTTTAGGGTGATCCTCAAGGCTGAGTTACTAATAAATGAAACAAAGTTAAATCAATAACATACACTCGTAGTCTAGCTTAAATCGAACCAAACAAGAAGAAAAATCCAAAAGAACAAAATGAATGTTAGTGGAATGCTGTAAGATCTAGTGAGTATGGCGATATAAAAATCTAGAGCAATTGCTAACGAGTCAACAAACATGTATAGAACCTCAGACTGTTGTGGATAAATATTATTTTTTGCGATTGATGAGTTTTTGCTATTTGTTTTGCTAGAAGTGTTTAAATATTTTCAAATTACTCAGCTGATGAGAATACACTCTTGAATTAATCGTCAGCTGGTTAATTATTTCAAAATTTCGTCAAAATGATCTAGCTTTGTTCAGTTGAACGTAATTTTCAATTTGAAATGCGTACTAGTTAACGTTTTTTCATTAAAATGGGACTCATACCATCATGACAAAATAATCTTCGGCCAAATGTGATAAACCTTGTGAGAATACCTGAAACACCAAATTTTGACGTTTGATGACTGGCATTACCAACTCAATGCATCTCATTGCACAACCACTGTATTTGCCTGATATAATTTCGAGTGCTTTAAGTTATTTGCTAATCTCAAGAGACCTTTCTGTGAAAACCATTTTGAATCGACAAATAAGGTAGAAGCTGAATCAAAAAAAGGTATTCAATACTAACGAATTCAACAAGTGCTTTAATGATTGGAAAAAACGTTAAATATTATTTTTCTTTCAATTTAATTTCCTCACTTGAATATTTGTTTTCCGTTTTTACTTTGCATTCAATAGAATTTTTTGATAATTATTATAGCTAATAAATCTGATAAAATAATTTATAATGAAATAATAATAGAATATAATAAAAAATATTAAAAAACGAAATATAAGATGTACAAATAAGGAAAAAGTAAATAAATTGATTGTGAAACTGTGCTCAAAATTATAGCTTAACATGTGTCTATTATTTCAAGTACAAGTACAATTTTTACTTACAACATCTTAACGTTGCATTATCAAATGGATAGGGTTAAAAAGATTTGCATAGTACATGTGAGTAGATAAAACATAAACTTAGTTGGGTGTTATAAAATATTACGACAATGAAAATAAATCATGTAAGTAGAAGAATTTTGTAAGTTGTAAGCATGATGATATACTTATGATACACTACTGTGCATACATGAGTATACATCATTTATCATATTTACCCGAAATAAACAACAACAATAAGGTGTATACGCTTTTTCTTCTTTATTTTCACTTACAAGAAACTAATATACAAGGTAAATATGAGACGATGTTTTATATCCTGTCGTGCTTAGTTCATATGCAATCATTATACGTCTAAAAATATTTAATATGTAGTAGTAATAGTAGTAGTAATAGTACTAGTAGTAGTAGTAGTTCCATGTAGTGGCATTATGAAATGACCTCTGTCATAAGCAGACTTTTATTTCACACCAGCTGCAATGGTGTGGTAATGCGGTTCACAATGAATAAGGTAAAAAAGAAATAAGTATTGTATCCTCAAACCGAGAAACAAACAGCATAACATGATGACGTTCCGGCCCACATATATACACTATACATACATATACCGACAGGAAGCCAAAATGTATACATGTCCGAGGTAATATTAACACGACTGATATATTTAAGGTTTACGAGTGTCGATTATATTCATACATAGGTAGAAAAATGATGGTGGTGGTGGTGGTGGTGGCAATGACGTGGAAACTAGGGGGAGTACGATTTGATAGTATTACACTTCAACTTTTGTACGTGTTTTTTATATGTCTGCTCTATTAATAGATATGTGTATTATAATGCTATGGTGATGATAAATGGTTACTTTAAAATGTTGTCCAAAAGTTGTTTACGGCTCATATATTGTATATTATATGAAGTACCTCATACTGATTTTGCTCGTGTATAGAAATATTTATGAAATATTATGAACACTGGAAGATTCAACGAAAAATACTATTAGATCAATTATTTACATATTGTACATTTTTTGGTATTGCCAACTTTGAAGTACCAAGACGAAGTTCCTCTTTTTGTTTCGTTGCTTGTTTATTAAATGTAGGCCGGATTATAAGTGACATACTTATAACATATTTATAGATTCAGCACACCGGGGATATAACCTTTTGAGTATTTGACTTCAGAGAAACCTTCTTGTGCACATGGTTAAGGTCGTAAGATTTTTGAATAACTTGCTGACATTGTGACTTGGAAATATTGTTAGTAAGATCAAAATTGTCCTTTTCAAAATGCTGATGAATTGGTTGAAATTATGTTCATACTTTTGATGATCATAACACACAGATTGATTTTAAAAAAGTTTAAACCATTTTCTAAATGAATCATCCATTGTAAGTAGACACATGATCATTTTATGTATGTACGTAGATATATAAAAGTCTACATACATACATTATGTGTTATATTAGATGCCTTGAGGTTTGTTTTTGTTTGTACTTTTAAAAAGATTTTAATTTGTTGTTGATTTTTCCAGTTTTTGGTCTTTCCACCGGAGGTTAGGTCTATCTCTTTTGCGTAGTATACCAGCAGGTTCCGAATATAACACTTCCTTAGCCGGAGCTTGTTCTTCCATTCGCTCAATATGACCTAGCCAGCGCAGATTCAAGATTGAAGAAGTCACACCATAATGAATCACCTTGTCTGAAACCCCGTTCGGTATTAAACGGCGGAGAAAGGTCCTTCCCAATTTTCATTGCACAACGGGAGTTACACAGCGTCATTCTTCAAAGCCAAATGAGCTGCGCAGGAATACTGAACTCAGACATTGTTGTGTAGAGGTAATCCCTTACCGGACTGTTGAAAGCGGCTTTATAATCAACAAATAGATGGCGTGGGTCGATCACTTTTTCTTGGGTCTTCTCCAGTATTTGGCGCAGTGCGAAACTCTTTTCAAAAGTGGATTTACCAGGTCTGAAGCCACACTGATAAGATCTAATGGCAAAACATATCCTTTCGAATAATTAATACATTAAAGTACTCTAATTACTATTGATCAGCCTCAATAGTTTATGTTGGGATGTATGTACAACATATTTTCAGTCTTAGTGATCGTCAGGAGGTCAGATACAATATTAAATTCAATTTCGTATATAAGATTCAAAAATATTATATTCTTAAATGTATGCTTTCACACTTGTTGCCGCCTCAGAGAATAAAATATCGTAGATGTCAACTTTGACATATTTTCTACATTTTGACGAAATTTAGAAAAACTCGACATCAATGCAAAAGATGGTGTTCATATAAATATTGCTCTTAGGAAGCGTTCATTGTGTAAACGTTGATACATCGGGGAACGTCATGACAGATGATGATGATGATGAAGGTAGGAAGGCAGGTAGTAGTTCATATTTATCAGTGCTGGATACACTTGTAATAATTATGTATTCATTGAATTGAAGCAATGCAGGTGAAGCTAAAAATAGGAATGTCTTTCTATGGCTAGATGTATCTATTTATATACGCATTTGGGTCAATACATAATTATATTTTTTACCTAAATAAGTATATATGTATGTAAATACCTACCGAGGCGACTGTTTGCTTAAAAATTATGCATGTTTTTAGTTGATTGCGTGTTTTTCCCACCATTTATAATTGGTGTTTTTTGCATCATTCTGATTCAATGCCATGTAGCATGGAGTAGGAATAAATTATACAATTTATAAAAAAAAAAATAAGAGAATTTGCATAGTTTATACGGTTATATATATAATTTTTTTTTATTTTCTATATAAGAAATACCGCCTACCATAAACATACTCGAAATATATATGTATAGGTATATAAATTGGTATTAACAGGAGTAATATCAACACCAGCATCAACAAAAGTATTGTCATTCATACTCTTATGCAAACTTATGATAATTAGAGCTTGTGTACAAAAAAAAAAAAAATCAAATACTTTGATAGTATCACCAGCCATATATCTATCGTGAAATATTAAAATCCCGACCACTCACAATATTTTAAATAAAATGAAAGTATTCTTATAGAAGTGATACAGTACTTTGCCTAGTAAAATATAAAGTATGTATGCGTATGTATTTGTATTTGCATTTATTTATATGTAAGTATATGTGTATACGATTATATTTATGAATGTGTGAAGAGTATGCTTAAATTTAATTCAGTACCTGCTAATCATAATTTGCAATCTGATTTGTTTGTTATTTGCAGTCACTTATACGAATCGTCGTTCGTTGGTGTTGTAAAAATATGTGTGTGAATTTTGCGAGTCGAAGGATGGAGAAGATGAATGGCATAGGTGTGTTTGTAAGTGTATGCATCTCATGTAATCATGTTTACAGCGTTATTTTTATGATTCTTTTTTTTTTGTTGAATTTAATTCATTCTTTCTATATTTTTTCAAAGGAAGAAATACACTTTATATATTATGATTTGATGGTTCTTTATGAGGTGATGAAGGTAGTGTTGGAAACGCGAAATATGTGTGTATATGTGATGAAGTGATGAAAATGAGCTGAGCTTATATTCTTGTTTATTTTTATGTTGTTTATGCGTGACGAATGAGTACTAATATTGGAAAGAGCGATTGTGGGAGAGATAGAGAGGTAGAGGGAGAATTTTAATAATTTTGTAAGGATAAAAATAAATAAATATTTGGCACTTAAAGCCTTGAAAGGTTATTTGGCCGAGCTTCTCTTCTATTAGTGTTGTGCGTGTTAAATTTTCGACAGTATTGGAAGGGACCTACATATTTTAGCCGGTTTCGAATGGCAGAACCCTTGTGACATCACTTTTTCTGAGCTTTGTCACAGACTTCTTTTAGAAGCTTTTTTCATGACAAGTTGTTATTGTCGAAAGAATTGCCAAATGCTTGCCGACAGGTGGGTACCGTTCGAAGGAAAAATCTTTTCGATATTAGATTTGTTATGCATCAGCCTGCGATTGAACCCAGGACCTACAGATCAGAAGCCCAACACACTAACTACTGAGCTACGGCACCTACTTCGGATACATCGCATAAAATTTGAGTCGATGTTTACTCGTATATGGGTTTGATTTTCTAGTTTAGTGCTGTTCGCAATTAACATATGTGTACGCAATATTGCATAGGAAGTCGTATAGACAGTAAGAGCGAGGACTTTGTATTAATATGTCAAGTAGAAATTTTCTTACAAAAGTGCAATAATATAATAAATTAATTTCGTAAAAGCAAATGATTTCTAACATTTTCTAGAGGACACTAAAGAGACCTGGCTACGCTTTCAATGCAGAAAAAAAAGAACAACTGAAAAACACTGAAATATAATGAGCAAAAGTTTTGTCCGGTTTTGGATTTATTGTTTAAAAAGTTATGAAAGTGACTTTGCAATCGCAAAGTTGAAAGACTTGTTCCAGGTCTGAGGAAACTTAATCAAGTAAATACATTTTTTAAATATACCGTAATAATTAATATATTGTCGGAGTATTGAGACGAGTGTTGATAGGGATTACTCGAGTTCTGAGAAAATGTTGACAAAGAAAAGAAAACGAGTCCACTATACATTCAACCCCTCTAGCGGCAATCCCTCGGAAGTATTTGCCGATTTTCAGGTATTTTCCGGTTTATTTTACTGGGGAGCCCCTATAAGGTATAGAACTAAGCGGTAGGTATATTCTATATTATCTTTCCGGGGTCATCCTGGAAGTGGTCGGAGCAAATTAAACTCTACATTTTGCCTCTCTAGAGATAGTGTCTCGTCAGCTACATGGACATGGACATTTACCAATTTTGATATTCTTTAGGTTAATTTTGTTACGGCAAAAAAATTAAAGAGGGTTGGTCATATGCTTTACCTTCCTGGGTGCACAATGGGAGCAGCACGAAATTATACAAAATAATAACTTTGCAGGTTTTTTGGTGCTTTATGTAATTTTTTGTAGGGCAGGTAGTATTAGGGGTGGTGATAGGTGGTAAGTATGTTCATGAAATATCTTGGGAAGCAAAAGTTAATGACGGTCAGGATTATGTTTGACCCCCAGGAGGCCGTTCAATTTAAACAGGAAAATATATTTCATAGTAAAAGAAAGAATTGTCAATTGATTGGTTATAGCTTGACGTCAATAGAAAACGAAACTTTTTTCTTTTTCATTCTGAAAGACTGGCTTTTATTAAAGTAAAATATTGGATTTGCAAAAAGAAAAAAAAAAGGAAACAAATTTAGTCATTGTTTGTATAAATTAAGAATAATTACTACCTACAATTGTACTATTCATACATACTAGATTTAGTATAACTTTTAATAAATGATCCATGCATATACATATAATACTTGTACATAAGTACTACTTATGTATGTATGATGCTTAGTATTTCATTGTAGTGGTTTTTGGATAAACCAACAAAATCTGTGTTAACATCTAATTACATCAACATTAGAAGAAGAAGAAAAAAAATCAAAAATATCTGCCCACATAATTTGTTAATCCATACAAATTTTTCTAGAGTTAAATTACCACATGAGGAGATTTATATATAACCAATATGTTGACAACAAGTTAATTAATGATATTAAGTTTTGACTTAATGACCCTTCGGATTTAATATGTACAATAAACCTACGGAAAATTGTAGTGTAGTACTTACTATTTTTTTGAATGAATGAAAGAAACTATTTATACGTATTCTAATAATAGTATGTTGTGCAGAGGAATCTACTTTATAATAATTTATTATACGGACAACAGAAAAATATCCACAGTACTTAACTACATAATCGTATGTGTACTTATTTAATTATCCAACACAAATTTATGATAATTGTTATTATTATTTTTCTGACAAAAATTAAGGAAATAAACAAATATTTTCTAAATATATACATCATTAATGAAGAACTGAAGAACAAGTTTAAGTCAATTCCACATTCTTTTAGATAAAAGTTATAATTTTGGAAATCTATATTGTCTCACAGTGTTCTGCCGTTCGGAACCGGCTAAAATAAGTAGGTCCCTTCTAATATTGTCCAAAAGTTAAGACGCACAACAGTAATGGAAGAGAAGCTCGGCCAATGAGCCCTTTGGGGCTTTATGTGCCACATATTTATTTTTTATTTTTATTTTTATTTAAAATTTAATCAATTTTATAAAATATAAGAGTTTTTATGGGAGCGCTCATAAATGGTAGAGACTCGCGTTGACACATTCATAAGAAATATTACGGAAGAACACTTAATGGGGGCCTTATATTAGGTCCCTCTAAAGGCGATTCCTGATTAATGGTGAATTATTTCGTGCTTTCATGGTTATCTTTTATGCAAACCCCCTTAACAAATGGATAATAATGTTCGGAGAAAATGTTTTGGACGAAATTGGGTATAGGTTATGAAATTACATTTCACTGAGAGAGATTCCTAAACAGCTATAGAGTTATTTGGCGATTTTCATATATTTTAGACATAACTTTGTAGGCGCGCTCACATAAGTGGGCTGGGGAGAGGTTCATAGTATGTTTAGGGAAAATGTCGGCGTTAAAAATTGAAAGAGGGCCGGTAAACTGTGATCATTGTGTGAGCGATGAGATTGAATTTTATCAAACTTCAATTTTGTATGGGAGACCCCCTTAAGGTTGGAGATAAAGACCTTTCGAAGAAATATTAAGATGGAATACCAAGGGCAGGCGGTTTTATATTTTCTGTCCTTAGTGGATTTAATTTGTAAATTTTCTCTATTTTTTTTTAACTTTGACCTCGATGTGGCGCCTTTGCCTTCAATCGATCTTCAATATTTTTTGGCTCACGATTTCTAATAACATTTTGATTACTCTACTATGCACAGAATTTTCGTGATATCACTTTTTTCCGTATTGTGTATTTAAAAAATACCATCAAAAACATGACAAGAATGGAGAATAATCATTTCAAACATTGCCTCATTAACCTTTTTAAGAAACAGAACAGAACAGAAAAGAACTTTTTATTTATGTATAGGGTAATGTTAGCAAAGTTATAAATCAGTGAATGTGTGTTGTTAAAAAGAGTTTGCGGTATGGTTTGTTGTCCCGTCTTATTTAATAATTAATTTAATTAACTTAACTTTCGATTTAAGAACGTTACTTATAATATGTAATTTTTGAAAAATGACTGTTCCCTAACCGTCATTAAACCCAAATTCACATCAGGCAACATATTTATAGAATTCCTTCGCATTTCCTCGCAACCCTGTGGCATGTCGTTTTCACTAATATGGCAATATTTTTTCATGGTCAAAATTTTAGCAATGCAGGAATGCTTTCCACTGAATATGAATTGCTATAATACACGTGCCTTACAATGTCTAATCTAGTTTCTTTGTAATTTTACGAATATAAAAATTTTGAAACCACCAAGTGGATAACCCTTTTTATACAATATTAGAAAATTATATCAAGTGCATATTTATGTACTATAAATGGACTATAACGTCAGAAATCAACACAATGAAAAAAGCCTTAAAAGCAAACGTGACATATGACATATGTTTGGAATAAATTACCATCGAGGACATTGATTGTACTTTTACACAAAAACTTGTTTTACGTATATGCGTTTTATATAAGTACAATATATTATATATTTACATAGATATATATTTACTTGTGTATATACATTTGTTAGTCTAAAGTTGCTATAAATGTGGCATTAATTTATATAGCTATAAGTTATTTATTAGAGCTTAAGTATAATGAATTAAAATCATATATAAATCCATTTCACTCTTAATTCAAATAGCTATTTGTGTAGTACGTGGTTACTGTATAATAAACCTTCTTATATAGCTGCAAGTATATGTACATATAGTATGTACATATAGTAGAACGGTAATCAATTTAATTAGTTGATAGCATATGAATATTTGAATAGATTTCGTGATTTTATTTTTTTTGTCATAATTAAAGCGATGAAGGTAGAAATGGAAGAGTACGTGATAATTGTAATTAATTATACTTTATTGTAGCACTATTGTATATTTTCATATGATCATTTGATGTTATTAAAAGCTATTGTAATTCATTTATTTATTCATTTACATCTTAAACAATAGGTAGAAATTTAAGATTTTAAAATTGAAAAATTGAATTTTTAAATTTTTTGGAAATTAATTACATACCTAAATATGTAGGTGGATACTATATGTATATGTATATTGTTTAAACTTGTACCTACTAATTTAATTAATTTGATAACAGCAATATGAACAAAAGCAAAGCAGCCATTTTTACTTAAGTGGTTGTGGCTTAAGCAATTGGAACGAAAAAAAAACTTCATCAAAATTTATTACAAATTAGGTTTTGAGTTAAAATCATTTCTTCTTCCAACACCACGATAACCACAAAAGCCGCAAATTAAAATAAATCTTTTAATTTATAATATTCACAATGAAAAAGTGTAAATCATAAAATATCATAGTGGTAAAAAAAATATAAGAAATATGAAATATAACATGACTAGTTATATGCAATCTGTGTTAGTGTGTACGTTAATGTGATCTAAAGTAATTCAAATAAAATATAGAACATTTCGTAGGAAAATGTAATTTAGTGCATATACTCAATTGCGCGTAATTTGCCTAATGATGTCTCAGAGGAATTACAATACATAATACTTACTACTTCGTTGAAAAGTTCGTTTTACAACTATTACCATTATGTCTATATATTTGTATATCAGTAAATAATAAATCTTCATGCTACTACTTAACTGATAATGGAAATGAAATTTTTAAAAAAAGTCTTATATTGTTCTAAATTTCCGATGCCGTAGGGAATTATTCATCAAGTTAGTTCAATGAGTCCAAAATCAAAAAATTAGGATTAGTTGGTAATTCCATCCAGGTTTGTGGCGGGAGTAGATGGAAAAGTTAATAAAATTGAATAAAATTGAAATTCCCAATAAAATTGAACCTACTTTCTTAAATTCATTTGAACAATTATTTATTTTTATTACATTATGTTATACATTATGTTATACAATTTATTTTTAAACTAATTAAAGCGGCAAAAAAGTAGTATTACATTATGTTATACATTATGTTATACAATTTATTTTTAAACTAATTAAAGCGGCAAAAAAGTAGATTCAGTGTAGTATACTGGCTCTACATAGCAGTGGTAGACAGCGCTCGACAGGGTCATACGCGGGAACACTGTGGAAAAGGTCCAACGATTAGCATCTTTGTGCATTACAGGGGTACCTAGAATGACCTTCACCAAATCTCTGAATACCTTGTTACACCTAATTCTTTTAGATATCCAGGAGAAGCAATTAGCAGTTCAAAGGACAATTAAAATTAGATCTATTTCAGAATTGTCCTACGACAATTCTGGATCAATATAACTACGAACCACGAACAGTTTACTATGAGATGTTAAAGTGGATGTTCGACAACACACACACACACACACACACATTCCTGATAGAACTGACTAGGAGTATGGGAAGAGCCCTTTCAATGGATCAATCCACTTCCACACCGACGGCACCAAACTTAACAAACACGTAAGAGCAGGGGTATCGTGCGAACCATTTGGAGTTCGTATGGCCTTCAGGTCGGTAGGCCACTGCAGTGTTTTTCAAGTAGAGGTGTTGGCGATTCATGGCGATTCACGGCATCCAAAAATGCTTAGATTCAGTTGATTTGAATTCATCAGTAACCCATATCTGCAGTACATCATTTAACGAGATGTCAGAGTAGTGAAATCTTCACCATATATGTTTGCCAGGGCACAGCGACATACTGGACAACGAGACTGCGAACGAGCTACCAAAGAAAAGTACCACGTTGCAAGCTCTTTCAAATAAGGAGAGTATTGGCATTCCGATGGCAACGTGTAAGCTTCTTCTAGCATCGGAGGCATTACGGAAGAGAAATGCCAGATGGGAGTAGAAACATTCGTGTGCAACTGCTGGATCAATCTGAAAAGTACTAAGCAAAAGACCTACTAACGCTTAATTGAAATGCGGTTAGTATGTTGCTGGAAGTTATTATTGGGCATTGTTTGATAGGTAGGGATGCACGTAGGCTAGGCATCACGGTACCTGACTACTGTTGGAGCTGCGGCGACGAAGAAGAACTGGAGTCAGTAACTCACCTCATGTATGAGTGTTCGTCCTTGGATTGCCGTAGAATGGCTCGGGTACGCCGTCACATCATTGAACGAAGCTCGGGTTGGTTTGTAAGGCAAATTGGGTAGCCCACTTGCGACAACATAATAGGCCTCGCTTGGGCTAAGTAATCCTGGGCTGTCTGCAAGAGATATATTATAATGAAGCTTTTCTCATGAAGCTACTAATTCCCAAGTTCATTTTTAGGAAACTCTGCCCGAAGTATGGAGACTATGTCGGTCATGAGCAAAAATAGAAGAAAGTCCATTGATGTGTGAGATATAATAGATGAGGAATACAACTTGAAGAATGTTTAGAAAAACAATAAAGCTAACTTTTTCTATTTATTATATGTTTCTTCTGTGCATTTCAGGAAAAAGGGACAGCCTCGTATATATTTACATTTTGTGATGGAAATATAAATTAAAGAAGCATAAATTTTCAACACATGTAATACATAAAATATATTCAAAATCTACTACACAACATATATTTAAAAATTATAAAACTCAATATCGCAAGTATTTTAATATAAATTGAAAATATCCATATATAACAATTACTTATACACAATAATTGAATAATTATAATACTCGCATATTGTAAATTGTTATTAGTCATGTGTATATATAGTTGGTACTCTCACATAGTATACTTTATATTTATAAACATGACTACTACTACTAAGTACTACTACTTGCGTTATAACACCCACTATTACAATGTACATTGCTATTATAGTATGAATGTATTGAAAAAAAAGCAACAAAACAAAAAGAACATGCAATAAATTTTAACAAATTGCTACAACAACAACAACAACAACAATAATATTGACAACGAACAACTCTTTACTATTGTAGCTGCTGTCGCCAGTATTTCTATGTACAATACATTTTAAAATAGGTACTATACAATAATAATAAACAGGACGCCCATGTGTCCCATATATTATTTATATTGTATAATTATAAACGCCCATAGGAATGTCATTAATGTTGTGATTGAACATTTAAACACGTGGTTTTTGAAATATACGTATTTTAGAATAAATTCACAGTGGGTGATTAGAAATTTTCAGGAATTTTTATAACAACAATAAACTTTCCTATCTAAATTTAAATTATTTCCTTGAAAATGTATCTATTCTAACTATGCTTAATGTGATCATATCAGCATTAAATATAATTACAAATCCAGCCTATATCTGTATATTTAATGTTATTAAATTAATACATGCCAAACTATTAAAAAAATTTTTAATTAAAAATTGCGTTGAATAAAATTTCGATTGTCGGATTTTCGGGTTTTTTTTTCAATTCTCTTGATTCGTATTTCTAGTGTAATTTAGATTAAATTTTATTTAATTTCAAATAAGAATTATCGAGTAATAGCCTTCCAGTTTCCCAGGAGTCACCCCCACTTACATGGGTAAAATATATGACTGACCATCATTAATTTTTCCGCTGCTGCATTTGTTCTCTCCGGAGGGTAAATTATGCCAAAGCTGGGCAAAGTTAAAACAATATTTTAAGAAACCTCACAGCTTTCTAGGAGCCGTTCTTACAGAGGTAAAATTCATTCGACTCAAATTATCAACAGCTCATAACACCAAGTAATTTCTACTAGAGAGGAACAATACAAGATATTTACTGGAATATACTTACCTATGTACATACGAAACATATTTATTCCCATATCTTTTCCTCTTCAGTGACTCCATTATAAAGTTAACAATTTTATAAAATTCTCTCTCACCGCTTTTAGATTGTCTCTAAAGGATTAAAGAATATAATTGACCATCATTAATTTTTACCACTTAACATTTTCACCGCTGATTTCCGCTTCTAAAAGGGACTTACAGACAAAAAGAACCTAAATCCAAATGAAATTGAAGAAGTAACCACAGGGTTGACCAGTAACCGCCATTGGATAGATACAACGATGGACCGATAAGGTGAGTTCAGCTACAAAATTTCATTTATAATGACTTAGATCAGTATAATCAGTGAGTAATCTTTAGAAGATAATCCACTAATCACCATCATTACGACGAACTCAAAAAGTCTTGGTATTTATAGGACACTCTCATTTGGAATGCATATATGCATATTATTGGTATATTTTATGCATGTACATACATTCATGTGCATGTAAACATGCACTCACAAATCTAGTAATACATAATGTATATATAGAATGATCTATGCATTTATATATCTGTGGTACTTAGTAAGAATAACAATTTTAACATACATTTGCAACAAAAAAGAAAAACACACAGAAACATAAAAATGTACAAATTCACTATGAAAATTATTTGCACTATCAGCGTATTTATATGCAAGTACTAAATGTAATGCAGCGTTCTACATGTATTTTTTCGCATTGCTCGCATTCAGCATAATTTATTATAGCCATTTTTGAATCGATTTTCACCATTTTGAACAATATTTCGATTTTTGCGGTTTTATTG
Source organism: Megamerina dolium (assembly GCA_963854835.1). Classification (NCBI taxonomy): domain Eukaryota; kingdom Metazoa; phylum Arthropoda; class Insecta; order Diptera; family Megamerinidae; genus Megamerina; species Megamerina dolium. The sequence continues at coordinate 476,690 of OY978529.1, read as the reverse complement.
GTGGTTTTGTAATAGTGTATCCATTCAATGAGCGAGTAAGCAAGCAATCAAGCAATAAGGCAGACATTAGCTGGCAACTAGTCTGGGTTATACGAATATATAAATATAGGTAATCGTATGTATATATATGAATATAGTTAGTAAGACAGGCAGGCAAAAAGCAGCAGGCAAACAATAAAGCAGTCAAGCAATCGACATAGCAATGTTAAACAGTTTAGGGGCGTCATATACGTATATTTGTATGTCAGTATGTACACGTAGTTACTTAAGCGGAATGCCAGCAAAACTGGCAATCAGACACAGATCGAAAAAGCAACAGCCAGTTTATGGTGAATGCATTCGAGCGCAGTCGTTAGTAATCACGATAACGGCGGTGACTGCCATGGAAACAGCACTTAGGTGGTTACTACACCCTATATACTTATGTATATGTGTGTATGTGTATGAAGTCAAGCAGTCGAACGAATCAATTCGATGATGGCTACAAATATAGCAGGAAATTTAATTTGAAAACGAATGTATCCGGCAAACAACAGAATAACTCAATTCATTCATTATGCCATTACTTTTGGTGTACATTTATGCAGAGTCGCATGTTGTATTATAGTAGTACTTAAATTTTAATTTATTTAATTAGTAATTAAATTAACAAATGTGTACTTGAATAAATTACAATACATTACATTTTATTGTTTCCCTCATTTCATACCTTAACGATATTGTAGTTGAAGGATATTTATTATATCATTTTGAGTAATCATAACTTATTAAATGTATTATGCACTTGTAAAAATGTTAATATTGTAAATATTTTTAAGAAATTGTGTTTTCAGAAGGATTAGTGTCTTTTCTGTAGCTGTAAAATGTTTGAAGTTATGTAGTGAGGTGTGATGGTACTTTAAGAGAATAATTTGGATTCACGGTGTGGATATATTCTTTTGGTTTTAGTCATAATTTTTTAAAAGTATCTGTCATTTAAAAAATTGTTGATGCTTTTAATATTTCAATTTAATTATATTTTCAGCAAGAGTTAGAGCTTCTATGTAGCTACAGAATTTTTGAAATTACGTTAAAAAATGTTATGATTTTGTTAATGATGATGTTATTCTTTTATTTTGAGTTGTTATAGCTTTTTAAAAATATATGCCATGTAAAAGAATCTGGAACCTGGAAGTTAGTGTGTTGGGCTTCTGATCTGTAGGTCGTGGGTTCAATCCCCGGCTGAAGCAATCCGCCAGTAACAATTTGCCATGGAAAAGTTTCTAAAAAAACTCTGTGACAAAGCTCAGAAAAAATGATGTCGCAAGAGTTCTACCATTCGGAACCGACTAAAATAAGTAGGTCCCTTCTAATACTATCCAAAATTTAACACGCGCAAAAGTAATGGAAGAGAAGCTCGACCAAAGAACCCTTCGGGGCTTTAAGTGCCACATATTAATTTTTTTATTTTTTAAAAGAATCTGAATTTTCTAAGTATATCTAAAAAATAATGTTTCCAAATTATATTATATCTTTTATGTAACTGTAGACTTTTTCTAGTTCTGTAGAAAAATGTGATGCTACTTCAACAAAATACATCATGTTTCATAGTTTCATTTCGTTGGTCAGTTTTCGATATATTAGATTATTAATGCTAGAATATTATTATTAATTATTAATTTTATTGAGTTTTTAGAGAAACTCTCTATTAAATTATTCCTCTTTTTCTTATGTCAGTATATTTAACACATGCTTTATTCGAGATCTTGTTTGAAAGGTAATAAATATATTGTTCTATTTAGAAGATTTAAGGCAATAAAAATCTCCTTACAGTCGGCTGGGGCCGACCAAACTATACCCTGCATATGTAGATTTGTATATAAAAAGTTTACTCGAACTTTTCTTTTATTTCCACTTTTCAAGAAACAATTTTTGCATATACTACTAATTTACACCCGAAATATGGTTGACTTTGACGAAGTAAAAGGATTTTAAGATAATTCCGAGGCTTAGTATGGGAGCTATATAAAAAGTGGGCGTGGCTTACCACTTTCTAGTAAATCCAATTAATTTTTCAATGTTAATCCACACCTTAAATTTGGTGTCCTATGTTGAATAGTTTCTAAGTTATGGTGGTTAACATTTTTGTTTAATTTCCTCAACTTTGTATGGGAGCCCCAATAAGAAATGGGCGTGGTACGCAGATTTTTCGCCAGATTATTTCCGACTACGATATTAATTTAAGTGTCAATTATGGTTATTGTAGACATAAGATTGCCTAAGTTACAGCTGTTTCAATTTAAAATTTGTATGGGGGCTACGATAAACACTGGGCGTGGTGCGCCCATTTTCTGTGAGTCTAGTTGCTCGTACAATACTAATCCATACCCTAAGTCTCGTTGTCCTAGGCTAAATGGTTTGTAAGCTATGGAGCTTAAAATTTTAGTTTAATTCACTCGACTTTGTATGGGAGACCCATGAAGGAGTGGGCTTGGCACACTGATTTTCTGCCAGATTTTTGCCGACTACGATATTAATTTAAGTATCAATTATGGTTATTCTAGACAGAAGATTGCCGAAGTTACAGCTGTTTCAATTTAAAATTTGTATGGGGGCTACGATAAACACTGGGCGTGGTGCGCCCATTTTCTGTGAGCCTAGTTGCTCGTACAATACTAATCCACACCTTAAATCTCGTATTCTACGCTGAATAGTTTGCAAGTTATAACCGGTAACATTTTTTTTTAATTTCCGCAACTTTGTATGGGAGACCCAAAAAGGAGTGGGCGTGGCACATTGATTTTCTGCCATATTATTTCTGACTGCCGTGTTAATCTAAGTGTCAATTATGGTTATTCTAGACAGAAGATTGTAGAAGTTACAGCAGTTTCAATTTAAAAGAAGTACAGACACTTTGTATGGGAGCTACGCTAGAAAGTAGGCGTGGCTCACTCACTTTTGGCGAGGTTATATAGTAGTATAATATAACTCTATGTGCAAAATATTGTTGTCCCAAGTGGTATATTATGTGAGTTATAGCAAGTTAAAAATTTTGAAAATTTCGAGGTTAGTCGCTTTGAATGCTTGGTGTGGGCGTGGTTATTGACCGATCATGCCCAATATCAATCCCCTCCGTACCCTTGGATCATAGATTACTTATGCCAAATTTCATCGAAATAGCTCAATATTTACTCAAGTTATCGTGCGAACCAGCCAGGTGACAGACAGACGGACGGACGGACGGACGGACGGACGGACGGACATCGTTAAATCGAAAATTTAATCGACGCTGATCACGAATATATATCCATGTCTATATCTCCGGAGATTCCTTCAAGTGGACACAAACATCTGACCGAAATGAATATACCATGCATATTGCATTATGCAGGGTATAAAAATCATTTCACTACAAACAGACTATATTGAGTTACTTAGATATTCATACCATTAAAAAAAATCCCAATTGTAATTATTAAGAATGAAAATAAATAAGATCATTATTATCTTATATATCTTATTTGTGTCACATCAAGAATAGCAATATTATCATGTACTTATTCAGTTCTACGTCGCAATACAATAAAAGTGTTCTCATGCGTTAAATTAAGCTTCAAATATTCAATGTCTATATGTTTTATTATATGAATCTGTTATACACCTACAAATGTACCTACCTACTGCTATGTACCTACAAATTGTATATGAGATTTCAAAATATTGTATGTATTTTAAATTTACATAAGAAAAAAAGTAAACTCGCTCGGGTAGTAAATTTAAATGAGTTAGATAACGAAAGAAACTAATAATAAATAAATTGCAATTGGAAAATAAAATCCTTGAGATATAAAGCAATACAAGGGTTAGAAGAAAAATTCTATAACTTGTAAGCAGGGCACATGTAAAGTCACACCAACGTCAACCAGTGCACAATAAGAAGTTCTCACTAAACATTTGATAAATAAAAAAATCTCCTTACAGTTGGCTGGGGCCGACCAAATTATACCCTGCATATGTAGATATATATATATATATATATAAAGTTTACTCGAATATCCATCTTTTTCTTTTATTTCCACTTTTTGAAAAACAATTTTCGCATATACTACGAAATATGGTTGACTTTGACGAAGTACTTTGTATGTTATGAGAGTTCTAAAAGGGATAATTTAAAGGAGGTTTTTAAGATAACTTAGTATGGGAGCTATATAAAAAGTTGGAGTGGCTTACCTATTTCTTGTAAATCCAATTAATTTTTCAATATTAATCCACACCTTAAATTTGTTTGTCCTACGTTGAATAGTTCGTAAGTCATAGCGGTTTAAATTTTTAAAAATTTCGCTACTTTGGAGCCTCAATAAGAAGTGGGCGTGGTACGCTGAGTTTTTGCCAGATTATTTCCGACTACGATATTAATAGAGGTGTCAATTATGGTTATTCTAGACAGAAGATTGCCGAAGTTACGGCTGTTTAAATTGAAAAAAATTTCAGTCATTTTGTATGGGGGCTACAATAAACAGTGGGCACGGTGCGACCATTTCCTGTGAGCCTAGTTGCTCGTACAATATTAATCCACACCTTAAATCTCGTTGTCCTACGCTAAATAGTTTGCAAGTTATAATCGGTAACATTTTTTTTGTAATTTCCGCAACTTTGTATTTGAGACCCAAAAAGGAGTGGGCGTGGCATACTGATTTTCTACCAGATTATTTCCGACTAAGATATTAATCTAAGTGTCAATTATGGTTATTCTGAACAGAAGATTGTAGAAGTTACAGCTGTTTCAATTTAAAAGAAGTACAGACATTTTGTATGAGAGCTACGCTAAAAAGTAGGCGTGGCTTACTCACTTTTGGCGAGGTTATATAGTAGTATAATATAACACTATGTGCCAAATATTGTTGTTCCAAGTGGTATATTATGTGAGTTATAGCAAGTTAAAGATTTTGAAAATTCCGAGGTTAGTCGCTTTGAATGCTTGGTGTGGGCTTGTCTATTGATCGATCATGCCCAATATCAATCCCCTTCGTACCCTTGGATCATAGGTTACTTGTGCCAAATTTCGTCGAAATAGCTCAATATTTACTCAAGTTATCGTGCGAACCAGCCAGGTGACAGACAGACGGACGGACGGACGGACGGAAATCGTTAAATCGAAAATTTAAGCGACGCTGATCACGAATATGTATCTATGTCTATATCTCCGGAGATTCCTTCAAGTGGACACAAACATCTGACCGAAATGAATATACCTTGCATATTGCATTATGCAGGGTATAAAAATATAAGCGGTGCTCCATAGTAAATCTTTGAATGACGAAAGTTGCACTGAATATAAATCTGCTGTCAGCTATTAAAGTGATTCCTTGGAAAAAAGTGTTGCCAGTTTGAAAAATAAACCTTAAAAAAACCACCCTTTTTAAGGAAATTAAATGCTTCACTTTTTTATTTTATTAGCATGATACAATTTTAGATTGTTTACCAATTAAATTAAACGTAAAGTTAGATTAACTGTAATATAAATTTATTACATATTTAATTTATGATTACACATTTGCGATTATGTATTGAATTTATTGTGTAATAATTAATAAAATATCTATATTGATATTTTAATATATGTATATTTTGTATAAATTGGTATAAGTGTCATAAATGTATAAAATATTGCTAATTATTGTTTATTTTATTATTTTTAAATAATAAATATGTTTCGTTACTATTCGTTCGTTATGTTTTTTTTTTTAAATAAAAATTCCTAAATAAATACATACAATCAATATTAAATAAAATAGAATAATATTAATATATTGTAATATTTCAAATTGCTAACATTAAAGTAATGTTTTACAGCGTATAAGTATTTATTTTATTGTCGGAATAGTTTTGACATATTTCGCAATATTTACAATACTAGCGCTATTACAATGGACTATGCTGATATCTTCATATCAAAATACAACAGCTGCAACAAGCTAGATGTATAGAACGCATTGTGTAGTAAGACATTTTATGTGGGTTTGTGTATCCTCTATATATTATATTTAATAAAATCCGAAATTGCTTAACCTAATAAATTTTCGATATTTCATTTTAAAATGTGAATTATTTTATTTCTTATCTCTCTCTCTCTTTACATAAATTCTATAATTAATTTAAAAAATATATACAGATGTACGAATGTTCATAATTAAAATTACAATATAATACATATAACCATTAAATGAATTCGACAAAAAATACAACATGCAATATCAATATAATAATAAACAGTATTAAATATTGTATAATATATAGAGCATATGCATAATTCGTTTGAGAAATAAATATATTTATGACTACATATAGTATATAGGCGATATACGAAATTATTTTTCTGTTTTACATTTAAATGAGAAATATTATTTGAATCATAATTATATTCTTTATAATTTGTATGTAGATTTGTATGTATAAACGTATGTACTACATATGCATATAAGCATATGAATTAATATATTATGTATATTATTTATACTGTACGATATTCATTATGATATAGATACATACACATGTACTGGTTTGTATGAAAGAAGAAAATTAAATTAATGTGATTAAATTATGAATAATTGCAAATGAAGTAATCAAATAAATAATATAGCGAAAACGATTCTAGAAACAAAAAAAATTTATTTAATTTACATTTCAATCATTGTAAATATTTATGATGAAAAGGCAGCTGTTGGTCATACACGTATGATGAAGTTCTCTTCATCAGCAATAAGTACTTAAAATTACTAATATCACAATAATTTAAAGTACTTTTTTCTGCTATTAAATAATAATGGCAAATTTATTGGTTTGATGGTAATAATATAGTTAGGTAGAGTAGGGCGAAATGTCTCAAAAATTTCTTTGATATCTGAAAAAAACGAACTTTAGACTACATCTCTTGTGTCAATCGTTGAGAGTTCTGTGAATTCATTAAGGAACAATTTACAACTGCAGACCACTAACAGAAAAATGGAAAAAAGATTCATCCAATATCTCGTCCAAATACCTGTGACAGAAGCCTTTTCATCGCGTACCATCTCTTAATATCCAGTGATGACTGCATCTACCCCGTTAAATTATTTCCTAAGAGGAGTGCATCGGATGGGAGAAAGATCTAGCCATATGTGAAAAGACCGATTTTAATGTCCACATCAGCAAGTAAATGACCACTATGTTGAGTATCTACCTTATATAAATATTTAAGTATGGGAAGTGTTATTCATCCCTATAATCGACAAATATAAAATTATAATGATGCCACACACTTATTCGTATTTGCATGTATTGCAATTTTAATTTCGATTTTCCGTTTGCACAGCAATTAACTTACATCCATTATAACATTATTATTTCCTTTTTTAATTTCAATTAATTTATTGTACGTTTCAACTTGATATCATTATAATGACGATGACGATGTTGATGATCACAATGATGACGATGAAAATGAATTTAATTACTCTAGTGTAGGCATCTGTTGTGAGAACATTAATAAAAAAAAAAAATATAAAATTTGACCTATCATAAATGTTAACGTGATGTCATGTATATTTTGTATTTAATGTTATTTTATAGATATTAATTAATACCAACATTTTGTTGTTGAGTGAAAAATATTCATTGAAAAATAATTAAAATAAATATGGAAAAAGTAAAATCAACAGAATAAGAAAAAGAAGCAATTTATGAAATGAATTTATTAATGGAATAAATAATATATTATATCTATGAATTTTTTTGCCTCGTATAAAATACATCTAACATATGCATATTAATAAACTCTATATCTGTGAAAGCGTGGAATACATATGATTATAAAATATGGTTATGGAAAATATAACCACAAGTGACTGATGTAAATATTGCATGAATAATTAATTTCATCTCAATATGAATTGTAGGTTTAAACGATTTTAATGCCTACACGAATATGTTGTTGTGGTAGAATATGTTGTATCGTATAATAATTGATTTTATTCATTCTAATAAAAATTGCTTTATGTTAAGTTGCATACATTCCAAGTGACTGTTTTTCTAAATTTTATAAGTTATGGGTGAGTGAGCATACTTTTGATATAATTTCATCCATTCTATAGCTCGTACATTTAACAAGTAAAATGATGGTTTTCACCAAGTTTTAGCATCATAGCATTATTTTTTCTGGAGCAAAGTGTAGAAAACAGGCGTACGAAACTAGATTATTTTAAGGAAGGTATGTGTGAACTTTATCCGATTACACCCATTTTTTAATATACCCTTTGATTGATAAATATAAGCTCTTATACCGAGTTTTAGTTGAATATATTTTTTCGTGCAGAAAGTAAAAAAATATGCATGCAATCATATAGAAATTATTTTGGTAATTTCTTTAATCAAGAAAATATTTAAAGACTCACACGTATTTCGAATTTAAAAACGAAAACCTTTAAAATCTAAACAACTTCTTTAATCACCATCACCATTTATGTGCTTGCATAAATTACCAATGGCATTCAATCATTTCAAGCACTGCTGAAACAAGTCATTTCGATTTGTACATATGATACTTACACTTAGAGTGCTTACGTCATAATGTCTAATAAGATGAGTCACTGAATGAATTAATGAATGAATGAATGATATTACAGGCGGAAAGTATAACATTGACAAACAAATCGTACATTCGACTAATACTGTACTACTGCACTATGACATGACGGCATTTCATTTTGAAAGGCTTCAAAATAAAGCGTCATATTTTGAGTTTCTCAGCACAACAATGAAAATATGAATTCGAGAATGAAATGCTATAAGCTGCATAGCTGTATGTGCTATACACACGTATATAGATAACTCAGAGGAGAACAAAACCACTGACTGAGGGTTAAAATAACACCTCAAAAATGATGCTCATGATGATGATGATGCTACGGATGAGTATGATGTTTGTTGCTATTATTTGCCATTTGTAAGAATTATGCAAGTTTCGGACATTCAATAACTAGTATTTACCAGTAAGATTGAAATCAGATGCATTGTCAGCCAAAAATATTCACTAGCTTTGAGCACTGACTGACTGTTAGTTCATTTTTGGCATACAAGACAATCTCCATCTCTTTATGTTGTCTTTTGTTACACCTTCTATATCCTTGTTTCTTTCATTTACCTTCTATAGTGCACTAGGTACGGAAAATGAATATTTTTGAAATGTTTGGCGGAAATAAATGTACACTGCCACAATACTCACGTAGTGATATATGTAGTAGAACGAGTACAATGTATATCATAATCATCCATTGTCACTATACAAATGTACTATGGGCATTGAAATATCCTATAATACATATACACACATAACTGTGTGTGCGTCTATGTGTAGCAAAATTTGAATTGCTTAGAGACACACTTTGTTGCAAATACTGGGATGTTGTAAATATGACATGGTGAAACGAGTATGCCGGATGTCACATTGAGTTGAGTTGAGTTGAGTTCAGCTGATACGCGTATGTATGAGTTGAAAGAGTTCATTCGAATGAAGTCAACCAGCCGGATATGTGATTTGTGTTTTGGCCTGTATGTGGACATCTTGTTTTTGCATACTTTTTTGCATTTTTATGTTCATTGCATTACACTAAGCCATTTCGTATGCAAGTGCGCTATTATCATCATGATTATGAATAACTAAAACTAATTGAATAATTATGTTCGCAATATGAACTTAAAAACATTTTTATAGTTTTATCTATAAATGTAGGAACAAATTTTTAAAGCGTCTCTTTAGAATTGAAATAAATATAATATTTATATAAACAAAATGTAGTATCTCAGTTATAAAATATATTATAAAAGACAGACCTGTGAAAATCGACAACGAACCCAAATAGCTGCCCTGGTATCGCTTCTTTCTACTTATAACACATATCCTCCAAACACACTTATCCCATATACTTATTTAATCCTTAATGGGATTAACACACAAAAATATATTCAAAATACCTGAAAATTGACAAATAACCTCAGGAATCACACCTAGAATAGTAAAATGTATGTCTTACCCTCATTAGTTTTCCTCTCCAATATTTTCTTTAAACGTACATACCCGGTATCTTCAATCCCGAAGGCGACTCCCATCCAATATGAACACAAAGACATTTCAAAATCGACAGATAGCTCCTTAACTGAACAGAAGTCACATCTAGAGTGTTGAAGTGTATGGCAGACCTCAATTATTTATTCCTCCTTAACATTTTCTTCAAACATACTTATCCCCTATCTACACCATCTACGGAGACTCCCATACAAAAAGAAGACTAAAACTCAAAATCGACAAAAAATACTTAGAATTAACTCTAGAGTGGCAAATTGTGTGACAGGCCTCCATTTATTTTTCCTCCCTTACATTTTCTCCAAACAAAATCACCCCATATCTTAAAGGATTTAAGTGGAGTCCTATAAAAAAAACCTCACAACACCTGAAAATGGACAAATAATACAAGGAATTATTCCTAGGATAGTAAAATGTATATTACCCCATTAATTTTTTCTCCTAACCCACTTACTCTCTACCTCCACCCCTTTTAGGAACTCCCCTGCAAAATGATTACAAAACCATCTCAAATTCGACAGATATCATCCTAACTGAACAAAATTTGCATCTACGGCAGTCAAATATATGACTGGCTCCCATTAATTTGTTCTTCTCAAGATTTTGTCGAACATACTTACCATACAAAATTACAGAAACTTCTGTAAATCGACAGTAGAAGCCACTAGTTTTACCTGCTCAACATTTCCTCATATTTCCACTTCTTAGGCGGACTCCTATATTTTCTTTGCAAGCAAACGATTTCTGCCAGAGCAGTCCGAACGAGTACGAGGAGGAAACCAAATGCTCTAAGTATTCTGGTGTGGAGCGGACATACGCTTTTATGTAGATGTTGTCTTTATTGCAGACACTGCTTGCACTCACCGATATTTAAGAGAAAAATTCCACACGGAGAAACCTGATTGCCCAGTATCACAATGGGTTATTATTTTTTAATGGTGGAAGCGGACATAAAACCTAAAAACTAAAATTTTTTTTTAATTATGAGTTTTATATTTAATCAAATTATCAATGTTATTTTACATGTTTTATGTTAAAAGCACGTTAATTCCTAAATAGGTAGGAGGGACAATCAGGGTCAACGATTATTTTATTTTTCTATAAATGATTTTTTTTGAACATATAAATTATTTATAAATCAAACAGATATATAAACTAAAAAATGAATACAAAATGCACCCAAACCTAAACCTTTTTCAAATAAAAACTAAAAATACAAGTTTTTGTGAACATTATAAAGGAAAAAAAAAAACAAAAGGTAAAAAGGCGTTCCTATTGCTTGAACGCACGCACACTGTGTGTCTTAATTAATTTACCACGAAATCAGTCAGTTGTAACGATAATTGTAAATACCAATACTACTCGTTTGTCCATCGAAATTGCCAACGAGCATGCAATTGTAAAAAAAAGTGATGGTAGATAAATGCTATTGGCTCGGTTTGTGTATTAATATATTTTCATTCACCTGACTTTTTGTACTTAATACTGTCTTACATCCTTAATGATGATTTCGGCGATAAAAATAAGGATGATGACGATAAAGATGATGAACTTATTACAAATGTCTGGTTATGGTTTTGTGGTTTCATACTCATGTTCAGAATTGAAAGGTAAATTAAAGGTAGTAATTGGACGATCGAATTGTAGTCATCTTAATGGCTTTTATTTTCAAGCATGAATTGATACTTATTTGTGTACAGACAGACGTTTGTACCTCCCAAAGATTTTTCTGTAATTTGATTTAATCGCAAATTGATTGATTGATTAAACAGTAATTTGTGCTTTTGAAATTGTCCGTTTAAGTATGAATGTATTGAAAATATAACTATGACCAAGTGTTGTACTTATTATCAACGAAAATCGTAAATAGCAGGTTATATCTTTTTAAACATGAACTTCCTTTGTACTCGACCAGACCTACAATGTCCACTAGGTTACTAGCATCGTACCGCCAGAAGAATCAAAGTGCAGTGGAATAGGTGAAATAATCAGAGCGTAGTTTGATCTCTATTGGAATACAGAAATATTATGCAAAGGGGCCATATGTGGCTTTTCCAATTTATCTTGATTTTTTAAAATGACCGAAGGTGCCATCGGCTATTCGATTTTAATTATTATGAGCCCACTTTATAGAGTTGAATTTGTATTTTGATACGGGGATGTAGTAGTTGATTTTGTATTTTAAACATTACTATTTCAGTTTTCCAATTTCCAATTCAGTCTTTGATCATTCATTATAAAGACTTATAAATTATATTAACCTTTAAATTATATTAACCTTTATGTCAAATATCTCTACATCCCCGTATCAAAAGTAATCGCATTTAAATTAAATATTGAATGATCCCATTAATTTATATAAATAGGATATAATTGAACAATACTTGTTATTTCAGAAATATGGAATGAACGAATTTGTGTGCTTTATTTTAACCTATTTTATGGTAAGGGAATTCAGTATTAATATATAGTCAACTCTTAATAATTAAAACTTTACCGCATTATCATGATGACAAAAACATAAGTACATAGGAATTTTACACGTAATATAACATGCAAACAAAAAAAAAAACAAGAGCAAAAAGCAGAATATAAAGAAAAAGACTATGAAACTCAATATCCGTTCATAACTACTACTATCATTACATGGATATGAGCAATACTACTAATATAAAAAATAAATTACAAATTACTACGAGAGCAAAAAACAAAAAAAAAAAAGGGAAGGTGGTATCTATACGAGTATGTTACAAAAAAAAAAAAAAAAGAACCCTTTACTTGAAAACTGGTGAGAGAAGAATTGAAGCGCACAAAAAGTATTTGGAGTTAGCTGGGAAAAATATAATATATATTTTTGCTAATGAGTTCAATTTGAGAACAGAATTTAAATTGGATTATTCCAATAACAACAGCAACAATGACGATGAAAATTAAACCAACAACAACAACAATATAGCGTTAACTACACTTGTATGTATGGTATTTGCAACAACAAAATGGCACGGGCACATTGTCGTTTGAATGGGAATACTGGCGTAGAATGACACAATAAAAACAAACTAACTTCAAAATGAGAGAAACGGTGAAAAAAGAGAAAAAGTTATTAATTAGTTTTGTAGTACTTACATAAGTGTGATCAATACGAGAATAAAAGCGACAGATATAGAAAGTGAGGGGGCTAATGAGAGAAAGTGAGAAAGAATGAGAGAAATTGTGCGAAAGAGAGCAAAAACGTTGAATAGTCAGAAAATGTTTCCACAAAATATATATATTATAAGAATACATCCATAAATTTAATTAGACTGTGCGACATTATTGATGAAAAAAATCTTTGTCTTTGTCTTTAACTTGGTAATTTTTTAATTACATCAACTTAGCGAAGATAAATTTTGCATCACTTTTGATATAAACATCGACATTTATCAGATCTGATATATTTTGATGAAGCCGATTCATTTAATACCTATGCTTTTAAGAACTCATCTTTGTCTCGAATCTTTGTTCGCGAAAGTCACCAATAAGAGTGGACGTCTTTATTTTGATTTTTAGAAAAAAAAAAAAAAAAAAAAACAAATAAAATAATTTGTTTACAGTATGAGTGTTCAGCGCTCTCCTCTCCGGCAACGGCAATCGCCTGTTAATGTGTGTGTAAACAATAATTTGCAGTCACCCGCGCAAACCCCCCCGATAAGTGCATTATCAAATAAAACAGTTGATACACACTGCACAAGTGAAAGTAACAGTGCAAATCTTTTGCCTGCACATATTAAAAATTCATCAAATTTTGCAACAACAATAAATACAGACAAAAAAAATAATTTGTTCTATCGTGATATACTATCTCCCTCTATACCGTGGAGTGTACAATGTGCTTCTCCTGCTGTAACACCAACAGCTACAACATCAAAGCAATCAAATAACGGCACTTCTACTGAAGTGCATGACCCAGTAGTTAAAGCAACTAGTGCGATGACTAATAAAGAACCAGTTGCTGTTCAAACTGGTATTGATCGCTACATTACTGTAGTAAAGCGAAAGAGAAGTCCGCAAAATTCAAAACAAATGAATTCAACAAAAATTCAAAAGCAGAACACTGTCCCTATTAGTTCGGAAAATAGATACGCTCTGCTTTCAGGTGATGAAAGTGACGAAAATATTATCTCCAAGAAAAATTTCAAACCCCCACCCATTTTCTTGAGAGAACGCAACTCAGATAAGTTGATTTCTAGAATTACAAGTCTTATAGGACCAAAGAATTTCCATGTTGTTCCTATTCGCAAAGGCCAAATTGAGGAAACAAAAGTGCAAATCTACAGCGAAACTCATTATCGCAAAGTAATAGCGGAATTTGATGCTGTAAAAAAGAATTACTACACATATCAGCTAAAAAGTAGTAAGGGCTTAATCGTTGTACTCAAAGGCGTCGAACCCAACGTTGATATTAACGAAATCAAACTTGCCCTCCAGGAAGAAGGGTTTCAAGCCAAAACAGTATTCAACATTCTCAACAAGAGCAATATACCTCAACCGTTATATCGTATTGAGCTTCAGCCTGAAACAAAACCCCTAAAAAAAGGTGAAGTACACCCCATATATAAAATTCGATATTTATTGCATCGCAAAATCACAATCGAAGAACCCCATAAGAGAACTGGACCTCCTCAGTGCAGCAACTGCCAAGAATATGGACATACTAAGACATATTGTACCCTGCCAGCTGTTTGTGTGATTTGTGGAGATCTCCATAAATCAAACATATGCCCAAAATCTAAAGGCGATGCTAGCATGAAAAAATGCAGCAATTGTGGAGGTAATCACACCGCAAATTATAGAGGTTGCCCAGTATATACAACCCTAAAGCTAAATTTCTCCGCTAGCAATCAACCTCTAAAACCAGTTGAGCAAACTCAGATACCCAACTCAGGTAAGAGACAAAATATTGATGCAACACAATTCTTCTCTGCAATCCCAAACAAGAATCAAACCAATTCATACGCTAGCGTGTTAAAACAAAACCCACACCAACAAAGCAATGTAAATAATGAGCAGAAACACTCACTGCCCACCCAACAGCCAAGTACCCTTGAACATTTGCTTCAAACATTGATTCAGAATATGAACCAATTCATGAACTCAATGCAAACAATGATGCAAGAAATGATGAAAAATCAATCGATGTTACTCCAAACATTGCTATCCAGACCATGAGTTGTCTCAAGATATGCCACTGGAACGCCAACGGCTTAAGCCAGCACCGTTTGGAGCTAATTCAATTCCTTGAATCCAGCCAAATCGACATAATGATGATATCTGAGACCCATTTCACTGACAAAAATTGCTACCAAATACCATATTACAAACTGTATACCACAAATCATCCGCATGGTAAGGCACGCGGAGGAACTGCCATATTGATAAAAAGCAGAATAAAACATCATGTTCTTGAAGATTTTAGTAGCGTCTACTTGCAAGCAACATCTATATGTCTGGAAGAATACATCTCTAAGCTAGTAATATCTGCGATATACTGTCCCCCAAGATACAGTATTACCGAACAGCAATATAAAGAATTTTTCTCAACTCTTGGTAGCAAATTCTTGGTTGCTGGCGATTTCAACGCCAAACACACTCACTGGGGCTCCCGATTAATAACTCCAAAAGGCAAAAGACTATGTTCAATCATCACTAACCACGGCTACGATGTTATTTCAAATGGTCAACCGACATATTGGCCGACGGACAAGAGGAAAATACCCGATCTCATAGACTTTGGAGTCGCCAAAGGTTTGCAGATGGAAAATATCTCCACAGAGTGTAATTATGATCTATCATCTGACCACTCACCCACGGTAATATCTATAAAATCACCAAGCCCCCAAAGCAATTGCGTTAGAAAGAAAATAGACTGGTTAAAATTCAAGAAATATATAAATTCCCATCTTCCTCTGAGTACTGTATTAAGAAATGGACACGATGTAGACTCAGCACTCGAAAAATTCAACCAGCTGCTCTCATTAGCTCTCAGCTCAGCCACCTGCACAAAGGTATGCAAGCAATCAAACTATAGCCCATACACACCAGCCGATATTGAATTGCTAGTAAGACAAAAAAGAAGACTCCGAAGACAATGGCAAGAATTCAGATCACCGAATCTGAAAACACAGCTACAGCACTGCACTCGAAAGTTAAAGCAAGCCTTAAAAAATAAAAACAACAAAGAGTTAGAAGAGCACATAGCGAAATTAACACCTGGTGAAGCGTCAGACTACTCCTTGTGGAAATCAGCAAAAAAATCAAATCGGCCAATTCTCACTGATTCCCCCATCCGTTTGAGTGACGGTAATTGGGCTAGAAGCAACTGTGAGAAGGGTTTGGCTTTTGCAAACCACCTAAAAAGTGTGTTTACACCCAATCCACCCTCTTCACAGTCCTCATTACCAATATTAACTTCTCAACCTTGCTCAATAACGCTCAAAATTAAAAAAAAGGACATATTCAAAGCAATTTATAAAGATTTAAACCCAAAAAAATCACCTGGTCCAGATAAAATTACCGGTAAAATGATAAAAGAGCTACCTCCGGCTTCAGTAATTCATCTGATGCACATTTTCAATGCTATCCTTCGTATTAAACACTATCCCAAATGCTGGAAAACTTCAAAAATTATTATGATAGCAAAACCAGGAAAAGACCCTACAAAAGTTGCATCGTACAGACCTATCAGCCTCCTGCCTCTACTTTCTAAAGTATTCGAAAAGCTACTTGTCATGAATATAACTCCATTTATTAATCTCAACCAACTGATTCCTCAACATCAGTTTGGATTTAGAAAACAGCACGGCACAATAGAACAAGTCCACCGCATTGTAACTCTGATAAGGAACACTTTTGAAGAAAAAAAGTATTGCTCAGCTGTCTTTCTTGATATCACTCAAGCTTTCGATAAAGTATGGCACGATGGCCTTATTTACAAACTCAAACTATTACTGCCTGCAAATGTCTCCTCATTGCTTAGTAGCTACCTCACGAAAAGACAATTTCTCGTACATCACAAGGATTACACAACAAATCCATTGGATATTCACGCTGGCGTTCCTCAAGGAAGCGTTTTGGGTCCCTTACTGTATCTCTTATACACTTCAGATATGCCCAACAATAACTATACATTCATATCGACCTTTGCTGATGATACGGCAATATTGTGCTCTCGCTCTAACCCCATAGAAGCTACTAAACTCCTGCAGATTCATGTCGATTCTCTCGAAATCTGGCTAGCAAAATGGCGTATAAAAGTCAATGAATCAAAGAGCGTACATGTAACCTTCACGCTAAGGCTAGATACATGTCCCCCACTTAAAATTAATGGCCAATCAGTTCCACAATGTTCCTCAACAAAGTACTTGGGTATTCACCTCGACAGAAGGCTGACATGGAAAAATCACATAGAGGCAAAGAAAACTCAGATCAAGCTTAAAATGAATCAGTTATGGTGGCTGTTACACAAAAGATCAAAGTTGAATCTTGAATACAAAGTGCTATTATATAAAGCAATCCTGAAACCAATCTGGACTTATGGTATTCAGTTTTGGGGCACCGCATCTCCCTCTAATATCGAAAAATTGCAGCGAATACAATCCAAGTGTCTGCGAATTATTGTAAATGCGCCTTGGTATATGAGGAACGTTAACATCCATCGAGATTTAAATGTATCCACAATTTCTGAGGAAGTTGCAATATCCTGCAGAAGCTACATTCAAAAATTACACAATCATCCGAATCCCCTTGCTAGGCAATTGTTGCTGAGCAAGGGGCATCGTCGATTAAAAAGAAAAGACACACTGAATATGCTGTAAAATTGCTACATCTCGCGACTCACCAAATTGTGATGGAACGTAGGGGATATCACATAGTTTTATTTAGTTTGTAAGATTTTAATACTTATTGTTAGTTTCTTGTATAAGAAAGATTCAATAAAAAAAAAATAAGCTAAAAAAAAAAAAAAAAAAAAAAAAAAAAATCTTTGTCTGGCCATAAGAGAGAACCTTAGTATTAATTTACTTGCAACACCCTATATAACTCTAGTTCACAGAAAAATGAAGATATAGCAATTTCGATAATAACATGTACGAGGGCTTTCGTATACATATTTTCTACAATGTTCATCGGCAATCAGGACAAATCCAAAGGTGAGATGTAAAATTCTAAAGGAAACAAACATTTGTAGTGCCGCCTAGTAATTCTTCAAACATTTTCAATGATTTTTATATCTCACATACATATTTATATGAAAAATTAAGACTTGTTTTTATTATATCTTGGAAATTCCGGTCCCAGTGCACTTGCATTTCTTTAAAAAAAGTTATTTAGAGGCATTAAATAACAACAACAAAAGAGAAAGCAATTATCTAAAAATAGAATCACGTCAATTTGGGATATTAATAGTTAGAAAGTGAGCTAAATTAGTGAGATTGTAACCTTTATAAATATCCAAATATAAAATATATTTAAGAAGTACATTCACTTTGTGTTTAATTTACTTACCATATTTTATAAAATCTTCAACGATTACAGTTTTACTGTATTAACCTTATACATGAAATGGTTGTAAAAAATATTTTCAATCTTCTCAGACTATGATCCAAAATATGTTGTAGAGGGTTATTAAAAATGGTAATCATTGGTTTGTTATTTATATAATTATACTTAACATTTTTTGTTTTCATTTCTCTTTCATGTTCATTCATTTGAATTTCAGTTTTTAGTGAGCACACTTTACAACAAATTAAAGATTTTGCAACATTATTTCGGGCATCAAATTTCCACCTGTACAAATTTCTGTATTTCTGTAGAACAAATATCCTTATTCTTTCTTTTGAGAATTAAATTCGAAAGAAATTTCTAGAATTTTTTTAGCAAATGCAATATTTTCTTTTTACATACCATAATCACTCTATTGCAAAATTCTGTTGCACTGTGTTCTTATATATACTATAGTCCATATTCTATGCAGATCATTATCTTCTTTATCATATACCACCTTGATCAAAAAGTTGCCGGAATAGCCACTGTGTGGCGCTCCCATCGTTCCAATTTGAGTATTTTTTTTTTTGTTAAGTTGGTACATCTGTTGATATTGCTTCTAAATCTTAGCGTCATAGCTTGACATTTGCAAAAGTTACGTAGCCAAGACAAAAACAGAACCCAAATTGGAACGATGGGAGCGCCACACGGTGTTATTCCGGGAACTTTTTGATCAATGTGGTATACTTCTGCATATGTATGCATCGTTTGCATATGAAATTATAATTATACATATAAATGTAATTGGAATCGTAGTAAGAGTAGTTATCGCAATTTCATTGTCCTTGCATTGAATTGTATTATAACATATTACATACTTTTACTTTCTTTATTTCTCTATTTCTCTGTTAGTTATACAACGTACTACTACTACTACTACTATTATTATTATTATTATTATTATTATTATTATTATTATTATTATTATGGCAACAAATTAATATTTAAAATAATTGAGTGTAAATTGTGCTTGCGATAATTGGATATCGATAGTAATTGAGGTTGGACATGTACGTATGTAAATATGTCGAAGATGAAAGATAAAAGAATTATCAAAGTGACGGAAAATTATATAAGTATGGGTTTATATGAATATAAATGAAGGTAAGGATAAAATTTTATTTATATATAAGTATTACACCTATGAGTATTGAAAATTCGAATACAGTAATTAAGTAAGCCTCATTAAAATATAATAGTTTATGAGTATAAGGTATTGACTTAGTTTAATACCTGACAAATTGCTTATTGTTCTATGGAATTTCATAGTAAAATATTGTTCTTAGGGAAGGTTTAATTTGTCAAAAATGCAGTACATTAGTGAAAGGAGTATTAAAGGATATTAGGGTCCGAACTAGTTTAAGAAACTGATTTTTTTGAGGTGTTGGCTAAATTTTTTTTCGAAGAGTGAAGAAATAACTATATCTTAATAGAACATTGAGAATATGTGATCATCTTTTAATCCACATCCGCTGAAAATAACTGAGTAATAAGCTGTTGCTTGCTAGAAATGTGGCAGTCACCATATTCATCTGAAATCAATACAGTTTCCTAACTGATTCCCTATTTCCTTTACTCTGCGATGAATTCAATCGTCTCTATTCTTCGATAGTTTTTCCAACGCAGGTATTGTCTACTTTTTGCAGATGACTTTCAGGTGAATATAACCTCTTCGTTGCAAGAGCGTGTTTTTTTATTCACTTGTTATGACTATGTTAAGCCAGTGTAGCTTTTGGATTTTTGAGTATTAACGCAAATTGACCCAAAGATCTCGAAAAGCATCACCTTGTCTAAAAGCTCATTCGGATATTAAGCGGAGGACAGTTGGAGTTAACAGGAGTAGTTAAGCGGTACCATCATGCAATATCGAATAAGTTTTGATGGAATATTGAGCTCAGACATTACTGTTTTTAAATAAATACTTACGGGGATGCCGAAGCTGTTTTGTAATCGACAACAATATATGTTGATCTGTTTTTCTTGGGTTCACGGATGTAAAACTCTGGTCTATGATGGATTTATCAAGTCAAAGGGTGCATTTAAAATACAACCTGATTTGTTGTTGAGATGCTTCAATCTTTCACATAA
The DNA here is from genome assembly GCA_963854835.1 of Megamerina dolium. Taxonomy (NCBI): domain Eukaryota; kingdom Metazoa; phylum Arthropoda; class Insecta; order Diptera; family Megamerinidae; genus Megamerina; species Megamerina dolium. The sequence goes on along the minus strand of OY978529.1, from coordinate 455,926 downwards.
TAAGCATGATAATATATTGCATCCGATACTAGGGAGACCTATTTAAAGGTTATTAGCATAAATTGTGAAGTCTAGTTTTTTATACTATATATAAGACATAAATTTCCTTTCGTTCAACCATATTCTATGTATAAAATGGTGAATCCAGAAGAGCAGTTGATCGTTTCCGGTGTCAACAAATTCGGCTGAATGCAGAAAATCAGCTAGAAGGCTGAGAATACCTGAAGGCTGAGAGAAAGACCTGAGAATACTTATTTAAGAGAAGCCAGTCCTTTTAGTGATGATAGAGAGTTAAAAATTGTGGGAAATTTTTTGATAGCAAAAATGAATGGAGGTCGGTCATATACTAGAAGTGGTGGGAGCAAATTTTATGAAAACTTTAATTTCGTGGGGATAAGTAAGTTAAAATATTAAAATTAATATCATCTAGGGGTACTTTTTGATATTTTAAAGAATGCTTTAATTTTCTATATAATTTTGTTAAGATTAGGGATGAAACGCAAACTGACCAAATTAAACCGACCGTCGATTCGATTTCAGCGATCTAAAGTACATAAATAATTGGTTTTTATTTCGTCGGCCGATACATTATTTTTCGTGAAGTAGCAATAAAAAGAATAAATGTATAGTCAGTCTATTTAAAATTCTTCAATTATTTATCATAGCACTATATTTTTAATCGATTTTATTTTTCAACATCTCATTTTCATTGTAAAGCCGATAAATTGTATTGAATAAGGCAACATAAAAAGGGCCTTTACGATTATAATGCTAAATAAACCCAATTTATTACATTAAAAATTTCAATTAACAATTGTTTCGATGAATAAACTCTTAGAACAATTGCCATCATCAACAACATTAACAACGAGCTATAAATTCATTAATTTTTTTTCATTGGTGTTGTTAAATTTAAAATAAGTTTTTTAACAAAATACCATTGATATGTAACAAGATAGTTGGACAGTATTTAATTCATAACAAGCAATTGCTTCTGCTTTATAAATTGTATGCACATCCATATACAATATATTTAACCTTTTTACATAAATTAATTAACTTATAATAACATATCAACATATATATGTGTATATATATATATATATATATATATATGTAACAAGATAGTTGGACAGTATTTAATTCATAACAAGCAATTGCTTCTGCTTTATAAATTGTATGCACATCCATATACAATATATTTAACCTTTTTACATAAATTAATTAACTTATAATAACATATCAACATATATATGTGTATATATATATATATATATATATATATATATATGTGTATATATATATATATATATATATATATATATATATATATATATATATATATATATATATAAAATTTGCTCGAATATCCATCTTTTTCTTTTATTTTTAATGGGAGCTACTTTAACCCTAGAAGGCTAACATACGTAAATTTTACGTGTAGTTTTTTTTCTTGTTGTTGCTACACGAGCATCTAGTAACCTAACGGTACCAAATTCAACAAGTGCTTTCTTCAATAGTTTCTAAGCAAGCGCAACAACATAAGCAAGGCATTTTTAGTCATTGAAGTGCTCTTAGAGCGAGAACATTAAGAGGCTGTACGTAAAAATTACGTGGTGTTAGCGTTAAGGGTAAAATTTTGTATAACAGTTTTAAGTAGTGACTGAAAATGGAAAGTCAAAAAGCGAATAATTCTAAGCGCGGTCTCAGCAGTGAAGATGTTGCGGCATTGCTTAACTCCAGCGACTTCAGTGATATTAGCGACGTTAGCAATATAGAGGAGGAAGATGATTTCGATAGCGATGACAGTTTTGCTGATAAGAATTGGTATCCCACTGCAAACGATGAAAATGACATTGAAAAAGAATTGGCAGAAGCATTTGATATATCACGGAATACTTCGCATTTACCAAAAACTAATAAGCGTCATAAAACAGACCTAACAGAAAACATTCCTGTAGCTAGCGCAGAAGTAGAAAAAAGTGAAATTTTAGGCAAGAACGGCTACGTTTGGAATAACTTTCCCCTACACGGTGAAGGTGGTAAATGCGCTTCAAGAAATATTATATTTATTCCGCCAGGTAAGAAAATAACAAATGCATTGGTTGTATTTTTGTATAATATTTTTGTTGTTTAATTAGGCACAACGATCACAGCAAAGCAGTCTATAGAGCCAGAAGATATATTTAATTTATTTATGACTGAGGATATATTAAATACTATTTTGAATCACACAAATTTGAAAATTTCTCAGCTAAGACAAAAATATAAATTGCAAAACTCCACAATTTCCGACTTAAATTTGGTGGAGTTGAAAGCCTTGTTGGGTTTGTTATTGTTGTCTGCAGCTTTGAAGAGTAATCACCTTACTGCTGACCTCTTATTTGACACGTCTTATTCTGGAGATAGATACAGAGCCACAATGAGTAAAGATAGGTTCAAATTTCTATTAAACGCTTTGAGATTTGATGATCCCACTACAAGAGAAGAGCGTAAAAAAGAAACTTCATTTGCTCCAATTTCAGAAATTTGGGAAAATTTTATAGACAAATGTAATATACATTTTAAGCCTGGATCCTATGTTACTATTGATGAGCAACTAGTTGGTTTTCGTGGTAGATGCCCATTTAAAATGTACATACCAAATAAGCCAAACAAATTTGGAATAAAAATTGTGATGCTTTGCGATAATTCTACAAAATATGTAAGCATTTACTTTCTGATCTTAAAAATTAATTATATTTATTTTAAAAATTGTTTTTGTTTATTTACCTTTAAAAATTGTTTTTTTTTACTGAGTTTAATATGAATTTAATATGAGTTTGCCTTAATATGAGTTATTTAATAAATAAAAAGCAAAAAAAAAACAAATTTTCTAACATTTATTGAAGCGCTTTAGGAAAAATTCCATAGTACGTAAAATTTACGTGGTGTTAGTTTTAACGTATAATTAAATCATGTTAGCCTTCTAGGGTTAAGGAGTAGGCGTGCCTCAATAGTTTTTTAAGGAACAATACACCCGAAATATGGTTGACTTTGACGAAGTACTTTGTAAGATATGGGGGTTTTAATGGGGATATTTTCATGGAGATTTTTGAAATAATTCCGAGACTTAGTATGGGAGCTATATAAAAAGTGAGCGTGGCTTGCCTCTTTCTTGTAAATATGTATAGAAGGTACTATAAAAAGTAGGCGTGGCACTCCCGTTTCTGACAAAGTTATGTAGCAGTGTGATTTAAATCTACGGACCAAATATTGTTGACCCAGATGTTATATTAAGTGAGTTATAGCAAATTAAATATTTTGAAAATTCCGAAGTTAGCAGGTCTGAATGCTTGGTGTGGGCGTGGCAACTGACCTATAATGTCCAATATCAATCACCTCTGTACCCTTGGTTCATAGGTAAAAAAAAACTTCTCTATACACAGTGCGACAACTATGTATTAAGACTCGAACCATATCTCAGCAACCAAGCACGCCATCTATGTGTGAGCACATGCGTTTTGAAGCTTCAACCTTCCTCTATTAACTGTCAAAATTTCATGGCATTTGGTTGGCATTTAATGTTTATTGACATTCATTTTGCAAAACACGTGTTCGTTTGATGTTGAAATTTTAACATGAAATTTAACATGAAACTAAACAAGTGTATTAAATTAGGAGGAGAATATTTCGAATAAATATACAGAAAAATTAGAAAATATCGTGTTTTAATTGTGTTTTCTAGAGGCAGTCTTAATACATAATTGTCGCACTGTGTATCTCCGGAGATTCCTTCAAGTGGTTACAAACATCTAACCGAAATGAATATACTTAGCACATGCACTATGCAGGGTATAAAAATCGTATCTATAAGTACATAGGGTTGGGGCGATTATGTTAGTAATGAAAACTGGTGAAAATTATGTGCGAGTAAAATATGCATAGACGGCATGTACATAGATATTGCTTGAAGTTGATTATGATGGTGATGATGATGATATCTAGTGAAAAGCTATAAGCACGGGAGTAGGTCATAAAAACAGGGAGAGCAAGAGAAAAGAGCATTTGTAATGTAACAAAATTTATGGCAACTATTTTCAATGCAACGGCCAGTGTTATAACTTATACTCGTAGTCTCATAATATGTATGAAACACAGGGTGTTTAAGTATTGTTTGCTATGAATGTCCATTTATTTTAAGTGGTTGTGCACATTTTATGTACTGCTTCTTTTTATGAAAAATATAAAAGTTGCTTCTTTCAAACATGTTTTTATTGTAGTATTTTTTTAAATGTTCTGTTTTTAGCTGAAAATATGTAGATCATTTTGAATATATTGATATGTACCCTAGATATAAGAACGAAGTATAGCTAAATAAAGTCTTGAGAACGCTTCGTGCATCTCACTGTTGTGTTCACATGTAATATCCTGTTTATACAGTACATTGCGTTGGCGTTGTAATTTATAAATATGTATGTATGACTTACTGAGAGGATATACTGATAGGTCTGACTGCATGGATCGCTGCCTGGTTGCCTGTGTTAATTCTTCGCGAAATGGTCATTGCTGTTGACTTGTGAAAGAAATTGTTTTGCATTTTTTTTCAGCGCACATTCTCTTTCTCTCATTTTCTTCCATTCTTCTTTAGTAACTTTTGTTGTTCATTTGCTATATTGCAACTACGGCGATATGTTATATTTGTATTGCATAAATTAAGCAAGGCAAATAGACTTGGCAAGGAAAGTCAACATCGTAATCGTCGTTATCCTCATTATTATTTTGCTCACCATGTTGTCCACAAGTTTGAGGTGAGTAAAACTCTATTTACATATTGTGGTTGTTTGTTGTTTGCACATACCAACTAAGAGTGCAACGAAGCAATCGTTCGTGGAGGAATGATAAAAATTAAAATAAAATTATTTAATAAAAAATCGGTGTTTAAGAAATGTATAAAATTATGAAATACTTCAATTTTATGCTAAAAATAGGTATACAATTTTGGGGGTCTGAAGAATTCCATATTTTTAATATTCACGCAATGTGGAATTTCCATCGAGTTACTCTTTTAAGTTTTATATTAAATCAAAATCGAGCGTGAAAGTTAAATAAGTTAGTAAATGAGCTATAGAAATGAGGTTGGCTTAGTATTTTAGAGTGGACGATGGCGCTGGTACGGATTTATTTGCTGCAAACATCGGGATCGCCGTTCCTTCTTCTAAGGTGGGACTCTTGCACTTGGAACTTGTGCAGTAATTGCCATCTTCTTATTGACTCAAGTCGATGCTAAGATTCTATGCTCTTACAGCTTTCTCTCCAAGTTAATAGCAGAGTCGTCAGATACAATATAGAGTAAATTTTCTATAACTACAGCAATTTTTACTTAGATTCGTGGCGGGATTTGTGGAAACGAGTTTGTAGAAAAATATGCCAGAATATGGTCTGCACTTCACTACATTGATTCAGAACAATGCTTTGGGATTCCATGCACTTCCATAACCTCATTCGATGAGAAATTGGTGGAACATCTCTAGAACTTCTACATATATAACATCCCTGTTCTCAGGTATTTCAACAATCCCAACACATCATCAAGTTTTGTATTCCTTAACAAATTTTTTTTCAGACTGCTCACAGTTTACTCACTAGACCATACCTGCTTCGGATATCATCTACAATAAATGGGTCTATCTTTTGGGACAAATTGTCATGTTTGCTGGGAAACGGCAAAATGTCTAAGTATTTTTTTGTAATTAGCCAGCACTTTTTCATATAGAACACAGCCATTATATGTCCCGCTGAGTGCCAATTAGCTTCAGCAAAGGATGTCATAGCTGTTTTAGAACAACAGAAATTTAGATTTCAATGCTTGATTTTTGAGCCAACGTTTTTTCTCTCTAATTGATAAATTTCTAAACTGTTTCTCCATTTTACCCTGTAACTATGTTTAGTATAAGTAATTTGCGAAATATAACTCTTTCAAATTCCTCCCTTTCTTTCTTCATTAAAGTACTTTCAGAACAAATTCCAAATTAACTTAGCTGCACAAGATTTAATTGAACGTCGATACATAGTGCTTGTAGTTATATTCTTGAACACATATTTCATTTATTACGATTAAACGAAATTGGCTTTCTGTAACCAATCAAAACTGCTCATCTGTAACTTGTGAAACTTTCGAGAAAACTAAATTACTTATTTTTGTATTTAATACAATACAAAAAAAAAAAACTGAAGTTACGCTAAATTACGCATTCAATTAAATCAAAAAAGCAAACAAATGCTTGCATAAATTGCGTGAAGAAGGCCTAGCAAAATGTTACCATACGAAAATGACTGTTAAACAAATTCAAACAAAATACAACTAATAACAAACAATAAGAACAATAATAACAACAACAACAGCAACACCAACAAGAAGCACTCAAAGCTATGAAGCATACATACTACATACCATATACAAGAGTAGAATACAAGAAGAGTCATTAATATTGTTGAAGGGGTTCGAGCGAAGTAGGTAAATTCCATGTAGAGAATGCTCGGTTTGAAGGTGATCGGAATGTACGTTAGGTTCATGTACATGTATGCAGGCTAGAATAATAAGTATACAGCCTTGATGATTATAAATGGTAAATACTACCATGTATTTTTGGAACACATATACACTCAAAAATCATATATTGTATGTTTCCCTCATTGTTTCTATACTTACATCTATTGTATGTATATAGTATAAGTTTAATATAAACATTCAACAATAACAACAATAGAGCCTGTTGTTGGCAACCGATTTATTGAAAAACACTTTACACTTATTACGCGGCACTGTGAATTGTTCACATGCATACACGCATTTGTAATACGTGAAACCTTTATTCTCCTTTAACATTTACCATTCGTTACCATCATCGCCTGAAATAACGCACATATTACGAGTACAACGTCACCGTCAACAACTTTTGTATTGTTTTGTAACAACAGTACTCGTTTATGGTTTTGTGTATGAGTTTTTTTTTATATTATTTTGTTAAAATAATAGTAGTAGTTGTTGTTGTTTGTATTACAAAAGAAGCGCGTAAAAACTTTTACATATAATATTGTAACGAAATTTCCGGCTAATATGCAAGTTTGTGTGTGTGTGTGTGACTACTCGTATACAGTAATACTGTAAAGGTTTAAGAGCACTCAATGTACACAAGTGTTGCTGGTCTAAATGCTGCTATTATTACCTACACGTACTTACTACTATATTGTACATATAATGGAATTGAAAAAAAATGTGGCATTTATAGGTACCGAAGGGTCCTTTCGCCGAGCTTCTCTTCTGTAAAATTTTGGACAGTATTGGAAGGGATCTACTTATATTAGGTGGTTTCGAATGGTAGAACCCTTCTGACATCACTTTTTCTGATCTTTGTCACAGAGCTCTTTTGGAAGCTTTTTCATAGCAAATTGTTAATGCCGGAAGAATTTGCTTGCCAATAAGTGGGTGCCGTTCGAAAGAAAAATCCATTCGATCTTAAAGTTGTGCTTTAGCCGGGGTTTGAACCCACGATCAAAAGGCCAACGCACTAACCACTGACCTACGGAATACACTACGGACTTATTGTGCAGTATTTCGATTCGTTTCGGTCATTGTCACTAACTTCTGCTAGTGGCAATATACATAGTTATATGTTTTTATGAGTAGAAGTATGAGTATGTACGAGTTGAAGTACAAGTAAGTGAGTGTAAGTAGCAAACTTTAATGAAAGTTTAGATTGAAAAATTTTTGGGAATCTAGCAATTGATTAGTGTATGGGGATGTATGTATATGTTTTAAGAATATATACATGCATGAATGTATGTTGGACAAATATTGATAATATTGAAACCTTGTGTGAAAAACAAATGATTTTTTTCTTATGTTTTATTCATTCACAAATATTTAATGTTGTTTCCATGCACAGTCCAAATCCAATCATATTTAATAGATTGGTTACTATTGTAAAAATAAATGATTTCTGAAGAAATCGAAGAGCAACACCTACTATTTAACATAGCTCCCATACAAACTCGTTGAATTTTAAAAAATTTTATACCGCCCTAACGTACGCAATACTTCTAGTAATACTATCATATTTAATCTGTTGATTACTAATGTAGAAAAAACATTTTTTTACTAAAGAAATAAAAGAGCCACACCCATTATTTAATGTAGAGCGAGCGATCCACCTTCACTATTTAATCTGACTCCAATATAAAATCTCTGCTACTGCTACTACAGCATTCAATTATGTCGCTAAATAATCCTTAAAAATAAATGAAATTAATGGAAAGAAGACGAGTAGCAAGTGTCTAAATAAAAAAGTAGATCAGCAGGAATACGACTGATGTCGTTAGAATTTATCAGAATCTCATCATCTTTTTGCAAAAGCGCTCTATGATGGTTTAATTTAAAATTTAATAATTGTTACGTATGCGCCATGATTCACCAAATAAATGAAGCAGATTTATACAGATAAAAAAAAAAATATTACGAATACATATATTCAACAAGATGAATTATTAAAAATTAATAAAAAATTCTTTATTATTATCATTATTCGCACAGCATTAACATCATTAATATAATTATGCTGATATGAGAGTGCACAATAAGTACATAAGTACAATAGAAGAGCTCAGATGTTCGAGTACAAGCAAATACATATTGTACAAATGAATACACCATTCAGATGTGATTAAAATGTTATTAAATTTTACATATTTTTTCCTTAATTATTTTTGATATAATTTTTGTTATCTTATTTTCAACTTATTCTACATTTTCCACTATTAAATAATTACAATTTAATGAACGTATTCGAAGAAAAGTTGTAAATATGCACGTAATCGTATATATTCGTGCATAAGCGATGTATATATTCGGTGCACTCACAACGATGACAACGTACGAGTACGTACTTATGTAAAATAAGTTAAGTTCAATTTTGTTTTTTGTTTTTTGGTATTCACACGCGAATTAAATTAAGCTTCATAAGTTATTTAACATGCATAATTATTGTTGTTCATAGCTGTTAGTGTGCTGAAGTGCCAACAACATACGCATATATATCCAAAAAAAAAAAAAAAAATATGTATTACAACGATTGTAAATAAATAAATAAAAATAAAAGTGAAATCATTGTGAAAACAGTCGTCATTGCCTTAATGATGATGATGATGATCATGATGATAGTCAGAATGGAAGAAGAAATTTTTGTGTGTGTTTATGTAAAGGAAATAAAAAAAATTAACAAACGTGTGTGTATCCATATGTATAATGAAAGTAAAGGAAGTCAGTATACAATTAATTGTGAAAAGTTATATAAATACGAAAATACACTCATATATACGCACACGTACATATCTACTTGTATATAGTAGCTAAAGGCATATTAATACACATCCATTCATGAACACTACTCATACATGTACAACAAACAAATTCATCTCTTGGCTTCAGTGCGATATGATGTCCTTGTTACCATACTTCTGTGTTTATTGAATGCATTGTGTGTCCGATGGATATATACATATGCATACAAATGTATACCGCCTGCCTATCCACTGATTAAATTTATCAATTCTGTTTGTCATGTCAGGACGCGATGTATGTAGCTGTTGGCAATGGTTTATTGCAAGTTTTTTGTATATCAAATGCTCGATCAGGTGCTCGATATGTATTGTGATGAATTTAAAAATAGCCATAATCGTAATTCAAAATGTTCTTCTTTTGTTCTTTTACAAAATATTATCTTTAAGAATAGGCATCTGCATTTTTTCACCTTACATTGCCATTTTCCTCTTCTGAATGATATATTTCTGTGGCCAGGACCTCAAATGTAATAGGATTTGTGGATATTAGTAAAGATAATGAGAAAATATTTTATTGTTTCCATCGAAAAATTGGATATTAGTTCACTTCGTGGCAATCATTATGTTATATAGCTATTATATTGTACCACAATGAGCCCTTACTTATATAAGTGATCCTTTCACGATAGTCTGACTTCGATTTCCGTCAAATACATCTCCTGTGGGTGCCGTAGCTCAGTGGTTAGTGTGTTAGTCTTCTGATCTGTAGGTCGTGGTTCAATCCCCGGCTGATACATAACAAATTTAATATCGATAGATTTTTCTTTCGGTACCCACCTGTCGGCAAGCAATTTGCAATTCTTCCGACAGTAACAACTTGCCTTGAAAAGCTTCTTAAAGAACTCTGTGACAAAGCTCAGAAAAAGTGATGTCACAAGTGTTCTGCCGTTCGGAACCGGCTAAAATAAGTAGGTCCCTTCTAATATTGTCCAAAATTTAAGACGCACAACAGTAATGGAAGAGAAGCTCGGCCAATGAGCCCTTTGGGGCTTTATGTGCCACATATTTATTTATTTTATTTTTACATCTCCTGATTTATTGTTTATCTTTAGATTGGTTTTATGCTACAATATTGCCATCTAGAACTTAAAATATAACGGTTTAATGTGATCTTTGACACTGAAGTTTTAGTATTTGAACAACCACTTTGTAGGAAATATATTTTATTGAAGTCATTTTTGATTAAATTTCATATGTTGATTCCGAATATGATTTAGGGCGTAGGTTGCAGTACTAAAAAATAAATATTAATTACAGAATAGCGAACCCTGTTCAAAAAGACATAAAAGACCAAGAGCAATAGACATCTATATAGAGATATATATTGTACTGATGACGAGATTAAATTTAAAAATAGATTGACTAAAATATGCTACAAAAACTGCAGTTTTTTATTTCATTCTCTCTGCTAGACGAATGACGACATATTGGACACCTCATCAATCTCATGATACGATGACTGAATCATGTTATCACCATATTACATTAAATCACTTTATACCATATCAAGACATTGTGTAAAAATAATAATTTTTATAAGCTTATTATGTGCAAGAGTGTTCTTCGTTCTTTATGCCTCATTCAATCACATTATTTTCTTTTGTTAATCATTCTCTTTTGTTCCATCGTCCTATGAATTACATAATAGTAAAGCACTTTTAGTTGAAATCATTTAATGGACAATCAAAATTAGATTATTTGGAATGTGACGACATGTTTAGCCAAATATACACACTCGCACACACACACAAAAATAATAAAAAAATGGACCCATTTTCTTCGTCATTTTTTAAACGAATTTTTTAATTTACGTTAATGTTTACGAAAGATTTTTATTTTTTTTTGGTGAGTGAATACGCTTGTTGAACTGACCACGTGGTACGGTAATGTAGCCTCAACATTTTCATATATAGCCAATATCAAATGTGTTGTTGACATTCACGATAGAAGAAGGTTGACTTGTATGTGCGTAAGCTCACAAAACAAATAGAAGAAAAAAAAGTCATGGTCAATATATATGTACTTGTAGCCTACATATGTATTATAGTTAAAATTCTATGCCCTTAAAAACCTGGCATAAAGGAAGTACGAGTATAAGATGCGTGTGAATGGTAAAAAATAAACAAAATGAAAAGATATACAGTTACCAAGAAGAAATATATAAAGAAAATTAGGAAAAATAGAAATAAAACTAAAAAGAAATAAGAGAACTGTGGAAAAAATTATACTCACCTGGGTGTTTTCGGAAGTAGGGTGATGTAAGAAGAATTATACAAGGCCACTTAGTAGATTTAATGTGTTATGTACGTGCTTTGGAAACGAAAATCATTACCGTCCTATTCAGAGAAGGCTTTGCTTTTGGATTGTGTTGTTCTATGAACAAATACTTAAGCATTTTTTAGTATTTGTTTTTTGAAAAACTAAAAAAAAAAATAAAACAGATTTAGCACAAAAAAGAACATTTGTTAAATCTTTAAAATATGAGAACATTTTTGGAGTAAAGCATCAATCTATCTCGCTGCACTCTGTAACTTAGCACTCTAACTATGCAATTATAATATTTCTTGATATCCTTACGTAGTACTATTTATATTCTTTAGATGAAATTTTAAAAAGAATTCCCTATTAACCGTACTTCCCTGTTTTTAATTATTATCTACTCTCTAGTGAAGAAAACTTAAAGAAAATAAATATTCAAACTCAAATAAAATATCTGAATATTTAGTATTATTTTTTATTTATGCATTTTGAACCCAAAAAAAACTTTTGTGCAATGATTCGAGCATAACGCTTTGCGACAGGAGAAACAGAAGTTACCATACGTAGTATCAAAAATGATACTCTATGATAGTTAAATTGGGCTTAATATCAAATAAGATTTTCTCTGACGATAATTGTGTTTTACGTGTGTAGTTAGACCAATTATTTTTTATTGTTGTGTTTGTTACTGGGGAGTTTTTTGGTCGTTTTTTTTTATATATAAAATTACACAAAGTAGACATAAAAATAACAAGACAACAACTGCATTCGCACAACTTCTCCAAGAAAACAAACATATAGCGGATTTTAATGATGCAAAAATTTTAGATATAGAAACAGAATGACAATTGAAATACTGAGAATACAACAAAACATAAACAGAACGATTAATCACAAAGAGGACTTGGACAATATAAACCAAATGTAAGCAGCAGCAATAAAACATAATAGAAATATGTAAAGAAATTAGTGTAAATCAAAACACAAAAGTAAGAACTTGTAGTACGTATTGCATTTAATATGTATTCTTTATGAATTGATTTTTATATTATATTTTATATGTGTAGTGATGTAGAATGTGTAATATGTATAGTACTACGTATTTTTTGAAATATTCAGAATTCCTGAAGGTGGATTGAAGAAGTCCGAAACGCGTAGGAGTAAATAAGAAATGAATGTCCGTTTAATTTTATATATAAAAAATACAAACGACCAACAGTAACAAACACAATTGTGTTTTACGTTGGTAGGGTTGTGGCTACTTTTTTGATTAGTAAGCTCTGTAACGCCTCCTTCATTGACCTAGGTATAGTTGAAGTATGAAGCACACTTTAATATCGAAGAGATTTTTTTCTAGAACGGTATCCAACTGTCGGCAAACAGTTGGCAATTCTTCCGGCAGTAACAATTTGCCATAAAAGATCTCTGTTGCAAAATTTAATACGCACTGTAATTTGTTACAGAGTAAACAACTTTACGTTACCTTGATACTTTTTTAATCTGGCACATCCAGCTCTATGGTGCCGTAGCTCAGTGGTTAGTGTGTTGGCCTTCTGATCTGTAGGTTGTGGGTTCAATCCCCGGCTGAAGCATACAAAATTTAATATCGAAAATATTTTTCTTTCGAACGCTACCCACCTGTAGGCAAGCAATTGGCCGTTATTCCGGCAGTAACAGTTTGCCATGAAAAAGCTTCTAAAGGAACTCTGCGACAAAGCTCGAAAAAGTGATGTTGCAAGATTTCTGCCATTCGGAACCGGCTAAAATAAGTAGGTCCCTTCTAATACTGTCCAAATTTAAGACGCACAACAGTAATGGAATAGAAGCTCGGCCAATGAGCCCTTTGGGGCTTAAAGTGCCACATATTTATTTATTTTTTTTCATCCAGCTCTCTATCTCTATTTGCTATTATAAAGAATATGTCACTTTATAGAAAAATTCTGAGCCTGAGCAGTGATTTCATATCTATATTGAAATATTACCTATGTTACCTATATATTAAAATATTAGCCATTCCGATTCATAGAGCAGCTTATTTGGATTTGACTGACTTCAATATATTTAAGATAAAAAGCGGCAAGGGAATATTGAAAAATTGCTTACGTTTGGATATCCGGTAGGTAGAGATGACGTGCATATAAGAATAAATATACATATTGGATCCAGTCTAAAGCCATGAAGACACATGAAAAAATTTACGCAGTTTACATTTACATTTACATTTACTAAATAATAAATATATTAAAAAATGGGCTATAAGGCTGTTGAATATAAATCACACTGAGCTCCAGCAACAAAATGTGTTTTATTTGGTCTAAGTGCATTCGTGTTTGCTGGTAGCTTATTCAAACTAACATAACCATAAACCAAGATCATCCAAATGTTTGTTCCTCGTAGGTGCAAATATGATATTTGCTTCCACGTATTTAGATTCACATCTCTATTTATCCGAATCTGCACGTATGTATATGCATATGCACGTACAGAAACACGCAGAAATCATTTCATCACATTACGCTATCATCACTTCAATAGAAAAAAGTCTATTCTATTCTTCAATGCTGTTAGATGTATGTGAAAATAGATCAAACTCAATTGTATTAACTTGAACCGGTCCATCCGGTGGTTCGCCTTTTTGGTATTCAGCACATTAGTACCTAAACTCTCCCCTTCTTCCTTTCACCTATGTGCTATACACCTTCAATGTACATTATTTGAAAACATTATACTCTGATAATATAATCCGACACGTATAATGTACGGAAATGACTTAAATTCAATAAGCTTCCGTTCACACAATCTCATACACACGAATGATTGTGTAGTGTAGAGTCGTATATATTTACTGGTATACCATGTGTAGCTATGAGTGTGTTGATAGCATACGCATTGAAAAATCAATTTAATTTTCAATATCATTGCAAGTACGTAGCTATATATGCAATGTATGTATATAAGTATAACGTGCCACAATATACCAAAATATAGGTATATAGTACATTTAGTATATAGGTTGTTCTGCTTATATGGAACGTGACCTTTTTACAATATACTAACTAACTAACTAACTACAAACCAAACAAATAAAAAATAATAATAATAAAACAACAAAACATAAAAAAAAAATCAGAGAGTATGAAGAAATATTGGCAAATTGCACGTGTGTTGGTGACAAAATAATTTGTATCAATTTTAAAGTAAACGAGCATCAGCTTATATGTATTTTATTGGATTTGGATTTCCCTGACAATGCTCGTAAAATGATAATGTTTTTGTTTGCCAAATTTATTGCTGATGAGAAATTAATCATTGATTGATTTTACAAGGTTAAATTAAGGATATATGCGATGTGATTAGAGTTATTGAGTGTTGATGGGCACGTTTAGATTTATTCTCACCTATAACAAATTCTTTGAAGTGGAAATGTATTGTGGTAGCTTAGATGGAATTTGACATAGATGGCCTGTCAGTGTTGTTGTTCATGTATTAAATTTCAGCAATACTAGTAGGGACCTAACCTTCTTAGCCATTTCCAATAATAAACATATTTTAATAACGCTGTTTAGAAGCTTGAACATTAAAAAATTCACGGATATATGTATATATCAATTATTGGGATATTTTATCTATCCATGGTTAGTTGATTGGTTTGTAGCAGTGATGATCCAAAGAAAGTGTGTCACACAATTGGCATTGAATGCCAATATAACACTGAACAGTTCTCGCAAAAACAACGTAAGATAGGCGATGCAGTATCTGAATAGATACATCCGTAGTGTAATAGATTTTTCCAGCTAGTTGCAAATGGTAAGAAAGTGGTATAAACACCGATGATGCTGAACGCTATGGTCGCCCAAAAAAGGTGCTGACACCGAAATACATAAAAATGTTTACAAAGTCGTTTTAGCAAACTGTAAAGTTTAATTGCATGAGAAAGCTGTTTTCGAAATGAGTGCGCTGCGTTTAGTCACAAAAAAATAAATAAATATGTGGCACTTATAAACCCCGAAAGGCTCTTTGGCTGAGCTTTACTTCCAGTACTGTTTTACGTGTTAAGTTTTAGTATTGGAAGGGGTATATTTCTTTTAGCCAGTTCCGAACTTAGGTGGGCACCGTTTGAAAGAAAATACTGCAGAAATGTTGCAATACCACATTTCCATAGCTAGCATATTCAAAAGCTTGAGTCCAAAAGCTTTTCAGGAGCTTCAGTTCAAAGATATTTTAAGAATGTTTAAAAAGATTTTCTTCCAACAACGGCAATGACATTCTGATATTTGCAATTAATAAAAGAAAAATCTAAAATGACGGTTCGCCCTACTTATATTAGCTTATTTTGAATACGACAACATTTGCGATACTAGATCTTTTTACACGGAATGGTTAAATAAGATTTTTGGTGGATGATTGAATTCTTTGAGCGGGGAATACATTTTTTTTTTCAATCTTGCAAAATAAGAATGTAAAAAATATTGTGATCTGCAATTTAAGTAAACTTATATTAACAAGAAAACAAGAGAAAAAGAATCAGAATAAAAATTTATGATAAAACGAAATGAAAGCGAAAATCAAACAATCGAAAAATGCATATGACTTTAAAAAATGAATTCAATTTCTTGCTTCATTTGATATGAAAATTGCAAAAATCATACAAGTGCAATTGTATAACCGCTCACTTTCATAGTATAATATTAATATATACTTATGTATGAAGATGTACACATGTACATATTTTCACTCATATATGGACAAGTATGATGATAAGTAGAGTAAAAGGAAATGGAAATTTTCCTATGACTATGACTTCCATTTTATATTATTATACATATTTATTTGTACTTTAGTAAATAACTTATAAGAGTATACATAACATCGTTAATAGTGCTTCTTGTAATTTCTTCGTAACTTTGAACACAAAAAGATATGCAAAATGAAATAGAATATAAGAAAATATATTTGCATAAATTGTTCTAGCAAAAAAAAAAAAACCAAAAGATAAATAAGTGACTACGCAATTTGACAAAACAAATTTCTATAAAATTCTCCTATAATAATTTCCATTTCTTATTTCAACTCGGTTCTATTTTTTTTTTGTAACCTCTCTTGGTAGTGATGCTTCTATTCTTATTTTTATTAAATTTTGAATTTTATCTAACAATACTACTGTGAATACTATTCGAACTCTTAGAATGGAAGAATACACATTTGAACTTTCCCATACGAGCAGTTATATATGCATATTGTACTTGAAAAATAAGTGGGTATGTACTCCTTATGTACTTTTTTCATGGCAGTAGTAGTAATATATATTGTATTATTATAAATGTAAAAAATATAAATTGCATATTTTTTTACGTATCGCAAGACATATAAATGAAGTGCAATACAATGGAATAAATTTGCTCGATATCAAGCAACACAGAGATGATCGTAAATATATGTTTAATAATATGAATTTTTTTCTTTGATGAATATGTGTGCAATACGTATAAAATTGTGCTTCAGAAGTTCCCGAATACTTAGATGTCAATGAATATATTTATTGACATGTCAGTGAAATTTTAAAGTTCTTACCCGCACGAAGTGTTTGCCTTGCACCTTGCCTACAACTTCTTTATAAATATTGATCTTAATACAATCAGGAATAAGAAGTTGTCCAGCATCATCACGACCTCTTACCTTGCAGGGCCTTGAAGTTCTGTTGATGTTGATATCTTAGCATTATACGAACTCTCCTAGCAAGATCTAAAACGCATACATCTTGTGGCACAGTCTTATTGAAACTACATATTGTCCAGAAATACATTTGCTTTTTAGATAAAAATATGATGATGGCGCTAACAATTGACATTAAGTAATCATCGTTTCTGCATTATTATGTCAAAAATATATGGGCGTATGACGGAACAAGACAAAATTGCACAGCAGGGAGTAAATTTAAGAGGTTGTGTTGGTCTTTTCTGATTTTCTGACCGCAGCCTATTGATCCAGAAGCCATTCGGTGTACCTTCTATTCATTACATGATAAGCCGGCTTCAATACTTACATGTTCCGGAAAATTATTGAGGAGAAAAAACAGCCTCCATAACCCTGCCTGCAGATGGAACTGTCTTCGCCTTCTTTGGACACGATTCTCCCCTTTCAGTCCACTATTTTTACTGCTCCTCTGTCTCAGGTGTGAAGTGGTGGACCCATGCCTCATCCATGGTTACGTATCGACACAAAAACTCGGCTTTATTACTGTGAAACATCACTAAATACTTATAGAAACATCTTCACGACGTTATTTTTGTTCTATTGTGAGCAAACGTTTTTTTATCTTAAAATTTTCGGTCAATATAGGATGTATAGCACTTTTCGAAATGCCTGTAATTTCACCTAGCTCACGCACCCTCTGCCGGCGATCATCCAATACCATTTTGTGGATTTTCTTAACAATTTCTGGCATGGCCACCTCAATTAGTCGACCACTACGGTGTTCGTCTTGGCAGCTCGTACGACCTCGTTTGAACTCTGTCACCCAATATTTTATGGTGGAAGACGAAGGAGCAGACTCCTCAGAGTAGAATCTAGTTCGGCTTTAATATTCGTTGGACTGAGAATGAAAGTATTGATTTACAATGACCAATTTTTTCCATGTTTACAAATTCACTGAGGTCAGTAATTTTCGAAGCCTCCAAAAAAAAAAATACTAAACAACATGGCACCTTGAAATTTACAACACATATTTTATAAGGTTGCCACTTTTCACCAAAGTAATTTTTTTTAAACTTCTGCCGTCATCTATATGTCAGGTCGTGTAGTTCTGTGCCGCCCTCGTATATTACAGATATAATGGCTTTTCATGACAATAAATAGCAGTACATACGACATTACTGACATAATAATTAAATAACTCATTTCCATAATAAACATATCAAATACACATATTTATTAGTAAGGACAAGTATGAGAGTCTGTAAATATGTACTACTTAGCCAAGGTCATATAAGAATACATACTCGTATATATTCATTTTTATGTGTAGACATGTGTAAGGATGTGAAACCCTTACCGACATATTTATTTATTTATAACATGCTTTTTACTTTAATTGTTTCTCATACACTAATTCTTACATTTTACAATGGATACTTGTAATTTATGTGCTCACGCACACATCCTTGAGTATGTACAAATAAACTTACATAGATATATTTTATTGAAGTCAATTAAGTTTAACATATTCTTATTCGTATTTATAAATACATACAGATGTATAGGCTACAAAACAGTTGTTTCAATACAATACAATTGAACCACAATGTCATGAATAACTTAATCGGTACACGAGTTTTCTATGAATGCGATTATATTGCCAGCCATACACTTATATGCACACACATACGCACACAAATATCATACAATAATAATACAATATCTACATATATCCCTTAAGCATGGTAATAGTGTGGTGTGGTAGTATAATATTGTATATTTTAACCCAAAAAGGTCACAAATAAAATAAAACATGCTATGAGCAACATTTAATGGGGTGACACTTAAGCTTCCCCATTGTATATATGAATAATTGAATGAGTATTGTACGTACTACTATGACTATTGCATGACTATATACGTATGTATTATATATGTAGTTTAGTGTTTAAATATGCTCATGAATAAAATTATAATAAATCATAAATCTAAAATCAAAATGCAATGCCTTTGACTATTCGAGTGATTATATATACGAGTATGTTGATGTAAGTATGTATGCATATAGATGGATAGTATTTGTATATGTGTGAAACAACAACAACTATCTGAAAGGAAAAGTTATAATCGAAATATAATCGAAATGTGACAGGAATAATCAATACTGATATGTAACTTGTGTGTGCACAATCTATATGTGGCATATAAGAGTATTTCTAATTATATGTATATATGTATTTATTTAAAATTGTGTATAAATATCTACATACATATATGTATATATATCTATTATATATGATTGTTAGAATTGCATTAGGTTAGGTTAGGTTGTGTGGCTGCTCTCTCTCTCTCTGAGAGGACACAGTTAGGCCAAAAAGGCTTATTGTGATAGCATCGATCTTCTCTTCCAATGCTGTTGTGCGTGTTAAATTTGGACACCATTAGAAGCGACCTAATTATATTAGCTGGTTCCGAATGGCAGAAGCCTTGTGACATTACTTTTAACTTAGTTTTGTCACAGAGCTCTTTTAAGAAGCATTTTTGGCAAATTGTTACTGCCGCAAAAAATTGCCAATTCTTGCCGGCAGGTGGGTATCGTTCGAAAGAAAAATCTTTTCGGAATTCAATTTTGTTATGCTTCAGCCGGGGTTGAACCCACGACCTACACATCAGAAGGCCAACGCACTAACCACTGAGCTACGGCACCAACTAGAAATGCATAGTTATATGTGTTTGGTAGCTTGTAGTCAATATTGTAACTAGTTACTTTACGAACGAAAGCTAATTCTTTTAAAAATGTAAATTTTCTAGGGAGCCCCACAAGGGGTGGAGCTAAAAAGTAAGTATATTCTAACGAAATGTTAAAGATGAAAAATGAATTGCAATCGGTTCTACAGCGCATCTTTCGAGAGATGATTTTTGATAAACTAAGTGGGTACTTGTTTTTAGTTTAATTTTGTATGGAGGCCTCATATATGTGCAGCAATAGGAAGTATGTATATTTGGAATGTTAAATAGCAAAAATGAACGATAGTGAGTCATAGTATGTACCTATCAAACTGAAGGCATGTTGGAAGCGTTAAGAGCGAATTTTATAAAAATCTCACTTTCATATAATAAGTTAATAAGTTGGTTATTTATCGATAGATTCTCCTTA
Source organism: Megamerina dolium (assembly GCA_963854835.1). Taxonomy (NCBI): domain Eukaryota; kingdom Metazoa; phylum Arthropoda; class Insecta; order Diptera; family Megamerinidae; genus Megamerina; species Megamerina dolium. The sequence continues at coordinate 435,438 of OY978529.1, read as the reverse complement.
CCGATATATTGCTTTCTTTGCAAAATTGTGATTCAAAATTATGAAAAATGTTATATTGTATTTCTAGGATGTTTATTATTCTCATATTTACTTTTGTAGTTTTTCGATGATTACTTAATAAAATATAATTATTTTTAACCATTGTTATTAGTTAAATTATTTTCATTTTGATCCTTTTGAATTTTGAAATATGGTCTAAATAGTAAAATTACCTTCGAAAACGAATTTTTTATATATAGATTTTATAAAAATGTTATTTACAAATTTAGAAGTTTATAATCTATTTAACAAAATGTTGTATAAATTGGTGTTTTATATTTGCGTTTATTACATATAACTGGTGGTCTGGTGGTGTTTTCGCAAGGTAACGTGTCTAACTGCCTCAACTGGGTGGGGCTAGCGCAATCCTTGTTGAACTCATCGCAAGTCAACTCACTGGCTGTCATGTAGTTTGATCTGAGCGCTATGTGATGATACCTTTATTTGTTAATAAGGGGTAGTCATATAGCTTGCTCTGCTTACTATGTGACGGCGCTTTCATTATTATTAATGGGGGCCCTCCATGTGGCGACCACCGGGCAACGTCTTCCTGGCACCCGCTGGGAGGCGGCTGAAGTGAGTGGCGAAAATCTCCTCGGTTAGAGGTTGTGCGTTGGGTTTGGGACCCGCCACATAAAAAACCCCCCCAATGAAAAAAACTAAAATGCCTCGGATAAGGACTACCGCTTTTGTTGATGACCCCCGCAAACGAAAAAAGGACCACGATTTACGGATATGCACCTGGAATGTCCGATCCCTTTATAGGGAGGGTGCCTCTATCCAGCTGGTTGATGTCCTCGAAAAATACAGAGCTGACATCACCGCTCTCCAGGAAATGCGATGGACAGGACAGGGCTGCTCCAAAAGAGCGTCCTGTGATATCTACTACAGTTGCCATGCTGAAAGGCACGAATTAGGATGTGGATTTTTGGTCAGCAAGAGACTACGACATCTTGTCTCACAGTTCACGCCTGTGAACGAACGGCTGGCCACAATCCGCATCAAGGCAAAATTTTTCAACATCAGCCTTATATGTGCCCACGCTCCGACGGATGAGAAGGACAATGTGACCAAGGAGAGCTTCTTTCAGCGCCTCGAAGAAGCTTATGACCGCTGCCCCCGCCACGATATCAAAATCGTGCTTGGCGACTTTAATGCCAGGGTGGGCAAGGAAGGTACCTTTGGTCCAACTGTCGGAAAATTCAGCCTCCACCAGAACACCTCCGATAACGGAATGAGGCTGATCGACTTCGCCGCAGCACGAAACATGGTAATTGGTGGTACCAGATTCCAGCATCTCGACATCCACAAAGCGACATGGCTGTCTCCAGATCATCGTACAAGAAACCAAATTGATCATGTGGTGATTGACGGAAGGCATGCTTCCAGTGTGATGGACGTGAAATCGATCCGTGGTGCCAACATCGACTCGGATCACTACCTTGTTGCAGCTAAGGTGCGCACACGCTTATGTGTCGCAAATAACAAGAGAAGTCCCACACAGAGAAAGCTCGACGTCAGTAAGCTGCGATCTCCAGAGACAGCAGATGCATTTTCCACTCGACTATCGGATCTGCTTATGCAGAACACTCCCCAACTTGATGATACATGCGCACGGTGGACACATATATCCCACTCCATGACTACTGCTGCCGAGGAGGTAATCGGTTACTACCGGCCTCTGAGGAATGAGTGGTATGATCAGGAGTGTCGCGACGCTACCGCAGAGAAAGACGCCGCCTACAGAAGAACCCTGCGTGCAGGCGCAACGCGAGCTGTTAAGGAGCGGTATAGAGAGAAAAGGAGTGCAGAGAGACGTCTTTTCAGGCGCAAGAAGAGGGAGTTGGAAAGACGTGAGTGTGAGGAAATAGAGATGTGTACCGACAAGAATGAGACTCGAAAATTCTTCGAAAAGATCAAGCGCCTAAGTGGAGGTTTAAATCCCGGAGCCTCTTCTTGTCGTGATGGAAATGGGAATCTGGTTACAGATGTCCAGAGTGTACTGAGCCTATGGAGGGAACACTTCTCCACGTTACTGAATGGCGATGCTACGAACAATTCCGCCAGTGGAGGAGAATGCCCGATAACCCCAATTACAGATGATGGTGTTGATGTTCCACCACCCGACTATGACGAGGTTGAAACGGCCATTTTAAGGCTGAAGAACAACAAAGCTGCAGGTGCTGATGGCCTGCCTGCCGAGTTGTTTAAGACCGGAGGCGATGAGCTGCTCACCCGCATGCACCAGCTCATAAGCAGAATATGGTCGGATGAAAGCATGCCTGATGATTGGAGGCTCAGTGTTCTCTGTCCTGTACATAAAAAAGGAGACCCCACAATTTGCGCCAACTACCGTGGAATAAGTCTCCTGAGCATCGCATACAAGGTTCTATCGAGCGTACTGTGTGAAAGGTTGAAGCCTATGCTCAGCAACCTGATTGGACCTTATCAATGTGGCTTCAGACCTGGTAAATCCACCATCGACCAGATTTTCACACTGCGCCAAATCCTGGAGAAGACCCAAGAAAAACAGATCGACACACACCACCTATTTGTTGATTATAAAGCCGCTTTCGACAGTCCGGTAAGGGATTACCTCTACGCAACAATGTCTGAGTTCGGTATTCCTGCAAAGCTCATTCGACTTTGTAGAATGACACTGCATAACTCTCGTTGTGCAGTGAAAATTGGGAAGGACCTCTCCGCACCGTTTAATACCGAACGGGGTTTCAGACAAGGTGATTCGTTATCGTGCGACTTCTTCAATCTTATTATGGAGAAAATAATACGAGCTGCTGATCTACGACATAATGGCACTATCTTCAACAAAAGTGTCATGCTGTTAGCGTATGCCGACGATATTGACATAATCGGCATGAACACGCGAGCAGTCAGTGCAGCATTCTCAGAGTTGGAAAGAGAGTCGCGTTGGATGGGTCTCACGGTGAACGAGGGCAAGACGAAGTATCTAGTGTCAACAAACAAAGAGTCCCGGCGTCTTGGACAGCACGTCACTGTTGACAACTACGCTTTTGAAGTAGTAAGTGACTTTGTCTATCTTGGAACCAGCATTAACAGCAGTAATGACGTCAGCTTGGAGATCATGCGTAGGATAACTCTTGCTAACAGGTGTTACTTTGGGCTGAGTAAGCAATTGAAAAGTCGAGCCCTCTCTCGAAGAACGAAAACTACACTCTACAAGTCTCTCATCATGCCTGTCCTAACATATGGCGCTGAAGCCTGGACAATTTCCATCTCGGATGAGCGAATGCTTGGAGTTTTCGAGAGAAAGGTCCTACGCAGGATCTTTGGACCTATTTGCGTTGGTGGCGAGTACCGAATAAGGTACAACCATGAGCTGTACGAGCTATATGCCGATATTGACATAGTAAAGCGCATCAAAATCCAGCGGCTGCGCTGGCTAGGTCATGTCGAGCGAATGGAAGAACACGCTCCAGCTAAGAAGGTGTTATATTCGGAACCCGCTGGAGGACGACGCAGAAGAGGAAGACCAAACCTCCGGTGGAAAGACCAAGTACTGGAGAACCTGACGGCACTTGGAATTTCTAACTGGCGCCAGCTAGCGAAGAACAGAGATGGCTGGCGAAGCATGTTATTTTCGGCCTAAATCGATATTCGGTTGTTATGGCCACATAAGTAAGCAAGTACATATAACTATGAAAGGATTTAATTCATGGCTCTTAGGTAACTATTGACAAGAGTTTAACTAACAATATTTAATCCTCAGTGATTAATTAGCTAATTATTAATTATTAATGGGTGCCGTAGCTTGTGGTTAGTGTGTTCGCCTTCTGATCTGTAGGTCGTGGTTCAATCCCCGGCTGAGGCCCCGGGAGTAGGCCCCTTCTAATACTGTCCAAATTTAAGACGCACAACAGTAATGGAAGAGAAGCTCGGCCATTGACCCCTTTGGGGCTTTAAGTGCCACATATTTATTTTTATTTTTTATTAATTATTAATTAAGCCTGTAAGTACCATTGGTTAATCATTAGTTAAGTAAAGGGTTTTCCATTAGGGACATAACAATTTCGTATCTTTATAATAACGCACCCTTAAACTTTTTTAATCAACTGTCAATGTCAAAACGTTAGTTAAAGTCAACATTTTCATCATGGTAAAGTTCACGAACCAGCAACGTTTGGAAATTATTAAAAATTACTACTGAAATTCTGAGTCGGTGGTCGCAACTTTAAGAGCGAAAAATCATCTTCAGTGATGAAGCTCATTTCTGGCTCAATGGCTTTGTCAGTAAGCAAAATATGCGTTATTGGTCAGCAACAAACCCACAAGTGCTTCTTGAGACACCGTTGCACCCGCAAAAAGTTACTGTTTGGTGCGGTTTTCATGCCGGATGTGTGATTGGGCCGTATTTTTTCGTGGATGAAAACGACCGTCATGTTACCGTCAATGGAGAGCGCTATCGTGTTATGTTGGAAGATTATTTGTGGCCAGAATTGGATGAACTTGACATCAACGATATGTGGTTTCAACAAGACGGTGCCATTTGCCACAGAGCACACGTGACAATCGATTTATTGCAAGGCAAATTCGGTGAACGTGTTATCTTGAGAAATGGTCCGGTCGAATGGCCGCCTCATTCATGCGATCTAACACCATTGGATTTCTTTTTATGGGGCTTTATCAAGTCACTGGTTTATGCCAACAAGCCAGCAACATTAGACGAGCTCAAAGACAACATCCAACGCTAAATTGCCAACGTTCCGATCGAAATGTGTGCTAGAGTGATGGAAAATTGGGTCCAAAGAATTTAACAAAATGTCGTATAAATTGGTGTTTTATATTTGCGTTTATTACATATAACTATGAAAGGATTGAATTCATAGCTATTAGGTAACTACTGACAAGAGTTTGACTAACTCGTGGTGGTCATACGACCGAATCGAATTTCATTCATAAAATATAATGCTTGCAATATATCCACAATAAATTTGAACTCAATATCTCAAATATTTCTGTGTTTTATTAATAGATAAAATTGTTATGTCCCTAATGGAAAACCCTTTACGAGTGGTACCTTATCACATGATTATACAATACCAAGGGATAACAAGGGATTAATAATAAGTTGTGCTCAGTATTTAGTTAACTATTAGTTAAGTTCCTTAAATTCATTGGTTTCATTTGGTTTCATTTAGTTTTGTAAGGTACACACTATAGAAAAGTTTCAAAGTGCTGCCCTATGATTCTCTTGTTCACGGATTTTGTTAACTGCACTGTTAAGAGCACTGTGAATATGTGCTATAGTTAAACCTTCGTTAACTCTGTCGTTAACCAATGAATTTATCAAAGCCATAAAGAAGAATGAAAGGAGAATCTTTACAGAATATTTTTCATTTCTATGAAAAAGATTAAAAATATTTGCGACCAGTAAAGCAAAAAGGGCATTGTAATATATGCAATTGATGAAATTAATCTGTGTCTTTAATATACGCTTTAACTATACAGCTTTCACTATACAGTAAATTACCAAAGAACTTAACTACTCATGCGCATATTAAGTACATAAATTTACCTATAGAAATTCTCCCGTGCATATGGCTTCTCATAAATGTAGGTACATACTTAATAATAACTAAATCCACTTTAAAAAGATATCTAGGTATGTGCATCTATCACATAATAATTTAATAACTTAACACATTAAACTAATTTAACAATAATCCACTGCCACTTATCCAACACTTGAATACATTTTATCAGCTACTCTAGTACTACTTATATGCTTGTTCATATATATATTTATTTAATGTGGAATTATTATTATTATTATTGAAAGGAATCGAAAAAAAGACGGAAGTAGAAAACTGCCTCACTTGAATAATATTTTTAATTGTAAAAATATCAGCCTCAACTACGTAATCATCATCATAACCATCATCATAGCCATTTGAATCAACATGCATCAGATGATTGAAAACTCTTCGGGTATGAAGAAAAGAATACATTTCATAAATGGTAGAAGAAAAAAATCATAATAATAAAACGAGCTAAGTGTAGTATATGGTAGAATAATAGAGAGCATACATAAATATACGTAGTGTATAGAGTAGAGTATATCAAATTTTTTAGTAGAAAAAAAAATAAAATGTTACAAAAAAAAAAAAAATGTTGCGTAATTCTTAGCAAAAGCTTCTATGATAGATAATTTAGATAATTAGTTAATAAATACAGGAAATTTTGAAATTTCTGGATTTTTTTTTGTCTGGATATGGCTTCAGATATACTCTCTGCAAGTTTGGTATATGACTTAAACATTAATATTTTGTATTAACATAACTATCTGATAGGGGATTTAATATGCCCTTTCAAGAATCTATGAGAATTAATTGTCCAGCAAAATGTTTGACTCGCCGCAATGGATATGCGTAATAAATTCTTACTTTTGTAATAGTATGGTCAGAATAGAAACATTTTATACCTACGTACATATGAATGTTTGTATGATGCAAGCACTTAATTGAGAATATACGAGAATATACAACCATGGACCATCTAACGCGAAGCAATCAGTTTGCATAGAATTCAGGTTAATAATCTATTCCAGAATGGGCACATATTCGTATGTGTATGTATGCTATAAGTACTTCAACATTCTTCATATGTTGAAAACTTAGTATAACAATGCGTGTGTGTTTGTATGAACATTTCATTCAAATATTTAGTATTTTTTGTTTATTATTTAATTTGTTTTCATCGGGATTTCTCGCATATGGAAACTTCAAACAATGTGTGCATACGAAAAGTTAAATCATTAGTCAATTTGTTAAACTTTGTTGCACAAAACTTCAAACTACATATACATACATATGAGTACATAGAAATATTTACTTGAGAGAAAGAGAGAAGGGTATACATTCGAGCAACAAAAAAAAAAAACAAATTGAAAACATTCGCATTCAAAGACTATTCTTTATAGAATATACGAGTATTACTTATATACGAGTTTAAAGATAAAGGCTTATTTTTCGTACTCCCAATTTGGTGACGAATTTTCATATTTCTTATTGCTAAACATCCTCTTAATGACAACTATGGTTTATCATTATATATTGTATATATGTGTTAAACATATATATAACTACATAAATAAGTGGTTGTATTTGTCATATTCCCTTGTCCGGGATCAGTTGCAAAGGAATATGCGACTAATGCCACTTTTGATCTCTTTACATGGAACGAACTGTTCACTTTTGTTCGAGCATGTCCTATGAAGAGACTAATTGTACTCTTTTAATACTACGGAAATTGACAAAGTTATTTGCCAAAAAATTTCTCATTACAAACAAACATGTGTTTGTCATTGCTAAATTAAAAATTGCAACAGATCGGTACATATCTCCAAATATATTAGTTAATTTAAAAATTCATCTTTAACTTATCTCTAATCAGAAAAAGAAGGAAACATACAGGTATTAGAGCAGTGTAAACAACTGCTACTTTAAAAATAGTTCTCTGTAGTACAAGAATCTTTTGGCAGCTCATCGAACGTGGTTATTCGATAATAGTCCAAAATACTGTTCGGGTCTCATACATCAAGGCTCAGAATACATAAAAGGAAAAAAGTCAAAGGAACCGAACAAGAATCATAATACGTTAGTCATGGTGTTATATTTCAAACGTTCATGGAGTGAAAAAGTATAATATATTCAATTAATTTAGAAGATTTTTATACATGGACCAACTAATTTTCAGAAATATGAAATGGCCGTGAATATTTCGCGCAGTTTTAAAATTATTATCTGTGAATCGCATCACCAGATGAATGAACAAAGCTGATCGTAACAAAGCAGCAATTTCCACCAAAGACCGGCATGTGCCGGGAACATCAGACCTGTCGCTGAGAAGCACCGACTTAGCACTGGAGCTTATCATCGGCACTTAAAATGTAGGATGTCGATCAAGCAACCCAGAAAATATTTATCGATTGAATTTTTATGAAAAAAGTATTTCTCAAATGCAAGTGAAGGCAATAGATCACATACGATAACGTTCAGGAATTGCGGATGAGAAAAATTAAAATGACTCACTCTTTAGCAAATAAAAGTTTCTTCTAAGTAACAAATTTGTCTCAGGCATAAAACCTTTATATCTGCAATACAAAGAGTCCTTATGATTTCTCTGACATTCAATAAGGAAAAATCACAGGATGTGCTGATATATAATTTTACCAGGATTACGGCATAATTATTGCGTTACAAGCAAAAACTCTAAATTAATTGGACTGCGTTGGACGATTTTCTAAGAAGATTATTCAAAATTATGTGTACCATAAATGAAATCATATTAGAAAATATTATTGATATGAAACCAACATGTGTAACAAGAATCAATGTAAACTGACCAGGAAGCAATGTCATATGCGTGTACCTAGGAATATTAGTTTATACAAATGTGAATGGATGTAAATAAACTTAAGGTTAGTGTACACCTGTGACAGCTCATTTTAGCTGCTCTACTCCAACTGCTACAAAATTTACTATAGCGCAGGTGTTGTCCAGTATAATCATAATGTTATATGTAGTACATTATACTGGATTATCGTAGAGAGGAATATACAATTGTTGTTTCGCGCTATGTACATGCTTAGGTATGAACATGTTCATATGCGTCCATACGTATATATATCACCATGGTATCCACCATCATTACACCAATGCCAATAAATTGAAAGTGAAATTTGATTACTACACATTGCCCGTTTAACATCGTGCTGCTACATTTCGACTGCTATCTTTTAATTAAATTGGTGCCTTTGCTTCACAATGATCGATCTGCCCTTCTTCAGCTTTCTCATATTCGTAAAACGTTAATACAATAGAGTCATATACGTTAACCTATACAACCATATGTACATACATATAAGCAATTTGTATGCCAGCTACCAAATACGATGCCGCAACACATGAACAAATAAATACTCTTACGAACACACGGTCGCACAAATAAAATGTACAGTGACGCATAAAGAGCAAATTGCATATGCGGGTGTACATAGAGTGACGCGAACAAAACGTATTATGTGTAGTTGTTGTTGACGTTCATGATGACGATGGTGGTGAGGGTGATGATGATGATGATATTAAGGTTGTTGATGATGGTGGCGTTGGTGACACTGGTGCTGTTGAAATTGTTATGGTGATGGGTGCATTTAATCAAAAAACAAAACAAAAATTGGTTGTTTTTTAACATTACCATTCCATGCATACACATGGTATATGGTACATGGACATCACCTATACCATCAGATTTAGTATGTCAGTTTAATTATAAAACTCCTGAACGCATTTGGTTGGCTATGACAAGTGAAGCGTAGCAGAAAAGGGGCTTCGTTGTTACTGATTAACGATTTGTATGATGCATACTCACGACTGTAAGCAACCATACGTACAATAGAGTATGAACACACTTTTGTCCAAATTAAGGTGTTTCAAATTCTTTGAACGCAAATTTTGACAACCTGGTTCAGTGGAAAATATGTATAAAAAATGGAATATTTCAAGCACATTTTTTTCCAAGGAAATAAAATGAAATCCCAAGTTGAAAGTCTACTTTGAGGTTTCTATGTGAGCTTTTTATCTTAACTTTGTAATGTATCTGTGGATTTGAAAAAATATAGTACTTCATTAAGAATGACTTGATGGGCATAACATTTGTTTCTCAAGCATCATTGACGTACGAGATTAAACTTGGCCAGTAGACGCAGTAATTCGTAGTTATAGCCTTTTAACATAAAATTTGTTCTTCATGGAATTAAAGCCCTCAAAAGCTTGCCTTCGTATTTGTTTATTAAATTCATAAAAAGTATCTTTACAATAATTTAAAATCATTGTCCAAATTTGTTTGTATTATTTTATTATTATTTACAAGTCAAAAATTAGTTTTGAGTATACTGGATTGCAATAATATTTTGTACTTTTTGAAAGATCGTAATTCATATAAGATGTACGGTTATATTAACATTTTGAGTATATTAATTTGTGGGTCCACTTTTTTAAAAAATGTTGGTTAATTTATTCCTCCCGAACAATTAGAATCGCCCTAATATACATATATTCAATTTAGAAAAATAATAATCAGTGAATTGCTTAAGGTCAACTTTATTATGTTTGCAACTTAAATATGAATTCCATCACTTTTTCCTATATGAGTAATTTCATTTTCAAACACTCAGATTGAATTTAATTATCACAAAAATTAATACAAATCGCTAATGGCAACAAAAATATTACAATTTATACATTTTTTATATTATATTAAAAAATGTTTATAAATTTTTTAATCGTTTTTGCACTGTGTATCAATGTGCAAATGCTCCAAAAGATACTTCTCCTACTAATGCATTGGCATTAATAATGCATATTCGTTTGCGACCTTCATGCTGCGACTGGCTTTCTGTCATTGCATCCTTAATGAAATATTCACAAGAAAATTGATTTTAATTGCACTTGGCATATGTTCATATGTACTGAAGTGTACACTGTAGTCAACGGTCTCTTACATAATAGTTACAGAGTCAGTTGCAACGGCAACCTATGAATTTAATAACGGAAATATATACTTAAGAAGAAACTGACTAAGGAGCTGGTTCAAAGTAATGGTTAGGTTACCCAAAATCTTTGGAATTAGTATATATTTGGTTAAATGTAATGTAGATAATTGCACGACTGCTCGAATATTAATGGTGTACTCCACAAAGCATAGAAATCACATATTTCAATACCGGTTGCTTGTTAGGTCATAAGTTTTATTCAATGAGTCTATCTGACGGTACAAAAGATTAACCCTCTGGAACTAGTTTAGACCTAATTACATGTAGTGCATTGGAAGGCAGTTGAAGTATCAAAGAACCATGTATCTCAAGTTCACTTGCTTGTTAATTTAGTGATTAATTAATATATAAAAGAAATAAATAAATATGTGGCACTTAAAACCCCGAAGGGCTATTTGGCCGAGCCTCTCATCCATTACTGTTGTGCGTTATTTTAGCTGGTTCCGAACGGCAGAACCCTTGCGACATCACTTTTTCTGAGCTTTGTCACAGAGTTCTTTTGGAAGCTTTTCATGGGAAGTTGTTACTGTCGGAAAAATTGCCAATTGCTTGCCGACAGGTGGGTACCGTTCGAAAGAAAAAGGAATTATAATTGTTATGCATTAGTCGGGGATTGAACCCACAACCTACATATCAGAAGGCCAACACACTAACCACTGAGCTATGGCACTCACAATATATATTAATTAATTTAAACACTTCATTTAATTTAAAAACTTTAATTCACTTTTTTTTTCTATAACACTTAGTAATTAGTTTAGGACTACATATATCAATCAGTTGACTTGCTTAACCCACTACTTCCAGGTAATGCAAATGTAATGAGACTGTCTTCGAGTCATTGACTCCAAGAGAATTAGTGAAAAGCAGTTGCATAATCAGATCCATTGTACTGAAGAATATGCATGTACATACATATAGACATGCGTATGTGTAAAACTTAAACACATACGTAAAATTCATACACATATGCAGCATAATTGCTTTTACTGATGATGCATTTAATGAAATTGTCTTATTATTACTTTCCTTATACGCAAATTCAATATGAGCAATAGCCATCATCGTCATCACCATGATGATGATGGAACAAATTGGACTTTTCGATATGAATGTGGCTCACAAATACAGGCCAAATGAGAGAATACAATACCTTTTTATTAAAAGACGATAATAGTGCACACACACATGCATTATTATTCTGATGAAATATAACGTTATCATCTACATGCACATAAATATAATGGTAATGGTATAATAGTTCCAATAATTACTTATAGGAATGGAGTACATTGTGTGGAGATAAGGTTGGATGGCTTCTTACAGAAAAAAAAATGAAAAAAAAAAAAATGAACAATGTCCACTTAAATTGCAAAAAATTCGTCTATGCAAGTGTTGTGTTAATATGAAAGAAGCATACATAGAAAATACATCTTAAAAATTGATCTTTAACAATATAAGTAGCTCTAAATTTAGTTACTTAAATAACTAGTACACAAGCATATTAAGTATTTGATGTAATCAACTTATTATCACATTGACCACTTATTTACTCTTATCTTAATTATAAATTTTCAACTATTAACACACATATCAAATCTATATAAAATATCTAATAACAAAGAAAAATACTTAATATAAATACAGTCATTTCATTTATAAACTATATCACATCATCACATCATATCACATTAAACACGTACAGCCAACACTTGAACGCTCGTGCGTGGATGAGTATCTGCAATCAAAAATGAACAGCAACAGCAGCAGCAGAAGTAGCAGTACCACAGTAGCAGGCCACTAGAGTGGCCTATTCAGCATGACATAAGTATACTTTACTGAGAGGAGTAAAGAATGAATAAGTATTATGCTATTGTTAAGAAATAATAGTAAAAGACGATAATAGCGAGAAAGAGAGATGCTTTTCTCTATCTGATAATAGATGATTGGTTATATCAGCTTCTGACATCACTTTAAACAATTTTTGCCTTTACTTCATATACTTTATTCATATTTTTTTTACGCTTTTATATAAATATTATAAAAATATTGTACGACATACCAAATTATTGCATACGAAATCATATCTGTCACTATAATAACATAAATACGAATAATGCTAATATGGATGAAAGAAAACGTAGAGAAGAGAAATAAATGATGTAAACATTTGTATTTTCAAGTGCTCCTATTGAATCCATAGGCTCAAACATTTTCAATTGAATTGCAATCTGGTGCTGCGGCGGCCAAATTATTTGATGAATTTGATGAATTGTACCAAAACCAAATTCAGCGGAAACATGAACCTTATGTGGGTATTTCATTGTGCGCACCATCGTTTTGTTTGCTGCTGTACACCAGTGCCAGCCAATGGAATCGCTAACTAAAGCGACGATTTATCTGTGTGAATAACTTTGCTCCAACCGGTGTGTAAGATTTCAGTTAAGTGCGTTGCGTGCGTTTTTCGAAATGAATTTTGCATCTTAACTGATGTTGCAATAATCTGACCAAATCTAACAGCGATGACAAAATCAGTTTGTGCATTAGCCAAGGGTTACATCTGGTGACACCAAGAGAGACATTTATTAAAATTTATTAATGGTATTTCGTCGTATTTTCTACCACGAATCACACTGTAATTATTTGTTCATGTCGTTTACGTACATTACATCATATGCTCTTGTTTTCAATTGAACGAATTGTTTGTTTAGGTATATTCTCGTAGGTAATGAGCACCCAACCAAAAGTTTCGAAACAGTTTTACCATCTTTAGTAAGATATATAATAAGCGAACTTTCAAGTCGAAATAAATAGTAACCGGATGATACAAAGTGTATTGACTATGAAGGATGAGGAAAAACTTTTTATTCAAGCTGGACCAGCTAAATTTTTATGGGCTATAGCATTTCTATAGTGAACTACTTGCGATTGATGAATTCAGACAATTTTCTGATCAATATTCAAATCATCCAATGGACGACAATACTGCACCGAATTAATGGATAGTGGATGGATTTCCACTAACTACTACTTTTACATATTCAACCCTAATAGTTTCACCCACAGAATCAAGTAGTTTTTTTAAATGTTTGAGATAATTCCCTGAAAGCATTTTTTGTATTATTGTTATGATATCAGCAATCACAACTACCACCTCAAATTGGATCACTATAGCTCGTATTGTTCCCGAGTCGAACAGTGTTGAGTAATTGGTTCATTCAAAGCAAAAGTCATTAACCAAAATGAATAAATCGAAAATGCATATAGTGAGCTATAGTTTCATAAAAAATTCACTGCAAACAATTGTAAATAAATTAATTCAAATAAATAATTAAATCCATTCCCCTTTTCGACTTCTCCACAATTTCCAACTTACTATTACATCAAATAGTAAGCAACAGTACGTTATGACTTTTAGAATGTAATTCTGATAATTCAATCATGTGTGGTCATTGGATTATGCCACGCTTATTTGGAACTAGTTTTGTGCAATAAATAGTATTAAAGATCATTTGTATTCACAGACGCTTATTAAAGTATTTCAAATTTAACTAGCGACTCTGTCATTCAACGCACTTTCTGTATTATAATGTGAGCTAATTGACAGTAATGTAGGTACTTCGAATTATTTATTTTTAATATTAGACATTTGATTCAATTTGATTCATTGTTCATTTTTCTCATTCACAATAATTCTCGAAATTTCATTGATTAATGAATTTTTTAATTTGGCATTAAATTGTTGAAATCTCACTTTGTCGATTTAACATTTCATTAACAAAAAATATTTGTTTTATACTTGTATTTAGCGTTCCGGAAAATCAAATGTTTAAAGTGATATTAATATAATGATTTACTCCTTCGAAAAACAATATGTCCGCCATGTTATTACGATTGTAATAACAAATCAGATGTGTTTAAGTTAAAAATGTCAATAAATGTTATACATAAAAATCAAAAAGTTTTTGCAAGCAAGTGTTTTAGAATATTTTCTTGATTATTTTGAATTTAGAAACCTTTTGTAATATTTTTAAGTTGTTCCTTTGCTTTTTTCTACTTTTACCTTTCTCATTTTTGACGGTGCGAGTGTAACGTTGTTTCAATTTGATTGCCACTATTGTTCTATTGTTGTTCTCAGGACACTATATACAGGGTCGTAAGAAAAATTTTAATGATGGCTGTTGAATTTTGAAGTGATTTATTCCATTAAACGATGTCCACCTATTTCGATATAATAAATTCGCCATGTGCAAAGTTTTTCTTGAGCTCTGTGACAAAGCTCATTAAAAGTGATGTCACTAAGGGTTTGTCGTTCAGGTATAGGTATGAATTTACATTTTCGACAATGTTCCAAAAATGTGTGCAATAATGGCGAAATTAAATTTTGATTATAATTTCGACATTATTTCAAACAAGTTTTCAATAAATTCGATACAAATTTTCTCATATAAGCCATTTCGACCTATATGTTTACATTTACGTCGAATATTGGCAAAGATATTTTCGACATAATTGCACCTTTCTTCGACATTATTGCACTTATTCATAGCAGTTATATTCCAACAAACAAAATTTCTTAAATATTTTTTAAACACCATGTTATAGTTCAGCAGCATATTGCAGTTGTATATAATCGGGTGCCCCAGGTGCAATAAAGTATAAATTGTCCAAAAAACAAATAATAAACACGCAGAAACAGAGAAGCAAACAATAACAACAAAAAAGAAATATATAAAGACAAATATTCGATGCTTTAGGCTTTAGCTATGTTTATTGTTGGTATTTATGTCATTTTCGTATTTTAAATTTTGGTTCTCTTGTTACTATTTATATGTATAAGGTGTGTAAGTATACATTTAGTTTACGCAGTAGTATTCAGTTGTGAACTTTTGAGCTTGTTTGGCAATTTTTTCTTGTCTTTTCGGTTGCTACTTCCCTTTCACCATTTTTTTTTACAATAAAAAAGAATAAATAAAAAATATTCCGAAAATGAAACGACAAACTGAATGAAGCATAAAAGGTTGAATTTGTTGGACAGCATCTCTAAAAAAAGTCACACTTATAGAACAATATTGAAAATGTTATGTTATGGACGACAAAGATGATGATGACGACATTGAAATGAATGAATCCTTTTAAGTGCTAAATATGAAGGAAAAAGTTTTGTTTTGTATATATAATTTCTATGTGTATATTTTGTATTTTATACAAAAGTTAAAGGTGTTAGATGACTCCTGAGCGGGTGTATGATGCTAACAGTTGAAAGTTGAAAATAATAAAATATGTAAAAATAATAAGGAGAAGAAAAAGAGTATATATGAAATTTTAAAGTATATACAATACAATTTTTATACCCTGCATAATGCAATATGCATGGTATATTCATTTCGGTCAGATGTTTGTGTCCACTTGAAGGAATCTCCGGAGATATAAACATAGATATATATTCGTGATCAGCGTCGATTAAATTTTCGATTTAACGATGTCCGTCCGTCCGTCCGTCCGTCCGTCCGTCCGTGAAGGAATCTCCGGAGATATAGACATAGATATATATTCGTGATCAGCGTCGATTAAATTTTCGATTTAACGATGTCCGTCCGTCCGTCCGTCCGTCCGTCCGTCCGTCCGTCCGTCCGTCTGTCTGTCACCTGGCTGGTTCGCACGATAACTTGAGTAAATATTGAGCTATTTCGATGAAATTTGGCACAAGTAACCTATGATCCAAGGGTACGGAGGGGATTGATATTGGGCATGATCGGTCAATAACCACGCCCACACCAAGCATTCAAAGCGACTAACCTCGAAATTTTCAAAATCTTTAACTTGCTATAACTCACATAATATACCACTTGGGACAACAATATTTGGCACATAGACTTATATTATACTACTATATAACCTCGCCAAAAGTGGTTGAGCCACGCCTACTTTTTAGCGTAGCTCTCATACAAAGTGTATGTACTTCTTTTAAATTGAAACAGCTGTAACTTCGGCAATCTTGTGTCTAGAATAACTATAATTGACACTTAAATTAATATCTTATTCGGAAATAATCTGGCAGAAAATCAGTGTGCCAGGCCTACTCCTTCATGGGTCTCCCATACAAAGTCGAGGGAATTAAACTAAAATTGTAAGCTCCATAGCTTACAAACCATTTAGCCTAGGACAACGAGATTTAAGGTATGGATTAGTATTGTACAAGCAATTAAACTCACAGGAAATGGGCGCACCACGCCAACTGTTTATCGTAGCCCCCATACAAATTTTAAATTGAAACAGCTGTAACTTCTGCATCCTTCTGTCTAGAACAATCATAATTAACACTTAGGTTAATATGGTAGTCGGAAATAATCTGGCAAAAAAGCATACCACGCCCACTTTTTATTGGGGCTCCCATACAAAGTTGAGGAAATTAAACAAAAATGTTAACCACCATAACTTAGAAACTATTCAACGTAGGACACCAAATTTAAGGTGTGGAAAAATTAATTGGATTTACTAGAAAGTGGTAAGCCACGCCCACTTTTTATATAGCTCCCATACTAAGCCTCGGAATTATCTTAAAATCCTTTTACTTCGTCAAAGTCAACCATATTTCGGGTGTAAATTAGTAGTATATGCAAAAATTGTTTCTCGAAAAGTGGAAATAAAAGAAAAGTTGGATATTCGAGTAAACTTTTTATATATAAATCTACATATGCAGGGTATAGTTTGGTCGGCCCCAGCCGACTGTAAGGAGATTTTTATATATTCTATATACATTTGCGTTTTTATTTATGGAGCACAACTTTTAGTTTTGGAAGGGAAAAATAAAAGTCAATTGATGGAGTAAGTTTTTTCTATAATAAAATGTAGACATCTGAGCTTCTTCCATTTTCTCGGTTTGAAAAATAACTATTTAAAAGTTTGTTTTTTTTTTTGTGTGTCAAATTTTCAAACTTCCGTACTCTGAGTTACAGCTGGAGAGAAGGAATAGTACCGTCCATTTAATTGCCAAAATTCCCTTTGCACTATTACGTTATGGATACGGAAGATTATAATAATAATTATAATATTGACTTTAATTACATATATTAAATATTTTACAAGAGAAAAATATCTTAAAATGTATTTCAAAAACATTTCAACCTAATTTGTACTCTATGAAGGCAGATTTAAAGTGACTGCCATTTTTCACTTAACAATATGTTTACTGGCGATGCCGTTGTTTTAAGCCTTTAGACTAGACTATATTAAAATCTTTAGGTCGTTTAAAAGCGTAAAAAGAACTGATTTTAAGTATAGGTATTTTTTATGTCCATTTTGTATGGATGCTTCCTTAAGCAGTAGTGATAGAGGGTAAGTATTTTTAGAAAAAACTTAGATAAAGGAAAACTAATTAAGTTTGGTCTTACATTTCACCCCGGTAACTTCTCAGCAGCTGAGGGGTTATTTGTTGATTTTCAACTGGTTTTGTATCAATTATGTAGGGAAGCCACCTTAAGCAATGAAAATCGATAGTAAGTAAGTTTAGGAAAAATGTTGGGTAATAAAAATTAATAGAGATCGGTTATACATTTTGCCACTGTTACTACAACTGTGAAGTGGTGAGGGCCAATTTTCTAAAAAAATCATCACTTTTGCAAGGAATTCTTCTATTGGCGTAAAAAATAATTGAAGTCACTCATACGTTTTATCGCTCTAGGAGTACCCTGGGAGCAGTCAGAGCCAAATTTTCAAAGAAAAACCTGTAATTTGACAAGAGAACCCCTTAATGGGCGGAGATATGGGCTGATATGGGTTTAGGAAAAATGTTAGGTGGAAAAATTAATTTGCGTCAGCCATACATTTTAAACCTCTAAAGGTGATTCTGTAGAAGCTGAAGAGTTGTTTGTCTATTTTATTGAGCATTGAAAACCATTAGAGAACTTAGAACTTTTTAGCTCATTCATTCCTAATCAAATCGAAAAATGCTGAACTATATTTACCAGATATATGCCATATAAATGAAGGATTTTTTTAACATGAAAATGTTTGTCTGCCATAGAGTACGCTATGATGAAGATTTTTTTTAGAATGGACATAGAAATTATTAAAATGTTTCCCAATATCCAACAATTTATTTGTAAAGTAAACCACCTAATGAGATTTGGTGCTCCCACCAAAGTCTCTTCAAAACCCTTCGGCAATGCCCTGATTGATTCCGTCAATGCATGGTGCAGAGCTACATCTTCGAAAAGGTAAGCCTGCTGCGGTGTCATAGTCTCACAGCTGTAATTGCAGAAACTAATGATTGTGGATTTCGAAGTGAGTGCCGATAAAGACTCCCTCCAAGTTCTGGGTGTAGCGTGCTTCCATGCCGTGTTCCGTGACCTCGGTTAAAACATCGGGTTCAACTTCAAGCACATCATTAGCCCAAACAAGTGGTGGCACACTAAGGACCCCAACCTCCACAACACCTGCCAGGAAAGCTTCGGAAAATCAAGGCGCGGTGCCTAAATTAACTCTGGCTATCCAACCGCATCTGTTAGCAAGCAAACCCCATCTGCTAAAAACTGGTAAGACTTCGTCATCAATAATCCTCCTTTCGGCATACAGCGTCCAGCTGTTAGGCCACAAAGTTCCCACGTATCTAATAGACCGTCTAATAGTGTAGATTTTTCGATGAGGCAATTGTAATTTCAGCATTGTTCGAAAATCAAATATTTACAAAATTCAGAAGCAATAATTAAAATGCTCACATATATTATTTTGTATCTATAGTAGCAGCAAAATTATAACACTATGTGATATTGAGTAGAATCTTGTACATATAAAGTGGTATAGTTAATAAATATATAAACACACACTACAATAAGCTGTTTAGATTTACACATATGTACATATATGCAAAAATGCTAATTGATGGGAAAAACCTCATCAACAGCATCACCATATTTATTATATCTATATATACATACAGTACATACTAACTATAATTATAAGGAATTATGCCACTCTAATGAATATGTCAAATTTAATCGAATCAATAATAAATATCAAATAAATAACAAAGAGTGGAAAATTGGCGATATTTTTCGACATTTTTGAAAAATATTAGATGATCCAACTAGTTGTAGCAACTAAACATAACAACGGCCAGTCATTAGCCATCAGCTAGCTTCAGTAGCCTGGCATCAGCATAATAAGTATATTTAATAGATATATTATATTTTTGCATTGTATGAGCATGCCATCATTGACCATCAATATTGATGTGTTTATGCCACAAATGTTATACAGTTATTTCTATATATACTATACACAATATGTAAATATGTTGGTCCGAGTTCGTTGTGAGTTATGTTCGCGTAACTATGTATAAATATTAGTGTGATTTGCATTGACTGATTATGTCAGTTGAGTCATATGCTTATATTGTATAAAGTGCAAGTATATATATATATATATATATATATATATATATATATATATATATGTATATATATATATATATATATATATATATATATATATTTTGCTATTGCATTAATGTTTATAAATGCAATGCAATAATGCATTGCTATATATATATATATATATATATATATATATATATATATATATATATATATATACGAGCACTTATTTAGATATGTATTTGTAGTACTAAATTATATACAATTCTTCCCATACATATTCACATATAAATATATACTTGTACTTACACACACATATTATATAAAATTTAGCATGTATTTAGGCTTTAGCCTACACATACCATACACTTAAATATTTGCATATATCAATGCTCCAGCATTAATGTTTATAAATGCAAATTTGTTACTCTGTCACTAGATACATATTTGCATGAGGTTTGGTTGTGATTATGTACGTACGAGCATATACATATATAGGTATCTTATTTTGTAAAATTAATGTAGCATATATGTATGATATGCAGAGAGTGCATATGTGTATTTGATTTTGTTGTTTTTCTCAAACAAAAAAAAAAACGTTTTTTGCTGATGTTCGAGTATGCAAATAATGTTCAACAAAAAAGAACATTTTATGCGTTAGTCACATTTATTTGAATAGTTTTGTATATATTTTGTATATACGATATACCAGCATTTGGTTATATACTTACATGAATATATATGTATATATAAAAGCAAATATGATATGTCCTATATAACATACGATGAACTTATCAACATAATCATTTCAATTCTAAATTTGAATAAAAATTTTAATCCTTTTGAGCTTTAATTTCGATTAACCAATCCTTAGTGTCCCATGACGTGCCATTATATGGTATGTTTTTGAATCATAATGTATTATGCTTAAAAAAAATAATATATATAATTCTCATTTGGTTCATGAATTTGTATTAAGAAGTTAGTACAAATCATAGAATTGAATTTCATTTCACTTTGAGAGTGATTTCATATACAATAATACTATATGTTTAATCTACAACACGTGTATGTAGTACATAAAATAATACATAGACAATAGGTAATAATCTCAATCAACTACTGGTATCATTTCTTGTACCTTTCATATAATGTCAAAGATATCCCTTACGCTTTTTAACTGTCATAACTCAAAGAAATAGCCGAGCGAGAATCTCGTTTCAATTCACTGGTCAACCCTCTAAAGATATTATACGTTCCCTCAACATTTTGATTACCTTGGTGGGATTTATATCACGATTTCTTTTTATCCATTTTTGCATATGTGGAATATAAACTCATGAATGATATCAATATTTTTGTGTATTCATATATTGTATAACATATTCAAACAATTCACCCGAAATAAAAATTATTGGAGAGAGAGAGAGAGAAATTGAGAGAAGTATTACAAGTGCAAGTTAAAAGCACAAGTTTCTACCAGTTGACTTCAATTAAATTACTGCATGAATAAACCAGAAAGCACTTATTTCCATGAATCACTATAAAATAGGAAAAAAAAAAATGATTTAATTTTATATTTCATATGCTTTTTATATACATAAACATATCATATAATGTATGTATATGATGTTATGTAGGTATATAAATAAAAACTTACATATATCACAGAATGGAAATTTTATTGTAGTAGGTATTTTGCATTCGATATACAAGTATATTGAAAAATCAATAATCAAAAATTTTATTTTAATTTTAACAAAATCATTTTTTTTATTTAATTTTGATTCTCAATAAACTAACATACAAATCTACCAAACGATTGGCAATCAGAATCACATACTACAAATTCTTGTCATTACTCATATTAAAATATTAAAATTTGTATCTGAACCTATTTCGTGTAATATTATTATTCACTAAAATTTAGCTAAACATATCAAATGTAATTAGTTGTCTTTGATGAGTTAGTTCAGAGTTAGTTGTATACATGAAGATTAGAAATATCTGATATTATTGTTAATATGACTGAATAAAATTCCAAAAATCATGATTTTCAAATACGATAATCTTTTACGAAGTTGTCATGTGTAGAGTAAAAAGTCTATATGACTCACAAATATATTGTATAAATGTAAAAATATACTCGTATACACATAATCCATGCTCGATAAATATTTGAATATGAAAAAAAGTGATGAGTGGTGGTAGGTACCTACAGTACCTATATAGTACTCGAACTATGTATATATAACGTTGCTACATACTCATACATATATATAAAATAAATGGATTTATTTTTTGAGAAATATATGTACAAATCATTACAGTACTAAAGGAGAAATACTGTGGTGATACCAATATCAAATATATTTTTATGTTTGATGATGCAACATCAAACATAAAACTCAAAAAAGTAGTTACCCGCATATGAACCTCTGAGAAAGTATGACAATATTTGAGTTACATATCAACACTTTATATGTATTAACATACGTTTACATATGTACATATATTGTACATACGTATGAGGTAATCAATACATCTAAGTACATATAGAATGACTGTGTGGAATACCCAGGGGTAAAATATATATATATATATCGTAATATATCTTATATAGTCACAATCAATGTGCAAATATATGCTTCATTCTATTACCATTTTTTCATATATTACATAGCTATAAATAGGTGCATAGGTTCACAAATGTATGTGGTACTGGTTGTTCTGGAGAACTTATCCGTAGGTCGAGGTATGTGTATTCATCATGCAACATAATTTTGCACACATTAGAAAGTAGCAATTAAAATAGTAGCAAATGTAAATTAGAATTTGTTTTTCTTAGTCCACGTCTAAACCATTTCATTCATTTTAAGACCCACTAATTAATTATCGCAACGTTAATTTTACGTCAAATAAATAAAGGACAAATCTCAAATCCCTCCTAGAAGAATTGACAAAAGTGCTCTTAATCAACAACTTCAGAACTGAAAATGCATTTGAATAGAAACATGAAGTTCTTCTTTTTTGTAGCCAGCACGATAGTAGGATCCAGATGAGAATTATATGCTATACTCAAAGTACCGCAATGGATAATGGAGAAAAACGACGCTTAATATAGATTAGCATCTGAAATGATGTTCAAGCTAATAGCCCTTTAAAATACCCTGGACATTTCGAGACTTGTCCAAAAATATCTTATTATTTAAAAAGGGTTGAACCAAGAGTTAAGCACCGCAACCTAAAGGACTGATGTGCAATCTAGCCGACTGAGACGCAGAGCATTTAATCTGTGTATGTCCTGCCTTTGTTATAATGGGATGACACATTTTGGAATCAGATGTACTGAGAATAGATTTGGTATATTACGGTATTTTGGATATGAACTTTTTAAAGTAGAACAAGATTTGGAAAGTAACATATCTCCTTCTTCAATATCACCCATTCATTCTTCTTCCCTCTCACTTACTCTTACATCCTTCTTCTTTTCTTTTTTGGGAATCACTTTTCTGAGAGCTTTTTTTGGTGCATTTCGACAAACTCATGTCTACGTATTTCTCTATTTATTAATCATTTCATGATAATGGTGAATTCTTATACTATTTTAGCCGAGTGCAAATCAGGAAAGTATTATGTAAATTTACAAGGTGCATGACATGGTAAAAAAATTTAGCATCTTCCCACGTTAGAGAGATGAATATGTGATCAGCTTCAATTTTTTATTTGCAAACATTTCTTCGTAATATATTTACCCCAAACCTCTACTTTTTAGAGGGGCTTCGCTACAGAATTGACGATTTAATAAATTACCTACCGCGTCGTTACCTATGCTATTAGGTGGGTAAAATATATAAACGACCTCCATTAGTTTGTGCACCTCCACTTTTTTCTTACCAATACATATTGCTTACTTTTGGAGACTTCCGATACAAAATGGCTCCTAAAATACCTGAATGCTGGAAAATTAGTAACCGAGTAAATTCCAAGAATAGACTCTGGTGCAACAAAATGTAAACACACTCTAGTTAAATTGTGATTGTCATTGCATGACCTCAAGAGATAGAGAGAGAAAAAGATAGATGGAGAGAGAGAGAGAGAGAGAGAGAGAGAGAGAAAGATAGAAAGATAAATGGAAAGGGATAGTAGTGATACAGATAAAGAGAGTGAGATGGCGATACAAATCTTTATAACCTTACATCTAATAAATAAGCATTATGGAACTGGTCATATATAATTATTTCATAAGTAAAAATGTGTATGCTTCAAATTTACTATTCGTGGAACTACTTACGTTTTAACCAGTTACCTACTAGTGTCTATTATTATTACTTCAACTATATTTGTTCGTTCATATTAAGGTTACATGTCTTCCTTTTTTTTTGTTTTGTTTTAGATTATTTTGCTTTCTGTTTCTTATGGCTTCACTTAAGGGCCATTCTGTTATTTCTTAATATATTATACTCATTTATGTATTATTTACATATATGTGAATATACATAAATACATAATAAAATTGCTCACACTTTCTTAAAATTATCCTTTGAAGTCATTCAATTTGATTTCATCGTATAATATGATACATTGTACATAAAAGGCATTCATGTATATGTACACATGCATGTATTAGTGTCTACATAAGTATGCATACACACTTAGGTACATGTTTCCTATACTTTATATACATATAAACGTATAAACAGATGTCCATCATTATTAGATCTTTCATTGCTGCTGATGTTGTTGTTGTTTTGTTGTTTTTGTTCTTATTTAATTGTACAAATTAATTATCATGTTGAGGTTAATTTTATCAATTTAAACGAATTTGATTATATTATTATTATTATTATTGTTATTCTATTTACAGAACAAACAAGAACAACAACAGCAGCAACAACGAAAGTCAGTCAATTAATTTATATGTTTTTATTTGTATGTGTGTACGTGTGTAAAGTTGAATGAAGCGTAAAGTATTTATAAATAGTATTTAATGTTCATTGATAAGGTCAGGTTAGGTTAAGTTATATTATTGATTTAGAATGAGGAACATACTTAAGTATAGGGTAAAAAGTGATAGTTCTAGATAAAATTTGTCGTTTAAATCCTAGCCGAAGTGATATTGAAGCCTTCGTTGATCAAGCAGATGAGATAGTTTTTACTTAACATATACAAAATCGTTATACTACCTCTTGTGGTTAATCGTATTAAATTAAAATTTGGAAACGAAAAATTGTATACGAAATACTTTAATATTATGATTTAACAAATTTTGGCTGTGGAATTGACGATGAGTAAGTCATTTTCAATACATACATTCAGCCTGTTACAGTCATTTTACCCCAATGTCACCAGTTTCAAGACCAATCTAGTAGTCCATTTGAGAATCCTCTGCTCTGTCACTTTGTTTATTCCGACCATATCTTTTGCCCTTCTTAAGCATAAGGACACGAAATATTTCCAGATATCTTCTGCGGCAATTTGTACATATGTTCCTTTATTGTCTCAGAAGAAGTGTTCTAAAAAGCTTCATATTGACAACTTATTGTTATTTAACTTCATTAAATAAAGACATCATAATTGTGACAATTAGGCATTCTCGAGCCGAGCATATGACATTTTATGACATTATATCTATTCTGATCCTGAAAAAGACAAAAGCTTTCATGTTTTAATCCCAACACATCAAAAATTTCAGATTCAATTGTGTCTGGCTAAATGTTAGGAATAATGGCAGCATTCTTTTTCAAATTTTCATCATGCAAAGTGAAGCTAAGCTCATTACTTAAAGTCGCAATATCCACAAAATAATGTTTTTGAATATATTACATGCAACAAAATAACAGAAATCAAGCATTGGTGTATAAAGGGAATGAAGCAACCACTTATGTGAATATTAATAGACTTTAAATTAATTTATTATACATATCTACATTCAGTCGTTAGTTAGAAGTAGAAGAGTATGAGTTATAAGTGCTGCTTGTACTGTTGTTACTGCCCAACTCTTTAGCTCCTTTTTTTTCTCTCTCTCTCTCTCTCTCTCTCTCTCTCTCTCTCTTTCTCTGTTATTATATGTTTTTTGCTATTTGTTTTATTTTTACGTTTGTGACTAAATGTGTGTTTGTCTTTCTCTCTCTATATCTCTTTCACATTTTCTGGTTTTTTATATGTCGTTGGCTTAATTGTGCATGTTAAATATGTTTACGTGTTTGTGGTTGACAGTCGACATGGTATTTCGACACCATGAAAGTGAATGCACAATGCAAATTTAATAATGTAGAGCAAGCGATTGTGTTTTTATGTACGTACATACGTACGTTTGGCTCTGCTTGATACATCTCTTTGTACGTAATATTCGTACTATTGGATATGCAATTGTGTGTGGTTTTAAAAATGAGTTTTTGTTAAATATCATTACTAGTGAAATGATTAGAATCTAGTCTTAGGACGAATTATTGGATAGATAAGTCCATTTGTGGTTGCGTTGAATTAGAAAACTTGTGATCCTTTGCAGTTCAAAGGACAAAGGAAAATTGTGAATAATGATGAGGTTTTAAATTCAATTTAGGAAACATTTTTTTAATACTATTTTTGATATTGTTATTATATTATTATCATATTGCTTTTCCAAAATTTACTCAAACAATATAGATAATTTGAAAAAATATCAATTAAATATTGAAATTGCCCGAAATTGTGCCTTTAAATAAGATGGCCATAAAATTTTTAAAATAACGTTGGGATTCTAAAAGTAATGTTCTTCAAGACTCTTTAAGATGGCTATTTTGGTTTCGCCGATTCCGTTTCAAAAAGAAACTCGATGCACACGTATTCACTCGTTCGATTCAGCCTCAAATCAACACGTATATATATTATAAAAATTAATTCTATATTAAATTAATGATATTAAAATGTAGAGAAAAAAATTGTGGAAATATATTTAGTTTCAATAATAAAACCATAATTCAGATGAGATGGAAAAATTGGCAAATATTTGAGGGAATGGTTCAGGGTAGATGGAGACTACGCTGAAGAAGAAAAGTCAGAAAGCATAGTCTTATAAAATAAATGCGACCATAAATTAAAGACATGATTTTTCAAAAACATCTTAAAAAAACTAAAATATAATCTTCACTTTATCAAGCAAGTCATACAAAACAAATAATAATTACAAAAAAAAAAATAAATAAAAATAAAAATGAAACAACCAACTGACTAACCAACCAATCAAGCATAAAATATTTAATAAGTTAAAGTAAATTTTGCTTGTTCCTAAAATATTCATAATCATCAATGGACCGATAATTATAAATGAAAAAAAAAAAAAAACAAAATGATAATATATTTATATATTAGCATTTATATTATATGTATTAATATATATATAAAAAAATAAATAAATATGTGCACTTAAAGCCCCGAAGGTCTTTTTGGCCGAGCTTCTCTTCCAGTACTGTTGTGCATGTTAAATTTTGGACAGTATTAGAAGGAACCTACTTACTTTAGCTGGTTCCACACAGCAGAACCCTTGTGACATCACTTTTTCTGAGCTTTGCCACAGAGTTCTTAGAAGCTTTTTCATGGCAAGTTGTTACTGCCGGAGGAATTGCCAATTGCTTGCCGATAGGTGGGTACCGTTAGAAAGAAAAATCTTTTCGATATTAAATTTGTTATGCATGAGCCGGGGATTGAGCCCACGACCTACGGCTATATTATTATACCAATGACAGCAACACGGTTACAACAAAAATTAATGTCATAGTATCCATAGAGAGGTGGAAAGACACAAAGTGTAAAAGAGAGAGGTGAGGTGATGTGGAAGAACAGAAAGAGAATAAAACTAGCAAAACATGAGGATATTAAAATAAAAAGAGAACGATAGAGAAGGAGATGTAGATACTAAGAAAAATTCGATTATTTCATCACTTGGACATTATTATGAACACACATTGCTCTTGTGTGGCTAGGTGTGCGCCAACGGTAATGCGTAAATATGTATGTATATTGGTATGATAAAATTCAATTTGTAATCGAATGTATGTGCATGATAGTACGCATGTTCATAGCATTACTTCAGCATACACATGTCCAATCAACATTATAGCTACGTGCGAGTACGTACATACAAGCGTATGTGCATGTAACATGCAGCACACCCACTGATCAAACAAAAATTTTTATTGTAACTGTCTTCATGTAATTATTGCTTTTATGGCTGACTATAGTTGGTTGATGCTGTTGCTGTATTCGTACTCACATGCACTAAATACATATAGAAAAGTGTTGTGTGTGTAATAAAACGGAATAATTGAATTCGAAGTACAACAAGCTTCTTGCATTGATGAAGAATGAGTGATTGGGAGTGAGATATAGAATCGATTGGAATATACCTTACTATACTTGTATGTAGTATTAAAGGTAATTTCGTGGTAATAGCAGAAAGATACACACATACACACACACACACAATATATATGGCAGAAAATTGAGCGTAAAAGTAAATGTTAAACAATATGTTTTCACCAAAAACACACAAGAACTCACAATACATACGCAACACTGTTATACATCCATCCGCACATATACAGAATCATATAAGCAAACATGTGATAATTTTATGCTTGCACATCAGCATTGTATGTATTCATTGATTTTGTGTACATATTTATATGAAGATGGATAGGGTGTGGTGCTTTGTATTTGATGAAAATTGGTTTGTGCTGAAACGTACACAAAATTATTGCAGCATGTCAGCGAAATTTTTGATGGCCTACCAGTATAGGTAGATACGGATAGATTGTTTGGTTCGTTGGCAAATTGTATTCTTGCTATTGCTTCGGTGGAATGGTACAATGGTGCAAAAATATGTATACGAATGCATTCCATCATGTACTTACTTACTTACTTACCTCCATCATGTAGGTACTCATATATCCAGTATTACTGCATACATGTAAACATGTCCTTGTAGAATGGGTGCATCATTGATCAGTAAGCGAATGCATTTCTGTTCTGCTTATACGAGCACGCCAGCAATTATGTACTTTTGTATGCAATATTATTGAGGGTGACGACAAATAACCTTACAATACCTTATAATTGTTCGTTCGTTGGATTTATTTGACAATCATTTAAACTCTTGATGAACGTTCTTCTATATTTACACAATGCAGATATAAATATACATATATCCTAGAATTCAAGTCCTCATTCGCAGTTGCTATGTACATATGTTTTACATGCGGTTCATTTGAATTTTATCGATGGTCATTTTTAACAATAATAACAATGCGAACAATAACAAGTTAATTCCATTGTAAAATTTCCCATGACAGAGTGGAGTGTAATTTGTGTGCTTACAAATGAAATTATTAACTTTTGAGAGTACATAGAGTGTAGTGAAATGAAATGAAGTGATGGGTAATGTAATGTATAGGTAGCGGCAAGAGACAAAATAAGCAAGTTTAAGATTTAATGCATTTCAGGTTAGTGTTCCATATTAAACTTAATAGACAAATATATTTTACAATAAACGTAATTTCGATATCAAAGTTGTTTCAGCCAAAGAAGGAATCCACGACGTACGGATCAGCAAGCCGATGCACAAACCACTGAGTCAGTGCGAATATTGTTGTTTTTTAGTAACATCAAAAATGCATACCCATTTTAGTGCTAACATCTGAAAAACCAATGTCGACATAGTCTACATTTTCTGCCTTACACTTTTTCAATGCCCTTCTTCGATTTGATATTATTGATAAATGATGGCTCTAATCACATTCACAAATCACCACAAACTCACAAATGTATGCAAATATAACAATCATTTGCTTTAATGTCAATATGCATGTATTACATCTCTATGTATGGAAGAAAGTGTACCTGTGTATATGTGTGTGTGTGTATTTATGTCAGTAAATTTTCGATTTTGAGGTTTTTGTTTATATGCAGTAAACATGGCACCCCCATGTAGCTCAGTGGTTAGTGTGTTCGCCTTCTGATCTGTAGTTCGTGGTCCAATCCCCGGCTGATGCATAACAAATTTAATATCGATAAGATTATTCTTTTGAACGGTACCCACCTGTCGGCAAGCAATTGGCAATTCTTCCGAGAGTAACAACTTGCCATGAAAAAGCTTCTGAAAGAACTCTGTGACAAAACTCAGAAAAAGTGATGTCAAGAGTGTTCTGCCGTTCGGAACCGGCTAAAATAAGTAGGTCCCTTTTAATACTGTCCAAAAATTTAGGACGCACAACAGTAATGGAAGATAAGCTCGGCCAATGAGCCTTTTGGGACTTTAAGTGCCACATATTTATTTTTTATTTTATGTTTACATGCAGTACATATGGGAATTCTGCATTACGATTCTCTATTCACTACTCTCTCCTTTCTAACACATTATCGCTCCTCCCTCATATTATTCAAGATCATAAATAGTATTTGCATACACGTGTGCTTGCTATATGTGTTGATTTTCAACAACCTAAAAACGGATAAAACATAGCATGTCATTAACAGATTAAATATTATACATACCTATACAAGCTACAAATGCAGTATATATGAATGCTATGTGTATACTAGGTGCACAAGCTTAAATCCGCAGTTTGCTCGTATATGGCGTTAGTGAGCATATTGAGCTATTATCGACAGTGCATCGTTTTTTTTTTTATGAGTTCAACACCTGTTTACATCAATTTATAAACATCATCAGTGATTTCATACAGCAACATACATTTTTCCTCGTATAATCATGTCTAGTTTCGTGCCAGGAAAAGAGAAGAGAGAGAAGCTCTGCTTTTTTGCTTCAATTTGAAGAAATCTGCTGCTGAGTCGTATCGAATGCTTGTGGAGGCCTATGGTGACAGTGCGCTATCGGAAAACACTTGCAGAGCAACTTCTTCTCCAAGACCAAATCGCTTTGGAAGCAAGACGATGCTGTGCGTTTGGTGGGATCAGCAGGGTGCCATCTACTACGAGCTGTTGAAACCTGGTGAAACTGTCAATGTTCACCGCTACCACCAACAACTAGTGAAATTGCGCCGTACTATGGATGAAAAAAGGTTTTCTTTTACAGAAAAACAGCGGATTTAAGCTTGTACACCTGGTATTTCGGCACAACTTCTGTGCTGCGTATTTGTATAATTATGCTTATTAATGTTAATGTCATTCATGTTTGAGAATTGTACATAATAACTGTGATTAGTAAAATGATGTTAGACAAACTCATAATTAGGTGGGAAAATAAAATATTGCACACAGCAACACATGTACACATTTATAAGTAGTGGCTACTTATGTTCTTCTGAATGCATACATGCAAACAGTAGACACTTAAACGTAATGTCCTATGCGGATTTAGTGCAATAGCAGGAATTTCACGATAACATTATTATTGAAAGAAATTGTTTTTTAATTGAAATACGAGGGCGGTTCCAGCACTACCCGACCTGACATATAGATGGCGGCAGTAGTTTGAAAAAAATTACTTTGGTGAAAAGCGGCAACCTTATAAAACATATGTTTTCAGGCGCCACGTTGTTTTGTATTGTTTTTGGAGCCATCGAAAGTTAACCACATCAGTGAATTTGTAAACATGGGAAAAATGGGTTATTATAATTCAATACTTTCATTTAAAAGGTCTCAGTCCAATGAATGTTAAAACCGACCTAGATTTTACTCTGGGGAAGTCTGTTCCTTCGTTTACGACCATAAAATATTGGGTGGCAGAGTTTAAACGAGGTTGTACGAGTTGCCATGACGAACACCGTAGTGGTCGACCAATTGTGGTGGCCACGCCAGAAACGGTTAAGAAAATCCACACAATGGTATTGGATGATCACCGGCTGAAGGTGCGTGAGCTAGGTGAAATGACAGGCATTTCAAAAAGTGCTATACATCTTATATGGACCGAAAATTTGGTGATGAAAAAGCGTTTGTTCACAATAGAACAAAAACACCAGGTCACACATTCGCTATTGCCATGGCCAAAATCAATGCGTTAAAGCTCGAATAGCAATAGAATGTTCAACACATTTGTGCCCCCTTCATTACAGAGAGAAATGCATTTTATTTTTAAGCATAAACATAAAAAGAACATCAAAGAAATACATACAATAAGAAATTATATAAAACAAATGAGATGGAAATACAAAAACAATGCCAACAAAAGCTAAAGCAAATTAATTACAACCATAAAATGCAATCAATGCATATCAAGTAGGCTTTTGAAAAGTTCTCACTATTTTTTCGCTGTTGTTTTTATATTTTATTTCACAAACACACGCACACAATGAATTGTGTTTAAAAGTGACACAAGTGTGTTTTATGATATAAATATAAATATGCACACATATGTATGAGGCTATATAATATGTAGATTTTGTATATTCTATAAACACAATAGGTATCTTTCAATAACAACAAATGTATATGTATATATAAAAATGATCATGACACTATTTATTGATTTTATATAATTAATTACTTATACGACATGCTGTCGTTTGCAAGTTATTACCATGTGCATATACAATATATACTCGTAGATAATCGATTAACATTTTTTCAAAATTAATATATATGCACTTTTATAATGAAAACATGTATGTATATTAAAGTATATGTCATAAAATGACAATGGTTATGCCTTTTAAGCTTATTGCTTATATAAAAATTGATAAGCATGATACTTGATATAGTGTTTATTATATGTATATGTATGTAGTACATACATGTAGTTATTGTATATCTTACACATATTCCTATATTTGTAAATATGTCACTCTTCTTGAAAAAAATGCATCCTTTATTAAAATATTTAATTATTCTCAAAATATGTACAAAGCTCTTGTCGAATGACGGTAATTTAGGTGTCTAAATTATATAGTGAATATGAAATATCACAATATAATTTAGAAACAGCCGAAAAGGTTAGAAGACTAGGATTTGGAGATTACTCGACCAAAACCTGGTCGAACTATTACGGGAGAGCTGTACCGACGCACAATTGATGCGGTTGAAGAGAACAATGGTCGAGAAACGGGAGGAATATGCGACCAGACACGATTCGGTAATTTTTCACCATGACAACGCATGACCACACATTGCTATTCCGGTCAAAAACTATCTTGCTTTACTATCTTTACCCCACCCGCCCTATAGCCCAGACCTATATATTGCAAACCGCAGAAATATATTTTATATGATATTTCAACATTTTACTGTGAACTTTAGTGAACTAATTTTACTCAAGCATATATTTGACTACATATGTATATGTAACAGACAATGCGGCATTAAAGTTTTAACTTTACATATATTCGGTAAATGCCTAGTTGTTGTAAAAGCAAGTAAGTGTGTACACATACATAACTATTTAGAAGTAGCTTTGGCAAAAGAAGCCTTTATCAAGTTATAGATATCTATACACTGTTGGCACTAAAGGCAAAATGGCAAACGGAAAATATAACGAGTGAGTGTGAAAGACAATACGATAAATGTAGATAAGCGGATTTAATATTGTTATTATAAAAAAGCCAAAGCCTTAATGGGAATCGTAATAATATTTCAAGGCATTAACAAGGGGCACGTAGCACTTACATAGACGCATATATACATAAAGTACAAGCATTATCAGCAGTAGCAACATATAAGCATAGAATGGTTGTATCACAGCAATATAAATACGTACCTATTCTTAGTAGACCAGCATAAATTGCATAATAAATACGTATATACTCGTGTATACTATACCTATACATGAATTACATTTTATATAAGTTCAATAATGATTGTTATATATTCCTGTGAAGCATCGATTTTCGATCAAGATGAATTCATAAAAAAAAAAACAAACAAAAAAATAATGAGACAATTTGCCTGTTAATATACACGATTACGAAGAAAAAGTAATGTTAAATATAAGTTGAAGATTTTCATTCACAAAATTTAAGAAGCGAAAATAAAACGTTTAAAATTTTTATTGACTGACCATCACAGCCACTACTACTATAATTTACCAGCATTAATATCAATATTATAGACACGTTTAGCAAATAAACAATGCGAAAGTCAAGAGAAAAATAAAAGATTTTATTCCACCAACATCATAAGCTATAGTACATACATACAATTGTGGTCAATTGGGCACGGCTATTGCTTTTACTGTTTGCTTTAAATTCTTTCCTCATAAATTTTGCCAACACAATTCAATGGGGACTCATAAATAAAATCGTTCTAAATATTCGCTAAACTATGGGTATGGGTGTTTTAATGGCTGAGTACGATTGTGTAAAATTTTTCTCATACATTATTATACGTCGTTTCCTATAATAATATATACTTGATAGCTATAGATCGTTATAATGAGAATTTGATTTATTTATATTAAGTTCTGATTTATAGGTATTTGCAAGAAAACGATAAAGAGAGATAAAGACAGAGACAGAGAGAAAGAGATAGAGTAATTATATAAAAGAATTCGCCGATATATTATTGTGTGAGTGAGAATAGTAAGTAAAGCAAAGAGTACCTAATTTTTAGTTTTTCACCAAATCATATTAAATTTAAATTTTAAAGCGCGCAATTAAATAATAAATTTACTAAGTTTAATATGTACACATATTTCAATGCAAATCGTCTTGCTCCCTTTACCGTAAGACCCATTTGTCACGACTCGTTTTCCAAGACTGAGAGGATACCTACAATCACCAATTGAGCTATTTTAATAAAATTTGGCAAAAGTAACTTATGATCCAAGGCATAATCGGTCAACTGACATGCTCACACCAAGCATTAGAAGCGACTAACCTCGGAAATTTCAAAATATTTAACTTACTATAACTGGATGGAAAGGTGCAAGGTAAGAAAATCTTGCTAGCACTCGATAACCAGGCGGTGGTCAGGCGGCTGCAACAACCTACGGTATCTTCTAAGTTGGCGCTCGAATGTGTTCAGAAACTTAATGGGTGTGCTCGTAGTAATGCGATTACTCTTATGTGGGTGAAGGGACACATTGGTATAGAACAGAATGAAGCTGCAGACTCCTTGGCTAGACAAGGATCTGAAGCTGAATTTTATGGACCGGAACCAGTAGTTGCTCTCAGCAGCGGAACGGTGAAGGCAAAGGTCGAAGAGTGGATAAAGAAACTTCATCTCACGAGATGGGAGAACTTATCTACTTGTAGACAGGCAAAGGCTTCGTTGAGGCTATCAAAGGGCAGTGAATCGGGGAGGGCTCTCAGTCTAGGACGAATGACTCTAAGCTGGTTGACTGCATTAATAACTGGGCATGGCAATTTCAGGTACCACCTCAGCAAGATGGGTCTTGTTGATGGGGAGGATGCTGATATTTGCAGATTATGCATGGAAGAGGCAGAGACAGCGGCGCACATAGTGTGCCAGTGTCCTGCATTGGCAAGCAGGAGGATGTCCACACTGGGTCGCCAATTTATTGATGAACTCGAAATGTGGAACATACCCCACAAGGAGATGCTTGAAATAACGCGTGATGTTATTATGAGGAAGGAAGTAGAAGAATTCTGCAACCGAACAAATAATTAACACACGATTTGAGGGACGAAAAGGGACCCATATAAGTGGTCTGATTCGGCTAATCCCTAAATTTATATATATACTATAACTCACTTAATATATCATCCAGGACAACAATATTTAGCGAGCATAATTATGTTATAGTGTTACATAATCCTGCCGAAAATGGGCCAGCCACGCCCACTGTTTATAGTAGCTCCAATGCAAAGTACCTGTACCAGAACAACCATAATAGACTTCTTTTTCTTGTGGCCATAACAACCGATGGTCGATTTAGGCCGAACTTATTATGCGGTGACAGTATTCTCTGTTCTTCGCTTGCCAATTGAATATTCCAAGCGCCATTATGTCGTAGACCAGCAGCTCGTATTATTTTCCCCATAATAAGGTTGAAGAAGTCACACGCTAACGAATCACCTTGTCTGAAACCTCGTTCGGTATTAACGGAGGGGAGTGGTCCTTCCTAATTTTCATTGCACAACGAGAGTTAAGCAGTGTCTTTCTGCAAAATCTAATGAGTTTTGTAGGTATACCAAAATCAGACATAGTTGTGTAGAGGAAATCCCTTATCGGACTGTCGAAAGCGGCTTTATAATCGACGAATAGGTGATGTGTGTGGAAAATAAGCTGGCATAAAATCGGAAAGCCACACCCACTTCTTTATGTGGCTCTCATACAAAGTCCCGAACCGCCGTAACTTACAAATTATTCAAACTTTTAAATTGTAACTCTGGCAGTTTTTTGCCTAGAGCAGTCACAATTAACACTTGGATTAATATCTTGAATGGAAATAATGAGGCACGAAAGCAATGTGCGACATGCACTTCTAAATGGGGCTATCATACAAAGTTGCGAAAATTAAAAAGTAAACTTAAACCGCTATAACTTATGAA
Organism: Megamerina dolium; assembly: GCA_963854835.1. Lineage (NCBI taxonomy): Eukaryota > Metazoa > Arthropoda > Insecta > Diptera > Megamerinidae > Megamerina > Megamerina dolium. The sequence goes on along the minus strand of OY978529.1, from coordinate 398,986 downwards.
CTATTCAGCGTAGGACAACAAAATCTAAGGTGTGGATTAATATTGTAAAGAATTAGATTTACAAGAAAGAAGCACGCCACGTCCGCTATTTATATAGTTTCCAAACAGCTCCTCGGAATTATCTTAAATTTTGAAACACCGATAAGTTACAAAATACTTCGCCTAGGTCAACCATATTTCAGGTTGAGGTTAGTATTATAGCCATTATACATCAAAAATAGGTGAGCCACGCCTACTTCTTAATGTAGCTTCTATACAAGGTAGTGGAAATAAGATAAAAAGAAGGACGTGCAAGCACACTTTTTATATATATATCTATATGTACAGGATATAACTTGGTCGGCCTCAGCCGACTGTATGGTAATTTTTTTTATAAATATCTGCCAATTGTACCACGGTCGCTGCATCTTCTTATAATTTTTAAGTAAAAATATTGCGCGATCTGCGATGAAAATCCATGAGTTCGTCCAATAGATGAAACGGGCTGTTGCTTTTGTAAGTTGAAAGATATCTGGAGGCCCGAATATGTTGCTTTGAACGCTTGCTTTATGCCTCTAATTCACTTAAACTTTATCAGCATCGGGCAAAGATCCCAAATAGCTGAACTACTTTCTCCGATCCGGTGAACGTCTTCGTTGATGGAGATGAACCAACGTGACTAGCCCTACAATACTTTTAAAATAATGCTTGCAGAAGTGCAGTTATGCTGCCATAAAAATTACTCCCCGTAACGGCCTACTAATAGGTCAGGATGATCTATTTGTTTTAAACTGGTTATGAACTGAACTAGAATTATCATCTAGAAAATATACATTAAATGCATCGAATGAAAAACAATTTTTATAATTTACTATACGTCACTTCAGATGTTACATAGTCAATTTTTTACAAATATTGACATTCATAATAATCCAGGACACTTGTCGAATATACATATGTAGGTATGTAGGTAGGGCGGGTGCCATAGCTCAGTGGTTAGTGTGTTCGCCTTCTGATCTGTAGGTCGTGGTTCAATCCCCGGCTGATGAATAACAAATTTAATATCGATAAGATTTTTCTTTCGAACGGTACCCACCTGTCGGCAAGCAATTGGCAATTCTTCCGAGAGTAACAACTTGCCATGAAAAAGCTTCTATAAGAACTCTATGAGAAAGCTCAGAAAAAGTGATGTCACAAGTGTTCAGCCGTTCGGAACCGGTTAAAATAAGTAGGTCCCTTCTAATACTGCCCAAATTTAAGACGCACAACAGTAATGGAAGAGAAGCTCGGTCAATGAGCCCTTTGGGGCTTTAAGTTCCACATATTTATTTTTTTTTTTTTTATATATGTATACATGTATACCTAACAAAATCGAGTTGAAAAAAAAAACAATTTCTGAACATTGTTTACAATATGCATAGTAATAAAATATTAATTTCTTCCACTTTGTGTCACTTTATTTAATTTTTTTTTTCTTAATCTTTTAATACTCATTCACTCACGTCACATTAGCTTTTTATATTCGTTTTTAGCAAACTTTCATATATTACGCATGTATTTACATATTATAGTTTTATAGCATTTATTACCAAAATAAGTAAAGCAAGAAAATACAATGTTATACTTATATAATACGAATACATTTTCGCATGTACCTACAATATAATAAAAGTATTTTAACAAAAGCAAAGAACATGTTGATAATATTGCTGATCAGACTAGTACCGTACTATACATATGTACCCATTCTATTATATATTTCTATACGTATTTACATACATGCTTTTATTATTATTATTCTTTTTCTTCATCATACACTACATAGTGCTGATGCTGCTGATTATAATGTAACTGAATATTATTACGATATGCCTTGAAGTTGTAATAAAGTAACGACATGTGTCTATTGCTTTGAGTGCAATGTGTGCATACATATTCCTATATAAGCATATATATGTATGTATGTAGTATAATAAAATAAATGTTTTGTTAACAGTTGTCTATTGTTATTATTGGTATTGTTATTGTAATAGTAGTTTTCTGTGCACAATAGAAATACATAATAATAACCTTTAGGCATATTATTTGAGTTGTCAACTAACTTTTGATGTGATTATACTATGTTATATTTGTTTTTACGTAAATTGCAACAGCAGTATGTAGGATAAACGCATATGTATGTACATACGATATGTGTGGTCTGTATTAAATTTCTTTGCTGTTAACACTATCATATGTACTTCGCTACAGTATTCCTTATGCTGCCATGTAAAAATATGTAGGTGTAAGTTTGTAAGTATATTGAAAATACAGGCTAGTTTTGTTATTTTTATGTCGAGCATCAGCTATTATTATTCTATTTTATTTCTGCGGTAGCTGTTGTTGAATAAAACTGAACACTGATTATCAGGTTTTTGTCGATTAAATTCAACTTACTCGATATTCATCATTGTTATAATAGCTTAGTTCGAATTTTTACATACGAGAGGCAAATAAAAGTGAGAAACTCTGAATTTTATTTCGATCTTATAAATGCACATCGCACCAATCCATTCACGAAAATATCAATAAAGTCATGGAAATTACCAATCACGACTAACTAAAAACACTAGAAGCTTGGTTGAAAATGGCTTCAAGTGATTCATATATAATTTTTATCATTCCAAAATTTTTAGCTATAAACAATGATAAAACGAAATGGCGCATAGTTGACCCAAATCTGCCAATTCGAATCATGTTAAACAAAGCCTTTAAATAAACGTAAAATTAATCCTTCATAATTAAAGCATTTTCTCTTACATTTTTGAAGGAGCCTCAGTTAAAAAACATTTTATGAAAAAAGTATATGATAGAAAATGCATTTAGGATAATAGTACGATAAGACTTTTATTTGTAATTTATTCGTTTCAACCAAAAAACCTGATGTGAAGATATGAGAAAATTAAAAAATATCATGAAAAAATGTTAAATATTCGTTTAAGTTCAAAATCAAATTGTATAAAGCTAAGAGATATTAAGAAATATGTCTACATATATTTACCAATTTTCTCATTGTCACACAAAAACATGATTTGATATTGTAAATAGCTACAACCACAGCTCTTATGTTATATAGAACAGATGAGGGATATACATATTACGTAAATTGGTAATGTTTCAAAGTTGAAAAACCGCCAAATATATATTTAACATTTTAAGTAATTTATTTTCTTTCTAAATGCTAAAGGCAAAATTAAAAGATTTCCTAATTTTTTTTTTTTGTGTTGGAATTGAGTAGAATATAAAACAAAAATCAACCTAAAGACATAAGCACAAAAAAAGCAACAACAATAACAATAATAACAACAAAAACTGGAGAAAAACATGCCTTACCACACATAGCACGTGCTCATTTTAATAACAAACAAAAAATAATGTGAACCACTAAACAAAATCATAATAACCATATAAACCATAAAAAGCCTTCTGGGTAAATGTATGGAGAAGGAATATGAATGTAGATAGGTGCATCTACCTATACTCGTACATAAGGAATATGTATTGTAGAGATTGCGTATTCGTAATAGGTATTAATATGAAGATATGATTACACCTATTTACATACAACAATCACAGCAACGCCTAATAATTTCACACTGAATATGATACAGACGCTCATCCAAATCGGAATTGAATTATACCATAAATGCTGAACAAAATCCAATTTGTTTAAGATAGGGAAAGAGGCTGAATTCAAGGAAACTAGATACAAAGCTAGAGAAAGGGATTTTCCTATTTACAAAAAAAAATATGTAAGTAGATAAAAGGAAATGGCAAGTGATATGAATATCTATACATAAGTATGCACATCTATGTAACAAACTTTGCCAAAAACTACATATTAAGATTTTACGAAAAGACAAGCGAAATGAAATCAAATTGAAATTCAATGGCAATCTATATAATTTTGGCTTCGGATTTGTTACATTTAAGAAAATCGAAGAGGAGAAACAACAAATAATGAGGAGAGAGTGAGAGAGAGAGGGCACAAATACGCTCAAGTTTTGGGAAATTTCAGTCTGATGGCAATATGGTAATACACAAAGTCATTTTAAACGGTTATCTATTGCACGCGTATAAAAGTGTTTATAAGAAAATACTAAAAGGAGGATATTGTCAGTGATGAACATCTTCATTGTAAACAGGATAAATGTAGGAATAGAAGCATCTTTCTAAAGGGGGATACAGTAAGAATGAAGGCGACAGAAAACAAGAGAAAGTGATGAGGATCAAGATAGCAATTCGAACTAAGCTCTACGAAATTATTACTCAATTACAGTGCCGTCAACTGTAAAACTTGGAGATTTTAGAGAGTTGTTTCATTTTACTATGAAAAGGATCACTTGAGATTCTATGTGACAGATAGGTTAGGTTAGATATATCAATATATTTTCATGCTTGCTCGAATGAGGGACACTCTTGGATCACAGTATTTATATGCTTGTTTTGATTATAATACAATATACGGTCAAACTTTGTCTTTTTCCAAACCTATTTATATGTCAGTACGCCTAGGAGAGGCCACGATAAATTAATTGTGCCATAAGTGAGCGTGGTTTTCATCCACGCTCTCTTTTTCAAACATACTCGCACGTTGATAAAAATCTTCCAGCTTTATTCAAAGTACGCAAAGTACAACCAAGGACATATTTTTGTATGAGAAGTAGTAGTAGTTCTCTACAGTGTTAGTATATTTTTATCAACTTGTCTATTAATTAGTAAAAGTAATCATATATACCAAGTTTCAGTATGATAACTTAATATTTACGTGAGAAAGATGTGGAAATATACTTACGGAAGCATACTTTTATATGGAAGTTAGCTGTAATTTTTACCCCATTAAACCCGGTTTTTAAAGATATTTAATGATTTCTAAAAATAATCGCATCTACTCAATATTTTCGTTCAAAAAGTAAGAAATTCTAACCAAATTTTATTATGATAAATTAATATTTGTGTGCCCAAAGCGTAAAAATATATCTGCGGACACATAACTTTTTATGGGAGGTAGACCTATTTTTTATCATATCGATTTGTAAATATTTCTATGAGTTGATAAATCCAAGCTTAGACGCCAAATTTCAAAATGATAACTAAATATTTTCGTGTGAAAAATGTGGAAATATACATACCTATGAAAGCATATATTTGTATGGAAAGTAGGCGTAATTTTTATACGATTCAGCTTAGTTCATATGTCTCTTAATTAGCAAAAACAAATATGCACTACGTTTTAGTATGATATTTTAATATTTTCGCAATCATTCAACGATTTGTATGGTAGGTAGAAGTGGTTTTATCTGACTGAACTCATTTTCATTCATTCATATTCATTTTCTGATAGCACTTACTTAATGTACCAAGTTTTAGTTCAAAATCTTCCTAATTTCACCCATAAAGTGTGAAATCAAATAGTAAACATTATACTTTTGTATGGAAGGTAGGCGTGGTTTTATTCCATTACATATATATTTTAATGTATACTAATGTAAGAATAATGTTACTTGCCAAGTTTAAGCTTGGCAGCTTCATTTTTTTGCGTACAAAGTGTGGAAATACAATTTCAACAATATATTTTGTATGGGAGGTAGTCGTGACATTTATTCGATTATATATATTCTTTAATATATCACTCTTATGATAAGAATAACTTTAGTTGTCTAGTTTGAGTGCGACAGCTTTATATTTTCGCTTTCAAAGTATGAACACACAATTTGAATGAAAGACAAGTGTGATTTTTATCCGACTTCACCCATGTTTCTGTAGGTTAATTTTTTATTTAACACACATGCTCTTAGCCTTTTAGTAGATACTTTATTTGATCAATATTTGTAAATAGTTTTTTAGCCTAAAATGTTTCGAAAGGTTTCTACAGATTTAATTACAATATCTCAGACCATTTCGACTTTCAATACTTAAATTCATAAATATTCGTTCAAATTTGTTGAGTCTAATGTAATTGAGAATTTGTCTGCGGGTTTCGTTGTTCATGAAATCCCTCTTCCTGCATGCCAGCACTGTTTGATAAACCATTACGATAACAAACAAACAAGAGCACAATTGTACGACGACAACAAAAATAACAATGACAGTAGCAAAATAATAATAACTGCATAAAAGTAATCCCAGAAATCCCCTAAAGCAAATTTACTTGAGCCTATCAACTGCCCACATACATACCCCATACCCATGTACGGCATTCACTTGTAGTAGACTTTTTTATAGAGAGATATGGAAAATTGTTATTTGCGTTGTTAGATCGTTTGTTAAAGATTTTCACAAAATTGTTTTATAGTTGTTGTTGTTGTTCTTACTTTTTTTATTGTTGGTATTAGCTGGTCTATGTGGCATCAGTATCTAACAGATATTTAAAAAGACCAATGTACAGTTACTACATGGATATACAATTCTATTTGTTTCTATAACAAACAATAAACTGTTCCACAATCGTATTTTTACGCTCTTTTGATTTTTATTACTATTACTATTGTATGCTCTACTATAAACAACATCTATATCACCATGAGCATCATCATCACCATCACCCATTGTCATCATTAAATCAACATAAAGTCATAGAAGTTAGAATACATGAACTTGTACATTATTTTTGTGATTGACTTTACTGTGCATTTTCTCTGTGGCATCGACAGTGAATTGAAAAGTTGTTTTTTTTATATTTGATTTGAGCTTTATAAAATGATGTACCGTACGTACGTACTCGGAGCAACAATGTGAAGTTGTATTTAATAACAATTTTAGATGACAGATAGGAAGAGTGTTTAGAAAGCTTCTTATATAAATTATTTTAAAATATTAAATAAAAACTATTTTAGCTGACTTATTATATTATCTTATTAAAATTAACTATTTATAGAGCTGCCAATTTAAAAATATTTCAATAAAAAAACAGCTTCTGCAAGACTGTGACAAAGAGATCACATAGAAGTTCTAGGGGTATCGTTCGGTATTGGCTTTTATAAGTACTACAAAAATGTAAAAGAAACTATTATCTATTTATTACAATGGTTTCAACTAAATGTAGTACCATCTTGATTTTAATACTAAAGCACACATTTTAAACATTTCCTTTTTAAAGTTACTGACACAGTTAGATTTATATATACCTATTGTCTAAGGTGTAGAATGAGAGAGAAAGAGTTCATTGAATATATCAACCACAACTGGATACAAGTTGTTGGCTAAGTGTCTCATCATGTTAAATCCAAAAACCAACTAATCGTATACTGTTCATGACGTGTTGAACTTCTTGAACAACCTTGAAAATGAGTTCTTGAAAAGAATACATTTATTATATTGTACTGTTATATATAAGAATATTTTCGTCTGGTGTGTTGTAGCATCGCGACCTCGTCAAATTTCGGTCTGAAATTTTGATTAGAGTGAAGTGATACCTGCTTATAATGTATGACACTAAAACTCGATTTGTTTATAGTTGCATTTGTATTTCGAAAGGAAATGGTTTCGACCTCGAGTACTCGCTTTTATCCAGCGAACAGAAAACGCCTGGTATTCGACAAATGGATAATTATTACGTAAGTATTACCCCTTACATATCTGAGCGTTACCACCGATTTTGATCGATTTTGTCGATCTGAATGCTGTGCTAGTAGTCTCCATTATTTGATTGCTGGCGTTAGTTAGAAATACCATATGCTCTCAAGCTTTCCGGTACTTGGTTTTTTCACCGGAGGTTGAAATTACCAATCGTAATCGTTCTCTAGTATATTTCAAGTGTAACAACTTCTTGGTTAGTCCTCGTATAACGCACAGCTACTCTATTCGCTCCTCCTCCTCGACGAAAATATATCCAAAGATTTTGCGTAGGAATTTTGTTTTGAAAACTCCGATTAACTTCTAATCCGAAGTGGAAAATGTTTTATCCAGACTTTAACGCCACTCGGAAGAACAGGCATGATAAATGACGTATAAAGTGAAGTTTTCTTTTTCGAGTGAGGGATCGACTTCTTAATTTATTATTTATTTTAAGAACTAGCAAACAAAACTGAGTCTTGGCATGGTTTCCAGACTGACTGCATTATTGTTTTTGATGATGATTCCGAAATAGATAAAACCCTCTACTATACTGCGAAAGTTAGTTGTCGACCGTCCGTGTTCTGCAAGACTCTGGGATCCTTCGCACCTTACCGTCAGCGATATTTTCAATTGGTGCTAGTAAATATTGAGTAGAAAAGGGGATGTTCGCAGGAGCGAACTGGCTATATTCCATAAGTCGTCTTATTTTAACCTCGAAAATTATCAGTTTAATCCCAATACCACTTGCTGTAATGAAGTAAACGATAGTATGAAATTATTTCAAACAAAAATTAAAGTTCAAAACTATGATATTTTATTCCATTGAAAACACTATGCTTTTCTTAGAAGCATCATCCAAGCTTCTCTAATTTTCAGTAACAAATCTATCCTAAATCAAAGGATTTCTATCTTGTCAGAATCTATTTTCATTGTTAATCCAAAAAAGCAGACTAAAATATAATAAAATGTAATAAAGCTTAAATGGATTGAATCCCAAAAACTGTTCTTTAATTAAGAGTGAACAACTCTTGGAGTCTGTATATAGTACAAATGCATACGCACATATATTTGGACAACAACAATATTTGATATTTTCATTTGGTTGCTATCGCTGTTGTTGTTGTTATTATTGTTACTAGTGTAATTGAGCTTTCATTAAGTCTATTGGATTTTCTTTTTTGTACTCGCATGTTTGACGTAGCATGAAATAATTTTTTCTTTGTTTTTTTTTCATGTTTTGTTTTCGCATTTTATTTATATTTTTTGTCGGTTTCTCTACCATCAGTTCAATAGTGGTTAATGGCTTTGTTATACTTATTGCAATTACTTTGTTGTTTATTGTTTATTGGTCGCTTAGCCCACGCATTTGTTCTTCTACCACGAGTACGTAGAGGTCGATCTGAGCACAATGACAGTTGCTATCTTTTGTAGCCAAACAATGGTTGAAAATTTCAATAATACGATTAAAGAAAAAATTTCTAGAGTTTTTGTTTTTACGTTTTGTCTCCCCCGCCTTACTCGTATTCTTCAGTACGCCAACATTCGGATAGACGCTTGGCTTCCTTTTATCTGATTCTGGCCGATACACTTTGTGGTAGAAATGACAAGGACATATTTTTTATGCTTTTTGTCGAGCATAAAAATATTTTTCTGCGATTTTTCGATGGCATTTTCGAACGTCTTGATCTTCTGATGTGATATGGTGTGATGATGGTGGCAATGATGTTTCCTGTTGGCTGCTTTTATTTGTGGTCATTATGGTGTATTGTTGTTACTCGCATTATTATACTTTAAATGGATATATAATTGGCAATAATGTCAATGAACGCATGCTGTCATGTATTGTGTGATGTTTACGTATGTAGCATAATTGCTTTAGTATGAAATTATGTAGTACTACAAGTATAAGGCACATAATTTTTTGAAATTTACAATATTTTAAGTATCTTATGCTTTTTTGTTGTTGTTTGTGGAAGTAGGAAGTGAATTGGTGAGACTGGTAGTAGGAAGTGCCGTTTTATTATACAGGATATATTATTATTTATAGTTAATAAAATCGTATTGGTACCATATTGATGAGGATGGGGAAAGCTGAGAAAGAAATTAAGTTATAATAATAAATATAAAATAAAAAAAGTTTATATTGCTGAAGGTAAATTCATTTAATTAACCACATGTAATATCAAAAAGGCATTGCCCAGCAGACGATATAATAATTTCTGTAAGTATTTTTAGTCACGAAATTAATTTTCGGAGTGATCTTATTTCGCCCCTAACTCAAAAAACTGAATTTTGCTCGCATTGGTTCCATAGTGCCCTTAGAGGAGTAAAATATCTGACGGGCTGCTGTTGCTTTTTATTACAAAACAATTCGTCTGAATATTCTTATAATCTGAAGAAAAAGATGTTTGTGAAAAAGACGAATATGACGAAGAAGTAAAAGAAAAAAATTGAAAGAAGAAAGGAAAAATAAGCTAGAGAATAATAACAAAAAGTAGAATACGGGCAAAACGACGAAGAAGTAGAGACGTGGAGAAGAACCAGAACAACACATTTATTCCCATACAAAACTCTATTTAATTTTTACATATTCATTGTGAGCAATAAATTACGCTTACATATACGAAACCCGATGCACAGAAAGAAGTTTAACATTCAAGCGAAACTTGTCTATAAAATATTATTGATTTATGTGACATATTTTAAAAAAATACAATCAATACACACCTACATGTATCTTCATTCTTAAATTCTTTCGTTTCTTTTTTTTTATTTACCCTATTTTATTACGTGATATATTAGTGTTTAAAATAGTTGAATCGGACATACATAAAATTAAAAAAAAAAATCAATTTGTAATATCCTTGAAGAAAAATGTTACAAAAGTTGCGTGTTACATATTTCAAAATGCACTCATTCTCATACTCTTACGCACAATTCGTCTGCTTCGGCTCACTTACGCTTTCATATAGAACACTCTTATATGTAGAATGAATGACAGCAAAGGAGTGTTTGTTTACAAAAAAAGAGCGTTTATTCGTTTGTTCGTTCATTGAAAACTTACAGATCAATATACTCGTACGTATATCGTAGTAAAAAAGTTAAATAAGAAGATTTAAAGAAAAAAAGTAAAACAGCAAAAAAAAAAAAAAACTAACTAACTAAAGTTATATCGCAATCCTCAACAAACAAACAACTAACAGATTCATAAATAAAATCAGTAGCAGCAATGAACTTGTTTGAAAGTAACCAATATTTTACAACAAATTTTTCAAGGTTCTTCATGTGCACAAATAAAAACATACTTACAAGGTTTTCATATGTACGATAACATGGTACTTCATAGATTTATTGGTTTTATATTTGTTTGCAGTTATTTTACTTTTTGTTGTTTTGGTTCGGTGGCGTTAACAAAAATTTTTTTTTTTTTGATTTTCAAGGTTATCAGAAATGTTTTCATATCTTGTCAGTATGTCTGTCTGCTAAGTCATGGATTTTTTATGAGAATTTCATGAAAACATAAAAAGTAAATGATTAAACATAATTTTTTCGCTTTTTGGTTCTGTGAAAAAAGTTATACATTTTTTTCGTGATAAATTGTTATTGAAAATATGCGAAGATGAAGTTTACTGTCATGTCTGCAATAATTGTTAAGGAATTTTTTATTTGAATATGATGGAAGTAATGACTTATGAGAATCAATTGGATATAAACTCGTACTTTTACTCATAATGTGGTCTAATATATTGTATCTACATAATCAATGACTGATATTTGCTAAGGCAAAAAAAAAAAAATTATAGAAAAGAAAAACAATAATTTGATTATCCTATTCACCTTTAAATCATTTTCTATTTGACAAATTTGTACTTCATTGAATATGTGTTTCCATGTCAATTTCTTTAAACTTTATTATACTATTTGTAGACTTTTTAAGTTTTTTGGTTTGCTTAAAATTCAATTATTTGTATTAACAAATATCATACTTCGTTTCTCTATTCTTTTAGCTGTTTATTTGTTATGATTTATAAAAGTCACACTCTTAATTAGTATCATTATTATCATAATATCATAGCTATTACCATTATTATTATTACTATTATCATCATAATAATCATAATTACAATCATAGTTATGTAAATATATATAAGTGTGTGTTTGTGTGTGCGTGCATTCACACCTAACAAATGACATTTCCTGAAATATGTAACACTTACAGGAGCATAGACGCGCAACATGTCGTTTTCATCATTTAAATATGAACAACAGCAATAGGAAGTAGTAGGTAAGTAGGATAAATGGAAAACCTTTGTGTGTACGGTATTATACCTTGCATAATATTCAACAAGAAACGAACCGAAACCAAAATGATATTCACACATAGAAATATGACGTATATGAACATTTAACACAATACATACTCAAGATAATATGATAGTCAGTAGTCAGTTAGTCAGGTAGTCAGTCAGCTAGAGACCTAGTCAGCCTGTCTGTCATTTGTTCATTCATACAATTCAAAATGATTAATTACACACACATACACACTTACATAAATCCATATATACTCGTATGTATGTGTGTTTGTATGCGTAAGTTGTTACAAATAAAGTTTCAGTAAATTTTCATAACATTTCCGCACGCACGCATATCCATAATTTGATTGTTTGTTTTGCCCAAAAGGAAATGCTGATGATTGGTAGGTGAAGTGGTAATGTGTAGCAAATCGTCATCAGTGCAGTAATTCATCATTATATTTTGCAGTATTCAAAATGGTCATAAAATATAAAATAGGTCGTACACTTGTATACGACTACAATAGAAGCGCCTTCGAAAAACTAAGTAATAGACGATTTTTTGGAAATTATGCTTCCCAATAATATGCCAATGACTAGTACTAAACTTCGTGCTTTATTGAAATTCAATAATTTTCCATCCATCGTTTTAATTTCATTAAACGCAAGCGTTTTATTTAGAATTTTATTTCCAAATGCTTCGACGTGAATTTGCATTCAACCATTTTTTTTCTGATGGGAATGCATTAAATTTTGAATATTACGCGCACACACAAAAGAAAAAAAATCACCTTCAGCGTTAATATCGGGCATATAGTACATATTACAAAGTGTGTTTTATAATGTTTCTAGAGGCGCTCATCAAAATGGTGTTCTATCGTTTACATGTTTATGAGGTACCTGTTGTTGTTATGGTATTATTGTTAATGTTGTATAATGTGAACATGCAATTTTTTACATTTTTACATCCTTGTGGTTATAATTTTTATTTGAATTCCTTTGGATAAGCGTGGTGATTAATTTTTGGTGATTTCGCCTTTTATTGCCAATATTAAGATAGTGGACGCATGCAAGCATTGTGTTAATTTGAATGTGTTGGTGGTTTCATGGAAAATAATTTTAAGTCTTTAATTTTAAATAAAATCATTATTAGTGAATACTTGAAATTGAAGATTTTGAGTTTTAAGATTTGTAGTTCTTTTATGCTATAAATATTATCAGTGAAAGAATTAACAAGTTGAAGTTATGGAGATAATAAATATTAACCAAAGTTTAACTTAATTGTGGAATAATTATATATCCACTCGGTCAAATTCACCATGGCTGACTCGGTCAAAACATGATGATAGTTGAAAAGTTCAGTAAAATACCCAGAAACGCTCTTTAAGTGCAAAATGTTTGACCGACTACCATTCATATATTCTCACCAACATTTTTGTAAGTTACATATCTATCTATCTCATTCGTTTAGAGTGGTTTTCTTACAGAGAGCGAAATGTGCCACATAAAATACAATAAAAGTTAGTGGCTTTGTTTTATTTTTTTCCAGGGAAAATTTACTTGAAATTAAGTGGAAACATGTATTTAATAAAACAAAAAAAAAAAAAAAAAAAAAAATTCCCAAGTTTTTGATGAGAAATGAATTAATGAATCATAATGAATAATGGATTCATAGCAAAATATGGTTTCGATATAAGAATTATAATAGAGGGTGGACGAAATGCAGGTTTCTTTTTAATAATTAATAAAAAAAAAATTACAAAAATAAATTCTTCTTCAGTATATTATATATATATATATATATATATATTTATTCGAAAGAGCAAACATTCCAATTATTTATGGAACACGTCTTCATTCATGTGGCTGCCTCAGATGATTTCGATGGTTTCTGGTGATGGTTTCTGGCCCTATCTCACGAAGGGCTTGGTCGATATTTGCCTTAAGGACATGAATCAATTATGGATTGTTTGCATGTAATCCTTCCTACACGGTACTAAAAAAAAAAGTTTAACGGCGTCAAATCGCAGCTCCGAGACACGGCTTGATTATATATTTGGGGGAAGTTCTTATGTGGCGCCCCCAAGTCCAACGAACAACCTCTAACCGAGGAGATATATATTGTACAGAGTTATTTAGATTTGTGCATTGCTAAGAGAAATCATGTAAAGTTCGAATGTTATAAACATTTGATTAAAAATTTCAAATGAAACAAACACATACATAATAATAATTATTATAACCATAACCAATTGATACTAAATTTGATCAACATCATAATTCCTTCCATCAATTATGTGTACAAACAATCATTTCAGTAAACCATTACCAACATTTCCGGTGTAGAATTCTATCCAAACTCATATCAAATATACGAAATATGAATGTACATTTATATATTTACAACAAATAAATCGTAGGTCGGAACTCATTTATTCCACTTCATCGATGAATTCTTTCATTCATCTTCAAAAAGGATAATTTACACATGCTTACATATATATGCATACCTTAAAATATTACCGGAGAAAATTATGAACTAGAAATAAAACCGAATAAAGGCAATATAAGCTATACAGAGATATATGGTACTTGGTATATGGGCTTGTATGTATTTGTGGCAAGAAATCTTAAATTTATAAACCTATACAAATATGTATATATGTACATAAAATAATATGTATTACTTCTGTATTGTATTGTATTCGTACATTTGTATAAATAATTCATATACATATACATTTTGCCAACTCAGGTATTTCTTTTGAAGTTTATGATTCGATATACATACAAGATTATTTATTTTGTACTCGTAATTTAATCTTTCCACCCATAAATATTATTCTGTACTATTTCTTCTCATATGTACATGTACATATATATAGTCATGAATGTATGTACGAATTAAATAGCAAAATTAGACTTGTATCGCATTATTAGTAAACACGATGCCTCAGCATGTAGTTATATGTTTAGACGTAGCAACAGTTAGTACAATGTGTACTACTATGCATATTCAAACATTTGTGCAAACTATGCTCAAAACGAAACTAATCTTTCAAGTAATGTATATAACTACCATAGTCCTAGAGCATATATTTTCATACATACATACATATCTAGTCAGTCATTCATTCAGTCAGTTAGTCAATGAGGGACACACACACATGTATATTTAGAGAGTAATTTCCACATTGACAACTGTTTAATGGACTGACTAAAAATATTTTGAAATGTTCCTTCCATAATCTGATTTTCTTCCTTCTAATATTATTTTTCTCGTTCAATCATCATCATAATCATCAACATCATCATTTTACACGTAATTTTTGCTGTAAAAGCTTTATTTTCACTTGAATGCATCATATGTACATGGGCATCTATATTTCTGAGTTTATACTTAATGCTGCTACATACGAACATGTGTACCTATATGTGAATATGTATTATGTGTGTGCTAATGTGTACTAGTTATTTGATCAATTTCTATTGTTCTAATGGAACATTCAGAATTATATCGAATTATAAGTAGTACCTTATACCATTTTTAAATGGACTTTAATTGAAAGGGTGTTAGTTTTAGAATAATAGAGCTTGAAGCTATTTCTTACTTTAATAAAAATATTATTTTATGACATTTTGGTTTTAAATATACAGCTAGCAAATGACTAAGTTCGCCATGATCAATTTTGATGGAATTGAGTCTACCAGTTCAATTGAATTGAAATAACCTTTATGCATTGCAAACATACAAGGATATAAAATAGAAAATCGTAGGAAATATTATTAAATACCTAATGACTATAATTTGTTTAGAAAAGTTTTTAATAATATTGAAGTGATTGTAAAAATTGACTTTTTATTCTTGTAACTTCTATGAGAACAGTTATCAATATTTCTTTAATTCTTTATTTGAACATAGACGATTACATTAATTTTTTTGTTCTCAAGCTTTCTGCTGAACGTACTTAACACCAATATCTACCATTAATAAGCACTCTCATATAAAATTAATGTTTTATATAAATTTCGCTCTTATCGTTACCAGAATGCCCCGAGAGGAATAAAATATATTACCACCAACTATGCATTTTTACTACTCAAAATTTTGGCTAAATCCTCCTAATTCATCTAAAGCCTATCTTCAGTCCTTATGGGGGCTCCCATACAAAATGTATGTAAAAATATATGAAAAACAACAAATTATGCCAGAGCTGCCCAGGAATCGCCATAGAGCAGAGAAATATGAGACATATTTACCCCCTATCTCCACTTCTTAAAGGAGCTCCCAAACAAAATTGAGTTGGGGGTTCCTCTAAAGGGAGAATAATTTGAGGGCAGTAAATAATATTTTAAGCGGTAAATATAATGGGCAAGTAAGTTCAGAATATATTTTAAGTACTAAAAATTAATAGGAATTGGTTACGCATTTTACTACTATAAGGGAATTTCTGGGTGGTTTAATACATTCTTCATTAGTTCTTAAGGTTAGTGATGAAATATGATCGGACCCAGTCAAACCAACCTTGAATTCAATTTCAGCAAACTCAAGTAGCTATAAAATATTTGTATATTTTGTCTGACAAAACCTTTTCTATTTCCTGTGGCAAAGTTATAAATTTTTATATTCTTTCAACTAAATACAATTAAAAGGTAAGAATCTAGTTACAACTCATACAATACATTAAAGTATAATACTTTTAACAGCTACAGTATATTACATGCACTTATATAATATCTACCTTTTGCACTCTACCACTATCATTACATTCACACTTCAATGAGGCATACATCAAAACTAATGGACTGCAATATGATAAGAACAAGAAGAGGATAATTTCAAATTGATGTTGATTTCTATATGGAAGTACATATCATACTACATTATACTATTTTGACTTGTTCTTAATATATGTGTGTATTCGTAAGGAGCAGATACAAAATACATTTATATACTTGTATGTATCATCAATGTTCATATAATGTGAATGTACAAGCATATACAATACTACTTTCAATTTTAATTTCAATTTATTTCTCTATGTATACTCCTGATGGAAATTATTTAAGTCGGCTTAAAATGTTGCAAAAAGTAATTAAAATGAATGAAGCATAACATTATCAACATTATTATTCATTCAATATTATTGTAGAAGTGTACCGCCATGATCTTAGATATACTTAGATTCTCTATATGAATGTAAAACTTAAGGTTACCTGAAATGTACAAGTACATTTCCAGTAAAGTACTCCCATGGCAAAACTATATGTAGATTGCATAAAATAAAATATTGTGTGTATTATATAAACAAACTAAAGTTGAATCATTCTTGATGGATTTATTGTTTAACATCCATTAGTTGTAGTAGTTAGTCTGTCAGATAGTCATAGAGATATTTTCTTAATTTGCCTCTTGTTAAATAGTTGACATTGAATTAGATCAACCTTGACTTATGTATACCATAACATATGACTCTTTTCAAATGATGAAGAATTTTGATAAAACTGTTAGGAAATCAGAATATTGTTTATGGAAATTGAGTGCAGTTTTTTCAATCATTTAATGCATAATCCTATTCAAATTTATAAAGTAAGAGTTTGGTAAGATAGATGTTCAGTGATTTGAAAAAAGCAACTTTTAGCATTTACACATTAGAAAACTCATTTGCATAATGACAAGCTCAACACAAAACTGGAACAAATAGACTGCAAGTAGAAAAGTAATGTATCATGACTGTAACTAATTGTGCATATGACACCGTCCAGATAGTTGTTGTAAGATTTCTCTTCCAAAAACTAGAGCCAACACTACATCCGAAGTGTCCATGTTTCTGAGCCATATGTATGGACTAGCATGATGAGGGCATTGTAAAATGTGGTTTTCGTTTTTTGAGAGAGGGTGTAATTTGCCAGTTGCTTACTTAGTCCAAAAGTAGCAAGAATTATCTGTTTGCAAAAATTATACTTCTAGTAAGAAGATTTACAGCTGAGTGTCATATAGAAAATACATTTTTTAGCTCATATAGAGATAAAGATTCGTTTTGATAAAAAAAAAAACATCAAAATACATAGAAAGCTCTGACCTTATTGATACAATTTTTAGACTGCCACACGAGATATAACTGGAAACTTCAATATAAACCGAACTTTACACGAGAAAATCGACAAATAAATCCATACTTGTAAGAAATCGTCTTTAGGAATGTAAAATGAAACTCCTGCAATATTAGTTTAACTCCTTCAACCTTTTTGCCAATATCCTTACCCTTTATATCAACTCCTTAAGCAAGCCATTAAACAAATACAACTCAATACACTAGAAAATCGTGAAATCAAATGTAATGTTTTATATAATATTGGATCCCACCCCTCTCATGATGTCTCTAAGGGTTTAAGATATATGATAATTGCCAGTTGATGTTTCATCCCAACATTTCTATTGTTTGTCCGTCATTCATTTAAACTTTTTTTACTGTGTCATTGATTTTCGCTCTTATCAGCATCAGAACATTTTTGACTTATGATTTAAAATATTTTTTCGTAAGATTGAAAAGATTACTGGATAGTCCCCAAAAAAAAAATTGAAATAAACTGTTTACCCTACAGTATTCTTTTGTGTTTCTGTTCTGTTTTCTGTTTCTTCTTTGATATTGTTGTGCTTAATCATTTTGAAAAGTATTGGAAGAGGCCGAGATGAATCTGCGCTTTTATGATCAGAAGGACAACGAAACAATCACTGAGCATTATTTAATTTAATTTTTATTTAATTCGTTACAAGTTTTAAAATATGATATTAATCAAATTGAAAAGGATATTTGGTAGGAAAATCTTGTATACATTGCACACTTATTTATGTGTTGAAATTGTTTCACCTATAATTCAGGTATTAGGACACCATGTATACTCAAACTTTTTCTTTGTATATTCAAAGCACTTATTAACACTTGAATACATAAATATTACACCTAAACAGCATCAGTAATTAGCATAAACTCACTAAAACCTAGTTTTAAGAGCTCCTTGCCTCCACTTCCTTTTTGCTTTCAATCCTTTCTATTATAATAATGATTTTAATTACAACTCTATTACATGCTAAATGAACGTTTTGCCACAGGAAATTAAAAGTTTCTAATATGTACATACATATACACTATGTATTACTATATATTATGTAAGTAACAATATATTACATTATACAACTGTGATGTTAGAATGCATGCAATGAATTGAAAGTAAACCGTATAATAACCAAGTTGCGGTTTTAGTTGGTTGTGATTGCGTACGGGTTTATTGGGGCTACATACATATATAGTACATACACAATTCACGCATACACATGTAAGATACATGTATGTAATATATATTTACAACACTATAGCACAATAAACATGTGCGAGTACAGAGATAAATTTATATTGTATAAGTGAAATTACTACTATGAGTAGTTTTTTGTATACACACACTACACTTCACAACAAATAAGCACTTGAAGTATTGTGAAGTGTCTCGTTTTCTTTCGCTCTCTTCTGGTTATAAAACACATGTAAGGTATATATGAGGTACATATTATTTTAAAAAGTATGAAAATGCATTTGAGTATCTTAAAAAACGGTTTTATTGTTTTTCAAAGTATTCTCCATGAAGATTTATATACTTTTGGATGCGGAGTGGCACTTCTGCCACTTGGACTGAGACGCCTCCAAAATTTGGTTTTTGTTGGGTTTCGCTCGTCTTGGAAGACCCTTACGGTTGATTGCTGTTTTTTTCGGGCTCATACGCATATATTCATGATTCGTCACCTGTAACGACTTTATAAACGTTTATAAACGTAAATGACACGAGCCTTTTATTGAGCGTTTGTTAAATTATGCGAGATTAAACGAGATCAAATCTTTCTGACAGCTAAGTGTTCATGCAATATCGAATGCACGGCGGTGGAACTAATGCCCAAGGATGCCTCTATCTCACGGTATGTTACATGACGTTCATTCATAATCAGTTCACGCAGAGCGTCAATAGTTTCTGGCACAATGACAGATATTATACGACCTTCACGAAATTCGGCGACCACGCTTGAATTCGTTAAACCAGTTATAAATTGCCTGGAGGGCTGGTGCTTCATCGCCAAATGCAGCATTAAGACGATCGAAGCACTGTTGTTGAGATATGTAAATTCACTTCGAAAATCATAAAAAATCATAATTCTATAATTCACTATATCATGCTTTTTAATATAAAAGGCGACCCTCGAAGTACATATGAGTATATCACTAGAAGCAATTACTCCATCTTTTATATTTTTCTGCATCTAGCATGCATTACTTTTCATTAATTCATTTAGTTATTTACTCAAGTATCGTTATTAGTATGAAGGTACAAGAAACTACGAATAGTTAGTACTATGTATAATAGTAGGTAATTCTATCATCTCCATTGTTAATATGATTGATATCATATTATAAGAAATTCACCTAATTAGCTTATAATAATAACATTCTAATACTATTCTATAAACTTGTAAAAATAGTCCACATATATGTATAAATTGGTAACAATATACTTAATATAGTATTATTCGATCGACTAACCAAAGTAGTTATGGTAGTATGGTATTCTTGAAAATAGAAAAACCGAAAAAAAACAGAATACCAAAAAATATGATAAAATGATATGTATAGGTAAGAGAAATGGCAACAATCATTTGCTAGTAAATAATGTTTAAAATTCTACTCGTTTGTATCTTCCTAAACGGACTTTCACTCTACTCAATATTTATGTGGGGATTTATAAATGAGGATAGCGTAGTCGTATGCATTTTTTGGAGGTTTTCTCTCAATATATTATACTAGGTTCTTAGGTTATGAATTGACACTTGTTACATTCTTTTTAATATTTCAGTTAAAATAGTTAACTAATTAATTTAATAATAGCTTTCTCGCAGAATCACTTAAAAAATGTCGGACCTATTGAGTGACTTCATTCAATTGGTACAACCAATTTCCCGAAATTTGTGAGCTGTTCATATTGATCATGATTACCTTTCGATCCTACCAAAATCAATGCAAAACCTTTTTAAGCATCAATTCTGGATTTGAAATCTTCTTTTAACTTTTAGAAAATAACATTATAGTAGGTTGTCCATTGCCTATTGAAAGTTTTAATTTTTTTTTAAAAACGGCACCGGTTCAGCAAAAATTTTTTCTTGGGAGTACGCTGGAAGGAAAGATCTATTTTTGTCCACCTCCTATGTAATTTTATCTGATTTCTGTGATGCTTTCATCAACATCGATGAATATTGGTTATCTGCTGAGTCTGATGATCTATTGTGCTGAAACCAGCCGTGAGCAATTGAAAATAGTTATTATCGTCTATTATAAAGTTCAACATTAGTGTACTTCTTACAAACACAAATATTGGGTGCCTAATTGAGGGCACTATATCAAAATTGTTATGAAAGACATTACCACAATTAGGGTGCTGCTGGTGGAATGCGTACTTTGTGTTTGTCAACCACAATTTGACATTTTCTTCTGCAGACTGTTTAATCGTCACATTATAAAAAAAAACCAATGAAAACCACTTGAAACAGTGCCTGACCCCAGATGCACTTGCATTAAAGCAGGCAAGGCTGGGGCTATGGGCCAACGATGTCACGGAAAACATATTTAGGTTTTATTCACAGCCATATAGGAAAAAAACGAAAAGGTATTGTCCAGCAATTTCGATAAATATTTCCTCGATGAGCGCTATGGACCACTTGACCCTAACGGCTTCCACCCACTGTAGTATCTTCCTGTTAAAATAGGTTAACTATGGGCCAGAGACACGTTACAGGTATCTTTGGAGGAGTAAAATGTATAAACAACAACCCATAAGTTTTTGTTACGAAACATTTTTTGTGAACATGTTTTCCCCCAACTTTACTCCTTATGTAAGCTTTCCTCCAAAATGCATGCATATACTACTTAAAATCGGCAAATAATACCATATCTGCACCTAGAATTTAAAAATATTTGATCGATTAAATCAATTTTCCTCGTCAACATTTCTTTCAAACTTATTTACCTTTTAACTCCGCCTTCTTTCGGAAAAATGTAAAAAAATAAAAATGACCTCAATGCACCAAGGTATGGCAGTTACTAATTTTGTTGTGAACCCCTTATAAATTTACTTCATCATAAATAATATTTTAAGAAGTAAAAATCCTTGGACGACATTTTAGGAAGACAACTTCTTTTACTTTTAAATTACCTTGTTTTTTGTATAGTACTCATGTTTCACCCGTTTACTCAATCTTACTTCTTAAAGTATCCTCTTTGGCTACGTGCTTACCATACGTGCTCAAATAGACGAAGACTTCAAGTGAAGTTAACAAGCTAGCAAAATAATATATGTATGTTCATATATCTATATGAATGTAAGTATATACATTAATACATAAGCATCACTTGTGATTTTGAATTTTTGAAGAACCCAACCAGCATTGTATGTAATATAGTATTACAGTGCTGCATGAACATACTTGGTTAGATAACTACATTAGCTATGTCATTGGCACTGGTATTCGAAGAACGTCAACACGCAGAGAAGAAGAAATACATAGATAAATTTACAAATACCAATCAAGCACTGTTCGGTCTTCTTTCTATTCGATACTATGAATACAATATATTCAATTGACAGTATTCGAAAATTAATAGATACATATTCGATATTTTGGGCTTTGAATGTGCCATGGCGATGCGTATTGTGTAAAAGTGGTTCCAACTACATTCAAACATGGATATTCGTAGTTTTTTACTGACTTTGAACAGATTAATATGCTAACTCTTAGCGGTTACAAACTCGTTTCAGATGCAACAATGCTTTTATGCAATTCTGTCCAAATGAAGTGAAGTATTCGAAAATATACGAAAATCATTCTTGTGCAACATTTTGTATACGTACGTACAATATTACTGAATACTGAAAGAATATTTTGTAACCTCAGACGCATGCACAACATAACATACATGCATAGTATATACTGTCTATGAAGACTATTCTGTCTTTATTTTGCTTTGTCTCCTTCTTGGGTGTGTATGCCTCTGTAAATTTTCTTCACATTTACTTCTTCCGGTATGTCGTCTTCAGCGTTGCTTGCTTTTCTTTTCCATTCATCGTCTTTATAATGTTGCTTCATTCACAAGTTACTGCTAACAAGTAGCAACTTATGTAACTCTTGTGGGTGTCGTGTGTGTGTGTTAGCCAACTTCATGTTGATTAGAAATGCTTCTGTCCGTAAAGGATGGTTGAGATGAGTATAGCAACTAAGTATGTATAATATTGTAGTATATGGGAATATAGAGTGAATGAAAGGGAAAAATTAAAGACTGGCATTTCTTAATATGCAGCTATATACATCTGATGCAACACTGTAAGTGCAACCGCTTTACAACCATGAAGTAATAGCAAAGTGTCTGTACATACCTTATATATAAATGTATCTACGTAGTACGTTCATGTACTTGAAAGTGAGTGATGAACATGTTTTTAGTTGTAATTAGTGTATACTTTTCATATTCTCCCGCTTTGTATGCGTCTATACAAAGTATGTGTATATGATTCTGTGAAATTATGCAAAATGAGAATAGAGAGAAATGCAGAAAAGTTAAAACTTCTAATTAAGTAATATTTATTATAACAGGTACCTTACCTAAGTGGAAAAAATATTTAAAAATAAGCACATACAAAGCGAACAACAACATCAACATTTACAAATTACTTCAATATTTCTCAGTATTCCCACACAGGAAAGCTCAATTTTGAAAACATCTTACGTACGCACATTTTAGATATTTATGAAAGGTATCACAAGTTCAAAAGTAGAAATTCTGTTTTCAACTGAATATGACACGACAAAGATATAGTAAGTCTTTACTGTCTTTTGTATAAATATATATCGATAAATATTTATTTGTTGTCTAAGCAGTCATGGTGCATTTCAATACTAGTGCCTTTTTTAGTGGGAAGCTTGTTAACTCACCTCTGGTAATAATGGTAAAGTACGCACAAACTGTCTTCAGTATTTGGCCTGCTGAGGAAAAGTCTGATGGGTTCAGTTATCCATTCCGAAAGGCTCTGGATAATGTACAGGACAATTTCACGTTGTCACGTCGTTGATGTATTTTTCGAGTGAACAAATAGAGATTGTAAAGCTGATTTCGTACAGCACATAAAGCCTAATTTACAATAGCGCGCGATGCGGTGCGCGATTCGCATTCGAATTCGAAGTCGAGAACACTCGCTGCGGTACTTCGCATGCTCATTTACGATAGCGCGAGGAATTGAATACTTTTTAGAGAATTTGAATATTTTTTATAATATTTTTTGAAGCGTAATATATTTTCAAAAATTTTTAAATTTAAATTTTCAATTTTAAACAAAGGTCACTTATCTTTGAACGTTGAATGCAACAAGTGAAGCTGAAAGCTGTCACGTACTGGCAATGCGAGATTTTATCGTAATTTCGAAATTGAGTAAGATCTCGTTACGAGTCTCGCTTTATTGTAAACAGTAAGGTGCAAACACATGTACAGACTTTTTTTGACAGCTACTGCGCTATTGTTTTCGAACATCGAATAAAATTACTTCAAAATATTTCATTCATTCATATATGGCCATTACAACCCGTTATTGACTTACGGCCGATCTCTGCAGCTTTCTCCATTCGTCTCTGTTTTGCGTGCGCCTTTTCCAATCAGTTACACCAAGCGCAGGTAGGTCCTTCCATCGGAGGCATGGCCTTCCTCTTCGTCGTCATCCAACGGCTTCCGTTTCAAACACGTCTTTCGCCGGAGCTTTTTCATCCATACGCGCAACATGGCCTAGCCACCGCAGACGCTGAATAGTGATACTATTCAGTCTATAGCTAGTCACTAGTTCACTAGTCTATAGCCTGTCAACCCCATTTAAGTAGCGTTGAGGAACATTAACTTAAGTTTTTCTGAGATTTCAATAGTACATCCGTCTCAGTAATTAGCTTATAACTAAAAAGTGCATTATCCATAGGTTCATAATCAATCATATCAATGTAATCAATATAATCAATTATTATTGAATTCATGAATTCAATACCTTCAGTTTCTCGAAGTAACCTAGTGTGATGTTTTGTAGTTATTTTATATGTTGTTATATCTGGGGCGATTTATTCGATGTTGAAATATATTCCACTGAAGTTATAGGGCAATGTCTACAATGATTACTGTTTTTCGCTTATAAACACTCTAGTTGTCTGGTTTGAATGATAAAATGATAGAAACCTCCATACTCATATGTACATCCAACTTTATCGTTTAGTTTTGAGCCAATTGTAAAGACATTTTTAAGTCGTGCCTAGAATAATCTTAATTGAATAACCTTGCCTAAAGTTTTTGTGCACAAATTGAGGTCAGTTTTATAACTAAATAAATCTTACAAGAACTCAATTGAAATGCTGGGCTAAATCGGTTCGAATATAATATACCTAATATGAAAAATGGCATTAGTTGCTTGACTCCTTTAGTGTCATTTGAGTATTTTTACGTTATGTAATACTTTTATTTGATCCTATTGATGCCTTTGATGATTGAATTTATAATTTTTTAGGCTAAATTAAATTTTTTTTTAAATTTTATACTTTTACAAAAGAACAAAAATATATGTACAAATGTATGACCTTTAGATTGGTGTATATTTGACTCATTCAAGTTTCAAGTATTTGGTCAACATCCTGTTAATCAATTACTTGCAAAATCAAACATGTACTAAACAAAAACTGAAAAACTAAACTTCAAAATAGCAATAATGTCCATGCGAATGTTATACAACAAACTTTAGAATTTATCCAACTTGTAACTTGTAATAAACATGTGTTTAGTCGCACCTACATAGAAATTTATAAAGTTTAGTGTTTCTGTAAAATTTGTATACATACGATATACACTAAAAAGTTATAAGGTGTGAAGGTTCTAAAATTGTATTTATTCGCTTTACTTTTGTTAATTTTAAAACTGCATATATAAATATAAATACTCAACATTGAACTAAGCTTCAACTTTAACTATTTAGAAATTACTTTGGAGCCTAAGGCTACTCAGGTATCACATCTAGGGATATAAAGTATTATTCCTTCCCATGTAAGGTTTACCTCTTCAATGCTTTTCTAGATAGCCTCTATCACCATCCCATGGGTGCTATATGAGCTCAAAGATATCTGAAAATCGACAAATAACCCCAAAAATCAATGCCAAGAAATCACCTCTAGTATATCGAAATGTTACTCTTACCCGGTATATTTTATTTGGCATAAGACTGATTCAAATTATTTCTTTCTTTTCAACATTTTTCGGGTGTTCCCTACATAATTGACATCTCTTATTAAATTAGTTTTTATCATTCCCAGAGTTCCATTAAGGTACCCAAGTTATATGACTTTCCTCAATGAATTTTCGCCCAATTAATTATACACCCATTATTTTCACATTTGAAGGAGGCACCAATACAAGTTGGACTAAAAACACCTGAAAACAAGCTAATTATTTTTCATGCAATTCTAGTCGAGCGTTAATAAATAAAATTTTATTTTTATTTTTGGTGCTGACGATGTGGAGCAAAACTGTTCTTTCTTGCTGTAGTCCCCCATTCGAACATTCTTTTCCTACATCACCGCTCTAAACATCCCCAAAGAGCTCTTCCAGAAGCGTTTTAAATTAAGTTTGTATAGTAAATTTTTTCTATGGAAATTATAGTCAATTTACAAGTGGTTAATTGTTAAAAGAATAAAGTTTTGTGTCCCTGCAAAATACAAGTTTTTCGTGTGAGCGAAGAGGTCACTTCAACAACAGCGGTCATCATACTTTAAATACTTGCACTAAATGTAGATTTGAGCATTTTCCATCTTAATTCAATATTATCCATTTTAAAATAATCGAAGCAATACTCAACAGGCAGGAACTATGGTGCATTCGTATGAAAATAGAAAACCACAGAAATCAATGGAATTTCAACTAGAAAATTCAAACTATTTAAAGGGTATGTGACTTGTGTATTTTCTTATTATTGTTAATTGTTGTACATACACTTTTGGCATCATGCCAATATAGTTCAATATTTATTACCGGATATGTGTACAGTATATGTATGTAGTATATTTTCAACGACACAACAAATGGTAACCAAAGTAGAAATTATTTAAATTGTACATATGTACAAGTACACATATAGTTATATACTAGTTATACCACATATGCAATTGAAGAAAAATACTATACAAAATTGATTTAATTGATTTATACAAACCATTTTGCAATAAAATTTGATTAACGAGTTGTAATATTTTGTGAAAATACTAGTTGGAATAGCATACTACAATGTTGCTCCTACAACAAGTTATATTCTGTGATATTCTGGAATATAGTATAAGTCTAGATATTGAGATGGTACTATGCCATGACAAGAATTTAAGAAAATGTTCGTCTAATTTCTACAGCTAATATTCCCTCTATCCAATAACCTAATGTGCATTTGAATTTCATTTTTCTGAAATATCAAATATCAGGCTAAGCTTATGAAATAAAGTAAATAATATTGAAAAATATTAAGTATACCCTACAAATATACACTTGGCTGAGATTTACTAAGTTTTCTTCGCAATTCTTTTATTAATTTTCTTTTGTATATCATATAGAAAAATCTTCCAAATATTATCTACAAAACAATTAAATTTCTAATCATTGCATTAGTATGTCTTTGTTTTAGAAATATGTTTTTTATTTCGTTCTCACAAGAATTTATTTTGAAGTAAATGCTTGAGTACATTGCATGAATAATGAAATTATTTAAATTTCTTTTAATTGCTAATATTGTCATACTTATATTTAAGATATAATATGTATATATTGTATATAGCAAACCATGAAACCATAATAGTAGAGAGTGGAAAAACAAGTATAACATGGACATGAATACAAATGCAAACAATATAAATAGAACATTTTTTTCTTTGTATCGTAATTGTTCTAATTGTTCTTGACATGGCCTATGCGACCATTTAAGCATGTTTTATATTTCCATAGAATTCCTTTCCCTTCATACTTTGCTCTCGTGCAGCAAATTTAATCTTCTTATGTGTCAAGGAAACTAAGCACATACACACCAACTATAACAAAAAACAAAAATCATTGGGAAAGGTAAAAAAAAAAGAAAAGCCACACACACTTAGTACTTAAGTTATTTCAATTACAAAAACAAACAAAATATCAAAGTAAAGATTAATATGTAAGCTCAAAATTGGAAGAATATATTTGAGATATTATTCTAGAAACACTTTCAGTGAAAAACTATGAATGGGACTTAATTGGGCTCGCTTACCATGGAGTGGCGATTGAAGACTGTACAGTCCTGAAACAATAAAAGTGAGAAAGACTCATGTTCAATCGAGTGCATATTTGCTCAGTTAAATCATTAACAATTTCATTTCCCTCGAATTCTTTTTGTATAAGAAGGTGTTCACAACCGATTAAAGAGCTTTTAAAGAGATTAAAGGCCACTTCTGAATGTATTTTAAAGTCAATTTCTGTCATATTTTTGTATGAAGACGTTCCATTACTTATATTTAGATTTCATGTGGATATTTTTTCGTGAAAATTTATTGGATTTAACTCAGAATAGATTATTGGAATTGTTTTTTATTCTTGGGCCCTAGATTATTGTCCTTGATCTTCCTTTTTCTAATTTTTACCTAACAGTAAATCAGATCTAGTAGCCGAGTTTGAAATGTTGCATAGAAAATATTTTTCAAAACTCATGGTGTCGTTGGGAATAACCTGAAAGTATTTGAAGAAAACTAGCTCTAAGGACAATGTATCATCTCTCTGTAGTGTTAGACTAAGCTGACATTTTCCTGAAACTTTTAGGTGTCCTCTTTCACCTCGGATGTGCTTGGTAAATTAAGGGACTTAAACGTGTTATCCTCTCATTTAAAATAGGAACCAGTGAGAGGCTTAGGAACACTCCGATAGCATCGATGTTATTATGATCTTACAACAAAGATTGATATACAGTACGTCATTCTGTGATTAAGACCTCAAGTGTTACCAAAATACCTTGTACCAGCAAACGTAATAAGATGAATTGATATTGGGGTTGGTCAAATTTGTGTGGTGGAAATTAAAGTTTCCCTGACTTATGGAGTATTCCGAGTATCTAAAATTTTGGTTAGCTCTTAATACGCTGCTTACCTCCTGGAGCAAATACAAAATTTGAATCCGAAAATTAATAACTTTTGGTGCCTGAACCTTGAGAAAATTTTGTTTTCTCTATATATGTTTGAGCCATTTTAACAATAATAACCCACAAAAGCCTCTTGTGGGTCACAATTTGATATACATCTCAGAACATAGGTGTACTACCGCACGAGCTGTGTGATAAATTATAATCTTATATGTAATTCATGTATTGTCGCTAGCAGAGCTACACGCACATATAGAAAATATAAAACGGTACCTTTCTCACTCAATTTGCCACAATGTGTGTAAAATGGAATTCGTACTATCTTCATATAATGCTTTATGCACCAGTGTGCCGCATAAACTACTCCGAGTCCGACTACAACACTACGGTTCACAGTATTGTTCTTTCCAGTCTTATCCTATTTATGAGACGTCCATGTCACTTAAGAAGTAGCACAGAGAAATTATTTGCATATAATTCTGAGAGATGTTCCTTCAAATGTATTACATTAATTTAGTACCACACAATAACAAAAAATATCATCAAAATTAATCAATTTTGCCAGTCAGTCAATATTGTCACGTTTGTATCAAATTCTAGTCACAAATTAATGACTTTTCAATACAGCGTTCCAATCAATTCCTCAGTTAGAGGCAAGAAACATATAAATACATATTGACATGTAGCTTTCCTTTTTGAAATTAATTGTTCTAGCACTTCAGCACATGCACGCAGCATTTGATGAGAGGCGTAGAATGGTGTGAATGGCTGTTGTCATTTGCTGTAGTAACATCAAAAACATGCAACAATATAGTTTTAGTGTACGAGTAAATGTACGTACATATGGTACAGTCATGAAAACTTGTATGATGGAGGAAGAACCAAAAAGAGAGGAAGAACATTACAACATGCATTTATCGTATAGATAGTGGCAAGGCGAAAGTAGCATAGCGAATTCCACCAAATCAGCTTATGGGTCAGTGTTGTGGCTCATATATTTACAAACACATACGTACAGCTAGAGAAAGAACCTCAATTGCAAATAACAATCACAAACAGATGTCGAAACGTGTCCCTCCCTTGGGGTTGAATGAGCAGATACAAAGTGGATCGGATGTGTGGGGAAATTGTACCGAACCGCACCGATTTGGTTGAATTGGAAAGAATTGCTTGAGTATGTATGTGTGCGTGTGTACAAAGTGGTATAAGTATAGAGTGAATAAACAAACAACAACGACGAACTAACTAACGATCGGTTGGAATGATAGGGAAAGCTTTAAATTC
Organism: Megamerina dolium; assembly: GCA_963854835.1. Classification (NCBI taxonomy): domain Eukaryota; kingdom Metazoa; phylum Arthropoda; class Insecta; order Diptera; family Megamerinidae; genus Megamerina; species Megamerina dolium. The sequence continues at coordinate 368,585 of OY978529.1, read as the reverse complement.
CAATTATAGTGTGCTGTAAAATCCCCTATAGTTCAAAAATTGTTTATGCGCGAAAAAAATTGAATTAAAGCATTATCGTTTTTCTCTTTTCTTTCGATGCTATATAGTACGAACCACAGAAGTCCAACTTCGGATCGAACTCATACCAAATGTGCCATCGAATAATTGTAGAAAGCAATTGTTTGTTTATTCGGTTGGTTGGTTGGTTTGTTGGTTATTGTCCTGTCTTATTTGTTTGTGTTTATTTGGTTCGCTAGTTCGTTGCTGGTTGCTGCTTCGACTCAATGACGAAAGTCCTTTTTGACTTTGCCATATGTTTTTGCGCTATCTTTTGCTGATAATACTGTTACTCCTCTTACTATTGTTTTGTGTGGTATTTACTTATTTTTACTGTTGACATTTAAATCCTTTTATTATTTGCTATTAGTGTTTTATGAGTTTCACTTGAGCTATGCAGCTACTATATATATTTAGAAATTCAATAGTTGGTAATGGCTTTGTTATCTACACAAGCACGCAAGTATAACAAACATACATATACATACATATACATACATGATGTATGATTTAGAGATGAAATGAATTAAATCAAAATTGAAAACACTTGTGTGGGCGTGTATATGGAAAACGATGAAATTGAACAATAAAAACCAAAGTGAAATCATAAAAAGCGTATTAGAAATGTGCAAGTCCTTTGTCGTTCAGTTTACTTGCAGAGTAATCTAATTTAGCTTAGGATTAGTCTACGTAGACACATGGATAGATCTAGGCAGATGGGATTTAATTGACAGAGGCACAATATTCTACCAAATTTTAAAACGCTATATATCGTATATATTTTCATGCGGAAAGTGAGAAAACCCGCATTCGAAAGCAAATGTTTGTATTGGAAGTAAGCGTGGCGTTTATCCGATTCAATGTACTTTAGCAATAACTTTATTTACATCGTTTCAACTTTATAGTTTTATATTTATGAGCAGAAAGTAAAAAACATTTATACGTTCCAAAAGAAACTTTTATATGAGATGCAGACAAGGTTTCCATCCAATTATCACCACTTTAAAAGTAATATATTCATGAGCACCCCGTAACTTTGTATTTTCGAGCGCAAAATGTAAAAACATTACTTGGTATGTTTGCATGGGAAATAGGTACTATTTTTATCCCATTTTCAGCAAAAATCCATTTTTAGCAAAATTGCACTATAATTACGGCAGATGAACTCGTGAACACAGTGAAAGTGAAGTCAACGAGACACTGACGGACAAGTAGAAAGTCCATAAAAAAAATGAACAGTTGGGGAAGAGCTGCCGGTGGGCCGCCTTGATATGATGATGTGTGGAGTGGTGTTGGTGAGATGAGCAGTTGTTGTTAATATGCTAAGAATGTGGTTGCTGCCAATGCTGGGATATAGATAATGTGATGATGATGATGATATTAAAACTAGTTAATTCAAGAATAAAACTAATTAACTTTTAATTAAGTTAAAGTCATAGGTTACAAAATTGAGATTTCGAGAAGAATGAAATACACTGTCGGTGTATACGTGTCTAGACATTACAAAATTCGCTTTCATCTCTGTCAGTATTATGAAGGATACCATTAAAAGGAAATTTGTTTCGTACCAAATTCCCTCTTATATGTTTTACCCTTTATTTCCATCGCTAGGGGCTCCAATATATAAAGTACGAAAACATATAAAAATTGGCAAATACTCAAATACCTACATAGTTGCCGAGAAACTGTCTCTAGATAGGTCAAGGATAATATCGGGCCCCATTATATAGTATTATATATAGTACTATATAGTATATAGTACTATAACGGTTTGCATTCTAAAGAAATTGTAATAGATTGTGGAAATAGACAAAAAATGAATTAATACATTTTGAAAATCGTGGTGAAAATCTATTTTCATCTTTCTATAGAACACGGGTGGTTGTGAAGCTGTAAACAAAGAGAGAAATTTAATAAAATCGAAACTAATTCAGCAATTTTAATAAATTACTTTGTATTGGTGATATTAATTAAATAATTATAAAATATTTTTGACGATAAGATGGTACTTTAACTATGTGTAAAATTTTCGAATTAAGTAAGAAATTCATAAATAAAGGAATTTGAATTAATTTGCTTAAATAAATAATGTTTAGTTAATTTCACTTACTTCATTTCATTTAATTACACCATGTCGTGTGACTATTGATTTATTTAATAAATCAATTTAATAGACTGAATATTTAAACATATATATATTTTCTACAAGTTGGCACAATTTAAAAATCCTTTATTGGCCATTAAACAATTAAATGCTGAAGGTGTCGATAATGATAACTGAAACACGAATAGAATTATAAAAGCTAAACTATGAAAACACATATTATACTTACATTTATGTTCTAAAATGGGAAAAACAAATTAAAATTGAATTAGTATGAGGCTTTTAGCAATAAATGTATTCTATACATAATACATATAATTATACTGATGTATGTATGCATGGGTACTTGCAAATTTTCAAAATGGAATTTTCATTTTAAGCGAATTGTAAACATTAAAAATTCATTTGAATGAACAAACGAAGCGAGCTTACAATTTCATAGTAGTAGTCGTAATGTAATTGGTCTCGAAGTTCAATAGAAATAGACGATATTGTAGGAATGTATGAATATTTGTATGTATAATATTTGCCTTCTCGAATTGTGTACGTATGTTTAAAAATTTGCATGCTGTGCATTGTGTATGTGAGCGTGTGTAAGTGTATTGCATTACTATTTCAATGGTCAATGAATAAATAAAATCAAAGCAATGCATTGAAATAATAGCATGTAATGCCAATTTCAATCCATACCATTGACCACCGCTACCGTCATGCTAAACCAATCCATATTGTATGCTTCAGCAGTAACAGTTCTTAGCAGCAATAAAATGTAAAAAGTACACGTACATGCATATGTACTTTGGTCGATATTTTCTTTGGTTGTGCACTCTGTGGTTGCATTTTACGAACACGAACATTAAGAGTATATTCATTCATTCATTCTTTGTTGCGATTTTATTTTCAACACACACACATTCTCTCTCTCACTCTCTCTCCCACTTCCTTTTCTGAATTTATTCATTATTTTCTTCATTTTCTCACCCTTTTATTCCATCATTTTTGCACACTTTACCAAATTATTAAATATTAAAGGAACATAAAAGTAAAGCTTTTAAATATTGCCACAGCAGTAGCAGCAGCAACAGCAACAGCATGCCACATCTACATGAATTTACTCGAATTCCATCTTTATTTTGAAACATTCCTCTCTGTCTCCCTTTCTCTCTCTCTGTCTACATCTGTTTTTGTAGTACTCTCTTTTAGCGTCTATTTAATATTTATGACGCTGATGTTAACACTTTTTCATTCACATGCTCACATGCTTAGCTACGAGTAACCGCATACTTCGAGTTTATAATCTTTTAAGAGTCATGCTAAAACATACTCCTTCAACAGATTAGAGAGAAGATGGTAAGAGATATGACATTCGGCCAGATTAAAGATATTTGCTGCATCTAGTTCCAGTGGTATGAATAAAGTATACACTGTATAGAGTGAAGAGTTGATTTTACAGAGCTAGAGCCTCGGCTTTGTATACCTTGGAATCAAAGAGTCCATTGAAAATATGAGGTTCCTAAACTAAAACTCGGTAAAATCAGATTTACCACAGAATTTATATATTAGAAAATAGGCGCAATCAAGCGAAATGTACGTCTACCTCCCTGTTGGTGAATTTGTGTTCTCACACTCTGCCTTCAGATTCTCCAAAGTAGTGGAGAGCCATTAAGCCTAGAAGTTTGGATATCATCATGTAGTGCTTATTGGCAAGCGTAATTTAGCAATGCGAAAATATAAGATGCAGATGTGGGAAGTGATTTAGACTTCAATAAGTAGAACTAAATTACAAGTAACTCTATGCAAATCTATTTAAATTTAAGGGAAATTTATGTTATTATGAGCAAACCAATATAATCATTAGATTTTTTAGTATATACATAATGTATTTGTATTCTCAGGAAGGCTATCATTATTCATTAAATGTACGTCTTGATGATGAGATCGGCATCAATATCTTAATAATTTCCTCATCATTTGTTATTGAACTCAATTTTATTATGACAAAAAGCTAGAAATATTCTTATACTTAGTAAATAAGTGATATTGTGTTGATATTTATAGATATTAATATTACGTATATGGAAAAATTTATGTACCTACTATATACATTTTTATGTGCCCACATTATAAAGAATCTCATAAATGCTTTTATCTTGATCACCAATGGTTGTCATCACCATGATGATGATGATGATGATGATGATGATTTTTATTATTGATAGCATTATCATTAACATCATTATTAGTATTGTTATAATTTTAATATGACTAACTGCAAAGCATTTGATATAAAAGGGTCGTCATCGTCATCATATTTTGAATATCACAAGCATCATAATGGATTTATCACCAATTCACTTCTATGGCTCTTTTACACTGTCTTTGTATTGTATTTTAGAATGTATATAAAAAATATTTTAACAACATAATACGTTGAAGGAAATATTTATATAACACAGAATACGCAGGATATTTGTATGAGCAATTTATCAGACATTATATAAAGCAATATAGGAATATACACGTTCATATACATAATTATAAGAATTTGCTAAAAAATCTACAAATATGTTTTCTACATATAAATATATTAAAATGAATTGAATGACATCAGTAGGTATTGGTTATGTTAATGTACATACATTAATTGTTATTGCTTCATGAAATCATAAAAGATTATTTATAAAAAATATGAGCAATAACATTAAAAGAACAAATAAATATGAGCATAGTTTAGTCATCTTATGTACTGTAAATTTAATTTTAAAAATGGTAGATTTTATGGAAAATTTACTTTACGTGGAATGAATATATTGTGTATATACTCCAAATATTAATATCGTTTCATACAACTTTCGCGTGTTTAGATAAAGTATATTTCAATATCACTTTTCGTGAAATATCTATAAAAACTAAGCTTTCTAGCTCTCACACTGCAGTGTACTAAAGACAAAGAACTGCTAACTTGAATGCGATTCGTTATTTCCCGATTTCCATGTGTTTTGAAAATCAGCAGATAGACACAGTAACCGCTCCTTGACCGGTGAAACGTATGACCGATTTCCACTAATCTTCAAATCTTAAGTGGTCTCAGAAAAAACATTTGAAAATCAACAAATATGGGCATGACTAAAGAAGAATCACCTCTAGGTGGGTTAATTAATCCTCTTTAACATTTTCTTAGAAAAAAAAATCTGAAAATCGACAAATAACCCCAGAACTGAATAAAAATTGCTTCTAAATGTATGATGACTGATTCTCAATAATTTGTCCTCCTTAACAATTTATCTAAACCCACTCTTTATTTCCATTGACCCCCATATCAGAAAATATTTCACTTCTTACACTGATTATATTTTCACCAAAGATAATCGGTAATAACCATGATAACGATAACACGCGTCAAATGGTATAAATTCTTATTATTGTTGTAGTTATTTTTATTTTTAAATTTAAATCAAACCAAATGACCATATCAATATGAAAGAAGTATCCACGTACATATGTACGTAAGTACATGTTACAGGAAAAAAATGAATAACATTTTTAGATTTATGTGACTCACTTTGGCTTTGGTCTTGCTTGTTTTTTTTTCGTGTTTCTTCTTTTCATTTATTTCATTTCTTTTTTCTTTCTGGAACTTGTCCCAAAATAAAATGCGATATTTTGTTCATTTCATTGAGTTTTTTTTTCTCTTTTTTTGGTCCTTTTTCATTTTCCATTTAACTTTGATTGCGATAATTTTTATTTTATTTTTCCTTTTATTATATATATATTCTACATTTTATTTTTTGGCGAATTATTTATTACCCGTCCTTGGTGTTGATATTGTAACAGCTTTCTACCTATAATAATGGCAAGTCAATTTCATTTGAATGGCTTGTGATATAAAGTTACGTGTATATAGTTATCGTATCGTGAATGACGAAATTTTTAAGAGACTTTCTGAAAAGGGATCAATTGAATGTAGTTATCAGTAGAAGCATCTTTAGTGGTAAAGTATATAAAACGTATTTGTTTAAAATAAATTAAAATGAAATGCAATATCTTAATTTATTCATGATGATTTTAAAGATACAATATGTCTATGCTGATTTCTCATAAAAGAAACAAAGTTCTTATTTAAAGTTTAAACTTAAATTTATAAACATTCATAATAATGTTGTCCTTTTTCCAAGGACTACTTGAATAGTGGGTATATCGTACAAAAAGGCCAAAATCATGGTAAACCCTTTTGTTACAAGTACATACACATGAAGCCACTTGAAAAACTAGCAACCATGACTTATATATGCATTTGAAGTGTTTTACATGCTCTTTTCGCGCTGTTAAAAAGTTACGAAATTGTATAATACAGGTGAAACGAAGCAATTGACATATGTGAGTGTCAGAGAAGAGAGAAAGCCAAAGAGAGAAAAAAAGAGAATTGCTAAAAAGAAAAAAAAAAAAAAGAGTGGCGTTGTCATTTTATTTACGCTGCCTGTTAGTGGAATGAAGTGTTGGAGGTGGACGTATGAGAAGTGAAAAATACTTATAAATACATATATCACTTAAAATGAAATTGTATACGCTTGACTTCTTATATGGATGTCAACTTGGACTATTCAAAAAATGTAAATATAATATAACTATAAAATTGAAAAAGGTTAGGCACTTTTTTAAATATTTTTATGCAAAATTGTAAATACATACATACATGAAAGTTTTGGTATATATATACCGTACTTACATTAATACATATGTATGGGTATAAGCACTTGTGTGTGTTACCTTGTGTAAAATATATGTGACATTCAATACTGTGTCGGAAATCTGAATACGTGCGATGCCATTTATTTAAAATAAACGACGACGACGGCTTTGACAATTTACACATACAAGCATGTTAAAGAAAACAGCAGAAAAAAAAATGGATACAAATATCTCCTTCCAGTTGAGCTAGAACTAGATTGAACCCACATTGTACCACTGTTCGATTTTTTTCAACAAAAAAAGAAACGGCATGGGAGCTACAATAATTAGATTTCTTTCCAAAAATTTTCCTCTCATAATAAAATTCGATCTTTCAAATATGATTGGTCTAAATAGAAGATTAAACGGATTCTTCATAACTGTCGTACGAGAACAGTATATTATATGAAACAGTGGGCGTGAGTCATCCATTTATTTTAATACCTTGCGCATTATAAATTTACTTTTCATTATCAACAGCATCTCTAACCTTGGACCATAGCCAGCACATGCCAAATTTCCAAACAATCATATTAATTTCAAATCATACACTATTACAATTAATTAATCGTATGTATGTTATTAAATTGTAAATGATTCAAATTTCAAAAGTAACCAAATAGAAGAGTTAGTCATTATTTAACGCCTATATAAAATATGAATAACTTTAACGCATTCATTAAATAACATGTGCTATTCAAGAGATTTTTCCCTAAATACCTGTTTATTTTTTGTCATATGGTCTAAAATTAAAAATCCTACTTCCCATGTGTTATTTACATATGTATGATAGTAACTACTTGTGGAAGATAAATTTGTTTAAGACCAACAAAAGAAATAAATAAGTAGTACAAAAAACAAATAAATTATTTTTATATATTTCAACACATTGTAATTTATATTTATGGTTAAATGTGGTGTAAAGTGTTTTTATACGGTTACATGCTTATTACGCTAAAGCACACTGAAAAAACTATAGAGAGATATATGTTCAGATCGTACAAACTTATAGTATAAATTTTGGTTAATTGTTTAGAGTTCTGTTAATGTACTAGCGCATGGCTAAGCGAAGGGCAAATTTCAAAGGTGTAAAATTCAAAGGTTGTTCCTTTTAAATTCTTAAAGAGCAGGTCAGTCACATATTACCCTGCTCTATGGTAAATTCTTGGCCAGCTGTTGTAGATTTTCACGTATTTTTGCAGTGATTTTGAATAATTACTTTTGCAAGAAATATTGAGGAGGAAAAATAAGAAGGAGTATGAGCGATACATTTTCTCACTCGACGCATTTTCTCATTAGTTATGAGGTTTTTCGTCAATTTTCAGATGTTTTTGTTGTCATTTGTGTGTTGCCTGCAAAAATGTTTATTAAGGATTTATTGAAAAATTAATTTCTTTCTTTTTTGCAGTGTACTGAAAATCACATTTACACACTGTTACACAGGCACACTTACTTACTAATACTCACGTGCACACGCAGACATATTTTATTTTCAAAATAATGTCATGTTTTTAACTAAAATGCATACACGTAGGAAGCAACATTTTTCATGTTGCACATTATATCTACACACAAACCCATATATATACACGCATGAGTATAAATGAATGTAAATGCAAGTGTGGCTGTGTGTCAGTATGTGGATCATTGTATTTCATGAACATAATTTATACGCTGAAAAATGCTCTCATGTACATTTAAAATTGTACACAAATATACATACCGACATGCATGCATACAATACAGATACAGGATGCATATGTATGTACTTGACATGCAATATGTGTGACATATACTCGTACAAGGCATCTGTTACGGTACACACATTCATAAATGGTAGAATGCAAATATGTAGAATGATATTAAATCCCAAAAATGGTTTTTAATATAACCCTAAAGCTCAAGCAAAAAAAAAAAAAAGGCAAGGCACCGATTTCATTTTTTTTTTTGTCTGTTCTTGTTTTTTGGGGATAAATGCCGAGTGGAATAATGTCATAAGATTGAAATTTAACTTTGCTTTTTACGCTCAACCAGCATGCTCAACCCAACATGGTATATTATGATCGTAGTATGATATTAGTAATGGTTATAATATATATATTATATAAAGGTGTTTGTAGTCATAGACTATGTATGTGAATATGCATGCATGCATATAAATACATAATACATAGAATATTGCCATACAAAATATAGGTAGGCATGTGTGCATGAAGTTATTTTATGCTTTTCTTTGCTTCCTTCACTCATTTTATGTATGTAAATATTATTATGAATTATATGTATGTGGTTATGTTATATTGGTGGCTGCATATGAATGATACACAAGTGCATAAGACTTAACATAGTTGTCACCTTTTGTATTTGATCTATAACACGGTTGTGCAAGAACAAATAGCCGGAGCTAAAAACAAACATCAATCCTTTCAGAGTCAAATAACAAAAATATTAAACAAAACATTGCTTGTAGCTGACTATATGTCAGCGACAAATGGAAGGCTTTGTTGATTTGTTTTCATCAATATTCCTTGTTATTATATTTTAGAGCAAACATCCGGAACTGAAAAAATATCGATACATCATTGAAGAATAGGAGTATGCATTGGGTATTAAAATTACACCCAAAAAGCAATAAAATATGAGCAACTTACTTACAGGGAAGGTATTTTTGGCTTGTGTCCCTTGAGTTTTCGTGTTATTATATTATAGTCGTACAGAGCCAAAAGAGTCAAGTTGAGCCTCTGACTGAGCATTACTTTTCTCTCTCTCTGTCTCTCTCAACATAGAATATCTAAAACCTAAATGCGTTGCAGTTGTACGCAGATGAATAAGTATGTATCTAAATATAAGTATACTTGAATTTGTAGTGTCATCAGTATAATGATGAAGGGGATGTGTCTACGTATATATGTATGCACTTTATATGATGAGTAGGAACAAGCAATATTTCGTCATGCAATATGCAGTAGCAACAGCAAGCAGCAACAGTAGTGAGCAGAACGCAATTAGATGCCACAGACATGTGCATCAACATTTACTTGTACATATATGTATATATATGACAATGTAGCATGTAGTTGGAAATAATTTTAAAATGTCATTACTGTCTACACCATTATAGAGCTGTTGTTTGTTGCTACACAAATATTGCACCTACATATGCATAAGCATATTGAAATATTCCAAGTAAATACACTCATAAATATTTATATATAGGGAAAAATATTATATGTGGAATGTGATAGTTGGTTTTCTAAGTTAAATTTTTACATATGAAAACTTTATATAGATACGCCGAATTGAGGGCTGAGATCTCAGTGTCTTGACTATGAATATAAATTTCCTATGATATATCTTCCCTCAATTGGAATATTCACTAACATTGACTTGTTTACGTCATTAAGAAGAGCTTTCCTGGAATCGTAGAGGGGTTTGTCGTCGTTGCTTAGAAGATCGGAGATAGCAAGTTATTTTAATCAGATAAATTTCTTCTCATGTACATGCCACTGATATCGCAATAGTTTGTAGTAGTCGCATTTGACTACAGTATTTAGTCTAATTTTATGGAACTTCCTACAATGAATTGCCAATGTTGACTAAGCGATTTAAAATGATAAATTCTTTAAATTAAAAATATATCTTTTTATGCACACAAGTCCGAGTACAATATTTTGCAACAACCACAATTTATTCATAAAATACCATGCCTTGTAATTTATTGTAATACAGGGGTGCTTTCCGTTACTTTTAACTATTTTGACTATTTATTTTCCAAGTGATTATATTCGCACTTTTTTGGCCTATTTAATTAGGTAAAATAATTGTTTACAGGATAGGCCAAGTAAGACCTATCAACCTATATATTAAATATATTTTATGGAAATTAAATATGACTATGGAAATATGACTACGGCGTGCCGTAGCTCAGTGGTTAGTGTGTTGACCTTCTGATCTGTAGGTAGTGGGTTCAATCCACGGATAACAAATTTAATATCGGAAAGATATTCGGGAAGGCAAGGAATTCGCAATTCTTCCGGCAGCAACAATTTCCCATGGAAAAGCTTCTAAAAGAACTTTGTAATAAAACTCATAAAAATTGATGTCTGAAGAGTTCTGCCGTTCGGATCCGGGTAAAATAAGTAGATCCCTTCTAAAACTGTCCAAAATTTAACATGCACAACTGTAATGACAGAGAAGCTCAGTGAAAGAGCCCTTCGGGATTTAAAAGTGCCACATATTTATTTTTTTATTTTTCTATATATTGTATAAATATGACTATGTTTGTCATCAGACAAATGTCCACTTTATAGAGACATTGGCTCTTTTTAGCGCATTTAACATTACACCACGGAATGTTTCTGGTTGCAGGCTCTGTATTTCACATCGAATATTCTGCTCCGCCTATCTAATAGTCTCTAGTTTATTAACATACGCTTTATATTTCAAATATCCCCATAAAAAAAGTCGAGCGCAGTTACATCTGATGAACGACATAACCAAGGCAAATCTGAATTTCTTGAAATTTAATGTTCGATTTCTGGGGTAGTTGCTTCAATTGGTGTTCCCATGCACTCAGCATATTCGTTTCAAGATTCGCTTATTATGTTAATTGTTAGTAAATTCATTACATCATTGCCAAAAGCTAACCAAAAATCTATCTTGATGATTTAAATTTGTTTTAATTCAAATCACAATGAGAAGTGAAAAATATTATTATTATTTTTTTTATCAGGTTCAGTAATGCATGCAAACATTTATCTAATGTGCTCACCATAAGCAGTATAAAAGTCTATAAAAATATGTACTATTCGAGTACAAAGTATATGATGAGCATATAGTAAAAACCAAACAGAAGAAGAAAGATATGTACAAATGAAAGAATTTAACAATAAACAATTTTTTTACAACCTCATTACTTTTACATGGTTTATTTTTTATGTTGCCTTTAAGCATCATAATGAAATTAGCATAATTTATGACTCATAAAAATTACTTATGAATTTCCTTACTTATATTTACTATATGGATGAACGTCATCAGAAGCCTGGATATTTGGATAACTGAAAAGATATGTAAAGATATACAGGTAAACATGAACATACATGGTGTCTATAATATTTTGTGGTGAAGAAAATAAATATATATTTTGCATACTATATACATATGTACATATATATAAGTAAAAATATATATGTGTATACATATATGTGAATATGAATAAATTTATTAAATTTACAAAACACGTAGAGCTGTCATAAAACTCATTACATACGCGAATTACACTTTTAACCGCATATACGCTATGTACAATACTAATACATGTTTTTATGTATGCACATCTATGCCTATTCAGCTAAATGACACTGAATGAGTGATGATATTAAATATGAGCAGTATGACTACGGAATGAATGTATTTAATGCAGGTAGTGAAAAGAGAGGGAGAGAGAGAGATAGAGCGAGAGAGAGTGCTAGGTGATATTATCAACATTTATTTAACATTTCATACATGTTAGCTGTTGATTAAAATTTTACGAGCATATCCTTCACGCATGTTTCTATTTACATATACATAAGAATGTTGTATAATAAATAATTAACTTTGTAGGGAGACAGTTAAGAAAAACGATATAGAGACAGAAATAACTTAACATTTGACTTATACCTAATCATCATCATTGTAACAAATACATTATGTTAAATAACTTTTAGATCTGATCAAATAATACTCTAAATATATTTGATTAATCCAGATATAATGAGTCTCCTTCCCAGTAGTCTTCATTTGTGAAAGCTACAAAATGTTCAATTAATAATTTAATTAATGCACTTACCTACAACAACATATCCTACAACTCGACATGGATGCTTCGATACATTTACTCTGCTCTTCCGACCTTGCGTTATATAACTGATTGATTTAGACAGTTTTAACTATATCTGTCAAATTATGAAGCCTTTTTTAGAAAACGATCGAGTTGAAAATTGACACACAAAATTACTCTCATCAACGAATTGATAAGGGGCGAAATCAGAAGAAGATAGTAGTTACACTACTTTAAGGCAAAAAGTACTAAGAAATTCAGGTATAGGGGATAGTTAGTATGGACCTCCTGAGCTCAAAACACATTAAGCAAATTTTTTGTATGGCCAGGTTTTTGAGAAAACATTTTGCTAAACTTTTACGTGCGATCAACGTAAGCATTACCTCGTTCGAAAGTCAGTTAAAATACGCCCATATCCAAGTTTTACTTCAGTTCGAATGATGAACGGTCCTAAAGAGATTTGGTATATCTATACCTATGCCTATCTTGATATACAAAGTTATAGCAACCTTTTGTACAAGTGCGCACGCGGACACATTTTTGTACACATATGGAAGAGCATCATTATATGTTCAATTTTCACCCAATCTTGGTGATATTAGGCTTAAAGTGTTTGCAAAATAGGGTAGTTAAAAGAAACTTTCCTTATTTTTAAAACTTCTTATAAAAAATTAACTTGCGAAATCAAAATTTTTGTTTAAATGGCAAAAGTTCTACAAAATTTTGATTTTGACCAGGCATACCATTGCAAGTTATACGTCGTTAAAAGTACATTTTAATTGTTTTTCGAACGAAGTGCGTTGATCGCACTTTAGAGTTTAGCAAAACATTTTTTTAACGAAGTTATATAAAAATAAACACAAAATTACCGTTATCTCAAAAAACTGAGAAAAAATTTTAAAATGTGTTTTGAGCTCAGAAGGTGAATACTAACTATACCTGCATTTTTTGGTATTTTTTCAAAATAATTAATTGTATATTATTGTAAACCCGTATGATATTGAGTGTGGGCTTACATAATTTGTACCGGCAACTAAAAAGGTAACGAACTGAAATTCACTATATAAAATACATCTAACCATAGAATGAACATGTTCGAAAATATGCTGTATTGCATGAAAATCACGTCTACCTCCCATAGAAAAATTAACTGCTCGAACGAAAACGTGGTGTAAAAAGTTCACAAGAGTCCACAGAATAAATATATTTGAAAATCAATATAATCGGATAAAAATCACTCCTCCATCCCATACAAAAATGTGTTGTTGAACGAATTTTTTTTAACACTTTTTGCACGAAAATATTAAGTAATCAAGGTGAGACTAAGTACATGGGATTATATATACCAATTAATAGACTAAATCGCTTGAAAACTACGCCTACCTGCCATTCAAAAGTATGTTGCTGAATGTGTTTTTTCACATTTGTAGCAGGAAAATATAAAGATATTAAGTTGAAATTTAGTACAGACTGTTAGATTTATTATTTGATGAAAACCATTTAAAATGGGATAAATGTGATCAAAGCCACTATTACTTTCTACACAAATTTATGCTTTTACTCTTTTCGTATGAAAATATAAAGTTATCAAGCTGAAATTTGGTACGCTCTATTACTTTTAGAAATTAATGAACCAGTGTGAAAACTGAAAGAATCGGATAAAAATAACAGCTATCTGACATACAAACTTATGCTTCCGTTTATATATTTTTACACTTGATGTACCAAAATATAAAGATATCAAGTTGAAACTTGGTACGTATGATTATATTATATTTTCTAATAAATGGTCGGTGTACAAAATGGATAGAGTTAGATATATCCCAGACCTACCTTTTATACAAATGTAAGCTTTCTATACTTTTAAAATTATATTACGAAAATATTCTAAATAGAATAGAATATAGAATAGAATAGAATAAAATAGAATATATTCTAATAGAATATATGTAATACCAATTATATAAGGATTAACATTAAAGGCAGATGTTTTATATGATATTGTCGCCAAACACTTACAGTAGGTACTTAGAAATGCCGTAATTGTAGACTTTATGTGTCGATAATAATGATAAAATCAAAGTATTTGAGCTAATAGACATGTAGATACAAATATTAAAGTAGTTAGATACTCTAATCTAGCATAACAGTACGCTATGAAAATAATGTTACATGTATGAAACAAAAGAGACGATACTTAGGTAATATATTCGTATACTAAGTACCTAGAGTCATATGCAGTTGAGTATACTTACTCGTATATTTGATAATTGTTTAATGAGCTGAGAACATAATAATATTTCTGCTTGCTAATTTCGTTAAATGCATTTTTATACAACCATATAAGTTCTATGCATATATGTACATATCTGTTCATATATATAATATAATGAATGCTATTACGTTCATAGATTATAATTATGATATTGTATTTATGAATATCGAAACGTATGAGCGAAAAGATAAAATAATATGGTTATAATAAGTACTTGATTTCAATGGAAAAGAAAGATTAACATCGACATAATTGTCCACATATGTATAATATATATAGAGAGAGAAAAAGAGTGTTAGAGAAAGAGAGAGAGGAAGAAAGGTATTCACGTATATTTTACACTAACCGTTTTTGTTTTCATTTGTAAAGGCTGTCCAATGTTTTGCATTACAAGTCCAAATCAAAAGGTTTTAGATGAATAACAAGGCGGGTGGTACGCATGTATTCTTTTATTATACTAACTGGTTGAAAGGTAACAAGCTTGTTTATGTACTTCTAAAGGATAACTAAAAAAAGAAATGCAAACTCTGAAATGTCTAATCTGAATATTTGATCAGTACATATGCATTTGCACGTGCTTATGTACAGGAATGACACAAATTCACAATGAGTGGTTTGATTTGGCCTTGGGAATGTAATTTCAACTATGACCGTCTTTATTATTTCACACTTTTTGAACGTAACTATCGAATTCGTTTGGTAGTTCCACCAGAGTCAAGCTCTCTCGCTCTCTTTGTATAGGAGCTACCTTTAGGGATTGAGATAGAATGTAAGTATATTTCAGAAAAATGTTACGACTGAAATTACTTCATTCTTCTAGTCTTTCTGCTAGACCCTGTATGAATATTTGCATTTAGGTTTATACGCTTTTCACTGAGGAAACCTATTTGTAGTGAAATGGAATTGTAAAGATTAAGAAGACAAAAACCAAACAAAGAAAACAAATAAAGAGAAAAAAGTGAAAAATCCGATAATATCAAATATGATCTCAAAATAAAGTCGAAAGACAAAAACAGAATCAAAATTAAAACAAACAAACAAAATTTACCAAAGTAAATTGCATTCATTCCTATCTATCTATCCGTCTCAATGTAGGTACATACATATGACTATATAAATGAACATAAATTCGTATATGAAAAGAGCATATCATAAACACACACACACGCACCCCCCACTCACACACACACACTCACATAAATAGCTTAAGGGAATCTTCTTAATTTTCATCATTTTATTTCCACTTCATATCAGTGTTGCTGTCACTGGTAGGGCCACCGCTACTGAAATTATTTTATACCCTCATATATGCAATGAGGAGAGAAAAATGTACTAAAAATGCAAGAGAATCTATGTATGAATGAATGAATGAATCAGCACAATGTATGAGATGAATAATAGCAAAAACCATAATGAAAAAAATAGAGATTGTGTGTGGATTGTGAATAGAAGTTAATTCATAAACACTCATACGTCAAGGAGGATATAAATACGAGTACGTACACTTATACAGACATGAAGTATGATATTAGCACTACCACCACATATAAATCACTTCAATTTGCCGCATCGAATGAGATGTGAATTGCAATTGTACAAACTAAAATAAATTTAAAAAAAAGAAGGGAGATTAAAATTTCTTTTATCAGGTGTCTCTATCATATATTCATTCTCACACAAACTTATGTCTATGAAATGAAATGCAAATATAAAAACGAAACGAAAAGAAACGTTTAATTTCAAAGAAAGCATTGAATATGAATACATATAGAATAGCAAATAGCAATATCATTTAAATGAAGTGGTTAGCATATAAAAACAGAAAAAATATAATTCAATAACATAAATTCTTTTTGATGATATTTATATTATCTTTTTTGTTTCTATTTAAATTCAATTTTTTTTGTTTGTTTTTATATTTGTTCTTATTTTCTATAAAAAGCTATTACTAAATATAATAGGTTATATTTTAGTGGATTTAATTTATATCGTTTCCATATTAAGTCATGATAAATAGTTATAATAGTTAAAAAAAACTTTACATACCAAATTGCAGTTTGATGACTCTAAAACACTCATTCAACAACATAATTTTTTATGAGAGATAAATGTGGTTTTTATAAAAATCCTTATATTTTCTAATATATAAATTTTGTGGTACGTCGAACTTTACTTGATAAGTTTGAGTTTGATTGGGTGACATTTTCGTGCGTCAAGTATAGAACAACACGTTAATTAACATACTTTTGTATGGAAGATAGGTGTACTTTTCATGCGAATTCAATCAGTTTTCATAGTGTACATTTGTGGAATAAAGCAAACTTGTGTAGTAAGTTTCAGTTTGATCGAATTGTAATTTCGGCAGTTATCGCGTTTGACATACACATACGTACTTATACATGGGTCCATTGTATTTAAAAATAATTTGCATTAAATATGGTAATTGCTTATTCGTATATTAAAGGGACTTAATATTGTATAATTCTCCATAAATTATGGATATATTTGTCTATTTCTATATAAATGTAGACTAATTAAAATTTCAAATAAAGTAAATGAATTTACGAAATTAAATTTAATCCTATATTGAAGTAAGTAAATGTATTTTATTTCTATAATATATATTGCCTTAATATTATTTACCATATACTTTTTCTGCTCTTGCATCGTTTTTGTGTTTATTTTTGTATTTTTTCATTTGTCGTCTCCCTTCAGTGGAAATTAATTTTCAATATTAAGCCAATTAAATATATTGCTGAGCTCTTATTACATATACACAATAGTAGGTGGTAACAATATACGCAGTGAAAAAAAAAAAGAACAAAAGAGCATTTCAACAAAAAATAATAATATCGTTTTGTGTATATTTTGTATGCTCCCTCATTGCCTTTGGTATGCTTTAATTTTTATTTTCACGCCCTACATTTAATTGTCGACATATTTCCATGACATCAAAAAATCATGCCTAAAGCTAACAAGCAAAACTGACAAACACAAGTCGGGCAAACGCACTAATATGCCAACCAAAACGAGCGAACAACAACAATAACACAGCAAAATTGATAAAACCTTCAAAATGACAACAGCAACATCAACAATTGAAGCAAAAAAAAAAAAAAAAAAACAATTCGTTTATTCATTCATTCACTATACTGTATACGAGTACTCATAGTATTGCTGATGGTTCTAAAAATGCTGCTGTTTTTGCAGAAACGTCAGTTTCCGCCGTTGGTTTTTTGTTAGCTTTTGTCATATGAAAACAAATAAAAGTCATTTGATTTGTAAAGTTCGATATTTGTTTTTATTTTGGTTCATGTTGCTCATCTATTACCAATTAAAGTTGCGATTGTCAATGCAAATGCTTTTGTTGCTGTTGGTGTGATGATGTTGTATTGCAAATGACATGACATGTATTAATTTTTTAATATTCGCATACAAATTGTTTCAAATAAATATTTATCGAAATTTTCTCGTTTTAATAACTACAAATCTAGGTGATCATTTTAATTATTACTTTGCGTGTTCTCATATAGTATTTAAGAAAAATATAATATAATTGTATTGAGTTTTAGAAATCGAAATTTTTAGTGAAAAATTTACAAATTTTTGCTAAAAAAATTGCTAAAAGAGTTCTATAAATAACAAAGTTGACGAAATTTACTATGAAGAGTTACCATAAGCATCATACGTTCAAAGTATCATAGTATCGTAGTTTTTTCTTCGCTGAAGGACTGGACTAAGGGATTTTTGTTAAACAGCTTCGACGCCCTAATCTGTCTAGCGTATTCCAGGCGGAAGTGTTTGCAATTTGGGAAGCTTATAGGATACTAATCGCAGACTTCAGATTCAAGCAAAACATAGCTATACTAACGGACAGTCAAGCTGCAATTCCGGCCTTGAATTCAGCAGTCATATCCTCCTTCCTAGTGGAACAAAGCAGAAAGAGTCTCAATACACTCAGCGAATGGCACAACGTTTCACTGATCTGGGTTCCGGGACACCGAAACATAGAAGGAACCCAAAAAGCCGTTTAACTGGCAAGAGGCGGATATGCCATACAAGAGGTTCTTGCAGAGCCGGTGTTCATACCGCTGAGTGTAGCTAAAAGAGCTATCAATATAAAATATCTACAAAGAACGGATTGCAGGTGGAAAAGTCTTACAAAGTGTACGACTAATAGGTCACTATGGCCAGGATACAATCCTAAACAAACAACAATACTGATAAACAGCAACAGAAAAGACGTCTCTAAACTGACGGCTGTCATTACTGGCTTCTGGCTCAACAGAGAACAGGCGGCCAAAATGGGGATGTCCCACAACGATTTCTGTGACAGTTGTAATCAATTAGAAGAAAAGGAAACGGTCTTCCACTTCAATAACATAGAGGAGTTGGTGGAAATAAACATCAGCGACCTCATGAGGTTTCTAAACAGTATGAACTGGATCAAACCTAACAACAACTGGATCACAAACAACCTAACGAACAGTTAGAAGCGAGGATGTGGCAAAAAACGGTGCTTAAGCGCTATTTGGACTTATGGATGAGTTACCACTTCAACCAACCAACCATCATACGTTATATTTGTATGGATACATTGTAGTGATCTCATCAACAAGTACGAAATATAGTAACGAAAAATAATAGGATTTATATTAAAAACACTCGGTAAAAACTACAGAAGTATTACGAAGAGGATTAATTACATATTACAAATTATAATGAATGGTTGACAGGTACTTAAATAAATTAGTGGTAGTAGTAGCCTATTATGCAGGTATGTAGATGAATAGCAACTTCATATTTAGTGCCTTGTTGATTGCTTGTCTATTTGTTATATGTAAAATGGCACTCTTCACATGATCTATCTAGTTATTTTTTCTTTTATATTCTCTTTAAGTACACTTCATTTTTCTGTTCGTCTATTTTTTCACTTTATGCTTAGTCAACGCCTGCAGTAGCTTTTAGTACTAGCATTGGCAACGTATACTCCTACAATATAAAGTAGATTTTTATACAAAAGATAGGTAGATAGAAAAGGCTCCATTCTTGGTGTAAGTAATTAGAAATGATAAGCGGTTGTGGTGTAAAGAATGAATTGTAATTTATCAAGGATTGTAGCTGCTATTTGTAGCTGACATGTTGTAGTTTTCAAAATGATACATCTACACGTAGAAGTATTAGCACATTCTTGCCACTTAACAATTCTACTAATTTAGGAGGAGTAAGTAAAGTATATAGATGAGAATACATTGTATGTGTTATAATCGCAAAATGATGATGATGCAGATAATGGAATTAATACTTCATTTTAAATGTGCCTTTTAAGCCAATGCCAAGCTTGTACATTAGTATGCATCACAGTTGTGCATAAGTCTAAGCATATGCTACACGTATGCGTTATATATGAACGTATATCTATACTAATGAGTGTACTACTTAAATACATAATGGTAAATTGTGAATGCGAATATCTACTTTACTACTACTTACTAGTATCTACTTTCAAAAGACATGCATGTATGTATGTATGCTAACATTTTTAAAGATTTTCTTGACTTAATTACGAATAGCAAATAATTAATTTAACTATTATATATGTATGGATTATTTCCTTAATAAATTAAATAAAGTACTACTTATCCATTCACATGGATGAATTACTCTAATAGATTTTTACAAATGATGTGATATGTTGAAGAAAAATACATTTTTTGTAAATCTTGATAAAGCTTCTTAAATTTTCTATATTCCTACATATTATTCTAATAACGAAATAATTAGTACATATATATTATATTACAATAAAATGTTAGGTGAAGATATTTATGAAGGAGCACGAGCTAACGAAACAACTTTATAAAACGAAAATTATTAATATATATGGTTTTGATTAACTAGGCTTAATTCGCACTACTTAAACTTTAAAAAGATCTAATGAAAGTTGGAATCAAAGCAATTGCTACCCACTTCATCGTTAGCACTTACTTATGAAAAGTTTTAGATTGTGCGGTTGATTTTAACTTGGCAGGACAAAGCCAATTTGGCATAAAGACGATACATATTAGTTATTCAGTTGGTGGAAATTCTCTTTCAAACCATTGATAGAGTAGGGGTACCGAAACTCAAAAACTCGGTACCTTTTTACTTTAAAATAAAGCACCAATTGATAATTCTAATACAAAAATATCTAGTTGCATTAAGGTTGAAATTTTTGCAACACACCTCAACGAAATATATCGTCCAGCAGAGTATAAGGTCCAACCATATTGATAGCAATCATCCCTGTCTGTTGACCTATTAAAGAGCACATAATTAGAATAGGGTGCAACCGGAAGAACACGAAATATTGATTCAATTTTTCTGTAAAAGACAGGTAAACTTACTTTCAACAACGTGGAAGTTTGCAAGATTATCAAGGCAAACATTAGTGATAAGCTTGACTCAGAAACTTAGCAGATCTAGCAAAATTGAATTAGAAAGAATAAAAGAAAGAATCGCTCTATATAGGAATTAAATTGAAAATTGATTTCGCGTTCCAAAAAATTAATGTACGTAATTCACTAAGCACCTGATTGACCATTTCATATGAGGAGAATCTTATAACTATCGTATATTCGCTATGCAGTGCTCTGATTCGGTTTTCTAGTAAAAATTCGCCGCTTATTATCCGCGTTGTGACACAATGTAGCATTTTGGCATTTTGCCATTAGCAACCTCTCTCAAGGAGAAGGCATCTACACGAATCTAAACAGTAATCTGAAGATAACACAGGAAAATTTTTACTTTTACATTAAAGATTTATTTTTGTTTTTATACGCAGAAACTAAGCACTCATAGTAAATAAAATATTTTGTACAATATTTGTCAATTTCTTCATAGAATTTAAACTCAAAAATATCAACACATAATTTTGACTAAAAAAATACAATTGTTTGGCCAACTAAAGGCGAAAAAATAGTCAAACAAAAACCAAACAAATCACACAATTTTTTGACATTTTATTGCAATAGCTAATACTCCAATTTGTTAGACGAGATACAACACCACAATCCCAGATGAAAAAACAAAAACAAACTAAATAACGAAATGGGGAAAAACAGAAAAATACACAATTAAAGTCAATTTGGTTCAGGGCGTCATTCTATTTTCTTTTTTAGAGATTTCACCTACTCGGATCAACTAACTCATACTCTCCCTTTTGACATTCTTATTATAATTGTTTGTGTCATTTTTTTTGTATACATATAATTCTCTTTTCACATTGTATACAAATAGTATTATCATATACGAGTATATACTCATACTATGTACGTGTGCACTTGCTCATTTCACTTTCTCTTCATACTCGGTGAATACGTTAAACGGTGCGTATGAGTGACACGTAGTAAAGTATATATGGATGTGTTATGTACGTGTTTGGAAAATTAAAAAAACAACGGAATACAACAAAATATCAGATAGATATGCAGATACAATAAAACAACTAAACACCAAAAACACATAAGAAAAGCAAAAACAAATAAACAAGTTGCATGATGTTGAATACATGAAGGTGAAGGTTTCTCCTGCAATAAGAAAAATACGAATTTATTTTATAACGATGAAAATTTATTTTGGCAATGTCAAATTTAGAAATATATCGTTCTCAAAATCAAACTTGATCTTAACACAGTTTGAACGTGTTCTATTTTATTTTTGGTGGTTGGAGTGTATCGTCGTGGTTTGATGGCAATCGATGTACAAATACTAAGTGACAAATTTTGCGTAAAAACAATATTATGTCAAAAGCGATGATGTTATTATTGAAGACAAATCATGTGTATGTAATTTACTTATATAAACATATGAACAGGATTTTACTTACTTAATGCTGTTGATAGGCAAAATTGATAAGGTTTGATGTAGGCAAAAAAGTGTACATATAGAAGTAACTACAAGATTGCTGGTTTAAAATTAAAAATAATTAATTGTAAATATGGAAGTTATGATTCAAAATGAAAAAAGTAAAAGGTTAATACAAATGTGTCCATCCAATATATATGCGTTTTCACAACTTCGCAATGTTTTGAAATATCATAATATATTTTTCATAATATAATTTGTAAGACTTGATCTATTTGTGTTCACAAGATCTTTTATAAAGCTCGTCAATGATCAAGTCAATTTTACTGCTACTAATCAGGATGTGACTTACTTAAACTATTCACAGTGCTTAAGAAATACAAATAAACGGCTCATAAAATAGAACAATCAAAATCAATGTATGTATGTACACAAACAGAGTAAGAACAAAAATTATTACAATAATATGTATACACTCAAAGCATATCATGTCAGTGGTAATTGTGGCACGCACATATCATATTGAAATATATTCCACGGCATATAGTGAATTTTATTTTCTTGACCGAATATTTCATGCTGACAATAATGCTGACGATGATGATGATGATGATGTCGGTGATTATAACGATGACGATGCAGATGATGATGATAAAGATGATAATAATATGATATGTAGTAGCGGAAATTGTAGTCCTATTGATGATGGGTCATCAAAGGCATACATTACAATATTTGTAGTGTGAATAAGAAAATGCCACTTTGCACAGCAGGATTTTCTTATTAAACAATACATTCCCATTAGATGTTATAAGTTATTGTTGTGATAATAATATTTAGTACCCTATTATCGATTATTTGTAATGCTGAGTTTGCACAAGAAATTATTTGCACGTAATAAATTTGTATATTTAATCTAATTTAACAAAAGTGTGGCATACTGCAAAATATGATTAATAAAAATTAACTTATTATATTGTGATAAATACTTTCGGAAATTATTCGGTTAGTAGTATTAAATTGCATGGGATAATGGGGCAACTATCTTTACCTTAAAGCGTCATTATTAGGTTATTTTTTTGTAACTCCGACTATGTCAACATTTGTCCCTAAAAATGCCACTCGCGGGATTCCTTGCTTTTTTAGTTGTTATCTCAAGACAAGTGCACCAGAATGTAATCGCATTTGTAAGCCTTATGGAAAACATGATTCATCAATTACAACTTGTAAATTTTGAAAACTGTATTGAACAAAAACACATATCAACCTCAAAAGGAGCTTTCTTAATCTTTGGGAGCAACTCAACAAGCCCTTGTATTAAACATGGGTTCGAATTAGAAAATGGCGATTCTGCATGCTGCTTTAACGGATTTTCAATCATGGTAGTGCTTGGCTAAAATAAATTATTGGTACAATATTGTAACACTTTATAAATGTATATTTTTAGGCATTTTTTTATAAAATTGTGAAGTGATGTTTAGATTTATTCTAGAAGCCTAGTAATTCCATTTACATTAACCTATAAATTTTTATGCCTACCAACCCATATAATACTTAATAAATTTAGCACCTAAACTCTACTTCTATTGTCTTTTGAGAATATATATATATATATATATATATATATATATATATATATATATATATATACATATATATATATATATATATATATATATATTATATATTATATATTATATATTATATATATATATATATATATATATATATATATATATATATATATTATATATTCATATTTTATTTATTATTTGGAAATGCATATATTATACCACATCAAGAATTTCTATTGAAAACTGAAACAGGACGGTTATATAACAGTCATTTCACATAATAATTTTCAATTACTATGCAATATTGTAGAAAATTTCGCCTACAATAAATAAATTGCGATGCAAAAAGTCATGAACAACACCAGCTAAAATGTTTATGAATTTATTTATTTTGATTAAAAATCATGGAAATCATACAATCAACACTTTCTGTGCATATACGAGCATACCACCAGTAGCTAGTACATACGTACTTGTATGTACTTTTAAGTACATACTCATATATAACTCATATAGTATGAGAGCCAGTAGAACTTATGCACACAAACACCTTCGACGAAAAATGGATTTAGCATGTTGACAAAGAAATGCCGCCAACACAATGTTGAATTGTGTAGAAATTTCTTTAGTTATTTTTATTTTTATGGAATATTTTATTTGCTTTATACAAAAATTTGCATATTAAGGAAGTTGTTATATAGAAAAGTATTCTTTCTTCTAGCTCTCATAGGGTAAAAATATGAGATTAAATGAAGAAATCCACGCTGGAAAGTTTTGTGCTGATTGATGAAATTTTGAAACTGGTGCATGAACCGTAAGATTTCATTGATTTTTTATTATTTAATGATAATACCTCATCTCTAGATGTATCAAATCAAGGATCGACTCCAATTATTCCCCCTAATATATTTCCCATACATACCTATCCTCTATCTCCATTATTCATGCCGGCTACCCTACAACGCTACAATTTTTATAAAATATGCTCCAGGCAATCACAGGGTATCTTTAGAAGGACAAAATATATGACCGACCTCTATTAGTATTGTTGCCGTAATTTTTTTTTCCTATCAATGTTTGCATCCCTTAAGAGGATGCTCATACAAAACAAATTCAAAAACAAACAAAAATTGATAATAACCAAATAGACCACATGAACTGAACGCAAAAATACATGAAAATAGACAAATAAACACATCGCTGTTTAGGAATCCCTTCCAGAGCAATCAAATTCAAGGACAACATCCATTAATTTTTGAAACACTATTTGGTAAACTTTTGATTTTACAAAAAAAAAAAAAATTACACACGCCATCTAGTGGTCACTTATGCAAAACTCTT
Organism: Megamerina dolium; assembly: GCA_963854835.1. NCBI lineage: Eukaryota > Metazoa > Arthropoda > Insecta > Diptera > Megamerinidae > Megamerina > Megamerina dolium. The sequence continues at coordinate 342,837 of OY978529.1, read as the reverse complement.
AAAACTAAACAAGGGTATAAATAATAATGTATTTAGGAAAGAAAACTTCTATATTTTTAAATACATTATTTAAAATTTGCTCCATAATAAATGTCTTCAGATACCCATATTACCACTAGTATGTACATTTCTACTACACACACATACAGAATCACACAAAGTGAAAGAAATGATAATAAAACTTCTAAGCTAGCCAATCACTTCAGCCTTCGGCAAGAGAAAGCTGTCAACATGTCTGTCTACTTGTGTAAGCCAAATATTTTATAATGTTTTTTTTTGTTTCGCCCCTGACTGCTTCTTCTTTCAACCCTACTGCAATCTCTGAGGTAGATAGATTGCTTAAGAGAACTGTCATTGCAACCATTTTCAGTACATTGCACTTCATAAATTAGTACAATGCAAAAATGAGAGGAAAGAAGAAGAAAAAACTGAAGGGATTTCTATTTGACTTTGGCACCGAAAGTGTAAAAATACCTAACCTGAGAGTACGAGCATATGTAAGTGTGAAAAAAGTACACACATATTGAATATAAGTTGGCAATGACTGAACAACAACAACACCAACGACAATACCGTGTTGAACTAATCGAAGAAGAATGGCATAGATAGTGAATGAATTGTAATTTTTTTTTTTTCATTTTACTACCATTCTCAATGTGGTGATGCTAGCAGCTGTTCTAATGCTATTGGACAAATGCCATACTGTAAAACTTTGAAGAAGTTCAATTTCAATACGTTTTTATCTCTTTTTTTTGCTTGCTCCAGTTCATCAGGTAGCATATAAGTTTGCAAAAGTGATAAATTTAAATCAAAAATCAAATTGAATTTGTAAAAGATTTTATTTTGATTTGGAATACATTCATTTAGAGAAGAGAGGAGATGAGAAAAAAAAAAATTAGAGAAAGAAAGTAAAAGATAACTCATTGATGGCTCATGCAATAGTAACAGGGTTATCCATTTCGCGGTTTCAAAAGTATAGGGCTAGAATTCGACATCTGTCAAACTGAGTTGTTAAAACAATTTCTTTCTTTTTCAGTTCACAGTCTGACATTTACGAAAATGGATCGCTTAACTATCGCACAACGCATTAAAATTGTAAAAACCTACTACAAAAATGGTGATTCTCCCACAGCCACATATCGTGCTTTAAGAGGAGATTATGGTTTACATAATCGTCCAACTACGCAAGCAATTGGCAAAATTGTGAAGAAATATGAAGAGACTGGATCGGTTACAGATATTGTAAGGCCTGTGCATCATCGTTTTGCTCGTACCACCGAAAATATCGCTGCTGTGAGTGAAAGTGTTGCCGAAGACCCGAATGTGTCGATTCCTCGTCGTTCTCAGGAATTAGGACTGTCTTACGGCACATTATGGCGTATTTTGCATTTGGATCTACACCTACATCCATATAAAATCCAGCTCACACAACAACTGAAGCCAGCTGACCATTCACAACGTCGTAGATACATCGAATGGGTGCTTGAACAACAGGCGGTGGACGGCGATTTTTCGAACAAAATTTTCTTCAGCGACGAAGCACATTTCTCACTCGGTGGGTATGTTAACAAACAAAATTGTCGTATTTGGGGTTCTGAGAATCCTCAAGTAATTGAAGAGAGGCCACTACATCCACAAAAAGTCACTGCTCGGTGCGCCACGACGAGAAATTTTCTGGCCGCGTAATTTCTCGTCGTGGCGATATCAAGTGGCCACCAAGATCATGCGATTTGACACCGCTTGACTTTTTTTTGTGGGGCTACGCGAAAGACCGTGTTTATGCAGATAAACCTTTAACTCTTGAGCACCTAAAAACCAACATTCGTCACGTTATGGCTGAGATACCGCCCAATATGTGTCAAAAAGTGGTCGAAAATTACCTCAAAAGAATCGATGCTTGCAACAATTCGCGTGGTGGTCATTTGAATGATGTAGTATTTCGCACATAATGTCAACGTTCGAACTTTATAATAAAAAAGAAATATCATGATAAAAAATATTTTATATGTGTTTTATTTACATTTACTTTTGAAACCGCAAAATGGATAACCCTTTAGTAGTTGTGTTCCAAATAGAGAAAGAAAGTGAGCAGATGTTAATGAAGAATATTTTTTGCGACAACGTCAATAAAATCTCCATTGTAAATATTTCTTCTGTTTGATAATTCAAATTTCAATGATTCAAATTATTTTTTTCAATCTTTCAAAATTTAATTAGTCAATTTATATGAACCAAATAATAACAACAGTATGATGGATTGCTATTAATTCAATAATAAACTATATACAAATAATTTTAGTTTTGAATTAATCCATTTAACTCGTCTTGCTAAATGTAAAATAAAACGTGGCGAGCATTAATTATGTACATTTGCAAATTTAACTTCAACTATACCAAAGTATGCTAAAGGCATTCAATGGTGTATAGGTATAGATTTCTATCACCACATAGTATATCGCCTTTGCTTCTGTAGAGATGCTCAATCTACATATACATATACATAGATTAACAATGTAATTGATAGAATTAATATTATAAAAATGGACTAAAGTGGACTTATAAGCTAATCATAAGACAGATACATAATTTAGCTTTTATTATTGAATATGTTGAATGCACTTAAATGTTGTTGAAGAAAAATTGTCTGAATTTGTTTCTTTGATTTGTTTTAGTTTTCGTTTTTTTATTTTTCTTCATAGAAAATACAGTGTAGTGACCTAATTAAATGTTAAAGCTTTAAGTGCTTATTATTGAAAAACTGTAATAACAGATACAGCTTTCATTTAAGCTTTTACTTCAAATAAAGTAAGTTTTGTCATAATTTAGAATGGGTTTCTAGGAGTTTTAGTAGTGCTCTCTTTTGCAGAGATGCTGTTTTGATACATCGTTGAATTCTCTATAGCGTCTGAGCCTTTTTGTAAAGTACTGGGCAGGCTTCTTTTTTACCTACCTCCTTCCATCTATTGAAAATGTTATATTTAGCTTTGTATTTTCGAATGCAAAATGTGAAAATATGTTATGTATACGTACGGAAATATGGTTTTGTATGGGAAGCAGGCATAATTTCATTTTTACATTTATCCATCAATCCGTATATACTGAGTTTACCCATGATAGGGCAATATTTTGCAAAAGAATTGTGTAAGCATACATTTGAAAGCATACTTTTGTATGAGAAGAAAGTGTAATTTTCATTCAATTACAATAATTTTCTAACTTACATATGAACCAATAAAAATAATAATATGTACCGAGTTGTACATGAAAGCTTGATGTTTTCGTGCGAAGATTCTAAAAACAAACATACAGGAGTATATGCTTGTGTGGGAGGTAGATTTATTTCTTATAATATTTAACAAGACAAATCTTTATTAAAATATTTCAAATAAATTATAACGCATTAATTAGAATTTTACTGATTTTAAGCCAATGTTAGTAAAAGAAAAACTCAAACAACAACAACAATGGCAATATAACCAAAGTAAAACCTTATTATATATACTCGTATATGAGTCTCCACATCATCACCATCAACTTGAACCTAAATAATAATTTACACTATTAACATAATCGCAATTTAATAAATATTGACTATAGGATTGTAACCGTGATGAAACGGCATGAAAAATGAAATATTAAATATTAAAGTTTAAAAGAAACACAAACAAACAAAGATAAAATCACGAACAGCAACACCTGAAGCAAAGTCACTTCTGTAATTTATTTATTATGATTTATTCTTGTTTTTTCGGTTTTTCTTTGTTTTTGAATTTAAATTGGTCCTTTCACTTTAATACACAACTACAATGCAAGTACACGTATATAAAATAAAATTTGCCAATGGCAATAATGTTACTAATATTGTATTACTCATAACTAATACATCGTGTCAAAAACTGCAGCAATTTGCCTTTCTTCGGAATGGGATAATTTGTGTCGCTATTGCCGTAGGGCTTTATTAAGATATTTTGTTTGATACTAAATTTTTCATAATTTTATATTCGGTTTATGCGCACTCACAGTTTGTGTTTTTTGTTGCCTCTAAAAATAAGTTCTAACTACACTAACCGCAGATGCTCTTTATTACACCACTAAACGTGTCGTCAGCTGAACGACAGTTTAACGTTTTAAACGAAATTTTTAATCAAAAGAATTATTATTATTATTATTTAACGTTTAGCATTCAAGGGTGCTAAATTTAAAATTATATTCCATGGAGTGTTGTAATTTTTGGTGTGGAATTGATGTAATGGACATTTATATTATTATACTTTAGTTTGTGATATTAAATGGAACGTATTGCTATATACTTGGTGCGAGAAAGATAACTATGGTTATGCTCTCTGTAGGGTGGGATTATAAGGAGTCGTGTTTTTTTAGCTGCCACTGAGAAATAAGATAACCAATTCAGAGGTATACTGCCGTCAACTGGATGCATACAATTCTTGTTTATAATCGAAAAGAATTAATCAAGCGCACAACTATGTATCATATAATGTTTCACCACAATAACACCTAACTTGTTAACTTATCTAAAGTTCCTGCAGCTTGCATGAAGAGTAATGTCTTCTCCATCATATTGACCGAGTTTGTTAATTTTGATGAGTCTAGGAGTCAATGACTCATTCAATTATTGGCAGGATAAACCTATCGGAGAAGGAGGAATAACAGGTAAATCGAACATCAAATTGGCCAACAATTGACATTGTTCCACATATTAATTAAAGAGCTTCTAGAATCAGTTCAACAATGCGTCTTGATGTTTTGGACATTTTGGTACACATAATCAAATACAATATTTGTATGTAAGAATCTAGAGCAAATAATACACCATCTCGAAAACGCCTCATTGAGTAAACGACATAAACATTCTATATGTTATTGTTGTGGTAACATATCGCCATATCGCTCGATCGTTCCTAATAATAGATCTTATATTACTAGTATCACATTCTATACGAATTTAGGACTATTCATTCGAATCCGTTTTGTTTGTTTGACTTAGTCAGGTCGTATTGCGTCTTTAAAAAATGCTGACAACTAAAACCATACATTAAAATATCCAGAATAGCCTCCTGAGAGGGATAGAATATAGAACCGACCCCTATAATTTTTTCTCCTCAAGAAACACTTTTGGGTATCAACCCCTTAGAGGGGTTTCTTTACAAAATTTACACTTTTATAAATTGTACTCCTATACAAATTCCGATATAAAAACGTCAATTTAGTATGGAAGTGCTCCTAAGAGGTGGATATATGTGTCAGGAGAGAAAAATTATTGGGAGTTTATTGCACATTTTACCGCTCTAGTGACGAATTCCGGGCAGTTATGGGAAAATGTGCCGATCCTTAATTGCTTTCAAGACCATTTTGCTGAGAAGCTTTTTTAAGGAGTAGAGGCAGGAAGTCGGTAAGCTCAGAACAATGTAACGTAGTAAAACTAAATCGTCGTATATTTTGTCCCTTTCGGGGAATAATAAGAGGAGTGGGTATTTGATTAAAAAACAATTTTTATGGGAGCCTCTCTAACAAGCAGATGTGTCATTCACACCAATAACATTGGAAATGGCAAAACTCGCTCACATTATGCAGAACAACTGTGGCATTTCGAATAATTGTATTTATCACATTTCGCGGGAGTAAATGTTCTCTTCCACTAGGACAATGCGTCGGTTTATAAGTTCGAAAAAGTAATGGCCATAATGCATGAATTAGGTTACGAATTGCTTCATCGTCCAGCATATTTTCCAGATGCAGCCCCCACGAATATTTTCTGCTTCCAAACATGAGGAAAGATACGAGATTTAGACTGAATTAAGGACTCATTAATGGAACAAATTCAAGTTTTGGTGGCCTTGAGAAATGGTATTATTTAGAATGCAAAATTGGACAAACGTCGGTTCATAAATAAAATACCTTTTTTCCGAATAGGGTCCACTGTTCCAACAATATCCTTGTTATATTTTCAGGAACATATTGACCAGCCCTCCTACGTATTACGATTGTTCAGATATGACAGTTTGAGATGTTGATACTTTCATTCTTTCTCTGAATAAACATAAGGTTACATTTTTATTCTAAAGTATGAAATAGCTATTTAAGAAATCAGATATATTAAAAAATTACTTATGAATTGCTTATTGTCTTAATGTCTAACAGGAAAATATCAGAAAATAATTGAATAAAATCATAATAATTTGTTGTTTTTGTTTCAGAGGGTATGTCTATATTCACATAGAATCCTTGAAGCCGTTAGAATGGGTGTTGTCAACATCATGTACTAATGCAATAGTACGTGTCCACTTCCACTCTTCGTTTTCATACATCTGTCCCATATAGGTACGACGTTTTAACCCTACAAACAATATGGTTTGGTATTTTCTAAATATAGTAGCAATATATTAAACGCATACTACTTTGGGAGCTATAATATCACCAAAAAACTTTTTTTGGAAAATAAAATTGCAGTTTGCCCGCAAATATAGTTAAAATAATAAACTACAGTCCTTAGCAAATGCACTTATATGTTACATGTACACAAGCAATTGCATATGTACTTCTATTTATATAAATAACCGAAGAAATTTCAGTTTAAGAAATCTTTCTCAGCACACACACACAAACTTATTTACACAGGAGCTGGACTGAGGAGTTTGAGCACATCTTTTGCATGGCGCCCTATTTCTAACAACACTTCAACCATCACTTAATTCTGTCTTGTACAAACAAATAAATTTTTTTGGTATTCCAAATGCAGCAATGTCTATTTCTTTATCATCAAGGCATTACAACATCGGCAACAACAATTTTAACAGTAGCAGCAGCACCAGTAATAGTAACAGCTGTTTACAACTACTACTCACATATATAATATTTCACTTCTGTTTCAATTGCTTGTGCTAAAGTATTTTATTGACAGCGTACTATAGACAGTATTTTATTTAGCGTATTATTTGTTGTTTTTCAATTCAATTGTATTTTATAGTTTGCTTGTTCTTCCCATTGTTGTCGTTGCAGTTAGAGTTGTTTTTGTTGTTGCTTGTTTATAAAATTCTCCAATGCTGCAACATTAACTGTCAACACATAAAATTGTTGACTTGAAAATTGCAATTTACGTGTTCTTACTTATTTCATTTGCCAGATAGAGACTGAGAGAGATACAATAGATAAAATTTTATTACCACTGACAAGACGACAATGCAATGCAATGCTTCCTTGATTGTTGTCCACATAAGCAAATTATGTTTTATGCATATTTTATGTTTTTTATTTTACAAATTGTATATAAACTAATAATTTGTAATTTAATATGTTTTGATGTTATGATTAAATTGTAAATAAGATGCATAGTTATAAATGTGTATTAAAATCAAGACATATATGTCTTAGTACAAAGAAAGAACCAAGAAAATAAAAATTAATCTTTAAAAACCAAATAAAGCATAACCTTTTTTTCTCTCTTTTGATCTCAGACACTCACTCCAAAACATATGAACATTTATTCAGATATCCATCCATACATTTTTTTTTTGTTTGATATCTTTTTTTCAATTTTGATATTAATATTTTTTACATACATCCATGTAAATAAATTGTAGTCATATACGGATATTACGAATATCAAATTTCCGCTATCTTCATGTATTTGCATCTACAAGTTTGTGTAGACCCGCATCTACAATAAATATTAATATAAAAGAATTCAATTAAAAAATTATATGTTTACTTACAAAATCTAAATTGTGGGCTATGTTTGATGATATTGTTTTCATTATTTTTATTATTGTTCTTTATTGAATAATTACTCTTTTATTTTTTGTTTGTTAGAAAATATTAGCTTGATTGAGATCATAAGGTTAAATATGAGCAGTCATCTAAAATCAAAAGCCAAAGGCAATAAAACACATTGTACATATACTACATATAACACATACAATACATTTAACAGATACTCGTATAAATAATTTAAAAGAGGATATAAAGAATATCATCGGGTAATAATTTTGTGTATGCATATACTCTATGTAAACATGCATTATTAATAGGAACTTATATTAACATTAATGTACGAAAACCTCTAATCTTGTTTATGCTACTTCTTTATTAATTATAAGAAAGACAAAAATCGGCTGATTTCAAATTGCAAAAGCCTTTCACATCACATTCCAATAAATTATATCATAATGCTCTTTCATAAAGTATTTGTTAGCAACTTTAATATCGAATAGATTTTTTTTAAACTGTACCGACCGGTGATGGAAAGCAATTAGAAAATCTCCTGACAACAGTAATTCTCCATGAAAACACTTCGCAAAGTACTCAGTGAAACTGTTTCAAAAAAAGAAATATCACAAGGTGATGTCTGCCATTCTGAACCGTCTCATAAATGTAAGTAAGCACCTTCTAATAATGTCCAACATTTCACATGCAAACAGTACTGGGAGAGAAGCCAAAGGGAAAATTAATCCCATACCTGAACAGTCATCTCTTCTAGAGCAGTGAAATGCAGGTGTGGCTGACCTCCATTAATGCTTCCTTCTCAACATTTCTCTCTCATCTACATACTCGCTATTTCCACCCCTTAAGGAGTGGAAATAGCGCGTTATATTAGTTATTAAAATTAAAAAGTAATCTTGCCCAAATCAGGATCTTTTGCACCATCTTGGGAGATATGCTTTAAGTTATATAAATTTTATGTTTTTTGCTGAGCCCAGCCATTTTAAAGTTTGACTGCCTTAATATATCTGAAGTAAGCAAACTTTACCTAGTCATTTATGCATCTTTGTAATTTTATATCCGATAAAATAAAGTTTTATTATATTGTGTTTCAACACTTTGAAAATCAAAATCGAATTGCACTAAAAATAGAATAGGCTAAAACATAAAATTCAAACTGAGTTGGATACTGTTGACAAGTTAGTAGAATACCTAAAACACTGGAGCTAATGGAACATTTATGTAGAATATTTATACCACTGCAATGGAAAATAACAACAACAAGATTTTATGCAACAAAGTCATGCTGATACGAATATGATGATAGGTATGAGACTGATGACTGACATTCTAAGGTAGATTATAGGGACAATAGCAATCAGTTGATAAGTGTTGAACTGTTGTTGAGGTATCGTTAGACTTCTTTATTATACATTTATTGTAATATTCAAACAAAAAAAAACAAAAAACGATGATAATGAAAATACGGAAAAAGGAGACAATTTAAACGTATAGATAAATGCAAATAAACAATACAATAGAAAAACAGAAGATTGTCTCATAGATACATTGAGTCGTAGATATGCAATACGAAATGTATATATATGTATATAGTCATTTGTATATAAACATTCTCGAATTGAAAAATTCCAAACAATCCTTACTGCTGTAAAATTCTTTTATCCACGAATGTATGTATGCATTTGTGTACATATATTTTGTATTGCTTGAATAAAACAAACAGAATACAGGAAGTAGGATGCAGGCAACAGCAGCTATTTTACAATTAATGCCGACGGGTAAGCGAAGCATAGCGAAATACTTTTGCACTCACTCTCAGATTTTCTTTTCCTTTCTTCTCTCTCTCCAATTATATTCGTTGTTATTTTTATAAACTGCAAATTGTTAGTAAACAGGATGCTGTTGTATTCCACTCGCATTCTTTTCTTCTATCGTATTCCTTCGGATGCTATTATTGCAGCTTAAATCTTACTTAATGAGTGACGCGTTTTCTCTTATTGCGTGTCTAATCTTGTGATTTACAAAGGAATTTGTTAATCTAATGTAATCAAGTAAACAGCATGTAGACGCATTTTATTCTTTTTATTGAGAAATTCAGCTTTTTAATTAAGTTATCATCATTGATAATCATCATCATCATAGGTGGTCTGGTGGTGTTTTCGCAAGGTAACGTGTCTAACTGCCTCAACCAGGTGGGGCTAGCGCAATCCTTGTTGAACTCATCGCAAGTCAACTCACTGGCTGTCATGTAGTTTGATCTGAGCGCTATGTGATGAATCCTTTATTTGTTAATGAGGGGTAGTCATATAGCTTGCTCTGCTTACTCTGTGATGGCGCTTTCATTATTATTAATGGGGGCCCTCCATGTGGCGACCACCGGGCAACGTCTTCCTGGCACCCGCTGGGAGGCGGCTGAAGTGAGTGGCGAAAATCTCCTCGGTTAGAGGTTGTGCGTTGGGTTTGGGACCCGCCACATAAAAAACTCCTCCAATGAAAAAAACTAAAGTGCCTCGGATAAGGACTACCGCTTTTGTTGATGACCCCCGCAAACGAAAAAAGGACAATGATTTACGGATATGCACCTGGAATGTCCGATCCCTTTATAGGGAGGGTGCCTCTATCCAGCTGGTTGATGTCCTCGAAAAATACAGAGCTGACATCACCGCTCTCCAGGAAATGCGATGGACAGGACAGGGCTGCTCCAAAAGAGCGTCCTGTGACATCTACTACAGTTGCCATGCTGAAAGGCACGAATTAGGATGTGGATTTTTGGTCAGAAAGAGACTACGACATCTTGTCTCACAGTTCACGCCTGTGAACGAACGGCTGGCCACAATCCGCATCAAGGCAAAATTTTTCAACATCAGCCTTATATGTGCCCACGCTCCGACGGATGAGAAGGACAATGTGACCAAGGAGAGCTTCTTTCAGCGCCTCGAAGAAGCTTATGACCGCTGCCCCCGCCACGATATCAAAATCGTGCTTGGCGACTTTAATGCCAGGGTGGGCAAGGAAGGTACCTTTGGTCCAACTGTCGGAAAGTTCAGCCTCCACCAAAACACCTCCGATAACGGAATGAGGCTGATCGACTTCGCCGCAGCACGAAACATGGTAATTGGTGGTACCAGATTCCAGCATCTCGACATCCACAAAGCGACATGGCTGTCTCCAGATCATCGTACAAGAAACCAAATTGATCATGTGTTGATTGACGGAAGGCATGCTTCCAGTGTGATGGACGTGAAATCGATCCGTGGTGCCAACATCGACTCGGATCACTACCTTGTTGCAGCTAAGGTGCGCACACGCCTATGTGTCGCAAATAACAAGAGAAGTCCCACACAGAGAAAGCTCGACGTCAGTAAGCTGCAATCACCAGAGACAGCAGATGCATTTTCCACTCGACTATCGGATCTGCTTAAGCAGAACACTCCCCCACTTGATGATACATGCGCACGGTGGACACATATATCCCACTCCATGACTACTGCTGCCGAGGAGGTAATCGGTTACTACCGGCCTCTGAGGAATGAGTGGTATGATCAGGAGTGTCGCGACGCTACCGCAGAGAAAGACGCCGCCTACAGAAGAACCCTGCGTGCAGGCGCAACGCGAGCTGTTAAGGAGCGGTATAGAGAGAAAAGGAGTGCAGAGAGACGTCTTTTCAGGCGCAAGAAGAGGGAGTTGGAAAGACGCGAGTGTGAGGAGATAGAGATGTGCACCGACAAGAATGAGACTCGAAAATTCTTTGAAAAGATCAAGCGCCTGAGTGGAGGTTTAAATCCCGGAGCCTCTTCTTGTCGTGATGGAAATGGGAATCTGGTTACGGATGTCCAGAGTGTTCTGAGCCTATGGAGGGAACACTTCTCCACGTTACTGAATGGCGATGCTACGAACAATTCCGCCAGTGGAGGAGAATGCCCGATAACCCCAATTACAGATGATGGTGTTGATGTTCCACCACCCGACTATGACGAGGTTGAAACGGCCATTTTAAGGCTGAAGAACAACAAAGCTGCAGGTGCTGATGGCCTGCCTGCCGAGTTGTTTAAGACCGGAGGCGATGAGCTGCTCACCCGCATGCACCAGCTCATAAGCAGAATATGGTCGGATGAAAGCATGCCTGATGATTGGAGGCTCAGTGTTCTCTGTCCTGTACATAAAAAAGGAGACCCCACAATTTGCGCCAACTACCGTGGAATAAGTCTCCTGAGCATCGCGTACAAGGTTCTATCGAGCGTACTGTGTGAAAGATTGAAGCCTATGCTCAGCAACCTGATTGGACCTTATCAGTGTGGCTTCAGACCTGGTAAATCCACCATCGACCAGATTTTCACACTGCGCCAAATCCTGGAGAAGACCCAAGAAAAACAGATCGACACACACCACCTATTTGTTGATTATAAAGCCGCTTTCGACAGTCCGGTAAGGGATTACCTCTACGCAACAATGTCTGAGTTCGGTATTCCTGCAAAGCTCATTCGACTTTGTAGAATGACACTGCATAACTCCCGTTGTGCAGTGAAAATTGGGAAGGACCTCTCCGCACCGTTTAATACCGAACGGGGTTTCAGACAGGGTGATTCGTTATCGTGCGACTTCTTCAATCTTATTATGGAGAAAATAATACGAGCTGCTGATCTACGACATAATGGCACTATCTTCAACAAAAGTGTCATGCTGTTAGCGTATGCCGACGATATTGACATAATCGGCATGAACACGCGAGCAGTCAGTGCAGCATTCTCAGAGTTGGAAAGAGAGTCGCGTCGGATGGGTCTCACGGTGAACGAGGGCAAGACGAAGTATCTAGTGTCAACAAACAAAGAGTCCCGGCGTCTTGGACAGCACGTCACTGTTGACAACTACGCTTTTGAAGTAGTAAGGGACTTTGTCTATCTTGGAACCAGCATTAACAGCAGTAATGACGTCAGCTTGGAGATCATGCGTAGGATAACTCTTGCTAACAGGTGTTACTTTGGGCTGGGTAAGCAATTGAGAAGTCGAGCCCTCTCTCGAAGAACGAAAACTACACTCTACAAGTCTCTCATCATGCCTGTCCTAACATATGGCGCTGAAGCCTGGACAATTTCCACCTCGGATGAGCGAATACTTGGAGTTTTCGAGAGAAAAGTCCTACGCAGAATCTTTGGACCTATTTGCGTTGGTGGCGAGTACCGAATAAGGTACAACCATGAGCTGTACGAGCTGTATGCCGATATTGACATAGTAAAGCGCATCAAAATCCAGCGGCTGCGCTGGCTAGGTCATGTCGAGCGAATGGAAGAACACGCTCCAGCTAAGAAGGTGTTATATTCGGAACCCGCTGGAGGACGACGCAAAAGAGGAAGACCAAACCTCCGGTGGAAAGACCAAGTACTGGAGAACCTGACGGCGCTTGGAATTTCTAACTGGCGCCAGCTAGCGAAGAACAGAGATGGCTGGCGAAGCATGTTATTTTCGGCCTAAATCGATATTCGGTTGTTATGGCCACATAAGTAAGTAAGTAATCATCATTGATATGACCTTAACCAAGTAATTTGTGAATTGCTGTACTCCTAGAGCGTGCATTCTATTTCCTTTTAGTATAACAATTCGAAGGGATTGGGTTAAGGAATTTGCATGGCTGAGATAATATTATTATCATGGAATTTATATTACTTTCATATATGAATACAGCAAAGAGAAGAATTTCTAAGTATTCAATAGCGTTAAATTACAATTTTATTTTAACACAGTTTGGTAAACTTAAACGGGTTTGGTGGATAAGTTTTAATTGTGAAAAAAAGAAAAATCTAAGAACCAGTTAACCAGTTATTTTTTTTTTTTTTGTATTCAATAGATTATTTACTATTCATATTCAAAAATGGATTAAAAACTTTGGTTAAGTGATGTAAGTTTGATGATTACATTTTCAAAAACTTTCCATATTTGAAGTCTTTAATTGTATTCTAATATTTTACTCGCATTAATTTTGGCAAAGGTGAGCATTTTTATCGTTTTGTTTTAGTTCAAAAGATCTGAGTGAATCGTGAATTTGTAGGTGTCTTAAATTCAGATTTAGTTCAATTTTAACAGCATACTGTTAACTTGATTCTGAGTTGAAACTATTTTTTATAGTTTAAATATCCAAGGTAAGATTAAAGGTTAGGGTAAAAATTGGCTTTACTAAAAACTAAAAAACAAATATGTGGCACTTAAAGCCCCTTAAGGGCTCTTTGGCCGCCCTTCTCTTCCACTACTGTTGTGCGCGATAAATTTTGGACAGTATTAGTAGGGACCTAGTTTTTCGCCGGTTCCGAACAGCAGAACTTTAAACTTTGTCACAGAGTTCTATTAGAGGCTTTTCCATGGCAAATTATTACTGTCGGATGAATTGCCAATTGCCTGCCGAAAAGAAAAATCTTCATGATATTAAATTTATAATAACAATTTCGAACTAATTCATTTATAATTAAATATAGTATTTAATGATAAATTCCTGTTTATTAATTTTATATTTATATGTGAAAAGTCTGAAAATATATGAAAAACCTGAAAATGTATTTTCGAAAACATACGTTTGTATGGGAGCCAGAATTATATAATCCAAGTAATAACAGCTGAAAAGTTTCAGCTAAAAAACTATATATTTTACTGTAAAAAATTGGGAAAAGTGTGTTATAATTTGAGTCGTGCTTATTCTTGGATAAAAATAATATTATGTCGCAGTTTTCATGCATGCAATTACGCCAATTATCAATTTCAATGATTTTTAATATAATTTCTTATACAAATATGGAAATGTACATTTTAAAGAACCCACTGATTCCTTAAAATGGCAGTATTATATAGTATGTACCTTCCTATTAAATGTGTATTCTAATTACCATTCTATTTAATTTAGTATATTCCAAAGTTCATAAGTATTATTGCTATTACCATGGTGAAATCATTAAAAATGTTTCTTCAAGTCATTAAAACAATTTAGGAGATATTTTAAAATGAAAAGGGATGTCCGTTTGTTGAAAGCTACTATACAAAAAAAGGTATATTAACTGCATGCTCGTAATATAGAATTTACCAATGAAAACTCCTTAAGAGAATTTTTTTTTTCTTCATCTTCATTAACTAACTCGCGAACAGTACAAACATGAACTTTTGAATTCCAAAATAAAATAAGGCACGATTCAAATAAACAAATGCACGACCGAACTAAGTACCAATGTAAAACTTTTCATTTCATAAAGTATAACATTAAGTAAGTACACAGTCAACTTAATTAAAAGTGACCGTAAATTGTTTTCTATTAGTTTTTTATATATTTTATATTCTAAATAAACGTCAGTATTGGGTATTTCAACTGTCAGAAGTAATATATGGCATAAGTATAATTTTCGCATAAACAAAACTATAAACAAAGAAATGAATCAAATAAATTTTAGTATAGACTGACATAATTTCGGAGAATAAAAATCATAAGCGGATAATGGAATCTTTATTAACAATTCGAATTAATTATATCGTAATTACACTATATTATAACTGTGGTAGTTATGTATTAAGGCGATATTTTAGTTTGTATTATTGTATTTCACCATTGTCTCTATATCACTTTCTTCTTTATCCATAATTGGCATTAGCAGGTGGTTGATGGTTGATTATAAATTTCATTTGATAATTTTGTCATACTGTGCTCTTGATGTCATTTAGAATAAGATGACGAATAGAGATGTAACCTAGTTGTGTAGTTGTCTTTTGTTTTATATGAAAAATGAAGAAATAGAACATGATTGAGTCTCAGCAGATTGGAGTATGCAAAATATTGATATGGTATTTTGGACATGATTTCACCATGTCACGAAGACTGAAATGAATGAATATTAATAAGAATGCTCCCTACCCTCTCGTAGATTAGTAAGAATTTCCTTGTAAATATTCAAACAAAAAGCATTGAGTATTTGATATTCTCACGAACTAGCTACTCACTAATGTTACAATACACCAAATACAAATATGTAATCTCTAAGGCTTTGTCTAAATGCATACGTATAAATATAATTACTAACACATCCTTTTAATAGCTTTTGTATTGATTGTAAAGGCTATAGTATATATCTAGTGTAAAAGAGGGGTCTAACAACCTCTTTTATAAACCCAAGATATGTATATACAAATATACTAAAAATATTAGTATTTCAGTGAAATCTCAAAACAATAAATTGTTTTGGAAAATGCTTATCTGTATTTTTTTTGCTCTCTCTCTCTCTCTCTCTCTCTTGCTCTCTTTTTCTCTCTCTAACTTATATACATACCAAATAGATTCATTCTCAATCTTCTAACAGCCTCATAGTATTTTTTGTTTGTTTATTAGATTTCTATGCTATATTTTGACATTTCGGAATATGTCTTACACATTTCAATATCACTAATTACTTCTAAAGCACACATAATTTTATTATGTATAATTTATGCAAAAGTAAACCAATAACAAATTACATTGAGCCTAGTTAGTGTATCTATCTTTATGTCTCATTTCCACTCTCTGGCTCTTCCTCTGCCTGTTTTCAATATGTATGAAGTGATATATGTTTTGTTTTTCATATCATCCCTATGGAAAATTTATGTAGCATTTGATTCACCAAACTACTTCTTGGACTATTTCACTTAGACTATTAAAACCAGTCAACCTGTGTTCAAAAAAAAAAAAATAAATAATTTTGTTTAAAAAGTACAATAAATACTAAGCTACTCTGGTTCAACAACAAATATAAATTATACAATTTTTATATTTTCAAGCATTTTTTACCAAAGAAGAAAAAAAAAATTTCTGATTTAATGCCATTAAATTTATGTAAGAACCTGAAGATGCATTTTTCTTCCTGAATATTTCGTTTGAATGTACTTTCCCTATACGTTTACTTCTTATGGGTGTGCTCTCACAAAATTGACGCTTGACGCTTGACGCTTGACAACAAGAGAACATCAAAGTTGCTATAACAAGTACTCTATAGAATAATCGAACATTATCGAACTTGGCGGAATTACAGCATTCGTGCTATTACCTATGATTACATGTAAACTAAATTATGGCTTTATATTTGAAATATTGAAGCACATATTGACGGCCTGCAGCTACTACTCCGTAGAGTGACAAAACATGATCAAACTTGGCGGAGTTAGTTCGATGCAATCACATTGCCTCTATGTTAATAGAGCTCTCGTGTCATTTGCTGTGGTTAAATGTACATAAAGATATACCCTGTATTTGAACCACTTGATCACATCGAATGCGCTTCATCTACTACTACATACGATGATCGAGCCTGATCAAGCCTGGAGAAATTAGTGCAACTCAATCGCACTCTCTTCATGGGAATATAATACTTCTGCTAATGCAGTAACTGCTATAGTATAAAAATATTGCTCATATGCTCAGTTGCGCAATCAAATCATCACTACGAGTATATACAGGCGGATAGTATATATAGAAAAGATACTAGCCTATATTCAAGTGTGTATGCGAGTTTGTATATATGTATGTATATTCTAAACTAAAATATAGACATTATTGTATATACTCACTCATACTCGTGCATATAGTATATCGTATATGATGGAGATGATGACGCATACATACATACATATGAGTGATGTGAATTGTGTGCATATGAGATATGTGAAATGTTTTATGACAGATATACGTGTCTTGAAAAGAAATTTGCATTTTTATGCAAACGACAGAAAAACCAAAAAAATAAAAAATTAAAAAAATAAGCAGCAACAAAACCAAAAAAATCATAGTACCTACACAGAGTCATACATATGTATATATTTGTATATGAAGTCAAACTCAAAAAAAGTTGTATGTATATAGGTTTTTGCGATAAAATTAATGTTTGCACAATGACACTGAAAATGTTAATGTTAATTTTTTGGCTCTGCTGTTATTTATGTACATGCAGATGTTAGACTATACTCGTACTTGCATTTATGTATATATTTCTATGTGTACTTTTGTATTCCTGAGAGTGTGAAAATAATAAAAAAATATTTTTATTAAAAAACATAAAATGAAATTTATGTGAATACATACAAATATACAATGTATAAAATGCATATGATGCTAGAAGGCATCATCTAAATTTTGTTTACAAAGTGTATTTGTTTTTTGTTATATTTTTGTAACACATATAGGAATTTCTAATGAAATTTTATAGGAATTTTAAAAAAACTTTTAAGGTTAGAAAATCTAATTTTATTTTTAAAGATTTTATATTTTGTGCAGTCAATTTAAAAATTTTAATTTCATTGAAAACTTAATCGAATTAATTTAAAAAACGGAGGAATTCGTAATGTGCTAGTGTCAGAAGAATAAATAACTCCAGAAATAAAACTTCCTGTAAAAATAGTGCTTCTGCCACTGACTATAGTGAATTTTTGAAATTTTACTTTCAATTCCAACCTCACTAAGTTACCAAAAAATTAATCCCAACTAAGCTTAGATTGCTTAGCTAATAAGATGGTTAGGCGATAGACCAATCTCAGCATCGGACACTGATATCAGTATCAACTTCTGGCTGATATGTCAGGTCAGTGTCGTCATCCCCCTTGACATAAAATGAATCCACAAATTTAGTAAATCGTTCATCAACTACACGTCTTTCCTCATCGACCATTTTGTTGAACTATTTTATGAAGAGGACGAACTCATCAACTTTTTATAGAAACTTTTTTAATATCACTTAAAATTTAATTCTGCAAAAAAAGAAAGAAATAGAAAACAAAAAAATATTTATTCTAAAATACTTCATCATTTCTTCCAATTATAACATTTTATTTAGTTGCAATGAAAAAATATATTAAACCAAAAAGTCTTTAAAAGTATGAACAAATATTAAAGTAATTTGAAGTTACTTTCTTCTTCTTCTTGAAGTTACTTTACATATGTAAATATATGAAACATATTTACTTATAAGTATTTTATAAATACATATGTATCCAATCAAGAAGGTATACATAGATATGTACGTACTCATATGTGTGAAACATCAAAACTAATAAATTCTTTGAAGTGGTTAAATAGAATTTCCTTAAATATCCTTGGTATGCATGGATGTATGTGAATATTTTCTTCACTACCCATACGAAAATTTGAACAATTTTCACACTTAA
Organism: Megamerina dolium; assembly: GCA_963854835.1. Lineage (NCBI taxonomy): Eukaryota > Metazoa > Arthropoda > Insecta > Diptera > Megamerinidae > Megamerina > Megamerina dolium. Next base: position 323,946 of record OY978529.1, on the reverse strand, counting down.
ATACTTTCTTTGCACGATGGAGTAATATTGAAAGGGAAATAGAGTGAGGATCCTAATAGTTAGATAGGGTTACATTTAATTAATTTGATGTTGGTGTCTTTGTTTTTTCTATACATGTAATATAATATGTGCTAAAACTATATGATATCACTCTAAGAAGCAAAGTACATCTAAAGGTATTCCCTTCCATATTCGGTATCCTCTTTGCACGATATTTCACCTCTACTATGCTTCCTTTACTTTTTTTTTCTTACGTTTCTAAATCGTCCATCAAACCCATGTTCTTACTGACTATCCTCCACACTGCTAGATGTTCAACCTAGATACTATTCTGCAGAAGCAATAGATTTATGTGAAATTCCAAAGGATAATTCAAGTCAATTAGTTCTTAATTATTATCATTTTTTTTGTGATTATTTCTCTTTCTCTATTTTACTTTGTTCTTTGGTATTTAATATTTCACCTGTATGTATATAATTTCATGTTTTATCTCCTGCTACAAATAAATTTTATTCTCCTATATTTTGTGTAAGAATTCTTTTGTTTTCTTAAAAAGAGAAAAGAATTTCTCATTGAGAATTTAAAATTTGGAAAAATTTCACACAATCTGAACCAATGTCTTTTGAATGTTGAAGGTTTTAGTTAAATGAGTGTGTGAATATGTGTGCGCATTTGATGGCGGTTGAGCGAAGAAGTTTTATTGGTATATTGGCATATTCGTATATCTAGTTCACCTGAAGACATATTGAGTTTGATTTCTTTGCTATGTTCATTTTATTCTATGCTTATTTATTTGTATGTTAACCTAGATTGCCTCAAATGTCTTCCAGAAAGAATTTAAATATCATTTAGTGGAATCTAATTTTACGTTCAGATTTGTGTGTAAATTTTTCAGAAAAATTGAGATTCTTCCAAAAGCGATATGGCCTAATACCTGTGGAAACAAAATACAAGCAATATTTTGGACTTTGTAGAATTAGAAGGCAGCAATGATCTACCAGATAATGAAATATGTAGTAAAGTTTTTTCTTATCACTTGGTACTCCCAAATGTGAAGTAATAAAAAGAAATGGGAGACAGTAGTACATTTCATCGCTCTAGGGGCACTTCTAGAGCACTTGGGGCACTTGGGTAAGTTTCACTTCCAGTGTTGGTTGTGCGTGTTAAATTTGGTCAGTCTTAAAAGAGATCTACCTATATTAGCAGGTTACAAAAAGCGAAAACTTTGTGGCTTATTATGGCAACAGTCCAATGCACAACCCAACTGAGCTTTGCCGATCATTGACACAAAGGACATAAGTATGGTGCGTTTAAGACACATGTGGACTTTAACTTCCTCATCAAATCGCAATTTAAATATTAAGCTAATTTGTTCACAGGTTTCGATCTCTTGAACAAATTCGAATAGAAGAAATATTGAGACGAATGGATCTAGGTTATATCATAACGATAAACTGATTCAATATTGATCATATGAAAAATAAAGAAAAAGTATTATTGCAATATTATGCGTCTTGTAAAATGTGCTGGGGTTTCGAGGACGGTAAAAGGATTTTGCTGCCTAGAAATTTATTTAGTTACAATAAATGGATGGGAGTAACAGATAAGTAAATGAAATAAAGGAGATAACGAACAAACCGCATTGTAACTTTACAATCGATATCAGAATTTCATAAGTACGATTTACCTCTTAGAGACATATTAGCATAATCTTTAGAGCCTGACAAGAGAATAACTGTGCCTCAATCTCGATTCAGCTATACAGCGATCACTGATAATTTTAGGTACTGAAGCAAAATTGTTCTATAAAATCATTGCGATATTCTCCCAGACCTTCCATAAGACAGTAATGGTTTTGAACTAATTAGTCTTCCTAGTTTAAAGCGTTTGAAATATTATTTGAACAAGCATAACAAAGTATTAGGCACTATCTTAGATACGAGACATCAAAAATTATATTACTTGAGGTCATCTTGAGTTTAAGGTCATTTCATTATCAATGTACTATATACATATGTATGTCCTTGAAAATCAAATTGTATGTGAAAAGTCCTTGAAAAAGTTCGTATATATATATACACGTATGAACCTGAAGTTTGGTTATTGAAAATTATTCCAATATTCAAATAAACATCTAAGAAGATCTCCCACACACGCAACCATCAGTATCTAAAAGTTTTACTCTGTGACTAGATTACGTCAATTAGGTACTACATATATGATAGTCTTTGAGATATGTAAAGGCACATATAAAATATGTATAAATATATTTACAAGATGTCTCACATGTACATATATGTTTGTTTTTCTAGTATGAGCTAAGGCAATTATCTGACAGCAAGAACATTGATTGCGTGTCTGAAATGTAGATATGTATGTAAATAAGCTATTCTATTCAATGGTCATGCTAAATTGCAAATATAGGCAAATAAGTGGACAAGCATATATAGAAAATAATGAAATGGTAAACTAAAAAGAAGCGTTGAAGGGAAAAGTAATATTGACAGATTATTCGGTTGTCTGTGCATTTTATTGACTCAATTCAAAGACTTGACTAATTCAATTGCATATGAATGTTCGTCTATGACTTCAAGGATAACATATACATATGATATGTTGCTCTATGCCTCTTATAATCTTATATTCAGTTATATGTTTGTTTTTACCAACTATGACATTTATTTGATATAAATATTTAGAAATAGAGACAAGTATCTTTGATTGGAACTTTCAACTACATCAACAAATTATTCTGTTTAATGCTTTAAATTATATACTAATAGTATAGTAAATACCAATGCAACTACATTCATTAATAGCCTCTTGCTCTAAGTAGAACAAATATATACATAATTATTATTAAAATTGATTATAAGTTTATGATATTTTACCTAAACATAATGTCTCCAGTTGCATATTAAGTTAAATAACTTATATTACAACCACAATATTCGTATGCAATTATTGAGGGTGGTCAAATAGACTAAACCTGGACATGCAACGCCATATTCACGTAAAATTAAATAAATGCATTCGACTAGCAATTTGGTTATATGATGACCACACATATATATTGACATATGCTTTTACATTAATAAAATCACATTCCTACCTAAGAATAATATATCATAGAATACTCATATCTCCAGGGAATTACCACAAGTGAATTAGTGAATTAGTTTAATAGAATGAAGTGTGTGTGTGTAATGCAGCAATAGCTTTTAGGTATTATTATGCTTTCACTGATTACTCACTTTATAAAATGTTTGTCTATTCAGATTACTTTAGTGTTCTTAATTAGGTTCAAGTTGGGTTTTAGTAAAAGGAATCTATTACTTTACTTGTACAAGGGAGAAAGAGAGAGAGAGAGAGAGCTGTGTGAATCTATTACTTTACTTGTATAAAGGAGAGAGAGAGAGCTGTGGGTTTTTGTTCCTTATTTTCATATATATGCAGTTTTTCAAGGACAACAATGAACAATGCTGCAAAAAACGTTGTCAAGAATAGTGCTTTCCGAATTTAACATGCACTATTAAATTTCAAAGAAACACTCAGTCAATGTTACTCAGATCTGATAACATTAAATATTCACTTGCGAGATAATTTATTTCTGGATCGTATTTAATGTCACTCGAAGTATTTGTATTTAAAAGTACAACAGTGTATTGCCTGAGTGCTTTATTGCCGACTCTTAACCCAAATTTAACTCACATTTCTTTGATGGTATAACCTGAAATTATGTATAGCATTTCAAAAACTTTTAACGCGACGCTCAAGAAAAGCCACAATCTAACACTAGTACTAGATCGCAACTTCAATAACAATGAAGTCGAAACATTTAAGTCCATTCTTGAAGTTGATCTTTTTTGAAAAAAATGAATAGATATTATGGTAAGTAGAAAGGTCACTATGCAAAACAGAAAAGCTGGACAATCAAAAGTTAACCAATTTCGGCTTTGGTTGAAAAACCAAACTACAATGTGATTCATAGAACTTAACAAAAAATACTATTAATAATAATATTAAATAATACTAAAAAAATTTGAAATAATATCCAATTGCGGATTTCTATAAAAAAATTGATAGATCCATAATATTCTTTTCATGATGTATGCATTTGGCAGTCTCAGCCGGACTGGCTCTAGCTACTCCTATCAGTAGTATTAAGAATCATCAATTTAATAGACTTAGCTCCGCTTCTATTAAAATTGGACCGGATTCTTATAATGATGGTGCACTCATTGTCCTTACTCTTTTTCTTATGGTCTTTGCTTAAATATCTAAACTTTATAGAAACATGTAAGTTGCTTACTTCAAAAATTAGTTCTGAATATTTATAAGGTTCTTGCTTGAAGTAATTTTACTGCAACTTAATTTCAAAAATTATATGTATGAGTTAAAAAATAATATCTCTGCTTAGTAGTAATCTGAGAGCCGTAGAATTCCTCATAACTTAAGAAGGTGCTTTTGGAATAAAATTTCAAATGGTATTCCCCATGGCCACCATCGCAACCACTTTTCGATGATAGGAGCCTTCAAAACTCCTCAATCCCGACGGATTATCGCCTGGTTAGTCAACGATTGGTTAATGCCGCCTTCTGAATTTCCGTGAGCATATGGTGCATGAAGGCAATAAACGAGACGATTTTCTAGTAAAATGCGTAGCGCAAAAAATATAATAAATGTCACAAGAATTTACGTATCAGAAAATAATGAGAGTCCATATTTTTATGTTACTGGTGTAACATCATAATACAAAGGGAAACAAAGAGTCTTCTAAGCCCAACGAGGGGCTTTCTAAAAAACTCATAGAGAAGCCAAAATTTCAATGAGAACTATGTATGCAAACATGTTTACGCATATAACATTTACTTTCATCACGCATTACAGATTAAATTTTTGCATTCACATCAGATTGAAATTATATATTTGCGCAACATCAAATATCAGTCTGCTCATAAAACCATAGAAACGCCATAAGCTTTTTTCTTTTGGAGAAATTCCTTTATTGAAATACATATGTATGTTGGTAAAATACTTATAAGAAAAATAAAAGCTGTCACGTAGTATTTAATATGCGTACATCTATACAATATCCATACAGTAGTATTAAATAATAATTTTATGTTATTATTTTCATCAAGTCTTAAATATTTTATGCTATTACACATGCTTAAATTACATCAACCTTTATGCTTACCTTACCTTAAAAATTATAACGAATTTCTATCGTATGTTATAGCTGTTGTATTCTTATTTGTCCTTTGGGACTATAATTCATAACATTTGGGACTATAATCATCAATTATTCAAATTATATAAAATAAAAAAATGGCATTAAGCTGCTAAGAATATTTAAAAAAAAAAGAAGAAGAGAGAGTAAGCAACAAATTTTATGAGAGAGTGATCCATATACTGATAAATATCAACAGACGTATATATACGCATATTACACATATTGTTGAATGATATCGTAAAGCTATAAGTAGTGCTGAATGAAATACTTAATGGGTGCCGTAACACGATATACAGGCTCATATATAAGTAATGCTGAATCAGATTCGTCAAAAACTGCGTTTAATCTGGTAAGCCCCAGACTAGAAATGTTGTTCGAACGAATTTCGGTCAATTCTAACTATGTCTGAAGTGAAAAATATCGAGTAAAAATGAGAGTAACTCTAGCATTAAGTACCACAGTAGGATAAACGATGGAACATTATTAGGGAAATTCCCTAATAAAAAGAGAAAAAGAAATCAGAGGGCGATGGTGGAAATTCAAATACGGGTTGTCACAGAGAAAAAGAAGTTGAATGTTCGATAGACCAGAATAGTTGCATTTCCACAGATTTTGAGATTTTTGAGATTTGAAAGAGACGAGAGTTATGGCGGAAATCCGTCCACAGATTCAATTGCCCTAAATCCATAGAATGTGACTAAGCCTACTTTCATTATTTTAGGGAGTAGTGATATTAAGTTGTCTATATTTTGAAAAAAAAAAGCTTAAATAATTACTCTCGTAGTGCGTGGGCCTCTTGTGCGTAAGTTTGGGCTGAGATAAATTTAATAGCAATAGAACGATTTTTTCTTTCAGAGGGCGCCAACTTGTTACTAAGCTATTGGTAAATTTTCCGTCAGAAACAATTTGCGACAAAGCATAGAAAACTTATGTTACAAAGTTCTGTCGTTCGGAATAATTCCAAAAACTGCACAAATTTTAAAGACACACCACGTAGAGTTAAGATTTTTTTCAGATCCCAGAATGGGATCTCCCCAGGATAGGATCTGCCCATAGTTGAGCTATCCCACCGACGTGAATGGGATAGCTCAACTATGGTACCACAAAGGCTTTACTTGACGCAAGTATGCAAGAGCTACTATATAACCTAAACTGAGAGTAGTATAACAAAAATCCGGTCAAAACAAACATACTACCACTTTTGATACTATTGTGTGTTAATTAAAAAAGTGTCTAATTTTGATTTGCTAAACCGGCGTCGCTATACAGTTTTGCCTATTTTATTTTCTTGAATTGCTTAAATTTTTTTTACTAATTATTATATTTGGATTTTGTGTTTTATTTAATTCATATAATATATCCATTAGGTTTCTTATGTAATGAGAATGGCTTAAAGTTAAAATTGATTTCCTTCAACTGGCATACGTCTAAGCATAACATTTTCCTCATTCATTTATTCAATTGCATTCCTTCATTCATTTAAATTTTCATTTGTAACTTCACTTACCAAAAAAATAAAAGAAAGATGTTAAAAGTTGTTATTTTAATCATAGATGCCATAGTAATTATTTCAATAGCCGCCAGGTGACATTTCGTAAACCTCTTAGAGCAGAGGCAGAGACAAGAACAAAAACAACAGCAACATCTTCATAAACCTCATCATTATAAATGTATTATTTCTACACAAAACAACAAACTCTCATTATCATCATCGTCATTGTCATCGTCGTTATCATTTTAGTCGTATTCATTGTTGTCGTACAACATCCTTTTGCCACACTAAAATTTTACCTAACAACTTGTTGTTCATTGATTTCTATGTTGGTAGGTATGTAGAGTGCAATACTTACGCTCTGTTTTGTCATTGTTTATTGCTTTTGGAAAATGCAACACTGAAATTGTTATAAAATTACAACGTGCAACAACTAACTTTCTTGCATTCCACTCCCTCACTCCCCTACACTCTTTGGTGTTTATATAATTATAGGAAAGCTTCTCAGGACATTCAAGATAGTTGTGTATTTGTATTTATAGCTCTACAAACGTGTATGTATTGTATTATTGTATGAAGCATTTTGTTTGTTATTAAATTTTATACGAATCTCACGCTACTGCTCATTTTGTTGGAACTCATCCAATTACAGAATTTGTACGTAATATGATTTACATGATAAAGGTTGGTTTGTTCGTAATCAGCCATACTTATATTCAAATTGTACTCCACTACTAGGAAAAAAAATAAAATAAATATGTGGCACTTAAAGCCCCGAAGGGGTCATTGGCCGAGCTTTTCTTCCATTACTGTTGTGCGTGTTAAATTTTTGGACAGTATTAGAAGGGACCTACTTATTTTAGCCGGTTCCGAACGGCAGAACCCCTGTGACATCACTTTTTCTGAGCTTTGTCACAGAGTTCTTTTAGAAGCTTTTTCATGGCAAGTTGTTACTGTCGGAAGAATATCCAATTGCTTACCGACAGGTGGGTACCGTTCGAAAGAAAAATCTTTTCGGTATTAAATTTGTTATGCATCAGCCGGGGATTGAACCACGACCTACAGATCAGAAGGCCAACACACTAGCCTCTGAGCTACGGCACCCACTCCACTACTATTTTATATAGACTAGAGTCAGTGGCATAGCCCGGATTTTGGTAAGGCGTGGTATAAGATAAAAAATATATATAATAAAAAAATACTTGATTTTAGTGAATGATTCTTAAATATTCTTTTTTTTTTATTCTTTTTTTTTTTATTTTTTTAATAGTACTATTTAGGTATAATAGCTTGAGTCGTATAGGCAGATTCTGATGGCAATTGCTTAGAGATTTCGTCTGCAACAATACAATCACTTAAGAGCAGTATCATAATATGCTTTTGAAACATTAACATTTTAAAAAGTTAGTTTTGATTATAAATTTCTGTAAAAGCCCATTCATATCTTGTCATACCATACATAGTTAGATAAAATTTGCCATTTTATACCTTTAGAGCTTCATATTTTCAGAAGAAACTATTATGAAATATTCGACCATTTCCGAAATATAAAAGAGTATTGGATCTGGAAAACTTAAACTACAATTCATTTTTTATTGGTAAATAAAAACCATCCCACCGCCAGCAAAAAGTTTATTTTTTCGAAAGTATGTCTGACTATTTGTCTTACTGCAGGGTATCTAAGAAACGGAATTACACCAAAATTTCTTTAGTCACAACTCAAATTCAATTGATATACGACATCATCACAAATACCACAACAAATTATAAGAAACAATTCAATTTTGACATTTAGTAATTTATGTAAACTTTTAAGGTAGACAAATCTGAATACATGCATAGAAGTACATGTATAATTAACTACTAATTTTTATTAGTTCCAGTTTACGCTTTTTTTGTACAACTTGCTTAAAATTCTATTAAAAATTTGTATGTGAATACTTGCTGCTATAAGACGAGGTACGCTATGAGGTACGGTAACGTGTAGTTACCGGTAATTGAACCAAATAAAATTTATTCTTTAAACGAAACTTACGCATGTACATAGAATTGTGTTCATAATAATGTATAATTCCAACAATCTGTCCGTCGATTCAGAAATCCGCCATACCTACGACGCATGCCAACATTCTAACTAAAATAAACCTCATGATACTCATTATTAATAAAACGTAATTTAAACCTATCCTCAGGATAGTACTTAATTAAAAAAGAGGAAAATGGTTCACGTTAAGGTCAACCGTATAATTGTCTTGAATAACTCAGTCAGTCGGGAGTAGTCCTTTTTTCGTGTATACGTGTGTTGGAAAGAGAAAGAGCGAACATGTAATGTCATTGTTATCACTATTACAAGCACGGGGAATTCTATGTGGCTTTGTAAATACTAAAAACTACGCGAACGCTTCCGAAGATGGGACAGTTGGAGGGCGCATTAGTGAAGATGTACGACAAAAATGAATTTCAATTTCTATTTAGATTCACAACATTTGATAACATTTGTCAGAAGCCAACCACTAAGAATACGAACAAGAAATGACTTACATTTAACTCTTACAATTTCTCTTACTTTTTTCTTCTAGTCTTTTCTGACTTACTTTCATATTTGTGCTTGTATGTATTTGTTCGTAAAGGTGACAACTTTTGGTTTGATTGTTGGTATTAGCTTTTGCTCTTAGCGTATTGTATGTGTACATATATATCTACCTACATATTCGTATACTCCTTTATGGTAAAATTCCTTTTTTTTTCGTCTGTTAAAGTTTGATGGACAAACTTTGATAATTTCATTTTTCATGCTGTTGGTGGTATTTCTGTATTTTCATTAAGATAAACAATTGTATACGTACATTGAAAAATTTTTAAATGAAGAAGATGAAGATGAAGATCAAGACTTGTAGAAAGTCATGGTGACTGAGTTTTGTTTTTTTCTAGCAATCAGTTCAATTAAAATTCCAGTACCTGGAAGGGTCATAAGGCGGTTTAGTTGAAATTTTGTAATTAATTTTGATGTTGCACGTAATCTACTTGGGTGTGCTATGAATTAAAGAATATGGTACCATTTCTGCTGTCTATTTTAATTAGATTTTTGTTATTGTTATTAGAGTTGTTACTCTAAGTTGGAATCAAAATCGAGTCATTGACATTATTTTAGTCTTTTAAAATATTAAACACTAAACATTTATATCGAAAAACACAAAATTTTGCATAAATTCAATTGAAATATCCCTTGAGAATATTATTTTACAAAGGATCTAACTAATATGTTTAAAGTTGACTCCCTATACTCAAAATAATGTAAACAAAAGTAATCGTATATTAAGTCTAGTTTATAATAAATAATTGGTTATAAATTCCAACTTACTGCAATATACATATATGTACACGCACTCGTATACACCCACATACCCTCGCTCATACTTATATAAAGAAGTTGGTGCCGTAGCTGAGTGGTTAGTGCGTTGCCCATCTGATCTGTAGGTAGTGGGTTCAATCGCCGGCTGAAGCATAACAAAATTTAATACCGAAAAGATTTTTCTTTCGAACGGTACTCACCTGCCGGCAAGAATTGGCAATTTTTCCTGCAGTAACAATTTGCCAAAAATGCTTCTTAAAAGAGCTCTGTGACAAAACTAAGTTAAAGTGATGTCACAACCGTTCGGAACCGGCTAATGCAAGTAGGTCCCTTCTAATGCTGTCCAAATTTAACACGCACAACAGTAGTGGAAGAGAAGTTCGGTGGTATCACAAAGGGCCTTTCTGGCCTAAGTGTGTCCTCTCAAAGAGAGGGCAGCAACATAACCTAACCTAACTTATATGCATATGCTTGTATAGTTTTCCATATACATTAGGGTGGTTTCAATTTTTTTAGAGGAGAAAATTTAACAAGGAGCATTGTTGTAATAAAGCTTGTCAAGATTCCGAATAGTCCAACACAAATATTATAAAACGCAAAAATATATGAAAAGAAAGTTTGCAGGTTGAAATTGTAGTATCCAGAAAAAGCAAAGTAAATATTTTACTGAATGATGCAGATGTATTAGAAAGTTTAATTATTAAGCAAACTTCTGTTGAATAAACATATTTTGGTGAATCAAAACTAAGTTGTAAATAGCGATATTCCGAAATGCAACAAATATAGAATCTTTACTGGGATGAGAAGGTAACAAAAGATACATAGATGGTATGTAGTGCTCGCATCCACTAAAAAATGTTCTCCCTCATTAGACTTTCTCCCATATGAAACCACGTTAGCATTGCTTCGAGATGGAGTCCCTGGAGCCTAGGCGAGTGTAAGGCTACCGGTTAGACACCTGCGTCTAGGTTGCGCATTTTCGCAGCAGTTAGAGAACTTTTCTGTGCTCTAAGTTTTATCGTTGATTGAGCTGTTTGTGTTGGTCGGACGATTTGACACACCGTTGTTTTTCAGTATCCATAACTTCATCCTATCTTTCGCATTGAAATCGGTCGGTAACGATCTGCAGATTACGCAAAACTGCCACAAAGACTGAAGAGTCCCCCACACTTCGCTGTCGTATTGTAAAACCAATCGAGTCGTGTCCATGAGAAGTTTTCTTCTGTTAGCAAGTGGTCCATCGATGTTTACAATTAGGCGCTATATGGAAGTCGTTACTTTGGCTTATTTCCGTGATTAAGTCCGTGATATTCAAGCCACGTTTTTGCTCGATTCATTACTTGCATCAGTTTGAGTCTCGCCGCGTCAGTATCGCATGCGTTAATGACGGCCGCTATGTCGTTCGCGTGTCCTGCAAGGTAGCATTTCAAACGTTAGGATACTATGGTAACTAACGTTTCACAAGTTTTGTTCTAGGATTGAGTTTTGTGCGGCGCCTGATGTTATCTGTTTCCTTCGTTCGACTTTGCTGGTGTCGTAGATCGGGCGGACGTCCCTCATATGCATATTTGTATACATTTATTATCGTTATATAGTTGATTAGGAACTGACTTGGAGTAGCTTCAGTTAGTGCTTATACTGGTAGCTTCTATTGTTAGCAGCACAAATAAAAGGCAATGTTTATTATTTAAAATAATATAAATTGACAGTGGAGCATAATGGCGATTGGTGATAGTACGAGCATACGAATGAAGTAGAAATAGAAGTATTAGTTAGTAGTATGTAGTAGCAGTAGTAGACTAAATAGTAGTAATAACAGTAATAATTGTATAACAGAATCGTATATTAATAGTAGTAGTAGCAGTAAAGGAGCTATCGCTGCCACTCCCTTCTAATCTTTAACCTTATTCTAACGTCCTTTAACGGATAAAGATAGAAGAGAAAACACATTGAGTACAAAACAAAAACTGAACTCTTTTCGACTTGATACAGGTATTTTACCCTTTCACTAAGACTCCATTTTTACTCTTTTGTTACTATCTATATATGTATTTATTATCTTAGTTTATCTTTTACTTTATATTAAGTTGATAATGGCGATGATGGTGCAGCTCTCCGTGCTTTTGTTTTTTGCTATAATGCATTGTATTTTTTTACAAAATTTCATTAAAAAAATAGTTTTATTATGTTCGCTTTTTTAATACAATTATGTTTGTTTGTTTGTTGTGAAGTTGCTCCAAATATCGTCGTAAATTTAACAAGGCAAATATTATTCTAATGAGATATTTAAAAAAATGGAATTACATGAGGTGAAACTTTGCATAAAAAATATTTTTATAGAAAATTTATTATATGTACTAAAAGTTATTTCTGTGCGACTTAACCTTTAAGCAAAGATTTCGTTTAAATAAAAATCGGATTAAACAGATATTCGATAAACTAAATTTATGATTAATCAAAATGAAAAATATTCTCTGAATTTAAATTTTCATTGGTCAAAACTGTTTCGCTTGGGTAATTACATTGGTTTTTAAAATACAAAAGGATAATTGCTTTATATTATATTACAATTTTTCTGAGATTTTAATTGATTTCTATTATGGCTATATTTTTCTAAAAATCTTTAAGTGAAAGTATGGCAAATGTATTTGATTAAAATTTAATGCTATTTAAGTCCATTGATAATATTACTGAAAAACTTTAAGTGGCATAGTAAATACTTCCATAATATTCACAATTATCGCATGAACAAAATGATTAAAATGAATGAACAAATAGTGAGCCATTTTGTCTTTTATTTCAAGTCCTTTGATGATGGTCTTTTGAATTTAGAACTTTTTATAAGTATAACATTCTTTTAACACTTTTTTAATTATTTAATTTGAATTATATAACGAAAAACTTCATCCAGCTACTTTTTGTATCATTGCTATCATCATTATAATGTAAAATGAGCTGATATATCATCAAATAAATTTAACTTTATACTTAAGTAAGGAATAAAAGAAGAACTTTATAAAAATCAACAACGATTTCGCCCAAATAAATGCAAATGCACAAAAATCACGAACAAAAAATGAGCAATAATTTCTATTTCCTTTTATATGTATGCTTCCTTTTATGTTGCAAATCACTTAACTTTATTGTTTAACACGATAATACACAGATTCATACACACATACGCATATCGAGGTCACGTGGTTTATTTATCTGCATTAATTCGTTGATATTGTTATGGTTGTTCACTCTATCTGAAGTGTGCAAGTACGATGGATATAATTGAGCTTATTAAAAGTTCAGGGTTTGTATAGGTACGCGGACATAGACTGTGTATAGTAAAAGTACATATTTCTATAAAGCAAAATATATACGTATTTATTGTATGCATATCATAAACACATTATGAGGTTGTCCCCGTAGGATATGAAATAGGTGAAGGATCGGTAACTTAATAGTTATTGATTACATTTAGAATCTTATGTCAAATATAGGCATTTAAGAGGAAAGTAATAAGGCCTATATAGTTGAAGAACTACAACTAGACCTAGACAGCGATATGAATAGAGACTAACCATTTATGTTCAATTATACAGCTCCGGTTTGTGATGGCCACTACTATAAATTAAAAAAACGAATTTGTTGGCATAATAGGATCTAAAACAATGTTGATTTCTTGTTGATTTTACAACACATATTCTGAGCCTTGCTATATATTTCTTTTAGATGTTCTTTCATGGCATGGTGGTTACTATCGATAGTGAACTCGCCTTAGTGACAGTAGTTGAATTGGCCCAACCGAGGTTCGAACTCTCGACCTACAAATGTAAAGGTGGAGAACGTATATATATTAAGTTACTGAGTTATTTAGTTGTAACCATGGTGACTATTGTAACCATACAAAATAGCTGAGAAGATCTTTTTCTTTTTTCTGAAAAAAATTTTTATTTTATTTGGGAAGATGAAATAGTCCACTTCAAAATCATTGTCTGTCAGTTAGTATTATTAGCTTTAGTCTTACCATTATAGACATTACATCTAAAAAAAAAATAAACCTTCGTGATATCACTTTTTCTGAGCTTTGTCACAGAACTCTTTTAGAAGCGTTTTCATGGCAAATTGCTACTGACGGAAAATGTGCTGCCGACAGGTGAGTACCGTGAAAAGTATTTCGACGTTAAAGTTCTTCTGCCAGGAATTGAACACATGACCGACAGATCAGAAGGACAACGCACTAACCACGGAGCTACGGCACCTACTTGACGTGACATCTATTTATATAAAATATGGAGAAAAACAATTGCAAATGGAAGGTTGTGATATTAATTTTGAGTGATTTGAAGAATTTGTTAAATGAAAACTATATTCAGATAAAAAATTGGACATGGACGAGTGCGTGATATTAAGATATATTTAATATATAATGATATAGACGCAACAAAATAGAGAAGGTAATTTTGTTGTATCCATGACGTTTTCTAATGGCTGGTATCTCCAACTTAAGCATTCTACAGTATCCAATTTTCATCCAAATATTGTAATCATTTAGTTATACAAATCAATAAAAATTTGTGTCACATCATTCCATTTGTCTCTGCAATATACTGTACGTAAACAAATGTCGCGCCTGTATCCTGGGAAATATCCTGTATACAAATAAACGCTCAAATGATTTTATTTAAATTAAATTTTTAACTTCATCAGCTATGACAATCTAATCGAAATAAATCCATATAAGTTAGTCATTCAGTCATATTCAATTGTTATATTGACTCTTTGGCTTACTTTAGGCATTTCTCTAATTCACATTTATTATTAGCTGCGTTCTTTTGTAAGAGAGTTCCAAAAGAACACCAACTCCCCTTTACTCGCTTAGCAACGCTGATGGTATATATGGTTGTTCGTGAAATTTGTAAACGAAATAAAAACAAAAAAGAAGCAATTCCGCGGAATCTGTGGTAAATATATTCCTTTATTTAAAATAAATTTTTATTTGCGCTTGCTTTATTTTGCTTAGTTTTGTTTATATTTACAATAATTTGACGTGTTGTTGAAATTTCTCAAGCACATTTCAGTAGTCTATTCACTAGGTCGCTTAAAATATAAGCGAGTTCGCTTATTTTTGTTGTTGCTTTGCATGCAATTCGATAAATAAGCGAGTGTTCTTTTGCAACTCGCGTGCAAAGAACACAGCTGATGTTTTTTCTTCTTGTGTGTATGAACAATAGAAACAACAACAACAATGACAACATCACTAATGCGAATATTTATTGTGACAATATTTTTGTTATTATTGTTGTTATACTTATATCCAAATCATTATGATGATGCTATATATTTACAACTGACTTGAATGAATAACTTAAGTGAAAAAAGAGAAAGCACTACATATATTCATATCTAAGAGTACAATAAAATATATCGTTTAACTTCCTCAATTCTTGGTAATGCATTGCATGTTGCTGTTGCTTTCTTTCAAATATCATTCATATACGTAGTACATACATATTATATATCTTTTCTTTTGTATTATACAATATATCTAAGATATGAAAGTTGGAGTGGGAGTAGAATATTATTACTAAAATAACACAATGATATAATATATGTACGGGCATGTACTTCATTTAACAAACAAAAAAACAAGAAACAAATAATAAACATAAAAAAAAAGAAAAAGAAAGCAGTTAGTAATAATAAAAAGAAACCGCGCACATTTGTCGAAATACTAAATAAGTAATCTTACTTTAAATAACGAGCAACAATAAGATGAAGCGAAGATTGAGTGAAATGGCGAGGCAGTGAATAATATGGATAAAGGAAAGTTAAATTTAAGAAGCCCTTTCGCATACGAAGTATTATTTTCCTTATTTTTTTATTTTATTCAATGAATCATTGTAACGAATTATGCATCATATTTCTCTATTCACGGTGGTTTTTGGACTTTTCAGTTGATCGTCAGCTTTCTGTAATATCTTGGAAAAAAAAAACACCCCACATTGTTGTAAGATAATTCTGTTGGGATGTTAACAAAGGCGAGGTTTAAAATATATATAAGCGAAAAAGATAATAGTCAGTCGAAGTTATACATTCAGGTGAGTTGGAATTGTATAAAATTATTATTAAAATTTTCCAATGGAATTCTCTCAAAAAATGTCTAAGAAGATATAAGATTCAGCAATTATTTCGTACGTAATAAAATTGTTCAACAGTGAAAAGAGTGCTGCGAAAAAAATATGTTTTCACTTTGAGCTCTCACTTGTCAGCAATGGATTTTATATTGCTGACAAGTGAGAATATTTATGCGAATTTGTTCAGATTAAGCCTGGTAGTAGACAAGAGTCCACGTAGATATAGATTAATATCTTCGAGTTCTATTTCTGCAGAATGGCATTTGAGATGTACACAAATAATATTCAAATTCATAAAACTGTATCGAACTGCAACGTGAAATGATAACTCTTTAAAAAAATATTTGGATAAAAACCATTTAAGTCATATAAACCTTCAATTCTAAGTTTTCATTATGGACTAAAAAACTACCAAGCTAAATTCAACAAGAAAGTTTGTTGGCAGACCTAATCAGAAAGAAAACTACGTTCATTTCTCCTACAGAATTATGTTTCCGCAACTATTTTTTCAAGCTTACCGCACGTAAATATAAAGTTTTCAAATTAAGATTCGGCACTTGAAATTATTTGGATCGTCCAATGTGAAATTTTAAGAATTGGTACGGGCGAATATCATAATTTTATCAAACAATGCAATAATTTGAGAATTAGTACAATCGGAAGAAAACTACGTCTACCTCGCATACAAAAGTTTCTTTCCGAAGTTTGTTTATACTTTCCGAGTCTAAGTATAAAACTATCAAACAGAGACTTTGCACATACGATTATTTTAATCAGTTAGCAGGTAGCTGCAAACATGGGCGTAATCGCATTAGGATCACGCCTACTTCCCTTACCAAGTAATGCTTCCGAACTTATATTTTTCGACCTTTCCCATGTAAATATAATGGTGAAGCACTGGAACTAAGCCCATGAAGTTATCTTCACTAATTAGTGAACAGGTTGAAGAAAGGGTGCAATTGGATGAAAATTACATATATCTCTCATGCAAAAGTATGTTTCCGAATGAAGTTTTTAGACTCTTCGTACATAAACATAAAGCAATCAGAGCTTGACAATGCACATGGAATTATTTTTAGGGAAATATTACACAAATAGGTGATGTAAGGAAGTGAAGTGACCTCTCTTAAATTCATGCTGAATTTATTTTTAATTAAATATATTTCTTCCTTATGTTATTATTATTATTATACAGGCTATTTTTGGACTGCGACCGAAAGATCTTTTGTGCGCCTTCCTTATGTTATCTTTATTTTCAGCTTTTGTACGGTATCCCAATTGTCTTTTATCTCAATTTTTACTGCAGATAAATTGAGATAAATGTCTATTATGTGTGATTAAATAGATGTCATTTTTTAAATATATGCGCTCTTCATTTATTCAAAAGCTGGAATTTGTAGCTAGTATTTAAAATTGTTTTTATCATACGTACTCTACGAATAACGCCACTGTCCACTGTAATTCTATATGCGTGTATTAATACTATACATATATAGATATATATATGTTTGTGTGAATATATTTGTGGATAAATGCATGATAATTTTGCATCCGTCTACAATAATATGTGAAACTTATTCATATCCTGTTTCCTTCATGTTGCATTGTATTTACTACAACTATCACTATTTATATTTATATATGTACATACATATATGCAAGTGTATATAAATATATATGAAGGAATATACATATTTGTGGTGTGGTGCATGCCAAATGCTGATGATGCTGAGTAGTGGATTCGCCGCTACAGCAACAATATCAACAACACCAATACATATGGTCCTACATTATACACTGGCATTAATACAAATATCGCTGCTGTAACAATGCATGACTTTCTTTACGTACAATATTCCTGTGGGGATGGCAGTTATACGTACCTACTCGAATACTCATATATTGTTTGGTGTTCTGGAGGCTAACACAACCTCATGGGATATATACGCATACAATAAAAAAAGCACGTAGTAAGTTAGTATAATTTCACTTTGGATGAAAACATACAGGACAACAGAAATAAAACAAAAATTCAAAGCTTTCATCATTTATATGAGAGCACATATCAGGAGATTATATGAAATGAGAGAGAAAGAAGAAGTGAAGTGCAACAAAATAATATAGTTGTTGCTTCATTGTATGAGTTTGTTATACAAAGTAAACGAAAAGTGCCTTGATTTACGTACATACTTTAATCTTAGCACACACATATATTACAATTCGCTCATCTACGTATAAATTTTATTTCTGGTACGTTATTCTTGAAATCACTTACAACAATACACATGCTCTCTCACACAAACACACGCATGGACGCACTAACAATTTACGTCAAGCTCATTCACTCATTTACCAACACATACACTTATTTACACTCACACACACATTCTTAATGCTATCACTCTAGCGTATAACCACTGAAATGTACCAAATAATGACTTGCAATGAGTGGTGCAACATCCGCGTATGATAAGCAGCCGCTACAGCAGAGGTAGCTGTACGACGACTACTACTACTGTTACTACTACTGGTAGTAGAAGTAGTTGTCATAGTAGTAAAAATATAAATTGTATGCAATGCATTTTATTTTAATGCTGTTATAAGTATGTACACAACAGAAACTGTTTCCTCCTATGTAACTATGTGAGCAATGAATATTGTTGATGGAGATGGTGGTTCTGGTGATCTTTTTGGCCATGATGCTAAAGTACAATGCACTGATATATAGTATATTCGAGTACTTTGTATATGAATATTATTATAGAAACCACAGCTAAACACATGCAGGATGACCAACAGATGGAGAAGAGTTTGATATTTTTCATGTAACTTTTTTTTTTTTGATTTAGCGTGAAATAAAAAAGATAGTACATATTTATGTACATTCCTACGTATTGACTTTTATCTCTTTCGAAAGCGAGTGATAAGCGAAAGTATAAGTATTAGTTTGGTAAATAAAACTTTGTACTACTCTTAGTGCTGCATAATTTTTGTGTGATTTTACATGCTTCTCTGCTGTACTTACTATTTCATAGTTTTTCTGTTTTTTTTTTCTCCGTTTGGTATCACTTTTAATGGACACTTAAATAAATTCTAAGACAACAAACGACAACATCCACAATACCAAAGTAGAGAATAATAATGTTAATACTGACACTGACGATGTTAATGATGATGAAAATGACGTTGATGATGATGATGATGTTGATGAAAACGAAGATGGATAACACCACATAAATACTCACTTAGTTGGTTACATTTCGAAGAGTTTCGAGTAATTCCTATTTGACACTTTTCGTTGCAATTCGCTTATAATTCGTTGATTGAATGAACAAAAAAAATTCTAAAATAATGGATTATTTAATAGAGCATTGATATAAATTCAGCCACATGATATAGAGTTGAGGATATTCCCCTCTTTTAGATAGACTTTTAAGATATACAATATGCCAACACTCAGAAAAAATAATCTCATTATTGTCATATTACTTATTGCGCCCATTCTTTGATTTGTTTATTAATGCATGAATATAATTATATGTACCAAGTTTCAACTGAATAGTTTCATATTTTGGTTTTTACATTTACATTTAGCTAGATCGTTTCATATTTTCATACCTAAAGTGTGAAACCACTAATACGGCAATATACTTTTGTATGAGAGAGAGGCATGGTTTGCATCTGATTTCTTTTATTCCTATTTTTTTCAATTTGCAAATAAATATAATCACATAGACCAAATTTCATTTTCCTTTCTTTGTATTTACATGTGTATAACGAGAGATATCACTTTATATTGGCTTGATCGTGTAATATTTTCGTGCTTGAAGTTTGAAAATGTACATACGGAAACAAAATTTTGTATGGAAGGTAAATTTTTCAACATCAAACTAAAATTGGTATTCGAAAAGTGGGAAAAGTGGAAACGTCAAAAAATGGGTTCACCAAAAAAATTATTTCAAGTATAACTTAAAGAACACATGGAATTCGTAAGCATGCTGTTGCATCGAACATTTAAAAGTGAGATCATTAGTTAAAATGATAATTCGGCCCAATAAAATTTTTAATAAGAAATAAAGTTTACTGTGTAAACATGGAAGAAACTATCTGCTACAAGTATTTTATTTCACCAGAGTTTTCAAGAAATGCAACCTCTCAATCATAAACAACTCTAATCTCAATTAAAAACCCTCTGATCTGCAGATTGCCTTAAATTACACTAGAAAAAGAAATCTGTAAAACAATTCGAAATAGAATGATACTCTTCACCAAAAGCAGCATTTATTTTTATGTATTTGCATTTCATTTTTAATCACTAATGATCATTCTAACGCTATGAATGGGTATTCCACACACAATGGGTGAAATATATATTGTTCATTTTTCCTCATATTTGCATCTACAAATGTTTCCCTCATTAAGAACTACATTTACAATGAGTAATTGTGTAAAAAAATCAAAATTCTGCAAAATTCACATTATTCAAATGTGAAATATACTTGAGTGAGTACCCCTCGCCAACATCATCAAAAATTTGTTTATATCGTACAATCGTAAAATTGTGCGGAATACATATGAATGTACTATGCGAGTATACGTACGTATGCGTACTCGACATCATCCATTGTGGTTTATTGAAGACAAAATTGTTTACATCATAACAAAAATCTAATTATAATATTGTGAATACACTCAAATGTACACAAACATAATATATGTACATACAATATATGCATACTTCCATATGAGTATTCATATGTATGACGATTCTACAGCACCATTTAACAAATTATGAATACGCATTACAATCAGACTGGTGCTAAAGTAAGGTATTGGGTGGTAATAATGGTAAGATGTTGAATGTTAGTGAAATCTTATGGAATATAATTTTTGTTAATATATATTGTATTTTTTTTTCTTTATTTACAATTCTATTTTCGTTAATATAATTTTTATGGTCTTATTTGAAATCCTTATAGAATTTAGATAAAAAGGTTTATTTTGTAGCAAAATTAAAGAAGCAGTCAGCTTAGGGTCCCTATAATTTTTTCCACCGAGGATTTATGAGTATGTTCGTACAGCAACAGCATTAACAAGAAATGTATTTACGTTCGCACTACTCATATTACTCTGATTATAATAAGATTATCGAATATATGAATAGATATGTGTACGTTCAAAATAAATTTAAAAAAATATTATTATTGTTATAAAGACTAGAATACTAGTTACTTGAGGATGCAATAGAATTTCCAAAAAATTGCATGGTGATTACACATATATTCCATGAAAAGCATTAAACATATATCTTGTTTACGTAGTACGTTACGTAATGAGTGTTGAAAATGCTTCAGTAATAGAATCTGTTGAGAAAGGTATGAGTGACATAAGATTTATCTAAAATATACATTATTATATTTAATTAGAAAAATTTGAGGAATTACCTGGAAATTTTGCTTCTACATACATCTAAAATTTTGAATTGAGAGGCTTAATAAATATTTTATATTTGTTTAGAATATTAAGAGAAAATAAAAACCTGCATTCTTGGCTACAAAAACCCTTGAATCCTTCACTATTATTATTCTTATTAAATTTTGAATAGTAATGTCAACCAATTCTAATCTTGCGGCATTATTTTCTCAGGTTTGTCACATAGTTCTTTCTAAAAATATGTATGTTGAGATTTTACCATTTGTAAGTCCGCTACTCGATTTAATCAAGAAAATATCAGGAAGATATTTATGTGGTAGTGGTCGCCTTACCATTTTTGTGAAGTCCATTGAGAGCTAAAAAAATAGAAAAAGATAGAAACAAAATTTGTGGTGTCCTTGAGTTAAAATAAGGGTTAATTAAAGTCAAATTGTGCTTGAGTTTCAGAAATCAAGAACTTCATTTTAAGAACCCCTAACTATATTCAAATCGACTTCAACAAATTGACTTTCAATCAAAATATTTTAGCTTGCTGGTAATTTAACGTAAATTTCATTACATTAAATATGCTCTATTTTACCCGATAATATGTTGCTAATATCTTGAAATCAATTTTTTTTTTCGTTTCTTTGAATCTCTAGTTCATTGGACAACAGCATCAAAAATAGATATTTTCAATGCCAAAGAATAATCCAATATTGAAATGTCTTAATAATATGGATAAGGATTAAAGTATATTCTTAAACGATATTTCCTAAGCTACTGGCAGATCACCAAAGTTGTCTGTAGCAAGCATACTTTAGTTTTTCAATATGGCACTCAAAGTCAAATTCATATTACTTTTGATAAAGTGCAAGTAATTGTCGCTTTCGATCCCATTATTTATGCAATATAGACAAACCTGGCTTGTCCACCACATGGGCAGCTCACTTTCAATCCCACCAAATCGAATGTGTCGAAAATTGAATATCAAATAAATGAGAGTATTAAGATTTACTAAGTTCTTTGAAGGTATTACTTGATGGTATAACTTCACAAGGTAAAGAAATCGAACAATTATTTCTCTTAGTGTTAATTATTGTCAAATAAATATACATCAATTGCAAAAATCGTGTGCTTGTTGTTTTTATTTTCTTCTTCTTTTATTTTACTTCTTTACCTTCTTTAATGTATTCTTTTATATTTTAAAGTACAATGGTATCGTAGCAACCAGTACAGCAAATCGTACATATAGTGAAATGTCTTATTTACGTATAACGAAAAAAAAAACGACTGTCAGAAGAGAATAAATATATATATATACATGCATTTGTACAATATAAACAAAGAACATGAACGAGTTGCCATCGCTACAACTTGTAGTCTATCAGTTTTGGCACTATGTATATAGAACATTATCAATAAATTCAAAATATTGTTTTAGATTTAAATTTCATTATATTCATTTATATTTCAAAACGAATTTACAACAAAACAAATAATATGGCACTTGCACGCAAATTAGTTGCATGTGATTTTGAAATTTTTGGCAAAGTACAAGGTGTTTACTTCAGAAAACATTGTGAAAAGCAGGCCAAACAATTGGGATTACACGGTTGGTGCATGAATACGACGGCGGGTACTGTGAAAGGACAGCTAGAGGGTAATCTAAAAGAAGTGAATGAAATGTAAGAGTAATTTGATTACAAGTATTAAAAAATAATGTTATAGTAACATTTATTTACTAATTAAATTATTTAAGGAAATATTGGCTGGAGCACAAAGGCAGTCCAAAATCAAATATAGAAAAGGCAGTATTTTCGGAAATTAAAGATATTCCTCAGTACACGCATAAGTCATTTACCATCAAACGTTAAATACAGCTAATATATTTATTATATTTTAAAATTCTATATTCAAAAATAAAACTGACTGACCTAAGTACTTGAAAAAAGAAAAGAGAGAATTTAATACAAAAAAAGTTACAAGCATCATTTTTCAATTGGTGATAATTTATACATTAATGATTTTATATCGGGTATCGCAAACGTTGATACGATTGATGAGTTGGACTTCTTTGAGCTCATGAGAAAACCAAATGTTGAGCTTGCTAATGTATCTTAGTTCTCAGATGATAGCGCATGGTCGATAAATTAATATTTACGATGATACGAGATATTACATGTATCGATCAACACTATCAGTTTTGTTATCATCAAGCTCAGTTGACAAATTTGGTAACCCACCTCTGACAATGAAGTTTCAAGGAAAAATAGTTATAGAGAAATTTTCGCAAATCAAAAATGTCAGATCAAGGGCATTACTTAATTTGATCGTTTGGTGCTGAAAATGATGAGCTGCAAGCTGCAGGAAAGTGAAGAGTCGGCGGCGCCAGACTCTGTAACTGTGTCGATAGTTATGGGTAAATTCTCAAGTTAAATATTTCTAATTAAATTACGCAATTAAATCAAATAATTTGTTTTCAACGAAGTCTGCGCCATCACCTGTCAGTAATTTTAGCACTTCAGCCGATTGCGATGGCAGTAGTAGATTGTAAATACGTCATAACTTTTCCGCCAACCTAAGAAATATGATTGATATATATTTATATTGGCATATTTTGAGTCTGAACTGTCATCTGTCAAAATTTTAAACCAATGTGCGGAAATACGCCATTACTTTTCCGACAACTCAATTAATATGATGTATTTATATTTATATTGGCATATTTTTAGTTTAAACTATCATCTATCACAATTTTTAGCACTTTAACCGACTGCAATGACACCAGTAGTATAGAAATACTACATTACTTTACCGACAATCCATTAAATATGATGGATTTATATTTATATTGGCATATTTTCACACGAGTAGATATTGATATTAGGAAATTTATATTGGTTTACTATGTTTTTTTCCGAATTCTTTATATCTTTTGGATTCTTGCTGAAGTGCGAATAGCTTGGCTCTGTACCTACAATATATAGTAATGTATATTTATTTTTTTGGTTATTTTTATTGTTCATAAAGTGAATTTATTCCTAAATTGAATTGCTTTATCCAGTAATAACAACAACAACAACAATAGTGGTAGTGGTAGAAGTAATACCACCATCAAAGACGACCGCATTACGGTACTACGTAGTATATTCATATACAGAGAATAGCTTATCGTCATAGTGCTCTGATTGGTAAAACATACGACTATACTCTGGTACTTAGTTGGTATTATTGCCGGTGTTGGTGTTGAAATTGTTGTTAGTATATACGTTACGTATTATTGTAATGGTTTTCTTGCTATTTCTTTATTTTGTGTCTCTTTCTGATTCTCTCCGTCCATTTTTTTAATAGTAGTGAAATTGCACAGCTGCTTGCATCCTCTATGCATTTCCGATGTAGCTGGTAATTTTTGTTTTTTAAAGTTTTTTTATTTTTCACTTTTTATTATTGTTTTTTTTTCTTTTTTAAGGTGGAAGAGTAAAAAACAACGATAGAACGAATTTGCGAATAAACGAATAAAAGGATTTTTTCTAAATTTTGAAAATTTACTCGATTGCAAATCTTTATTGTTTTTTTTTTTTTGCTATAGTTGTTTGTCTTATTCCTCTTTTTTGTTTTTCCTTTCTGCACTAACTGGTTCTAGTATTTGTCGTATTTTGATTTTTTATTATTATTATTCTACGTTTTCTTTTCTTCACATTTTCATTTATTTCACTCCACATAGATATGGAATAAATTTCATTCATTCTGCGGATTTACACTCCAGTGCGCTTATTTCACACTATATACTTCCGTTGGGTTTGATGTTCCAAGGCGTGGTACACTTTGTTTTGTTCATTTTATTTTACTCATTATTTTGATTTTTGCTTAACTATTTTTCTTAGTGTGGATTTTCTTTTTGATCATGATCATCACTATCAGCATCATCAAATTTATTAGATGAAGGAATTCAATGGACATTTCTACATTTTTAAATATACCAATTTTTTTCCTAGAAGCCAATCAATTTAATTGATTTGCTTTAGAAATGAACAGCATACCATATTCTTCAGTCCTTACTGGTAAAAATTATTGCTTCGATAAACAAAAAGTAAATTCACACAAAATCCATATTAAAAATTTTAATATATCGTCAATGTTATCTGCAATTTTGCTGCAGGTCTTCATGCTATGAAGTATAAAAAAAGAAGAATAAGAAGAATGGAGAAAATCATGTAAATGGAAAACTTTATATTTCTTAAAAGTTATGTGGTAACATTAAAATAATGGAAACTGCTACTGGAGTAATAATTTACAAGCATTATGAAAGCGATTGCATTGTGTTCTGCTTATATTGGCTCTTAGTAGCACCTAATAATAAAAATCATATTTTTCGTAAATAGCTTACTCATTCAATCACTTAAAATATTGGTTTTATTAGAAAAGTTATACAATAGAAGAATCAAAAATTATATGTTTTATATGCAGGTTGTGGTAGGAATTTTGAAAATCGTATTGCAGTGAATGCTCGATAATACGAAACAAAATGCATATAGATAGGCAGAAAAATGTGACTGTTACAAAGTTGAACGTGACTTAGGCCCTTTATGATCACACCACTTGATCGCAGCTACACGTTCGGTAGAAATCACGGCATTACTATAAGGAAATATATTTAAGGTCCTTTATGTTAACCTTTGATTTCTAATAAGACTTGAGCGATTGTAAAAAAACACCAAATATTCTGGTCAATGAGAAAATGTTTTAAGGGTACTTCATATTTATCTTAGGCTTTTAATAAGGCACCAGGTATTGTATAAAATCCCAGATGTGCTTTCAACTTCCAACAGATCGTTATGCAGCTGTATAGAAAAATTATAATTGTCTCTTCGGTTCCTTTAGAAAGCATACACTAAGCGAGTCAACTATCACTCTGACTTTTTGTCCTTATATACCTAAACTGAACAGATCCATAGTACAATTTTATTATACGATTTTATTATAATCTAACGTTTAGAATTTCAACTACGTTTGAACAAAGTTGGGAAATAATGAAAACTTACTTCTTCAGTAGTGGGTCTACCACCGAAACTGTAAGAAATTTACGAAACAAAATTTGGTAAAACAGATGTGCCTTCAACACTGTTTTTGGATCATTTTCTGAAGCGAGTTCACAAAACTGGATCACGAGTGGATAAAATAACACTTTCACGTCCACATGCAGTGCGCTCAGCGGTGGGTGTTGGTGAACATCCACCAATATCAACCCGCCATCGATCTTAGGAATCGAAAATTTCTCGTACTTCTCTGAGAAATTTTGCATAAAGACCGCAGTATGAATGCCTACAAAGCTCAATTAGTCCAAGATATGAAGCCTGATGACCGTAAGATACGTTTTCGGTTAGCCCATTGGTCTGAAGACCGTTTGGAGGAATATGAAAATTTGAAACTTTGAAAAAATATTCATAAATTTTTTTATAGCCAATTCTAATTCGAAACTTTAAATAGCCGGCAAGCTGCTAGCTTGATATTAGAAGTGTTGCACTATCTTGCCCGTAATAAAAACTTGTATACAAGTCGTACATTATTATTTATTAATAACTTGAAAATATTCAATAGCATACTCAAATATATAGGAATATAGGAATGCAGGTTAAAAAGTTCTCAGTTTTAATTAAATGTGCAGGTAGGACTTTATGCAAAGTTTACAGGGTTGTTAACTAAATTTGCTGGTAATTTTGATGACAACTCAGGCTGATGATGATATTAATGGCAATGAATTCAAGAATCGATGTAATCTTAAAAGTGACAATATATGACAATGCAGCGATATTAATTATTTCAAACTGAAGAACTCTCTTAACTTCAGAAATTGGTTAACGATTACATTTACTAATGAATATATAATGTATAAATGTTTGAAAGTGGGTGTAATCAGCACAAGCTTTGGGACAGAAAAGGTAATGCACATTATGATCAACCATTAATATTGAGTTTCAAGTAATGCTGTCGGAGTTCATAATCAAATTCTTGATTATTTTTAAATGCTCACCGAAAATTGCCCTCGGGGCGCCTTTATTGGTGAATAGTTGCATTCAACATCAACATTAATCAATATAAAACCCATACAAATTCAATGAGAGTGGTGTTATGGTGTTGATGTAAAAATGACAAAATATCGCTGAATAAAATGGCATAAACTTAGTTGAATAAAATTAGTCATAACTATTAAAAAATGCCTTAATTGATAGAAAATTTAGCAGAATCGTTGAAATAGTATAATATAATGTCAACAGAATATTACATCAATTTCTATATATTGCTTTCCCATTTAATATTCACAAAGTCTTAATAAACTTGTTAGATTTCGAAATCAACATTAAGAGTTTTCACTATAAAATTTCAAAATAAATGCATAGGAATGAACAACAATATGGTCATTGGATAACAAAATAAGTAAGTATCAATAAAACTATTGTAGTTACCTTTTCTTATCGTCTAAAATTTATTAATATTTACTTTATGTAATCAACTATCATTCAGAAGCAACTACTTACACATACAATAGATAACACAATACACTATATTTCAAGAGCTTAAAACTCTCCATCATATTTTCTTCATTCAAATGTATGTATGAATACATATATGTTTTATGAGTGCACTTTAATCACATTACTGAAGTATTGTCAAATACTATCAACTAACAATAACATTGTCATATGACATTGCAAACGATTTACCAATCTACGTAGTATAATATATACATGTGTTACTCATACTCATACTCATGTATACACAAGGAGCTAATAGAGTAAAGCTGCTATTGTTGCTATATTTATGTGTAAGCATCTTAAATATCGTTATATGTATACGCATATATATGTTACATACATATGTGTGATAATATCTTACAATCTGTAAGAATGCTATTTTACTACATAACAATATATCATACTTTTTACTGTATATATACGTATGTATGTACGTTCGTGTATATGTATGGTGCCAAGTCTAGCCATGGCGCATTATAACACAATATATATTACTTTTACTACAACTTATAGATGTATGGTATATAATACCGTATACTTCTTATTGCTGCAACTATATCAATATAAGATTATGCACAAATATGTAGCTACTATATGAATAAAACGTTTCGCATATTCGCAGTTCATAGAACATATCTTCAATGACATGTTAAACGAGAGCGATGAAAAAAAATATGAAACGAAGGGGAGCACCAAAATCCAAATCAAAATCTTAACGAAATAAGAGCAAAAATAAAAAATAAAATAAAGTAGAAAATTGCTTTATGGATTACCAGACGTGATTGATCCGACCTCTATATTTTTAATATATATATATATATATATATATATATATATATATATATATATATATATATATATATATATATGTTTTTCCACAAAATATGTTCATATCCATTTTCAATTTTTTGCTATATTTTTACACTTTTTTGGATGCATTCAATGCAACCTTAGTAGCAGAAGTAGATATGTACTTACAGTATAGTATATTATAAATGAAACTAAATTGAATTTACTATCAATGCGTATTATCATAATAATACAATGAAGTAGAAAAAAAAAATTTATATACAGAAATACTGCTTATCGATTTCTTATCATAGCGTATAATATAAAGAATTGACAAGTTATAATTTAATTTCATATTTTTATATTTGGTTTTTTGGTATTTTGGTCTTTTTTATCAAATCACCTACTTGAGGATATAACAAATTTAATTTTTTTAAGTACTGGAACTATTTTGCAATCCCTTCTATGGTAAGGATAATTAAAATAGATACTTGTCGATTTTACCTTCGTCTACTTATTAAGCATACCATCGATTTGGGGAATAATTTGGGCTGATTAAACCCGGAAAACAATTTTTTCAGTAAACTTTTATAAGGAAGATACGACTAGTTCTCAACCAATTCCATCGTCTCTCAGACCAAAATATATTCACTTTTGTATGAAAGGTAGGTGCGGTTTTCATGCGATTCCTTATATTTTCAAACTGGTTAATGTATTAATGAATATAATCGAACGTGTTAAATTTCCGCTTCATAGTATTTTATTTTTGTGTGAAAATAGAGATTATATACTTTTGTATGGGATTGTCGTTCAAATTCGCCCTTTTTTGAAGATGTTTGTTCTTTAATAGAACCCATTTCCCATTACAAGTTTGAGACTGGTATCATTAAGTATGAAAATAGCTTTAAGTTCTTTATCATACTTTTGTATGGGAGGTAAATGAAATAGTCATCCGATTTCGTCCATTTGTGCACTATTTAGTTCATTGCTGAAAATAACGTAAACACAAATTTTCAACTACAGACTTATATAGTTAAGTCGGCTCAGAACGTGATAATGATCAATAATAACTATATAAAATTTTTCCATATTTATATCCTCTCTATGAAGGTGTTACAAATGGAACCGTAAATTCTTGACTCTTGATTGTGTAGGGTATAATAGGAATATTGAGCGACAGGTTTGGGTTTTTTAGAAAACCCAATTTAATTCATTTGGAATAATGGCGCTTTTTATACGGGTTATACTACCACACCCACCTATCCTTTGCTATATGTGGCAACTTTGAATTATTACTTATTCCAGTCTCTATAAAATTGTTTAGCTGGCAAAACTTGAACCTAAAATTATGACAAGAATAGTGTTTTGGTCACGTTGTATGCCAGCGAAGTTTAGAAGTCAGTATATATCCTATAATTTTAGGGACTTAATTTTTACATCGTCATAAAAAATAAGAAAATACATCGTCAAACTCATACTAAAAATTGTTACTGCTGTTGTTCGCTTCTATACAAAAGCGACCCAACACAGTTGAACAGTGCATGTTTGCGCTTTTTCGTACTGTAGTATGATTGAACAAAATTCTTTTTATCATCTCTCATTTTTATCTAAATCGAAAAAAATTGCTAATTTTTATTGCATAATTCTAGGTCGTAATTTCTTCTGACTGAAAATGTATCATTCAATCAAGTGGATTATTAAAATCATTAAAAAAAAGCATTCAAATGTGTCCTTCGATGAGTAACTCATCACAATTAACTATGGACATTATGAAACAAGCAAATTGCTTCGCAAAAATCATTTTTTTTTAATCTCATTTTTTTAATGAACATTTCATAAAATTGTCAACGAATTTGCTGCAACATATTTTTAGGCCTCCAACCATAAATTTATTTGATTATTTCCAGATTAAATTTTCATTAAATGACCACAGATATTTATTTATGTTTATTACCTAATTTGTATAATTAAAAATGTTGATGGTTGAATCATTGATAAGTGAAATACAAGTCTATTTTCCATATAAAATGGTCAAAGTAGTTACCTAGTCTTATTGCTGCTGCTATGTGTCATCATAATAAAAACTACATGACCTAAAGTCATTATTTGCATGCTCTACATTCTGTTTATTCTGATGACAAAATTACGTAAACAACTTCGGTAAGTAGATTGTATGTAGTACATAGTATGAATTTCTTTTTTCGTTAGGTGATGATGGGTGAATATATATATCTTGTATATATATCTTAAATATATATATCTTGTATATATATTGCCAATACTATAAATATAATGCTAATAAGATTTTATGATATTTTTCCATGTATAGTACATGTATCATATGAGAATGTTTCTCTAAGGGACTTAGTATGTGTACAAGTACTTATAGGTATAAATATTGTTATAAAAATGAACAACAATTAAGTTTCCTTAGCATACCTATTTATTTTTATTTTTAGACGCAAGTGTGCGCGCATATTGTCATATATATGTATGTAGAAATTTAAGGAAAAGAAGTAAGAACAGTAAGTATTTGTAAGCTCATTTAAGTATGCTTTTATAATCGTTGTGTAATGTCTCAATGGAGATGTGCCTCTTTTGAAAATTATAAATTAATTAAGTTGAAAAATAGATGTTAATAAATTTATTTAAAGTGGATTTTACGAATTAAATTTATCATTTATAAATTAAATGAAATTCTTGGAGTATTGTATATTTGGCTAATTTCTAAATATTTTCTAATAATAATTGTTACAATATAAGCTCTTTCAAAAATGTTGCTCTAAATAAATATTGCTATTCATTGTGATGCATTATGTTCGACAAGACGATGACAGAAATTACATTTTTGCATTTTTATTACAAACCACTTATTATCATTTCAATGCATTTTTTATTAAATTTATTTGTCTTTTTATTACATGTTTTACATATTCTTATTAATCTAAAAACACGTATACCTAGCATACCTATATTTGTTGTATTTGTCCACTAGTATATGGTAATATCTCTATATTTATTGCTATTGCGCTCATTCGGCTTTTCATTTGGTTTTTTGCTTTCCTTCTCCTACATAAACTCAATACATTTAGGTCCATTGCAGAGAATGTCTTTTGTATATGCATTAGTTCTTTACGAGTAACAGCAAAATTTCATTTCACAACGAAATACAGTATTTCATGGTATAATGCCTCCTTTATAAAATACAATTACCATAACCGTCATCACCATCATCATCACGAGCAGCAGCAACAACAAGGTGCTTTGATATTTTGTCAAGCTAATTTCAGCATTTTTTAATATTTTTGTGAATATGCGACAGCGATAAAATTGTTTGTGCAAAAAAAAAAAATAATAATAATAATGAATAAATCTGAAGAAAGCAAAGCTTTTGTATTTCCATGAGTTGGGACATTTTTTTTTGTAGGGCGTTCCATTTCGTTATTTGCGTATTTTTTAATTTGGCACTTTTACAAAGAATGTGCTGCATGAAATTCAAATATGCAATCTGCATGGAAATAGCAATTACAAAAAACTAACGAAAAAAGTTATGAAACTAATTTTGTACATGAACAAAATGAATGAATCAACAAAGAAATAGGATTACTACATAAAATATAATAGATTTACATATATATAACTTGGAAGACAAAGTAATTACATTATCCTAGTGATCATCATATATCTATTAATGTATTGAACAATCATATAAATTGGACAAATGGAAAAGGTGAGATACAATAACATGTATGACAATGAGCTAGTAATTAAGTTTTGATTTGTCATTTTCGTCATATGGATTATTGATAAAAAATTTGGAAAGCTCAACTTCAGTAACACCAAAGTTTAGATATCTGATACCATGAGAAATGGATAGATCTTACTACTTCTTTTCTTCTTTCTTCATAGATACTGGGTAGTCCGTACTACTCAGCATGCACGATTCACACATTGTGGTTATGCCATAATATGTACCTATATACTAAAACCACCTCCCCCGATATCACTGTCCTCAACCAAAGTGTGAAAATATGTATACGATACAGTGGATTGTATGGTAACTAGGCTTTGTTTTTATCGGATTTGGCCTCTTTTACAATATTTCTACTAATTAGTAAATACATATAGTATGTACTAAGTTTCAACCAGATAACTATAGGAGGTAGTCGTGGTTTTCCTCTGATTTGGCGTATGTACCATATGTACCAAGTTTCAATTTCAAATTTTTGTGCGAAATGTATGAAAACGCATATTTAATAACATACTTCTGTATGTATGTCTTTTTAAGCTTATAATGCCCATTTTCTGATATATCCTTTCTGTGATCAGATGTACTTTATGCACCAAGTTTTAGGTCGATGGTTTTATTTTTCCGAGGAAAAAGTTCAAAAGTTCATTATTTCCAAAATATATTTACTTTTGTATGGGAGATAGTCACGTTTTTCATCCAATTTCGACAATTCACTTGACCCTTTCGATCTTTCCTTGACTTTGAGGCTCATTTTTTAAAATTATGTATTTTGCCATGTTTGAGGAAGCGCATGAATTCCATCCAAATAGAACTGCTCTTCTTTCGAGGCCAAGCAAATATCGACCCAATTTTTGAAGGTAAAAGGTATTCCATAATCGAAATAAATGGGGCAATGTCTGTGATTATATGGCGGGTGTGATAAGACTTCCTATCCGCTATTTTCCATGTGGGTGTGAATATGTAGTATAACATGTGGCCGTGCAATGCCTTGATGAAAATCAATGACGCGTCTCTGGTCGCCCATTCCGAATGTTTTTGGTTTAATGTTCACTTCAATTTGACGAATTATTTCTTTAGCATTTCCCATTAATGGTTCCACCTAATTTTTGACTGCTCATAATACAGCATAATTGCATTTTTTTTTTTAATGAAAACAAAAAACCAAAGCTTTCCGCGAATGGGATTTCGTAGGTACAGAAGTTGACAAAGTCGGAGCAATTTAAAACTAGTAATGATCTCTGTTGGAAATTCTTCAAAATATACTTGCGAATCCAATATTTTTAGCATATTTTATGCAGAAATGGCAGGAAGTCAACTGACTGCGCTTCAGAATTCAATAGTTAGTGGATTGACCCCCTGTGGATGAGATCTTTGATTCAAGTTCTGTCCATGTGAAAAATGGTTTATGCAGAAAAATTTATTTGTTTATTGTTCTCCTAGTCAAGTTTAGGATGCCACAGATCAGTAGTTGTTTATTGTCTTACTATGATTGACGTCTTCAATTCAAATTCAAATCTAAATATGTAATAAACATATGATATACTCATGCAAATTTAATTTTGTAATAAATGAATGTTTGCTCTTTCATTTGGAATTATGTATAGAACATATAAGAGAAATATTGTATATATTTATCATGAATAAATCCCCCATAAGAAAAAGCTATCTTGAGATAATTTTATTAATTTGTGTAACGATAAATACTTGCACATAAAATCTTAAAGGTAGTTATCGTGTTCAATACTAATTTCAAGCCATAATGTCCTTCTAATGACTTGCGTATTTTCAACATAATTTTAAAGACATTGAGTATTTAAAACATAAATATCACTCATACCACCAAAAAATAAATATATAGCGATAACAGCATTTGATATTAATTTTTGCAGCAATTTGTAGTTCATCAACAAACCATAATATGCAGTGTACTAATGACTATTTTTATTACTCTTTTTGGTTAAGCAGCGTTTTAAATTTTAAACAAAACGTTTTTTTTTTGTTTGTTTCTTAATTCACCAAACCTCAATTGCTATGAACCTCTTCAAAAATACACACACACACAATATAGTTGCATTAAATTATTTATATTTTTATGTATCGTGTATCGTGTGTATGTATGCGTAGGTATCGTATTGTGTGAAAGGTAAAGCTTGTATACTATCCATCTAAGCCAAATACAACATCGGTACCGTAATTATTTTATGCCATTTGGTAAAACAATTAAACTCATATAAAATAAACTACTAAACACCAACTGCTACTTATTGCCACTAATTAGAACGAAACAAGACGCAGAGCAGCAAATACATACGTAGCTGCGCAAATAAAATAGCAACACCAAGAGTACAGAAAAAACCGAAAATGAAAGAACGCAAGATTTCTTGCGGTTAATTCGTTAGTGCTGTTGTTATTGTTGGAAGTATAGTTGTATGAATTGAACTCAATATATATACGTATGGTACTCATACACACATACAACTCAACTAGGTCCGCAGCAACATTTCTCCCGTTATACTCATTTACTTCAGCTAAATGCTAAAGCAACTCAATTCATGCTTCTTTAGTATGTGGTAGTGAGCGTGTGTATGTATAGTTGTTTATATAAAATTGTTTCTCGCAAAAGGGTCGGTAAGAAAATTTATTTTAATCCATGGCTAATAACGTCCTGGTTTAGTGTGCATTTTATTACTCCAAAATGTCCCTTAAGTGGAGTTTGAATTGAATTTTGAAGCATATTTTTTGGCATAAACATAATGACTTTATTATGTTTTCTGTGCTGTGATTTGCGTGCATGCTCATTTCAAATCGAATGTAAAATACAAAATCATTTGCTAGTGGAAAAACTAAAATTAAATTTGAGTAATCGAAATAATGACAGAAGCAAAAAAGCAGCGAACATTATATTATGGATACACTTAAAATTATGCAAACATTTCTTACACAATCTGATGTCCTATATTACGTTATCCTAATAAGGTTATCTGAAGTAAAAAATCAGGTCGTTTTTATACACATATCATCATCTTAATATATACAAGTATATAAT
The DNA here is from genome assembly GCA_963854835.1 of Megamerina dolium. Lineage (NCBI taxonomy): Eukaryota > Metazoa > Arthropoda > Insecta > Diptera > Megamerinidae > Megamerina > Megamerina dolium. Next base: position 288,204 of record OY978529.1, on the reverse strand, counting down.
TTCACCACACACGTTTTTTTTTTATTTTTATTTTATTTTTTTTTTTTTCAACTAACAAGCAACCACACACATATGAACATAATTATATAAACCATTGTACCACAATAAATGCGCTCCAAGAAATTATCCCATGTAAAAAATAAGTTTTCAGTGTGGAACACAAAAAGATTTTAGTGTGTATGAATGCGAAATAATTTACACAAATGTCCGATTATTGGGTTAGATTACACGCTGGCTTTAACTAATCGAACATGAAGCAAAAAATAATATACCTGCATATATACGAGTACATCTGTATTGTATTGTGTGTTGATTATTGAAGAGGATAGTAAGTATTTACCGTTGGTTAGTACTGGGTATTAAATAAACAAAGGGTGTATACAAGAGAAAAAAAAATCAAGCTCAAGTCATTGGTAATAAAAATGAAACAACACCCATCTGAAAATGTGCAAACGAAAAAAAAGTAAATACAAATTACTAATACAAATGTAAATGTTTACACACCCACACATAGTTACTAACATATATAAATATACAAATATACAAGATATAGTATATAGTCCATACAAACTGACTACAAATGGATTTGAAGTGATATACAAACAAACAATGAGCTATATGTAAATGAAAGGTGTGTACTTAGAGCGAATCAACTAAACAACCAGCCAACCTTCTAAATAACATTTATTTACTACATACCTATATATAAGGGTACAATATTATATATAGGTGGAGCTTTAGAAGATCTTAAAAGTTTTGTCCGCAATTTCAAGTAGATACTATAAAAGTATGTATGCAGATATCAAGTGTATAAAATGCAAGAAGAAAATGTGCACAAGTACCTTCTACAATAGCCATAGTACGATACTTCTTTACATATAAAGTTTATTAAAGTATACAATTTTACTATTACCTACTTGTGATGGTCATTGTATTTGTTTTTCTTTTTTTTTCTGTCCTATGCTTAGGTAAACAATGTCGTAATGTCAGCATGTAGAATAATCATTTTTTGTTTCATTTCAAAATTCTGACTGAAGTGATAGTTATAATCGTAGAAGAAAATAACTGTAAAAATACAAAAAAATGTTTAGAATTTTTAAGGACTTTTGCTCTGTCGATATACTTCGTTATACTTCGGTTCATAAGGTCGCAAGCTTGATAGTGTTTCGATGCAATACAATTTGTGAATAAAGATTGATGTGGTCGATTTTCATGAAATTTCATTAAATAAATTTTTATAAATGATTCCATAATTTTACCATAAAGTACACAGTGAACCCAAACTTTTTCACGAGTGAACCAAACTAGCCTCAAACGTTAGTATTTGACTGCAATAATAAAAGCCGTAATTTCTCTCTGCTCCACAACGTAACAATTTATTTTACAGCGGTTTAAAATGTATCTTTTCCGGTCAAAAGTAGAATTATGGAATTTGAAAAATCATATGTAAAATTACATTTAGGATAGTCCTCGTCTTCGGAGACCTATATTAGCATTTTCCGAGGATAATTTTCTCGGAACATTTTAACCCTCTAGCTACCACCCGTATGGGTCATTTTAGACCTTTTTTGGAAAAATCTCTAACCCATAAAAAGGCTTGAACTTACCCATACGGCTAATTATTAAAGGGTTAAAAGTGCCAAAAACTTGTCGAAGGAAGTTTTGCATATTTGGTTGAACAATGATTGATATAAATAGGTGATTTTGCTTGATAAACATTTGGTTTTTTTAATTTTGGGGATTCTCAAACAATATTATAAGGGTCAAATATGTTAAAAATTATGTATAAAACATCGTTACAATTACAATAATGTAAAGAATATTCCAATATCCAGTGCATTTTTTTATTCTCTTCTATTTTTTATTTCTTTTACTTATATTCAAACTCAATTTACATTGCCATTTAGTAAGTTTTTCATAAATTTTCACTATGTCTACCTACACCAATACTACACACAATATATAATATATTGTATATTGTATATAAGGCAAAGGGAAATACCTATAAATTTTGTAATTTCTTATCAGGAACTTTACATTCGCTAGCAGCATCAGGCATGTGTGCTCGCATAAGTTACGATATATCGCTAACGATACATATTTACATATTTATGTATGTAAAGTATATGTATATGAATAAATCAGTAATTTAGGCAATTTTTCATTACACATATCCGATATAAGAATAATATGGTAGTTGGTACACAGAAGTACTTTACAAAGCGTGGCCGCTATTAAATCATTTAAAATTACTAGCTACTATTAAAAAAATTATTCATTAAAATGTTCCTGTAACTATTTGTCCAACAATAACTAGGGAAAATAAATATGCTTTTTGACTTTTGATAATAAATTTTAAAGTACATACATCCTAAAAATCATATTTCCTCATGCATCAGATACTTCATATTATTATCATATTGTTTTGTACGAAAAATTTGTAATTTTTAACAATTTGCATCCTGTTGTCCTTCTTGTCGTTGGCTAATTTGATGAATTATTGCTTATTTATATTTTACGTTATATTTCTCGGAACATTATTTTACAAATTTTTGTAATGAATATCAAGTGGGTTTTATATTTTTTTGTTTATACACTGCATTCTTTGATACAAATTGCTCAATTTATATAATATATGTAGGCACTATATATTAAATACCTTAAATTCTCATCAATACAACGCCCATCATAACTACTTTTACATTTGTATACCAAGATTTTTTTCATTTTCCATATTATTCAAATATTAGTTTGAAGTTGTGAATTTCTGGGCCAATATGATGTTAAGTTTATACGTTTTACGTACATATTGAAAGAGAGCTCCCTAACACGAGGATATACAGGGTTAATGTGTTCGGAAGAAATGCTGGCAACGAAAAATGAATGGGGTCGGTTATATTAACATTGGGTGATTTCGGGGCTAAGTGATTATTTATTTCGATTTAGGTGTTTTTATGTGATTCTTTGAGGGCGTCCCCCATTAGAAGTGAATGTAGGGTATAAGTATGTTCAGTCAAGGAGTTGAGGAGAAAAAATTAATGAGTGTAAGTATGTCCTGAAAAAATGTTGAAGAGAAGAAATTAGTGGGATTTGGTAATACAGTTTAACCCATTTAGGGCATTTTAATGAATGTTTCAACTTTCACAATTTGAATAGCAACGAAATACGAAGAAGTTTGGTAAATAGAAGGCAGTGTTTTATAATATAATGATGGCTATAACTGACAGAAAACGTAGAGGAATGACAATGCCTGTCAATTGAAATGTCAAAGTAACAAGCTGTCAAGTTAATTAGCAATTACAAAAAATCAGCACCGCTTACAATTGTTCTGCAAAATCAGATGTTATCGGTATACTAGGTAATATTTGCCAACACACATAAACAATTGAAGTAAATAATAGTGTACATAATTTTAGTAACATTACAACATATACGTACGTACAAAAAATAAACAACAACAACTGAATAGTAATTTCAATTGAGACAACGAATTCTTAAAATAACAAAAGAGTTGTTGCATTGTCCTTGAGAACTTTGAAGTGAAGCTCTGAGTGAAGGTGAAGAAAGGAAGAAGAAGAAGTAAATCTGAACTAAAGCTATACAACTTATGAAATTTTAATAATATATTGGGTGTGTGAATTAGTAACCGGCCTTTTTTAGTGCTCAAAGATCATATATTTATAAGAATTCTGTAAAAAACATGGCATTCAAAGTATTGTCCAATATAAACTATGACATTTCCCCATCTTTCTGGCAATTTATGGATTTCATCCCAAAAGAACTTCGTCGGCTTGGCGGCCAAAAACGAATAAAGTCAATCTTTGATTTTGGTGACTGAAGTGAAGCGTATTCCATTAAGAGCATTCTGCATGGACTGGAACAAGTGGTAATCTGAAGGCACCAGGCCTGGGCTATAAGGAGGGTGGGCTAAAACTTCCCATCCGCTATTAGCAAGATAGTTTTTGACCGGAATAGCAGTGTGTGGCCGTGCGTTGTCATGGTGAAAAATTACCGTTTCTCGACCATTGTTTTCTTCAACCGCATCAATTGTTGTCGGTACAGCTCTCCCGTAATGGTTCGACCAGGTCTTGGTAGAGTAATACCTCCAAATCCTCGTCTTCAAACTTTTTCGGCTGTAAAGAGCGTTCTTTGTTTCTGATATCAAAATCACCGTTTTTGAATTCACAAGTCGCTCCTTACACTGTATGTTGGATAGAGCATATTCGCCAGCCACACTTTTCTTTGCAAAAAAAGTAACTTAACAAAATATCCCGGAAATGGTGTTGTTTTCGCTAATTCTCAAAATTTTTCATAGTGAAAAAATATGATGCGCACAACCAAATTGAACACTTTTGACTGATTTTGACAGCAAGTTAATAGGCATGTAACGTAAAAGGCCGGTTACTAATTCACACACTCAATACATACTAATGTAATATACAATGTAGTATGTAGCTAGCTAAAAATTTGACAAAAACAATTTTCTTTCAACTTTCAAATGAAATTAATTTTCTCAGACAAAAACATTGCTGTTGGTGGTGGTAGTGGTGGTGGCTCAAGAAATATAGTATTGTATCGCATATTGTTATACCAGTACTATCATATACGGTATACAATATACATATCTACTCTTGCCGTAAATAAGCAAAAAAACAAAAGGAACTCGAAAAAATAGATGAAAACTGTAGCGAAACACCTTCTGTTGTTATGCTGACGCTTTCATATTAAGAAAGAAAATTATATTTTATATAAGTGAATAAGATTCCAGATGTAAAACAGAAGTGCTCAATGAATAAATGAATGAGTGAATGAATAAACGGGTGCAGCAGAATGCAGCAACAAAAATATGTTGCAAATTTGCGTGGCATTTGTGGTAAATGTACTATATAATAGTAGTAGTAGTAGTAGAAGTTATAGCATTAGTATGAGTATGTAGTACTTACAAAATCACACAAAACACAAAGAAAAGCACCAGAAACAAGCAGCAACTAACAACCAGGCAGTCAGGTAAAAGAAAAAACATTCATTGCCAAGTGAATGAGTGAGTGTGCTTTTTCTAAAGGAATATGTTAACAAGCAGATACAAACACCTACCTAGGCATACGCACACGCAGAGAAGCACAATGTAAAATTGCAATTGACTTGAGTCTTTAGTGTTAAGGAGGTTTAAGAAGCGAATATCTGAAGAAAAAAAAATAAAATAATAGCAAACATAATAAAATACAATACATTAAGCACAATATGCATTCGAGTAAAAATCAACAAGCAGCAGGTAAGTGCGTGAGTAGCGCATGTGTCTTGTGTTTTATTTTGCAAATAGATTGTTTCATTAATTTGCAACTTTATTAAACTTTTTCTATATACCAACAAGGATATTTTAAGCGAATGATCGGCAGTCAAAATTTGATAAGCGTTATTTTTTCACTTTTTGGTTCTTAAACAGATTAACAATTTGCAAGTAGGTGATTTCATCCATTTCTTCCGAATATAGATATCTCATACATTCACCCTTTAATGGGACTTTCATACAAAATTAACGAAAACATATCTGAAAACCTATAACTTCCTAGGAATAGTCCATAGAAGGGTGAACTCTATGACTCACGTCCTTTGAGTTTTAGTTTTCAACATTTCCTCCTGACATATTGACTCACTATCTGTAATCCTTAAATGAACTTCCATTTAAAATGAACGCAAAAATACTAGAAAATCGACAATAGTTGCTTAGGAATCGCCCTTAGAGAAATGAAAAGTATGACCAACCCTTGTTAATTTTTTTTTCTTAATATTTTCTCTAAACATTTTTACGTCTTCACGTCTTATGGAGGCTTCCGTACAAAATTTATGGACTTGATAAAAAATGAATGAGTTTGCAGTTCGAAATCATGAAGAAATGCTTTAAAATTTTCAAATTTTATATTTTTCGTTGAGCGAGGTAATCAAAATGTATGCTCCATAGAATTTAAACCACCTCACTTTAGAGACATTTGCTGGTGAGAACTTTGTTTCATTGCAGACTTTCAGTTGTTTTAAAGTTCATTTTATATAGAAAACCATAAACCAACACCCAACACAACATACTCCCTCTAAAAGATACTAATAGGAAGTAAGCTCAGGGAAAATACTAGAAAGAAATAATGACTGGAGGCTGGTCATACATTTTATGCCACTAGGATCAATCCACTAGGATGTTGTGAAGTTATTTAACGATTTTCAAATTTTTCTCTTTGTGACCCCTATGTGGAATCATTTACCCCCATCTCCACCATTTTTAGCTCCTACATCCTTGATTTTTATGTATTCAAATAAGAAAGTCATGTACTCTACCTAGTTTATAATTATGTATTGGGTTGGTAACTAAGATGTTTTCGTACATAAATACACAATCTTCTCTTGGTGCCAATTTCTTATCACTAAGGAAGTTTTGTGTGAGTGCTGAAGATCAGTGACCGTAGTGCGTTGGCTTTCTGATCTTTAGGTCGTGCATTCAATCCCCGGCTGCAGCACAACTTTTATATCTGAAAGACTTTCTTTTCTAACAGTAACAATTTTCCGTGAAAAAATACTCAAACATCAGAATTGTTGGCGGTAGAGATCCGAACATAGTATATAAACATATTAAAAATACTAAATACTGTAAAAGTCTGTAAAAGTTATCCAGTAGGATATCGAAATTCTTGATACCTTCATTCTGAGAATTGTATGCCCAAAAAACAGAACAATGGTTCAAAATCGCCATGTAGTTCCTGCATAAGAAACAGATATTCCTGGAAACAAAACATTCACTTATAAACATGTTGCGTAAGACCAACGTATACAAAACTTCTATATTACCGAATTTACAAAGAAATTTTTCCGAGGACAAAAAATAATTATTTAATTTAGAGCTATATATTTTGTCGACAGGGTATCATTTAGTGCATTAAAGCTTTGTATTTAGTGCATTAAATATTTGTTTGTTTTCATTTTATTTTTTGTTATAAAAATTTAAGAGAGCTTCTACTTATAAATTGAAATGTAGAAAGATTATTTTCTACGTCAATGCAGTAGTACTACTTTTCATGTACATGTACTCATATAAACAATGCAACAACACTATCATCAACAATAATGAAAACAAACAATTCACTCGCGCGTCTGCAGTATCTTTTGTCGCGTTAAAACCAAACATACTGTATGTACATACAATTATATGCATAATATTGTGCCACATACAAAACACAGTACTCTTATGGTAAAACAACAAAGGAAGGATTTTACTAGGCATAGTTTTAGGTGATATTATAATGTTGTTGTTGTTTTTTTTCTGTTGCCTTTTGTCATTTCCTAGTGCTCTATGAGTCTAATTAAAAGCCACTGAACTGAAAAAATGTACTCAACTCTATTATATGTACTCGTCTATATATACATAGGTAAACGAATATATGTTTCTATATATACATATATATCAGTAGACTCAATGATACATACCATATACAATAATATAAAATAACTTCTATGGGAGTAAATGCATAACAGCACATATGCGAAAATTTATATTATATTCATATACACATCTATGAGTAAGAGGTAGAGAGGAAAACCTTTTAGATAAATGAAAAGTTATTCGTACCTGTATAATATCATACGATGCAATAATATCAAAGAATAATTATTTGGAAATAAGTAAATGAACTTTATAAGTATAATTAAAGATAGATGCAAAAATTTGTTTTCGATTTAATATTACTTAGAAACTCTGTCAATCAAAATTAATAAATTATATTACCCTACACTGGACATGGAAGCAATACTTAACATTTAAATACCGAATATTAGTATTATTACAAATTTTATTATTAATATTGGAAACTTGTGTAACTTATTGTTCAAATCCTGTTGTTTTGTTTACATGAATGAACGCACATATTTCTAATTGAATGTATTTGTTACAGCAAAAAGTAAACATGTTCCATAGTTTGCTAACTTTAAGATATCCGCCTTATCATGTTGTGAACAAAGCATAATAATGTACTTTGTTGCTACACGTGTTTGGCAACATACCATTTTTAATATCAAGACAATAGCAATCAAAAGTTATTTATTTTCCTACCTATGCAAAATTACGCTAAATTTAGTTTTACTAGCCTAAAGTTATGCTATGAAATTCATTCACTATTTGTCTGTTTCTTATTGTCCTCCTCTTTGTCGGACACGCTACCTATTCTACCTCCGGACTTATTGTTATTTTTATACATTATTTAATTAACATGTCTTCGTGTTTCATTATTTCATTTCATTATGTATTTTATGCTATTTCATTTGTTTATTTTAAGAATAATGATTCAATATATTAGTATGATCCAATTATTGATATTGTGTTGATATGGATACATATGTCTACGAGAATCTCTAAAGTAGCCATTAGATATTATGATAGTGATTCCTAGTATTCTAATATAAAAGTGTATGCAATTGTATGTCATATACTGTTAGGCTACTCTTAGGTGTGGTTATTGTGTTGTTTAACATTTTCTTTTTCACATTAAAGTCAATGGAATAATTAGTGAAAAGTCGATAATCTAGCTGAACTTTTCGGTCATTTGCAGACACTCAAGATACAAGATACTAATGAGTAGTAAACAGTTTCATGAGTTATGCACTCCATTGGGTTAGATTCATAGCCGGGAGTAACTTTCAAATAAAAACACATCATCAATTGCCTATTCAATATTTTCAATTAAAATACACATTTGATCAATATGTTGTATTGAATTTTATTAATAGTGCATTTTTAACTCTCGTTCATATTAATCGACAGGAAAGTGTAGTGACTCGATACATTTACGAAATATGTTTTTCCCTAGAACTGATAAGGGCTAATAAGACATGTATTTCTTGGCATTTTGGTTTTGAAATCATACTTCTACCTTCAGGTTTCAGGATAATAAATATCATTTAATTTTTGCTACTCTGGTATTATTTCTGGAACCTATTTATATATTTCTTGTATAATGGTTATGTTGCAAACTAATATTTTTGGTAGACTTTTGTCCTTAAAAAGATTCTAAATAATTGCAGAAAATGTGTAATATTTTTTTTCCAACATTTTTAACTGGTATGTCCACCCCTTATGTGGGCTCCCCTATAATATGTATACATTTTTTATAAAATTCCCTCACCGGGTGCCTCTATATTTAACAATTATATTTGTTCTCCAATATTATTACTTGACGTACTTACCGATTTTCTACACCTCGTAGGGGGCTCACATACAAAATTGATATTTTTATAAAATTGGCACCCACCGAACCATGGGTGTTTGTGGAGTGATTGAATATATCAACGACTCCAATTTATTTATCCTCCAAAAAATTTGTGCAGAACATACTTATCGCTACATTCACTCTTCTGGAAGAGATTTACGTTTTTACAAAATTCACTCCCAGGGTACCTCTAGAGTGGTACAGTGTATGAATAACTGATATTGTTTCTCCCGAACAGGCACAATGTTCCTGTTCGGGAACCTGAAAATTGACAAATAGCCCCATAGCTGGACAGCCATCATCCTAAGAGGAATGCGAAATAGGACCAACCGGATCTCTTAGAGGAGCTTCCATACAGAATTTGTGTTTTCAAAGAATTGGCCTAAACCATATACATTTGTTGAGATATGAAGTAAGGATACTCAGGACAAATGTTGGGCTGTAAAACTGAATTGGGGCGGCATTTATAGGGACCGCCTTGGAGCATTGAATTTTACAAGTAAAAATATTATTTTTCATTTTTAAAAATAATTTTTCAATTTCAATTTTTTATAATCTATAAACTATCGTTAAATATTTTATAATTTCTGAACTAAATTTCAGGATATCATTATTGCTTTATATAATCCCGCAAATTCCGGAAAGAGCAAAAAATTTCAAAACTGGCACCTATAACAGAAATGCAGACATAGTTGTATTTAAATCTTTCATAAGCTCTACTGCTTATAGTATGATACATCTGTTGTGGTAGTATGCAAGCCGAACCTCAATAAACAAATTAGACAAATACTAGCACACGTTGTATGTACATACTCATTTTGTGTGAACATATACTATCTATTCATATAGATGTAAACATATATGTATTTATATATATAAAGATGTATTTACTTATTTTCTAAATCATATATATATTGAATATAGATGTATAACTTTTAACATTTACATATATTTTTTTTTCTTTGATTTCAAATCATATCTGGAAATTTGAAAAAAATTATTTTGTGTAACTAGCTGCCATTTTAATGCGAGTAATATTAACTCGTCTTATTTATTGAATTCAATACAACATTAGAATTAATGTTATCACGTGAAAACTCTTGAAGAATCACTAACTATTCGATTATATATCAATATTCACGCTCAAAATATGTATCTAAGCACGTGTTGATCATTTCTGTTCTGCAATGTTTATTATTAATCCCCTTCCCATTCTTATGCATTTATCGAATAATTCAATCATTCTTAGTTATTTATTATATAATAAAAGTTATATTTTCATTTACACGTTATTCCTACAAGCATACGTATGAGACAGCATGTGACTTACCGACGCATAAAGCATATAAATCGTGCACACCAATAAGTAGGTTCTAAAAATGATGGATTATCATTATTAGCTATTATTATTTTTTTCTTTCTTTAATCGTACGTGAGGTAATTTAGTTGGTAAAACTTACATTAATATTATTATGAGTAATTTGTAGAGGATCGATATTGGTTTTGAGATGTATGTTAACACTCAATGTAATGGAGAATATATCGATTGCATTCGATAGAATGCAACTTATTCTTTGAGTTTTCTCTAATTTGATGTAGTATACTTTTAGGAAGTAAAATTTGAAATGTTCATTCTTTTTTCTTTTTATAACGCAACATCTGATACAACTAATAAGTTGAATACAACTTTAAAATTAATCGTTCTATTAATCCTTCTTCATTATTACTTATTATGAATAATTTTTTATATATAAAATGTGCGAGATATGCTTAAAAATATGCTATGAAAAATTATGTTGCACAAAAAGTTGTCATACAAATTTTTTAAGAACGAATGATTGAAATTTTAATAAAACATTTTTTTGTCGTTGAGTTAAATTTCATCTACAGGCTTTACCAAATTTAATTATAAAGTAATTTATGGTTGAACAATGCATACTACATTTATGAAAATTGTGGGTGTCTAATTAAACATTTATTTTGAGGTCTGCATGTTAAAATGCTAGCAGCAGCATTGCAAGTACGTTCGACACCTCAGACAGGGCTAGAGATGATATTGTATGATCTATATGCATATTTTTAATATACAGATGATCATACATTCTCCTTACGTCGCAAAAAAAATATCAGATTGGGTTTATGGGAGGTTTATGTAAACACAAGAAAAAAATTCAAAATTTAACAGGTCACAACTTTGTCTCATTCATTAAAGCTCTGTCTTTTTCAGTTTATATTTTTCTAGAACAAGAATCCTCATGTCTGTTTTACCATTCAACCGTTAATTTTAAAAAGTGCAATAATTACTGTCTGACTGCGTAATTTATCATTATTAATTTAAAATCAATAAACGTAAAACGAGGAGCTTAAAACAAATATACAAAAATAGTAATAAAAAAGAGAGCAATGCAAAGAAAACACGTAACAAATTATTGTGCTACAAAATATTCCCGAAATAAAAAAAAATAGCACCTATATTTAGTTATCACTCTTTCACCCTGATATTATAGAATCAATAAATTTTCAATATCACGTACAAGCATAAAAATACCAAACCATATAACATGTACATACTACATAAAAACATGCAAACCAGCAGGAACACGCAAACTGCCCAATACACGTCCATCCACACTTACTCGTATATTTTTATGTCATGCCACAGTTTGTTATTATTTAAAATTTATTCTGACCGAAACCTGTATTCAATATAAATATCTTGTTTGTTGATTTTTTAAAAATTTAATTTGTTCATTTATAGAATATTTATATAAAAAAAAAAAGAATGTTTATATACATATATAATATTTTTAAGTTTTTTTCCCATATAGGCATATATGAAAACAAATATGTATAAATAATTGATATACTCATGCATACATATTACATATGTGTGCTTATTCATTTCTCTTGTTTATGGTTTTATTAAATTGTTGATGTTCGCAGTAAAAAATTTGTAATAATTCGTAAAAAATTGCTGATATTAAAATACTGAAATGTGAGATAAATAATTGCTGATTTGATTCGATTTTTGTTTCAACGTAATGTATACCACACATATATTCAATCAAAAATGTTTTCTATTTTCCAAATGAACTTGTCATCAAATGTCTGATATTCTGAATTGAAAAATTGTTTATTAATCTAAGTAAAGTAATTATAATAAAATAGTAAAATTAAAATTTGATAATACAACGTAGACAGCAAGAGACCGAAAGGCTCGACAAAAAACCCATAACTTTTTTAAGGGGGTCGGTGTTTACCAAAGGTAATGGCTAAATAACGAACAATTTCCAAAGGCAATAAAACTCAATAAACTCGAATTACTTTCGAATTAATTATTCAAAATTTGTGTAGTCCACTTTAACATCAATTTTTCAAGTTATTTGCTCTTTCTTTTTAAACTTTAATTTAGAATTTAGAATCGAAAATTTGTGGTTCTTAACTAACAAAATACAGCACAAATCACTGGCGTCAAACCTAAAACAAAATGTACGATTTTGTTTTATATTTTCTGCCGGTGTTGTATCTTAAATAAAGCACGTCCACTTAAATACTTCCTTTCGTTGTGATACTATAATTGAAAGCTGTTGCTTTAGATAGGAAGAACAAAATATAAAAGAACCTTACAACAAGATTAAGATGAAGATGAAGAAAATTCCAAACCGAACTTTCTGAACTTTGTTAACACCTATATTGTGGAAAATAAAACCAAAAAGAAAAAAGGAAAAGCAAACACACGAAAGCGAAATCAAATTTACGCACTTCAAACACACACATACACACGCACAGACACATTCCGTACCTACAACCTTCACTTAGCACATAAATCAAAACATATAAAACTTTTCAACATCTTCCTTGCCATATACTCTACCCTATGTATATACTGTGTTTATATATTTAGGTATCTCCACTCGTACCTAGTCATTTGAATTTAGGCTGCTAAGAGTATTTTTCTTCTATACTTGTATACTCTTTTCTTTTCGAACGGTACCCATCTGTCGGCAAGCAATTGGCAATTCTTCCGGCAGTAACAATATGCCTTGCAAAAGCTTCTAAAAGAACTCTGTGACAAAGCTCAGAAAAAGTGATGTCACAAGAGCTCTGCCGTTCGGAACCGGCTAAAATAAGTAGAGGGACCTACTGTCCAATACTGTAATACTGTCCAAGATTTAACACGCACAACAGTAACAGAAGAGAAGTTCGGCCAAAGATCCCTTCGGGGTTTATAAGTGCTACATATTTATTTAATATTTCTTATACTTGTGGCAGAGTTTTTAATGGTTTTCTCGGTATTTTCGTACAAATTAAATGAAAACATTTCAACTGAGTTTGAAATTGTAAATTGGTAAATACAATTTTCTTTCTCTCACTCTCTCTCTCTCTCTCTTTCTCTCTCTCTGTCTCTTTATGTGCGTGTCTATGTGTGTGTATTGTATATTGGTTGGTGTTATTATTGATGTTGCCACGTATTGAAAGTTGTAGACACGTGCAACTGACAGCAAACGGACAACACAACAAAATTGTTGCTGAGTGAATGAAGAAGTGAACAATAATTTTTTATTTTCCTTTTTATAAATATATTTGTTTATTTTTCGTTTTCTTATTTAGTTTATTTATTTTAGGTGAAACTTAGTATTTCCCATTTTTCTTTCAGAAAAAATAGAATATTCTTATCTTGTGCTAATAAGGAGGACGTAATACCAAGAATAGTCAGAGACAAACAATAATAGCGGAGCATTCCTATATATTTCTTTGCTATATTATGTAGTCAAAAATAAAATACATTTAGTGTAAACTTTAGGCTAGTTATTAACCTTTTTTAGTTGTCAAGGCATCAAAACTGAAAGTAATGTGTTCCTTATTGCTCATATTTAATGCCTTAAGTCTAATTCCCATCCACTCTGATAGAAAATTTATAATCTGGTATCAATATTTATCAACTTCCAGTTACCTAAAAGTTATCTCTCTATTATATTCCTTTATTTTGCATAAATGCTTCTGCAGTATGTCACTCATAAAGTCGTGCGCTACACTCAGTGTTAGGCATCAATACTCGGTTGTATTTTGTGTCTACAACCTATTTCGTTTGTATCTTCGAGTGCCTAGTCTGTTGGAGGCAGCCTCTTCGAAGGGTTCACTAAGCTGTGTAAAGATATTTTGTGATATCGCTCGTATTTAGTTAAAATTCTAACAATAGATGTTAGGCCTAACCTTTATTCTGAGTCTAACCATAACTTTGGTTCAAGAAATTTCAGGAGTAACCCCAGTTGTTGCCTAATTTTTTGTTAATTCATTTGTTTTTAAGCTAATGTACCCCGACAGAAATATTACTGAGTTTCTTGAAATACTCAAACTTTTGCTGCGTCCTTTAATTGCTCTGATCCACCATTTCCTTATGTCATACCTGACCATGCCTGAAATACCTGTGTCATACTTTCCACAAAAATTACGTCTACTGTTGAGAATTTTCTCGGGATACGAGTTGAGCAGAATTGCTAGTTTTATGGGCTTTACTTGGCAAAGATCACTAATGATCTCCAACATGCGTCCCTTGCAGTGTTCATCCGCTTGTTATTAATACTGGACTTTATTCTTTAGTGCTGGATACCTTTGTCCAGGCTTCTCTTCTTCTGCTTCCCCATAACATTGAAGTCATGAGTCAGATTTAATATCCTATTAAGCCGGCCCCTGTGTTGTTTTTCCACTCATTTCGGGCATTTCTACTTGGCAGTCAGTATTTAGAATTCGTTCAACTTGATTCGTTGAGTTATGTACTGCAGTCTCTTAAATTTTTCTTCGCAAAGGTTCCGTCCTAAATCAGAGAAGTTTTTAGTGCACCATAGTCACACCTATTCACAGAACCGATCAACTATTAGTTGAGCTCTGTTCAAACAAAGTTGTTGTTCCTGATTACAAATTATTCAATGGGTTATTCAATGGGATTCCCATCCTGGATTAGGGAAGCATTTTTCACTAGAGCGAGTCAAGTTCCACGATATTTTGTAATATAGTAGCCCCTACTACGTACCTCTAGTAAGGAGTGATTCTTCATGACCTACTGACTCGTTAGTCTGTGGTTATTATTTAGAGCTAGAATCACTTAATTCCTACTCTTACTTCAAATGAAGATATAACTATTTTAATTACATTTGATCATTTTATGGGCTTAAGTTTTCTATCTATTTTCAATTTTTCATACCTCATCACTTCTAGCGAAAACTTTCTATTTGATTTTTCTACTAAAAATGCTTCTATTGAAGGTGTAAGAAAAAAAACACCAAATTGTTTTTTGATCAAAACATGATAACATACATGACTTTTAATTATAAAATAACTACAAGGGGGGGATAAAAACACAGGAAAACACTGCATCCGCAGGCAACCAGGTGACCTTAGCTTCACTTAACTTAATTACGAAAGCACGTTGTTGCAAAAGTGTCCGAGACAGTAATACATATATATAGTGATGCCACAAATAACATAAGCAACCAAGTAGAGCACAAAAGGCCGGACGGTAAAAAGGAAGCTTCTTCCTTGGTGACTTCATGGCTGCCCCAGTGAGAATAGATTGAAGTATACATTCGCGAGCTATGCATGTTTACTTAGTCATCGTGCTCGTATATGCTTAATATGAATATTTGTATACATATCTTTGAGCATGGGAATCCATGAAAGAGCATAAATATACTATGGCAGCGAATTTGCTTCGAAAGAGAGGAAAAGAGAATATACATACATAATATGAATAATAAATCTAAAAACATGTACTATATTAAATAGACGGGAATGTGGTGATAGCAGAAATTTATGTAATAAAAACAACAACGCGACTACCACCACTATCATTATCATCATCATCATCACCATCGTCTTCACCATCAAAGCAAAAAGAATGTCATAGGATGCGAGCACAAATTAAACTCTCGCAAATATACATCAAATCCCATTTTGGCGGTGCGGTAGGGTTGGGCATTGTTCAAATATTTAGTTGTGTTCAAATGCAGAACTGAACGTAGGACGTAGAATGTAGGATTCAAACAGAATATCAGACATGGTACACATAAATTGAAGCTTAGCATTTAGAGAAAACTCTGGTGGAAATTATAGTAAGGATAAAGGTGACACCGGGGAGTGAGTGATTGCTGCTAGATAAAGTATGATAAGCGCTAACGAGCGCGCAAATTTTCGCATTTGCTGTGTTGAGGCCGCTGCTGTTGTGCGTTCTTTCTGTTGCTTTTGTTGACCGCAGACAAGAAACCATATCGAAAGTTATTGTCACATAGGAAATGAATTAATTAATGTGGCATATTGTTGCCACACCAGCCGTCACCGATTGTTATTGTTGTATTAATGATGCTATTATTTTGAAAAAGAAACTTTTTTGCCAGCCACCGTTTTATAGTACATATTTATATGTTTATATTATGATTTTCTTTTATGACGACCTAAATTAGAGAAGAGTTTAACATTTTGAAACTATTAATAGATTTTTAGATATATAATTTTGATATATGAAACTTATGCATAGGGTTATCTGTTTATAAATTCCCCAATGCTCGGCATGCTAATAGAATTTTTTTAAGGAAGACAAAAATAAATTTTTTCAAAAAGAGTCCATCTCTCGGTAATCTTCTTCCGCTAATAATAGTTTGAAATATAGAGCTATCTAGTTGATACTCGATACATTCCATTAAATTTACTAACTACTAGACTGAATTAAAAATGGGCTGAATACGGTCAAACCCACACCTACCTCCTTTACAAATTTATGATTCCGTATGTACATTTTTGGACTCTCTTTATGAAAATATAACGTTATTAAGTTTGAACTCGATATAAACAATCACATTTGAAACGGAATGAACGGAATCTGATAAAAATCACGGCTTCTTCTCATACAAAACATGTTCTTATTGTACCTTGCGTATGAACATATAGAGATATATGAAGACCAATACACCAACCACCTGAGATCAGCAGCTACCATAAGATTGTGCGCAGAAAAATGATTGTCGTATACAAAGTTAACTCTTATTCAATTCAACAAACAAACAAAAAAGAAATGTTCTTTCAACCAGGTACCTCCATATCAAGTAATAAATTGGTATTTAGCAAAACAGTTTATTCGTTCAAAATCAGTATCAGCTATTATAATATGTTCTGGTTGCCGTAGCTTAGTGGTTAGTGTGTTGGCTTTCTGATCTGTAGGTCGTGGGCTCAATCCCAGGCTGAAGGATAACAAATTTAATATGGAAAAGATTTTTCTTTCGAACGGTACCCATGAAAAAGCTTCTAAAAATCAGACAAAACTCAGAAATAGTGATGTCACGAGCGTTCTGCCGTTCGGAACCGGCTAAAATAAGTACGCCCCTTCTAATACTATCCAAATTTAACACGCACAACAATAATGCAAGAGAAGCTAGGCCAAAGAGCCCTTTGGGGCTTTAAATGCCACATATTAATTTTTTTTATTTATGTTTTTTTTGTTATGATTAAATATTCTGCAACAAAAATTCGACTTGAGTGAATAAATTTTTTTCCTTGCTCTTTACTCTAAGTGATCATCACCAACAATTTTTCCTACATAAGTTTTATGTATTATAAGCTGCTGTTGTTATCCATTTACGTGTTAACGACTTCTTGTAGTTCGTATTCTTTATTTTTGTTATTATTGTTGTTCGTTCGTTCGAACGTTGGTTGTTCATATATTTCATCGTTCCTTCATAAATATATGTCTTTGTTGTTGAGCAAAACTTTTATAATGTGTGTTGCTTTTAGTTGGTGGGAAAAAAAATAACTAAGTAGAATAAAAAATATGTACGTCTATAAGTATGTAGAAGGTGAAAAAGTTCAAGAAAATGAAAACAAGTATGATAAAGTTGTACTTATTGAATATTTTTTTTGGATTTGTTTCCTCACTTGCTATTCTTATGGTATACTCTTCAATATTTACTCGTAGTATATATGAATGTGTGTATGTGTGTGCACAATTGTGGTAATAATAAATACAACTTTTACTCTCATCAGATTATCAACGAAGCAACCATCAATGAAGAAATCAATGATGTCATTCGCTAATGTTTGTTGCTTATTCAATATTTTGATAAGTTAAATTAATCGATAATTATGCCAAGTTATGCTAGTCATATGTATTTGTACATATTTGTTGTTAATATTATAAATATAACATATTGTTATGAAAAGTATTTGGTGCAACTAACTTCATACTATAAACGTATTGTACTTATTAGACTCTTAAGTAGATTTGATAACAATATGTGACAAGTTTGACCCAAAAAGTTCTCTGCTGAACGAGATTAATATATAATACTTATTTGAGGGCTAAGAAGGTGTTATATTCGGAACCCGCTGGAAGACAACGCAGAAGAGGAAGACCTAACCTCCGGTGGAAAGACCAAGTACTGGAGAGCCTGACGGCGCTTGAAATTTCTAACTGGCGCCAGCTAGCGAAGAACAGAGATTGCTGGCGAAGCATGTTATTTTCGGCATAAATCGATATTCGGTTGTTATGGCCACATAAGTAAGTAAGTAAGTACTTATTTGAGGGCGCCATATTCGAAACTAGGCTAGATTTGACTGTGTCAAATCGTTCGACCTTTTACTCACCTGTCTAGGCTAGCTTCAACTATATCATTAGATCCAGAAAAGAGTAATGAATGATTTAATGTGCGGAGAGCTCTGAGAGAAAAATATGATAGTGTCCTTGTTGGAAATTCATTTCAATTGGTGATCAATCAAGCAGATTCTTGCGGTAGTAATATATTGAATCGGATGGATATCGAATGGATGGAAATGAAGTCCATACGATATCATAAATACTGCACTTAACATTATTTCATCAAAATCCAATAAAAAAATATAAAATAAAATAAATATGAAATATATATCAATAGAAGATAATATAAAAATAATAATAAGTAATGCCTAAAATAAAAAAGGTGCTTTCAAACGCCAATGCTGATGACCTTCCCCTGCCTTGCGTTCTCCCACCCCTTTGACGATTATCATCGCATTCTAGACTATTTCGCAAAAATAAAAATAAAAACAAAAACAAACATATATCGACACAAACCTGCCAAACATAAGTATATCCATTGCCCTTAGTCCTTAATCCTTAGTGTTTTATTTTTGTTGCCAAACTGAATTTTCGTTTTTTCTCTCGCCATCATAGTACTCTACCTCTTCTCGAATGTTTATAATCGAATTGAATTTATTGCTTACAATGCTGTTATAACATTGTTAAACACACATTAAAATAGACTCTTGAATAAGCTTTGAATTACTTGATTTTAATAACATTTGAAGGATTTACAAAAGATAGCGAAAGGAAAAAGCGCGTTCAACACGATATTCCACTAACCGAATTGAGCATCAGTGTTCTATAATACTATATATGCATAAGCATTTGTATATCTTTGACTACAACAACGAGTATTGTTAACATTAGCCGCGTTGTATTATAGTGAAGAAAATGTTGAAAAAAAAAATTTTAGATATTTTTTTCCGTTAACGCATTTCGGTAAAATAAAATAAAATTATATTGTATATACTACATAGGTGATAATAGATATTTTACTACATTTCAGATTGTTATTTTTTTTTATTTGAGCTTTGAAAAAAATATATATGATATATTTATTATATATATAATATATAATACAAAATATAATGAAAGTATATAGATTCATAAAAAATTGTTTTAAAATGCTGGTTATTTTAATGTCATAAACAGTTATATAAATACTCACATAGTTTCACACAATTACTGATATTTCATGTTCATATATATATATATATATATATATATATATATATATATATATATATATATATATATATATATACATATATATATATATATATATATATATATATATACATATATATATATATATATATATATATATATATATATATGTATATATATATATATATATGTATATATATATATATGTATATATATATATGTATATATATATATATATATATGTGTGTGTGTGTGTATATATATGTATATATATATATGTATATATATATATGTATATATATATATATATATATGTGTGTGTGTGTGTGTGTGTGTGTGTATATATACGTATTAAACTCAATAAACAGATAATTTAGTATATTTAAATTGCATTTGTGTATATAGATTTCAATGTGGGCATTTGTTGAAGTATCACAAATGCATACATGTTAATAGTAACCGCAAAATGTTATGCTATTATTTATTTATTCATTAGTCTTTATTATCAACATCATAATCAACAACATCATCAATAATCAGTACCAACATTGAAATGTCTTAAAGCACCACTGATTTTGGTATTTGAGTTCTACTGTAATGTGAATACTATTTCAGAATCTCAGAGCTGCCAAGTTTTACAGAATTTTTTATATAATTATAAAGACCATTTTGATTTTCTCCCTAAACCTGGAGATTTTTTTTGAATTGATGTCATTTATACCATAACTGGAATCGCTAGAAAGTTATAAATCCTTGATCCATCATCATAAATGTGATTGTTACATCTACATCAAACATGTTTCTGTAACAGCTATATAAGCTATATATGGCACATATGGTAGCATTTAGATTTTTGTTCACGAGGAAGAATTAATTTCACTGGACTAATTGGAACTCCCAGATAATTCGATCACTTGCATATCGCATCAAACAGTTGTATACAAATGGTACAGGTAGGTCAACTTTTAAATCAACTCGGGTACTCGGGTATTTAAAAAAATCATAAAAAGAATAAAATGTCCCACGAAATATTGTTTTAGAACTTTGCATAATTTTCATCATGAAATTCAAGTCATTTTTATTTTTCACCATATTTTGTGTAGACACTCTTAAGAAGCCTAAATCAAACAAAATATGAAATTAATTTGTTATCATTTTTAGGTCATACACTAATCAAAGCTTGCCAAAAATCCAAAACACTCATAAATTAGTCAAACTAAACAAAAATATGTACACAAAATCATAATTGACCACACGCCAACAACAAATTATATATTTTTGAAACAATTTCGAATATTATGTAGGCACACACAAACACAAAAGCACTTAAAAAATATTACGTTTTAATTAATTTGTAAATGAAATATGAGAATAAATATCTACTTATGAGCAAATATTTATTTTGCAATTAATGAAGCAACGTCAACAAGGAAATACTCGTATTATATGACATCATGGTGGTATACGAAAACTTTCTTGATTGACTGTAAGCGCACAAGTAAGTAGATACTATGTACAATATATAATAATTGTATTAAAAGTGAAAAATATTTCTAGCACCAATTCAAGTACATATATAGAAAAATCTTCTTGATAACAAAATGTTTTTGTAAAGAGCAACAAAAACTATGAGTTGAAGTGGAAGAAAAAAACTTTACAATATCATTTCTTTTTCCTTTACAATTGGTTACATATAGTATAACCTCTCAAAGATCAATTGAACGTAAAAACAAATGTCACAATAAGAACCCTTCTCTCTCCATGCACAAAAGGATTTAATCGTACATAGTTTATTTACGTGTGTAGGTATTCCACTACATATAAACACACTTAGAAATGGAATTCTTACATTTGTTTGTTTGGTTGTCTCCTTTCATTTTACTACAAATATAATCTATGTCAGAATACGGGGTATGTTTTACACGTAATGCGAATATTGAAATTCCATGCTAAAACATGAACTTTGAGCTGTTCCATGATTTTGTAATGAGATTTTTGTATTCTTTTAAAACAAATAAAGGTATGGAATAACTTAAAAAATAAAGTACAATAGAGATTCTAAGCAACAAGGAAGTCGTTGAAGAAAGTATTTTATTATTACGTTTGCAAAGGCTAATATAATCAATGAAGTGGAATTAATTATTCGATTAAAGGCATTCAAATGTGGAAAATATATACAAAGACTGAAAAAATTTAGATATAAGTATATACTTATAATATGTTTGAAGTGTAATAAGTTCATTCGGAATTAAAGCATCATTTCAACAAGCTTTAATACTTTTGAGGAAGAAAGTGCAAAATTGTAAATCATCCATCTCTTTAAATCCTTTCTTTTTATTGCCTTGCTGTAGTTATAGAGGAAAATATGCGATTATATTTTATCTGAGATTCGGTATTTGTGAGTGGCTGACCCAGTCCTTCCTTTCAACATTGGTTGGATTGTTTCGGAATGGATCCTTGAAGAACTGGAAGAGGTAGACTAATAAATATGAATAATTCATCGATTATAAGGTCAGTAAAAAAATGATGCATGTTCACAATTTTAAAAATTATTTCTTTTTCCTTGTAAATGTGTTGACCCACACGTCAACCACTGCGGCCTAAAATATCGCTAACACATATTTTGGTGAAGTTAATTGGATGTCGGAGAGACCGAGAATGTGCTTAATAATTTACTTTTCATATATACTCAGCAAGATCTCGATATTCTCTACTAAATGTGACTATAAGCCGTCACTTTCGATAGACTCATTTTATAACTGTGGTACCTGAGAGTGCACATACGGACAGGGCAGATACCTTGTAAGCAGATTAATTTAGGTTTAGGTTAATTGAACTAGAACTTTCATGAGTATCGCTGAAAAATTCTGAAAAAATCCGATTCTGTTATTATTTCCGTTACTTATAAGTTCATGACGACAGGTTATCTCTTTAGGCTGACCTATTTGAAGATGATAATATCTGAAAGTTTGATAACTTTTGTTTTTAGGATAGTTATCAGTATGCTATAAACTATTTTAAATCAGATTTTTTTATTTTTATTTTGAAGAAATCGTCCATGTCTGTCGCTAAGAAGTCCGTAAAGACAGGTTGTCTTTTCAGACAGATGAGGCAATTAATTGAGTACACTTAATTTAAGATTACTTACAGGTAATCATACTGTCTGAAAAGACAACCTCTCGTCACAGATTTCTACCTGTAAGTAATCTTAAATTAAGTGTTTATCGATCATAAGTCAGTAATAAATAAAACTTATATAGAATAATATTATTTGCAGCCCCAGAAATAAATTGACTATAGAGTCAACGGTTTTATAAAATGGTATGTCTATATCTATATATCTCTATACATTTCATCCCATGATGATACAACTTTTGCAAGTCCTCTCATTTTCAATATTCATAATTTTCATCAATGAGCCCTTCGTTGGACTCAGATCTTCAGAGCTTCCGAGCCATTTCTTAACGGATGGAAATAGAACGAGGAGGTACGAGATAAATTTTATTGTGGAACACACATCGTAGCAAAGTTTGGATACATTCTCCCTCATAATTTGTCGATGAGTACATATGAAAAACGGCAATATTTGTGCACTTTATAGTATCACAAATATCTATATTAGTTCAAGCAAAATGGTTTTGATTCTGGTTTCCATACTTTGGCAGTCGATTCATTATTTATTTTGGTATTCACTGAAGATTTAGAAATTTTTCTCCTTCGAAGACGATAGCATTTAATAAATTGGTATTCACAATATAGGAACATCGAAGATAATGAGATGAAAGATTCCCCTGAAGGTTTCCAAAAGAAGACACTATCATTAGAATCAATTAAAAGAAAAAAATTGATTGAGCAAACTCCTAAATAGCTTAGATCTATGTGACCTCGTCAAATAATAACTGCTGAGTGCTTTAAAAATTCAATGTCAATTCAATTTTTTATAGTATCGTACAATATGTTCACAAAAATTTCCGATATTTCCGAAGAAAGTGAAGTTCAATACCACCTGTGTGTTACCTTATTAATTTTATATGTACTTATGCAACGTATACATTTTATTCGGCTCTGCTCACCTCTCACCGCCTTCCATTTTCAGAATAATTTATCAACTCAACGAGGTATAGAAAATAAATTGATTTTTCCACATCCCCCACACATCGTTCTTCATTCGACTTTACTCACTCAATTAATTCCAAATTCTATTCAATTATGTACCAGGAATCCACCGCCAGAAATCCAACACATACTAGTACATATGAGGTAAATATTTTACATATTTATTTACATGTATGTATATGTATGTAAGCAGTGTATTTGTACTCAGCAGAAATCACGTATGTAAATTTCGTTATTACTGCTACTGCTTGTTGTTATTGTTGCTGTAACCACTAAACACCCCTTAATTACAGTTGTTTATTTTGCAAATTTTGTAAATCCCATTCCTTTTTCGGAGAGTTTTTTTGCTTATTTTCTTCTGTTTGCTTCTTTCTACCATCAAAATGCTAATTATAAAATCACATGTAAATGTTTGTATTTCAACAAAATTTACTTAAATTTCACCACATAAAAATAAAATAAAGCAAAAAAAAAAACAGAAAACGAAATCTCAACGAAATATTAACTTTATGCTAATTGAAATATAATGAGAGGAAAAGAGCATAATTTTAATATTTGCACATTTAACTTTTCATTAAACGTTTAAATATTCGCTTATGATGGACTTCGTAAAAAAAATTAAAAACGGAGAATTATAGTAATAGAACATTTCCAACACAATGTTGTGTTGAATCTTATATTGAAGATATATATTATAATTTAATGAATATGTAAAGCATGTAACTACAAGTACATGCAAGTATATGTAACATGCAAAAGTGTATACAGTAAATTACAGTATTTACAAAACTGAAATGCTAAGCCCGCAAGATAATTTACATATCCTCTTGAAGTGTCGTTTTCCACATTTTTTGCATAATTCCGTAAATTTTATTATACGTAACTTATTTTCTTTAATATCTACATAATCTGCATATACGAGTATGTACATACCCGTATATGATTGTACGTTATTCTTTTAATTAGTTTGTTTAAATGTATTTAACAACTGATTTAGTATTTGCTTTAACTAAAATTGCTCTTTGTTGCTCATTGAAATATTTCATATGGGAGTTTTGAGATTTACACCCCTTTAACTATCAATCATTGAAATTCATCTCTAATCACAACCTACAGTTGACTTATACAGATGTTGTAAGATGATTTTTAAAGCTTTATTACAAATCTATTATTATGATAAGTCACATGACTTCTTGCTCTTATGTTTTTCAGCACATACAATTGTAACAAATAATTTGTAAGTACTTCGTTACGGCTTTATAGAAACTCCGAACAGGAATTGGGCCTATCGAAATCCTCTTTGCACCGGCATATATACTTATAAGGTGCAGTTGATACGAGAATTAAGGCATTTAGACCATGGAAAATACCGTATATTCGTTGATTGGGTGCTGGAAATGCATGAAGAAGATCATGATTTCTCAAACAGACTTATTCTGTGTGATGTTTGGAAATTGTAAAATTGTCGCATATGGGGCTCCGAAAACCCAAGAGAAATGGACGAACAACCTCTCCAACCACAACGTTTGGCACTTTGGTGCGGTTTTTGGAGTGGCGGTGTCATTGGGAGATTTTTTTTTTATTTAATGATGCTGGTGCGACCGTTTTTTATTTTTTCATTCAACTTTAGTCATTGTGCTATACAAGGTACATATTTTTAGTCATATTTGGTTTTTTTTTTGCATTTCAACTTCAGTGATCACACTAAGCACATTGAAGAGAATACTAGTTCCTGATTTTAAATTTCAACATTACTTCACCTTTGTTCCCAATATGAGAGAAAAATATTGAAACCGTAAATTTCCAGTGATTTGCGTTTGTTCTTTTTTTTTTTGTACTTTGTGTGTACGTGTATATCAAATATGCGAAGGTGTGGTTATTCATACATTTGCTGCTTTTGCATGCGAGTATATATTACATATGCGTTTCCACTATACAAATTCATATTGAATTATTATTTATCTTATGTATATCCGTAGTAAAAGGGAATAATTGCTTAAATGGAGTTGAGAAATTTTTAAGTTATAAGCAGCGTAAAACTCTGATACAATTTTCGCGAAAATCATATTAAAAATTCTTAAAAGCGCAAATTTCTCTGATAACCGTTAAATAAATCTTTGTACTAACTAGTCCTTAAGTTTATTTCGAAACTATCGAACGCTTAAGAATTTGCAAATTCGATGTACTAGTTGATATTTTTCTTTATAAATCTTGGAATGGAATGGAATGAAATTCATTTATAGATACTATATATGTATGTAGAAACGTACTCTTTTCAAATCAACCAAATAGACTTGGCCGGATATTCCTTTTTCCCCAGAGTAATATGTACGTACAGTACATACATTAGTATGTATGCCAGTGTGCATGTGTTAAT
Source organism: Megamerina dolium (assembly GCA_963854835.1). Lineage (NCBI taxonomy): Eukaryota > Metazoa > Arthropoda > Insecta > Diptera > Megamerinidae > Megamerina > Megamerina dolium. Next base: position 261,695 of record OY978529.1, on the reverse strand, counting down.
GTTTTTATTGTAAAGATTGGCCGTTAGTGTCAACAAAAACGTCCCATTGAAATTTGTTGCCGCATTGTTGTCGTTATTATGCTGTTGTTACTAGTAAACAATACAAATATGAATGTGGTACGAGTATGGTAGTGTGCTATGAATTCAATTGTTTGCGTTTGCCGCTTGCTGCTTTTTATTTAAATCTCCTTAGTGGATTATTTGGGATACAATACATACAATACGAAATCAAAAAATTGAAAAACCGTATTCATTTGCATACACACACACAAAGAGAGAAACAACAGTATGACAGTGAGAGAGGGAGAGATCGAGCAAAAGATAAATAGAAATTGTACTCATTTGTATTGAATGAATGGTACATTTGTCGAAATAACGTATGAATAACATAAGTCATTCCAAGCCACATTGCATTGGTAGCGTTTCTGCTATGAGTACTACTATTACAATACATGCGATGCTACATATACCAGTATGCTACTATGGTGTGTTAATTCCGGTGTTTGTGTTCGTGCTAGCATTGATTTATTGGTTTGACCATCAATTTGATTATATTATTTATGTATTTGTTTACATCAACAAAATATGAGATATATTATCATACGACGTTCGAGTATGTGTATATGCCTGTATATGAGTTTCTTGCGTATTTTATAGTCTTATATTACTTTTTTATTACTTTTCATATACGTATGAGTATATGATTGCTTTGAAGTAATCCTGTTAAAATAAATTTACACATGAGCATGGCTTAAAAGAATGCCTCAAATATATTTTTTCTCAAAAACTAAAGTTTCCATATTTAAATAAAGCATTCTAAACACGTGTATATGTGAAATTGAAGCAACTACGAGTATCTTTAAACAATCAGAACTTTGCCTTTCTTTTCCTACTCATTAACTTTGTAGCTCGAAAAAGTAGGAAAATATTCAATACGACGTTTCTCAGTTCAGCTGATATCAAATCAGCTTCTTCAAAATATGTTTTACTTTTTACAAGGATAGCAGACACATTTTTCCCTACTAATTCATAATCTAGCATTTTCTTAGTTCACTGATTAGATCACAATAGAAGGCAGATATTTATCAAAGTCTTCCTTACTTCTTCTGACATTAAAGCAGCTTTAGCGAAAGAAGTCTTCGCTTTTATAATGATGGCAGGCACTCTTGTCTCTCAACAGGGTTTCTTAAGCATAAATCGTCTTTCAGACCGCAACATTCTGCCTTTTGGATCACCATTTTCGAAAACACAAAGTATTCCACAAAAGTTATGCCATCTGAAATCTCGTCAAATATCTTTCTCAAAATGGGAAAATCCAAGGCATATGAAGCCTCTTCGGTACTTTCCGTTGTTTTAAGAGAAAACCTTCTCGTAAAATTGTATATTTGCAAAAAAATTCTAATTTTGACCATGGCATACGATAATATAGTATATATGTACTAGAATATTCTTAAATGATTTCAACGATCAATTTCGTAAAAGTTCTTGCAAGTTTTCGTTGAAGATATATTATCTAAGCATTGAATAATAAGTCCTAGTTGACGGGGAAATCTTCACTTATTCACGCCAGATAGAAGACCAATATCTTAGTGTCAGATCGCTGAATATTTAGCTATCTGGAGCACTCATAGTAATTTCAAGTAATCTTAGAAAATTGTTTAAGAATTTCGGTACAATATTCTTGTTTTCTGCTATATAATTTTAGGTTGCAACTATGAGAGCTCCAATGATCTGATGAGAACCACGCTCAGATCCCATACAAAATTGTACTTTAAAGCTTGTTTTCGTACTTTGTGCATATGCATAAATAATAAGCTTTACATTTAAAACTCGACATATGAGGCGAGAACAGTGAACAACCACCACTGGGTACGTGCTCTACTTTCGATAAAAAAAATATGGTTCTGCATGTATCTTTTCACACTTTATACCCAAAAATATGGAGATATCAAGCCAAAATTTGGTATGTACAATTATATTTACGATATAAATATATTTGAGGTGCGACAATTGCCGATGTAGGATTAAAACCACGACTACCCCTCATACAAACGTACATTCTTTCAGAAATACAAATATGTGTCTGTCTATCTGTTACAGTGACGGGTATAAAAGTTTGAATGTTACCGAAGTTAATTTTGCAAATATTTTTCAATTGTTTATTAATAATGTATCTAAGTATATAATTATTGTATTAGGCTTTGTAATCATCTGATAGTCTAACATCAATAATATTGGATTATTTTCCATAATACACAATAATTTTACAATATACACGAATAAATTCAAAAAAAAAAAAAAAAAAAAAATTAAAATTAGCTCATTTCTGTAATTAGTATATTTCTTAAAATTGACAGTCGATAATCCATGCGTTGCTTGCATTTAAAAATCATTTAACAGCTTTGTGCCATTTCTTACAAACACGAAGGCGCCTCTCGACCGCTCCTGCTCTAAATTACTGACAGGGAAACTGGCATACAAAATACTACGGAATCTGCAATTTCCACATTTTTTTTTTTTTATAAAAATCATTTAACAGCTTTGTGCCATTTCTTACAAACACGAAGGCGCCTCTCGACCGCTCCTGCTCTAAATTACTGACAGGGAAACTGGCATACAAAATACTACGGAATCTGCAATTTCCACATTTTTTTTTTTTATAAAAAATCTCAAAGAAAGCCTTTTGTATCTACCATTAAAGTAAGCATTAAATTCAATACAAATTTTATTCCTACACCCGATTTTTATGTGCATCTACGCTTGGACAACCGTAGCTATCTATGTACATATATTGATTTGTTAATACATACAATACAATATATTTCAATGAACTGAAGACAAATGATTAGACGTCCATAAATGCGTACACACAAATCCATCACAACATTTCAATCGAAGTAATCATGCAGTAAAATCCATTTCAATAATATTATATGTTTGCATTGGAAGGAAAAAAAAAGATATGTTAAGGTATGGGGTAAGAAGAAACTAATCCATATGTAGACATAAATATCTAGATAGTCATAGATTTGTATGTATTCATATTCTACTCATAAATTCTACATACCCTGCAAAAAATGCGACTGGTCTGGGATGTATCCGGGATCAATCGCAAAGGAATATGCGACTAATCGCAGTTTTGATCTCTTTATATGGAGTTAGCTGTTCCCTTTTGTTCGAGCATGTCCTATGAAGAGAACAATTGTACCCTTTTATACCCGAACGGGTATAAATGTAAATTAATCGTACGGTTAGACATTTTCATTTAATGCATTATAATTCTTAATTATATTTTCTTTTCAATTATTTAACAATTTATGCATTTTTGCTCTTCGAAACGAAATAATTTATTTTCATTAATTGTATTATAATTCTAATGTACAAATAAAATTTATGTATTTTCTCTTCTCTGTTTCGAACCTGGGTACCCAAAGATGGTGCGTTTTGCTATCGTATGTTCTATCACCGTTGCTGTACCAGATACGCTAACCTACAACATATTATTGTTGATTTAAAAGCGAATTACTTGAAAGTGTAGAAAATCTCTAAATGTATTCATTTTTTTTTATTGATCGCGAAAAGATTATTCCGGAACTACTCTCTTTAGAGATTATCGCACAATTGTTTGCAGGGTATCTATCAAGTATGAAACACAAAATTCTCTCGAACTCGAACTCTCGAACTTAATTTTTTTTTATTATTTATCATTGCTCCCATTCCATTATTTGGAACTTTTTATCTAGACGATAGAAGCTAGAAGATAGAGTAATGCTAACTCTGATGTAGTTGCTATGGATTTATAAAACTACCGAATTATTTAAATGATTAAAAATTCAATAACGACGAAACGCTTTAACTCTCCTGTTGTAACTCACCCAATAAGGAACAATTGACTGTTGTTTGGATTGCAGGGTGTTTCTATAGAAATTTTAATTCCCTTATACTGGTACTCTTACAGGAGAAATATATTGAAAACATTACTAATACTCGTACATAGTAGTACACACAAGTACTTGTTACCAGTCGATGTAAAACAAACAAAGAGTTGCAATTTGCTTGCTTAGCCTATCTGATAATCTTTGTATGTGTGATTGTATATCTGGTACGGTATATATATATATGGCACGGTAGCATTTGCTAAAGCACATTGTTAAATATATACGTGGTGGTGTGGTATGGACGTACCCTTGCCTAGATGTATATTAGTTACATACCATACCTACAAAGTATAACATATTGTTGAGACATATGTACTTTGCATAAAATACAAGGTGTTACAATTAATGCAGACAATTTATTATGTAACTATTTTTGAGAACTCCAGACATAAAAAGAAAAAGAAGTCGACAGTATAGTATGGTCGTATTTCAAACTACCTATAACCTCGTTATAAGGAAGGGATTTTGTCAATTTCAGAAACATAGTTTCATGCAAAAAATATTATAAAAACCTTATTTTAAGTTTGTTGAGCTTCTTCCGATTTTATAACATTACAATTTTCTTTCTGTTCCAAGAAAAATGTATTCAACAATTGTTTAAGGTGGCATTCAATGTGTTAGTAATCTTTCTCTCTCGCTCTATATTCCTTTTATTGTAACACCTTGTATTTTCTTATGATTATTTTTTCTATCACCGCCTTTGTTATGTATTTATATCTGCATCGTGTAGAAAAGTTTAAATAAATGACCGGATATTGTTAGACATACGGTTTATATATGGCAAGTCATCAGGACTGATATGAGTTAGCAAAACAGAAAATGAATTGCTAGAATTGAACAGAAAATGCCATGCATAAAACGAACGATGTTTTGACACAATAATTATGTAAACATAATGGTTTTGTATGCATATATAATAAGTACAAATAGTTGTATAGTAATAAGCTGATTATATCAATAAATGATAACTGCGCTAATATTGCAAGTCAAAGTTGTTAAGTTTGAGTTTTATTTTATTATGTGGATAGGTAATTTACTCATCAGTCTGTTTGCAATAATAAATGTTTCTATAACTGTTCCGCAATTTAAGAGATTAAGATTATATAAAAATCTTGTGGATAACGTACCACATAATTTGTTAACGTTTGCAATTGTTAATTATTATTTTTGAAAATTAATCAACTAATTTAGCAGAGCTAAATTACAGACATAGTGTGCCCCTCTGATATCTGAATTAGAAGATAAAAGTGGTAGTGGCTAGGTCACGCTTTACCTAAAACGGGTAATACTACGCAATGTGAAGAAAATCTAACTGGCTTGTAAAGAACTTGTAACGAAGCCCGTGACTTGACGTGATATTATTTGTACACCACAACAAATACAATCAGTTATGCACAATCATAAAACAAATCACTTCAATGGATATATATTGTATATTAAATCTTCCGCTTGCTATTGTAGTTAAAAACTCATATTGAATTAAATCACATTGAATAAATGTACAATTGCTAAATGTAGGAAATAGCTTCTACAAGTTAATCAAAACATATTTTCATTTAATTTAGTTATAAAAATGCATACAACAACACTCTGCCGATTTAACCTTTTTAATAGCAAAAAAAAAAGTGGAAAGTAATAATGTATCAAAATCAACAATAACAAAAAAGGAAAACTATTTACACTTCTCCTAACTGATGCTATACAAGTTGTCATCTAATGTATACACATAAATGTATATGATATTGTAGTTCAGTGAAGAAGTATTAGCATAATTGAATAGGTCCCTACGACCCACCCAAAAGAATAACAAAATTCTCAAACAATTCTCTCGTACGATCCACTAAAAGAACTATGTAATATGTATAGTTAGCAACAGGCAACAGCAACTACCAGCATATTTCTTGCAGCATATGCATATGCAGCCATTAGAGCAGAAAGAAAGTAAAATGCTGGTGAAAAGCTGCAAGCAATTCTAAAAAAACACCCCTACTCATGCGTAAAGGTACAGTGTGTGATGCCGCAAAATGTTTCAAAAAAAGAACAATGAAAAAAATTTCAAAATGGGAATCCCTTTCCAATGAATGAACATACTACTAAACCATATAGCAGGTAAGTATAAAGACCCAACTTGTGCTGAAATGTATTTTAAATGTAAATTAGATATATACTTTTTTATTGCTTCATTTTCAGATTTTCTTGCTTTTACTTTATATCATTACTCTATACCGTTTTTGGATTATACTCGTACGTAGAACAATAGCAGTATAACTATATGAGTGAGTGACAACAGCAAAGTGTCTAGTATGTGTAACAACATATAGAAACCGACAAGACTGAATATGCTTTTAGTCTTATTGAACTGCATTGCATGCGTTACGTTTAGGGTGCTACTATTGTGGTTTTTTCTATTTTTCTCAAATTTTCTATTTGCTTCGCCTACTTGCTTACCCTTATATAATGCTTACAACATTTTTTGCAGGTAAGAAAACCAAAAACAAAAAATTCTTCGAGATTTAGCAACGGTTTATATTTTTTTCTTTATAATATATATTTTTTAGAGTCGTTAGAGATTTAAACAAATTTTTTTTTTGTTGAATTTATTTTTTGAGTATTCACATTCACACATCTACAGTTGGTTTTTTTGTTTCTCAAGCATTTCAATACATATCTACTTATTAGTATTATTTTTCTTTGTGCTTCATTTTTGTGCGACAACATTATGATGAGATTTGGCGCATAATGTGATGCTTTCTATTATTGTTCATTCCTATTGTGCTGCAAAATTTGGATTTGCTGGATTTAATTGATTTCCGTAAACCATTTATTAAACATAAAGCACAACAAACCTAAGACCGCAGCGTAAGTCACGTCTCGCTATGCGGAACACTAAACGACAAAGAGTGACTGTACGTCTACATCTCCACATTCTTGTGGATATCTATATGTACATTCAGAGGGCTTGCGGTATTTTTAAATCAAAAAAAAAAAAATATACAATATATACAGATTCATATGGGTTGAATGGGTTGAATCAATAAAATTTTTGAGTTTTTTAAAATACTATGTTATCAATCCGAATCTTGGTATATATGAATAATTTACTAATTAATGGACAGAAAAAGTAATGAATAGAAAGGAAATCAGATGAAAACCACGCCTACTTCTCATACAAAAGCATGTTCTCGACAGTACTTTAAACACTATCATATACAGGTATAAGGCTGAAGCTCAGGGCATAACATTATTTTTAGTAACGCGCAAATATGTTTAAAAATAGAGGTTATAAAATGAAATCCACGTTTACCTCCAGTATGAATGTATATATTTTTCGAAAAATATCTATATGTCATAGTGTAGGTTATCTAAGATTCGGTATTACTGAAGTTAAGCTTCCTAAAATTTAATTTTTTTTATATTCTTGATAATATGTATCTACTTTCATTTATTTCAACACATCTTACTACTGCCACAATCAATTACAAATGCTTATAAGTGTGTGTGTCCACACTCGGACCCACATCCGCTTTTCTATTTCTTCAAGTTTTTCTTGTTTTTTTTTTTTGTGTAAGGAAACAAACTTGAACGGATATCCTAACTAAATTTTGCAAAACAAAAGATTAAAATTGTTATGTATTGTAGTATAAGCAACCATTGAACAACAATATCAACTAAATGAGCAAACAATCTTAGTATAGGAATAAGTAAATACGCTATCGGGTACAAACGATATCAATGGAAACATTAGTACGTTTGGTTTTTACAGGAAATAAGCCAAATGACAATTGTATTATAACTATATAACTATATATAGCTTGAATGTGTGGGTTTATGTATTCACTATTTTATGCAATACATAGAATTGCTATTGTACTTTATTTTTATTTATCAAATGAATTTGTCTTTATTCTAAAGATTTCTTCAAGTTCATTCACCTCTGTGGAACATTTTATTTTCTCTAGTTTTGTCATGTCATTAGAGCTAATAATGGCATTGAAGAAAATGGAATTGTTTGCGTGAAGGTGTGCTATACCTATGTATATATATATATAATTCTGGTATATGCTTATGTCTATTTGTACTTAAATTTATACAAGTAAAATATACCATTTTTAAAATCTATTTTCAATATAATTACAAAAAAGGTAAATTTTTTACTATGTTAAATTCACACAGCTTAATTTTCAATTATTAATTAAATTCATTCGAATTGAAGTAAGCCAATTTAGGTTATTTCAAAGCCTTTCCAATGCTATAAAGCGATTTAATCTTTTTCTATTTGTGCATACGCATCACTTGCTACTGTAGTATATAAATAACCTGAAACTCTTTAGTATTGAATACTTCATATGAAATTTTCCTTAATACCTTTTGAGCGTCTACAAAATTACCAGTCGTATAAAATAACTCACTCGTATTAAATAGATAAATCGTGTTGTTTTAAGATATCTAATCAAGGTTTAAAAATGACTTTACCTTTTATAATTAGATGAATAGATATTAGGTTGAATTTTATGTTCGACAATGATGAACAATACTATTAGGAATTTGACGTGTACAATTTTCTCTCAGGTGGATTTTTTTCATCGAGTGAACAAAGTTCGTATTTTTTACTTGGCTTAGTCAGTTGAATTTTGAATGCAGACTATAACAAGTTTAAAAATATGCATTCAAATAATAAATTTCACGTAAACTGGGCTGAAAATTTCTCAAGTCAATGTGCATTTAAAATTAATTTCTTGCAGAATATTGTACGGGGTGAAAATAGGAGCTTATTTTCTCAATATTGTTTATATACATACAATATATTAGGCATTATAAGGCCATACAAGAAAAAAATATATTCTACCTTATTATATTTTACAATTTCAGCTCATCAGTACTATGGACTGAGATTTTTAATTAAAATATTAACAAAATCTGCATACACAATATTACTGAAATTATAAAAACTTGAAGATGATACTTCACATCTAAGGTAAATAAGTATGTATGTACAATATTTTTATAGAACATGTTAATGTACCATCTTCATTATTTAGGTGGCGTTTGTTATTATTAGTTATTATTATTTTGATATAAAACTAAAATAAAAATGAAGCCGAAAATTAAGGAATTATTTGGCAAAAATATTGCTGTAAAATAACATGAAATTTATGAGAATACACATGTAATATCCAGTGATGTTTCCTGCAATATTGATGGTGGGGTCATTGTTTTAAATGTTTTGCGGGTATAATGTGGATAATTTTAATTGATTCTTGGTTTTGTCTTTCTCATAGATTTTTTTGTAAAAATTTGTTATTAGTACTTATATTCACTAATAAGATTTCATTTCCTCATTCGTAGATTATTGCCTAGTTGATTGAGCATAGAGATCTTACACAATCATTCTAAGGTGCCACTAAGAATAACAGACAATTCTGCTTACATAATAAAACGTTGAGTTTAAATAAGTACTGATATAAAATTTTTCAAATAATAAAATTCAATAGGAAAAATGCTGAGAGCTTCTTAATTGTCGTATATTCACAGAGAATTTGAAATAGTAGCCTTTTGATTCACTGACGAAAAAACAAATAGACGCACGAACCATTCTAATGAATGAGAACACATGTATCACTATGTAAAAATTTACTTGAGCGAATTTGAAAGTCTATAATTAAGGAACACTCTAATGCACGTATCAGCTTTTAGATTTTTACACAAAAGATTTTAATAATAAAAAGAGCAAGGAAGAAAAAGGACAATATAGAATAAAAAAACATTGTGCAAGGCAAAAAAAAAAATATAACTGTCAGACACCATTTTATGTATAATACACCCTCATACCTTTAAAAGTAGTAGACTAAGACAATGAAACAATGAATTGATAACAACAACCACTAGAATGACAAAGGATTAATATGCTTTACATACATAGCGAAGTACATATACACATACGTGCACATATTTATTATATGTACAGTGATGATGGTAATGGGGAGCAGCACTTGTTTGGCTGTATAGTACAAATCAAGCATATATTCATATGCACACTTTTAAAGTCATCATCATCATTATCATTATCATTGTCATATCATCATCAAATAAACATCATAATCATAATCTTACAAAGCCACAACACACACACGTACATGCTATGTTGAATTCGTGTATTCTCATAACATATATGGCTGGGTAATCTATGACAAAAGAGAAGCGATGAGATATTACAAAGAATATTTTTAATATTCTTTTGGAAAATAAAGCGACATACTATTCATATATTACGACACGTAGTCACACATTCACCCTCACTCAAGTATCAATGGTTGCTGCGCTGAACAAAAGGGCTCCTGTTCGTTGTGCTATGAATTCACATGTATGTAAGTATATTTTGTCCACTTTATAATTGTTTTTGTTGCATATAAAAATTTATGTTAAATTGTATTTTTCGTTTGTTTTTACGGAAAAAGAAAAAACATACAATAAAAATAAGAATACGATGAAATAAATATCTTTATATTACAATATATATCGTAGGTAGTACTCATATATGAGAAGGCGTTTGAATTTATTTCGTACATGTCAAAGAACAAAAGAATATATGTATGAATATTCATATGTATGTGAAGCTTATAAGTTAGGGCATTTTCCTTTTGTCTTTTATTAAAATCCATAATTCGTAATACCTAACCTAAGTCCACATAAAACCATCGATTAAATTGAAATTGAAAAATTCAATATTACGAAAACTTTCATAGATCAAAAGAAAGAGTAATAGAGATAGATATATAGATTCAAATACTCATAAACTTAGATTGTAATAAGTTCCTATGAAAGTTCGTCCTTGTCAATTTGGGATATTGAAATGTCATTCAGTGCATATCGTGTGGTACAACCAACCAAACAATCCTAAGTTAATATTGTATGAAATAATGTTGAAAAAATTTTGAAATAATACTGATATGGATCATTTTCGACATTTTTGCGGAAACTACAGTAAAATATAACATAGAATTAGATTTTCAATATTATTGCACAAATTATTGCAATACAACAATACAATTAATACAATCAAATTTTAGAATAATTCAAATTACTTTTGCAATAATGTCGAATTTCTATTTGTATTATTTTCAGCTTCTTTTAAATCCATTTGTAGAGAAACCACCTTAAGGACCAAGTTCAAGAATAATATTAGATAGCTAAAATTAATGCAAATGAGTCATCTTTTAACACCCTGCAAGCGATAAGAGCCTATTTAATAGAGTATTCATTTTTGAGCTACGTAATACATGCTATGGAGATGTTTTCAGAAAACATGTTTAAAAGATAAAACTTATGAAATTCGATGTTACTTTTTACTCCTCTAGGGGTGATTATGGATTTCGTAGTTAATGTTTCAAATTTATTTTTTTTGTGTTAGGGGTAAAATGTAATAGAGCGAGTACAGCCAAGCTAGAATTCGAATTTAGTGACTCCACCGACGTGAATTATTGATTTTGTGTGTTAGATAAGACTTATTGTTTGCGTGTTACTATGTAATTTATTACTAACTTGTACCTTATATTATGACACATTTATACATTATCCCTAATTAAAGTTGACTGATTTTAATATTTGGCCACTCAGATCTGCGAAATTTAGTGATGGGTAAGCAACAGTTATTTTTATGTACTATATAGAATGTGATTTATGTAGACGTGCTTTACTTAGTATGGAATTTATAACATATCAAGCTGTCAAGCTGTTAAACTATCAAACTGTCGTGGTCTTCTTAGTCAGTATTGTTTAGAACTTAATAATGGAATTTAGATAAAATTAGACACTTACATAGGTGAGCATGATTAATATAGTATATTTGACAAAATTTATAAATTCGTATATTAGCAGATGATAAAATTAGATCAGCAGATGAGAATGATTTTTTCTTTGTATTATAATCGATTATTCGATGATCATTTATAGTATTGCGATATTAGTGATTTTTAGAATTCAGTATTTATCTTTAGAAAGTTACAATTTTATACTATGAAAATTCATAAAATTTATTAATGATTTAATGATATTGATATACCATGAGTCTTTTAATGTAGTCTAGAAATAAATGGCACAGATTTCTTAATGTCATACTCAAGAAAATATAATATACTATAAAAATATGTAAATATTTGTTCTTGAAATCTAATTTTCCTATTTGCTGTAGCAACATTATCATTTTTTTTGTTTCTACGCCTAGGTTTTATTAAATTGTTGCATATATAAATATAACCTACAAGTGATTTCATGTGAATTTAATTTTGTAACACCCACATTAATTTTCCAGCACATTTATTTTGATAATTTGGTAATTCTCTTCTTCCCCTTTAGCCATTTCTGATTAATAATGAACATTCTGAACACATAACCAAATGTAAGTATATTAATATATTTTTGAACTATATGTGTGATAATTTTATTTATAAATATTTCATTAAAATTTTTTAATATGAGTAAGTAGCATTTTTGATACCTTTACTGTTGCAAACACATAAGCTTATGAATCTACCTAAGTAGATCCGTATATATTATATGGTTAGTATGTATATATTTGCAATGATGGATATATAAATAAATTTTGTCCCATATTGGTGTAAGCATATACATACAATATATAAAAAAGCAGCAGTGTTTTTATGGTTGTGATGGTGATAACACTGCATATGGTAATACTGTTATTAATGGTGATAATAATTAAAATGATTATGCAGTTGATAGTAATGGTAATAATGATGTTGTTGGCTATTATTGTGAATGTAATAAAGATAATAATGACGATTACACTAGCGGTGATATCTGATGATAATGTTAAATACTGCTAAATACTGATATGATGATTTAATTGATAAATTTATTATACCGATAGTTTTTTTTTGTAGTATTGACGCCAATAAGATTGTTAAAAACCATCAAATAATATTTATGTAATAAAGGTTATCAATGATTATGGTGGAGCTAATGGTAATATTCATGATTATAAGTAAAATTAGGAAACGATAAACAAAATATTGTGGGCGTCTTGAAACAGGGAGTGATTGTGACAAATAAAGTGAAAAAATATGTGACCAAGATGTAGTATATATAGCGACGATGATGGTGTAAATGCAATACAGTACGCAATTACCAGTTTTTAAAGCAATACATATTTCCGCAAAAAAGCTTTAGAAAGAGCTATCTACGAAGCTCAGAAAAGGTTTGCTGAGCAAAACTGAATGAAAGCAAAATAATTATAACGTTTTTTTTACGTAATTATGTATTAAATAACGTGATAATACTTCTAATAACTACAAGCATCTTATTAAATGTCACAGCTGATGTGATATGGTTTTCTTAAGTGATTACGCAAAAGCTTTCCAATAATAATCGTTTTTATTATGTTTCCTTTTTAAAATTATCATTACTCTAAATGAAGTAAAAGTGAATAGAGAAATGTGTAACTTGAAGAGCAACAAGTCATATGACAAATTGCTCAACATCAGTGAACTGATTTCTACCACCATATTTATTTATGTAATTTATATAATGTCCGTATGTAAGGACTAGCTGTGGTAGTACCATGTTCTGTCTGCCCACTTTATAAATCTATGTAATAACAATATAAGCCTGTCTCTCTACCCATCTGTCTGCCCCCCAATAGCATTCAGCATTCTCCTTCCAATTACATTTAAAAGCCATTGTAGCATGTAAATTGCAACTCTACAAAATGTCTACAGAGACAAATTACAGTAGAGCAACAAGTTTTATACACTTTCAATTATTATCACTTGTTGTTTGTGTTTTCTTCTTTCCTTTTTTACTTTTTGCTTTGTGAAAATATATTCGTGCACTGTGAGAAAAATGATATAATTGTGAAAAAATGAGTAATATTATACTATTTTAAAACAGTTAAATACCATGATTTTTTGTGCATTAACGAGCCCATTAAAATTGTTTGCTGCTCTCTATAAATTGTTCAAATTATAGATTCCATTTTGCTAAGTTTCAATTTGATATAACAAATTTTTGCTGTGTGTAACTCTTAGTAACATAGACAAAGTTTCCATTTTAAAGATTTTTCCTAACTATCACTACCATAGCATCAGTATTAGTACGTACTATTACCATTGACTACCACATGCTATCACTATGACAACGACCATCGTAGACTATACTCCATACTCTTCCTCGCGCTCTTTACAATGACTATTGTATACTAGAATACGTATTCTTCATAAAAGATATCGTCTACTGGAATATGAATAAGAAGGAGAACCATTAGTAGAGGAAAAACGAAAAGAATTAAAAACAAGAATTTCCTTTCAAACAACTTTGCTGAAAAAGCTTTTTTTTGCCATTTTATAACAAATGTAAATTTTTTATTACACCACAATATACATACGAAGAAGAATATATATGTATGAATTCTACGTCAGCAAACTAAAAGGCAAAATGTAAAGTATGGAGTCAAAGAAGCACTGCTAACTGGTATACTTAGATAATCGTGAGTTGCAAGTACTTGAATTTATGAATAATATGATCAATATCGTGAAACTACCGAGAAGCCACAAAGAGATCTTTGGCCGAGCTTCTCTTCCAATAATGTTGTCCGTGTGAAATTTTGGACATTATGAGAACGAACCTACTTTTTAGCCGGTTCCGAACGGCAGAATTCTAAACTTTGCCACAGAGTTCTTTTAGAAACTTTTCCATTTCAAATTGTTACTGCCGGAAGAATTGCCAATTCCTTCCGAAAAAACAACTTTTTCGATATTAAATTTATTATGCTTCAGTCGGGGATTGAACCCACTCCATCACACTAAGCACAAACAAGACTGATAATAGATATTAGATTTGCTTTACAGTAACTAGATCTTTGCAACACAAAAAAATTTCTCTACAATAATGTTAAAAAAAAATGAAATTAATGAATTTAATAAACGTCGAAAAACATATTTCCATATTGATGGGAAAATATTTCGACATTAATTCATATATGCAGCTAATAATGTTTAGTGGACACTTTCTACCAGTAGCAACTGGGGCACTATATATATAGTAAATGTTTGCAAGAGTAATCTAAGAAACACCAAGATTAGGTAGTTAAATTATCTCCCCCTAAAAATTTTAAAAATAAATGAATAATTATTAATTAATATTGGTGATTAATGATGCATGCATTCATAGTAATACATATAATAGTAGTAGTATGGATGTATATATAATTATATAAAAAAATTTGCTTAAAGTTGAAAAAAAGAAAAAAATCAATCGATATATGTTGAAATGCGCCAACTTTTTCTTTAGTCTTGCCATGTTCGCAATTTTTATATTTATTTTCTCATATTCAGACAAAATAAAATGTAAAAGTCATCATCTGCATATAAAAGTAAATGAAACATAAAAAAATTGCAAAATGTAAAAGTTATTTTTAAATTCATCAATAATGGTAAGACGCACAAAATATTTTATTGCTCATTCAAAGTCTTTCAACCTTGGCTATAAATATTATATGCACACTTAAATGATTTTGCTTTTAATAAATCAAAGCGCGGGTCAATGATCTTTATATGCAATATAAAAAAATTTTCTACTATACAATTAATTTTAATTTAATAAAATTATAGGCAGATTAATCGAAATCAATTTCATTAGAAATATATAATTTTTTTATATTAAACAATGATTAAAACTGGATTAGCTTCTTACGAAATAACACTCAATTCTAAAGAAAACATATAATATATAGAGTAGAGTTAAAAATCGTGAGAACTGATAGATTGTTCCGACTCTACTGGATCCTACACTCATGGGAGTTCCTTTTATCCTTTTAGTGGATGTCTGGCTGAAGCTGTTTCCTATCAGCTGCTATCAGCTACTATTAGCTATATTCCAATACGTAGTTCGAGCAACTCAATTATACTAACACTTGATAGTCAGTACTTATGGACAACGTGAATAGACCCATGCACAAGTTCTTGCCTCAAGTGATACCTTAGTTGATCAATTCTAAAGAAAACATATAATATATAGAGTATAGTTAAAAATCGTGAGAACTGATAGATTGTTCCGACTCTACTGGATCCTTCACGTACGTAGTACGAGCAACACAATTATACTAACACTTGATAGTCAGTACTTATGGACAACGTGAATAGACCCATGTACGAGTTCTTGCCTCAAGTGATACCTTAGTTGACAAGTGATAACATTTGAATAATCTTCAAGCTAATGTTGATCGTCTTTGCTAGCTTTGGTAATGGATGCAAGAATAACAAAATGGCTTTCTACATTTTGAGTATTACTATGAGCAAGTATTACTATTTGAAAGATACTTTTGGAGCACTTGATTTGCCTTTTACAATTTCACGAGGTTTCTTCTTCAATCCACGGAATGCTGCATGAGCTGTTAGCGTGTACATAAAGTGTGGCATTGTTGCTCAATTTTAATGTAGTAGTTCCTTCTATCCGTTATAATTATGACAAAGATATACGAGGAGGTGTCAAATATTTCCAATTTGTATTAGCATAGTGAAAGCTGAGTGGTAGAGGTAGCAGTACGATTTCCATTCTTCACACCACAATGGCTGATAAGCATTGCAAGAATAAACTAATATTCATTCAGACAATTCTGCGACAGATAACAACTTTTTAGACTATATAATCAACGAATATGTCTCGATATCCTTCCTTAAGTTGACCCACAGTTAAAGGAAGTGTTTTCTCTATACGTCAGCAAATTTCTGCTGTCTGTAAAATCATTCAGAAATCAATATGAGACCAGAAATTGTTTTTTGTATCTATAATGAAACCGCAAATTTTCTGTATAAATTGATATAGGCTGAGAAATATGTTGTTAGAATTCATATTTGCCATACAAACAAAATTGTATTTTACTTGTGATTGGTATCTAGTAACATTACCATGGTGAAATTGTAATGCTGTTCTGTTGTCTACAAATGTCCCACAACAGATATAACACAGATTAATACAATATTCCTAAAATTCTTCATATTTCATTATTTTTTTTTTCATTTAGCTTTTGTTTTTCTTGATATTATATTTTGTTTACTATTTATGTCTCATTAGTTTAAAAATTCCATTCACAATAGAACATATTCATAGAATAAGAATTTCGTCTACATATTGTTACTACATAAATACTATGTTGCCCATATAGGTGTTTTGTTTAGTGAATCTCATCTAGGATTGTAAGAAAGTTACTAGATGTTTAGTAGTTATAAAGACGAAATGATTTATATGGTATTGGGTTTTAAGTGAAATGCAAAAAATTTGCCATTTGACTATTTGTATGTTATTCTATCGATGTACTAGCAGAAATTTAAATGTTCGCCGCGAATATAATTGTTGTTAACGTTAAATCGGAGTAGACCAAAATGTACCTCAATAATTTAGCTTTACTTTTGTATTTAGCGTAGAAAAAAAAAATATAAATATATACATTTTTTTGGCTTTTGAATTGATGGCTCTTCCTACTTCCAATTCATTTAAAATTGGTTGTTTTTCAATTATATTCTCTGAATTTCTCTTTTATTTGATTTTACAGTATAAATATAGGTACGTGTGCAAGTACATTTATTCCTACTCGTTTACTAACGAATGAATGAAAATCAATTTGAATTTTCAATTTATTTTAAAATAACAAATAACCAGAATGAACATTTTTTATACATGTATATATATTCGTATCGTATAGACATAAACAATATATTGTACCTATAGGTAGCGATATAGTAGTTGTACAATATGTAAATGTATATATTCATGCATATGAATATGCGTTTAATTAAAAAGTCGAAAATTCAATTTGATTGTAGGTAAAATGAATGCGGTTACTACGTGTATCTAAACCATTAGCTACATATATGAGAGCATATGTGCTATTCTATTAAATAATATTACACCTACCCATTGACACCCAATATAAAATCAAAATGTGAAGACTGCACAAATTAATAAAAAATAATAGACAGTAGTAAAAACGTATGGAAATAAATAAATAGAATTATTCCAATATTTTAAAGCAATTATTGGATTTAACAATTATAATCCAAAAAAATAATATCGTAAGAAATGAATGATGGTTATCCAAACTCATTTGTGGAAAATATACACACTGTGAAAAATGTTCTACGAACAGGTAAAAGTGACCAAATAAATATGTACATGACATGTAGCTGACAAATGGCTACAGAGTACAACAGATCTAACCTAAGTTGCTACGGGACTACTCGATAAGTCTGCTTATCATAAAAATATTTTAATAAAACGCATTTAATATATTGTTTTGTGATACCGGAAATGCAATATTTACAGCAAGATTTACAATTCTGAAAATTTGACAGACTTAGTTCAAATAAAATTTTTAGTTTCATGAGTTCATTTGTATAAGCAATGCTCATTGAAATTCTCACAAACAGTGCTTTTAATATAAGGTCAGCTTTGCTAATTTATTATTATCCTGAAATTCTACCACACTGCACCACATACCATATTCGCATTCAATGAAATTTGCTAACTTATGCAAAATTGTTTAGCTTGATAAATTCACAAAAATTCTCTAATTAATATCAATTGGAAAAATCCACCAATTATGCCAATGCACCAATGAACATTTTATGAATTCAACATATTTTAGCATTGTCAGCATTTTGTAAATAAATTGAAATTTTGTTCGCATTTAGAAGTGAATGCTTAATTATTTCTAAGTGGCAATGAATAAAAGAGAAAGAGAATGAAATGGATAAAGAGAAAGATAGTGAAGGAGAGAAGAAGGCAAACAAATGTAGACTTAACAGATATGTTTTTTAGGGCAGACATTCAAATAAATATATTTTTGGTCTTCTGAAATTTGGCACAATAAGCTCAAATTGTGAAAGTTTTTGTGAAAACAATGAATTGATATTATATTAGATTTTTATGTATAAACCAGCAATTTCCGACATCTAGCGATGTGCTTATTTTAAGGGCTCTAAATACGATCAAATACATTTCTAACATTTATATTTAAACATTTTTTCTTCAAAATTCAGCCTGTAAGTATAGCTCCATCAAAACATTTTAACAAAGATGAAAATAATATTAAGGAAAATAAAATCCATTAAGGTTGGTTGATTATTATTGGACACTATGATGGAATATATCTTAAACAAAATATAGTAGAGAATACAAATATAAAATAAATATAGTAAAAAATACTGTGATTTCATTTATGTAGGTTTTAAAATTTTTATAAATAGGTTATTAAAAAATCAAATATGCCTTAAATTCTTAAATTATAAAAATACGAGTATTATTTGAATTCAGTGAAAATATTTTCAATTATCACAAATAAGCCTGACTGGTATAAAATTTTGTCTATGGAAAGAAATATGGGCCATATATGACTCAACGGTATCACTATATCAAATAGAGTGGATTTGTTAGAAATACTGACACTGGACCACGAATGGTTTAAAAATCGAATATGGAGTTGAACCACATTACAACTGCTACTCTGTAAGGATGCAATCATTTTAGATCTAGAATCGCAGGAATAACCTCCGCTGTAACCACACTGTTGTATTCAAACATAATTGGCATTAGAATCAATACTACTTCACAGAACCAGGGTGTTCTAAAACTCTAAAGGACGATTATTCATACAAAAATCAACAATCAATAACATTAATCTATTAGTGATAGAAGTCTAAAAGTTGTTCGATTTTTCTGAAATTTTGTGTATTTAGGAGGCTAGAAGATGTGGGATGTTACATATACGTAACATAGGTCACTAGCCCAATAATCAGAAAAAAAAGTAAATTCTATACAAGTCTTATTTTGAAATCCAATTTTGTTGTTGTTGAACCAAAACAGTAAGATGCTTCAGCGCATCATATATCTAACGTTGGTCACTAATGAGTTAAGAACCTTACTGAATTAAAGACAGTAAATTGGCCTATGTGCTGGGCAAAGAAGAAAAGAATATGAAACCAAAAACAAGCAGAATCTGAACACACTAAAATATTTCCATCATGCAATAGGAAAAAGATATGGAGAAATTTTTAAACTTAACAGGCTAGACTTTGCGTTGTATTTATGAGGCTTTAGTTTTTAAATATAACCTTCATAAAATTAGCATTTCAGGCTCTTATCAATTCAGATTCTATCACGTGATGGAGAAAACGAGGGAATGTACTGTTATTAGATGTTGTTAGAGGTTAGCGAGACTGGAAAGCAGTAATATGTATATCACTCAAGGCGACTGGATAGGCAGTACTGACCGAGACAACCCACATAATGATCCACATAAGGCCAAAATCAGTTGTCGAATATAATCGCTAAACAAATAAACTTTTCTTTTTAAATTTCGAAATTTTAAATGTCGTTACTTACTTAAGAGTAAGTGAAAATGTACGAAATGAACACGAATGGAAATCCTTTTCCTACCCTCAAAATCATCAAGAAAATAATAAAATTGTGTATGGGACGTATGTACAATACGTACATACAATACAAAATCATTAAATCGTAACTATTAAAAGGCAATGCTTTATACTCTCAACACACACACTCTATCATTTTCTGTGTCATTATCACAGGAACTTATTATGCATTTTATCACTTTTAACATTGTTTACCATATAATATGAAACTTATAACCATTAAGTAACCTCACATCCAAATATAAGTACGAACATTTTACATACGTAATTATTGTATCTTTGTTGTGAAGCATACATATGTACGAGTATATTGTTTGTATGGAAGTAGTAAATGTAATTCATGTAAATTTTATACTAAAATTTTATGTTGATTATATTGGCAGTATATGTGGTATATATAGAGCCATTGTATATTGACAGATAGGTATTCATTCTTTGACTGAGATTAAGTTATTTTATATCTTTTAACGAATAGAATTCCATTCCATTTGTCTCTCTCACACTTTATCATCATATCTTTCTCAATAAATGTTACTTTGAAAATCTCTTTATTTCAGTAATGAATTGGATCATTATTATTTTCAGGATCGTTATCATTATCATGGGTACTATACGAGCAAAAGCATTGATACGTATTTAAGTGCTGCACGAAACTATCATTCGAACAATATCAACAACCAACCGCCATCGAAAAGACAACGAATTTACAAACACCAAACAAGTACTCTTTAGAATTCGGTAATAATTTTTTGTTTTTTTTTTCAAGCTTCATTTATTGGATCTTTCTAAAATTACTTAGAAACCAACAATAAGTGATCAAATCTTACAAACTAACTAAAATTATGTGATATTCCCAACGTTCCATCACAATTTGTTGAGTCGCGAGGTATAGCAATTTCACAGCATATTCAGTATGTGTTTTCTTTTTAATCAACGATGCCCCGTGCTCAGCAACAATTGCCTAGCAAGGGGATTCGGATGACTGTGTAATTTTTGAATGTAGCTTCAGTAGGACATTGCAACTTCCTCAGAAATTGTGGGTACATTTAAATCTCGATGGATGTTAACGATGGATGTTAGAAGGTCAGCCTTCTGTCGAGGTGAATACCCAAGTACTTTGTTGAGGAACATTGTGGAACTGATTGGCCATTAATTTTAAGTGGGGGACATGTATCTGTATCTCATTCGGTAATAATGAGTAATTACTATTCGGTGATCGAGTAGATGACAAAGTAAACTGAAATTATATATTAGAAATTTAATGAAGTCTCTCGAACATGCCAAAACGCATATTTGTGCAGAATATTAATGCATATAAAATGAAAATGAGCTGGAAGTGAATCAATGAGTTGAATAAATGAATGATATACGGCAAAGTATAAATATTCATAGTACGAGTGTTATTGCCAAACCAGCAACATTGCCGTAATTGTAAATATATTGTATAAATGACATTTCATTTATAAAGTACAATTAAATGATTTTCAATGAAGGATATAGAGAAGGATAAGGATTTAAAGTGGCTTTATACTATATGTAAACTTAAAAATATATTTATAAATACAGCAAAACTTTATAATAATAACATTTGATTAAATTAATGACAGTGATATTTCTTACTTCTGATTTACAAAAGTTGATATTCAATGGATTTAATTTTTTTTTATACTCTTGAATGTATATATTATAAATTATATATAATGAGATAAAATTGATAACATTGATAATTTAATATAATGGAATATTAATGATTGTAATAATAATAGTAACGATAACAGTAACGAAGGAAGATAAGAATACGATGGATGGCACATGGCTTCTTGGAATAAAGTTGTTGTTGGAATAATATCAATTACTGAGTTAAAGTGGATCACTTCAAAACTTTTTCGCCTCTATAGTCAATTTCAAAATGTCCGAATGTCACACCATCTGTATATCTGTTACCATGTGGTTTCTCGCGATAACTTAAAGAATGTAGAGATAAATTGAAGTACTTTAGCTCGGTGTTTCTTTGGTCCAAGAGTCGACTTCCTTGCCCTCATCGAGCGACTTAGAAGAATTACTCGGGCTTTGGTATAAAATCTAAACCATCAGAAAGTATTTGATATTCCACTTTATATATGCTACAACTTCTAAAACTTGCGGTGAGACAAAGAACATTACCTTACTATTTTATATACTTCCCATACAAAATTACTGTTTTAACTGTATTAACTGTATTTAATTTTGTTTAAAAGTAACTCTGACTGGACGATCAATGTTTAGTGTATGGTCAAATATTTTAGTGATAAATCATACAATACATAATGAACAATGGGAATACACATTAAGTTTTTCTACTAAATAAACATTGAAATCCACTTCATTTCACTTAAATGTGACTGTAGGGAGAATATTTCATTTATCTGCGATTACTCGATGTACGTATTCAATAAAAATCATACAGCACCCTCCTACTTTTTATAAGCCTCTCATATACACGCTTCGGATGTAGGTGATAAATAAGTCAGTCTTGGCCATCATTTATTTCTAACATATTATTGTTTACTTCATTGTTAAATTCAATTGTTCGACGTACAATATCTATTGTGGGGGAAATATTTATTTCCAATAATTTTATTTCACCTATACTTTTCTTTCTATTTATTCTAAATAACATTAGACTATAATGAGAATATCTATAGGTAAAAAATTCTATTAAATTCCATTTATTTGTCATTTAACGTTTCAAGGTATTCACTTCACATTTACAATAATAAAAAAAATAAATTGTATACTATAGTATATACTTTTTAACTTATTACCTTCATTTCTTATCCTTAGCATTTCTGTCTCTCTGTCTGTTATTTTCACAGTCTTCCATTGGCTCCATATTTCCTCATTCTCAATAAATTATCTCGCCTTTAGGGTATACATACATACATAGTTCTTGTAGTCAGAAATAAATTAATTAAAAATACCCGTATTGTATTCGTATTTAGAAATGAGTTGAGTTTTATTCATGTCGGTGTCATCCTCTAGAGTTATTTCTCTTTCATTTTCACTCAACATTGAGTTGTAGTTGAACAGGTTCCCCCTTTTATATTTGGTCCTTTGATTTCAATGTTTCTAAAGACAATTTGCTATATTGTCTTTAATTTTCTGATTTTCTACTGCCTTCACTTTCTTCTTTCTTACTATTTTAGTAAATTACACTGTGTAGTTGAAATAAATTAAATTTTAATTTCTACTCTGTTTTTTCTTTTATTGTACACTATGATGAATTCTTTCATCATTTGTTTAATTGACAAAGGAATGCTTTATTTCATCACGATGCCTATTCTCTCTGCAATATGTTATTTTTTTATGCTTTTTCTTGAAAATTATTTTTAAATTTAAACTATAGGATAAGCCATTTATAGTATAGAAGCGGCTTGCAAGAAAAATGTATCCTTTTAAAGCAACTTTACTTTTATCTCATGGTGGAAAGCTTGAAAAAATATTTTCTCTAAGAAATCATATATTTTCTAAAATATTTTAATGAATTGGGCTTCCCCACCCACCGTATTATCCAGATTTAGCCCCAGCGATTTTTTCCTGTTTTTAGACCTCAAGACAATGCTGAATCGCTGAAAATGAGGCCTTCTTTGACGAGAAAGAGAAATCGTACTGTAAAAGTGGTATCGAAAAGTTGGAAAATCGCTATACTTAAATATTAAAACCGAGTTTTGTCAAAATTTTTGTTTTTTTCATACTTTTCCTACTTATTGAATGGCCTCTTATTCGTGCATAAAGTCTGAAATGAGACAATCAACATCATAAATTTGTAGGAGAGGTAGGCGTAGTATTTATCTGAATCAGTCCATTTTCAAACACGTCTATAAATAAGTAAATATAATTATATTTACCAAATTTGAGCTTGACAATAATATTTTTTCGTACATAAAATATGAAAAACCGTTTATCGTTTACGTTAGCCAATTATAAAAACGTACACTCAATAATATACTTTTATATGGGAGGTAGGTGTAGTTTCTATCCAAATATGCCCATTTTCCAGCATATGAATTATGTGATAAAACATACTTTATGTACCAAGTTCTATAATGAGAGTTGTATATTTCGCATGCACTCGTAAAGTGTGAAATTATATACATTTAACAACATATTTTCGTATGGAGGTAGGCGAGGTTTTCATTCGATTGGGTGCATTCACGAACTCGAAGGATTTCCTTAACCGATATTTCATTTAATTATAATTTCATATTTTTATTTTTGCAGTATAAAAATTCCGTAAGGCTTCCGTGACAATCAAATGCGAAATGAAACTGAACTTGAAATATGCTGGCCTATAAAAAATTAAAAAATTTGAAAAGTTATCTTATATGTAGAATATATGATAATTGCTACTTGATGTTATGTTTTAAAACAAATTCAATTTCACTAAGCCTCTAAGTAGAATTTGGTACGCTTCTTTAATAAAATCGATTCCCTTGAAGATCCTGAATTTAAAACTAACGACTTATCTCAATTCCCAATTTTTTAACATACATCAATATGTGTGTATATATGTAAGTATTTACG
Source organism: Megamerina dolium (assembly GCA_963854835.1). Taxonomy (NCBI): domain Eukaryota; kingdom Metazoa; phylum Arthropoda; class Insecta; order Diptera; family Megamerinidae; genus Megamerina; species Megamerina dolium. The sequence goes on along the minus strand of OY978529.1, from coordinate 236,752 downwards.
CATTACACGCTCTCGAGATTCTCTCAGTTTATAGTATGTGCACTAAGAATAGTGATGCATTTCCCGCATTTAGCTGCTTCGTTTAACAATACCAACTACAATGGTGAAGTGTACTCATGAAGAATAGTAGTATCGACTGAAACATTCTTCTGTGTGTAGTATATTGTGTATATGTATGAAAGTATGTATGCCTGTCTGTATATATTGTATATAAAAATCACTTACGACTTACAATATACTTGCCGATATACCATACTTAATCTTAGTATAGAATCAAACAATTGCATAGTCAGTCAGTTAGTCAGTCAGACATTCGGTTAAAAGTCAACAATTGACTGACTGTGTAAGTAAAGTGGTGATAATAAGATTTTCTTCTTCTTTCAAATAAACACATGTACCTATATATATATATATATATATATATATATATATATATATATATATATATATATATATATATATATATATATATATATATATATATATATATATATATATATATATATATATATATATATATATATATATATATATATATATATATATATATATATATATATATATATATATATATATATATATATATATATATATATATATATATATATATATATATATATATATATATATATATATATATAGTACATATATAGTACATATATACAAATACATATACATACGTATATGTGCTTCCGGATAACTATGTACATAAATACACTGTACTGCACTTACAACGAAGATGAAGACGATGATGCATTCGCTTACGATGCTGTCATTTACCAGAGCACTTGTAACAACTGTGCTGTCAAAGGATACATAAGCACATGTGTTATGTGTGTGTGTGTATTTGCGAGTAATCTCGCATCTTACATCGTCTTGGCTTTTTATTCATTATTTCTTTCTTGTTTCTTTTCTGTGTGGCTTGTGTGTGTGAGTGAATATTGTATGCAACCATAACAGTGATAATATGCTTTGGTTGCTTTGTTTTACACCCTTGAGGAGGTTGTTGCTGACATCCATGATGATAACCATGATGATACTGATAATGATAATGAATATAAGTAATTTGCACCTATAAACACGGTCACATTCATATATATATCAATGTGAAGAATTTGTTATATAAATATTAACATTCCTATTCCTATTTTTCATTCAACTACGCAAAACATTTTAAAGTTGTTTTTCTTCCAATACATCCAAAGACCATTATGTCTTCGGCTTTTCATACATTAGCATCCTCGGAAGTCGAAGGGTTACTTAAAGAACTAGAACTACTATTTTTCGACGCAGAGCAATATTGTAATGGATAGACACTAAGAGAATTCAGTCACAAAACTCATAAGAGCTGATGTTTCAGAAGTTCTGCCTTCTTAAATCGGTTGATATAAGTAGGTTCCTTGCAGTGGTGTCCACATGACCAACAAAACGGGAAGGAAAACGAAGGTCTACATAAAGAGCTATTAAAGTTGAAGCAAAAATTGGCTGGGAAGAATATTTAAGCAACCCGAAGCAGTTTCAAATATCTTCGAATTTGGACCCAAGCTATCATGGACAAATAAGTCATTATTGGCCGAAATTAAATATGAATGATCATTAGAACGGTATGTTATTTACTGAAGAATCTTCTCTTTTGATATGAAGTACGCTAAAAAAGTATTGAAGTCAATCAAACGCAGCAATATTCTTCAGAAATCAGTTCAGTATATACAGTAGGCTGATATGTACAAATTTATGGAGCTTACAAAACAAACCTCGACAGAATTATCATATCCATGGCGAACATTATTAGTTGTTAGTTAGTTGATTGGTTGATGGTGGCTGATATACAAGAATTGTGTTACAAATTTCCACGATTTCTTCAATGAGTGTTGAATGGAATTTTCAATTTTTGCTAACTACTGAGACTTGCCTTCACTATACGAAAGCCATATCACGCGTTGAGTAATACATTCAATAAGTAATACATTTTTAAAGACATTGCACGTGCCCCTCTTGCGAATTAACAGTGGAAGCAAAATTAGTACCTGCGTAATGAGAGGCTCCACTAATGCTATTTCTTCGACCTTCTTATTATTCTCAATGTTCTTTTGAGCGAGAACCCATATGAGAGTAATGTTGACATATTAGATTAGCGGAGCCCATGTAACTAATCACTCCTTAACCAGTTTGGTCTCCTAGTAAAACTAATATCTTCTAGCTGTCCAGAAGTCGACGATGCTAAAAATTTAAGACTTTATTGCTGTAATTGGAACACGAAAAATGGACACACGTTTTGAAAAATTTGGTGAACATTTTTTAACATTTTTTATTTTCAATATGAGAAAAATAAAGAAATAAAGCAATACTTATTTGAAGTAGAGACCTCATATTTTTCACAGCGGAAGCTTATAACTATATAAATAACTACTTTGCCTTAACGGATACGCTCTGCTAGCACCTTCGAGTGCGTTATTACCGAGTTTTTTGTCCAGTTACTTTAAAAGCTTTGTAATATCCTGCGATTTACCCATAGTACAGGATGATTTGCATTACGATGGGGAGGCCATATCACAAGTCCCTTTGTGGGCTTGGGCTTGACTGCGCGCATATGTGGATGGCTCCATTAACATAATCGAATCTGAAATTTGGTGAAGTAACTTATGTAATTTATAAAACTTATACTCCATATTTAAATACAAATAACGACAGAAGATCCATAGACCGGCAATCATGGTCGTGGACTGGATATGTTAGTATAAAGTGTTTTTGACAAAACTTATGTCGAATTCGTTCCTTTTGAAAATTCTGTAGGTATTAGTATTCCTGGTATATATCACTGCTATTATATACAATTATATTATGCCCACTATTCTTAATTTAATATTAAATAATATAAATACAAGTTAAATAATATTTTATAAGAACAAAACAAACCACAACCAACCAATTGGCAACTAACCAGAGACTTGAACCGGCAACAAGCGGCATTCCACACCAGTTGACTATCTAGTATTGTTAACTTATAAGAAACCTCAGAAAGTGGGTAGAGATAAAAAGAGAGATATAGAGAAGAAGGTATAGAGCGAAATGGAGAGAAAAATAGTGAGAAGTAACTCTGTGTTTAAGTATTGTAAAACTATGAAAAACTTGAAACCAAGAAATCGTGAAATACAACCAACCCCTTTGGTTATGTTTATTTTTAATTACATTGGTCTCTTGAGTAGAGCGACTCGGATAGTGAGTGTACAAAAACTAAACGTATAGTAAAGTTTTTATTCTTATTTCGATCAACTTAATGTTGTTGCCAGTGTTGTCGCCTGTTTTTTTTTATCGCTTTGGTATAATCAAGATAATAGTACTGCTCTACTGTGATATGAGAAGCAGCAGCAGCAGCAGTAGCAATTGGAGTAACAAAAATAATAATATTATACAGTTTTGGTGGTCTAAGTGTGGTATATTCATATGTATTTCAAAAGACACAGTGTTTAGAAATGGTAAGGGGGAGCGAGTGGATATTATAAGAATTAAGAAAAGTAAATATTATTACTATGACTCGATCTCTATATACTATATGATATAATAATATATGCGTAGTACGCAAGAAATAGGCATACCTCCTACCATATATAATGAATACAGTCAGACCCACTTTAATATCATCATCATCATCAGCAACAACATTATTCCTCACGCCACTTATCAGCATCATCATTGTGGTTGACATTTTAAGTTTTTAATTGTATTCTAACACTAGTATATTTTGTTTTTATGATTATTCTTATTACCACTCAAGCTTACTACTACGACTATTATAGATTCTATCTCTGCTGTTGGTCTTGTTGTTACAATAATTATTGTTGGAAAAATAAAATTGAATCTAAATTATGTAAAATGTTAATCTTTTTTATATAAATGTGAATGTGTATATTAAAAATATCCTTGAGAGCTTTGAAATGTAACTAGTGTTACATATACTCTCATATATTCATATGGAAGTCAATTTCAGGTGAAGTTTATGTGCAATAAGCTTTTCTTTTTAATAAAAATGTGCAAGTATAAAACATAAGTCAATGGTTGAAGATGAGTAAATTCATAACTTTTCAAATGAACATTTGAAAATATGCTTTAAATATTATGTAGCATATTTTTAAGCAACTTTCGATGGAATTAAAACTTGTATGTAATATGTATTTTTGTAAGTAATTTAATTTTTTTTTTTTATGTAATATATATTTGAAAGTCAACTGCTGCCAGAAATCTGCCGATGGGAAATAAATTGTCCAATGAACTTTTGCATCATGGAATTCTAGATGTTTCAGTGCTGAGATGTCCAAAAACGGTTCATTTTTATGATACATTAGCGAACTATTTTCTCCTACACCATCTTTTTTTGTTTTACACTGGTACATATCTCTTTATTCAACCATAACTGAGGATAGTCATTTCCCAAGCGACAATTTCCAAGAGCAATGAGAGCGCAATAATGAAATGATTCTCTGCTACATTTTTCCCGGTCTTTTCTGAGCTGCTTTTCACAACCGTCACGCATTCAACTTGGTCATTCAATGAATGAGTCACCGCAAACCTGTCGGACTTTGAAGCAATCTTTAACTGTTATTTACATATATATTCACACAGGAGTTCTCATACCTAAGGGAGATTAACCACTAAACACTCTATACTCCTACCTGCTAGCAATTGACAAATCTTACACTACTGCTGAATTTTCATTAAATCCCTTGGCCGAGGACCTTCATGTCATTAATGGAAACTAGTTAATATATACAAGGTCAAATGACTTAACGTGAGATGAATTCGAAAAATTTTCGTCTTATAAAATAATGTCGAACCGAAAATATAACGAATTAGATTTCGATTTTATTTTAAACATTTTTCCAATAATGTCTGAAACTGTTTTCCATAAAAATGAATTTTCGACATTATTACAAATAATTTTCCACATTAATACAATAAACCAAATTATAATAACATATCAAAGTTATGAAAACTCTATCTCATTTCAAAAACTCAAAAAGCCTTAAAATCATTCTAAATCCTTTAGAGTAGAACTAGTGAACAGAATATAAATGTCTTTATTTTCTGTTTTTCTTTATTGTTGTTGTTATTTTTGTTTTATGGTATTAAGTGTGTCATACAATTCCTTTGTATTGTGATTGCTTAGTGTGCAAGAAAATATGAGAACAATTAACGACATTACTCTGAGAAAATTTCAAAAATCCAAGCATGATTGAAAGAAGCTATGATCTACAATAAAATCCATTGATTTCAATGAGATATTAAATGAGTCAATGATGAAAGAGTCAATGGCTTTGATTCTTTTGTCTTTAAAAATCATGTGCAATGAAGAAAATAGAACAAAAAGTTTAATAAACGCGATTTGACAAAAAAATATCAAGGGGTGATTTTGTTAAAAGGAAAATAAGCAATACTTAAATTAAATGGTGTGACTTATATTTTATTTTAGCAAACCTAACATAATAAAAATTATTTTCTAATTTTAATTAAAATAAATATATAGTTTTTGAAATTGCATTTTTTCGAAATAAAGTTAAACCATTTTTATAAAATACGTTTAACTACAAATATGTATGGCTAAATTGAATTTAAGTAATTAATGAGTAATTTATTTGTTTAACCCACTTGATTTAAATTAATTCTATTTCTCAACAGTAGAGAGACTCTTTCTCTCTCTCTCTCTATCTCTCACTATCTCTCTCTTCCCCTCTCTCTCTCTCTATCTCTCACTATCTCTCTCTTCCCCTCTCTCTCTCTCTCTATCTCTCACTATCTCTCTCTTCCCCTCTCTCTCTCTCTCACGCCATTTCTAACTTACCCGCTTCTTTCTTTGTTTAAATTTATTTTTATTATTTTGCAAATACTCTTCCCCTCTCTCTCTCTCTCTCTCACGCCATTTCTAACTTACCCGCTTCTTTCATTGTTTAAATTTATTTTTATTATTTTGCAAATACTGTGTTCGAGCGTCTACTTTCAAGAGTGCTTTCTGTGGAAAATATTCCTTTTTTTACTACTTTGCTTTTAGTTTTATTTCGAGAGACAAAGCAAATAATAAAGAACAAAAATGTACAACTTTTTTAATAAAAATTGTTGAGTTATAGTAGGTATATATGTATATGTGTATGAATATTTAGTAGGTACTCTTTTTTTATATTATTTCTATTCACCAGAAGTTAATATAGTGCCACTTATTACAGAAATAGTGCAAAATGGAATAAATAATAAATAATAACATATTCTAAGGTAGAAAAAAAATTTATATAGTAGGTATGTACACATAAAACCAATTAAACTATTTTAATATGTAACAAAAAAAAAACAAAATATGTGGCATTTGTAAGCCCCGAAGGGCTCTTTGTCAGAGCTTCTCTTCCAGTACTCTTGTGCGTGTTGTGTGTTTTGGAAAGTATTGAGAAGGGACCAACTTATTTTAGCCAATTCCGAGCAGAAGAACTCTTGCGACGTCACTTTTTGTGAGCTGTATTTTTGCTTAACTAGTGCCATTGCAATCCATTTAAGCACAGTATAGGTGCCAATTCAAATTTCATTTTAAAAAATAGTTACACCCAGTAAACGAAGTGCAGGGTATACAAATTTAAAACTACATATAATTATATAAAGTAAAAACTTTAAGGAACTTCTTTAAATAGAGCATTATCTGTATCTGTTTCATTAGAAATGACTAATCTTTACAATATCAATCTAATTGTGAAATACTATACTAGCGTATAACTATATTAGGCACTTAATTATTATTATATAATTTGGTGGAAAGTTTTAAAGAATTCCTCAGCTTTGAATGGGAGCTCTATTACATAGAAGGCGTGGCCAGCTTGTGAAACTATTACCCCTGATTATAAATATGGATATCCTAAATGGGACAATAAGTAAGTTATGACATGTGATCTACAATAAAGAGAATACGAAGCTTGACCATTATTTGCAGAATTATTACACATTACTATATTACTATCTGCCAAAATCTGTCTATAATACAACGTCTCTCAATTGTCATTAAAAAACACAATATTTTTTTGAAAACAGCTGATAATTTTATTTTAATCCAAAGTACAAACTCTGAGTTTAGTAATGGAATATAATATCCGTCAAACTTCCGCCGTGACTATTTTTATATATGGCCATTCGATTGATGAAAATATTCATCATATTTTCTCATAATTACGGCTATATATCGCAAATAACAACTCGAATATTGTCTTTGAGTACTTCAATATTTGCTCTAACATTGGAGTAGACTTAACCTTAGCGGCAAAGAAAAAAGTCTAATAATGATAAAACGTACCATCTCGGCGGCCACTCAAAGTCTTTATTTCGATAAATCACACGTCACAACATTTTTTTGCGCAATCGATCTATTGTATCACCAAGCATGTGGTGCCGTTCTGCTGAAAATAAACGCCGTCCACGTCCGCAGTATCAATTTAAGGCCAAAGTCAGTCAACATCATTCGGTATCACAAGTCATTCATTGTAACGGTCGCACCAGCATCATTTTAACGAAAAATGGTCCACTGACACCGCCACTCCAAAAACCGCACCAAACTGTCACTCTTGAGTTTCCGGAGCCCCAGATGCGACAGTTTTGCTTATTAACGTACCCACACAGATGGAAATGAGCCTCATCACTCAGAATAATTTTTTTTGAGGAATCATTATCTTTTTTTTTCACTATTTCAATGTGTTGTGTGAAAATCTTTAGTTCTACTTTTCCAAATGTTTACGAATGACAGTTGTATATTGAGACCTGAAAAAATAATGCGAAATTTTATATGACACCTCTTGTTGAAATACGCTATATAACATTATAACTACGGCTCTACTTATATTGAGGAAACCAATTGTAGTATTTAATATTCTAATAAAGAGTTTTACATTATGATATACGTTATAAATTGAACACCTGAGTGGTCATCAAAACTAATTCCAATATATGTTATTAAGCAAGCAGTGCACTTCATTGCATATATGTAAACACATATTTTGTGTTGCATGTTTAAATCGTTGAATTTTTGAAAATTTGATATGTACTCCATACAAAATTATACGTTGGAATATTATAAATTATTTCAACGCTAACTTTGTGTAATAGAAAACATATGTATATAAAATGACTCACACCCATATATTTACATTACCACCGTGTTTTTATTATTTATTGGTAATTGATCATAAACATGAAAAAGTTTTTAGGGATAGAAAAAGGGAGAGAGAGCGTGAAATGCAAACCAAAATTTTTGTTTTATATTACTTGCAGTCTGCTTTTTGTCTTCTTCTGCCAAAGTCATATGGAATTAGGTGCGTGTTTTTAAAACTTAAAACTTTTTAAATTACTATTAAATATAGGATATGTAAATATGTATCCATGCATGAATGTGTATATATACTCATAAATACATTCATATGTGAATGCGTGAAAATATGTTAGTTAATTGAAAAAAGAAATATACAAATCAATTATGGTTTTATTTCATTATGTTATGAAGGGATGAACCTGGTGGCATTCTTATGTGCATAACCATAGCCTATTATTATTATAACGAAACTATAATTTGAAATGTAAATTATTTATATGTCATGTTTAGGGTACATTTCAGGGAAGATTGAGTGTGTTGCAGTGCCCTTTGTAAATCATATACTATTTTAAAGCATTTTAAAATATATTACAAGGGCTTTAAATTAAAAAGAATGAAGTAAGACTTACAGGTTCTTCGATATTTCGAGAACATAATATTTTGTAGAAATTATCGAGAATGCCTTTAAAATATGTTTCAGGCGTTACTTTATTAGAAATGCATTGGAAGGAATTTTCTGAGTTTTGTCATAAACATATTTCACAGTTTTATAATGTCAAATTTTTAGTGTTCAGAAAATTGAAATTTATAATGAGATGTGGATATCATTTAAAAAAAATTGTTTTCTTTGATAAATACCTGTTGAGTTCGCCATATATATGGTTTTATGGATTGGAAGACAACGAATATGCTCAGAACTATAGTACCCACTTTTTAATATAGTCTGTATTTCTTCCTTGTATTGTATACGATGCTGCTGGTTGGTATCAACACAGCGGAAGAACTAATAACGTTGTTCCATTCCTTGCAAGTTTGTTAGTTGCTTTGTGTATGCTGTGGTGTACCCTTAAACTCTAAATAGTATAACGAATGAAACGAATTATGTCAAAGGATTTGAAATAAATGATTTTACGGTCTCCTTTGGTTTCATATAACTTTACAAATTTCTTTGTGGTTTTAGGAAAATATGTTGGCGTTGAGCCTACTTTCTTTGGATTGTACAAACTTTTTTGTATGTGCTACACTCAAAGCGTATGGATAATAAAGTATGACGGGGATACCGATGTGGTCACTTTGAAAAATTGCTATTATTAATTTCTACGTGGCCATATTCCGAATAATTCAAAGTTAGGGAAAATGGTATCATTGATTCCGAATAATCAGCAGTTTTTTCTGATATTTTGAATTAGGGAAAAAATACAAATCGTAAAAATAAAAAATATATCAATTTTTTTTTGGTAGAGTTCGTTCTTTAGCAAAGAAAATTAGGTATAGGTAAAGGAAATCTGTGATCAAGACCCAAGTTATAAGCATTTGTTTGTACAAACTTGTTTGTATGTGCTACACTCAAAGCGTATGGATAATAAAATATGACGGGAATACCGATATGGTCACTTTGAAAAATTGCTATTATTAATTTCTACGTGGCCATATTCCGAATAATTCAAAGTTAGGGAAAATGGTATCATTGATTCCGAATGAATCAGCAGTTTTTTCTGATATTTTGTATGGATAGTAAATTATGTTGGCAGCAAACAAAATTATCTTTTTCTCTCCCTAGTAGTCACCAAAAATATATTAAAGAATTAGGGAGAAAATACAAATCGTAAAAATAAAAAATATATCAATTTTTTTTTTGGTAGAGTTCGTTCTTTAGCAAAGTAAATTAGGTATAGGTAAAGGAAATCTGTGATCAAGACCCAAGTTATAAGCATTTGTTTAAAAGTCTCAAAATTTGTATATCCCCAGTTTTAACCAAAAATCGGCAAATAACCCCATAGTCGCCCAGAGAAATATCAAAATCAGAAAAAAATTGTACTTTCCTTCTTGAATTTTTCTTTTATAATGCGATGAATAATTATTCCCAGAGCGAACGAAAAATTCTATTTAATTACACCTTTAATTAAAAACTTTTGCGATTCCTAGCTTAGCGTTATAATTCATGAACAACATTCTCTTACATATGTACCTACCTATACTTTATATTTGTTGATTTTCAAGTTAATTAATATCTTTTGCATGTACATGTCATTTACGTTTATGCCACAGCATAATATTGTTGCTACTTTTTTGTTTGTTTGTTTAATATATTTCTTCTTTTGTAATTTGTAAAATTGCTTTAGGCGAAATGAATAAAGCAACCAAGTAATTGGTATAAACAACAGATGACGACGATAGATAACAGCAACAGCAACCATAACAACAAGAAGAACAACAATCTCAACCACAATATGCAAAGCATCAGTAACAAGAGCAGAAAACAATAAACAGTATACTACTCGTACAGTAATAGCAACAACTATGTACAACGACAACAATGAGTAATAACAATAAACGAAAACAATTTGTTGAAATGTGGATATCTACTGCGGATATGGATGTATGTACTCGTATGAATACATGTATATGTAGTTATATTTATATCTTAGCTTAAATTTAAGGAAGTAGAAGAAAGATGTTTGTATGTAGGAGAACCATAGACTGGAAAGAGATAGGAAGTTAAATGCACCTTCATATCCAAAATAGATTGATGTCTGTATATTTGTATAAACAGAAGTGTTTAAAGGAAAAAAATAAAATACAGGATAGGATTTGAAATATTCTAATCCACTTATATAAGAATTTACGATCTCACTTATACGAATCCATCCTTCATATGACATAACGTATAAGAATCTGTACATATATGTTGGTATTGAATTATGTGAAAAAAAATATGATGGAATGAAGGAATATCCTAGTACTTAAATGCTTATATAGTTCAAAGTATTGTATATGTCCAAAAATGATATATTCATATGAAAATGAATATATTGCCTATGCAATGCACCGATATTTACATATTTGTAAATACTCTCGTACACACCAACATTAATAAACACTAATACATTACTCTTCTGCTAAAGTACGAGTATTGTAAATATTTGTAAATATGAGAATTGACAGCTGTTAAAATAGAATACATGGACATGGATACTAGTATATGTTATATATAGTAGACAGAGATATTGTTATTTATGATTTTATGCATATACGCTTAAATGTATTGTGCGTGAGTAGCTATACGTTATGTACTATATCATATATGTGCATATAGGTACATCAATGTATATATTATATACCAAACTTACTTTCACTCTATAGGTATGACTCTACCTTTACTGAGCTATGTTCCAATATCAGATATTAAATTAATTATTTATACGAATATATACTCGTTAATAGTGAAAATGTGTATTTAGCAATCTCAAAATAATTTCAATGTTTAAAACCAAAGTTTAGGTATCCTAGACGGTTACAATATTCGGTTAGAATATATTCGAAGAAAAAACATGTTTGCACATGAAAAAGTCGTGATTTTCATCCAATAAAGCTCATTTTCGAAAATACTGGTTTGATGTTAAAAGTACTGTTTCATGTGTAACGACTGCAATTATATGTTCAAAAACGTAACTTTGTATGAGACGTAAGTATGTTCTGAAAATATACATATTTTTGTATCAAAGGTAGACGTGGCTTTCATCCAACTTAACCCATTCTCAAACTCATCTCCTACGTAATTAATATAATGGATTTATATTATCGTATATAAATTGTGTAAACTTATCTACTCAAAATCACTATTGAGTAGAGCATTCAAGAATTCTACATGCTCTGAAATGTACAAATTTTAAGTTAACACATATTATTTTTGACCAGATGACCGGTTAAGTAAGTAAGTAGTAATTATTATTGTATATGAATACATAAGTTCGGCATCAGAGTAATGAATATTTATATACAATACTCATAGAAAAAATATATAAAAATATAATATTTCTTTGTAGTTACGTCTCTCACCTATATAAATTTCATATACACTAACATTGACCTTAATAGTAGACATATGCTCGAATATACATACATATATAATAGGTATCCCAAGACTACAACCGAAACATTATTTCGAACATCCCGGATTTTTCAGAAAGTATTAAATTTATTTGTTATGGATAAAATTGATAATATTGTTGAAATTCATATACTATATTCATATATTAGATAAGAAGACAAGTGGAGTTGTTGAGGGAAATTGACATTACTGTCTTGATGATTGCTAAAAATACTCTAGTTAATGGTCGGGCATCACAGAATATAAGACATTGAAAATGTCAGTGACATATTGTCGTTGAAAATGTCTTGCTTCTAGAATTAAAACATTGAAGAGTTTTAATACAACAACAATTCTTTAATATGATCACGATCTATGATATTAATATTTTCTTTAAATTTCTAATGGTGTTTTTTTAATTTCTTGAAAAATCCAGTGAATTGATATCCCTAATACAATACATTATCATATTATTCAAATATTCTTCAGTACTATTGCGAGCAAATTGCAACATACATATGTTGCAATTTGTATGTATATGTATGTGTATCTACATACATAGATACACATTAGAACTCTGCAGCGAATAAAAGAAAATGGAATAAAGTATAAAATAAATAAATGCAATATAAGTTAAAAAAAACAGATTCAGAAATTCATTTTTCCGTGCGTTATTTTGTAAAGTAATTTTAAATACTACAAAATCCATTGTGAAGTATGTAAAATGCATTATTTTTATGGGCAGACTACCAAAACAAAAAACAAATAGTACAAAAATAAAACATAATAATAATAGAACAATTATATTGAAAAAAAAACATTGTTCATTAAAATATATGAAAAACTTTGCGAATAATTAAAAACATGTAAGCGAACGTTATGCGCTAAAAATAACACTTCAAAAAATGTAGTTTTGCATTAAAAACCATTAAGTTAAATACACACATACACGCGCTCACACACCCCCAAATAAAATACAATGAAAAAATTTAAGTGAAATACTCACAACATACGTTGCCATTGCATATTTTTTTGTGGGCTGTTGCTGAATGCTGTTGAATGTAATTAAAGGCGTTAAAATGAACGCCAAAATACATAGCAAATGGCTCTGAACTGCCGTAGGTAAGGGGAGAACGTGTGAAAAAATAAGCCCTCGCAACCAACAACTAATGGTAGGGAAGGAAATTCATTATAGAGAAGAAAGGTATACGGGAAAAAATGACTTTGAATAAAACTACATGCAAATTATACAGGTATCGTAATTAGGCACTACTATGGATGCTCTTTAGCTTGAGAAATTTTATAGCAAATGGAAAATTTTATTATTTTTTTTTAAATGGAAATAGAACAAATAAAAAAAAAAGACAGAAAACACCTGAGAGTTGAATAATGTGAGATTTTTTAATAAATGACCTTAATTACGAAGTGTATTGTACTCTTATAGTTGCATTTCGAACTTAAACAACATGTTAAAGAGGATATTGTACAATACATACTTTTAAGCAAATAATTTTAACTAAAGATATATTAAGGATAAACAAGCATAGTATATATAAAATAATCAGGAAGTGAATTGTCTTGAATAACTTTTAGTGGAGTAGATTTACCAAAGTAATTCTACTACTGGAATCGCTGCTGCAATCGGCAATCGCCGCTCGTGATATTTTTGCAAATATCACAAGCGTTTCTTCGAAGTAATAATTTTAATTATTTTTCATCAGTTCTCAGCTAATAAATGCCTCGGCTGCTGATATTTGCCCTTGACAACGTCGTTAAATAATTAGAATTGCTGTTGACTTTCCCATAAATTATCTTGCTAAAATGATTCTTTTCTTAAATTCAATGCAGAGTGAACAATGTACATATCCATAGTTTCATAGGCCTTTATAATTATAACTTCATATGCAATAAAAATCAACGATATGTAAAATTGACTGTCAGACTCTTTACAAGACTATGAGTAATGAAAGTCGAAAAGTGGACAAGAAGGAAAAAATGAAAACAACATGCGATTAAAAAAAAATTAAATTAAACGCACGTATGATGTGCATGATATATATTTTTTTATTTTGTATTTGTTTTTATGTATAAATATATATGAGACAGTGTTGTGGGAAATTGTCGTATAAAATATACGAATACGGACAAGTCATGTGCCATAACCTTGCTGACTCTTATGTATGATTATGTTTTATTCCTTCCACACACACACTCGCATCACATAACCAAACGCACATATAAATTTTTTTTTTCGTTATAATTGTAAATCGTTTGTGACACTTTAGAGAGCTACGCTTAGGTATGTGACTGACGCATGCATGTGTCTCGTACGTATCCCTGAACGCATAGTAAGAACATATATATGAGTATGTGTGTGTGAAAATGTGTTTAAGCATAACTGCGTGCGTGCATGCTGTGTATGATGCGATGGTATGATACGTTTTGGTTTACAAGTTGCGTGTACGTATTCGTACATGCTACTGGCTTGGAAAATTAAAAGTTGTAATCATTTTTTTTTTTTTGTGTTCTTGTATATTTTCAAAACATAAGATCAATATTGATATGGAGAAAGACAAGACGTATATATATACAATTTATATAAATGGTGATGAAGAAAGTAATTTTATATTCTATATATAAGTACTTTTTATGTTGATGAAAAAGTCGGGTGGGTATTTGGAATTCACTTTGATAACGTGTAACATTTAAGATGGCTTTCACTTAGTATTGCGCATGGCCTATATGTGGATGTTTTTATGTTCATGATTAAAAAAAGACAAATGCGAGGGAAAAGAAAACTCGTAAAATGACTAAGTGTTTATGTATGCGTATCTAATATAAGTATCAGTATCAATACTAGTATCCGTTGTATGTTCTACTTATATGTTGATGGTTGATGATAAATGAATGCTAGTGGTAACCATTGACTTTAATTTTTTTCCATGTTTTTCTTTTGTATTGTTTTGCTTGATGTTGTTTTGTGGATCGCTTGAATTATGCTGATATTGTTATGTATAACGACAAGTGTGTTAGTATAGGAACTGTTTGATAAAAGAGATATATTGTATGAGATACTTTAGATAGGCTAATGTCGAAACAGTAGAGAGGCAGAACATTGTTGTGTGTGAAGAACTCACCATCTCTCCACCTTATTGGTATGCGTATTTCGGCTTCCACTCATTGTATTTTTTTCATCATGCTTTTCTTACAGGCAGACAATGTAAAAAAATACCTCATTTATAATAATTCACTTAAAAACAGTTTATTCAATTTGACTAATTCAAATTGACCGCACTTTTGCTTATTCATGATGAAAAATTTCCTTAAGCTGCACGAGTTTATGGATTATGTCAATTTTATCTAATTATCTAAATATACCCTACAGTCAAAAAGCTATAATTCTATTCGGATATCATTTTACAAATCCACCAGTTAACGTCCCATTCAATGGTAACTATTGAAAGTCAGGACATTTGCATTAATATACTGCATAATCTACTGTCACTACTTTAGTTTGTGCTTTCCCGTTAAAAAAGAAAGCAAACGAGTGAGTATCAATTGCTATCATAACTCGATTTATTAAAATTAACACAGAATATATAAGACATCATATAGCAGATAGCTCATATACACGGATGTATACACAACCACAAATATAAAAATATAAACAAAATAAGACGATTCTAACTATTTTGTTATTACAAATAGTTGCTCCGATACATACAACAGTGCCAGTATACTTACTAGTGGATTGTTTATTTCTGTAACATTTCTGCCCTAAAGTGAGTACACAGTAAGCATCTGATGGATAGATAACGAGGGTGAGAGGTAGACCATGCTTGAAAGCATTACAATGACGTTTTTGTCGTTGGTATTGCTTATACAACTAGTCGAACTATTGATATTGCATTGTCGTTTCAAAAGAATGTGAATTTGCATGCAAATACTACATGTTTATATGCTTATAGTAACAACAATAACTGCAAACATCAATATACACATACACTACATGAATATATATACATGTAAGTACTTCATATGTTTACAATTGTCTATTGTTCTACTAAGTATTGTATCGTTCCATATATACACATTGTATTGTCACTGGGATTTAAAGTGTTTTTCCTTTGGCTTTCTCTTTTCCTGCCTACCAATGAAGGGATAGTGTACTCCTCTGACAGTTTGCTCCGTTTCTTCGGTTAAATGTGAGGATTGCTTGATGTGGTTTGTTACTACATGGCTTCAATGGTCTAGTGTTAATAGAGATACTTGTTATATGTGTGTCTATTGTATGCCATCAAGAGTGCCATCAATGTCAAGTTTTGAATGCCATTATTTTATGGTATACCAAATGGCCAAGGAGATCATAATTCATTATTGGTTATTTGAGCTAATTTTTTTGTATTACCTGTTTATAGAAATGTGTATACAAAATATGGGAAAATTACATCGTAGAAAGGAAAGTGACTAATGTGCTTCAAATAGTTTGAGTAGTTTTATACAACAAAATTACATCGTATAATTGCCTTCAAAAACTTTTCTACTATTACTTCGTCTTTATATCTAATATAAATCTAATATCAATCCATTTAAAAATCATTTAATTGTTTAAGAGATAAGTTATTCTTATTGGTTAACGTAGGAATATAAGTAAATTGCTCCCATTGTGATATTTTGGTTTGTGAAAGGATCAACTTTAATAATATATTATATATCAATAAAGTAGTAGATTAATATGGATATTCCTTTTTCAAAACAAAAATGTCTTAAACGAACTAAAATTCTAAATTTTAAACACCATTTTTTTAAGGTCATTGTAAAAGTGAATAAAATCTAAGCATTTAAATCCAAATATAACCCTAACTAAAATAAAGATAAAAAAACTCAATATACCAACCTACGTTTTCAATTTACTTCAGCACATTGATAAAAATTGTCTCACATTTTCATTTCTTTTTCACTACTCACTTTGCACAATAATTCAATGGAATTTATTATTCACAAAAAAAAAAAAATATTAATAAATAATTCCAACCATTGGTCAATTTAGATGATACAAATTTGTAAAAGTAAAGTGTAGATTATCAAAAAATGCGTGTCAACGCATAAATGAAATATGAAATATTTTTCACCAACAATGAAATTGTTTTTCTTTTATTTTATTTTTACTCTTCGTAAATAAAATATTGTATAGGTAGAATATGGGAAGAAGTACAAAAAAACAAGATAATAATAAAATACGTAGTTTTTCATCACGCTCCATATTTTATAATTTGCATAATTTTTGAAGCAATCATTTGCGTTTTTAGCGGTTCATTTTTTCTGTCTCTCTCTCTCTCTCTCTCTCCCTCTCTTCTTTCTTTCTCTATCAATTTATATCTTCTAGCCGCCAACTTGTTTACATTCATCGTTAACGCGATGTTATAATGTGTTTTATGCGATAAATGTATTAATGTCATTTGAGGTAGAAATTAATTTCTATATAATTTAAATGAATTTCAAATAATTTACTTACATTATTTTAGGCATAATTGTTTAGTAAAAATTTGTGGTTCAGACTCTGAGTAAAATGAAATGGATTTTACTTAAAACTCCAGTATACGAGTGTTTAGTAGTTGGTGATGTGATTGGTGACTACTTCCTAGGGTTTTTTTTTTACTCAGACTCAGCTACAAAGAAAGGAAAGGAAAGGAGTAAGAATGGTTTTCACCCATTTACATCCATTTTCTTACACATCAATATTGTGAAAAACTGAATATATGTTGTAATTCAAAAACTCGTGCCTAAAATGTGAAGCTAAATATTCAAATGCATGCTTTTGTATGGCAGGTAGGTGTAGTATTTAGCTGATGACACCGATTTGCTAATATATCGGGTACTGGCAAATATATTCAATTATTTTTTACGTAATACCAGAGAAAATTATAATTAAATCCTTAATTTATTGTACTAAAAAATAGATTGGTTGCCAGGGTCAGGGAATAACTAATAAAAGGCACAGATCCTACAAAACCTACAGGTCAGAAGGCCAACGCACTAACCACTGAGCTACGGCACCGTACAACTACTAATACAGATATATATTTAAATTGTAAGAATGGAGAATCAATTCACAGTACCTTAGGATATAAATATTTATTTACTGGGAAATTGATTAATGCTAATCAGTATTAATTTAAAGAACGTTTAGCAATTGTTTGCAAAATATTTATATTTATGATTCAAACAACTTAAAAGCTTGAATTGAAATTATTTGTGAGCAAATGATCTCATGTTGCTTTAAAATCGATTGCATATAGTTATAAAATCAATAACTTCCAATTTAATTACATATTATTATTAGATGCACGTATCCACTCAATACATGCTGCAATTATTTTCAATAATAATTGATTTTATTATGTTTTAATTTAATGTTAATTACAGCACTTAATATCAATTGCATAATTGTCATAAATTGCCACAAATTGTCATCGACATCAGTATCATCGAATCAACGACTAATAACGAAAATCAAGGAAAAAAATACAAACTACACTCATGCATGCAAATCGAAATCAATTGTTTCTAATCGCTAAATCCATAAACGAGTTTATATCTGTCTACCCATTCATTTAAATTCGCCTTACACTGTCATGTGACTACATATTCGTCTCTATGTATGTATATCACAAAATGTACAACTAAAAACTTAACTGCCATTTTGTAAAACCATTCATACCTATATAGCTATGTAGTACAATATATATGTTAGTAGACAGTACTAGTAGTGGTAGTAGGTACCTACGTACATTTAAGTAAGTCACGTATAATTAAATCAACGCACGAACTCATTTTGATGACAACCTCAAGCGCGTAGACTCACTCACACACAATATTCATCCATAGACAGAACGATGTCTAAATCGGTTGTATACACCCGTGCACTCATACATATTGCCTACAATTTTACTCTACTCTACACTATATACAATATAAAATTGCACAATTACACTATATTCTAAACGTTCAGATAAGTGCTCTATACTGCAATGGTGCAATGATGGTGACATTAGTAGCAATAGTTGTAGATAATAATTATACACTAGTAATCGTAATAATCATCATAAGCATTTTAAGCATTAAAAGGAGCAAAGACTTTGTATTATATTTTTCGTACACATATCTTTTTACATAGAAGTACATTAAAATTACTTTTCCCATAGATTTCTAGTTAATAATCGTTCACATTTTCGGCAATTATACATTGATTTATGAGTACGTATATACGTATCTATTAAAATTAAAATACATTGACATATGAACTTATGAACTTATGTGTTGAGGTTGTACTTTATATGTATGGATCTTGTATAGGAATCACTGTGCCTTTGAGCATGGTTCTTTCATTTATCATGACATTATATGAAATTTGCTATATAAATCATATCCTAATGAAATAAATATAAAACATTCTTTGCTAAAGCTAACTTGATGTCAGACGGACTGAGGAAGGCCGTACTGAAAAATGTGAAACTGTCCTTTCAGCATCTCAATTAATCTCTTTTTCCAGTTATTCCCATTTTTGGGGATTCCATATTTCATTAAAAAAGTTTTACTAAGTCCTGTTTGATTGATTTGGATAGTTATCACGACTTAATTTAGTTCCAATATACTACTAAGGATTAAAATACGATTGCTGCTTGCCTGAAGGCTTAATATCAAATGACTCCGAACTATTTTTTGGAAGAAGTACCTACAAAATTTATTACTAAAAGTAAATCTGAAATCCTTGGCAAATTTTTTAAACAATCTTTAATCCTTGATTTCTTTTTTAATCGTTGAAACGCATTACACATAAGTACAGCTGTATTAAGGGAATTTTCTAGTGAATGATTGTTTTGTTATTGCCTTTTTTTTGGTAATTATCGAATTTGCATAAAAAATTAATTTCATTTTATCCTTCATTCAAATAGCCATTCATTCAAGAACATCTAAGATTGCTATGACGTTCATTCGAAATTTGGTTTTTTTCCGAAGAAAGTGAAAATTTGTGCATATCTCTTTTCTTCTAATTTGTTTTTCTTTATGAATATTTTTGTGTAATAATATAATTTAAATTCTACTTGAGTTGCACAAAACTTTATGAAATACAAAAAGCATGAAGTTGGTAGGGAATATTTGTGTGAGAGCGAAAGAAAGAGAAAGGCATTGCATGGGAGGGCATACAGAAGACGATTGTAATGGGAAATAAAATCGAACTTTTTTAATTGCAAATCAAATTTGAATGTTACTTTTTGTTTTGCTGGAATTTATATTTCATGATTTTTTTTTTGTTTGGTTTTAGTTTGAAGGATAATTAGAACGAACAAAAGAAACTAGTTGAACATGAAGAAGAAAAAGAAAATTTTGAAAGTATGCGAATAAATGAACTAAAAAAGATTGCAACAATTAATTTTTTGTTTGATTTCTCTGTCGCTCATTTTTTGTTTCGTTTTTGTATTATGTCTTTAACCTTTTATCGTTGACCCTAGTTGTGCAATATGAATGGATATGGCGAAGTTTCAAGGTAAATTATGAACTGATACGAGTAGAAGTGCAATTACTAATATTGATGATATTAGTGCCACTTCAAATAACTTTGAGTGGAGCAGAGAGTGAGAGATAGAAAAAAAAGATACCTACTAAATATAATTATTATTTATAACTAATTACTCACTATTTACTGCTATTCACTGCAACATTCCAACGAACTCGTTTGTTCTATATTTTTATTCAAATGTTGAATGATTGAAAATAAAACTTTTTTGAAATGTGCTCTCTAGTTTGCGTAATTTTCCATCTCTACCGCATAATAAAGTCAATGACTTTACGTAACTTAATTAAATATATTAAAATTATCTGAATTCAAGTATGTCATACGAGAAATTTGAACTTTTAAATTTTTTTTTAAATTTTTACGTATAAATTTCAATATATTTATTAATTTTAAATGAGAATATATTTATATATATGCAAAGTGTAATAGATACGTCGGTTACCCATGAAGTCTTCGAAAACGACTATATTCGATGTTTTTTATTAATCATTAACCAGTAACCATTGCACAGCCACACAAAAGATAACAAGTGAGTCTTGTTCAGCGGACGAAGTAAACATTTCGTTACGTGTTAAGCTGAATTCGCGGTTGGTTTACTTCGCATAGACTAAAATATCAAAAATCAACGCTTTAGGAGTGATATGTAAAACCTACCACATTCATTTTTCCACAGCAACAAAATTAACGATTCCATAAATTGCGCTCCCACCGATTCCAGAGTACTCCTAGAGGGTTAAAATTTATCATCGGCTCTAACTAATTTTTACTACCCAACATTATTTCTTAACACATTTGGCTCCTATCTTCCTCCCATATAGGGACTCACCTAATAAATTGACACACAGACATTTGAAAACCGAACCCCAAAGCTACCCAGCAATTGCCGCTGGAGCGAAAATACTATGAATAAAAACCACTATTTTTTTCTCGCTCATTTATTCTGATTAAATTTAGACCTAATCTCGGCCCCTTAAGGCTGAAGAGGAGGTAAGGCATATTGGTAAAATTTTTGATTTTCAGGGTTTTCAAGTTCATTTTATAGTTATATGTATAGGAAAGCCACCATATACAGCCTGGATAGAGGGTAAGTATGTATATTTAGAAAAATGTTAGGCAACCGAAAAATTGTGGTCGCTAATACATTTTACCCCTTTAGGGGCACTTTGTAAACAACGGGAGCAAAATTAAAATTTTTAACATAAATTTTCTAAGAAGGACCTTTAAAAAGTAGCGAATGGCAGTAAGCACGTTTGGAGAAATGCAATTAAAGTCGTGCTGCCACAAAATTTTTGCCAAAAAATTATATATAAATGCTTTTTTCTTCTGTAAAACTGGGTTACTTACACCCGTTGAAGCATTTTAAACGAATGTTTCTGAATCACACAAATTGCTTGAAAGTGTTTGAAACTGAAAGGTGAACTTATAAAATATGTGTTTCTGGAATTAAGATCAACCTCATTTACTTTATAACACTGAATGAAAATTAATCAATGTTTAATATGAGAATTAAATTATTTCACTATATTAGCTCATAATTTTACGTATTCTACCAGCTTAATTCTCATATCTATATTTTTGTCACTTTACTCAAAATTCTAATCCGATAAATAATACGCGAAAGTTTTAAAATTTAAATTAAATGACTTTTATAAATCATTCTATCAACTAAACATATTGTTGAGATATAATACTTGCTACGTGGTATGTACCTTATCCAATTCATAAATCAAAGTGTAAATATCTGTACGTTTATCACTCTTCCTCTACCTATCTCTCTCTCTCTCTGTCTGTCTCGCTTGAAAATTTATGAATACCACAATAAACATTTCTTTAGCTTGCTTATTTTAAATTAACGAAATTGTGCGTGAAAATGTGCTTAGATTTTCAAAAAATAAAAAAAGTAATTTTTGATTAAATATAATCGTTATGGTCGATTTTATTATACTTAATTATAATACTAGAAATATTTATAACCGTCTTAATAAAAAAGAAATTAATTAATATTATTTTATTCTAGTATTATTGTAGTAAATAAATATATTTATTATTGTAGTAAGACTATGTTACAAAAAATTGGTGATTATAGATTTTTTATAGAAACATTTTTGAATGAAAACTGCTTTAAATAACAACATAGCCACAGAAAATAAAAAATATATAGACGGATTTTTAATAAGTCATCGTTCCACTAAATCTAATGAAATTCTACACCTTTTCTTTGTAACTCAATCATGGCGTTGAAGCCCAGTTCATCAGTTACAACTTTTTGGATCAATTTCCTACAGATCTACATTTATATTGTCGGTTGCCGAATTCATTCGTTTTTCAGAAAGTTCACTTTACGTAGAATAATTTTATATTTGCAATCATTCTAACTATTCCAAAATAATGAATGGCATATTCTCTCTAGATGAATTTTGGTATTGCTGCAAATTGCGTACCTCCATGGATCGACCGAAATCTACAAGAAATTGTCAATTAAATTTTTTGCTTTGTCGGCAGTGGGATTTCTCCAATTTTGAAATTAGAAAACAAATATCAGATGAGCATTTGAAATCGTCTATCAAGTTGGATTCTTTTTGATCTTACATGCTAGGCACAAGTTATAGTATAGCTAATACCTTAATACTTATCCTGTATTCTTGGGTCAATATATATACATATACATATATATATATATATATATATATATATATATATATGTATGTATATATATATATATATATATATATATATATATATATATATATATATATATATATATATATATATATATATATATATATATATATATATATATATATATATATATATATATATATATATATATATATATATATATATATATATATATATATATATATATATTTAATAAAAGAATTTTAAAAAACTTTGATTTAATCAAGATATTTTGTTTCATATATTGGGCAAAATTTACCCATTCAATAAAGATACTAAACATCCATCGTTAAAAATAAAGCAAATTTGCAAATGAATTACTTTTTTTTGCCATATTCGAATCAAATATGATTTAAGGTTAACATAACAAAAATGATATTGGAAAGAAAATTAACAAAATTCGCAAAACTCAATCAATTTAATACGGCACTCACTGGGCAAATAAATGACATTTACATGCGAAATTTGTTGGATTATTAGTTTTTCTTCATTTTGGCATATAAACATAAACATTTTATGAATTCTAACACATTCAATTTCCTAAATATTATCCCAATATTAATCAAATTCTTTATTATTCATTTATATGATCAGTGTGAGCATCGCACGTATGAATACCTTATAGTCGTATAATTTTTTATATTCTTTTATTTAATATTTTTAATTCGTATATTTTCAATAAAAAAATATTATTTCAATGTCATGAAATGAGATTAAAATGAATAAATATTGTATTTTTACAATCTATATTTTCTTTCGACACTCAAATGCAACCAGAGCCATTCAGACACGCGCATAAGCAGAAGAAAAAAAGAAATAAAACACATTTCGTAACTACTTGTCAACAACTTGCTAACAAATTTAAAATGCACATATACTTGTACATGCATGCATTAAGGCACTCATAAACGTAAGCATGCATATTTATGTGTGTTCATTTCATAATGTAATAAAAGTAACTATACTTTTGCAACTTCTGTTGCTCGTATTGCCATTATCTTTCTTCTTGGCGCGCTCGTCGTCATCGTTGTTATTGCTCTTATTGTTTCAGACGAGAGTCGCGAAAAATTACAAGTACCAAAAGAACACTATAAAAAAATCTTTATAACAAGTAATAAAAACTAAAGAGCATAATACATTCGCATAGAAATATCTACAAACATATATGTATATATATATATATATATATACACTTTCACAGACGCTTATATGTAAGTATTACATAATTCAACTACTGAATGTGCATTCGAGATTTATCACACGTGCAAACCATAAATACTACTGATGTCCAAATACGTAATTGCCATTGATGCTGGTGCAATATCATCTGTTTATATTGTATGTAGATATATGTGTGGGAGTATGCACATACATATGTATATGAATTCTCAAAAAGACACACCCTCATTCTCGCTGTTCATATCTCTGAGAGCAGACAAGCTATATAATGATATATGATCACAATACGTACAAGTGTGGCAAGTAATATCAACGAACGTCAATATTGCCACCATCGCCTACTATTGCAAAGGATAAAAGATGCATTTTGCTGACATGTATGTATGTACTTACATATTCATCCATATTGTCATACGTACATTTAAGATTTAATGCTTTGCTACTGTTGCTATAAACTTGTAAAAGCAGCAACAGTAAATACGATATATATTGAATACAGCACCATCAGTATGCTATCAGCATCATCGACGATATGCAATATAATTTTAGTAATAATTCTTCTTCTTCTACCTCCCCTCCTCTTCTTCGCTTATGTATATCATGTGTATATATGAATATTTACTTTACAGGATATCGGTTATCTTAGTTTATGTTTCATTTTTGTATATTTTTAATCAATACAATATTTACTTTATTTATACGAAGTGCGCTATTTTCAATCTCAACAGGAAGATGTGTGACGCATGTGAAAATTACTCACCAAATTTTCAACCAAAGTTCTATTTGTGCAAGCTACGGGTAACAAATTTAATTTTTAGAACAAACAAAAAGTCAGAGAAAATAATGCACTGTAAGGAAGGAACCGGCTTTAAACAAGTAGTAAGTCATTTTGTAGGTTACCCTACAAAATGAATTAGAAGCAGCTAAATATCCACGAATATCTCCATAATTGCTCACGAATTGCCTCTTCTCTATATTTATTTACAACTGATTTCTGACCCTAAGAGAGTCTCCCCCACAAAATTTAGATTTTAGTCTAATAAAAAAAATTTTTTATTTGCTTTTATATACTTTTGAACGACATAGTTTGCAAAATGATATATCTAAAGGGATTCACTGTAGTCCGGTGAAGTCTTAATATACAATTCACCGGACTTGCAAGGTTCCTATTCCAGTCTGAGACTCTGATTGAGATGCAGAGAAATGATCAATATGGCATTTGGAATTGAATTAGTACAAATAATTATATAAACAAGGCCAAGCATCCAATTAAATGGTTTTCACATTTAGTTACAAATTACAAGTAAAATATAAATGTACTTGTACATATGTATACCAGTTCTTGCTCGTTATACAAATGTATTGTAGTAATATGTATATTTATTTATTTAAATTTCAATGGTTCTTTAGCAACTACAGTGTATGCATATACTTGAAACTCGAATCAGACAGTAACAGAGATTGAGGAAAATAGTAGAATGAAGGGAACATAAAAAATATATATGTAAAGTAAACTGACAACTTATATACAATCATCAGAAGCAACAATTTTATTTAATTGCAAGTCAAATTGATTATATTGAGGCCTTTTATTTACATGTTACTTAAATCTTGTGCCTCTTTACAGTGACTGACTTTTTGTGTTTCTCTTTTGTCATTCTTTTTTTAATGCTTTTCAAGATTTTTTTTCTTTGCATTGTTTACTTTTGTTCTCATTTTTCATTTTTAAATTATTTAAAAGATTACCGTATAAGCTGAAATGACCATAGATATCAAGGTTACTAGGTTTAGACTACTGTCTAAAATATTAAATTCTATCGTTATTTCTTGTTATCAGTGCTTAGTGGGAAAGCTAAAAAAAGACATATGTCACAAGGGTTCTGCAATGCGAAACTGGCCTTATAAGTGTCAAAAATTCGGGCGACACAAGGAACAGAGAAAGGTTCATTACAGATATTAGCACCAAATATGTATATTTGTTGAGCCTCCATTTTAATTTTGAAATTGTGATACGAAAAAATAATTTCGTTTGGAATTTGAATATCACCAAGTTCTACTCTCTGTTTTTATTTTACACAGCTGATGTTATGATTTGGGAATGTTATGATATTTATGTCATATACGTCATTTGTCCATGGACTGTCGAAGGTAGTCTTTCATAGCTAAAAAATTTGTGGTCTCTATATATTAATTAAATACAACAATCGGTGGTGGACAGTGGAGACAGTGCGCTATCGGAAACCAAAGAAGGCCATTTTAACTTGAGTGACAAGAAGCGTGAAAATAGATCCACAAAAGTTGAGGACCATGATTTGCAGGCACTTTTTAATGAGGACGACACCCAATCGCAAAAAATGCTTGCCGAACAGTTAGGTGTTACTCAACAAGCCATTTCCATACTTACGAGCCATGGGGTTGTTTTTTACCGAAAAACAGTGGATTTAAGCTTGTACACACACACACACACACACACACAGGCACTTTTTAATGAGGACGACACCCAATCGCAAAAAATGCTTGCCGAACAGTTAGGTGTTACTCAACAAGCCATTTCCATACTTACGAGCCATGGGGTTGTTTTTTTACCGAAAAACAGTGGATTTAAGCTTGTACACACATACACACACACACACACACATATATATATATATATATATATATATATATATATATATATATATATATATATACTTTCTTACTTATTTGGCCATAACAACCGAATATCGATTTAGACCGAAAATAATATGCTTCGCCAGCCATCACTGTTCTTCGTTAGCTGGCGCCAGTTAGAAATTCCAAGCGCCGTCAGGTGAGGTCTTCCTCTACTGCGTCGTCCTCCAGCGGGCTCCGAATATAACAACTTCTTAGATGGAGCGTGTTCTTCCATTCGCTCGACATGACCTAGCCATCGCAGCCGCTGGATTTTGATGCGCTTCACTATGTCAATATCGGCATACAGCTCGTACAGCTCATGGTTGTACCTTATTCGGTACTCGCCACCAACGCAAATAGGTCCAAAGATCTTACGTAGGACTGTTCTCTCGAAAACTCCAAGCATTCGCTAATCCGAGGTGGAAATTGTCCATGCTTCAGCGCCATATGTTAGGACAGGCATGATGAGAGACGTGTAGAGTGTAGTTTTAGTTCTCAATTGCTTACTTAGCCCAAAGTAGCACCTGTTTGCAAGAGTGATCCTTCGTAATATCTCCAGGCTGACATCATTACTGCTGTTAATGCTGGTTCCAAGATGGACAAAGTATATATATATATATATATATATATATATATATATATATATATATATATATATATATATATATATATATATAAATATATATATTTATATGGAACCAAGAAGACAGTAAAATCACCATTAAATATCAAATGTCACCAATAACAAACTTTTTATTTATTTTCCCTTTTCTTTGATTTTATTCATTATTATACTCGATATATACGATATATTACCCACAAAGCTATTGTTACCAAAAATTACGTGCCTGCTACAATGTTAATGCAACAATGCAATGCATGTGCATAAGCAAGTAAATTGCATTCATAGACAATGTGGAACTTTGATATCAATACTGTGGTGCTTCTTAGTCAATCGATGACACTAAAGCGTATTGAAATTTGAATTGCAAGGTATACAAGTTGGTATTGCTGTTATTTGTTATTGTCCTTATACATACATGGTGCGACAAATATGTATCTCAGCAACCAAGCGCGCCATCTATGTGTGCATGCGTTTTGAAGCTTCGACCTTCCTCTACTAACTGTCAAAATTTCATGGCATTTAGTTGACATTTAATGTTTATTGACATTCATTTTACAAAACACGTGTTCGTTTGATGTTGAAATTTTAACATGAAATTTAACACACAGCACTCATTGTTCGTCAATTTTTGGCTCGGAATCAGGTCTGTGTGTTGAATCACCCGCCGTCTTCACCTGATTTGGTACCGTGCGACTTCTTTTTGTTCCCAAAACTGAAATTGAAGTTGAAAGGATGCTTTTTTGATGACATTCAGACCATACAACGGGCTTCGACGAGGGCACTGGAGGCAATTCCGAAAAATGAGCTGGAACACGCGTTTGAATCACTATTAAATCGATATAACAAGTGTATTGAATCAGAAGGAGAATATTTCGAATAAATATACCGAAAAATTAGCTGATATCGTGTTTTAATTGTGTTCTAGAGACAGTCTTAATACATAATTGTCGCACCGTGTACATATACTAGTATGTATAATAGTCATACACATGCATATGTTTGATTTTGAAAATCAAAAAATTTGTCAACCAATATTTATATATTGAATATATGTATGTAGCTAACTTTATTTACCCTATAGTCAATTTTCATTACTGGTTACAATTCTTTCGATTGTCATGCAAGTTAATGCTGTGAAGATTGAGAAATTTTAGAAAATAACTTGAATAATCGTTACTAATATTATTGGTAATGAAGTATGCATTGAAAGGAATTATTCAAAAATGTAATCAACTAAGAAAAAAGTAATTGTATGAATTTGTATTCGCACCGTCCTTTCGTGAAGATGTTGCCAGTGCCTGCTTTCAGATCTTGCACTTTCTAGGTATTCCCGGAAGTTAACTGATAAGTCTAGATTTTTTCTTCAATGACTACTTATAACTACTGAAATCAGGGACAAGCAGCAGTAATGTTGCGCCAGTATAAAATCATGAAAAACAAGCATGGATTGAAAGATATAATAAAAGAAAAGGTGGTAACAACCAATGTTGTCGCGTGGTAAACTATAGTAACCATGATTTGTATTTATAGTTGCATTATATTATCCCAATTTTCATGTATGTTCACGTATGTGCAGATATACAATCAATGAAAATATTCGAACATATGCACCTCACACTCCCACATTCAAAATTGTATTGTTATAGTCCTTACTTCTATTCACTTCTTATAGTGTGTTACTTCCATGGCCATTGATGCCCCTCGATCAGATTCAGAGTTCTATTGTAGAATTTCTTCATTTCACCACCAATATTTGTACGCTATTGGGATGTGATTGTTCTATAAGAATATTACTGAGTTGCTTGCTACATTACATATAGCATAGCTGTCGGCAGTGATGCCAACAATGTTAAAGAATGAAAAAAATATACTGCTATTGTGTACATTACTACAATTCTTTCAACCATCATATACATATGGTATATACGTATTTATAATCACTTGAATCGTATAACATATTTCAAACATATATCCACATATATTAAATTTGTCATTTTCAGTTTCCATTTGAATTTTTCAGCATTTTCACTACACATAGTCAACAGAAATTGTATAGAATTTCAGTGAAGAATCAGAGGGTTTTTTGTTGTTGCACTTTTCAATAGTTTTCACATTTTTTTTTTCTCGCATTACATGTAATAACGTAGTAGTAGAATTGTAGTTTTAATAAATGCTCGGTGGAAGGAAAAAGCAGGCAATGGCAGTAATGCAGAGTATAGGGCAAGTGAAATCATACTTCAAAAGTAAAAGTGAAACATTTTTATTGTTGATTTGGATATAGTCGAGTACGAAAAAGTTGATATCGTTTCACATGGTTAGGTTGTATGAATAATGCACGTGATATAAGAAGATATGTGAGATTTATGTCAATTACGAAAAAATACAACAGAAATAAGCAATTTAAACTTGTACACTATATTGTAACGAATTTGATAAAAGTTTTGAAATCCAAATCAGAAAGTTTTTGGGTATGATGTCAATTAGCTAAATTTATATAAGGATTTTTTAAGGATGAGTAAATTAAAAATGAGTACATTAAGGGTAAATCTTAAATATACCGATGAGAAGTGGTAGATGATATCGTAGTTGCTGTTGTACCTCCATTTTCTATTAACTTCCCTAGTAAACTGTAAATGTAGTAAATGTAGTCCATAAACAAAGCTTAGGAGAAACTGGGGAGTATTCAAGTGCAACATTAACAAAATGACAAAAGCGCGTATTTAATTGGCATATCATACTTAAGAATTATTATTAAAATATTTTCATGGTGGAACTTTAAAGGTAAAAAAAGCCAACTTCATAACCTGTAAATGATGCCTGCTGCAAGGCAAAGCTCAAAGAATTGGTAGAAAAATCTACAAATAAACCTACAGCTGCTTCAAAGTCGTCCCTAGAGAGTTTAAATATATGATTGATACCCATTAATGTTCTCTTGTTAATATTTTTCTCAAAGAAGCTTTCCACCTACCATCAATGGACCTTCCGTACAAAATTTATGTTATAATAGAGATAGGGTGCTCCTAGAGGGATCAAATATATCTCCAATCACTACTAATTTTTGCTCCACAACATTTTTCCCTAATTACTTTTTCCCTATGTCCACTTTTTATATGGTCTTCCAGAACAAAATGAACATAAAGCATCTGAAAATCAGCAAATACCCTCATACCTATCGGGGGATCGCATCTAGAAAGTTGAGAATTACGATCGACTCCCATTATTTGTGTTCCCCCTATCTTAACCAGTTAAGGGGGGCTCCACTTCAAAATGTATGTTTTTATAAAAATAGGATGACTCTAGAGGGATCAACTATATCACTGACGATAGCTTATCTTTACCCCACACATTTTTTGCTGAATATATAACTGATCTAATGTTTACATTAATTTAAAATAGTTAAAAGTTTGCAGTCCCCTTTTAAATATATCAACATTTTTTTCTGAAATTTTTATTAAGACTTTTAGGAGAACCAACAAAAACATATGTGTATCTATTTTTTATTCTTTACATTTGTTTGAGAAGATTTCCATGATTCCATGATTTCCTTTTTAAAATTGCCGTAAAAACTCTAGATTTTTCTCTAGCAAGTTTGCATGATGCAACATTTTATTAACTTTGTAAAACCACATTTTGCTCAACAAGAATACTAACACAAACCACCATGAAGCATCACCATTGAATTCATAGTAGTTTGATGTACATATCAATGAGCAAAAGTCAAACATTTGTTGTCATGTTTGAGCAAACATTTGTATACAATAATATTATTACATGTAGGTTTTCATATATCTACTCGTACTTTTACACAATATACTACATATTGGATAAACAATGTTGCAAAATAATTTGCCAACAAGTACTATTCACATATGCATGTAAGAAAGTATGTCTTACATGTATGTGGAAAAATCTCTATTACATAAAGTGCACAAAGCAGTTACGTGAGGTACTTTTCAAAAATCTGCATATGTACACACACAGCCATGTACTTACCCACACATTTTGAAGAAAAATAAAAGAAGTTGACGCAACCCAATTTTGATTAACTAAAATTCACTACAATCTATAATATACCAAGAATCCTACAACTACTTAAAAGTAGACTACTTGTAATATTGTATATACATACAATACAAGTGACTACAAGTTGAATATACATGTGTATACATACATGCGTATACTTACATTGTGGCTTCGCATATTCGTATACAATATTTTGCATATCTCGATCAAGAACACCAAAGTGAATGAATTTTATTCAACTCTCTCTTTCTCTGGATAATTACATACTCATATGATATTTTGTATTTTGGATATCGATAAAGAATGCGTTTGTATATTCAAGATATTTTCTTACTCATTATTTTGCCAATATTTTGAATATTTAAATTTGTTTGATTTATATTTCATTTTAAATTGGATTGGAATCTTGGGTGCAGTTTATCCGGACAGAAATTGAAATTTAGTATTTATGATACTCATATACAGTATTAAGCAATTGTCGAATGACAGAATTCTTGAGACTTCACTATAGTAAAATTTTATTATAGGGTTTGTATAATTTCTTGGTGACAAGAGCACACATTGACATGAATTAGTCGCGATATAACAACAACTGGTAACCTGGTATCCCTTGCATAGAATAGCATGCATAAGGAAAAACTATTACTATAGTAAACAGAAGTGTGAAACTTCCTATTCGAAAATGATCAGTGAGGGACTTTGTATGTTGAGTACATATACTAGGGGCTCAACCCACTTCTTTTTTTTTACTTTTTAAAACCAATTTTCTCTCAAAAATTTATTACATTTGTACACTTGTACATCTTGTATGTTTTAAATGTATGTACGTTTATGCAATATGTACATAAATAAAATTACCTTACAGTCGGTTTAGCCGACTTGTCTACATATAACCTGAACACGTAGAGTGTGTTTGGGAGGTATGTAAAAATTTGGCGAACAATGTATATCTTTCGAAAACTTAATGTAATGCAAGCTTTATATAATTAATCGCAAATAATTAAATTAATTGTTTTATAGTCACAAAGTAAAATTAAGTGCTTCGAAATAGTTATTTAGAAGGATAGGTATGTATAAAAAACAGTAAGCGTGGTACACCCATCTTTTATTAAGTAATTAACTAGGCATGTTGAAGTATATAGCGACAATACTGAGCTGATCGTAGCAGTGTCTTTCTATGGGAGCTATACGAATTAGTGGGCATGGTCCTTATATTTTTCAGCAATTACTTAAGTTTCAAATTTTTTATTAAAGTACCATATATGTCTATTGAATACTCATTTTTAGGAGAAAATAGTAGCCTATTTTAGTGAGTCCAAATAACAACTTTGTATCGGAGGTATATGAAATAGCTCGTGTGGTATGACCCATTAGTAAACATTGAATATCTGAAATAATGACCATTATTATTTATATTAATATTGATATTGATTTAATTGAGTATACCACAGTTGTGACTAAAAGTGAATATACCCATTCACTTGAGTGCAGGGTATAATAGCAAAATCATATTAAAAGTCTGTTGAAGTTGCTTTCAGTAAAAAAAGTTTTCATGCAACAAATTTTAAATTTATTTTAATGCCGTTTTTTGTTTTTATCTATATGTTTGTGTGTTTTGATTATTTTTTTATTTTCAAAACATTTACATCCACACGCAGAACAATAACTTATCAAATAGCAAGTAAATTTTCGAGTAAATTTTTATATATATGTATACAAAATATTAACAGAAAATGATTTTGAAAAAAAATCTAATTTTTTTCCAAATCGACACCAAATAACCTTAAAGTGTAAAAATAAAAGTTTGTTTGTTTGTTCGAACTAAAGTTTGTTAACACATTTATGTGCGAGCAAGTGAAATCCCTTTACTATAGAAAAGAATGCATTAAAAAACAAAAAAAGAATGCATTTGTCCCTTGGAAAAAAAATATTCTGAATTTCAAATATATTTTCCTTTTTTTCTTTTTTGTTGGTTATTTTTGTTATTATTCAAGAGTAAACTATGTACATAGACATCATTGTCGTCATTGTAATTCTAACACTTTGTAGTTGTAAGGTCTACTGGTATGCATACGAATACAATATATATACACCTACTTCCATATATATTATACATAGTTGTACATTTTGTCAGAAAAATATGTCTCATAGTTTTGCCAGCCAATCATTCGCCCTATTGACATTACTGTCAAACAAGCATTATACTTACATATGCCCTGTGCGTTCGGGGTTGTTAACTGCCGTACATAGACGTATGGACAGTCTACTCGGTTGCCTTTACCATCAAACCAAAAAGGAAAAATGTTTTGCAATATTTGTTGATATTTTGGGTTTTTTCTGTCCAGAATTGTTTGTCAGTAAAATGTCACGAAATGCATTGCTTAGTAGCGTACAATGTAGCGCTACTATAAGTAGTACAGTACCGCACAAATATTTTTGGTTTGCCAATAATATTCGAATATAAATAGTCGAAAAATGACAACATGAATAGATATAAAGTGCCAAATTTACAAGTAACAATCGCTTTTTTTTTTTAATCACAAGACAGCATTTGTTTGTTTTTGTATGTCCAAATGAAGTAAAGTTCTGCACTCGTTTTAGAAAATATATGAATTGAAAAATCATTCTCGTGCAGCAGCGCAATAAGTAGATATGTCCTCGGGCATATAGCTGGGACAACTCCAGTTGCAATAGTGTTAGTAATAGCAGTTTGTTGTCACAGCAATTAGCAGACTATAAAGAAGCTACTTCTTTGATGATGGTTGATTCCTGTACTGCCACGGTTGTTCTTCCCTTACTTCTATTATTGCTACCCGACTAGCGCTGCTTTATCATGATGAAGAGTTTGAAAAGTTGGCAGAATAAGAAGAAGAGTGTTATTGATGTTGGTCAACATTGGGCGAGAGGTTGAATAAAAGGTTATAAAATACATCTACGAATTTATGCATAGACATTTTTTGATTGTTTTTCCTTTTTATTTTTTGAAGCGCAGTACGGGTAGGTATTAAGTTTTAAAGCAGTTAACATTTTTGTAATATTTGTTATTTTTGTTTTGTTGTTGTTTCTTTTTATGCTGCGCTCAGCGAAAAATGTGTATTTTATGTTGTCAATGATGTTACTGCTACTGCTGCTGTTACAATTGTATATATAAGGTCTAGGAAAAAGAAATCCATTATTTTTGCATTAAATTCAAGGTTTTATTTAGCATAGTTGTTCGATAACTTGTTGCCATTTTGAAGATAATTTCATAATGCCATTCTTATAGAAACCACCGTCCCTAATGACAAAAAACTGGGTCAGTTCATTTTCACAAACTTCTCTTGAGGCGAATTTTTCACCAGCAAAATCATTCGCCATAGACAGGAACAGGTAGTAATCACTTGGTGCCAGATCCGGACTATAAGGTGGATGCATAAGAACCGCCCAACGAAGCTCCCGGAGCTTCTGGCGAGTCACTATCGATGTGCGTGGCCTGGCGTTGTCCTGATGGAACACAATTCCTCACCTATTGGCCAAAGCTGGCCGCTTCTGGGTGATTGCTGCCTTCAAACGGTCCAATTATTGATAGTACAGGTCCGACTTAAGAGTTTGGTCGTACGGGAGCAGATCTTAGTAGATGATTCTCTGCCAATCCAACCAAACACATAGCAAAGCCTTCCTGACCGTCAATCCTGGCTTGGCCACCGTTTGCGCAGGCTCACCGCGATTCGACCACGACCGTTTTCGCTTGACGTTATCGTAAGTGATGCACTTTTCATCACTAGTAACCATCCGCTTTAGAAATTTCGATTTTTTTGCGATTCATCAGCGAACCGCAGATGGAAATTCGGTCCATAAGGTTTTTTTGCATTAACTCGTGTGGCACCCATATTCTTTTTGTATCCAGCCGTATTTAAATGGTTCCAAATGGTTTTTTGTGCAATGTTTAGCTCCTGGGCAATAGAAACAGTGCTTACATGACGGTCAGACTCGACGATTTCCGTTGTTTTATTGATATTTTCGACAATTGACCTTCCAGAGCGTGGAGCATATTTGACATCAAAATTACCGGAACGGAATCGATGAAACCAAAATTGCACATGATTGGCTGTTACAGTATCAGGATTATAAACACTATTCACATTTTCAGCCGTCTGGCTTGCGTTTTCGACTTTATCGAAGAAAAACTGTAAAATATGGCGTATTTTCTCTTTACTGGTGTCCATCTTTGATGCGTGCTCAAACAATACTGAGTCAAGCAGTCACAAAACTGCCTGAAAAGTTTATTTAGTACGAAATCCTATCTTCCAAACACCATCTAGCGTAACCCGATCGAACTTATACAACGCGATACAGATTACTGGATAATTTGGAAAAATAATGGATTACTTTTTACTACTTATATATATAATATAGCAAACCTTATACACATGCATAACATGTATCACATATAGAATAGTTTTACAGTAATGTGCTGTAAACTAAGTGATGAGCTTTGGCAGCTTCTAAAACATATACATTTGTAAATTTATGTGCATATTTACATTAAGGCGATTCACGAATCTAGGCAAAAACCATAAAGTTTAATCTTAAAAGAAATTATTAAGAGCATATTATGCTGAATTTTAGGTCTCCGTTAAGATTTGATGGAGGATGATAATTAGAAAAACATTTTTACGAAATTTTCTATTTCGAGCGAATAACCAAATTAAAATTGATATCCATATTGGCACAAATTTGTCACACTTACTATTTTAGCTAGAAAATGCAGAAAATACATGTTTTGGAAGCCATCAAAATGATATGTCTTCGAAAATGCCAAAGTTCATTGTTTGAAATAAAATATGAGATTAGAGGAAAATAAATCCATACGTTTTTCCTAGTTGATGGACCGATTCAATATGCTCGCGGACAGTCTTCTGTCAATATGAGCGCGTATATAGACAAAATTATGGAACGTCTATGGCCTAATGGTTCTTGCGAAAGCCACATTCTGTATTATAAAAATAATTTTTAATTTTTTTTATAAAAATATAAGCTCGCAACTATGATTGTAAACGGTGTTTATGGTCCCAATGCTCTCAATTACATGCAATTTGGTTCCGTCGATTCCGTTCCGATATTTCTGGTTTTGAAGGAGCCCAAGATCGACTGAAAAACAGTTTCAAATCTTATTCATTATACAAAATGCAATATTTATTCTTATATGTGACACTTAAAGCCCCGAAGGGCTCATTGGCCGAGCTTCTCTTCCATTACTGTTGTGTGTGTTATATGCTCTCAATTACATGCAATTTTGGTTCCGTCGATTCCGTTCCGATATTTCTGGATTTGAAGGAGCCCAAGATTGACTAAAAAACAGTTTCAAATCTTATGCATTATACGAAATGCAATATTTATACTTATATGTGACACTTAAAGCCCCGAAGGGACCTAGTTATTTTAGCCGTTTCCGAACGGCAGAACCCTTGTGACATCACTTTTTCTGAGCTTTGTCACAGAGTCCTTTTAGAAGCTTTTTCATGGCAAGTTGTCACTGTCGGAAAAATTGCCAGTTGCTTGCCGACAGGTGGGTACCGTTCGAAAGAAAAATCTTTTCGATATTAAATTTTTTATGCATCAGCCGGGGATTAAACCACGACCTACAGATCAGAAGGCCAACACACTAACCACTGAGCTACGGCACCCACGAAATGCAATATACCTCTTATTTACGTATGATGACTGAGGATCACAATATTGTGCGAAAACTATAATGATCACAGTACTCGCAGTAACTTGAAGTAACGGTGACCAAGCAAGAACTAACGGAGAAGCATGTTTTGCTCTGCATTTTGTGGAACTGGAATCCTCTACCCTGAACTACTTCCATTTCGACAAACACTAAACCCGGACCTCTGACGTGAATAATTGGACCATTTGAAGCTAATGTTCATACTAAGAATTGTCTGAAACTGCCAACAAAAGATGTGTTGTGTTTCATGAGGACACCGCCAGACAACACATGTTTATAGTGACTTGCTAGAAACTCCAAAAGCTTGAAAAAATGGTTCCTACACATCTGCTTTACAGTCCAATCCTGTCACCAAGCGATCACCATATTTATCCAAAATTCGAAAACTTTCTTTGTGAGAAAAATTTAAATCAAGAGAAAATTGTGAAAATCTCATAATCGAGTCTATGAGAGACAGGCATTATAACAAAATTATGCATATTTTACCCTAATCGGACAATTTAAGCCATGTTAAATAATCTTCAAATACACGTTTATACAATATATTTCTTCTTCAGCAAACCAATATATATATAAAATTTCAAGAGATCCAATATAATATAAAGCTCTACCCCAATTAAAAAAAATAAAATGTTTCAATGCTGAATTATAGGGCAAACAATTTTTTGAGTCTCACTAATGCAAGCATGCATTTATGTATTATAGATATACTTTCTCTCTCTCCATCCCGACTTTATACGATTTGTGAAACAGTGTTGTTACTTTGGTTCGCTACTTGGTTTATTTAATGTGGCACTGTACCAGCATTATAAATGCAAATTTAATGTTTTACCATTTTTTATTTATTCTCTCGACAAACACTTAAATATTTATAATAACTTATTCTACTACTCTGTGATTCTTAAAAATAAATGCAATCACATTTTATATTAAAAAATTTGTTTGTTTCATGTAAAGGTGCACAATTTATTTATTATTTAGGTTGTGCATTGCAAATTCTTGCAAATTTTGTATTGATATTTGTATTTTTCAAGAAAATTTGAATAGAATAACACATATGATATTGAATAAAATAAATATTTGTACGAAAATCGAATGAAACATTTTTATTTATATTTATATTTTTGCTTAGAGGGAAATAAAATATTACAGCAAGATGAGTATTAGTATAACAGGGCTCTTCAAATTATTCGACATAAATAAATTACACAAATCGTCGAATAAAGCAATTAATTTTAAAAATACTATATGTTGCCTATTTGTGTTTACTTGTCGTATCTACATGTGATATGCAACTTAAAATAAACAACAATAAGAAGTACACTACGATGACCAACCAGCACAAAGCTTTAGAATAAATAAGGATAACCAAACTATGTATTTCGATTGTTTTGCATAGTGTCATGGATTGCATGTAAAAACGCAATAAATACTTTTGATTCTATCGATTGTTATTCGAATGTACATTAGCGCAGAACTTTTGAGACGTGGATGCCCATTTTTTATTTAGAGTTTTCGTGAAGAAAGCGTGAATCAAAAAAAGGGGAATGTTGGGGTAAGTATAAATGACTTTCTATCGAAGGCAGAGTTTAGAAAAATGATAGGAAAATCGACAAATATCCCAGAAGAATCACCACTAGAGGGGTTAAATGTATGTCAAATCTCCACTAATATTTTTTCAAACTTGCTAACCGTCTATATATACACCTTAGGGGATTCTCCTGCAAAATTGACGTTTTTATAAAATTCGCACAGAACACTTCGAACATGCCCTGCCGAAAATGACAAACGTTCTTTGCTTTTATCAATCTAACTTACCCACCGAATTTACTTACGTTCTATCTCCAGACCTTAAGATGGCTCCCATATAATATCCCTTCCAATATTACCGTTAAAATTATTCACCCTCTATTTCTACTATTTAGTGGGCCCTTACATAAAGGTTACGATCATACAAAACATAAAAGAACAAATGTGCTAAAACGTATCATTTTCATACATTGTACTTAACGCATGTGAAATATAAATCGTATGTAATTCATAATATATTAAACATAAGAGATGTTTGCTGAATCGATGATAAAATGTAAAAATTACCTCTTTCGGCAAGCTTTGGATGCATATTGAATATAACTAGGTCCGTCTGCTACCGAAAGAATACATTTTTGAGGTAACATATGACTTGAAGATGAATGGCAACATTGAGAAAGAAATATATCGATTTCAATCTATAGACACTTTGACCTATATCTAAATTCTAACTTTAAATCTATCAACTTCAAGTGTGTAAGATATAAAAACTATAGTACTACATACCACAAATGCCATTGAAGCATTTATTAAAGTATGGTATGGATTTTTGTTGTTGTTGTGCTGGTCCAATGTCATTTTTGCAGAAAATATCCCTTGGCCATAATGTCATAGATGTTTCATATGTGTAATTTTTTGTATTGCGGTAGTAAGAGTACTGCAATAAGAGAGTTGCAATAGCAAATATAGACATTTGATATGTTCACACTGAAATTGTATTGTTGGCTGTTGCAACAATCAACTACAGCTATCTTTAATAAACCATGCGTAACCATGCGTATGTAACTGGAGAATATAGAGAAAGGACATTTCTAGGATTACATTGTTTTCTTTAGCATTTTTTAATGATGCCGAAAGGTTTTGTTATATGCTATCTACATACTATATGTACCTATATATGTAATATATGTGTATATGCAATGTGATATAGATTAAGAGTGACGAGACTGTATTATGTGTGTAGAACTTTTAGAAAAGTACAAACTGAAAGAGGAAAAATCTCCTTACAGTCGGCTGGGGCCGACCAAACTATACCCTGCATATGTAGATTTATATATAAAAAGTTTACTCGAATATCCAACTTTTCTTTTATTTCCACTTTTCGAGAAACAATTTTTGCATATACTACTAATTTACACCCGAAATATGGTTGACTTTGACGAAGTAAAAGGATTTTAAGATAATTCCGAGGCTTAGTATGGGAGCTATATAAAAAGTGGGCGTGGCTTACCACTTTCTAGTAAATCCAATTAATTTTTCCACACCTTAAATTTGGTGTCCTACGTTGAATAGTTTCTAAGTTATGGTGGTTAACATTTTTGTTTAATTTCCTCAACTTTGTATGGGAGCCCCAATAAAAAGTGGGCGTGGTATGCTTTTTTGCCAGATTATTTCCGACTACCATATTAACCTAAGTGTTAATTATGATTGTTCTAGACAGAAGGATGCAGAAGTTACAGCTGTTTCAATTTAAAATTTGTATGGGGGCTACGATAAACAGTTGGCGTGGTGCGCCCATTTCCTGTGAGTTTAATTGCTTGTACAATACTAATCCATACCTTAAATCTCGTTGTCCTAGGCTAAATGGTTTGTAAGCTATGGAGCTTACAATTTTAGTTTAATTCCCTCGACTTTGTATGGGAGACCCATGAAGGAGTAGGCCTGGCACACTGATTTTCTGCCAGATTATTTCCGAATAAGATATTAATTTAAGTGTCAATTATAGTTATTCTAGACACAAGATTGCCGAAGTTACAGCTGTTTCAATTTAAAAGAAGTACATACACTTTGTATGAGAGCTACGCTAAAAAGTAGGCGTGGCTCAACCACTTTTGGCGAGGTTATATAGTAGTATAATATAAGTCTATGTGCCAAATATTGTTGTCCCAAGTGGTATATTATGTGAGTTATAGCAAGTTAAAGATTTTGAAAATTTCGAGGTTAGTCGCTTTGAATGCTTGGTGTGGGCGTGGTTATTGACCGATCATGCCCAATATCAATCCCCTCCGTACCCTTGGATCATAGGTTACTTGTGCCAAATTTCATCGAAATAGCTCAATATTTACTCAAGTTATCGTGCGAACCAGCCAGGTGACAGACAGACGGACGGACGGACGGACGGACGGACGGACGGACGGACGGACATCGTTAAATCGAAAATTTAATCGACGCTGATCACGAATATATATCTATGTCTATATCTCCGGAGATTCCTTCACGGACGGACGGACGGACGGACGGACGGACGGACATCGTTAAATCGAAAATTTAATCGACGCTGATCACGAATATATATCTATGTTTATATCTCCGGAGATTCCTTCAAGTGGACACAAACATCTGACCGAAATGAATATACCATGCATATTGCATTATGCAGGGTATAAAAATATAGTTTTTCTGTGTCATGTAATGTACATATGCCCATTATGTATTATAACATAAATATAATAACCTTCATATGACAATACCTACTAAGTATGTAGAATGGTTATGAGAGCAATTTGAAAAGGTTATGGTTTAGAAGGAAGAGAAAGTTAATCGTCTGAGGAAATAAAAAGGATAGAAATTAAAATAAACAAGAATATGGTAAAGTATTTTCGAAGTGAATTAAGTTATTTTACATTTGTTTGTGTTAAATATTTAAATATTTTATGAAACATTAAAAGAAGCTTCAAGGTATTACGCTCATAGTAGGCATAGCATTGATAAAAAACTATGTAAAAGATTTGAGAGTATTTA
Source organism: Megamerina dolium (assembly GCA_963854835.1). NCBI lineage: Eukaryota > Metazoa > Arthropoda > Insecta > Diptera > Megamerinidae > Megamerina > Megamerina dolium. Next base: position 194,552 of record OY978529.1, on the reverse strand, counting down.
GAAGACTTGATTTAAATATTATCTCTATGAGGTTTCAACGCTTTTTAAATGGAAAACGCAAAAAAAATTGTATATATCCCTAACTAAATTCAGAAAATGTTTTACATAATATGAAATGTTTAGCCAAGGTTAGACATATATGTATATACATTAAGGTGGGTCAAATGGTATAGGGAACAATTTTGATTGCTCAACGAGAAACATGAAATATAGATACCTCTAGGAATTTTTTTTTTTCAATGAAATACCACCTATTATTAATATCTTAGTCATTGAAAAAGCAATAACTTTGTTGGAGTTGGAGCTAAGTTGGTAGGTAGATTGTGGTAGACGGAGAAAGTAAACGGTTAAAAATCTGGAGGACAAAATTTTCGAAATCATGTTTTATGTTTTTCACTGAGTCAGAATGTATAAAAAGTTAATCACCTTAATAAACATACATATTTTAGTCATATTTCATGTCATCATTATCATCACCACCATCATTAGATATCTGCAGTGAGAAAAATATATTTTTAAATATAATCCTCAATGTTACAATATGCAACATATATTATGTATGTATATTAAATATGAATATACAAGTTTACAATGATGATAGTGTAGTACCAATATTCATAAGATTGTTGTTAGTCATATAGTTAGTTATGCTTTAATTAATAGTTTGCATATTGAGGTATTTCTGCAAATACTCGTAATATTCCCAATATATCTTTATATCACTTTTATGCACTAAAAAATTTTAAATAACCACATCTAACTACGTATTCAGTACGGATATGTATTGGGTGGTCCATATACATTTCTTCTTAAAAATTCAAAAAAATTAACAATTTTGGTTTATTTCGAAAATCAAACATTTCCATTATTTATGGAACAGTGTTGCCTCGGCTGGCACCGCAGTAGCGCATCCTGTCAACCCAGTTTTCCGAGACATTGGTGACGGTTTTTGGCTCTATCTCACGAATGGCTTGTTTGATATTCGCCTTAAGGGCCTGAATCGTTAATGGATTGTTCGAATAACATCGGTCCTTCAAAAAATTCGAACGGCGTCAAATCGCAACTCCGAGGTGGCTAATTGATATCGCCGAAGCTGCTGATAACACAATTACCAAACTAGGTGCGCAAAATATCAATTGTGGCATGACGCGCCATTCTGCTGAATCCAAAAATCGTCAAAGTCCATGTCTTTAATTTTCGGTCACAAAAAATGGCACTTCTAGTAGCATTTTTAAAGAAAAATGGGCCAATGATGCACAGCTCCAAAATCCGCTCCAGGCTGTCACTTTCTAAGGATATATTGGCTTCTCGACAATCAGAGATGATTTTTAGAACAAAACCCTTTTTCCATCTAAAGCCCAAACTGAGAAGCGATAACGAAGCGGATGGTCGCGTGTCTTTAATTGCTGAGTCAATTGGACCTTGTAAGCGAATAATGCTAGTTCTTTGAGCAATATTCGCATTAGTGCGTGAAATGTTGAGATGTTGAGATCGATGGCGAGCCGATGTTGCAAGACTGAGTCTCACACTCACGCCTACGGCGCTACATTCTCGTCAGTGCGAACCGTACGCAGGCCTTTAAAAGTCCTCATACGTCAATAGATGTCGCTACTACGTAAGCCAACTGGTCATCAGTCTGGATACTTTTGAATCACACAGTTCATTTCAGATTTTCATATATGCCAGTACATGAATATTTATAAATGTACTACATACGTATATACCTTTGTTACGTTAGAGTAACCATTATCTTTCGAAATAATTTTTTCGTTACGTACACTTTTTTCTATTTTTACTTCAAGGTATTAACACATAAAGTTTTATATAATTTAAAGCTCAAAAATTTTGTATCACAACATGTTAATACAAGTATGCTTAGTAAAAAGCATGATTTAATCATTTTATGTTTTCCGCACTTAGAGGAACAACATATTAAGTTATACCAGCACTATAATTGTATAATATTTCAAGAATTACTTCACGGTAACAATTTCTATATGAATCGAATAGAAATGAAATAGATTTGTGATAGATACCCATATTTTCATGCGGATCTAAATTGGACGCGTAGACACCGGGGTAAAGATCGCGGCAAGATATAAATACTTATGCTTATTTGATAGATCAAGGATTTTTGTTCAAATTGGAAGTTCTGACAGCTAGACAGACTTCTCGAACAACATAGTTACACATTACGGAAAGGTACTACAATATATTTATTATTTTATTAGGTACAAAATTTATCGCTCATTCCACTTTGTAGAATAACACTGCATAACTCCGGTTGTGCAGTGGAAATTGGAAGGACCTCTCCGCACCGTTTAATACTGAACGGGGTTTCAGACAAGGTGATTCGTTATCGTGCGACTTCTTCAATCTTATTATGGAGAAAATAATACGAGCTGCTGATCTACGACATAATGGCACTATCTTCAACAAAAGTGTCATGCTGTTAGCGTATGCCGACGATATTGACATAATCGGCATGAACACGCGAGCAGTCAGTGCAGCATTCTCAGAGTTGGAAAGAGAGTCGCGTCGGATGGGTCTCACGGTGAACGAGGGCAAGACGAAGTATCTGGCGTCAACAAACAAAGAGTCCTGGCGTCTTGGACAGCACGTCACTGTTGACGACTACTCTTTTGAAGTAGAAAGGGACTTTGTCTATCTTGGAACCAGCATTAACAGCAATAATCACGTCAGCCTGGAGATATTGCGAAGGATCGCTCTAGCAAACAGGTGCTACTTTGGCTAAGTAAGCAATTGAGAAGTCGAGCTCTCTCTCGAAGAACGAAAACTACACTCTACAAGTCTCTCATTATGAGAAAAGTCCTACGCAAACTCTTTGGACCTATTTGCGTTGGTGGCGAGTACCGAATGAGATACAACCATGAGCTGTACGAGCTGTATGCCGATATTCACATAGTAAAGCGCATCAAAATCCAGCGAATACGCTGGCTAGGTCATGTCGAGCGAATGGAAGAACACGCTCCAGCTAAGAAGGTGTTATATTCGGAACTCGCTTGAGGACGACGCAGAAGAGGAAGACCTAACCTCCGGTGGAAAGACCAAGTACTGGAGAACCTGACAGCGCTTGGAATTTCTAACTGGCGCCAGCTAGCGAAGAACAGAGATGGCTGGCGAAGCATGTTATATTCGGCCTAAATCGATATTCCGTTGTTATGGCCACATAAGTAAGTAAGTACTAAATTTATCAGCAGCCATTCACTTGTCTTAGCTTCCTGTATTGCTTCTATGCGAAATATCTATTTATAATGAAAACACAGATAATCGGAATTTTACTAGACACCATTGTACTAGAGACTATGTTACAAGGATTTAAATAGATCCAATGGGCCACTGGCGGATAGCCACTTTAACAGATAGACACTTTATAGAGAACATCATAATATTTACCGAATCTTGGATGAAAACAAGCGCTTAGACATTTGCAATGAGAATATTCGCCTCTGACAACGGCAACACATAGATTTCTGGGAAGGTATTTCTTCAATAAAACAATTTAATAAAGTTATAATTACATCCCAGGAACTCAGTACAATTATTTAAACATTAACTTTTCTGAAAAGTCGTCACGTCATTCATATAAGAGAGACTCTAATGTATACCTACTGAAATAACTTGAGATTCAATTTCTTTATATTTCCGATAAAATTATCTGCCCACTTTAAACACTTAAGTAATATTAAAGCAGATTATTTTTCTGTTCAAAAAGTATGAAATACAGAAATAAAATACTATTAAAATATGCACATAAAATAAAAATAAATAAATATGTGGCACTTAAAGCCCCAAAGGACTCATTGGCCGAGCTTCTCTTCCATTACTGTTGTGCGTCTTAAATTTGGACAGTATTAGAAGAGACCTACTTATTTTAGCCGGTTCCGAACGGCAGAACACTTGTGACATCACTTTTTCTGAGCTTTGTCACAGAGTTCTTTAAGAAGCTTTTTCATGGCAAGTTGTTACTGTCGGAAGAATTGCCAATTGCTTGCCGACAGGTGGGTACCATTCGAAAGAAAAATCTTTTCGATATTAAATTTGTTATGCATCAGCCGGGGATTGAACCCACGACCTACAGATCAGAAGGCGAACACACTAACCACTGAGCTACGGCACCCACATAAGTAATTGATTATTCGTGAGAATATTTTCTGTACATATACCTATTATGAATTTTATTTTGAAGGGGATATCAATTGGGAAATCATTATGAGTGTGTCTCTATAAATATCATTTTATATAAAGGACACTTGAATTTGTGACAACAGCATTTATAATTGAATGTGAATAATTAAATTTTCACGAAGCTGACAACATTATATTTCAAAATCAAGTATCAGAGCAACCATAAGCTGCAAGAATTTGTATTTAGCATCAATTTAGTAGTTTATAGATTGTAATTATCGTACGAATAAATTTGAAAGTACTTGGTAAAATGTTTAGGCGATTTTAATATGACACATGCTATCCTTTTTAACTAACTTGAACAGGAATTAATTTATTTTTAAATCAATAATGCAACCCACATTATTGTCACATTATCTTAGCTAGCCTACTTTTAATATAGCATATATCGCATTTTATTTCAAAAGTATCCTTTTTGATGATATTAAAATTCAAATTTTATCAACTTAATAATGTCCATGCATATTTAATATAAACAGTTTTAAAAATGTGATATTAAATTAAATTGAAAAAAGAACATTATCTGTTTCAATATATAGATCCATATTGCTTCAAACAATGGTTTCGGCTTTAGCTGTGTAGTATATACTATATATTGTGATCCAGTCTACATACTCTTATCATTTTATTATTATTTAATTTTTGTTTTTGTGAAAACCTTTCTCTTGCAGGCAAGCACCAGTTTTGTGCAAAGTTTTGTGAAACATTTTCAAAAGAATAAATTTTCATTTTCTTACTGGTGTCATACGACAATGTTTGGGGATATTTCAGTGAAACTAAATTTTGCATATAGAGAATTTTGTATATAGCTTCTCCATTCAATTGTTGCTTTAAATTTATAATTATTTAAAAAAAAAATTTGAATTTGTCGTCTACTATTATGAGTAAAAGAGCATACTTTTGTATTGTCTCTAAATCTCTAAAGAGCATTTAAAAATTACTTTAATATTCTTCTATTGCCAACCAAAAAGTACTACTGGTTCGTAGATGATTCGTAAAGTTTCTAACGTAATATTAACAAAAGTACGCAAAAAATGTTTTAATTTGTGTACTCAATTTGTTGTAGGAGTAAAGTAAACAAGCGAACAAAGCTTTGTTCTTCAATGTGTTCATACATTTTCTTCTTGCCTCCTCAAAGCAACATTCAAGCGTCAGGACGCATACGTATGCGAGTAAGTATTTAAACAATGAATTCAACACGCTATTGTTTGAAATTGTTGTTTTGGTTTTTCATTACACACAGACGGGCACATCCATACACACGCACATTTTCAAAGTCTTTTACATTCGCTGCGCACAAAGTTATTTCGACATTGCGGTTGATTTGACCACAAATATGATATGATCAAAATCTGACGAAAAAAAAAGTAAAGTGAGTGAAGATTAAGAAGTGGAAAAAATAAAAACTTACAAAAATCATCTTGTCATGGCAAATGTATTAATTTTCATTTACAAGTTGTCAAAACAAATAAAGTATTTTGTAAAGTCTACAAGTTGCTTGCTGGTTTACTGATTGTACCAGTGCATATATTATATATATGTAAATGTTTACAGAATGTGATAATTTATTATGATGTATATTTTTAGTTATGAACATTTTGAAAAGACATATGTATGTATTTATATTTTTGTTGTATTCACATTTCAGAAGAAGATCATTTTTATTCTGTTGTATTTACTTAAAAGGAAAAAGCGACTATGATATGAGTAGAAAGATAAAGGGGTATTCTTTAAAATATGCTGTGTACATACATTGGTGTAGAGAATCACTCTCTTCATGTATGGCTGTATGGAAGCAGTTCATAATGTTTTATATGTTTCCCGTCTAGTTTTATGTAGCCAAGGTTTCACAAATGGATCCGTCATTGGTTTTAAATGCACTTCATTGCCTTCTGATTTGTTGTAGCTTTCTTCTAGGTTTTCTGATATTTCTACCAAATTTATTTTCCTAATAAATAAGTATAAAAAAAATCTCTCAATTTTCACTTAACGCAAAGGACGGTTCCACATAAATATTTATTCTAGAATTCTCAACCGCTTTATGCTTGGTATTATGCTAAGAGGTCATATCATGCCAATAAATGGTCTTCTACGTTATGCTATTTTATATGCAAAATATCAAGCTGTGGAGCAAACCATGTGGTTGATAAATACGATAACAAGACAAATGTGAGGCCTTTGTTACAGTCTAGGCCAGTAAAACAATACATAATTAGGCTTATTGGTATTTAATGCAGATTTTGCATCCCAATTCGGTAAACTCAATGGTATTTCTTTATAAAGCGAACTTTTTTCTAAATTGAATGGGAGCAACAAACAAATATAATCTTGTCCAATGGTATTTAGATTCTTCAAAATATATATAGTTGAAGTAAACGTCATCTATAACATATATTCATATTATTTGGATGCATGCTTTTTTATTATTACTCCTCTCATTTTTCATCATAAAATTGTCTCACTACTGTCTCATTATGCCGAACCTTAACATTTTACACGAGAATCATTTACCGACTACCGCATGAATAAAACCAGCATAAGAAGAAGAAGAGAAATAATAGATAAAAAGCTATAAAATTTAAATTATATAAAACGTGTGATGTGTTGCGCCATCGTTATTAATACTACATACAACCACAGCTGATGCTACTGCTGCTACTTCTCCTGCTATTGATTGCATTTTAAAGTGTCACGATAATAATCTTTATGTTTATGTTACAAACACGAGCTAATAAATCTTAAAGTATGAGTACTCGTAATATTATTTGTACAAATATGTATAGTTACAAAATACATACGAACATATGTATGTATGTACTTACATTATGTAGTAGTCAATGAGTACTTGTAAGCACCGAGTACATGAAATAAGAAGCCCTGTCCTTGTACGTACTCGTACGCACAATGTAAACAAATTAGTACACAAATCAAATAACTACTAAATATCATTTAAGTACACTTTTAAATCTTGTTTTGCAATCTAATTTGTTTACACAAAGACTTATATAAGTGTACGTATGTGTGTATACTACTCCTTTCATTAAATTTACACATCTGAATACAAAGACAGAACAAATATAGGTCCATTAAGTATTGAAGGTACCTGGTATATGGTAGTATACTATACCATCACGTATGTAATATAAAGAAAAGAATTTAGTGTTTTTATACTTGTATAGGTTTACACTTTATTATTGTAGTTTTAAATGACTTGCATATGTGTTTTCAATATTAAAAAAACTTTTTTTTTAAAATATTCTGACTTTATGCTTTACAAACTACTCTTTTTTTCTCTCTCTCTCTCTCTCTCTCGCTCTCTCTATCTCTCTCCTTCTCTCGCTCTCACTATTTCTTAATGTCTGGAATTATATTAATAATGATTTATTATAATTGATCATCGTGAAAATCTTAGTTTATTCAAAATTCGTATAAATTAAAGGAAAGAATCACATGGAGCTCTCTTATTTGGGTACTATAGTTCAGTGGATAGTGCATTAGTATTTGCCATGAAAATAACTCCCAAATAGTCCTGTGGCAACACTCAGAAAATGTAATGTACATGAATTCTGTCGTTCTGAAGAAGGTAATAATAGATACCATGCCATGTTGTGCAAGTGAAATGCGATCCTCGATCGGTACCCATATTACCAACTTTTTATCTAATTTTCTTTCTAATAGTCCTGAAGACATTATAAAGAAAACCAACGTTCAATTCATTTTGTAATTTACCTTAACTGGAAGTAGAACACACAATGTACGTACATCAAAACTATTGTCGGTCCTAATGCTATTGTGATTAACTCAGTCAAACTAGTTTTTGATAAAAACAGCAAATTTGTTCATGCCTTCAAAAATATTTGATATTTTCGAGTTCCAACTCGGTTTTTCCGGTTCCGGTGTTTAACTCTAGATATAGGGTTTTTAGTTCGGTTTTAGTTATAATTTTGTTATATAAATGTAAAAGCTCCAATATGCCATATCAATCGAACACAGGCTCAAAGTCACAAAATCGGCTTCCATTTTGGACTGATGAGATACTAAATATTACATATGAATATTATTATTTAAATTAATGACCTTGTAGCTCTAAACTCTCTGAATGACATATTTAGGAGCATACTATGAACCGTAAATGGGTTTGTGGAAATATTATTCGAACCGACATGACCGCTAAACGGATTAATGGGAAAAGTTATTTAAAGCTATCTTTTATATAATTATTAACCAACTACATTACTTTGGTGTAAGTAGCCATTCATTTCATGTTCTTATTCCAAACAATTCACTATTTTTGTTTTACACATTTTTAATTACCTTTATTGGCATTCAAATTTATACAACGAATATAATTCTCATAGTGCATTAATTTTAAAATTAAATTTTATATACTTTAATCATTAAATTATTTTAATACGGGCAGTGGGAATTTAATTAAATCGAAAATTTTTTTTTTATCATTTTTTTAACAATTATCATAATTATAACATTTTATTCTTCATGACATTTAAAGGACAAATTGATTGGAAAATCGAAAAAATGCAATTTTAAAATTTTATAAATTATATTTCACAGGAATTAAAGAAAATAATTTGTTTAATGATTTTTTTAATTTTTTTATTTTTGAAAATGTTTCCAAAGTTACTTTACGTAGCATTCGCATGTGAGGAAACGCTAAACCAAGCGCTAAACGGAAAAACTACATATAAGTAATTTTTATTTATAGTTGTTTAAAGCATATTTTATAGTAATCATATCAAACATATGGTAATACGAATTGCTCTTGATCATCTGACGTTTGCAGAAATTGAAAACCTTTTTCATCGAAATTGAAAGGCAGGACTAAACTCATATATATTTATTGTATAACTGATATAACTTTTAGATATTGCTGAAATGATAACGATACCATACTCTATAAACATTTCTTCAGATCTTATATTTGATCGCAATACAGAATAACATTTTTGTACTTGTGGAACTATGATGTTGAGTACTTTTGAAATATTTTCTCATACTTTTAATTTTTCTAATCAGCTCTCGAAGATACTCAGATTTATCAGCACATATCGATTTCATCAAACAGTACCCAACGGTGTATAAACTAAAAATTACTCTCAGTGTTATGACAAATAACTATATGAAATGGTTTTTTTTTGCAATTGTCGGCTTTATATACTTTTACTATTTTTTCGATATTTTACTCTGACTTGATGACAATTAATTTGTTCAATACATTTCTACAAACACTCATACACCTATTTATTTGCTGATGTAGTATAACAATGAACACAAAACACAATACAAAATAAAAGGCAAATTTACAGTTTATTACAAATTTATTTTTTCCATTATTTTTTTTTTTTTGTTTTGGTGGAACAATGACAGCAATGTCATAGTCACAGCATGTTATATTATTGAAAATTATATTTTTTTGAGTTTATTTGCATACCAATTATATTATTTAAATGTATTTTAGCACATAATTCACTCTATGCAATAATTCAAATGAATTTTAAAAATATTTATAATTATATACTGCCGTGCCGTGGCTCAGTGGTTAGTGTGTTGGCCTTCTGATCTGTAGATCGTGGTTCAATCCCAGGCTGATGCATAACAAATTTAATATCGAAAAGATTTTTCTTTCGAACGGTACCCACCTGTCAGCAAGCAAGTGGCAATTCTTCCGACAGTAACAACTTACCATGAAAAAGTTTCTAAAAGAACTCTGTGACAAAGCCCAGAAAAAGCGAAGTCACAAGGGTTCTGCCGTTCAGATCCGGCTAAAATAAGTAAGTCCTTTCTAATACGGTCTAAATTTAACACGCACAACAGTAATGGAAGAGAAGCTCGGCCAATGAGCCCTTTGGGGCTTTAGGTGCCACATATTTATTTGTTTTATATGCATACATATATATATATATATATATATATATATATATATATATATATATATATATATATATACATATATATATATATATATATATATATATATATATATATATATATATATATATATATATATATATATTATACATATACATATATATGGCAATGGAAGCTCGGCCAATGAGCCCTTTGGACTTTAAGTGCCACATATTTATTTATTTTATATGCATACATATATATATATATATATATATATATATATATATATATATATATATATATATATATATATATATATATATATATATACATATATATATATATATATATATATATATATATATATATATATATTTACCCCTAGTGACAAATCGTATGATGACGGAAACTCAATGTTATAAACTGTTCATGCAAAATCAGCACTCTTATTTTTTTGTAGCTAGTACTATTATAATTTTTGCAAAATATAATTTTTTGCAATATAATTTCAATTGATTTGAAATTGGATATTGGTTTTATTTAGTGATTTTTTGTTTGTTTTTATTTGATACACGTTTTTTGGTTTATAGATAGATACCAACATTTTACATTGCATTTAACCTATTTTGATTTATAAATATACACAAATAATTACTAGACTATTATCAATAATTTTTCCCTTGAGTGGGTCTGCAATAATATCAAGATAAAGTTGAATCGCTTGATTGTATATTATTCAGGCACTTGTAATTAATTGATGTAAAGCAACGCGCATTACAAAATCCTTTCGAACAAGGATTTTCCCAGGTTTGGAAAGTAATATTAACCACTGTGGGACATATCTACTTTTATGTTCATAAAAGTATATATGGGTGCATTAAACCAAGTCTTCTTTTAATGAATTTTTGTATCCAATTGATCACGAAGACTTGGGTAATAATATTCTAATATTCTACTATTTTACCTTTCTGAAGATAGTCGACATAGGATAGGTTAGGCCACGAAGCCTATAGCCATTATCTCAGCTTGAAAAAAACTGCAAAAGTCGGGTAATCGGAACTTGAGCTTAACGTGTAAGGAATCAGAAAAGACGCCACCTCCTACCCTACCCTCCAATTTGGAGCCATCTGTGTACAATTGTACCGATTAGACTCAAGTTTCGTTGCCAATACCCCTATTTCATTCTTTCATTGAGGGTATATGGGTTGAGAATCTATTGTCAAAGCATGGTATGGGGATGGTATAGTCGATGGCATTCGGATTGTAGTGTACTCCCCCAGGATCCTTGAATGCCCGTATCCTGGTTGAGCCTAGCGTGAAGCTATGTTTAGCCTAATTTTTGATATAAGCGCTCTCTGCTTGCCAAATAAATCTACGGGGAGTATATGCAATAGCGAGTAGAGTGCTTTTGACGGGGTGGTTCTTAGAGCACCTGTTGTCAACACCGATGACGTCCTTTCAACCTTGTCTATTAGCCGTCTGTGTACCTCCTTATTTAAGAATTCCCACCAGACTATCACACTGTAAAAAAAGAATTGGACTGACGACCGCAGAGTATAGCCATGATACGATTGTAGGACTCATCCCCCATCTTTTACCTATGGCTTTCTTACAGGAATAGAGTGCTGCTGTTGCTTTACGAACCCTTTCCTCCGTGTTTGGTTTCCAACTTAGTTTCCTATCTAAAGTTATACCCAAGTACTTTGCCTGTTCAGTTAGCTTTAGACTAGTTCTCCCAATTCTAGATAAGGTAAAAATAGGTATTTTATGCTTTCTAGTAAAGAGAACTAGCTCAGTTTTGGCAAAGTTGATGGCCAGACCAGAGTTTGAAGCCCAAGATTGATAAGGCATGGTTCATCACTTCGGTGAGTGTATTTAAATATTTTCCCGATGCCACAAGTGCCACGTCATCTGCATAAGCCACCGCTTTGCATCCCGTGGCCTGTAAAGATATGATAACTTCATTGATGGTTAAGTTCCACAAAAGAGGCGACAGCACAGCCCCTTGAGGGGTGCCCTTAATCGCAAATCTACTAATGCATGAGGTACCCAAAGAGTTTCCAGACTTAAAGTAGTTCAATCACCATCCCCCTTCATAACGAAGCTGCGTGTAACTGGATTCGTTGCGAGAATCTTTCGTAGGTGGCTTGCCTCTGAAATTTCCTCTATGTTTCTGCAAATCTTTTTGCTCTCCTAATCGCCTTTTTAAACATTCGTAGGCTCTCCTTATAGGGTTGCCATTGATTAGTGATTTTGGCTCGGTTGAATTGCTGTGATGATTTCTACCGACCACCACGAAGGTCTCTTCTTTTTTGAAGTCTTCTGATTGGACATGACGCTACAGTAGCTTTCCTGCAAGCTTCTGTAATTTGTTCAACAGCGGCCTCAAGCTGCTCCTGAGTGAGGAATTTATTCAAGGTGGCCCTATTCTTATCCCACTTTGTGCGTTTCCTATTTAAAAATGGTATCTGCTTTTGTGGCCTTATATCAAGGCGGAAGCTAATATACCTATGATCCGAAAAAGAGTGTTCTTTGTCAACCCTCCATTCCCTAACTAGACAGTCCGAAGATTCGTTTTAAGGGTTATATCTAAAACCTCCTCCCTGTTGCAGGTAATAAAGGTCAGTCTTGTTCCCATTTTTGCGACATAAAAAAAAAATCTCATTTGTAAAACCAAAAAACTATAGCCATTAACTTTCCTACTCCTGGAATTGTCTTCGCAACTCATTGTTTTGATGGTTCTTTTCACTCTGGCAGATAATGGTGGTTCCAGTATGTTTTATAAATTGAAGTTTGCAACTGACCATAAAACTTCTTTAGTTTGCAATAGTTCATGCATACTATGACCTACTCACCCACCTTTCAGATTCCAATGGTATTAGCTATTTTATGCACTTTCATTCATCGATCATCTACGTAATAAAATACCATTGACTTGTTGAAGAAGTTCTATTGTTGCTGCAGTTTTCGCCGTCAACTATGTGGATTATCTATAAAACTTGTACCATATTGAAATTCAGCAGCTCAATTTTCAACGGAACGTTATGATGGTGAAAAACTTTTGGCTTGATTTTAAACACTCCAAAGTAAGGAATGTAATTACAGCACGATAATAAATATTGTGAAAAAATTGACTGACTTGTATATATTAATTGACTTGTACACAAAAAATGAAGTGACAGATCGAAAGGAAGCTTCGCATTTATACAGATCGAATCGAGATAAAAAAAATATTGGGCTAGTAGTAGTGCATTCTATTATCGATAGCAACTACTTTTCAGGTTGCCCTCATATAATCCATAACTGAATGTTTGGTAAAAGTTTCTTTCCTGCATATTTTTCTCCTTTATTTTATTCGAGTGCCATGGGGTTATCTTTGGTAGAATATCATTTTTGTCAAAAAATGCATAGACTGGATGGGGATACCGGTGAGCTGCTACGGTGGTGACCGCCTTGCCGATCTAGGTAATGTTCGCTTGCTGATATTGACGTTGCTGTTCTTGTTGTGAATGGGTTATTTCCGAAATTCTTCTTTCTTTTATAAAGTTGTTACTCTAGTCGAATTTTTTAATCGAATAAGAATGTTCACACAAAATGCATACGGGCATGTATTGCCAAAGAATTGTGATAAAATGTATAATGCAAGGGAATGGTCTTAATCCTACACCTTACCAGTCTAGGTAATTTCACAGTTTTTATTTTGTCCTTTATCAAATGATCAAATTAAATAATCAAACTACTACTATATATTTGGACTATGCATATATCGTACATATCTCAAAATGAAAAATTAGTCATTTAGTTAACAATTTTTCTGCCCTCTGTTTCTTCTGCTTAATCATGAAAATTATTGGAGATGCACAATAATTTTGAGTTATTTTCTGGTGAACTTCATCTAACACGGGTATTTTTCAGGACGTTTGTATTTATTCACAACTCACGATATACACTAAGTTTTTATAAATTAATGTTTAGGAAAAATAAAACAAAAATGAAACAAACCTACTACTCTACTACTACTACCTACTAGCTCTGCTTTTACTTCTATCTCGAATGTGTTTTTAAAAGGAAACTTAAGCCACAACTGATTACCGTAGGTGGTGGTTTTGTATTGTAGCTTTATGAAATATTGGGTGTAGCTCGGCCATTATTACCAATTACTTAAACACTAAAATAAAAACTCATGTATTAAATATAGTAGCGACATAATAATTTTAAAGAAGAAAATGATAGCATAATAATGTTAATTGAAATAATTACTTTCTATGGACGTTATAAGGAAGGTATAGATAGTATGGCTGTCTGTTCTATATAATTATTTTTTTCTTTAATAATATGAAAGTGATTATTTTTTGGTTTTATTTTAATTTTTCTGTAAATATCGAATGCAAATCACAACGTTCATAGGGAAGAGTAAAATAAAAGATTTATTTCTATTTCATTATATCAAATTGAAATTTATATAGCATGAAGCATGAAAATCTCTTTAAATTTAGAAAATGTACAAAATTGTTAGTTATGAAAGAAATTTATTGCATAGAAATCAGAGAGAGAGAGAGAGAGACGCTGAGAGAGAAAAAACAAAATAAGATAAAATAAAAAGATATATGAATATGCAGACGAAGTGATGTTAACACTTTCAAGTAGCGGCAGCAGTTGCAACAGCAATAGTACGTTGGCAGCTGGTTGTTTACTCTTCGTGCAGGTAATGACATAAAATATTGCAATACATATACGTGCCTACTCTTTCTACCGTTGGTGTAAAAAATTTATGACTGGTATAAATAAATGTATGAAATATTTTTTTTTTTTTTTTGCTCTACTTTCTCTGCTTTGCTTTCATATGATCCCCTGTTTGTTTTTATGGTGTGTTTTGCAATATTTCATTCATTCGAGTAATAAAGGAAGAGAGAGAAAGAAAAGAGGAATTATTAAAATAATAAATTATGATGATGGTCCACCAATGCAGCACAAAAGTTGAATCTACCACTTCCAATACATGTATTTATATATACGTCTTAAAGAGGCATCCATTATGGTATATGAGCTTATCTTGCTCATAACGCCATTTTAATTTTATACGAATTATTCACGTATTAACGAATATATGAATGTGTACATGTTAAATTGTATTTAACCACATTTTGACTATCTGGCTGAGCGATGAATATAAAATGTCGATCATTCTAAGTACTTCTTCCCAAGGACGGTATAAATAGATTCCTGACTCCGCTGACTTTTTCAAATTTGTATTGTACACAATCATAAATTTCGTAGGAGAGGCTCCCTAAGAAGTGAAGATATGTGGTAAGTATATTAAAAAGAAAAAATTAATGGAAGTTGGTCATACATTTTGCCGCTCTATGGGTGATTTCTGGATAATTATTATATTTTTTCAGGTGTTTTTGTTGTCATTTCGTTTGGCAGTTGCCTTTAGTGGTCAGTCAGTGGAGCTTCAGAAGGAAAAGTTAATGGAACTAACTAATTCCATTAAATTCAAATTAAATCTCATATAAAATACTGGGAAAGACACCTGATAATCGACAGTAGTTGCTTAGGAAGGATAACCACATAATTTAACAGAAATCGCCTGTAGAGTGGTAACATGTAAGATAAGTCCGTATTAATTTTTTCTCCTAACATACTTACGAGTACCCTTGTCTCCATCCCTTAAGGGAATTCCTACACGAAATATGTATTAGAGTGCTTAATTATTTACTTAACTCCATTAATTTTTCCTTCTCACCATTTCCTCTGAACATACGCATCCCATATCTCCACTACTTCGAGAGCACCGCATGCAAAATGAATGTTTTCTGTAGCTATAAAAAAGTCAGGAAATTCTTTAGGCTTTCTAAGGAAAATATTCTTAAAATTAGTTACATTTCCTTATAAAATCTTAACCCGTCTTAGCATAGTGCACATACATACAAACTCATATACCAACTCTTAATTGAATTAAAGTGAAAATCACTGAACTGTTTAAAATTAACTCAGTAATCGTCTATATCCCTGCATATTATTACATACGGAATAGCATATTAATGTTATTACGTATCTACGTAAGATTCCTATGAAATTATGCGTTTTGAATAATTGTTTATTGTTGTTGGAATACAAATATTCGATTAACATTTCACGATTATAGGCTTTTAGTAGGATTGTATTTAAAATGATAAATGTTGATTACTAAATAGCATTGTTTGATAATCAAGTTAAATGATTCAATTAATCGAATTGCTGTAATTCAATTTTGTATTTGTGACTAATGGCAGAGGATGAAAAGTTAAACAACAAATTAATTTCGAAACTTCATGAGAAAAAATGCAGAAGACCTAACAGTGCTAAATATTTTACTAAGAACCAAAAATTCAATATAGTATTCGATTTAATATTTATAACGAAGCTAAGATACCCTTCACTTTAACAGACAGGCGTATTTACGAAA
This sequence comes from Megamerina dolium, assembly GCA_963854835.1. Classification (NCBI taxonomy): domain Eukaryota; kingdom Metazoa; phylum Arthropoda; class Insecta; order Diptera; family Megamerinidae; genus Megamerina; species Megamerina dolium. The sequence goes on along the minus strand of OY978529.1, from coordinate 178,027 downwards.
AACATAATTTTTTATGTGTTATGCAAAATACGCATTATAAAATACAATGTAATTTTTAATGATTCCATTGTTGTTGTTATGAAATATTGCTATGAGGTAAGCTTTTAAAACATATTATTTTTATTTTTTCAAGTGAATAATAAAATGTACCACACTAGGTCTCTTGAATCAACTATGTTGAACTCTTAGGAGCCTTATATAAAACAGTTTCTCCCAACAATATTTGGATATCATTTTTTAATAACGGGCGTGACATTCGTACGTATAACAAATGGAATAAAGTTAAGTCAAATGGAAGGATATATTACAAATTTAGGGGAAAATTGTCATAAACGAATGCTTTGATTTCCAGTATATCAGCCAATATGAAGAGGTACTGACGTGTCAAAATCCCTTTATATCGGCTGATATGTTGTCGAGCATATTATTGTCCTCCTATTTGTCTTGGTTTTACTCCACAGAGATGAAAGACGAAACTCCTCCAAAATGAATTGTCTAATATGTAAGAGAAGGAAGAAAAATCAGTCGCCTTTATAATCCCCGCTAGCAGAGGGTGCCGTAGCTCAGTGTTAGTGCATTGACCTTATGGCCTCTAGGTCGTGGGTTCAATCCCAGGCTGAAGCGTAAATTTAATATCGAAAAGATTTTTCTTTTAAATTGTGCCCACCTGTCGGCAAGCAATTGGCAATTCTTCCGGCAGTAACAATTTGCCATGGAAAAGCTTTTAACAGAACTATATGACAAAGCTCCGAAAAAGTGATGTTCTGCCATTTGGAATCGGCTAAAGTAAGTAGGTCCCACCTAATACTATCCAAAAATTTAACACGCACAACAGTACTGGAGGAGAAGCTCGACCTAAGGGCCCTTCGGGGCTTATAAAGTGCCACATATAAATGAAATAAATAAATACACAGAGCATATGACTTTAGTTTAGAGAATATTGGCTCTTAAACAGCATCTTTATTGTTACATCGCAATCACCTATGTTGAGTATATTGTAAGATTGTTTCAAAGCCGGTATGCGCTTCAAAAATTTATTATTTTGATCACATTTGAGGTGAATGATGTATTTGATTTATCATGATTTTTCCCAGGGCAGAGAATCGTTGACATGTTTGAAATCTACTAAATATGATAAACCACATCTGCCATTAATGTTCTTAATGTGGTATAAAATGTGGCATAAAATGTACACAATTGTTTATAGATCAACCTTTTCTTTGTGGAAATAAGTAATAACTGGAAAAGGTGGACAGTTTGGATATCTATTTTTAATTTGATGTAAGAACTGAAAACGGTAATCAAAACCAATAGAATCTAACTCGACAGCATCATGATACCAGTAGTGCACAAATGTCTGTTTTAGCATATACAATTTATCAAAATATGTCATAACTTTTCGTATAAATAATCATTTCACTTCATTTCTATATTATTATTCAAATATCAATTTATATTTAACATATTTTACGGTTAAAGCACTTACAGAAATTGTCTTATAAATTTACACATATGTAGATTTATGTACCGTGCTAACAATATTAGATTATATCCACGCATGAGAAAATTAATAAATATCCCTACATATATGCATAATTACCTATATTCATGGTAGTTTATAACGACACAGTAACTACAAATGAAGAAGAATTATTCAAGTTATAATATGAAAATATTAATATTGTATTTGCTTTCAAAGGTAACGTATACATAATGAAGTATGTTTGTATATAAAAAAGTTATTCAAATGCATAAATATAACTAATAATGTATGCCTTGTAATAAGTGCAAATTAGCAATATTATTAAATTTAATATTCATTAGAACGTAGAATATATGTAATATGTATGGGTATACAAGTATACAAATCTATGATAAATTATATGAATGTGATGAATTTCTAAGGAAAATAATATGATTTTCCTATGCATCTACAAATGTGCGTTATTACAGTTTATTTATTATTCACGCTACGAATTTAAAGGCATAGATGACCTGCAAGTTATGTATTTAAAATTAATGAAGACGTTAGAGGCGAAGCTGTAATGAAAGAGCAACCAGGAATGCTTAACGAACGAATGTGCTGATGTTAACACGAATGTACAAAGGTAGAAATATAATACAAAGAATCCTCAAAAGATCAAAATGTCTTAGCAGATCTTTGAAATCCCGCAGTTCTTCTTATGACAATAAAAAAACCAATGTGGTGACATATGACTAAAGATCATCGAGTGTAATTTCAATCAAATAGTTTTCAAAATACTGTGAAGCCAAGGTAATTATTCCGCTATAATCATCGCCAAAATATTGCTAAAATACCACCTATTTTTTATAGAAATTCCGGGGTACCGGAGCTCAGTTATTTGTCAGAACTTTGGTTGCCTAAATATACAATGGCGAAAACGTATGCCCGCCTGTCGTCAGAAAATTTATAATTTTTGCAATATAATTGCAAAATGCTAAACAATGTTGAAACGATTTAAAACATTAAATGACAAAACGAATACTACTCAGAAAATTAATACATAAATGAAAATCATATATGATCATCATATATGTCGTAGCTCAGTGTTTAGTGTGTTCGCCTTCTGATCTGTAGGTCGTGGTTCCGGCTAATGCATAACAAATTTAATATCGAAAAGATTTTTCTTTCGAACGGTACCCACCTGTCGGCAAGCAATTGGCAATTCTTCCGACAGTAACAACTTGCCATGAAAAAGCTTCTAAAAAGAACTCTGTGACAAAGCTCAGAAAAAGTGATGTCACAAGTGTTCTGCCGTTCGGAACCGGCTAAAATAAGTAGGTCCATTCTAATACTGTCCAAAATTTAAGACGCACAACAGTAATGGAAGAGAAGCTGGGCCAATGAGCCCTTTGGGGCTTTAAGTACCACATATTTATTTTTTTTTTTTTATGAAAATCATTTTAAGCAGGAAATCATTGAAGCTGAAAAAAGTCTTACTTGAGGATAGATAGATGGAAAGCTGCCAGCTTAATCATGGTATGCATTGCTTTTTTTTTCTTTCTTCTTTCGTTTATAAATTGTATTCATATAGAACGCACTGATGTTGATATTTTGAGTTTTTTTTTTTTTTTTTTTGCAATTCAATTTCTGTATCCTATGTATATATTCCTAGTCATATGTATGACTGCTTCTGACTATCCCCATAGATATTTCATTTGAGAAATATTTGAAGAATAAGCGAATAAGAAATTGTATTGGAAAGACAATTTAAATTGGTTCGTTGCATTCTTTCTTGTTTGCCTTTAGTTTTCATATTAAAAAAAGAAAAGAAAAAAGGCAAGCATCAAGTATATCGTACATCTTTATAAATTGGATATTAAAGCATGTCACTATGTATATTGTATGAGTATAGATATTTTTATACAAGCATTGATGTCTACTTATGTGTTTCGTATGTAGCTATTCAATTTGTTATCTAAGTGAACTTTAATAGAGAATAAACATAAAAAAGAAGCAAAAAGCAACCAGGAAACAATCAACACATATGATAGAACAAAAGAAATCGTCATCATCATCACCATCATTATTATTGCAGTTGTCGGCACACACATATATGTATTTCCGGTAGTATCTACTGCAATCTAGCTAATGACAATGAGTAGCATGTTTTGAATTATTACTTACTTGATTGACAAGTGCTGAAAAAAGGGGATAAGAAAAGGCTTACAGTCAAATTCACAAACGGAATGAGATACAAATTGAAAAGGAAATCTATTTATGTATGTATGTGTAGTAACATTTTACTAGGTTAGAAAAGGATAGAAAAAAATAACAAAAGATATCAGTTAATGTGCCTGTCTGTGTTTATGTGGTTATGTAGAATTACCCTCAAGTAAATGAAGATTAATGAGAATACTGTGTGTTCCACTTATATTCTGCTAAATTTAACTAGAACCTCAATAATAATGGGCAATTATTTTAAATGCATAAATAGAAATTCATTCTATAGATGAGAAAATATATAAAGAATACCACTTGAACAGTTGACCACACTTTTACCTTATGCGAATTCTAATTTTCTATCACTTTTCTTCAATACTCATGGCCTCAAAAAATCACGAATAATGCAATTATTCCTGCTTCTTTTTTAGATATTATGACTTTATATTAATATATTCGCTGCTGATGCTACTCAATATCATAAATTTAACGACCCCTAGGGACATTTGTGCCAAATACTGAACGCCTTCAAATATGAAACGATTCCATACGATTTCCATATAATTTCGATTGAGTCCTTATCTTAGTGGTTTGAGGATTCAACGTCTCTCTGTAGAGCTGTAGGTTTAATATCCATTTCGAAAAGTCAAACAACATATTTTTCAATAAGTCTAAATATCGGTTGTTTCAAACAATTCACACTAAGAAAGCAAGAAATTGTGAATTTTTGCATTAGCAAAAATTTTATAGTTCCCAGACTAAAACATGATAAATAAATTAAATTCACTCACAGACATCCGAAAATGGGAGTAGTCGGATAAAAATCATGCCTAACTCCCATACAAAAGTATGTTCTTCAATGTGAATTTTCACACTTTGTGCTGGAAAATACAAAGTTATCGAACTAAAACTTAGTAAATATGATCATATTTATATATTACCATATATACTAGAACATGGGCCAAATCGATATAAACTCACGACTATCTCCGATACACACTGTTGCTTCCTTTTGTATACTTCGACATTTTGCACAAGAAAATATAACACTTGCAAGCTCAAACCGGATGATAACAACTCTTACCTCTCATACAAACGCCTTCTCTCTAATGTTCCGTCATTATTTAGGGATAGAGGATAAACACGTATGAACTGAAACATAACGCACCAGTTTTCAGCATATTGAAGCACTGCAAGAAAAACTCCAGCAAAAGTTAGTCATAGTAATACAAATGTAATTGAAAATTACATAGCCACATTTGCTGGGATTAATCAATTTCTACTACCATTTGAATCAATCAAAATGACTAACATCACGAATATTTTGAAGTTTTGATTTGCCAATATAATAATTCCACGAAAAATTGCTTTCATCCAACATTGCTGCTGTGCTTCGATTAAGTAGGCATCCTATTTACTTTAAAAATTACTGTAAGGCAATCATATTTTATATATTGATGCGCTCGCCTTGCAGTGTATTACAGTAGATCAGTATCCGCTTGTGCGGATACTGATCTAGCGTCAACCACTGAACAGTATCGATGCTATAATTATATAAGTTATTATATAAACCCAAACCATTTGAGAATTCTGGTACTTACGAACAATTCAATTCAACTAACTGCAGTGAATGAAAAGAAAATATTAGGACTTTAGTGTCATAACCCTATAATTACCCTTTAACCTAGTAATAAAAATTCACTTTCTATACTTTTCACACACCACAAAGATGAAATATTCAAAGATTTTAACACTATTTAAACTATTTACTATAAGTCTTGGAGTGAAAAACTGAGAGAAACGAAGAAAGTGACAAGAAAAGTAATTGAAAAAGAGAAATATTGTACATATTGTTAAGAAACCACGAATCAAGTAAAATATAACCAAATAATATTTTAGCAAAACCAATACTCAAAAACAAAACCAATCATCATCATCATCAACATCGTCAGCATTCTTGGCTTAACTCGTCAACAGAAGATTGAATATTCTCGTACTATGTAGGTTGAATATCAAAAGACAAGATGAACTTTTTGTTGTAGTTGTTGTTGTTGTTGGGTTTCTTGAAAATCGATGTGATGAATTGTTGATACATTTTTCTCTTTTGCTTATTGTCGAAGTGGTATTGTTGTCATTTCAATCATCTTCTTGCTGCTCCAACTATTCATGTTGTTGTTGCTATTCTCCATTTGTTTGCTTGTTTTTCATGTTCAAGTGGTGTACAAATGATTTCGTCACACATATACACAACTTTAAATGTTCAGTTTTATTTCTTATGTTTTTGTGGGTTCGATGCGGTAGTTGTAGATGTAGTCGGAAAAAGTGTAGGTGATTTTTTTTTGTGTTTTGTGCCAGTCTATGAGTATAGGACTGTAGGTGAGATTATAAAACTGACAAGTTATTTACTTATTTATTGTTTGGGCACATCCGGATATTACTCTCACTCTCGCTCTGTCACCGTCTCTGGTGGAGAAAGTTTCAATTTCTTCTGTCATACCTTCAGTCAGCATGTGATTTCATTTCTATATACCCTAGATATATTCGAACACGGTCTTTAGTAAATATATATAACATGACCCTGTTCTTGTTGTGTTATAAATTTTCAAATTATTGTGAACGTTACGTTAAGGAAGTCTGTCATCATAGTCATGTACATACTTACGGATATATACTTTCTAAGTAGGTGATAATGATTCGTTATGTTCTTTGATTTTCTTTGTGTATCAATCGAAAATTAAGAAACTTCCGTTTGAAGAATTTTTAAATACTTTCCTTCATCGAAATGTGAAGTAATATTTGTTAGAGGTAAATTATCAACTAATGCTAAAAATTAACATATAATCGTTGGAGTCAACCTAAATACAAATCTTTCAAGAACTCATGTATTAACGTAGTCACAGAATTGAAAAAAATATAGCTTATATGAATTTTATGAATGTATTACTTAAGTAAAACTTCTACTCCTTTCTTAGTATAAAACCTGCATACGCAATTAGATCTTCAATATCTCTTTGAATTTATTTGAAAACTTTGTATTGTTTTTTTTAATTTTTATTATAGATCTAAATAAAGGAGACATATGTGCCATAGCAAAAGTGGTCACAGCCACTGTCTTCCAGGCAGTCATGCTGTTTGGAGTGGTTTAGGTCATCTGACAAATTATTTATGCAGAACTTGCAAAGATAAAAATGAACTGGAGACAGTCACGCAGTTGCTATGCAAATGCCCTGCACTTTGTATTAGAAAGTAAATATTTCTAAGTTATTATTACCTAAATAACCTGGCACCACTCTCAGAAGTTTCAGTAGAGGATCGTCTGAGGTTCATAAACCGCTGCGATTGGTTTAGAGGGTAATGGACAATTGGCTTCTTTTGGCCCAGATAAGCTCTCTTATTGAGAGGGCTGCTGCACTAACCTAACCTGACCTAACATATTTTTATGAGAACAGAATATAATATTCGGTACTTTTGAAATCTGTAAAATATAACGGTTTCTTGTCCTTTATCAAATTTTTTTCTTTATTATATTTTTTGAATGCTCACCATGTGGCGAGCTGGTTCAAGTGTTTATATGCCAGGGCAATTGTCATCAGTTTAAAAAATCTAGCACACCTTAACTAATATTATATTATCTTCATAGTTTTTTATGGATTGAACCTTGGATAACTCTTCATAACCTTTTCCTTGTACAGTTATTTATATTGAAAAAATTGCGAAGTAACAATCAATGAAAGCACCTTAAGTTCTTCATCTCAATTAAATATTTGTATTATTGTAACAATTGTAAATAATACTCGTAATAATTTTAACAATATTTCTCTTGTAATAATGCGTTGACGTATGTGTATAAGAATATAACAAAGCATTCCATTAGGAAATCAAATAATCGGTCTGTGATAAAAGCAATATCTGTTGCTATAGGAATGCATCTATAGTATGTATATCATATATAAAGTAAGTGAAAATTAAGCTTAGATTAAATATTCAAATAAGAATTTTCACATTAAGCTCTTCCTTCCTTAGCCATTAAGAGGAAATCTTGAAGCGTTCAAATTGGTACATTATAGACCAATATATCATACAATTTATTTCCTCAACTTGATGAGTATACTTCCTATTAGATTACTCTTATACTTACAAAACAATAATCCATTTACGAAATTATTTAAGTACATTTGCCTATTGTAAGAATTCTCGTGTATGTACTTTAGAAATATCAAGTAGAACTTTTGTTTGTTATTATATGATCTTGCCAACTACCAACCTACTTATGCGTTGCGTGGGTATATATCAATATAATATTAGATATTCATATAATACATGTCAAGTGTTAAGTGTAGTATGTAGGTATGTTATGTATAGATTTTCAAGTGTTTCTAAAGTATTGAAAATACTTGTTTATGTATTTAGGCAAAAATGATATTGTATTTATTATTTAACTTCCTCTTAACACAATTGGTATTTCTTCTTTTATATTATAAGAAATTCGAATTCTTGGAATTCATATTCAGTTATAAGTATACAAGAATATAGATATACTAGGTGGATCAATAAGCAGCTATTAGCAGCTTTTTGAAATGGATGATATCAAAAATTCTTGGGAGATGGAAAAACTAACGTTCGTATGCTGATTAAACTTTGGTTAAAAAAAAAATATAATATAAACCAAAAGTTCGCTTGAAAATTATAAAATCTCTTCCATCGAATGAATTGCAGAGGATCGTGGGTACACAAACACTGTGAAGTCTCTCGAAGACCCAAAAGACATGATTGCCAAACAAATGACAAAATAAGTTTTTAGATGCTTGTATGTTTATTAATCCACCTAGTATATGTTGATACCTGTGGGTGCCGTAGCTCAGTGCTTAGTGCGTTGGCCTTCTGATCTCTAAGTCGTGAGTTCAATCCCCGGCTAAAGCATATCAAAAATTCTAAAATTCCAGCTAAAAGTGAACAAATTGAAAATAGTAAAAAAAACATTTTTCTGAAAAACTGATTAAAATATTGCATAAAGGATTGAACAGTTAAAATCATAAATTCTTTATACACATTGGTCCGTAGTTATAGTCAAGGTTAAAATTATATTAAAGTTAAAATCTGCTTTTAAAGAAATTTTTGTATGGGATATGTTACAAGTAAGTCAATTTTAACTTTAAAATTATGACTATGACGAGATATTTGTCATTTTTAAGACAAACATTTTATTTGGCAACATTTTACAGCCTCTAAATTGTCTTAGTGTATATACTAAATTGTATACTTTCATATTAAAGTATAATATGAAAGTATACAATGTTTTTTCGCCCTCGCAACAAAGGCTATGTGTAATACATATATATCATATATATAAATATAATTCCAAAAATATGAATACATACGAGCTCATACGAATATAAATTCATGAAGAAATTGTTTACTTGTCCACAATTTAAATGCAGCACAAAAGTTTTCTGATGTTAATTGTGAACATTTAAACTTTTAATTGGTTTGCTGTAAAATAAAATAGAAGAACAAAAAAGGAAACGCTAAAAAGAAGAATAAAGAAAAAAAAAATATACACAATAATATCGTTTTCCATGGTATTTTATATACAAATATGTGTATTTTGATGCTACGTGCTAATATCCACCGCATATACACACAGACACCAATACGCATACTGAAATTTTGTATACTTAAATACCCCATTCGTATGATCAACATGCTTGCGTGTATCTCATTTTATCCGCCAGTATTAAAATGCACATGCACAAACTATAGTAGTACAATATTTTTCTCTTTCGAAAAAATAAATACTTATATCATACTTACATACCGTCATACTATACAAGTATGCATTTATTTATATACAATATCCTCTATACATACATAATAACTTTATACGATTTTATAATTCCAACTAAACGAACATAACGTACTCCTCCATAACAAGTAATTGGGAAAGTGATAGGGACAATGAGAGCGAGAGAATGCATTAGAATGATACTCACGTAAGTAACCACATACATACATGCCAGTCGTAACTCTTTAACGGTATAAATTATAAGGTTTTCAGCTTAAACATTTTTCACAATTATTTTGTTGTTGTTGTTGTCGGTTGTTGTTATTATAAATATTTTAGTTACAATTGCCATTATAGTTTCTAATAATTTCGTAATTTTTCCTCAATAATACATTGTATGGAAGAGAGAACTTCCAGTTTATAAAATATATTTTTTAAAAATAAATGGAATATGTACACCCCCTTTGAAAAGTGAATGTTTATTTTATTTATAAAATGATGGTACATTCAAATGTTTCGTGTGAAATTATATGTTACCTTCATTATCTAAATATATAAGTACAAAATATAAATTTTGAAAATATAAATTTTCTGTGATTTATTTATCCGGTTGATTTAAAGTATTTGAAATTTATCAATATTTTCTTAGAACTTTGTCACGCTTTTTGAAAACTTAAAAAAATTCCTAAAATACTCCTGAATAGACAAAAGCTCCACATATCCTTTTCCAAAGCTAATTTAATATCCGAAGGACCAGTGGCGTAGACAGGAATTTGGCAAGAATGGTGGCGTGAAGATAAAAAAGATGAATAGGAAAAAAAATTTAATGAATGATTTTTAAATATCTATATATTATTATTTTCTTTTTTAACAACTCCGTCGGCCAAGGGGAATCTCTCTCCCTGATCGCCTTCCCTGGCTACACTACTGCTGAATATTTTACCTCTAATGTGCACTTATGCTGGGTGGTGCCAAAACGTTTCTAAGAAGTTTCAGCATTTTCTATGTAAAGACGAAAAGTTTTGTTTTTCACATAGATGTGTTTTAGAGGGCAGATAAATGAAGATACGACAGCTTGGGAGCAATTCTAAATCAGATTTGTTTATGAGTTCCATGGGTAGAAGCATAGTTCTGGAGAGATGTAATGAGCTAATTTGTGTCCAACATAATTTCCACGAATTCGGCGATGATCGTGATTCCAAGTAGGTCTGAATTTCTTTACGACAAAAAGACTCTGTAGTGTGTTAATGCTTTCTACGGGAACAACACAAATCATTTTCGTATTTTTGTTGCTACAACACAACAACAATCTCCTCTGAATATTCTGGTAATTCGTCTTGGAGTGCAATTGGAGCCAATTACATGCGATGCTTCTTAGTAAATAGTAAAACGATTGCCTTGTGAGGATTTATTGACAGTTTCTATTGAACCTCCGTAAAAAACGACATCATATCCAAGCTCATATAGTTTGTTTAATGAGCCATGAACAATCAAAGACTATAACAAAGGAGAAAAGACACCTTTGTGTGGACACTCATTCATGGCCCTTATGTGCAGCCAATGGTAACACATAAGGCTAGATTATATTTTCATATTTTTTTTTATATAAGAAATCTAAAATGAATTTCCTTATTTTAACTGATTTAGATTAAAGCTAGGCTAAAATATGGGTAGTATATTATATCTGATACGAAAAGGAGCAATATGGTAATGCTGAATAATATATATTAAATCCGGAATATCCACCCCCAATTGTAGTTTCTTTAACATAATATATGAAAAAATTAGAACAAAAATGCATATTGGTGTATTTATATAGTACTATTTTCAGTATACTCATAAAACTAACCGCTTTAATTTTAAATGCCATTAAGTTAAGGTTCCATTTACGAGCTTGTGTGTGTGATACATATTACTGCATGCATAACACTTCACACTATAAACATTATCATATTTTGATAACTGAGAGCTAAGATAATTTTCATTTCCATTTCATCAAAGTTTTTTCTTTGATGCATGTCGTATAAATTTCGCATGTATTGCATTACGTTGTGAAATTTTTCTATGCATTTTATATGAGTTGCTTATACGTAATACATACAGTAAGTATGTGCAGGACTTATATGTACGTATATATTCTTTACATGTGTTTGCTCAATTTAAGTATATCGCGCAAAGCAAAAAAGCAAAAAACCTAAATTGAAAGGCTTCCATGTGGGCATCATGTTTCCGTTAAGAAATATTTTTTGGAATCGAAAAAAAGTTAAATCGAAGTTTTATCACAGCTTTGGTGTTTGATGGCTAATTTGCAGACATTTTACAAGACAGAAAATATTTCGATGGATACTGGAGCACTTTCTCGGGTAATATTGATGTAATTACATGCCAATTTCTGCTTCTGAACGCATTAGGTACGAATTCTATCTGCTGATAGAACTGCCGCAACAAAATTCCATTAGCGCCGAAGTCTTCAAAGTACGGTTTGAATTAAGTAGACATTTCATACTTTTTCCATCGACCCACGCTAATGTACTCAATAATATATATGTACATATACATATTGTATGTAGTACATATACTTATGTGTTATTCTAAATATAAGCTTATATGTATATATTTAGTATGCACATTCGAGTGAAGAATTTGGAATATTTATTCTTCTGAGAGAATTGTTTGTGAGTTTGTTAGTTGTGAGTAAATTAATGCAAGTAATACAATTTTGTATGAGATATGAACATAGGTAGATAACACTGACTAACATAAACCAATATAGTCTGTTGTCATATCAATACCGTCCTTAATGAGCCTAATTTTGAGCAAAATAAAATAAACAAATAAACAACCCCATTCTAACATGGAATATTTTAATAAAATTATTTTGTAAGGGGAAATGATGGCGCGAATAAAAGTAATAGGTTTCATACATTTCACTACTCTATGGTAATTTGTGGGGCCTGTTGTCTTATCCACTTAACAATTTTAAAAGCATTTATTTGACCTTTATAGGCTTTTAAGGGACTTTCTATCGCGCTCATCTTTCAGTAATGTTATGCGATTTAAATAAGAAAAATATTATAATGGATTTACTACTTACTCCGAATGGATGAACCTCTGTGACATTACTTTTTCTGAGCTTTGGTACAGATTTTCATTAGAAATTGTTTCATGGTTCTACAATGGGTTTGATGCCTTCTAATGAGACTTATTTGATCCTAATATATTGGAGAAGATACAACTCATAACCCAGCGGTTAGCAAGCCAGCCTTTTGTACATCAGGATCAGATCAGGAGCACGAACTATGATTCCGTTAATTATTTTTTTTCTGAAAAAAAGGAAAGAATAGGTTGCTGTGGTTAGTTTCGTTCATGCGGCTGACTCCCCTATGGAGATTTACTTAGATCAACGAAAAGGCTAATTGAAACCTATCTTCCCTATTTAGAACCAACGGATTGAGATGTTATAATGAAAAGAACAATATGTCTTACATATATGATTGCAGTGTATGCCTACAACGAGCCAGATTTAATAAATTATCAACACTTTCTTCTTCATCCTCGTTCTGACACTGATTCGACAAAAAGGGTTTTGGAATACCTTCTCCAGTAGCAACTTACCAACAAACAAGTGGACTGTGAGGATGACCACTATCTCGCCAATTATTTTTCTGCTCATTGGCAGTAGGGAACTCGTTAGCTTACTGTCGAGAGTAGGACAATATTTTCTAGTAGTACGATTATTGTGTGACAAGGAGCCAGTGAAATGCGTGGTGAAACGGTTTGATCTCTGGCAACGTAGAGCCTCATCTTGTCAACTCATCTATCTAATGATTTCCTTGAAATTATTTTTGACCCAGATACTCACACAATGTGTACCTTGAACGTTGCAAAAATCGAGTACACGGAGTTTAAGTCTATCGTATCGTATAAAAAGTTAGAAAATACGTTACCTCCTAACCCCTCATCCATTTCAGAGTCATCCGCTTACATTTGCTCCTTCAGGTTGTGAGCTTATTGCTCTCATTGATCATATAATCACTCTCTGCTCGCCGTACATATTCTTGAGAAGTAAATATGTAGAAGTGAGTAGAGAGCATTGCACGAACTAGTCCTTAGAGTACATGTCGTTAACACTACAGACGTTCTTTAAACTTTATCCATCAGGAGTCCGTGTGCCCGCTTGTTCAAGCATTCCTATCAGTCTAATATACCACAGAAAATAATTGGCCTCACAACCGCTATATATGTAGCCAATGTACAACTTTTGGACTCTGACGCCATATTTCAGAATTTTGCAGGAATAGAATGCAACTGTTACTTTTCACACTACTTCCTCCGTAATGCGTTTACAACTAAGTTCCCTATTGCAGGTGAGTATCAATTTTTTTATGTGAGACTGTTCTTATTAGATATCTATTATAATATTATATCCTATTCAGTAAATTAGTTCAGTTCGATGATAGGAATCCAAGTAGATCCATATAAGGATTTATTGTAATTTACTTTGGTAAAATACCAGCAAATACCATTACTTCTTGCGTAAGCAATTCAACCGTATCTTTTTTCTTTACAATATATACTTATACTACATACAATGTTAATTATTAATTTATTTGTTATTGTTGTTTTAATCATTAATATTTAAATTTTTTTTTTTTTGCAACGCGACTACGAATTAAAGCGCGTCACAAATATATGCGTACTATATCGTATGCCAAATAATGTGAAGAAAAATCGTTCTGAAACACACCTGACAGCTGCATCATTGTTATTTGCAGAATGCCGGCAAAAATATGCAATTTTGCGGCAGTAACAATTTGCCAAAAATGCTTCTTAAAAAAGCTCTGTTACAAAACTAAGTTAAAAGCGATGTCACAAGGGTTCTGCCGTTCGGAACCGGCTAATATAAGTAGGTCCCTTCTAATGGTGTCCAAATTTAACACGTACAACAGAAATGAAAGAGAAGCTCGGTGGTATCACAATGGCCCTTTCTGGCCTAAATTTGTCCTCTCTCTGAGACATTTAGGCTTCAACACCAACCTCAATAATAGTAGGGTAACATCAACAAACGGTGGTGACAATTCTAGTTTGTTGTTTGTTTGGTGTTTGTTCTTTTCCAGGGTGTTTTTGAATTCAAACTAATCTTCATAGTAGTACGAGTATGAGCGTAATACGTAAATATTTGACAATACCTTATGTGTGGTATGTGATTGTTTGCTACTAGGAATTCTATTGTGCAAGAAAGTATTTGTACTTATACATGTACTTCAACTTATACTTGTTCATTTTATGTCACATTCAGAGCAATCATCTCTCCACCTACCATGTTTATTTATAGGCACTTCTGTTGCTTATCACATCTGTATTGTTTGTGAGGTGGCAGCTGAGAGGTTTCAGATTTGTCGTTTTGTTGGGAAATATAAGCTAACTAACTCACAACAATACAGTAGGCGTAATAATCTATGCCATTCTTCTATGTTCATATACCTTTTTTGACAGCAACTTGTATTGCATTGTAGTTACCTACTATATGTAAGCTTGTGTAAGCAAGTAGGTATCTATGAAATAAATAAAAATGCCTTTATAAGCAAAAAGTTGCTACGTATTTCTTTAATGGTTTTATAGTACTACTAAAAGCAGATATTCTATTTTTTTTATCATTTTTTTACTCTTGTGGTATACGCCAGTTAAATGTTGTGGAATTTTAAAAGTATTTTTTCTTATCCATTATTATTATTTTTTTTATTATTATAATTGTTATTATCGTTGTAACGTTTGCAAGTAGTCTGACTTACTGGTTTGTAGGTGTTGTTGCGTTTTAATGAAATTAATTTTTTTAGTAAATTACTTTTTTTCTTGAAGTTCTATGTATGTATGATTGTAGATGGGAGCGAGAATAAGTTAATATATGCAGCAATTTACTTCATCAAGTTGATGTGAGATAAATAAGCATATGAATAAATTATAGTAGTGCGAAAGGTTTTCCCGCATTAAGAAGTGGTTATGAGTCATGGAAAGGGAATTTATGATGATAGAATCGCTTTCATGAATACATGAATATTCTTTTTTTTATGGAAACATCGAATCCATATTCCTAGTAGTATGATCAGAATTTTGATTTATTAAATTTCAACATGTGCACATTAATGCACATATTTTTTCGCATTAAGTGTGGATTCCTATATTCATTTTTGCATAAATGCGGAAGGTATTCATGATTCGAAAGATATGTCCAGAGTTACGGTTTCTCAGAAAGACCAATCTATAAAAATGCGCCCGAATTACCTAATTTAGCAATTATAACAGAATTTGATTTTGTAGGATGAGAATGTCAGAGACAATAGCCTTTAGCTTAATTTTAAAATGATTTTTTTCTTTTATCAAGTAAAAAGTATGATAATTTTTTAATGAATCTTCATAAAACTTTGAGAGGATGTATTGTACAAAATTTAAGGTTATTCCCTTTGTAAATAAACATTGTTCCCATAAAAAAATTATAAGAAACAAAGAATTTCTATGGAA
Organism: Megamerina dolium; assembly: GCA_963854835.1. NCBI lineage: Eukaryota > Metazoa > Arthropoda > Insecta > Diptera > Megamerinidae > Megamerina > Megamerina dolium. Next base: position 162,041 of record OY978529.1, on the reverse strand, counting down.
CTGGATCTGCAAATCTTACCTTTTCTTCATATTGAGATCTTTCGCTTAATTTGAATATATTCCTTTCATAAATAGACATAAACACCTGTTTTCTTTATAAAAATTCAATGAATTTGTATGGAGGGTACCAATAATTTTCAAACCATTTTATTTAAACTTCACAAGTGTAAATGTTTCATTTTGTTATTCTGCTCATAAATAAACACAGTTCCCCTACAAAATATACAAATTTTCAACAAAACCAAATAAATGTATATGGAAGGTTCCATTATTTTTCAAACCATCTCGATAAATTTATATGACAGATATTATTATTTGTCATTGTATCATTCTAAAACTTCAGCAGTCTAATTTTTTTTAGCAAAGTACAAATCCAAGTCAAATTTAAAGTGATTTCGTTCATAAATAAACATCGTCGACATACAAAATGCCAGTTTTTTATATCAAATCCATTAATTTGTACGGCAGAAACTTCGAAAATCATATTTTTTCAAGCAAAACAACAATCTTCTATTGGAATATTAGTTAATAAATAAACATTGTCTCATACAAAATATATATTTGTTTAAACAAAAATCCTTAAATTTGTATAGAAGGCATCATTTTTTTTAATGGCTCATTGTCAAACTTCTAAAATTCTACCTTTTAATTATGGGCCTTTGCACAAAATTTGAAGTACATCTCTTCAAAAATAAATATTCCCTCCATACCTAAATTTTATTTTTATGAAGCAAATTCACAATTTTTTATTGACGATATTTTATTTATTATTATATTTCCTTGCATCATTCAGATGAAAGGTAAATATATGTATTGCATATGCGAATATCTACATGTGTATTCGTATAGGATATTTTTAAATTTATTTGATTGTAAAATGCTGCAATACAAAAAGTATACATACTTCACATGAATATACACGTTTGCGTAGATACCATATAGACAACTCATCTGACAACGTGGCAGAGAGTAATACAAGAAGCTGATAACTACATCACAGCATGCTGATCGGCAGTTGAAATTCGTATTGATGATCCTAGAAAATGAAGAATATTGTCCTCGTGATTGAGGTTGATGTTGTTCGTGGCATGGCATCAGCACTTAAGAATAAAAATTCATTACAATACATAATTTCTGGTTTATTATTGTTTCAAATATTTTTACAATTTGTTGATTTATCATTTGCACCAAAAACACACACATTTAAACATACACACACAATTATAGCTCTATAGACTCAATGAAGAATATGGATCGTACCATATATTCATGCATACATATGTGTGTGCAGCTTGTCATAATTTATGCAAAAGTTGTTGACATTTTTATACCAAATACTACACACCTACTCAAATGTACTAGTATATATGTTGATATATACCCGTATATGTATTGTATGTTTGTAGGTTTTTCTACATTTAAAATTTACTACTGGAAAAAAGACACAAATTTCGAAAATATTTCCTGTTTACTTCATCAGTTTCGTGAATATTATTTATTATTGTTATTATTAGAATATTTTTTGTAATTCTATTTCTGTTAGTTATAGATATTCATAAACATATCTGCGGCTTACCTACAATGTTTCTTCTATATTGGAATAATTTAATCCATTTACAATTTCATCGAAAAGAAACACATAACGTGATGCCAAAGCAAAGGATTCTAACAGAATAAACTCAACTACAAAATATAATATTTTACAACATTAACAAGTTGTTTATTGCGCTCAATCTCTGTGATATTAATATATTAGTCAGAATTATATTATATACCAAATTTTAGCATGATTACTTTATATTTGACTGAGAAAAGTCTAAAAATGTATGTTCGAGAACATATTTTTGTGTTTGTTCATAGCTAAAAATAGTCTTATGTACTGAATTTCCGCATAATAACTGAATTTTTAGTCTGAAAACACATATTCGAAAATATATTGTTTTCAATGGGAGGTAGATGTTGCCAAAGAGACATTCGGGGCTCATAAGTGCCACATATTCATTTATTTATTAAGTTAACATTTAGTCTGCAAACAGATATTCGAAAATTTACTTGATTTTTGACGTACATAATATTCAATAATAACTTTTAGATCTATAAATTTATGACTTTCCGCTAAAACACTGAAAAGATATCTCCATAAGCATAATTTTTTATGAGTGATAGGCGCGGATTTAATTTTATAACGGTGATTTTTCATTTGCAGATCTATACATTTAGATTTTTCTTGCAAAAAAGCGACTCAATACAATTGCAAGGCAAACACCTTAAATTATAGTTTTTTCGTATCATATTAAGGTTAATGGAATATAATTTGGATAACCAGTAATTCTCTAATGTTGAAACTGGGTCATTATTAAGCTTTGTAAGAAATTAATTTAATTAATTTAATTAAGTTTTAATTAAAGTTGAACATGACTGATTTGTCTTTCTATAATTGTCTTCAGTTAATATCCATTTAGACAGTTGCAACAAAAATGTTAAAAAGTTCCGAACATGTGGTATTTTGACCCTGAAATCTTTCTGAAACCCTTTTTGGTTTTTGATTTATCTGCTGATATGTGTAATGAACGACTAACTGCTTTGGAAAGGTACAAAAAAGTACCACCTAATAATTATTGTTCAATTACTTTGATAAACTATATAGACTATACCATTAGTTCTACCTAATTTGGCTCATATTGATGAGCAAATATTTCAATATAAAATTTTCACGTGTGACATAATACTTAAATGTACTCGTTTGTATGAATACAAAAAACCAAGAGTGTATTTCAATAAGAATACAAAAGTTAAAATATCAATAATGAAATCAAAGCTTGGTTATGTGTATTGGAATTATATAGCAAACAAACAATTTATTTACACAATAGATTATTATATTCAAGTACGCATAATTCGATTGTAGGTAAGTATTTGATTATATTCATACAATATTGATACATATTGTATTGCTATTACATATTACACCTGAAGGAAAAATGGATTGATGTGCTGCAGCTGGTAAACAAATGAATGTTTGAAAAGGAAGAAGGAAAATATTTTATAATAAAATCTTTATACTGTCAAGTATTAAAAAAAAAAGGAAAAAGTATTATTAATTAATATTAAATGGAAAAGGTTGTCGAGATATATAAAAATAGTGTAGGAAGTGTCACTTTATATAGAAGAGGTTTTTAACCGCCAGATAATTTTGATGTCCTTTTAATTTAAGGCTATTTCAAATATTTGTTTATAAATTCATACATTTTATTTAAAAATTTTCCACAAATTTACATAAGCTTATATGTGCTAATATGCATTTCACTCATATGTCATCTTCAAAATTGTGCAATTATTTGAATATGCGCGTGTGAAAGCGAACCATACCGGACAATACTTTCGTATAGGTACGTGACTATATAAAGTGAACCCGTTGTCGTGTTTGTGTTGTTGATACAAACGATTATATAGCCATATAGAGCAATGCAGGAAAGAGCAATACTACCATAATGCAATGTGACAATAAACTGAAGTTATGAGAGGCTTTAGTATCGATAGTATGCTGCGTGCATTATATCGGTATCTATATACTGCTGTTGCTACTGCACCGGCAGCAGCAAATATACCCATCTCCTTTGACATAATTGTTTGTTCATAGACGAACTTTGCTGTATACATTTATGCATGTAGTATAAATATAGTATATATGTAATGAATACGTATGTTTTTGTGTCTTCTTTATCCAAACACTCATAAAGTCAGTTCGATGAGAAGTAATGAATTCCAGAGCAAACATGCAAGTGCACACTGTAGCGCATTGGCCAAAAAAACAAATTTCACGACATAAGTAATTAAGCATAAAAGCAAGTGCATACTTATAGGCATATCGTTGAATGGCGATGATTTTATTGCTGGCAATTATATCAGAGAACAAGTGATTGTATTCGTATGTAAATTTGTTCTGTCTGCTTCAACTATTTTCATTAATTTATCAATGAGGTTATTTATACACAATTCCGTATAAAGACATCGTGAAAATGATGAATGGTTTTGATGGCGATATCAATCGTTTTGTAAATATATTATCGAAACATTGTTAAGAATTATTAAATACTGAAACTAGTCATTTAAAAAGTTACGATATGTTAGTGGATGAGCAACTTGCTCACCCACTCAGGAAGGAGGAAATACTAACTAGTACAGGAAGCATAATAGCAAACACCTCACGGGGATGTCCACAAGGGGGAGTGCTATCACCGCTAATGTGGAGTATGGTAGTAGATGAACTTCTTGTAGACCTAGATAACTCTGGATTACAGGGTTATGCCGATGATATAGTCATAATACGTAGAGAAAAGTTGAAAAATACTCCATGTGACAGAATCTTGCTAGGACTAAAACTATCAAGGACTATAATACATACGGGATAAACCAGAACATGATAACATGGTTCACGGACGACTCCTTGACTAATGAAGTGCCGGAGCAGGAGTGATAGGCCCGGGGATAAAATACTCGGAGCCTTTAGATAACAATACTATTGTCTTTCAAGCGGAAATATACCCGATTGACAGGTATGCCCACTTCAACATCATGCGCCAATATCAGAATAGGAGAATTGCAAACCTGACAGACAGTCACGCTGCTATCAGGGTACTAAACTGTAACCAGCTGAAATCAAAATAACCATTTATGGATATTTTGGGTTCCAGGACATATTGGAGTTGGAGGCAACGAGCTAGCGGATAGGCTTGCCAGAATGGAAGCAGCAACACCCTTTGTAGGCCCAGAACCCTTCTATAGTCTGGACAAAGGAGCTTTATCTAGGAGTGAAGAATCAGAATACTGCAGGTTGAATTATCGCCTAACGAAACTGGGAATCTTCTCGGATGAAACCTGCCGACATTTCAGGGAAGAGAATGAAACTGCAAAACATGTGCTGGGAATGTGCATCGCGGTTATGCACACAAAAAAGAAAAACTTCGTTAAATTTATAATACCGGAAAATCTGCTAAAGTCCATTAGAGTAGGATCTATACTAAACGTTCTTATGGATGCTGGACTTAGTTAAATACTCTAGTCCATGATGGGGTGCACAATAAACCTATGGTCGCAGTGCAATACAACCCTCTAACAAAAATAATAATTACAGAGTTTAGTCCACAAATCGTATACTACAGCCATATTGGTAATTTTACATTAATATATTTAACCCAAAGGTTCTTTCTTGCACATCCCTTTCAAAATGAACGTTATGAGAAATCCTGTTATCCATGAATTTTATCTATTTGATTTGTTCAAGAAAGAACAATATCCAGTTTCTACCCAAATTTTGTTCATGCATCAAACCGAATCGTTTATTGTTCTTTCATAGACACCAACATTCAATACTCTCGATGCCGTATGTTTCTACTCACTCTGATATCTTCTTAGTACAATTTTTTTGCCACCATGAACTATATTTTCATATTCTTTATATCGCCAAATTTTTAATAAACCGATTTTATCAATTTGCACGCTTACCTGTTTACTGGTAAATATAATGTTATGTAACAAATTTCAGGTTAATCGTTCTATAACTACCGTAGTTATCGTGTAAATAGTTATTTTTCCGTATCCATACTCTTTATGGGCATTACAGACTAAAGCACGAACTCCACATTTTCTTGACTCTTTGCAGTGTATGGTATAAATAGAAAAAATTTACAGAAGCGGTACTAGAATCAGCAATCTACTAAACGTTAGTATTAAACCACGTACTTTTACCATGGAAAGACAAAACCTTCAATTTCTGTTTGTCTTTTGTTGCCTCTCTCACAATTTTATGCTTCTTCTCATCCCCATTCGGCTAAATAGTTCTTAAAAAATTCTAAAATTAACGCTAGACTTTAATCACACATAGCTATAATACGAATGGTGTGGTAAAGTTGATGCGCTTGAATGGTGTCTTTCATGTGTCAAACAAAACAGAATTCAATTCGTTTAATTTTGCGTTATCCTTTTACTTCATGTTTGTTTTTTTTCTTTGTTTTTTTTTTTTTGTTTTTTTTCTCTTGCAATATAGTATTCTTTGCACTTACTCACAGTTTTCGCACTCTTTTAACTTCTCGCTGTCTCTCCCTCTCTCATATATAGTTTCTAGTGCTTGCTTTAGCATACGTATTTAGGTACTTGCATACATACTTGTATACTTGTATACAAGTATGTATGTATACTTGTATATGTATATTCATATACAAACTTCAATGTGTATATGCTCCATTTGGTGCCATTGATGCTTTCAGAATCGTTTTGTCTGCGACTGCACTTGACTATTGATTTAGGTTTTCCACTAAAGTTAGTACACGCTTGTGTGAATTTGTGCCTGTGTGTGTGTGTGTTTATGTGGGTATATATGTCAAAATGTATTTATGTAGTTGTATTCGAAAAACAAAAAATAATAAACAAACATACCTACTCGTTGCTAGTGTAAAATAAAATATAAAAAACAAAAAAATTGAATTATAAAAGAATGTTCCGTTGAATGAAAAATCGTTTGTTCGACAATCAGTGCTTATGACACAATCGGTTTGTCATCATCATCATCGTCATAAACATACGTATATATATTCTGGGTGCTATTAGTTATAAATCAAATCATTTACAATACAAATATGAGCACAATTGTTGGATTTTTAATTTGTTTTTTTAATTTTTCAATTCTTTTAATTAAGCCTTTTATTTAAGCGATTAATTTCATGTCTTTATTGCATTATTATGAATACACTGGAACTAAGGAAAAGTTTTGTGTCTTCCAAAAATGCTTATTTCCAGACAATTTCATCGTTTCAATTGTGTTATTGTGAAATAAAATAGGAATTTGAAGATTTGCTGGAGTTGAGTATCTATAATTGAATTATGGTGGAATTAAACATTGAACATTAATGAATTTATTGAGGAATCCTTTTGCAACAGAATGCCTAACATCCAATAGGTAAACAAACATACATGTCAGCTGGTAGTACATAGTAGCAGCTCCTTTGATCGGTACTAAGTCGAAGTCATTACAAAGATGTTGCAAAAATATGTAACTAGGATACGTTAAACCAAGCACGAATAGCTGTATAGTGATATAGTTCCCTTTTATCACCCCGCAGAACATATTTATGCATGGGAAGTAGATATGGTTTTCATCTAATGCCAGAAAGCCGACCACAGATTCGGATTAAGCAGCACAAAATCCACAATATGTAAGAGTTATTGTCCGTCCGGCAACCTTCTCTTCTTAAGTGAGACTGTGTAATACTCACAATTCTATCTAAAAGCCATTAGAGCTACTAAATTACAGATCTTTAAGAAAAAGACTTTCAAAAGGATTGCTAGATTAAATTAGTAAAACATTAGAAAGAAAAATCTCCTTACAGTCGGCTGGGGCCGACCAAATTATACCCTGCATATGTAGATTTATATATAAAAAGTTTACTCGAATATCCATCTTTTTCTTTTATTTCCACTTTTGAAAAACAATTTTCGCATATACTACTAATATACACCCGAAATATGGTTGACATTGACGAAGTACTTTGTATGTTATGAGAGTTCTAAAAGGGATAATTTAAAGAAGGTTTTTAACATAATTCCGAGACTTAGTTGGCGTGGTTTACCTCTTTCTTGTAAATCCAATTAAATTTTCAATATTAATCCACACCTTAAATTTGTTTGTCCTACGTTGAATAGTTCGAAAGTTATAGCGGTTTAAATTTTTTAAAATTTTCGCAACTTTGTATGGTAGCCCCATTAAGAAGTGGGCGTGGCATGTTGATTTTTGTTCAGATTATGTACAACTACCATATTAACCTAAGTATTAATTATGATTGTTCTAGACAGAAGATTGCAGAAGCTGCAGCTACCTCAATTTAAAAGAAATTCAGTCATCCTGGGAGCCACTATAAACAATGGGCGTGGCTGGCCCATTTCTTGTGAGTATATTTGCTCTTACAATACTAATCCACACCTTCAATCTGGTTGCTCTACACTGAATAGTTTGCAAGTTATAACCGGTAACATTTTTTTTTTAATTTCCGCAACTTTGTATGGCAGACCCAAGAAGGAGTGGGTGTGGCACACTGATTTTGTGCCATATTATTTCTGACTACCATGTTAATCTAAGTGTCAATTATGGTTATTATAGAAAATTGCCGAAGTTGTTTCAATTTAAAAGAATTTCAGTCATTTTGTATGGGGGCTACGATAAACAGTGGGCGTGGCGCACCCATTTCCTGTGAGCCTAGTTGCTCGTACAATACTAATCCATACCTTAAATTTCGTTGTCCCACGCTAAAGGGTTTGTAAGTTATGTAGCTTAAAAGTTTTAGTTTAATTCCCTCGACTTTGTATTGGAGGCCCATGAAGGAGTGGGCGTGGCACACTGATTTTAAAGCAGATTATTTCCAACTACGATATTAATTTAAGTGTTAATTATGGTTATTCTAGACAGAAGATTGTAAAAGTTACAGCTGTTTCAATTTAAAAGAAGTAGAGACACTTTGCATTAGAGCTACGCTAAAAAGTAGGCGTGACTCACCCACTTTTGTCGAGGTTATATAGTAGTATAATATAACTCTATGTGCCAAATATTGTTGTCCCAAGTGGTATATTATGTGAATTATAGCAAGTTAAAGATTTTGAAAATTCCGAAGTTAGTCGCTTTGAATGCTTGGTGTGGGCGTGGCTATTGACCGATCATGCCCAATATCAATCACCTCCGTACCCTTGGATCATAGGTTACTTGTGCCAAATTTCGTCGAAATAGCTGAATATTTACTCAAGTTATCGTGCGAACCAGCCAGGTGACAGACAGACGGACGGACGAACGGACGGATATCGTTAAATCGAAAATTTAAATGACGCTGATCACGAATATATATCTATGTCTATATCTCCGGAGATTCCTTCAAGTGGACACAAACATCTGACCGAAATGAATATACCTTGCATATTGCATTATGCAGGGTATAAAAAAGCATACATCACGCATCACTACTTTCATGAGGATTTCGTCTTTATTCGTAAGTTTATTGCTTAAGAGCTATTTCCAACTTCCAATTACATATAGGGTTTTTGGACATTGGGCACCGAGATATATTTTTTGGTCGCATTTATCATATTGATACGTATGAAGTTAAAAATCATGACTTTGAAGGACATATCTGACAGCATATCGATTACTTAAAATGAATATTATACATGTGCGACTATCTAACTCAGCGTAACAGACTTTCATTTACATTATAAAATGTTGCATATTTTTGTTATCATTTTATGACAAAAGTCCAACATACCAATTTTACACATACGATTTGGATAACACACAAAAAATAAAACCTTATAAAAGTTATAATTAAGTGATAAACATCGAAATATCATTATAAGTATATTGATATGATATGTAATATGATACTCGTAGGTACTACGTGCATATGAAAATGTGATTTAATAAATATGCTCATACAAACAACAGCAGCAACAATAATAAGAGGATATACTCGTATAAGCCCTTAATATAAAGAATACAATATAAATTTTAATAGGGTATACACTCACAACCCTTCTTCACCACCACCATTATCAACCTACCTTCAGCATTATCATCATCGCAGTGTGTAACTCCTACCAATGTTAGTCAACGTTTACAAAACTGATTGTGTGTGAAAATGTTGACTCTTCATCATGAAAATCATCACCACCCTTCTTCCAAAAAAAAATAGAGGGGGAAAACCAAAATCATTACAAAAACCCGGCAAAGCGATGAAACACATTTCCAAGTGACCCTTTTATTCATCAGATTTTATCAGGTTTTACCAATCTTTACTCGTAAACAAAATACTTTTCACTCTTATCCCTGAACACCATACAAATGTACTTGCGTTTACGTACAATATTCCTCAACATAATCATTGTATTCGTATAATTTTTTGGTTCTTTGTTCTTGTCGTTGTTCATTGTTCCGCCTACTTCTTGTCCAACTCATCTGATGATTCTGCATTTAAATACGCGTATGCAAAATGTATTCATTGCTCATTGTTGGCTCAATGGTTAGTTGGTTGGTCGGTTGGTTGGTTGTTTCGTTGTTTCGTTGTTTCGTTGGTTGTATGCATGTACATATTACTGGGTACTTGATTTGCTAGGTACATATGCGTTCGTTTGTTGAGGTTAATGATGTTGTTGTTCTCTTACTGCTGTTATTTTTATTTTGGCTGTATTGTTTCAAGTCCGCTTGCATGCCTTCCAGTAAATGTGTAAATCGTAGGGCCCTCTTTGACATCGCTAATATGTATTACGGACATAGGTACATATGATGGTATACGTGTGTACCAAAAACAAACAACAACAATCATTTGTAAAGTCATAAATAAATCTTCATTGCTTTATTTCATGAAGTCTGTTGAATTATTTTATAACTGATTAGTTGACCTACAAATAAAAAAAACAATTTATAATATATATATATATATATATATATATATATATATATATATATATATATATATATATATTTATATATATATATATATATATATATATATATGTATATATATATATACATATATTTATATATATATTTATATATATATATATATATATATATATATATATATATATATATATATATACATATATATATATATATATATATATATATATGTGTGTATATATATGTATATATATCATGGAGTAAAGTTTGAATATCGAAATATTAAACAACTTAATTAGGAATCATTTTGAGTAACCTTTATAAGTATATCTAGATATGGCTATAAAATTATTTCTTCTTCTGTATTTTAGGTATAAGTAAATACTTGAAATTTCAGCCAATGACGTTAAACGTAATCTAAAAAATGACTGTACCAAAGACAGAAACCTGAAATAGCATTAAGTTGAGAAGCACTTCCTGAAAAAATCAATAGTATATTGAGTTTGTGCCTCATTTTCAACACCCAGATATTAGAGGTGATAGATATTTGAAAAAAATACACAATATTGACCAAAACCACGAACTGAGTCGATATCGTCTTATCCTCTAGACGTCAACTGCCATATTTTTAGAGCAATCAGGCTGAAAATCGGCACATAGCTTATTTTTACAAATAAACGAAAGCCTATGGGAAGTAAGCTTCCAAAAGTATGTTGTATGTAGTATGTGGTTTTCCATAATTCTTCCTGGAAAGTAAAAAGCTATCAAACTTGAACTTGGTATATAAAGTTATTCTTACCACAAAAACTAACTTTTTAGAAATTGGACGTAACCTGATAAAAACGATAAAGTTATCAAGCTGAAACTCAGGACATACAATTGCATTTACCAAGTGAATCGTTATAAATATTCTACTAAGGATATACTGCCTTTAGTAGCGGTAATTTATATGTATGAACCAATAGAAAAATAAATTATATACAAATTGGTATTATCAATTCAAAATCTAAATGAGTACTAGTACAAAATGATATACATATATTAAAGATGTGAATATAATATACATTTGGATACACACGAATACACTTCAAGGTACAACAAAGCAATTGAAAATGGTGTTAAAAAGCAAGTGTTTCATATAGATAAAAATAAATATAATATAGTAGTAGTAGTAGTAGTAGTAGTAGTAGTAGTAATAGAAGTAAAAATACCGATATATGCATACAGCTATATAAAAGTATATGTGACATATGAGTGTATAATAATAATATATGAGCAAATGACATACAACAAATGTTCATGTATTCAGATATATGTATACTGATATCTATTTGCAATTTAAAGTCTGCATTATAATTGAGTAGTATGCTTACTTTCGCGTAGAACTTGAATCGACTAACTACGATATTCTCATATATTACATATACTCACCGTCGTATGAGCATAAGAATATATTTAGTTATACCTTGAATATGACTTGATATGTTGATTTAACGTATACGCAAATATGCATTTACAGCCATGTATACCAGCATACAATGAAGACGATTGTTTGCCAATATACAGATGAAAGTAGTAAAAAAGAGAACAGAAAGGGAAAACGCAAAAGTAACAAAATACATATATTATTAAATCATTCCGCCGACAAGAATGGCCTGGCTATGACTAAAGTACTATCAAATACATTTCATATCATGCTCCAACTCATGAATATAACAAATACAAATATATACGAACATTACTCACTAACGCTAAAATGCATTGTGACAGTAGTTGTTAGTGATACGTAGTTGTATGAGAGTATGAAAACATATGATTATACTATATATGGTATAAATATGCTTTCGACTGTTTGCTGATATATGTGCAGTTTCATTCTTTTGTGAAATGTAATAGAATTGAATTGTATTGTATTCCATTGAATAAATATAATATTATTTTTGTTGCTACAACATATTACTACATACAGTTATTACTTGCACTGAAAGTAAATTCAATATAAAATTTGATATTGTCTTACATTATCCGAATTAGATATTCTTGTGTAAATATATTGTAGTACATATGACTGGATAATATTGAACTGGAAAAAATATATTTATCACTAATAAAACAAAATCAGTTAACTAATGAGAATCTATTGCTATACGTTGCATTAACCAAGGATTAAGTTTAAATGTTTAAATGTTTTCCTGATTGTAATTATATTTTTCATATTACTTCCATTTGTATGGATGTTTTTAATTTTCGGACCAATTCCCTTATGGTTTTTATTTATTTTATTTTATTGACGTTTTGATTGCACACCTTCTTTGGCTAGTTGTGAATAGTCATCCAATTCTACTTTTACCAATTTCCTTAATTGCAAAATTTCGATTCTTTTGACAATATTTGGACACAAAACCTCAGCAATTCTCCAAGACATTCATTCAGATATATTGTATTCGTTTCTAATGGAACATAGTATTTGTGAAATATCATTCTAAACTTCGACTGAGCAGAAAGAATTTGTGGAACTCTATCTTTTCATAATAATAGTCTGTATATGTCCTATGGATGCCGTGGCTCAGTGGTTAGTGTGTTGGCCTTCTGATCTGTAGGTCGTGGTTCAATCCCCGGCTGATGCATAACAAATTTAATATCGAAAAGATTTTTCTTTCGAACGGTACCCACCTGTCGGCAAGCAATTGGCAATTCTTCCGACAGTAACAACTTGCCATGAAAAAGCTTCAAAAGAACTCTGTGACAAAGCACAGAAAAAGTGATGTCACAAGTGTTCTGCCGTTCGGATCCGGCTAAAATAAGTAGGTCCCTTCTAATACTGTCCAAATTTAACACGCACAACAGCAATAGAAGAGAAGCTCGGCCAATGAGCTCTTCGGGGCTTTTAGTGCCACATATATATATATATATATATATATATATATATATATATATATATATATATACATATATATATATATATATATATACATATATATATATATATATATATATATATATATGATTTTGTGCCCCTGGACCCAAATGTGTGGCCATTACTCTCAAGCTTGTTTCTAATCTGGAGTAATATTTTTAAAAATGTGCAGTTTGTAGCAGAGCTCTGCGAAATGGTGGGAGAAAAATTAGAGGATGTAGTTCATACCCTTCTTGGCAGCTAAGCAATTATCTGTTAATTTTCGGTTAGAAATTGAGGAAATTTTTAATATCTGTATTTTCACATATGCCATTGCTCATAACTTGGATTTTTATACCCTGCATAATGCAATATGCATGGTATATTCATTTCGGTCAGATGTTTGTGTCCACTTGAAGGAATCTCCGGAGATATAGACATGGATATATATTCGTGATCAGCGTCGATTAAATTTTCGATTTAACGATGTCCGTCCGTCCGTCCGTCCGTCCGTCCGTCCGTCCGTCTGTCTGTCACCTGGCTGGTTCGCACGATAACTTGAGTAAATATTGAGCTATTTCGATGAAATTTGGCACAAGTAACCTATGATCCAAGGGTACGGAGGGGATTGATATTGGGCATGATCGGTCAATAACCACGCCCACACCAAGCATTCAAAGCGACTAACCTCGAAATTTTCAAAATCTTTAACTTACTATAACTCACACAATATACCACTTGGGACAACAATATTTTGCACATAGAGTTATATTATACTACTATATAACCTCGCTAAAAGTGGGTGAGCCACGCCTACTTTCTAGCGTAGCTCCCATACAAAGTGTCTGTACTTCTTTTAAATTGAAACTGCTGTAACTTCTACAATCTTCTGTCTAGAATAACCATAATTGACATTTAGATTAACACGGTAGTCGGAAATAATATGGCAGAAAATCAGTGTGCCACGCCCACTCCTTTTTGGGTCTCCCATACAAAGTTGCGGAAATTAAAAAAAATGTTACCGGTTATAACTTGCAAACTATTCAGCGTAGAATAACGAGATTTAAAGTGTGGATTAGTATTGTACGAGCAACTAGGCTCACAGAAAATGGGCGCACCACGCCTAATGTTTATCGTAGCCCCCATATAAATTTTAAATTGAAACAGCTGTAACTTCGGCAATCTTCTGTCTAGAATAACCATAATTGACACTTAAATTAATATCGTAGTCGGCAAAAATCTGGCAGAAAATCAGTGTGCCACGCCCACTCCTTCATGGGTCTCCCATACAAAGTCGAGTGAATTAAACTAAAATTTTAAGCTCCATAGCTTACAAACCAAATTTACACCAAATTTAAGGTGTGGATTAACATTGAAAAATTAATTGGATTTACTAGAAAGTGGTAAGCCACGCCCACTTTTTATATAGCTCCCATACTAAGCCTCGGAATTATCTTAAAATCCTTTTACTTCGTCAAAGTCAACCATATTTCGGGTGTAAATTAGTAGTATATGCAAAAATTGTTTCTCGAAAAGTGGAAATAAAAGAAAAGTTGGATATTCGAGTAAACTTTTTATATATAAATCTACATATGCAGGGTATAGTTTGGTTGGCCCCAGCCGACTGTAAGGAGATTTTTATTCATTGAGTTTTTTCAGTGATCCCTTATTTTCTTTCTACAAGATCAAGCTATAGCTCGTAAACCACTCCAACGATGAATATTATTTTCCGTAATAATTACTTCCTTGTTGTCTTAATTTTTGCGTCTCTTTCAAAAAGATCGGTAGTTTTTTGCTGAACATGTTGTGCAAAGAATAAAGTCACCTTCGAATAATTACAGATAAAAATATTGGAAATATAAATGTTATTGCAATATTTAAATTTAGAAAGCTCAATGTAATTCAAGGTAGTAATTTTTATCAAGGTTATCATATGGCATCTAAGGGCATGATCAAAACTTCATATTTCGTTTATTAAATACTATTTGTGGGTGTAGTAGCTCAATGGTTAGTGTGTTGGCCTTCTGACCTATGGGTCGTGAATTCTATCACCAGCTAAAACAACTAAATTCTTCAGGCAGTAGAGACACATACAAAAATCCAGAATTAGATTATACTTTTTGAGATCAGATATACGGAAAAAGAGTTGTTTGTTTCCTTAATACACTTCCGAGAAGTATAATAGAGTCAAAGAAGCTTGAAATGGAGTAACTATTTTTAATCACACTTTCTTTCTTTTTCGCTTATTTTCCCACAATGATGACCACTTCTCTGAGTACTAGAAGAAATTTCCTTCAACGGCAATCTTTGAACTATCAATTTCTATTTGAGATTTATTGCCAATAAAAAGTTACTAGGAATCTCATAGAATTAGGAAGGAAGGATATAATTGAAACTATTAAATGTGAAAAAGTATACCAGAAACCTAATATAAGTTCTTAAAAATCATTTGGTATCAACCTCTTCTAAAACTCTGAAGTATGTATGTTAAAACACTTTAAAATATTGTTTAGCTAACTTTCTTAACTTTGGTGAGCTACTAAGAATGTGACATAACTCATTTCTGTAAACATTTTCTAAAGTTAATAAATCCACGAAAATAATAGGCTTTATAAGACACCTCACTCACTAACATCACCTTTATCATCACTAGCACACTCATATCAATATGTCTGCAATCAACGTAGTCATCATTATCTTCATTGTCGTCATCGTCGTCGTTGTCGTTAAATCATATCGTACATATATCACTTTTCAAGAGCAATGTCTGACATTGATATGTATATCCATATGTATATGTATAGGTATGCATGTGTAAACGTACTTATATATATTTATGTACTCGTATTTATATGACATTGTGACAACAAAAAGCTTATTTTTGACAACTTCAATACACCTGCTGGATTTAACTGAAAATGATCA
Source organism: Megamerina dolium (assembly GCA_963854835.1). Lineage (NCBI taxonomy): Eukaryota > Metazoa > Arthropoda > Insecta > Diptera > Megamerinidae > Megamerina > Megamerina dolium. The sequence goes on along the minus strand of OY978529.1, from coordinate 145,785 downwards.
ACAAAACAAAAAATACTTAGGTGATTTATATAATATTACATATGTACATAAATGAATAAGTATATACAAAGAAAAGTATTCAAATTGTCGATAAAGGTCGAAATATATTAAAGTATGTACATGCACAAGCATTTAATGTAAGCAATATTTTAGTGATTTTATTTATGCTACATCAGCATGAGACTTTTAAAAATTACGTGGATTTGATTACAAATAACCTGGTACATTTTAATAAATTAATACCATTAACTCTTTTAAGCAAAATAAGTAAGCACACATACATTTACATACACAAATAAACTCATAAATATGAGTTTGTATGGTATTGTATGATAGTAATAATATGATAATAGATTTTTGGCAGAGAGACAAGAGTCTTAAAAATTTGTATCATTTTGTTTTTATATAAAATTTTATATAAAAACATACAAAAACCAAAAAAAAAAGAACCAGGTAAAAAGCCTATTTCATTGTCAAATACTTGAAAGTTATAAAAATGACGAATAAGAATAAATCCAAATGCGGTGAGAAACGAAAGCCTCATCTAAAAAAAATAAAACGCAAATAAAACAAAACACAATTTAATATTGCTAAAAGCACCTTTTAGTTTATAACATACGAGTATATGTAAAGCGGTAGGCATTCAAGTATGTATTTTAGTTGGTTTAAAACACCAACCAAAATATGACAAAATAAAAAGGGAAAGGTTCTTACCTGAATGAATACGAGTACATACATAAGTACGTAGGCTTTTGTATGGTATGTATTCACATACATATGTGCATTTTTAAGTACGAGTATATAAAATAGAGCAAATTTTTTCAAATTTACATTTTAAAATAAATACCTATATAGTGTAAGTATGTATGTGTGTACATACTACAATACATATACTATTTACATCGTCCTCGTACATATTATTTGGTAAACTCCTGCTTATATTATTTTCTCCCCCTTTTTTTATCATGTTCTCACATACAGTCGCTGATAATGTTGAGCTTTTTGTTTGCTTAGCCTAATACTGATATTTTTTATGTATAAGTTGATATATATACTTTATATGGATATATACATTCCTATAACAGCTGGCAAAACATGCGGATTGCAGGCATACATGTATCAAATTGGTAAATGATGGTATCAAGTTAAAATGCTAATTTGTCATTTTGAGTTATTTGAATTTAATTTTCATATATTACAGGAAGTGATGGAATATTTTTCTTTAAGCATTTACATTCAATAGAAATCTTATAAAAATAGAACACATTTTCGACTTTTATACATATGTTGAATCTCTTTTAGAATCTATATTTTTACAATCAGCATCGACAGTAAGCTGAAGTAATCTTATTAAATATTCACTGCTTCACCAATCTGAGTTTGATTTCAAATATTTTGGGCTAGCTTTCGAGCTCTATATATAAAGCTGGATCCCTCTTATCACGAAAACGCTTAGAAACAAATAGAATACTGCAAGGCAGTACTTGCAGTACGACAAAAAATTACTGTGATTGAATTTGCTAGCAATTTGCAATTCATCCGGGAGTAACAATGTGCCACATACATGATACTAAAAGAGCTTCGGGACTAAGCTCAGAAAAAGTGTTGTTACAAGGATTTTGCTATTTGGAACCGGTTAATATAAGTAGGTCTCTTCTAATAATGTGCAAAAATTTAGCACGCACAACAGTACTGGAAGAAAATCGCCATCAAAAGGCACATCGAGGTCTAATAAGTGCCGTATATTTAATTTTTTTTAACCAATATCTGCAAATTTACCATCAAACGTCAAAATTATGATAAAACTCCAACTAAACTACTGTTTAGTTTTTCATAATTGATAAATACTTTTATCTCAGGCTTTCATTGAAATTTTTTTAATAACAAAAATGAAGTACCTAACTTAAAAACCCCAACGACTAGTTAGGCGAATTGATAGATCACATTCTAATAAATTTGATATTTGAGTGTAAAATCAACAGATTATTTTTTTATTTGAATTATCTCAAAGATGTCAAAAATGAACCAAATTTTATAGCTCACATATAAAAGCTCTATAGTTTGTACGCGTTCGTTTGGCCCGTAACACAAAAGAGAATTGCTGACAACATTGCAGCCTTTTAATACAATCGTATAACCTAAAATATTCTATTTATTTAATATACTTTAAAAATTAGACACTAACTTACAAGCATTTTGTATGAGAAGCAACGTTCCAACATTTCAATGCAACAGCAAAAAACAATAATACCATTGCAAATACAGTCACGCATTACGCATTCGAGTGCCACATCAATCTTGAATGTAGAATGGTGCTATGTAGAATGTTTGATTATATGGAAAAACACACAGCGAGTGAAAGAGAATCAGGGAGTAGTTCTATGAAGTATGAGTGTGCATTTGTAGATGTATAGGCATATTTGTACACTTGTACCTACTTCCTTTGGCACACAATATATGAATGCATATAAGCATAGTACATGCATACGTGTATGCATATGAACGAACGAATAATAGAGCAAACAAGAGGACAAGTGACGTTATTGTTAATTTACAACATCGTCATATGGAAAGATAGGAATATATTTTCATACATGCATATCTGTACACTCGTATACTACATATAGGTATCTACAGATGCAGTTGTAGTCAGCATAGCAGCAGCTCTGCATACCCAATTCAATATAAACATGATAACTGAATATATTTTATATATATGTGAGAATGCATATTCATAGGCTTTGCGACATTTTCAATGCCACTACCCTAAAAAATGGTATATGCAGGCTGGCAGCAGCAGCATTATGATCATACTTTTGTTATTTTGTACAGCCTTTTTTCATAATATACTATACTGTTCTATAAGCTATTTATATGGTAAGCATTGCTGCATGGAGGAACTCGTGCTCTGACGCTCTCACTGGATCAAGTGAACTCTAATTTTTTTTTTTTTTTTTTTTTTGTTTCCACATAGACAATGAAATGAAGAAGAAGAAAACAAAATAAAACAATAAATACAAGACACACTATGACAAAACCGGAGGCATAAGTTTTATTGTTTCGATTTTATTTTTAGTTTGTTTGGTTTCATCCTTAAAAATGCTGCAAAAAACAAAGAAGCCCATTTGATTCAGTTGCTGACTGGCTACTACAGATACTATTGTTTGAATTTTATTTCTTCTTTTAGACTTTTTTTTTTGGTTTTTGATATTTCCTTATTGTTTGGAATTTATTGTTTTTCATACTAAGTGCATACAATAAAAATTAGTAGTCGGTACTCAGCATCATATAATAATTCAAAAATACCATGAATAAATATGTAATGAAAATATAACATATTTCAAGAAATCCAAACCATGAATAATGGTCAATATTTTGATTTTAAAGTTAAAAAATTGTTTTTTGTTGACTTTATTAAAGGTTTTTGTGATTTAGCTTTTGCAATAGAAGCAATGGTAAACATCATTCAATTGTGATTAACCTTGCAAAGCTTAATTGAGTTCACAAAAGTATGAAGTCGAAAGTTTCCAAAATTTATAAATCTTTTATATTAACCTCATATTAGAAACGCTTTCTATTTTCTCAAAGTGATGCATATATCCACATAATTCTCTAAGTGGAAAATTTTACGGCTCATTAAATTGATAAGAAGAAGAAAGTGACTAGAAGAAGAGAAAGTATGTAACACCGAGAATAATGTTCATCTATCCCCTACGTTCAGATGCAAATGAATAACATCTTTTTCACTCTTCGGTGAAATACCAGAAACAATTGCCACCGAACGAAAACCTCTTCTCGATCATAATGCACACGCAAACCCAAGTTTTTATGATAACAATATCAGCCGCGTCAAAAATTGTATGATTAATAGAGCTATTTTGTATGTTGATTTAGATATATGCATTAGGCTGGGTATCTACATATGTAGGTAAATCACGAAGGATACGCTATATTTAGCTGGCAAAGAGTACAAAAAAAAAACAAAAGACGCACATACAGATGATTCATCAGGGATTGTTCAAAAACAATTGCCAAAAATTACTTTCACTTAGAGAAAATGTCCAAATTTAAATGTTTCTTAAACAATTTCTCAAAGAAACAATTTATTGTGTCCTTTCTTTAATTTAAATTGGAATGACAATTCCTATTAGCAATGGTGCAGTATTGATTCCCAGTAATGGTGCAATAAGAAGAAGAAGAAACCACAAGAAAAACTAAACAGGTCTTGAGCAGATGGCAAGATACCGCATTTCATACCCACAAAAAAGAAAAATAACTTATGAGAATTGAACCATTTGGTCTTTCCTACAAATTTTGCTTAAAAGGACCTGAAAGCAGAAAGCAAATTACCGAGATTTTGCCCTTAAAGAGGTCAAATTTATAATAGACAAATAAGCCCATAGTTGCCCAAGAATCGCTCCTAAAGCAGTCAAATATAGGACATACTACCATTCATTCTTGTGCTACAATATTTTCCCCAAATATTCGGATACTCTCTTTTCACCCTTTGAGGAGGTTCCCAGTTGTTACTTGTTTATTGATAGAATGTTGGATGATTTTGTATGATATTATTTTTGAATTCCATTTCAATTCATTGATGTTCACAGCATCACAAATAATTTATAGATATATTAAATAATTTCTTGATTTTATAGCCTCCCATTTCAAAAATTTTGTGGTTACTTCAAGGATTTTTACTTTAAAAAAATTTAGAAATAATTTCAATAATTTTCTTTTTCTTCTCTTATTTTTCGATATTTCAATCAGGGCAATGATGACGATGGCCTTGAATTAAGGTCAATATATCAATATAGTTAAAGAATTGGTTGAATTTAAAAATTACTTTAATTTAGAAACCCTGCACAAAAATGATATTAAACAATTTTGAAATGAACTAAAATTCCAACACACAATAATCATTTTAGACTTAATGTTTCAAATACATTTTTTCTCATTACCATTTTTCTATATTTGAATATATATATTTGTATGTATATGTATAGTAAACATTTTTATAAATAATTACCTAACCCTCTCTAATTTAGAATGTACATATACATATATTTCCCAGAAAATATTGTATAAAGCTTCTATCGACTAAATTCTATATACACAATGCACACAACCACTGAGTTTAAATATAAAGTTTTACAATGCCAAATTACTTCCGCATGCTGGTTCAATGTATGCGTGCACATCATGTAGCATGTGTCACATTAGATACACGCATACTTATCTTCATTAACCATACATATGAGTACTTACGTATTCTTATTCTTGTGTGCTTCTAGATACCGCTTCGGTATAGACTAGACATGTTTTAAATGGCATTTTCTTTATAATTTTTTATTTACGCTAAATTTCACTTTTACTTATTAATATTGATAATGATATGTTTTAAAGCACGTGATGATAATCTATTCACATGTTTATAATTATAATGTAAATTGTGTTTGATAATTTGGTAATTTCCTTTCTAGAATTTGGCTTGAAGAAATCTATTTAAATTAAGCGCTAATAATCATATCCTCCAAACCCAAGATTAATATGAGTTGTAATATTAATTATACTGTGCCTAGTAATATGACCATCTATGTAATATGCATACATCAACAAATACCCATATAATGCCATTATAGAGAGAGAAAGAGGGGGTGAATTGAAACACCACTGAATCAATAACTGAATGAATGATGTGAATGAACAAATTTTACAATTCGATCATATTAAATATTCAATACGATGTACTCATCTAATAATAACTAATGATATCATTGAAATGTGTTATGTATCAAGAGCAATACAGATATAAAAGAACCGGCCAAAATGGCCAAATGTGCAAGTAACATATGCATATCCATGTTTCAAAATATTATACATATGGTAAACTAATAATAAAAGGTTATGCGAATTATAAAGAGATAATGTCTTTAAGAGATACAACAGGTTTGGAATATATGCCATGGAAATTGATATAAAATGACGATCGAACGTATGTTTTTATTAAAAACGAATAGGTATCTATATGCTATATGCTAAGGTTGTTATGCTGAAATGCAATGCAATGCAATAACAATTATAAAATCCTTTAATTGTTATAGAAGTTGGTACCATATTAAATAGTTATTGTTGCTGTTTTTGTTATTATAATTATATTTGGTATTTATTAGGATTAGTCTTGTAAATATTGAGTATTGAGTTAGAAATATTATTATGGCATTTGAATTTTTGAATTTCACACTGCGACAATCAAGGCTACTCTCAGTAATTTGTACAACGGATTACTCTGAATACTTCGGATTTTTAGGTTTTGTGATTTGATCATCATTTACGAGCCCAATAATATCAAAATTTTTTTTGGTATTAGCTCTATAGACAGGAAACTTTCTTGAAGAACTGATTCCTCTGATAAAACGTTCATATTTCGGGATTTTAAGCTCTATTTCGATTCCAAAATATATTGACTTTGTGCTTTCGCTTTTAACATCCATAAGGAAAGGAGGCATATCTACATAAATATGTTGAGATAGTATAATTGAAATATCTGTTTTTCTGTATGACAGTCTATCTTATCGCATGAATAATTACCGTAATTATCGAGAGATCGATCTGAAAATTTTTAGATAAGATCAATTTCATCAACAAACTGACGGCTTCATGAATATGTCAAATCGGATGAAAACTACGTCTACCTACCATACAAAAATATGTTGATGTATTCGCATTTTCACACATTTCGCATGAAAATATAAAGTTACCGGACTAATAGTTGGTATAGATAACTAATTTTACCACTGTTTTAATATATTAGAAAATGAGCGTAATCTGATAAAAATTTCGCCTAACCGCCATACCTAAATATGTATTTTAAAATGTGTTTTTCAAACTCTTTGCATGCAAATATTAAATGATCACGCTGAAACTTGGTACGTAAAATTATTGTGATGGTGGAATAGACATGTTAAAAAATTTCCAATAGAAGCATATTTTTTTTTATGCAAAAATTTAAAGAAATTAAACTAAAACTTTGTTTACCCATATAAGATATTGGCTTTTTCAAACTTTGCGCTCGAAAATATAAAGCCATCAAGCTGAATATTCGCTACTTACAATTATATTTGCTAGTATTTGGACGAAATCAAATATAAGTAGAATTGCATGAAAACTACGTCTACGTTTCATATAAAAGTATGGTATCGACTGTGTTTTGCTCATGAGCATACAAAACTATAAGACTGAAACACACACTCTCGCATGAATTCCACATCTAAGTATCTCCTCTATAAAAGTAATTTTTTTTTCTCATTTTATCATTAAAAGCACCAATTTGAATAATGCAATTTTGAAATATAACTATAAAAAACCTATGAAATTAGAATCAATACCTACCATAGTGATAAAACAATCTTTTGTTATTTTCGGATTTATTATTTCTTCCAGTAGATTTCGTTGGCCATTCTTTTGTCTTAATTTTAAAGCGATGGACTCATCTTTCAGCGATACAACCATCGACCAAACTTAAGATTCATATTATATGTTAATCTACAGAAAGTCTTTTGTTGTGAAGAATTTTTAGTATTAAAAAATTTCATAAAAATATGCGTAAAAAATAAAAAAGGGTCACCACCACAAACGAAAGATATTGAACATTTTTCGATTGATTTCAACAAAATTTTTTTTGTATTACAATCGAGACTTTTAAGCTATTTATAAGTACTAAAAGAGCCCTTGAATATCAAATTGAATATTTTTTAAGTGAAATAAACAATACTTTATGAAGCATTAATAATATGAAATCATTTGAATATGAATATTTGAAATATTTTCTAAAATTTTTGTTTAATAAAATCAACATTTTAACTTAAATTTTAAACATTCCATATTTGAAAAGTAACTACATACGTAACACGCAAAGCAAATTTGTACAAAAATTTATTAAACGGAAATACATGTATGCAATGCATAAGCTTATGTATAAATATATACATACAGTATATGAATTTGAACAAAGGACTGCAGAAAAAGCTGGGCAAAAAAATATACAACAAAAAATACAGAATGCAAAAATTAACTCGTTTTCAAAAATGATGTCATGATGGCAGAATGTGTGTTTAACTTCCTTGTTGTTTAGTTGCTTGTACTTTGGTTGCTGGCTTGTGCATGGTTGGTTTCGCTTTAGTGCGGCTTTTTAAATGTGAAGGCATGTATATATTTTAGACTTTTTCGAAAAATTATGTAAACATTTTAGAAGAGAAAAGCAAAATGCAAAAACGAAAATATACAACCAAATCACATACATATACACATGCAATTCTCAACATTTATGGTTATGTGCTTGCTCATGTACTTTACTATATACATAGTTCATACCATATATGAGCTGATAAGATAGTAGTGCGTAATTTATTAGTATTGTTCATATAGTATATATACTCATATGTAATACAGAAACAAATATTATAATTAAATATTTTTTTTTTTAGAAATATTACATTCCCCGAAATGAAAAATTTCCTTCTTACTTCTCACACTCTTATATCAGTACTTAATTGTTTTAATGAATTTTATTGTTGTAGTGAATTGGTTATAGAGGCAAATTCTGTATCGCCCATATTTGAACTCCTTCGTTCATTAGCAAATTAAATCGTACGTATTTATTGAGTTCTAACATGCTAACTATATATTTTTGTGCGTAAAGTGTGGAAATATACATAGATAAGCATATTTTTGTATGGGAGGTAGGCGTGTTTTTTATCTGATTCAGCCCGATTTCGAATATGTCTAGTAGTTGGTAAGCACAATTATAAATTTTAGGTTAATAATCATCTATTTTCGTGCGAAAGTGTGGAATGTATGGGAAATAGTCAAAGTTTTCTACCGATTTCATCAATATCGCGCTTGTGTGGTAGAGTATAACATTACATACCGAGTTTCATTTCGAAAGCTCTACATATTGCTAAATGTAAAAAACCCATTCAGTACCATACTTTTGTATAGGAGGTAAGCGTAGTTTTCATTTAATATCATCAATTTCTTAAATCAAACATTTTTTTATAGAAATAAGCTTTTGTCCAAATTTTCAACTAAATTGCTCCAAAGCTGTCCTACGAAAAGGCAGACCTACAGATAGGCTGCAATGGCTCCATCTATTTACATCCCTAGTTATTGGTGTTGCAAACGGAATCATTAATTCGATATATGATACCATTGATTCTTTGAACGTGGAGTGTAAATATTTTATTAGTTTCGCTTACGGCTACTGACTCCAAAACCCGATGAGGCTTTCCTTATCCTATACCAAAATGTTTGACTCCTCTTAATATATTGCATTTCGTATATTGATCTTATTGTAGAATAGTTTAAAGATGTCTAATTATATGTATGTATATATAAACGTCATAAGAGTTCCATGAATTCGAGATATGCTTCAACATCATCATTCAAAATATAAGAATTCAAGAAAAACACCTCCTATAATATTTTAATATCAATCAATATAGTATGTGTACGTATGTGCTGATATCAATAATGAAATAATTTTATTGTTTGCTTAAATTACTTTTGATTATACTATCTACTAGTATTACTAGTATTACTACTATCTAAGAAAAGTTCAATGAAAAAAAGACAATGACTGATAATATCATGAGCAAACGTTTCGATAGCAGAGCTTAATTTGTCCCATTAAATACATAGCAACAAAAAAATACAATTTCATTCATTAATTATATTATCTACTTAAGATTACTCAACTACAATACGTACAATAGACGAAGTTACAGTATAGAAGAAGCAAAATCTGGACAATATGACGTATTTCATTTTATGTTCGAACACAATATTTTTTTGAAGTCTTAGACCTAATATATTCAAATATTTCTATATACAATACTTTTTTATTAATTCTCTTTTTTCGCTTATTCATATCAATAGACAATAGGTGCAGTTGTCTTTGATACGCTTTTGATTGACTGATTGATTGATTGATTGATTGACGGTTTGAATAATTAAGCTTCATTGATTTGTACCCTTATCTACTCTCACTTGGGTGACATGAAGATGAAAGTATGTAATTAGGTATAAGGGAGTTATGATGAGATGAGCGTATTTGGTTTAGAATTAGTAAATTTATGCAAGGATTTTGTTTTATGGCGATCGTTGTGGTAAAATAATTTTTGTTGATGCAAAGAATCGGCATAAATATTTATTGTAATGCAAGTCCTCGCTGAATTCAAAGAATTCTGTATTAACTACCATATATTTAAGCTAGATATTAATCAAGTACTACATATTGTATTACGTAATGAGTTCGATATTTGGATGTTATAGCAATGCTTTTTCAGATATCTCTTAAGACATGTTAATAAATTCTTGCACTATGGTGGATTATACTTTGAACTCACGTTTATTTGACGTCGAGTTCATAGGGCTCTTTATTCACTGCCTTATATGATAACTGGGACTTAGTGTAACACTAATGTAATAAATGAGCTAAATATGTAATGAACTTTGAATTTTTATATTATACAAATAATTTTCCAAATATATTTCAGGATTTGTTAATAAACTCAATACTTTGGTGAATTATTGATTGAACTTGCTTTGGCTATCGAAATGTGTACCAAAATTAAGGAATTTAAAAGTTATTCAACTTTTAAAAAGATTACTTATTTTACTTAATAGCAATATTATTTCTTTTTAATTTCTTTAGCAAAAAAAGTAAATGACCCAAGTATTGATACTAAAATGATACCAAGTAGTTCAATCTCTCATTTCTAATGATTACAAATCACATTTTGACGGAGATACATATTTGACTCATTAAGTTGAACAAATATTTATGACAAATTTGTTTTTATTCTTTTATATTTTTTGCACAGAATTATCCACAATTATTCATAGTATCTCCATAGCTCATACCGCAAAATGCCAATACGTCCATTTCTAGTCTATTAATCAGTGAAGAGAAGTCATCATCATTATCATCATTGCTAATACAGTCGTTAGCGTTTACTTTAAGGAAATGAATGTCCTAATAGTATAGAATATATTCACTAAATACAGTATAATCATATACATATATACTCTCACAATTCGCTGAAAAAGATTGTGCGACTAATCTCTAAAGAGAGTAGTTCCGGAATAATCTTTTCGATATCAATGAAATAAAAATTAATATATTTAGAGATTTTCTACACTTTCAAGTAATTCGCTTTTGAGTCAACAATACTATGTTGCTGGTTAGCGTATCTTGTACAGCGACGGTGATAAAATATAGGATAGCAAAACACACGATATTTGGATACCCAGGTTCGAAACCGAGAAAAGAAAATACGTATATTTTATTTGTACATTTCAATTTAATATAAATCAATCGGAAATTATAATGCAATGAATGAAAATAAATTATTTGATCTGTGCTCTGTACCCGTAAAAAAAATTAAAAATAATTTTTGTTTTTACATGAGAATTATAATACAATTAATGAAAATAAATTATTTTGTTTAGAAGAGCAAAAATGCATAAACTGTTAAATAATTGAAAAGAAAATATAATTAAGAATTATAATACATTGAATGAAAATTTCTAACCGTACGACTAATCTACATTTATACCCGTTTGGGTATAAGAGGGGACAATTGGTCTCTTCATAGGACATGCTCGCATATTCCTTTGCGACTGATCCCCGATACATCCCAGACCAGTCGCATTTTTTGCAGGATTATTATACATGTACTTACTTACTTACTTATGTGGCCATAACAACCGAATATCGATTTAGGCCGAAAATAACATGCTTCGCCAGCCATCTCTGTTCTTCGCTAGCTGGCGCCAGTTAGAAATTCCAAGCGCCGTCAGGTTCTCCAGTACTTGGTCTTTCCACCGGAGGTTTGGTCTTCCTCTTTTGCGTCGTCCTCCAGCGGGTTCCGAATATAACACCTTCTTAGCTGGAGCGTGTTCTTCCATTCGCTCGACATGACCTAGCCAGCGCAGCCGCTGGATTTTGATGCGCTTTACTATGTCAATATCGGCATACAGCTCGTACAGCTCATGGTTGTACCTTATTCGGTACTCGCCTCCAACGCAAATAGGTCCAAAGATCTTGCGTAGGAATTTTCTCTCGAAAACTCCAAGTATTCGCTCATCCGAGGTGGAAATTGTCCAGGCTTCAGCGCCATATGTTAGGACAGGCATGATGAGAGACTTGTAGAGTGTAGTTTTCGTTCTTCGAGAGAGGGCTCGACTTCTCAATTGCTTACCCAGCCCAAAGTAACACCTGTTAGCAAGAGTTATCCTACGCATGATCTCCAAGCTGACGTCATTACTGCTGTTAATGCTGGTTCCAAGATAGACAAAGTCCCTTACTACTTCAAAAGCGTAGTTGTCAACAGTGACGTGCTGTCCAAGACGCCGGGACTCTTTGTTTGTTGACACTAGATACTTCGTCTTGCCCTCGTTCACCGTGAGACCCATCCGACGCGACTCTCTTTCCAACTCTGAGAATGCTGCACTGACTGCTCGCGTGTTCATGCCGATTATGTCAATATCGTCGGCATACGCTAACAGCATGACACTTTTGTTGAAGATCAGCAGCTCGTATTATTTTCTCCATAATAAGATTGAAGAAGTCGCACGATAACGAATCACCTTGTCTGAAACCCCGTTCGGTATTAAACGGTGCGGAGAGGTCCTTCCCAATTTTCACTGCACAACGGGAGTTATGCAGTGTCATTCTACAAAGTCGAATGAGCTTTGCAGGAATACCGAACTCAGACATTGTTGCGTAGAGGTAATCCCTTACCGGACTGTCGAAAGCGGCTTTATAATCAACAAATAGGTGGTGTGTGTCGATGTGTTTTTCTTGGGTCTTCTCCAGGATTTGGCGCAGTGTGAAAATCTGGTCGATGGTGGATTTACCAGGTCTGAAGCCACACTGATAAGGTCCAATCAGGTTGCTGAGCATAGGCTTCAATCTTTCACACAGTACGCTCGATAGAACCTTGTACGCGATGCTCAGGAGACTTATTCCACGGTAGTTGGCGCGAATTGTGGGGTCTCCTTTTTTATGTACAGGACAGAGAACACTGAGCCTCCAATCATCAGGCATGCTTTCATCCGACCATATTCTGCTTATGAGCTGGTGCATGCGGGTGAGCAGCTCATCGCCTCCGGTCTTAAACAACTTGGCAGGCAGGCCATCAGCACCTGCAGCTTTGTTGTTCTTCAGCCTTAAAATGGCCGTTTCAACCTCGTCATAGTCGGGTGGTGGAACATCAACACCATCAGCTGTAATTGGGGTTATCGGGCATTCTCCTCCACTGGCGGAATTGTTCGTAGCATCGCCATTCAGTAACGTGGAGAAGTGTTCCCTCCATAGGCTCAGTACACTCTGGACATCCGTAACCAGATTCCCATTTCCATCGCGACAAGAAGAGGCTCCGGGATTTAAACCTCCACTCAGGCGCTTGATCTTTTCAAAGAATTTTCGAGTCTCATTCTTGTCGGTGCACATCTCTATCTCCTCACACTCGCGTCTTTCCAACTCCCTCTTCTTGCGCCTGAAAAGACGTCTCTCTGCACTCCTTTTCTCTCTATACCGCTCCTTAACAGCTCGCGTTACGCCTGCACGCAGGGTTTTTCTGTAGGCGGCGTCTTTCTCTGCGGTAGCGTCGCGACACTCCTGATCATACCACTCATTCCTCAGAGGCCGGTAGTAACCGATTACCTCCTCGGCAGCAGTAGTCATGGAGTGGGATATATGTGTCCACCGTGCGCATGTATCATCAAGTGGGGGAGTGTTCTGCATAAGCAGATCCGATAGTCGAGTGGAAAATGCATCTGCTGTCTCTGGTGATTGCAGCTTACTGACGTCGAGCTTTCTCTGTGTGGGACTTCTCTTGTTATTTGCGACACATAGGCGTGTGCGCACCTTAGCTGCAACAAGGTAGTGATCCGAGTCGATGTTGGCACCACGGATCGATTTCACGTCCATCACACTGGAAGCATGCCTTCCGTCAATCAACACATGATCAATTTGGTTTCTTGTATGATGATCTGGAGACAGCCATGTCGCTTTGTGGATGTCGAGATGCTGGAATCTGGTACCACCAATTACCATGTTTCGTGCTGCGGCGAAGTCGATCAGCCTCATTCCGTTATCGGAGGTGTTTTGGTGGAGGCTGAATTTTCCGACAGTTGGACCAAAGGTACCTTCCTTGCCCACCCTGGCATTAAAGTCGCCAAGCACGATTTTGATATCGTGGCGGGGGCAGCGGTCATAAGCTTCTTCGAGGCGCTGAAAGAAGCTCTCCTTGGTCACATTGTCCTTCTCATCCGTCGGAGCGTGGGCACATATAAGGCTGATGTTGAAAAATTTTGCCTTGATGCGGATTGTGGCCAGCCGTTCGTTCACAGGCGTGAACTGTGAGACAAGATGTCGTAGTCTCTTTCTGACCAAAAATCCACATCCTAATTCGTGCCTTTCAGCATGGCAACTGTAGTAGATGTCACAGGACGCTCTTTTGGAGCAGCCCTGTCCTGTCCATCGCATTTCCTGGAGAGCGGTGATGTCAGCTCTGTATTTTTCGAGGACATCAACCAGCTGGATAGAGGCACCCTCCCTATAAAGGGATCGGACATTCCAGGTGCATATCCGTAAATCATTGTCCTTTTTTCGTTTGCGGGGGTCATCAACAAAAGCGGTAGTCCTTATCCGAGGCATTTTAGTTTTTTTCATTGGAGGGGTTTTTTATGTGGCGGGTCCCAAACCCAACGCACAACCTCTAACCGAGGAGATTTTCGCCACTCACTTCAGCCGCCTCCCAGCGGGTGCCAGGAAGACGTTGCCCGGTGGTCGCCACATGGAGGGCCCCCATTAATAATAATGAAAGCGCCATCACAGAGAAAGCAGAGCAAGCTATATGACTACCCCTCATTAACAAATAAAGGTATCATCACATAGCGCTCAGATCAAACTACATGACAGCCAGTGAGTTGACTTGCGATGAGTTCAACAAGGATTGCGCTAGCCCCACCTGGTTGAGGCAGTTAGACACGTTACCTTGCGAAAACACCACCAGACCACCATACATGTATTATACATATATATAAATTCAAGGACAAATTCTCAAAGAAATATGTGTGAATAGTAGAACGAAAGTAAGAGACTGGAGGAGATAAGAAATTATTTGGTAATCATTTTTATTATTTGGCGCTTTCAGTTCACTACTTCACGGCTACTTAGTATTACATTGTAGTAGAGGAAGTAGTTGTGGCAATGGTAGTGGCACGCGAATATCACGTTAGCACATAAATCAGTATATCGTGTCTAAGGGAATGTCAAAAGTTCAATCCCCTTTAGTAACAAACCAACAAAAAATTAAATAATGGCAAACAAAATTAACGACTCTCATTAGTAAATGTGACATACCAAATACACACGCTTATAGTATTGCGCAAAGTTTGAATGTGTGGGGGTTGAATATTGTATGCGGTTTTTGTGTTGACTGATTGACCGACTAGTTGACTAAGAATGATAGTGAAGAACTTTTAAGAATAAACGATTTATAGATTGAGACCATAGATATCGATATTTTTTAGATGTTCTGTTCACTTTTACGAACCTTCTCTCGACCAATGCACCACAGATACCACTTTCACAACTTTTCGAAATGCCTTTATTTATAAATTTTTATTGAATTAAGACGTTGAAATTAATCAACTTAAAATTGAAAATTGTCTGCCTTCCAATAAATGGATTAATACCTATATTGAAGTGTCTACTCGCGGAAAATTCAAACAATTCTAAAATAAAACATACCAGACATTTTAATATTGTTGGTTAGAATTTTCGAAACAAACCACAGAATAATACCACATTGCGCATACATACGTACCTATACTACATATATGTATGATATGTATGGAGTAACTATGTGCCGGAAATAGTACACAATATATTGTATGTCGAGAGCAAAGAACCATAAAAAACACTAACAATAAAAAATTTAACATGATCAATTTTCCACATTTGCTGGAAATCAATTTAATTGAAGTTTTGCTTTTTTTGCGTTTGCCAAAAAAGTAGCAAAAATAGAACGTCAATAAAAAAAATTATAAACATATCTAGATTATGCTGGCAGTACAAGTGAATTTAATGAAATTTACAATACATTTACATACTAAATCATGTATGAATATTTTATCCAATACGTACTACACATTGTAGAATTATTTAAAATCAAAGAAAAAATAATTCTTGCTTCTTTAACCAAAAACAATATAAACAGTTACTGGTATTGGAAAATATTTTCTATGTTTTTGGCTCATGATTTTTTAAAAATATTGTATTTCATAATTCACTTCTATATAATTAGGAATTAGTTTAAGTATATTCATATAAAATTTCAGAGAATATATTTTTTGTAACATATTCATCTATCTATGTGGAAACCATTCGATATGGAGCTGATGAAAACTAATTCTCAGCTTATGATATTTTAGCATACCGACAGCATAAAGTACTCGTAGCCTTTACAAAGAGTGAAAGTTAAAATAGAAACAATTGTGAAACAAATAATGCCCTTTAACCAGCCTAATCTGGCATGGTTACAATAGTTACATTAGTTACAAATATATCAAATCGGTATTTTGAATTGTTGTCTACTAATAAGAAAGTAATTGATATAGGGTATTTCAGCAAGAGGAATCATTTTAAATTTCTCAATTTTTTCAAGGTGTCAACATAAAACTCTCATTTGTTAACATATGACAAAGAGGAACTAAAGATTTTCAAATATGGATCGAAACATACTCGCACAACGCACTGAAATAATGAAAATTCACTGCAAAAACGGCGAAAATGTTGCGAATAAGATTGGTAAAATTGGTTTTGGCTATCATCAAGTGCCTTTTCGAACTACTATAGTGAAATTGATCGATAAATTTTCACGTCTCGAACAAATTAGTAGTATAAAGAATCCAACACTCGTGCTCGTGCGGCTAGGTTAACTGAGAATATAGCAGCTGTAACTGATAGTGCGTCTAAAAACCAAAGTTTTCCATTTCGATAAGATTACAGGAATTGCGCAGTATTTTACATAAAGATGTTGGCCTACATGCTTATATGGTGCCGTTGACAAAAGGACATAATCGAAAACGCCGCACATCCAAATCTAGAGCAAACACGCAATTTTGCTAGCCTCGGAGCTTCAGAGCACTTATTTACTGAAAAATCATGTACATTATTACCCACAGTCTAGTAAAATAATACTTTTACTTGAACATTTTTTTTTGTTTGAGGTATGTACTTTTTTCCTGGGTCTATTGAAATGTTTTCTTTATTACATACCTTGATATAATCAATTTCTCTCTACCACCTTTTTTTATTTACATTTTTCAGTGACAAATTTTACTTTCTATTTATATGCAATTTTCAAACCAAAAATGTTATTACATACTTTAGATGCCATCTTATATAATATATTATTTCTCGCAAATTTTATAGAATTTCTAATTGAATGAAGATTCAATTAGAAATTCTACACAATTTGCTAGAAAGAATACATTATAAAAGATGGCATCTAAAGTATGTAAAAGTGTTCCATCGAATACTAGCACATTCAGTGCACACATGTAAGTTAAATAAATACAGTATATTTTATGATAGAAACAGTGGGTGCCGTAGCTCAGTGGTTAGTGCGTTGGCCTTCTGATCTGTAGGTAGTGGGTTCAATCCCCATCTGAAGCATAACAAAATTAATATCGAAAAGATTTTTCTTTCGAACAGTAACAATTTACCAAAAATGCTTTTTAAATTAGCTTTGTGACAAAACTAAGTTAAAGTGATGTCACAAGGGTTCTGCCGTTTGGAACCGGCTAATATAAGTAGGCCCCTTCTAATGCTGTCCAAATTTAACACGCACAACAGTATTGCAAGAGAAGCTCGGTGGTATCACAATGGGCTTTTCTGGCTTAAGTGTGTCCTCTCAGAGAGAGGGCAGCCCCATAACCTAACCCAACCTATGATAGAAACCTCCAGACAAGTAGCAAGTGCCATATGTATAAAAAAAGATACAACATATGATACAATTGCATCAAAATGATTTGATTTTTCCTTCCTATTTTGTTCCCTGAAAATCAAAATCAAAATAGAGGAAATAAAAGCCTCAAAAAGAAAAAAATAGAAAAACACCAAAATAATGTGAGACTTTCAACAGATGTGCACTTGTATTGCATACCCATATATTCGTGCATATATGATATATAAGAAGGGAAGCAGTACACCAACATATTGTATGTACATTAGGCCGTAGCTCAAAAAATAAAATGAAGAAATTTTTATATTTTTCGTGGTAACTTTGGCAAACATCTCTTTATCACACTTAAATGTCTGACCCTAAATACCGAAGATATTACGAAAAAGTAAAAAATTATCACATAAATTCGGCAACAAAAATTGTAAAAATCAGTTTAAAATAGTTCTACTGGAACAATCGCAATACTTCCTTTGCAAAAGTTTAACGATTTTTTGCGAGCTGTAATTTACTTGCATAACGGTGGTACATTTCGGTAGTGGAAACTGAGATTTGGTGGGTAAGTATTTGAACAGGGCACTTGAGATCAATGATCTTTCAAACAAAAATATGTGTCTGCTTGAGACAAAAACATCGATAGATCACATTTCAAAATCGAATGCAAATGCAGTAGTCACCACGAAAAATGTAAAAAAGCCACTCCTACGTTCTGCCAAAAAAAAAAAAACAAAATTCGGAATTGCCTTGCAAAAGTTTTTCATATTAGAGGGTGTACGGCGTACTTTTATTTTTTGCCTTTAATACGATACGGCCTAATATACATGTATCAATATGTACAAGTATAGTTCTCATATATGCGTATTGTGAATGTTATAAATAGTAAGTAAGTAGTGCACTACTGTGGGAGTGCTTGTATTAGCAATTTGCAAAAATTAAATAGCAACATCAAATTGAAAACATATAAGCACTTTTACAAAACTAAACAGCTACACAGTCGTGTGTATCATAGTAGTAGTAGTATGATAGTACTAGTAGTAGTAGTATACTATGACACAAATACTCGTACACATGTGCCGCATTTTATTAAAGCAATAATCATCAGTATATCTCACTTTCTCTTTATTTCTGTCTCTCTCTCTCTCGTTCTCTCTCACTATTTTGCTATTGTTGTTATTGCAACTGCTGATATTACCATTTAACTGCTGATATTACCATTTAATAATGTCAATATGTGAAATACGAAAGCACATCGAATATTAGAAAATATACCATATCTCAGTATGTAAGATATGTTGCGATATCTGAGTAGACCATATGTAGCATGTTAAATACATATCATACGTATGCAATGCCATATATTCGAAAATAGCTAATAATGTTACTATTATGTTGTATCAGTACAAGTACATGCATGATTTAAAGTTAGTAAAAACTGCCACATTAAAATAACAATTTGTTTTATTCATATAGAAAATATTATATTCAAAAACAGTAATTGATTAAGAAAATCGAAGTGATTCAATCAATGATCTTACAGTTCTATAGGTTATGTCTGCATTCTAACTAATATAAACACTTCATTTGATTATATAAAGCCTCTTTACTCTTATGAGCGAAAATTCAAAACTGTTTTGCCAGATGATCAAAAAGAGCGATGTCTCATCCAGCCAAGATAAAATAAAAGCCCTGAACGCTATTCTTCTTAAATATAAGACCACTTTGGACTACCGCAGACCCTTAACGAGATCGTAGTGCAGGATAAATACTACTGTGCTATATCATATATGCTATACAAGTATATCATAAACGAATAAGAAGGAACTGTAGAGCGAACAAACTCGCAAAACACGGAACGACTGCTATGCTTCCATACAAAATGCATCTGCCTTGCATTTTGTATGGGCGGTACGCTTGGTATTAATCCGATTCCGCCCATTATTAATGTCATCTATTAGTTATTAAATATAATCATATCCACCAAATTTTAGATGGGTAACTTTATTTATCTCTTCGCAAAATGTGAAAACATTCACCCGAAATGATACTTTTGTGTGGGAGATAGGCGAAGTTTTTATTCGATTATATCAATTTTTAATATTACCTACTCATTAGTATATAGTAGTAGTAGCAGTAAGATAGTACATATTGAATTTCAATTTTTGAGCTTCATATATTTATCTGAAAAGTGTAAAAATATACATACGAAGGCATACATTTCTACGGGACGTATCTATAATTTTTATAGGATTCAGTGAAATTACAAACTGGTTTATAAGCTAGTAAATATAATCAGATGTACCAAATTTGAGGTAATACAAAGTGTGAAAACATTCACATTACAACATACTTTTGCATGGAGATAGGCGTGATTTTGATCTAATTATGTCTATTTTATGCCGACAAACGGTAAATAAACGCATAGTCGCTAAGTTTCAGCTTCATACTTTCATGCAAAAATTGTGCGAAAATTCGTACAGAGATACGAGACATATAAGTGGTTTTTACTCACTTTAGCTCATTTTCAAATATGTTTATTTCCTGCCTAAAGTTACTTCATGTTTCAATCGAATATATTAAAATTTATGCGAAAAAAATTTTAAAATATATTTATATCCCAAAACAATATATTTATATTTATCCCAAAGACATTACGCAAAATTTGCAATTAAAATTCCACAAGTATGCATTCGAAGGGGAGTTTCTTTTGATTGGTTCAGGAGATATATTTATTATTGTAAATTTAAAAATCTCATGGGCAACCATTACTTACCATTAGGACAAACTAATGAAGGTTTGAATCCTCATTTCTTCGACTGCAAAACATATCTTCGTATGCAAAATAAAACTTGCTTATAATTACATATGCATGTACATTTAAAGAGTCATCTAAAAGATAGGATACGAGTGTATAACAAAATAAAGCAACCACAAATATACAGAAAAAATTTATTAATCTCTATTTAGTTGTTATGGCTTGTGGGTGAATGGTTCAATTACATTGAAAATGATGACATTTTACGGAAGAGCGACATTTGTCAGCGTCATATGATTATACACACTTCTACATAAAAATATACATATATTGTGCACATGTATAAATGTTGTTTGTGTTGTAATATATTTCACTTTATGTTTTTTGTTTTCTTGTTTTCTGTCTCCCGCTCTGACATTATGTCTGTCTCTATCTCTCCCTTCCTCTCATTGCTTCTGTTACTGTCGTTCCTCATGCATATAACACATTCCACTATAGCTCCAATTTGTGACTCAATTTCCCTACCTCGCTCTCTCTATCTCTCTCTCTCTCTCTCTGTCTATATAATTTATTGTGACATCATATAAAATATAACGAATATAAATACATACATATGTCCTTTAAATGAATGTGTATATTTAATTTCCACAAATGTAATTATTCAAATAATTGTAGAATAAATATTTGAGAATATTTCTCAAAAAAATTAATATAATTTCCTTCTCTCATTAACAATCAAAAATACACAAAATAAATGTGGGAAAAATACATAGGTAGAACATATTCGATTGCAATTCTTAAATTAAGAGAAAATTCAAATAATTTTATTGCTCATATAAAATAGAAATTGTTTGTCATGAATGTGTAGCAATAGGAATTGTATGTATGTGTATGTGTGCTTATACTTAACATACGAGTATACCCATATGAATTTGGCTACATATGAGAATACAAGTATAGAATATGTACTACAGTTCGTATTATCTGTATGACTTGTGAATCTTTCAAAGATTCATAAGATTTATGTATATGAAATTCCAAAGGACTTGTTCTCAATTATATAGTTTCTTAATTACTTCCTTTGATAATACTACTGCCATTATGGTGTAAATGGAAATCTGAAAATAGAGAGGAAGAAAAAGACAGAGACAGAATATTAGTGCTTCAGAATTTTAATGTTCACGTGCAATTGCTTTTCACAAATGGGAAATAAGGCAAAGTCAGAGAATACAATTAATTCTTTTAATCAAATCATAAATATTTACTTCTAGTTTTATGCATTACTCATTTGAGTAACCAAAGCTGGAATTTGATTATTAGTTAATAAATTTTGTTAGAAAGAATGTATTTAAAAAGAAATATTAGAATATTTACTGCTACAGAAATGTTATCATAATTATACAGGGAACCTCTATCGTATGAGTAATATTAATTAGATACAATTTTGCGTATAAAAGACGTAAACTAATTAATCTAGAAAAACGACCAGACACAGGTATCTTTTTATACCCCTATTTTCAAAATATGTAGTTCTTGCTCATGTGTGCAAATATATTGGTGTCGGTAATATATCGTCGTTGCGTACGAAGAAAGACGCGAGCTCAAGAATTGAAGGCGAAGAAAGACGTGTAAACATAATTCAAGGCGAAGAAAGAAGTGTAAATATAATTCATGAGGAAGAAAGACACGTAATTCTAATTAACAAATTAATTTAAAAAATACTATGTCGTGTACTATGAATGCACTGTCTTTTCGTTTAATTGGGCGATGATGAATCAGTAAAAAATAGTAAAAATCGTCTTGGTTATCATCACACTGATTCAACCAATCCATAAGTAACTAACTATGATAGTAAAAAATTATAATAAGTAAAAATTATTACTATTGAATTATTAAATTTTAAATTTATTTAATTGTCGGTCAGATGAATGCGACGACGCCAACTCTCGAGTGATAAATCTGTCATAAAGCGTCTTTATTCATCGTCAAATATGTTAACGCGCCTTTCTTCGTCGTCAATTATGTTTACACATCTTTTTTTGCCGTTATGATATCTTCAAATATAACTTTATTCAATTTTTGTTAATATAAAAAGTACACGACGTTATACGGTTGGCGGTTGAACAGCGAAGAAAGTAAAGAGTAACAGAGTATGTTCGTATATGTATAATCAGGTGTGTGGAATGTAAGTGGAATATGTATTACACGGATGCCACACTTTTGAATATTAATTAAGTAAGGCTTTAGTGTTTTACACTATGTTACAGCCGTCAACAATAATTACGCGTCTTTCTTCGTCTTAATTTTTACGCGCCTTTCTTCGTCGTTATAACACTCGTACGTCTTTCCTCGTATACGCCGACGATATATCAATATTGGTAGAATTCTAGGATCATCTTTTGTCTATAAGGGTGTGTGGACAATTTATATTGAGACCTTGACAACAATTCTCATAAATTATTTGTACTCAAGACATACAGAAGTACGGATGTGAGCTTAACTGGTTAATCACATAGTCCGATTATTTAAAATTCTAGCAAATAAATAATACACTGAATCACAGTCCTGATTAACAATGAATTAATTGCAGTACTGAATGATCAAATATAAAGTTAGGAATATTTAGAGTAACTGAATAATTTAAATTTTGATTATTCAAATTCCTTATTTATATTATTTATCTGGATTTCAACAAAAATATTTAGTTATACAAAAAATTCACAGAGTAATTCATAAAATAAATGATGATATAGATCAGAAGAAAGTATGCGTTGCCTTATATCTTGACGTGACAAAAGCTGTTGACAAAGTATGGCACAATGGACTACTCCATAAACTCAAATCGTGGTTACCATACGATTGTAATAAGTTTGGAAGTTAAAAGAAATATCATTTATTAAAACTCTGTAACAATAGATCACAATTTTAATTAAATAATTAACTATTCCATCAATCATAATTGTGATTAATTTGTTATTAAATTACTTGCAATGCTGAATAATCACATATATACTTAGGTGCATAATTAAGGAAGATTCGGAGATTCTGAATAGTTTTAATTTTTAATATTTCTATTCCTTATATATTCATATAACGAATATTTCATTAAAACACATTTTTCAAAAAGTCTTTATCATTTACATTTATTTTTGAAAAATTATTTCTCTCACATATTGTCGTTAGCTGTGGCTAAAACGGTCCATTCTGAAGTTCATATTTTTGATAATGCATTTGAACATTTCGCGTCATATGGTTATTCCTCAATCATCCATTGTTCCGGCTTATCGTTGCAGACTTTGGACACGACTTGCTCCCAAGCTAAGAAGTTGAGAGGTGTAATTCACATAACCTAGGTGGCCAATTCAATCATACGGAGCATGAACTTATCCATTCGACTTATTTTTCGTAACTGTTTTCTCAATTATGCTACGGTTTCATTGTCTATGTGGCAGGGAGCTCTGATTTTTGTACTAAATTTGAAAAATTTTTGGACGATGTCCACAATCAAATACAAAACAATCATCTGTATAAAAGATCGCTTAGGTCACGGTGCTCTTATACATACTTATTTATTTATGTGGCCATTACAAGCGAAAATTAAATTAGCTCGAATTTAGCATGCTTTGCAGTCTATAACATTTCTTCGCTAGATAGCACGAGTTAGAAATTCCAAGCCCCCTGAAAACTCCGAAAAATCTCTCATCTGAGATGGAAATTGTCCAAGCTTCGGCCCCATATGTAAAGACAGGCATGATGAGAAACTTGTAGACTGCGGTTTTCATTTCTTGAGAGAGGGTTCGACTTCTAAACTGGTGCTACTTTGGGCTTACTTAGCCCAACGTGAATCTTCTAAATATCTCCAGGCTGACGTCATTACTGGTGTTAATGCAAGTTCCAAGATAAGCAAAGTCCTTCACTACTTCAAAAGCGTAGTTATGAACAGTGACGTGCTGTCAACGGATCCGGAGCTCTTTATTTGCTCACACTATGTAGGTACTTTATCTTGCTCTCATTCACCGAAAGACCCATTCGTCGAGATTTTCTTTCCAACTCTGAAAATGCGGCACTGATTGCTCGCAGACCGATTATGTCGAAATGTGATCGGAATACACTAACAGCATGACACTTTTGTTGAAGATAGTGCCATTATGACGTAGATTTGATTGAATAAGTCGCGGTGCTATTATCTTATTGTTGGTCAACTATGCTATGCTTATTATCATTTTCAGGCTTTCAATCACAACAATGCAGTCGGGTGAAACATTGCGATTTGTAAATAAAAATTAAATCGTTTTAAATTTAACCCACTTTGTAAATAAATTCACGTGTGTACCTAGAAAGTGTTCAATTGACATATCACTTTAAAACATACAAATACCAGGCAATTTTAGTATACTTCACTCAACGTAAATAAGCTATAAATCATTGATGTGTCAAAGACACTGTTTAAAGTATTGTTAACGCATTGTCAATTTAAATGTCAGCCATATTGTGTATGCTCGTATATAGTTTCTATTTAAATATATAATTCAATTGAAAGCAACAAAAATAAAACTAAAATAAAAGACACAGAAGTAATTTAAAATACACACAAAAACATTGATAGAAATCATGACTTCCGTGCCATTATGATCGCGTTTTTGAGTACTGAGATACTATATTACGTACATCAGCATGCTGATATGAGTGTATGTGTTTGTATACAACTCTATATACCTTATCGTAGATTGAAAAGTGTTGAGATGTAATTTTACAAAAAAAAACGAAATTTATTCTATTTTTCGTCAAATATTATTATTTTTATCACTGACACATCAAGCGTTTTTAAGTTAAAAGTTTAGACAAGCTGTCATTGTCAGTGTGATGTAACAAATAAATTGATTAGCTGCGTGGGTAGATTCAACCAATGCATGATTAATATAACAAAATATATAGAATTAACAGAAAGATAAAAAAGTAGATACGATAGAGCATACACGCGAAAGATATTTTTGCTATTTAAATTTCTTTTTTTCATGAATGTTAACGTTTCTTTTTTTTTTTTACAAAGACGACATTTTTGAATTAGTGAAGACAATTTAAACGCATTAGTAAATAAAATAAAGCCAAAATATATGATATCTGCTATCAATCATCAACCATTTGATATTAGCTATCTAATATTAGGTATTACTTATTGTATATCACTTATCAGATATCATCTATCAAGTGCTCTTAGCCATAAGACATTATGTATTTCATTTTGTACAAAATGTATATTGAAATTCCCAAATTGACTTAGATGTTTTATCAGAGAATGAATTTTCGTCTTTGTAAAAATTATTCAAACGTTGATAAAAATAATAGTGAGGGCCGAGATTTAGTTCCATAGTCTTACTCTTAATATTTAAGTGTAGAATATATTGAGGTCGTAGATTAACTTTGAGCTTCATTACATCGATTCAGAACCTTGCTTAAGGGGAGGTTCTCCTCTTTTTTTTCAAAAAATCGACTTTTTTTTTCTTGATGAAATGAAAGGTATAAATGCTTGGAATATTTGTGCAATCGTATTTTTCGATCCACAACATTTTATCTCACTAAAGCCAGGAATAGCCGACTAAAATGCTGATGTGAGTACAATGTAGAATTTTAACTTTAAACGCGTTTATCTCAAAAGCATTTTTTTTATCCTAGCGTCAAGCATAGCTCATGATCTACTGCTCAGATTTACTTCATCTAAAATTTTCCTGAAAGAGTATGGTTTTTCGTATGACTTATACCTAAAATAAACATAAACAATTGTTCAATAATTGTCGTTAAACAAAAAAAAACTTTAAGAGGGTAAAATCGAAATTTTTCTTTAACTATGCATAAAGTGGATAATTTTTCTTGAAAACTCTTTAAAAATAGGTATGAGTCATAGGAAATTTTATTAACTTGAATATAAAATACAAGTTTTTGATTTCAGTTTACTACAAGTGGCTGCAACCTTGACGTTATCGAACGACTCCTCGCTTTCAAAGGATGAAACGATCCGCCATTTTGGGGCCGCAATATTAGATTTTTTCATCAAAATTTTTTTTTTTGTATTTTTAAAAGTTGTCTTAATAAACCATCAAAACCGTTCGTTCGTATGTCTTTTCATTATCCGACAGTAAACAATCAATAATTATTTATAATTTATTATTTATATATAATTATTTATAATTAATTTATATGAAGACGTAGACACAAAATATTGGGAGTTGTTGCAGAGAGCTCAAAGTAGAGATCATCTTGTATCAGATGACTTCAGTTTGCCTTCAAAATGAACAGTGTCACTTAAAAATCTAAATGTGTAAGACAATTTTTTTTTTTTTTTGCGGTGAGGATGTAACAAAATGGCTGACCCACTGACCCGTAGCTATCATCACAATTACAGAGTGTGTCGTCGCAGACACTAAAAAACTTCCCCCTCCATCAAGGACCTTTGAACCTACCCCGGAACCACGGTAGTATTACTTCGGGGTAGGGCCCTAGTGAGTCTTTATTAGACTTCACTCGTTTTGACCTGCGTCCAGTTCCGCTTCTTTCTTCTGAGTACGCATTCCGTATACCGCTAAATAGCGTTCCAATTTTCTTCGCTGTGTAACAGCTTTTCGACCAGGTTTTCAACTGTCCATAACCCGATTTGCTGCTCCAATACGCTCCTTTCATTACTCCATCTTTCGCAACTGAAGAAGATATGCTCTACGTCGTCTTCTTCCGCATCATCGTATACGCATCTGGCATGCGCTCTCTTCCCCATTCTATATAAATATTTACAGAAATAGCCGTGGCCAGATAACAACTGGTTTAGGTAATAATTAACCTCTCCGTGTCTTCGCCCAATCCATTCACATATGCTTGGTATAATTTTTATAGTCCATCTTCCATACGTGTCGTTCTCCCATTTCTCTTGCCAGATATTAATTGTCTGCTCTCTTATTTGCTTTTCAGCTTGTGGTGTATAACCTCTAGATTTTTTTAGCAGGTACAATTTTTTTCGCTCTTCTGCTAGCAGGTCAATTGGTGTTACACCCGCTATTGCCAGCACCGCACTATACGGCACTGTACGATGGGCTCATGTTATTCATAGGGCCATAGTCCTTTGTACAACTGATATAATTATCATTCTGCATCCCGTTTTGAGTGTGTCGGCCCATAGTTCACATCCATATAGTAGGATGGAATGGTTTACCTCCATTAAGACTTTACGCTTGCTAGGCAACGGTCCACCGATGTTTGCCGTGCTTGGAGTCCAATCTAACTCCTAGATATTTAACCACCTTCTGTGTAGTTATTTGTTCGTCGTTTATGTACATATCGACCTCCAAAGGAATTTGACGCCCCGTTATGAGCATCAGCTCAGTTTTCTGCGTTGCTAACTGAAGTCCGTGGGAATTTAGCCATTCTTGCGTGCGTATCATCACTTGATTGAGTTTTCGTTGTGCTTCTACTGTATTTCTAGCAGTTATAACGGCTGCTATATCATCTGCAAAGCCCACTAGGAATGCATCGTCTGGCATTTCTATGCGTAGTATTTCATCGTAACTTATATTCCAGAGATCTGGACCGAGCATTGAACCTTGGGCTGCACCAGCCGTTATTTTTTTCGTCTTTGGTCCAGCGTTTGTATTGTATGTGAGTACGCGGTCACATAAATAGCTGCGTATCATTCTACTCAAGTATGCAGGTATCCGGAAGCGGTGTTCTATGGCTTCTATCATGTCCGACCATTTCACGCTGTTGAACGCGTTTCTAACATCTAGGGTCGTTAGCAAGACTACTGGTCTAGAATAGTGGTTACCTCTTTTTGTTATCGAGGCTGCTTCCACCACTTCTTGAATCACTCCCACGGTAGACCTCCCTTTTCTAAAGCCATGCTGTCTGTCACTGAGCCCGCCAGCTGCTTGTATTGCAGCTGTGATACGAGGTTTAAGAAGCTTCTCTAATAATTTCCCAGCTGTATCAAGCATACAGAGTGGGCGATATGCACCTGGTGTCATTGGGTCAACTTTGCCTTTGCTTACCAGAATTAGTTGTTGATTCTTCCACACCTCTGGAAATATCCCTTCTTTGAGACATGCGCTGTACATATCTAACAGTACCTGCGGCTGGTGGTGTACAAGTTCCTTTAATACTTCTCCTGGGATTTTGTCGGGGCCTGGTGCCTTCTTATTTTTAAGCGTACTTGCTGCATATTCTAGTTCTTCTTCGCTGAAAAGCAGAATTTCTCCTGGTTCTCTAACTGGATCCTCCGGCCGTAAGGGATGTTGTGGAAACAAGGTCGAGACTATATTCTCCATTGTTTCTTCATCCATATCATTTGTCACAAATTTGCTACCTAGTTTCTTCATAACGATTTTGTATCCTAGTCCCCAGGGATCGTTGTTTACGTCTTTGCATAGTTCTGCCCACTTTTCATTTTTGCTGCGAAAATAGCAGACTTGAGTTCTGCCTTTGCATTCTTGTATGCTCCACGCTCTATAATAAAGTTTTCCCTACGTCTGGCCCTTGTTAGAATGCGTCTACACTGCAGGCAGATTCGTCTCAGTTTTGCAACTTCTTCATTCCACCAGTATACCGATTTGTATCGCCTGTATCCCATTTTCGGCATGGAAGCATCACAAGCCTTTTTAATCGCGCTCATTGTTTGAGTAACTATTTCCCTAGCGGCATGGGTTTGGTCAACCATATTTTCTCGTCTATTGAACTCCGTCCGCAATACGTCTCTGTTCAATCTATCCACATTCCATTTGCGCGGTATTTTGACGCCATCCACTGGTGTATCTTTTTGGCCTTGAAACTGATAAGAGTAGGAGATGTACTGATGGTCACTAGCCGTGAAATCCTCTAGTACCCTCCAGCAAATAATTTTCCTAGCTATTGATTCTGTAGCAAACGTTATGTCTGGTGTGGTGCTCTCGCAGCCTGGCCGTCTAGACGTCCTTGCTGTTTATAGCAATAAGGCTAAGCTTTGAAGCCATGTCCACTACCCTACGACCTCGGGCGTCCATCGTTGGCATACCCCACTCTGGAGCACGGGAGTGGGAGTTAAAGTCACCTGCAACAACGAAAGATCCTTTGAGCTCTAGAGCCTTGTCTTCGATGTCATTCAGTTTATCCTGGAAGGTCATTATATCATCGCTCAGAGTAAGATAACAGCTCACCAATGTAACACTCTTAATACGTACATAAACGTAACAAGATCCTCTTCCGCTGTCAGTGACCTTAATGCTGCTGGTTGTAGGTATCCAAATGGCTGCTGTTAACGCGTCATTTTCAAGCGATGTTCCGATTTCAATTTTCTTGTATTGCTCACTGATAATCACCATATCAACTTCATGTTCTGCGACTATCTGAGGTAAATGCGCATCAGCTGTTTTACTTCTATGTAGGTTTGCTTGAAGTATCTTCATCATCTCTTCGCTGGTTTCTTATAAGCCACACATATGCTCGTACCTGGTATATGATTTAGCTCCTTAAAATTTTCATGTGCGCAGAGACAGCATTTTGGGGGATTTATGCAATCTCGTATTATGTGTCCGCTTTCTCCGCAACGTATGCATAACCCCTGGCCTTTCCTATCTGGCCCATTACAGTCTGCTAGGAGGTGCCCAGACCCGAAGCATCTATAACAGCGTTTAATTTCATCCAGGTGTTTCACCCTACATCTGGTCCATCCAATCTTTATGCGCTGTGTTTTAAGGATGATATTTGCAGCTTCTACTGACAAAGTCACAAACGCACGACATTGTTCCCTACTGTTTGCTTTTGTCAACCGGACTCCAACTTCTTCCTCTGGCTTCGCAAAGGCTCCTCTAACTGCTGCGGAAACCTCCTCTGAATCCGTGAACGAATCTAAATCTCGAATCCCGATAGTGGCCCTCGTTTTGAGATCTTTCACCGTCGCGGTGTCTTTCAACGAGTTTTTTATTGCTTCGCAGAACTGTTCTTTCTTCCCTCCTTTTGCAAGCTCTAGTAGTATGGATCCATCTCTTGTCTTTTTAACACAACGTATTGCGATTTCAGCTTCTTCTGGTTTTACCTTCTGACGGAGGTCTTTAAGAATTTCCGCATAACTGGTACATTCTGCCGGCTTCACAAGTACAGCTTCTGGGCGATCCCTCAGTGTCTTGGGTTTGCTCTTATTTACCACAACTTGCTTCTTTTTGGCGCCCTCTTTTAGTGCTTGAGTACCACTACACACCGTTTTCGGTTCTTTAGATCTCGGTTTCCTTCGGTTTACTGCCAACCAACCTTCTGGCTCTTTGGACCTTGTCTTCTTGCCGGATTCGGGAACAACAGGGCTTGTTGCGACGTATTTGTTAAGGCATGTTAAGCGTACTATCATCGGCTACTTTTGTATTAGTTAAGCGCGAAGCTTTAACTTCCCGCTTTTTCTCTCTTTCTACTTCCGTCACCTTCCAGCTCTTCCTATAACTTTCTATTACATCAAAGAGTTCGCTTAGTTCGGATACTCCGTCTTTCACGTCCATGCTAAAGTTCCCCTGTCGTTGCATTGCCTGCTTCATCTTTCGGAGTACATTCCTGCATTTCGCAAGGAATCCTCTTCAAGAACTCTCATCTTGAGAATTAGCTCCAATCTAGGGGATCCGTTCACCTGAGGGGTTTTCACCGATTAAGTCTCCGACGCACACGCTGCTTTTCTGGTCGTAGAACTGCTTACAGCCCTTTCGGCACCATTGGCAGTGGTAGGCGTCGAGTAATCGGGAATTTTTTCTTTCTCACTTGAGTCCATCTGGACTTCCGCCACTCTTGTGTTAACCTTTGCTGGTGATCTGGACACCAACGAGCTCTTCCTGAAAGCGACTACGCTTTCCTCCACTTGATCTTCTTTATTTTCTGTTATTTTGTTTTCCTTGTTTTGTTCCATTCTTTTTTAATCCGTAATAGTCAGGATCGGGTATTCCCTCGGGGATGAAAAAGCCCAACCCAGTACCTGAAGCCTGACCTACGCTTTACCGATCCCGGAATACACGGACGGACCAGCGCTCGCCCGGGGCAATGCAGGCTACAACTCCTGCATCCAATGCACACTCCCTGACCAGGGACCGAAGTGGCTGGTTTCTGCTACACGCCACAGCTTACACCTCGGCAGAGCAAGCTCACAGCACTCCTTCAGCACCGTCAACGGAAATGGCCAACGGTGAATTCGGAGACTCCCAGCGTGCTGTGGCGCGCAACGGTCTGTCCAGTACACCTTCTAATTTAAGAGGAGACGTACTGGCGTTCCTTCTTACGGTGTTGTCCATCGTTGCCGCCGTAGCGGGGAACGCTTATAGCGGCGCTTACCCGCTTGTCACATCTGCATCTTTGGACTTGCGAGACTTTTAATCTGCGTCCTCGCTGATGCCGCTCTTGGTCGGGGACTGCTTATTGTTTATTCGCAGCTAACCTGTAGGTGGACAAGTCCACAGACAGGCCGTTCACGATCCGCCACCAGTGACCCCCCAGTAGCCTGAGCTTAGCCCTGATAATGTGTAAGACAATTACAAAGTTATTCCTAAAGTCATCGCATAATAAATATTACAAGCATGCCTAACAACAACATAATTTTTAACCCTCTCATGACAATGAAAGTAATAAATTAAAATAAAAAAATTTAAATAATAAAAATATATACATATATATATTTTCGAATAATCAATTTCTCATTTCACTCTAATCGAGTTATTTAGAAAGGGATAAAATCATAAATTAACAAAATATGTAATAATTTTATCAAGCGAAAAGGATATATACTTACATACTTAGATATAATAAAAGATTTATGTTAAATATAATCTCAACTACTATTGTATGGCATTCATTTTATATATGGTGCTGGCGGCAATCGCTTAATCGTAGACCGAAAGCGTGTCAACTATGTACTGACATCAATGCCACAACCATAACGATTTCATTTAATGGATCACCAACTCTAAAATGCCATATCACAATGAAAACAGTCGCACAACCACGCATAGTACTATAGCTATGTATCACCCTCGACCACGACCATGAAACAAGCGATTTATTTATTTTCATTTTGTGAATATAACGGTGACGATGAACGACGAAGATGACGACAATTTCAGCTAGCATTGGGTAACAATAAATACGCAAATCGTTTGGATTTTCGCTTTAATTCCTTTTATTTCTAATATTTCGTTCGTCTTTTTTGATGAAACGATAGTAAAGTTAGTAATGCTCATGAGTGTGTGTGTGTGCTACAGAGTGTGTCCGGAGTACAGTGGGAAAGTTGAGCACTGGCAATGGCATTGGTAATGGTTGTGGTGGCTGATGGAATATATTTCTTCAGTCGCACCAGCATCAGCAGCAGTAGTCGCACTAACAGTAAAAGGATTTTCCACAATTTCATGCAATATAAATTTTGTGATATATTAGTATTTATCTCTATATATGTAGATATATATGCATTAGTATTTGTATGTATGTATGTTTAACCCATCGAATGATTTTATTTATTTGAGTGCAGCGTGTATTCAATTTATTAGGAATTTTCACAGTGCTACATACTATTGCTTCGATTATTTGTTGGTGTTGTTGTTGTTGTGCTTTATTATTAGTATTATTATTGTTTATTTTTCAATTCCATTGAAATTGATTTATTCTCATTTTCATTGTTATTGATGTTAATATTTTTGTTCTTTCTTACTCTCAATATTACTGTCGTACTCGCACTTTCATAGTAGCTATCATATTACTTCCACGTATTATAAGAACAAAATATTAATAAAACGAAAATTGTTTTTCTACCAATACCTACCATACATACAGTCGCTGCGATATTATTTTCAACAAACAATAATATATATTATATTTTTTTTTTATGAGAAATAACCATATAGGCGTTGTATAATATTAGCTGAATAAGTATAAATAAATCAATTCGTATTCATATTAATAATATGTACATTTATTTTTCTTTGTCAAATATAATATAGTACTACTATAATTCATATTGAAAATTGAAACAAATTTGGAGGAAGTCCTAATTCTTCGAAACAATTTGAATAAATTGCTAGTGCGCATTTGGCCCTTTCAATTGTATGGAGGTGCCGCATTAGGAGTGGACATGGGAGGTAGGAATATTTAAAGGAATAATCTTGGGTCGAAAGTATTATTGATGGTCGGTCACAAATACAAACACGATATGTTATATTTAAATTCTAGCATTTTGTTTTACTAAACTACCAAATACCACACACATATTACATGTATGCAAAGATACTATGGATGTCATAGTCTATGAGTTGATATATTGTTATTCATTTGATATATTCACCCCACCAGTAACCGGATGCTCAACATTGCAAAGATTCCGGTAAATTAATAAATTTTGAACATTTTTCGCAATAATGTCGAAGCAAAATGTTATTGCTTTTCGACAATTTTTCAAAAATGAAATATTTCCAATCTGCATTTAAATTTTCGATATTATATCGAAAAATTATCTAGAAAGGAAATTTCGACATTACTGCAAACAATTTCGCAGATATCTGCGCCCTAACAGATATCTCATCTTCTTCTTCTTTCTTCTTTCCCTTGATGGAAGAATTTCCTTGAACTACACCAATTACGCGGAAAGCGGGCTGGCATCAAAGTAATGTCAAATTAGTGGCATATGCTACTCAACACACCGTTGATTTGATGAAGCTCTCCATCAGCAGGGCTGGAAATGTATGGCCCGGAGCACGTCTAGAAATATAGTAGCGATCCGAAGCAAGTCAAGGTCATCTTGCTGGATTTTAGCGAACCACAAGACCCAGAGATAAACATTAATAATATAAAGGTGTATAATCCTCATCTTCCTCATCGTCATCTGAAAGCGTGGGTGCCGTAGCTCAGTGGTTAGTATGTTGGCTTTCTGAAGCATAACCACTTTTAGATCGGAAGGTTTTTTTCTTTCGAATGGTACCCACCTGTCGGTAAGCGATTGGCAATTATTCCGTCAATAACAATTTATCAATTTCACTTTGAAAAAGTGATGTCGCAAGAGTTCTGCCATTCGGAACCAACTAAAATAAGTCGGACCCTTCTAATACTGTCCAAAATTTAACACGAACAACAGTAATGGAAGAGAAGCTCGACTTCCCTTCGGGGTTTTAAGTGCCACATATTTATTTTGTTTTATTTTTAATCCACATCTTCCTGCCTACAATTGGAGAGTAGGCGAAGTTAATGAGGAGAAAAAACGCATATAAGGTAGGGTGAGAATCATTGTCAACCAAGAGTTCCTTGAAGTTCTGGAGAAATCCGATGGAGTAATCAGATATTACTTTTCGCGCATCATCTTGCGAGCCTATCAGTTCAAGCAGACGGTTACTCTGGGAACCTCCGCAAAGGGTCACGAGAGGAACCAGGCACATCTAAGAAACTTTTGAGAGAAAAATTGTACAACGCGTTCTCCTCAGGAACCGATGTTCGTTAGGTAATGAACAGAATTATGATAGAGGACGAGTTGTAGGACCTGGGAGGTGATGGATCAAATACTACTGTCGTGGAAGCCAACACATCTATGAGCATTAGTGATGTGTAATTGCTTTCAAATAACCCTCCACATGTCGAAGGCCGCTGTGGTCGGCATTGTTCTCCAAATTGCTGTGGCCCCATCTCAGTAAGAAAGGTATTTAAAACCTCATTGGCCTCAGGGAGAAAGACGCATCAACCATTATAGGAATGGTTACCGGACACCGCCTAATTGGATTTCATGCTGGTAGGATGGGTTTGGGCCACCTCATGCATGACTTCTGTAGAAGCTGCAGAGATGAGGAGGAGCGCCGGACCGTCACGCATCTGCTATGCAACTGCCTTGCACTGCAAACAATTTTTTCTAGGTAAATAATGCTTTGAAGACCTAGCCCTGCTTTCAAAAATTGCACTAGGTAATCTTCTGAAGTTTATTAATTAATCCAGATGTTTCAACAAGGGATAGCTCCCTTCAAATATATTTTCTAATTTATATTCTGATTTCAACAATTTTATTTCAATTTTAAATGAAATTATATTATCCATATTAGTTCTATACACGATAAATGAAAATGTCTTCGCTTTTTTGTATCAATACTAATGTGATAACATATGATATTTTACGACTATACTATAGTAGAGTACATATATGTATAGAAAAAATAAAATATTATCTTTAATTGTTATCAATGTATTGTTTATTGTTATTCAAATATGCACAATTTTCAATACGTGACAATATTTATTATATAAAACATGTATATTTTTAGAACGTACCTTACAAAAAAAAAACCGAAAAAATTGTAGCACGTTATTACCTGTCCATGTTTTGTTTAGGTGGTATTAATATTTTGTTATAGAAATTTTGGTTGGAAAAATAAATTGATAAATATATCTGTTGTATGTGTGTGGAATCTAAAAATTTTGTAGGAATTTAAAATATTTGATATCTACAATCCATTTATAATTTTTCATACATATGCACCCATCGTCAATAGCAATTTGAAAATATGAACGAGCAAATATGGAGCTAGCGTATGAAAAAGGATGATTGAGTGAAAGTTTATGACATATAAAAATAATAATGAAAGCACACATTATTTTAACATACATATGCATATATACGTGTGTATATGTAAATTTATATTTTTACTAACTCATACACTATACGAGTACTCGTAATATACATACCGCAATTGCATACATACAAATTTACAATATTTGAAATTAAAAACGAATACATAAATATACATATATATATATATATATATATATATATATATATATATATATATATATATATATATATATATATATATATATATATATATATATATATATATATATATATATATATATATATATATATATATATATATATATATATATATATATATATATATATATATATATATATATATATATATATATATATGTGTGTATTTAATTATAACACATTTTTG
The DNA here is from genome assembly GCA_963854835.1 of Megamerina dolium. Lineage (NCBI taxonomy): Eukaryota > Metazoa > Arthropoda > Insecta > Diptera > Megamerinidae > Megamerina > Megamerina dolium. Next base: position 109,039 of record OY978529.1, on the reverse strand, counting down.
AATCAAAAATTTTTTTTTTTTTGGTTCAAAAATGTGTTATAATTAAATACAAATATAGTATAATAAAATTGGTTATTTATCAAGAGAAAATATCTCTCAGTAAAATATTAAATAAAACAGCGAATATAATACAATATTTACCATTTCGGTATGTGACGAAAAAAACTAACTAAAATACAATTTAAATTCTATTTAATGAAATACGAATATAATAATATTGCATTTAAAAATATACCCTATCAAAAATTCTAATATAGATTTCCGCATTGTTGCCTACGATCCAAATCAATACGTACTTCATTATGTGTATTATTGTAATGAATAATTTGCAGTAAAATTTTTTTAACGTAAAATATTAGGAATTGAAACAGTTGGACACTAAATCAAATCACCAAGTAATCCATTTGGATGTCCAATGATGGATTACTTTGAGTTCGTAACGATCGATATATTGAGCTTACTAAAGAATTGCAGCTTCTTTAGATGGCGATTGATGGTCAAATGGTTAATAGTTAGTAGCTTTAGGACGTTACGAGTTGTCGCATTTAAATTTATTTTAATAGTTGCTTAAATTCATCGTCATCAACATATTTTCGCCTCTTTGACTAAGGATCCGCGTTAACAGAAAATCTATAGATGTTAATTTTTAAAGCCACCCCTGTACGAATTTTAAGCTGAAATCAGAGTTCACCCAAATATAGTTCTTTAATTTCTGGATAACAATTTTTTTAGCAATTTTCGCAAGCTCCATCATTATATTTGTTAGTAATTGAATCAGTTTGAGAATGGATTGAATCAGTTAAAATCACACGTACCTCTCATAAATATCTCTCACGTTAATCATGTTAATTTAAAAACAAGCATTTCAATTTTTTTTGCCGAATTTTTTTAAATGGTTTAAAGTATAATATTGTACACCTAATATTGATTTACTATTTTAAAAATAAAATAAATATGTGGCACTTAAAGCCCCAAAGGGCTCATTGGCCGAGCTTCTCTTCCATTACTGTTGCGCGTCTTAAATTTGGACAGTATTAGAAGGGACCTACTTATTTTAGCCGGTTCCGAACGTCAGAACACTTGTGACATCACTTTTTCTGAGCTTTGTCACAGAGTTCTTTAAGAAACTTTTTCATGGCAAGTTGTTACTGTCGGAAGAATTGCCAATTTCTTGCCGACAGGTGGGTACCATTCGAATTTGTTATGCATCAGCCGGGGATTGAACCACGACCTACAGATCAGAAGGCGAACACACTAACCACTGAGCTACGGCACCCACATTTACTATTTTACATATGCTTATTTTATGCAATGCCAATGTTACCACATTTTTATTTAAAATGTATCAATACATATATTTAACATCATATGTATTAGCATTAAATTTTCAATATTTATGCGCCTAAAGAATTTATAGTTATTTATATAGTATAACTGCAAATATGTACTTAAGCCTAATCCAATTGCCAATTTGTATTTCATATAGATATTATATAAGTATACAAATAATATTTTGTTGAACTTTTAGTGACTTTGGGTGTAAAATAAATACAAATATTTAGGAAATTTCTAAAATATTGAGCATTTACCTTTTTTGAGTTTATGTAGGTATTCTATACAAACATTCACAGTTAGTAGAGCTAGCCCTAAAGTGAAACGGTCATATTGTTTCAAACACGTTCCTAACGTTCGAAATAATCACAAATATATAAATAGGATATATGCAGATATATACATATGTATAATATGTACATAAGTATGTATAGGTATATTATTTACGAATAAGCAGCTTTTATATATTCATGTCATGTTTATTTGTCTCCACTCTGGATGTATGTACGTGAATATATCTACACCAATGTGTTTTTATTGACCTCAGGTTCACCAAAAGTTTGCATAAAATTATTCTATATTCAAACAATGGAACCACACAACAATGCAGACATACACATAACTACACATTTAAATGTATACTCGTAAGGGACTATTTTTGTATGTACATATTATTGTTGTGGTTGATATGCTGTTGTGATTATTGTCGTTGCTATTATTTTTGTTAAAAAACGAAATTAAATTATTGTAAATATTTGTTTATTTAACGAATAAAACGAAATAATTGTATCAACAAGAATATGTTTACATACATTTGATGTCTATACTTTCAACTTCTGCTTATGTATGACGGTATTTCTATTCAAGAATCAATATAAGCATTATTTTATATGTTTGAAATTATTGAAATTATTTTGAATGGTATTGCGAATTTATTAAGAACTGTTAAAATATCGAGAAAACGTAATTTATATGAGCCTAAATGCATGCTGCAGCTTTGTCATATAACTACTCTTGTGTTTTATGGTCATATATGTACTAGTTCTATTTATAAACAAAAAAATGTTGCATGCAAGAAGAGAAACGAGCTCGAAAATGAACCAGTAAGAGAGAGATAGAATGTATTTTAATCTAATTTACGTGTGAAGTGTTAGTATTTGCAGTTCTATTGTAAGTGTTGTGAATGTTGTGCATTTTTGTTAATAACGTGCAAACACTACATAAGTATATATTATATATTTGTCGTACACGACATTCGTACTTATGGAGGTAAATCAGCAAATATGATACGTACAGTAGTAAAGATGACAAGTCAAGATGTAATTTATAGCCAGTTGAGGAGCAATTCTCAGTAGAATATGTAGTAAAGAGGTTTGACAAATAATAATAACATAATAACCGCTTTAATTAACAATTCAAGTGAGAAAGAAGTAGAAACATAGATGAACTAACAGAATCACGATCTAACTCGATTTAGTGATGTCTGACTGTCTGTCTGCCTTTCAATCACAAGATAATTGTCATAGTAATAGAGCGAGTGAGCTGAAATTTGTTACATAAGATTATTTTCATGAAAGGAATGGGCAATATCGCCCATCGACGACTATAAGTATGTTGTAGGGTACATATTTTTACATTTTACACGATAAAATATATAAAATATACTAAAAAATTAGAAAAATCAGATCAAATCTAGGGCTACCCACCATATAAAAATATGTTGTTGAATGTATATTTTAGGACTTAATGTGCGAAGATATAAATTAACAAACTAAAACTTGTTATATCCAGCTGATTTTACCTTAAATTGATATATTGGCAAATGAATATAATCGAATAAAACCACGCCTACCTTCTATAGGTGTACAGGATATTTAAACTCAAGAATTTCAACAGAAGTTGCTTAAAAATATGAGACTTGGTAATGAATAGATTCTATAACATAACGTGTATATGTATAATCTGGTAAGTTTACTTATTAGAGAATGAGTTGTTACCTTTTTCTTCGACATTTCGTATTATCAAACAACAACATCACACATCAAACTTTTAATTACATAAAATGTTCACTTGCACAGTGCTACAAATTCTCACATTATCTACAGAATATTAAAATTATTTGAAATTACGATTGTAAGTAACCCTTGGGTATGAAAGTACGAATAGTATCAACAACAAAATTAAAACTGTTTAAATCACAAACATAATAAAAAGTCAAATTAAACATGCACACACATTCACAGATTTGCAAACGAACTTTACAATACATGTAGATAATATATGTAATATATAAATTTATATGCTCTTGTGGTTTAATATACAAATTTTTGACAATGTGACAATTATTTTCGTCAAAGAGGTTATCATCCACAACAATTGTATTCTTACTACATATTATTTCCATGCCATCTTCGGCCCAAATAAACTTAGCTGGCATGTAATTAACATTTTAGTTTTTTTGTTTCATCTACTCGTATTTCTTTTGTTATAACTTTTGTAATGCATAAAGCTTTATCGTAGTGTTAACAACATTAATTTTTCAAAACAAGTCGTCATATTTGTGAGATAAATTTTGTTTTTTGGAATGGTATATTAGAAATCGCTTTCTATATAGTTCAAAGCTATCACACACAAAATATCGGGAATATAACTTCCGGCAAAGTATCATTTCGAGTCTATTACACGAACTACGTATTTTTTTAGCAAATATAAGATTTAAGATCCTTAGAAAACTTAAGTTGGTGCAAAGTTATGAAGCAGACCCTTAACAATTCAAGAAAGTGGCTCACAGGCTGTGGCTTTGGGGTCAATATGCAGAAAACAAACCTTGTCCTATTCAAACGAAAGTACAAAACACTACACATTACGCCACGCTCAATCAGAGAAACTAGTTGGAGCTTTTCGGATGAAGCCAAATAAGTGTAACATCGAATAACGCGTTAGGAAAGCTTCGGTTGAATAATATAAAAAACAAGCATCAGGATAAAATACCAAATAGCGTATGCTAGCTCTACACAGCCGTCTGGTGGACGGGCTAAATAGGGCTATACACAAAAAATCCGAAGGAAGTTCCTACGAATGGCATCTTTGTGCCATACAGGGGCATTCAGAACAATCTCCACCTAATCTCTGAACACATTATTACACCGTATTCCTTTAGATAACCAGGGGAAACAATTAACAGATCAATCGGCAATTAGACTTAGATCAATAATTCAATAATTTAACAATTCTGGGCCAATATAGCTTTATACTGCGTACAGTTCACTACGAAAGGAAAAAATTGACGTTCAACAACAAGTTTAATACACATATTCTGAACAGATCTGACAGGAAGTATGAGAATACCCCTTTCAATGAATCAAACCACTTCTACAGCGACGACTCCAAACTTGGCCGATGAGTAAGAGCAGCGGTGCGTCGTTGCAGAAGCTGTGGCGACGAGGAAAAACTAGAGTCCATAACTAACTTCCTGTGTGATTGTCCGAAACTGGCTCTCCGTAGAATGACTCATCTGTGCATTTACTTCATACATAACCTCACCGATCTGGCTCACAGTCAGCTGGGGAACATTCTACGCTTTACCCGAAGAACGGGCTGGTTGCTAAAAGAAATGCAGTAGTCCACTTGCGGCATACTAATGAGCCTCAATTGACCGAAGTGAGTCCTCAACATAACCTAATCTAACACTCATCATTCTTATTGCATACTACCGAAAGAGGCCCATCCATTAGATGTACAATATTTGGACAAATATTCTACGATAAACATAGAATTCGAAATAAATTCCCGGCGATAACTCAAATTCAATTTAAATTTAATTTCATTATAGAGTTTGTTTGTTTGCATCTAATTTATGCCCTTGAACTAGTACTAAGAGACCTTGAAAAGAAATTAAGAAGAAAATAGTGAAACTCCTCAAAAAGATGTAAAAAAATAAAATAACAAACATGTCAACAATATATTCTTGACAAAGAGGTTTCATATTATATATCTACAATATTGAACAAAGGCGATTAGCTATTTAAAGTTGTACAACTACGAGTTGTATAGAGTTGATACTGTATGATGCCATCAACTAGTATTTGCCAAGCCAAGAAATATTTTGAAAAACTTTTCGTGTGTCTCCACTACCTTTACTACCTTATACTTTTATGTCATGAAACATGCAACATATAAAAATAAACTTTGTTGACATAATTTTACAATATTGTGAGTTCCTTCCTGAATTGTAAAATTCAGCTATCGCTGTGATACCAATACATTCTTGTTTTAATGGGGACACCTTGGATATGTACAGTAGTATTAATCTACGTTATATTCAATTTTTGAACTTTTGAAATAGGTGTGTCTTGAAATAAAATTGCATGTATTTCACGATATAAGAAAAGTATCCCATTGTATGATTTGTAGAGGAAATCTTTTAAAAAAGTTTAGAGACAATTTCGAAGCCTTTTGCTTTTGTTTTAATTGGTATATAGGTATATATTTTTTGTAGAACTTGTTAGTTGTGTTCTAAAATGCAAGTCCATAAAAGAGTTTTGTTTAGGTACTTATTTCGATTTATCGTCTTTTTCGTATCATATATTCAATATTTTTTCGTAATTTTTTATTTAAAATTTTAAATCGTATTAACAAAAACGATCATACAAAAATTTTAATAAATATAAGAAACTTCCAACACCCCTTCTAAATAACTCTCATTGAACAATTCCAGCAATTTTAATTGAATTAATTACTCTCAAAACGATTTATTGTGATCACAGAGTAATTTCTCAATTTTAGATACAATTTAATTGATTTCTATTCTTCTTTGTATACTCATTGTAAATAGTATAGTGATTACTTAGAAGATGAAGTAAATGCAATAACAATAGCATAGTAATAACAATTTTAATTAAAATCACACTATCTTTTAATCTTTTGAAAAACAATATGTATTCTTACCCGCATTCCTTATACGTAAGTGTATACTACAAATACTATGACTATATACTACATATAGTCAAGACTTTGATTTCAAAGTAACTAGAAGTAGATATTGCTTCTTATTTCAAATACTGTGTACGTATTAAATGAGTATACAGTACGATGGAAAACTAAAGAATATTGTAAAAGAAGTTTAGTAATTTTTAAACTACTATACACTCGTAATTTCTGTCTATCTTTCTCTATTCAGCATTTTCCCTCAATATGTCAGTAAGTATATTAAATTTGTGGTTGTTAGTATTAGCTACTTCGTGAAACAGAAATAATGTAAGGTATTCATATAAGTTATATGACGAATAAGAAAAAATATATTGTAGGTTAAATGAAGGCAAATGGAATGTCACAACTCCAACACTGAATAATTCCGAGTTACCGATATAGGAGGAAATTTACTAATTAAAATTTAAAATATAAAATCAAAGCGGCTGAGAAGTTGAAGTGGTACCGATCAGTCGAAACATTGAAGTGAAACCAAAAGTTGAAGAGTAAAAGTGTTACTGACACTCGTAGAGTGGACATATTACTGACCGAAGAGAGATAGAAAGAGAGAGAGAGAGAGTGCTGCCAATAACCGATGAGTTCAAAGGCTACTGATCAACAGTAGAAACGAAGAGTACCAATGATGGCATAAGGTATTACTGACCAGCTCTAAATTCGAAGACTTGAGTTCTGTTCTAGAAAAGGAACGTTGAGGATTCAAGGTATCTAAGTGTCGTAAGTGTGTCCTCAAAAATGGCCGACCTTATATTCTAACATAACCTAATGCGATGGAGGTGAAAAAGTGACTGCAAGTATAACAATATATTGTACATCATCCTATCTTCTTATATTCGAAGATCGCATATAAAATTCTTTGTTATCGAGTTTTCAATATATAGTATATGCATGTATGTACCCGAAAGTAGAAAGTTTCCCTACAAATATGTGCCACCTAGGAGATTAAGAAGGAGGGATACCGTCAGTGGAGGGTCAAATATCGTCGAATAGGAAAGTCCCCTGCCAGGTGGAGATAGGGGCTTAGTGTGTTAGAGAAAAACGTAGAATAGCTCAAATAATTGAAGATCAGTCATGGGCTTTAATCATCTAGAGATACCCTGGAACCTATGGGTCCAAAATTTTATAAAAACGTTAATTTTGCACTTGATCCCTCTAATAGCTGCAGATAGTAGCTATGTTTCGGACAAAAATTACAGAGCAAAAATGAGACCCAGTCTACCTCAATATAAATAATGATCAAGCCAAGCTTTGGCTTAAACGTTGTTCTTTCCTATCGTAAAACAATGAAAAATCAAAAAGTAGCATTCCTGAAACCACTGTATATTATGATCTAATGATTGGATTATCATAAATTTTGGCAAGAATCATATGAAAGTTGATACTAAAAATCATATGGAACTTACATTAGTGGCGCCATCTGTGTCACCCGATCAGTCAATTGATTTTTAAACTTACTTTTTTCCAAATTTTCTTTAGTATATTTTCAATAACCATGTTGGGCAAAAAGCGAATTTTTGCTTTAACATTTTTAAAGCCGATTGAAAAATAATTTAAGAGTACTTATTAACCGGTTGTATATTTTGATTTCCTTGGATAATAAAAAAGCCTTAAAGCCTAATTCTGAACGTAAATTCATATTCGATAGTATTAAAAAGCAACTAATGCAAGACTTCACATTGTTTTGGTGAACCCTTGCTTTTTCTAGGCTCTGCTCTACTTTTTTTTGGACCTCTTTATATGTTTTTTTATACCACGGTCTTTAATTTATAATGAAAAAAAATAAATAACCATTTCTATATACACTCAGTACTCATGTGATATGAGTACAAGTAGTAGAATTTAAAACACGATACTACTATTTTATCATTAATATTACCATGTATGTTGATATGTGTATATAGATTATGTGTAGGACGTTGGTTTTATATAGTACGGACACACACACATTCCCAGACAACTACTTAAATGTCTCAAAGGAAATAAAACATACACTATTTAATGGGATACCACTTAAGGTTTTTACTGTACTCATGAATAAAATTATAATACATAAATCATATACACATAAACGTCGTACTCGTATATATGTACTTTGCGAATATAAGTGCAGAACGATGAGGATTGCCAAAAAATTTCCAAATAAAATGAATACATTTCACAAAATACCACATTGTCAAATAAAAATAAACACAACGAATAGAAAAAGATAGCAGAAAAGCAAATAATATAACAGTTTTGTAGGAGCGAAGGATTTTATCCCATAGAATATAGGGTTCTCCCATAAGAGGGATTTTAGATCCTTCAATGAATTTTTATTAAATTAAATTGTTGGTAAATCAGATTAAATTAAATTTCGTAAATAATAAATACGTTGGAAAGGAAATCAGTAATTCTTCTATATCATTTTATGTTGAAAACAATGCATCCTTAGTTCTACTGTACTCAGCTTTTAGAAATTGCCAAATTTTTATATTTCTAATAGTGATTTTTTCAAAGGAGCAATACACATATTGCCTTTGTCTTAAAATATATGTATCTATTGGATGTAATGTAATGCAATAGCGGCTGATGATGCAGAGATGCCAGATTGTTAAAATTCTTCCTCCAGTCGGTCACTGGAGGACACTAGAGGAATACCGGTAACAAAATGAAAGGTATTGGTGATCATAAAGGAAGTGAGAAGGTGTTTTTAAGGTAGCTGGAAAGCAGAAAACTTAATTGAAAGAAGCTAAAACACCCAAAAAAATGCAACTTTGCGGAAGTACCTTCTAAATCTATTAAAGTACAATTACGTAGTAACAAATGAGATGATCAGATGTGCAAGGGGCAGCACAATTTTCTTGAAATATTAATTCGGCAAGCTATTGGAGAATCAAAATGCTTACGAAAATTTTTCATTAAAGCGTCATTAAAGTGCATTACGAGTACAATCTCAGGTTGGCCCGGGAGAAGAAACGAAACTAGCAATGAAGAGCATACTTTTCTTCCAAATGGGAATCTACCTTCAACAACGAGATGGACTCTCATCCGCTGGTTTTATCACGATATATGGAAATGAAATTGGGAGATAAAGATATGTTTTTGTGCCATTTTGGCGTTGTATTTTATGTCATTCTCATGAACATATAAGTAACTTCGTAAATTTTGATAAGTGAGCAATTCTCAATGCTTATTTGGAAATTCAGCAAGTACCTTTAGATATTTTATTTTTTTACATTTCTGGCGAAACCATCTGCAAATCTGTCAAGGTTCATTTTCGGTTGATAACCGCAGTACTCAATTAGAACTGGAGTTCCTTCTTACACTGAAATTGGTTAAACGACATCCTAAATATTTTTCTTCTCTGTTATCGATACCAAGTACTGAAGTCAAAGTAGTAAATCAAGTAATTAAGTAAATACCATTTCTATGCAACTTCAATGTACACTTCAATCTGATTGTAATTTTTATGCAATACAAAATTAAGCTGAAAATTTGTTAGGCGTTTTCCATATCAGATCTTGTGATATAAATTTACTAAATACATGAATTAGTAAATTGCTTCATCATCTATCATCAACATAGTCTAAGCCAAACGAACATTTGTATATTTCTGAAAAGGTTTCTACATATTTCCAAAAAATGGAAAGTTCAGTATGCACATTGATTAATTAATTTAAACAAATTGCTTGTTCTTAATTTATTATATTATCAAATACTTGTATGAGAGTACAATGAGAATCTATGAAATAAATACCATACATCGATTTAACTCTTTCAAAAAACAAATATACTTACCAAATATACTTACCAAATATACTTACCAAAAAAAAAGGTTTTGTGATATATTGATGAACATTTTCTAAATGATATGTAATTTGGCTGGGGGTTTTTCTATTTGTAAGAATTTCTATGGATTACTCGTGGATTGTGGATTTTTATCTGTGATTTATATTGTTGGTTTTTATTGCTTCGTTACATATTGGCACTTGCTTATTTACGATGAATCATTGCAAAACTGATTGTCCTTATTACACTAACTATCATTAAGCTTGGATACAAAGATTGAAAAAAACAACCAAAGCCAGACACAAAAAAATGACAAGGACGACAGCTATCAAAGGTACAAAAAAAAATAAATAAAAAAAAATTTGAAGGTCAAAACAAAAATAACTCACAAATTGTCAGATTATATCTCTTTTTATATGTATGTTCGATATTTAGCTATCTTTTAATCATATCAAAAATCCAACAACAATAACAAAGATCTATAAAAGTCAATGTAGTTGATTGTCTGTATTATTTATTCAATGTTGACGATGATGGAAGAGCTAAGAAACAAATAGCATGCATATATCCTAATTGTATACCAAGAAAATTACCCTTTCAAATTATGCATGTCAAAAAAAGATTATTTGTTATATTACATTAAATAAGATTAAACATAACGAATGTATCCAGGCAAGTAACAAAAAAACGTTCATTGAAAGAATGCCTTAGCATTCATAAAGATGTGACAATTCTGACTTTAGAACAAAATATCATTCAAGTTGCAATGCTTTACTTCCTTTATATTATATTTAAAATTTTTAAAATTTCTTCTATATGTAATTACATATATTCATTTCCCATAATTACGAAAGCTCTATCCGATATTAAACATATCCTTCATCACAAATACACCTTCATAGTCTCTAATGTCAGAGACTAACATCCCGAAAGACTCCTTAAAAATATGCTCGAGTGCGAGTACACAATAAATCCGTTAAATTGAATAAATATTCTTCAAGCTCATTTTTGTTGTTGTTGTTGTTGTTGTTGTTGTTATTGTTATTGTGTTCGTCTACATAGCAAATTATTTTCAACTTGAATCTTATAATGACTATCATAGGAATACGATGGTAGGTTGGCAGTTTGACAGATTGACTATAAAATATGAAGTACACTTACTTATTTCTACACTAGTGATAAAAATTTAAAAAAAACGGAACATTAAAAACAGGAAGAAAAAATTTAATGAAAATGAACATACTCATACGATACAAAATGAGTAGGTACATTGTGGTTAGAAGAGCATTCGACCGTAAGGCATCTGTTGTTTGTTTTGATGCTTAAGTGACGACCACCAAGCCAACTAGGATAAATGCTGGTACGCAATTATATTTTCTTCCTGGTTTTGCTTTTGTCCTTCTATTTCTCTTTCTCTTTTCACTTTTTATATGCACACATACACTAACGTACACACTCATTGCATAAATTAAAAAGCCGTGTCCTTATCTAATTTGCGTTGAAAGCGCATTAACATTATAATGTAAAATCCCACAGCCAACAGAAAACACATTGCACAGCGCGTATATTGTACAAGTACACTAGTAATGATGGCTCGTTGGTTGGCTGACTGGCTGGCTGGATAACTTAGCTTGTGGTGGTGACATATTTAATACTATGTAGTCAAGCAGTAGTAGTAGTAGTGTCGAGTTGAGGCGATGTAAATAGCGGCACCTCATCATCATCATCATGGGTGCACATACATTAGTATAATTAAAAATTAGGTGAAAACATTAACGCTGCCTTAATGAAGTTCAAGGCTCTCTTTGCACATAAATACATACAAACGATTAAATATGTGTATGTGGCACCAATACACATGTATACAATATGTATTATAAACATAGTGATAAGTTCAGAGACCTATTCTGTTCTATGCAAATATAAATAAAAGAGCATAAGCTAAAATTAGTGAAAGAGTGAGTGAATTCATTTAGTCAGCTGGCATATGATTTATGTCTGTGGTTGTTAAGTGACGTGCATGGAAAAGAAGAATCAGGAGATGTTGGTACGTTTGTAAATTTTGTAACATCATTAATTAATTTAAGTTATGTATGGGAGTTAAGCTGTGATTGTGTACATATGTACATGTAAATAATTGCAAATAGATGGTTGGAGATCTACTGTATGAATAATTAAAATAACCAACAGAGACTCTATACAACTATACCTATGAGAGAGACATTCGTGCATGTATTAGATGAGGTTAAAAGAACACAGAACTCTGACAGTTTAAATTGAATTAGAATATTCATTAAGATTGTGAATTAAAATTATGACATCACTATTGAAAGTTTGCAATATAAGGTAGTTGTTATGTCTTCTATGAAGCTTCTATGAGTATGAGTATCCTTTGACTTTTATATTCTCAAAAGGTGTACTTTGATCATATTTTCTAATAAATTTTCATTTGAAAATTTTAACGTTTTCCTTTATTATTACCGAATTTCAGATAACCTATATATAAGAGATATTCTTCCCAACAAAATACATAATTTTGTGTTAGAGGTAGGAGTTGTTTTCACTCTATATCGCTTGATTTCAATTAGGCTCTCAAGTAGATAAAAATAATCCTCGATGCTGAGCTACAGTTTAATAATTTATGCGTTTGAACGCAAATTCAACAAACGTGCATTCGAAAACACTCTTCTGTGTGAGAAATAAGCGTGGTTTTGATTAAATTACGCCTATCGTTGACCTCAGTCATTCATTTGTAACTACAATATAATGACAATAACTAAGTTTCAGCTCCATAGCTTTATACTTTCGTGCGAAACGTATGAAAACATACATTCGGAAACCAATTTTTATATGAGAGGTAAGCGTAATTTTATTCTGATTGAGGATATTCTTACATTTTATCATTAACTATAATTATATTTACCAAGTTTCAGTATTTGCTTAGTAAAGTGTTCCACAAAATTTCCGTATGGAAGTTTGAAGCAATTATTTCGATAAAGCTTCCATACCAAGATATCTCATTAAAATTTTCTTAGAACTTCGGATCATAGATTATTTGGACTATGGCAATCATTGCTTCTTTAGAGTTTCTCAATGGAATGCTTTAATATAATAATTTGGACTACAATGCAATAAAAATCCATGTACCAGCTCTCACGATGATTTAAAACAATAATTTCGATTTAGTTTCCCAACGGCTTATAGTAAAAAAAGCTTTATATAGGTAAAAATGCAAATTTTCGTTAGAACTTTATTTACCCTTCCTATCGTGTAAGTACGAGGAACTATGATTTCTGGATTTCATGAGGACTGAGTACAAAAGCTGTATAACAACAATAATTTGTTGATCAATTAATTAAATCAAAACAGTCAAATAAAGCATAATAAACAAAGATTTAATTGATAGTTTGAATCAAGGTCCTTGAATGTGTTGTCGCTAATATAAGATACGTTTTATTTACTTCGTCCTCTGTAATGTAGCGTCGATATAAATCACTTTAGAGAAATCTCTACTAACGAGTTATTCTTTATTATGCCAATCTAATCGTGTTACGTCAAAATATTAGATTATGGTTGTCTATATCTCTGTGTCTCAATTGAACAATTGAAAATTAACATTTTTTAGCAAAAAAGCCATTTCCTTTGACTGTTAAGAGCAACTATTTACTTAATTTGGCTGGGATCGTTTAAACCAAATGAAATGTTCAAAGACTCAATTGAACTATGCCATGATCGACCATTATGTATGTACAAATATCTATTTATATCTATCAATTATAAAGTTACCCGTCGCGTCGTCTGTCAAACTAAAAGGAAAAACTTAATGAAGAAGCGACAATATCCTGCCACCGATTCTGCTGCTTTTGAGCTAAAACTGAAAAGCCATTCACCACAACAATTTGTAAAATTGGTAACTAACACAGTACAGAAGAGAAATCCCATTTACACACACACCCAAAAGTTTCTGAATAACTTTTGACATTCGATTTGCAAACGACTACATATATAGTCATTATATACATACATGTATTTATTTATGTTTTATTTTTCGGCCAATGGAATGTTAAAAATGTCATTCATCAATAGTCGTAGCAAAAAGTTTTCAGCTAACAACCTGAGTAGTTTAAAATATATTATATTTAGTTTGCTTGTTGTTGATGAAAAGTAAAGGAAACTTCACTTTTCACCAACAAGTAAATCAAGTAAATATTGTAAATATGTACTTGAAGCAATACAATTTCGAAGAAAAGAATTGAAAGGAAATATTTAACGGAAATTGTAGTTTACATTTTTTACAAGTTATAGAGGGTAAATTTAATACCAAAATAATTACATATATATGTTTTAATCTAAGGCTTTAACTATTTTTTCTGCTTTTTATTGAAATGGAATATTTTAAAATATATTTTTAAGGAGCACCGTAAAGATATATGTGGATTCGTATATCAACAAACCAACAACTTAATATATTCAATTGCTATATACATATGATTACTTTTCCCCTTAACATGAGTCCACCACTCCACTTATGTTAATATTTTGGTCAGATAATCCACAGTTGTAGTATGATAATAAAATGAAAGGAAACTTAGCACTGATGCGCTGAGTGCGCCAAAAAGCACATTAATTTCTTTAGCAGCGTTCTTTATTTACTCTGTACATTTAGACATACATAAATTAGCCTTAATAGATTCACATAAATTACATTTAAGCGAAAAATGTACACAAATACAATATTAAAAGATCATTTATATACAAGACGTACCGGAGAAAACAACATTAGAAGACAATTTCCTATATTTTATATACGTCTTTTTTCTCTTTTGACCATGTTATAGTTCATTTTATGCTCATCCCTCAAGTTAGTCATTAGTAGCAAAAAAAAAAAGAAAAAAAATCGAGAAGCAAAGCAATAAATATAAATGTATGTAAGAGAAAACTAACTAACTAATAGTTGCTATAGTCATAGACAAAGACCAACAACTAATTTGGTTGTTTCAACAACTGTCATTTTCGAATCAATTAAAAAGACAAATGGCCAAAATGGAAAACATCAAACCAATTTCATTGATTCTATCCTTCTCGTTAGTTTTGTTAGTAAAGCAAAATGTTCTATTACTCTCTACTAGTTCTCTATCTTCTTCATTTCTTGTCAGCTTTAGTATTGAATAAAAATAACTTTACTATTTGTTAATACTGTTATTGTCTACTAAAATATCATAGTTATAGTAGCACACAAATAATATCAATATCTTCAAAATATACAACATTAATCATTTATGCTTGAACTATTTAGAGATTTATGTTGCTTGGGAGACAAACTATTTAGAAGTAAGAATTGTTCTATAAATTCTTAACCTTTTCCATTTTCTATTGCCTAGAAAATGAATGACAAATTTGTGGGACATATTTTTTTTTAATTTTGTGATAAACTAAATAAAAACTATTGGCAATATATTAGTACACTTCCTACTTCCTACATTAGAAAAATACCTTGGACAATATCTGGGCTAGTTAATACAGAATGAGTCAATCGGATTGTACACTAAATTTGTTACGGAAGTGTAATTTAATTTAAGAGCAATCCTATGTGAAAGCACTGATCTGAGGATTGGATTCAATCTTCCCTGTGTGATTTGCAGATATCACAGAATCAAAATTCTTACGATATTGATAACGGTTTAAAAAAAATTTGTGAATTTTTTAGTGGACTTGCTGCCTGTGATAGTAAAATATGACATAATTGGTAGCTATATAGAAGTGAAGGGTTCGGAAAAAACACGGAACTGAAAGAGCTAAGGGTATATTGAATTTTTTTTTTGCATTTATATCACCCTAAATAAAAAGTGACAGATATGAAGAATTTCATATGCATATTATTGACAGAATTTTAATCTAAATCAATTAAATCATATTTGTATATCTAATCTATCGACCTGTTTACACGATAACTGTCATAAGTATAGAGCTATCAAGCTGAAAATTAGTACATAAGATTATTTCAAGTAACGAACGTACAAACTCATAAATGGGCGAAATCGGATGAAAGCACGCGTACCTCTCATAAAAAATATGTGGTTGAATGTGCGCTTTCACAAACGTCAACTTTTGAAATAAAATTTTGTGTGTAAAGTTAGTATGGCCACAAATTGTATAAACTAAAAATGAATATAATCGTAAAAACGTAGACTATTAAAGAGTGAAAATCGTGAGGTTTTCACCTAAAAATATAAGCTCGGTAGAAAGGATTATATTAATTACTTATTGAATATATGCAAAACTCGGAACAAACGGATTAAATACACGCCTACCTCGTATACAAATTTATGGTTCCGTATGCATGTTCTCACACATTATGCTCAAAAATTAGATTAGATTGAAACTGGACACTTATGATTACATATAATTCTCATAGTTTATAGGAAAGTTTGAAAAAGGAACATAATCGAATAAAGGGCTTCGCACTTCAACCCGAACATAACAAATAATAATGGTGCTATGAAATTGAAGACGCAGCCCAGTTAATTTTTCTGACTCCAATACTTCCTCGAAATATACTTACCCTTTATAATCAACCCCTTAAGGGTAATTTCCCCCAACAAAAGTTCACAAATAAGATATAAATATATATGCAGATTGTATATAAATCATAATGACTACTGAATGAGATATCAAGATATTCATAAAAACCACACATAAGTTGAAGCAGGATATTTTTTTAATTGCTTATTTCTCCATCACTTCCAATTTTCTTCTCAATCAATCTCAACCTATTCAATATGCTACGAATAATACGCACAACAATAAAGAAAATTCCCACTTATGTAAATGAACAAGTGTGTTGAGCTTATGTGAGTTTATGCGTATGTTTGTGTGTGCGTAAATAAATTACATATAGATAGAATAGTTTACAAATCCTGATTAACTTCTGTGTAACAGTTTAAGTACAAGACCTTAGCAGACCACTTTCTAAATAGCATCCATCGTGTCATAAGTGCAAATAAAAGTAAACAATAAAAATAACACAGTACTTTAATTGAAATTTATTGCTACTAGATGCTGGTAGTATGTATTACATATGTATGCACATATTGACGATTCCAGCCAGTACTTGTGGCTTTTGCGAACACAACACTCATTTGCTGCATCACATCACTTGACTACCTGCCCTTGCGTATATAAATTATTGTATAGGTATAGGTATAGTAAAAGTATAGTTGTGTATGTAGTGGTACATATGAATATTTATTTAAGAGCTTTTAAACACAGTTATGCATAAATATTGTCATTTATTTGTTCTTTTTCTCATCATTCAAATTATGTTTTTCTTTCGTCATTTTAATATGTTTTTGTTGTTTTTTTTTCTTTTTCATACGATGTAATTGTTTCCCCCCTTTTCTTCTGCACTTATACAGGAATCTCTATACTTGTATTTATATCAAACATAATTATCTATACTTGTGCACACAAATAAAAAAAAAGTAAATATGTGGCACTTAAAGCCCCAAAGGGCTCATTGGCCGAGCTTCTCTTCTATTACTGTTGTACGTCTTAAATTTAGACAGTATTAGAAGGGGCCTACTTATTTTAGCCGTTTCCGAATGGCAGAACACTTGTAACATCACTTTTTCTGAGCTTTGTCACAGAGTTCTTTTAGAAGCTTTTTCATGGCAAGTTGTTACTGTCGGAAGAATTACCAATTGCTTGCCGACAGGTGGGTACCATTCGAAAGAAAAATCTTATCGATATTAAATTTGTTATGCATCAGCCGGGGATTGAACCACGACCTACAGATCAGAAGGCGAACACACTAACCACTGAGCTACGGCACCTACTTGTGCATACATATAATATACTACAATATTTGTATAGTAAGAACCCACTGAAAAAATAATGTTAATAAAAATGTATAAAAGAGAAAAATACTATGGCACGTGAGGTTAATCAGAAAAGATTTTTCTTTTTTCTTTGTTTGTTGCTGAAAAATTATGTACTATATTATGAAAAATATTAATAAATTTTTATCTTATGACAATAACAAAATTTAACGTGAATCTTTTTTCAAGCTAAATTTTTTTTTCTTTTTGTGGTATTCTTTGGGATGTCAAGGGATTTTAAAACTTCTAAATCTCTGCATGCATTACGATCATATCCTTAACCTTTGTAATATCTGAGGTGTTACCTCAAATGACTCAAATGACATAGCACGGATGCGAGTATAATTTTCAGAAAAAATCAGAAGGAGTATAAATTCTCTTAAAGTAAAGTGCGCTATCCTCTGCAAGAAGTGCGATAGATATTTACTATATTCATATTGAGGTATATATTTTAGATGTAACTAAATAAACTGTTGGGAGAAACTTGACATATATGGAATAACGATTAAAATCGAACCTTCTGAATGAATGTATGAGTGTAAGAGCTGGACGCAGATTATAGAATACCCTTCAACAAAACTACGCTAGTTTCATAATAAAAAGACATTCAATGGGGGTAAAAAGTGTCAACTCTCAATCGCTTAATAATGGACTTGTAAATATTTAAATGAATTGAAAGTAGAAGAAAATCGATCATTACCCCAACAGCTGAGGAAGAGTCACAGCCAGAAGGATCATATATATGAACGACCCCTATTACGTCTTTAGCCCCAACATAACTCCCTGAAATTCTTACCACATATAACTACTTCTTCAAAAGGAACTTAAAATCATCTGAAAATCCACAAATAACAGCATAAATGCTTAGAAATTGTTACTGGTGGATTGGAATATAAGGTAGGCCCATATTAATTACCTTACACAAACTTATACCTTTAGGAGGCTTCCATACTAAATGAACAAAAGCAGACCGTAAAATCAACAATTGGTCATATAACTGTTTATTAATCACTTTTAGCGATGTCAAATGTAAGCCATATTCCCATTAATATTCGTTTCCGAACATTCTTCTAAACATAATAATAATTTACTATTGTAGGTTGCCCAAAGGCTGACACTGCGACCTAATAGATCTTTTGTGTCACACTACATTTAAATTTTTGTGATCCACTTAATCACAATTCTACTATTTATTATACCCTATTGGTTTAGTTGCAATTTATGCCATCAGCTCCTAATCTACCTAGATGTTCCTAGTCTAAAGAAAGGAAGTAACTGACACCCATGTCCTTCCAATATCTTTTCCGTCTTGTGGATGATGTTTAGAATGTCCCTATCAGAGGCATTTTTTATTACTTCCGGATCCAAATGATCACGATGAAATATGCTCACCCTTGTTTTTGCAAACGCAATACAGTTACACAATAACCGGCTCTCCATGTCATCGAGTAAACATACTTACCCCCTAACTTTACCGCTTTATGGGGCTGTCATACAAAATTACCTTAATAGCATCAGAAAATCAGAAACTAATCACCTCCAGTGGATTCAAATGTAAGGTAACCCCCTAAAAAATTTTTCTTCCCAATATTTATCCTAAATATAATTACCCCTAACTCCACCGATTCAAGGTGATCACATACAAAATTAAATCACTGGAGAGATAAATGTGTGACAGATCCACCTTATTTATCACAACATTTCTTCCAAACATACGCAGCCTATATTTTCATCCCTTAGTGGATATCTCTACAAAACCAATGTTCTTTTGATATATACAAAATATAAATTTTCTTCGGAGAAATTTTGTGGAAAAACAAATAATGGGGAACAGTCATACATTTCTCCCGCTTATCATCGATTTGTTGCCCCAATACCATATCCATGTGTTCTATTTCATTTTAAAGTTATATCTTTCTAAGAAACCCTTTTTTTTAATATCTTCTAAACATCGTAATAATAGAACTTGTGCGAACAATTCACGATATTTAAATTCTTGAAAACAAATTAAGTTAAAATTCAGCATGCCTTCAAATAAGGTTCAACAACAAAAGGAAAAGTATGGGAACCTAAATTATATTTATTACTCATACTACTAGTTAGTAGTACCACTACCTAACTGCTACTCTATGATAGTATACCAAAATTTATACCAGCATAATTACTACTATTGCTCACATTCATCCATCTCTCATTCCTTATTATAGTCGGTATGGTATTATTAAATTCATGCTTTAAATGCACTGCAAAGTAATAGAAGCATTTGTTGATTTGCTATTTACGCTACACTACGCACACACACACACACATACGTGCAAACACGCATTCTTATGCAACACACACATGCTCATACACATAATTGAAACTTGAAGTTATGCGTAGTTTTCGTTTCTGCTATTTGCACGCAATGTTGGTGCTAATAACTCAGGCGTATAACTTAGCTTGTCGTTATCGTTGTTGTCGTCGGTGTCATCATCATCCTCATCATCATCATCATTTTCTACATGTATACATAAACTTTATGTGTGTACTCATATACTAGTATGAGCAAGGACATACTGCCTATTTATATAGAAAGTACAACTGTAGCAATAGTAGTTTAGAATTTTTCGAAAGAGAACACCAACAACAAGAACAAAATTATATTTATTATATAAATGCTTATATTGATGTGAATATATGTTTATAATTTTCGCATTGCAATGTTGTTAGCGTTCCAATTGATGCAGTTGCCTGTAAATAATGACATTTAATACGCTAGACTGCATTTTTCTCTCGCGCATTTCAGGTAGATACATAGGTGCATAAAAGTATGAAGGCAGCGGAGGGCTCTATGGTAATGTGATTTTACTTTTTTTTTATTTGTAGCAACATTTCTTAATTAAATTTAAATATTAAATTTTATAAAATTCACGTTTTTTCCACGAATTTAATATGATATGATTATAGTTGATAGACATTTAATGATGTGTTGACCTAATTTGAGCAAGTCATTGTTTAACTTCTATATGAAATTGTCTATGACCAAATTTCATGCCATCGACATAAACAATTCTTACAAATTCACAAAAATTTTTTACAAAAGCATAAATTTTGTAGTGGGCTACTGAAAAAGTGGTAATACAGAGTAAGAATCATTGGGGAAAAAGTTAGGGCGCACGAATTAAGAGGGGTTGGTCATACATTCCACTGCTCTTGTTTCGATATATAGGCAATTATTAGATTATTTGTCCATTTTTAAGTGATTTTAAGCTTCAGAAAAAATATGGAGTAGTAAAAGTTATTGGAGGTTGGTCACACATTTTAACTAGGTAAAGGCATTTTGGAAGCGGGGATATTGAAATTTATTTAAAAAAAAGTATATTTATGTTAAAAAATATTCGTGCAGAAGGGTTAATAAATGCTATTCTTAGATTTTACTACTCCAGCAGCAATACCTGACCAATTTTCTGGTGTATTTTTTATAGAATACTTCTTAAGGTGTAAAAATACGGAGTTAGTAAAGGGTTATCCATTTTGCGGTTTCAAAAGTAAATGTAAATAAAACACATATAAAATATTTTTTATCATGATATTTCTTTTTTATTATAAAGTTTGAACGTTGACATTATGTGTGAAATACTACATCATTTAAATGACCACCACGCGAATTGTTGCAAGCATCGATTCTTTTGAGGTAATTTTCGACCACTTTTTGACACATATTGGGCGGTTTCTCAGCCATAACGTGACGAATGTTGGTTTTTAGGTGCTCAAGAGTTAAAGGTTTATCTGCATAAACACGGTCTTTCGCGTAACCCCACAAAAAAAAGTCAAGCGGTGTCAAATCGCATGATCTTGGTGGCCACTTGATATCGCCACGACGAGAAATTACGCGACCAGAAAATTTCTCTTGCAATCAAGCCATATTCGCTCGAGTTGTGTGGCATGTGGCACCGTCTTGTTGAAACCACATATTCTCTAAGTCGTATTCTTCAATAGCAAGCAAAAAAAAGTCGGTTATCATATGACCATAACGCTCCGAATTGACGGTGACAGTCGTTCCATCGTCGTTTTCGAAGAAGTAAGGTCCAATCACACCTCCGGACCAAAGAGCGCACCAAGAGGAGACTTTTTGTGGATGTAGTGGCCTCTCTTCAATTACTTGAGGATTCTCAGAACCCCAAATACGACAATTTTGTTTGTTAACATACTCACCGAGTGAGAAATGTGCTTCGTCGCTGAAGAAAATTTTGTTCGGAAAATCGCCGTCCACCGCCTGTTGTTCAAGCACCCATTCGACGTATCTACGACGTTGTGAATGGTCAGCTGACTTCAGTTGTTGTGTGAGCTGGATTTGATATGGATGTAGGTGTAGATCCAAATGCAAAATACGCCATAATGTGCCGTAAGACAGTCCTAATTCCTGAGAACGACGAGGAATCGACACATTCGGGTCTTCGGCAACACTTTCACTTACAGCAGCAATATTTTCGGTGGTACGAGCGAAACGATGATGCACAGGCCTTACAATATCTGTAACCGATCCAGTCTCTTCATATTTCTTCACAATTTTGCCAATTGCTTGCGTAGTTGGGCGATTATGTAAACCATAATCTCCTCTTAAAACACGATATGTGGCTGTGGCAGAATCACCATTTTTGTAGTAGGTTTTTACAATTTTAATGCGTTGTGCGATAGTTAAGCGGTCCATTTTCGCAAATGTCAGACTTGGAACTGAAAAAGAAAGAAATTGTTTTAACAACTCAGTTTGACAGATGTCGAATTCTAGCCCTATACTTTTGAAACCGCGAAATGGATAACCCTTTATATTCACAAAATAGGTGAGTAGTGAAAATTAATGGAGTTATGTCATACTCTTCATCTTTTTAGAGCATTTCTGGGAGCGGTGAGAGATTTTTATATAAAAATATCTATTTTGTTGAGGTTCCCCTCTACGGTGTAAGGAAGGGGGTAAATATTTTTAATAAAAATGTTGAGGGAAAGTAATTAATACTGCTTATAATTTTACCTTTCTGTAGGTAATTTTGGGAATTTTAACAACTCCTACAATCTCAACTATAAATAAAAATGGTTACCTCATCTGCTGGATAATATTTTCGATTATTTTTTTGGTGTGGTTTATGACTGTCTTAAGGCCCAAATTTATTGCTAGATTTATGAACATCTTCCAATCAATGATGATTTCAAAGTTTTTTGCAAATGACAAATGTTTATTACATCTTACCTTATTAAAATAATTAATCATTTTTCTAACAGAATTGAAATTGAAAAGGATAAAATGCATTCCATATAATTAAAAGGCACATTAGTTAGGATTAAAGAAAACAACTAAAAACCAAACTCACACAATTTGCAAAGAATTATTTTATTGTATTGTTTTTTTTTTTCTTTCATTCTTCTTTTAAATAAGGGTTTGGATAATTAGGGCAATATCAATTAAATAATGTAAAAAAATTGGCATTGGATACGTAATTTTTTAATTAATTAAAATGCGACAATGGATTTTTTTAGTTAAATACCAGACTTTTCCTTGAATGTGAAAGTATGAAATATCATTTATGTTCCTTAAGAATAAGATTGCCTAATTATATTAAGGGGGTATAGGGTTTTAAAATATTTTTTTTTATTTTTTTTTAATGAATGCATAATATCTTAAGAATGTTATGTCTAAATTTCAAGTCAATCGGAGTAAAATTGACGAAGTTATGACTATTCTTATACATGTCGGATTTTTATACCTACCTGACTAGTTAATATTTTTAATTTTACAATAACAAATTAACTGATTTTTTGGAAAAAAAAATATCGTTTTGTGTTCTCAAAAAGTGAAAATTTGAAATTTCGAATACCCCCCCTAGCGTTACCTGGGCAAAGCGATTATTTAACGATATAATTTTGATTTTTTGATTTCACGATAATCCAGAGCCGATTTATGAGGGACACCGCAATTCAACCTTTTTCCGAGACGCTCCAGAATAATTGCTGCTATTGCCGTATTTTTTTGATATTTCTTTATGAAAATTGTACACAATATTCTTCAAATGTCATACTGTTATGTACCATTGGTTTCAATAAATAGATTTTAACTGTTTCAATAAAAAAATCCCCCCTTAACCTTTAAAAAACAAATAAATGTAAAAATGGACCGTAACCATTTGCCAATATCTTTTGGTACAGGAAAATAAATCATTTTATAATTTCAAAAGTTTAAGAAGACAATTTTCAAATTAATTATTTTCTTACAGATAAATATTGTGTTTGTCCTTTTTTTGTAGTTTCTATGAACAAAATGAAAAAATAAATCAATAAATAATAAAATCAAATATATTGAAAGTACTCAGTACCAAAAGGTCATAATCAAATTCAGTCCAAAATGTCTTTATCAAATAAATTCAAGTACATATACAGACAATAAAAACAGAAGGAAAATCATACAGAAATCATCCACGTGTATATATACGTATGTGTGTACATCGTATTTAACATATACAATATTTTATCAAAAGACAAGGAAGAAAAATAAATAAATAAATTTTTTTCTGTCACATTCAGACGATACCGACAATAACCACAACGACAACGACAGCAACTCATTGTGAGTGTCCTTTATTATTTCTCTTTTTTTTTTATCACAGATGCATACATGTACTATATATTGTATATAACATTATTGTATATTTATGTATAAAATTACTGTTAATTTAATGTCAACAAAGGAGAGAGATGATAATTATAATAATGACATAAAAAAGTAGAAAAAGAAGACATGAACAGCGAGAGATATAAATAAATAAATTAGAATGGGTCATTATATGATTATCTGACTGCGGCCAGACATTAATTATGCAGACTTAAACGAATTAATTACCATTTTAAAATCTACGCATATGCATAGTTTTCATGCATTTAAGTAATATCTAAACAACAATAGCAATAATGACAAAAAATTAAAACAATTATTTATAATATGCATACAGTTATCTATATTATAAAACTGACGATAACTACAAGCATCATCATCTTCATCTTATAACTTTCAGATACTTTAAAATACATGATTCTTATAGAGTAATATGATATTTTGAAGCACATATTTGGCACTTTTTTTAATCGACCAACTGCGACGAATATTTGCAAAACTCTTCTGAGCTCATCAGAAACAAGAATATCTGCTGTTCTGTTGAGGAGGGTGTGGCTGAAGATAGGCGATCCGCCACCGATCATAAAACATTGGCTTATATGATAAACTTTGCTCAAGCATCTTGGTCTGCAGCTTTTACGAGATCCAATTGGTAAAAGGACTGAAGGAAGAATACCATTATTTCCATAGTAAGTTCAATGATTAGACGATTCAACAATTGAAAGCCCAGTGTTTGTCCGTAAAGTTGTCGTAAAGTGCTTTTGTTAAAAAACAATACAATCAAAAACAAATCGAAGAACTGCCGATGCACCTCAACAAAAAGTGTTGTTTAGTTCGATCTGTGGACTGGACCATTGCAAAAATGATATCGGCCGAAATGTGACTGACAATGAAGTCATATACAGAGCTATGATACATGACCCTTGTGACGTCACCTCCTAAAATGACAACATTTACTTTCAGTTAATAAAGTATTATTATAGTGGAAATAAGATATTTTATCTTATGCCACCGCCTGTATAAGTCACTCGATTTTCTAAAGGGTCAGTCAGCTGTACGCAGTCTTTCATCTGAATCTGCGAACAGTGAAAGAGGAAGAGTGGGAGATATGTAAATATGAAAGGCATGTCCTGATTCGATTATATTAAAAACCTTAGAAATTGTAGAGCCATCTACTCAAATCATATCCTATTTAGAGCTTTAGTTTCGAAATTGGGCATATTTATTTTTGCAACTAAAAGAAGATTGACCGATTGACAATATGAGAAACACTTAACTCTAACGAGAGTTTAAATGATCTTAAATTGATTGCATAATCATCATGAGGTACTGCGCGATTTTCTGATTTTGGTATGAGAATGTCAGCTGATTTGTGACGTTCGTAATAAAATCAATGAACTATAAAACAATGGCGTTGAATGCGGAAATTTGGCATCGCATTGTTGTCAAAATTCACAAAAATTGAAGCAAAATCGACAAATTACTCTACAACTGCCCAGGAGTTGTACCTAGAGGATTATAATCTATGAGCCACCTTTCTAATTTTTTCTTCCCAACATTTTTTCCAAACATTCCCCCAACCTCTACAAAATACAAATTGATATTTTTTTAAATTAAATTTGCTCTCAATGCTCAATGAATGCCCCAAAATCTGTAAAATATAAATGTTACCTTAATTCATTATTTCACCACATTATTTCTCCAGAAGATACAAAATAGGGGAAAAAATACTTGAAAATAGATTAATGCCATTTTAATGCATTTGCAATGGAGTGTTAATACTGGTAAGTGAGGATATAATTATAATATTATAATTATTATTATAATATTATAATTATATTATAATATTATATAATTATAATTATATTATTATAATATTATTATTATAATTATTTGAAAATATGAATCACATGACTAAACCTTTTAGGTTCATTTGACTTTTTATACCCTGTATAATGCAATATGCAAGGTATATTCATATCGGTCAGATGTTTGTGACCACTTGAAGCAATCTCCCGAGATATAGATCTAGATATATATTCGTGATCAGCGTCGATTAAATTTTCGATTTAACGATGTCCGTCCGTCCGTCCGTCCGTCCGTCCGTCTGTCTGTCACCTGGCTGGTTCGCACGATAAATTGAGTAAATATTGAGCTATTTCGACGAAATTTGGCACAAGTAACCTATGATCCAAGGGTACGGAGGGGATTGATATTGGGCATGATCGGTCAATAGCCACGCCCACACCAAGCATTCAAAGCGACTAACCTCGGAATTCTCAAAATCTTTAACTTGCGATAACTCACATAATATACCACTTGGGACAACAATATTTGGCACATAGAGTTATATTGTACTACTATATAATCTCGCCAAAAATTGGTGAGCCACGTCTACTTTTTAGCGTAGCTCCCATACAACTGTCTGTAAAAAATTAAAGCCGCTATAACTTACGAACTATTCAACGTAGGACAAACAAATTTTTAGGTATGGATTAGTATTGAAATATTATTTGGATTTACAAGAAAGAGGTAAGCCACGCCAACTTTTTATATAGCTCCCATACTAAGTCTCGGAATTATTTTAAAAACCTCCTCTAAATTATCCCTTTTAGAACTCTCATAACATACAAAGTACTTCGTCAAAGTCAACCATATTTCGGGTGTGAATTAGTAGTATATGCAAAAATTGTTTTCAAAAAGTGGAAATAAAAGAAAAAGATGGATATTCGAGTAAACTTTTTATATATACGTATATCTACATATGCAGGGTATAATTTGGTCGGCCCCAGCCGACTGTAAGGAGATTTTTTGTGTATAAATTTATATCAAAAAATATTTATACTAAAAGCTATACCAAATTGTTTGCATCAATTTAATATTGCAATAAAGTTTTCTCCAACATGACCTTCTTTTATTTGTCATCATATTATTGTCTTCAGTTAGTCAATTCTCATCTACTAAAATTCTGCTTCAACCTCCAACCTCTGATAATTATGTATTTCGATTCAGAGAAAAAAAAAACAAAAATCATATACAAATACGAATTAAGTATTTTACTTTATTTCGCATGTACTCTTACAAACATGCGAACATACAACAAGTATAAACAAATAAATATCGTATGTCATGGTACTAATAAAATAAGTAAATGTCCATTGTTCGTACAAACAAAAAGTTAGTCACCTAAAGTATCAGCATTTGACCGGTAGCCTAATCACACATATAGACACAATATACCTACATACTGATATAAACTCAAGTTCACTAAAGAAAATGTGTATGTAAAACTATAACAGCATGATATCTTGTACGTGTATGAAAACAAGTATATGTACAGAAATTCATATACATGGACATGTAAACATTTGAAAGTATATGTCAGCTACTCTTTCATTCATTACACATTCACTTTGCAAATTGCTTTCTGAGGTATTTTCTTTCATAGTAATAAAGTATTAGTTGCAGTAGTAATAGTAATAGCAGTAGGATTAGTAGTAGTAGTCGTAGTAAATTCTTCTGGTTATAATTAATTACAATAAATTCACAATAAAATTTATTTCAGTCAACACCGTAAAAGTTCTGTACAAATATATAAGTATGTGCTGTATATACATATATACACATATGTTCTGTCTGGCATAATATGAATTTTCTTTTGAATTTAATTAAAGATATAAAATGTTTTTTTTTGTTTGTCCTGAAGAACTACGTACGAATATATGCTAAAATGTTGTATCCCAAAACACAATGGTTACAAATAGAGAATGATAATAATAAACATATTTCGACAATTATATAAAATGATTTATAAAAATGTAGATATGTATTAAATTGTAGGTATTTACCTACATACTGTGAGTGTAATGAAAAAATCTTATTACCACATCATACAGAGTATAAATACCTTTAGGACAACTAAAAATTGTCTTATATTTACTTAATTGTCCTGCAATACTGCAGTAAGTCACTAAGAGCATTAAATGTGAAAGACATAGCAATATGAGACATTTATTAAGAAGAAAATTTGAAAATATATTAGCATATTCTGTCGATAAAATAATCATTGAAGCATTCTCGTACTTCTATGGTATAATAGCGATGCCCATTGTGATATTCCTGCCACCTTATCGAGTGGTCGAACCAACATTACCTTTTCACGTGCCTCAAGAGTCTACCGATATCAGTCTGTTGTACACAGGTACAGATAGTTGCAAGGAAAGGGGTGAACCATTACATCACAGATGGATCTAAATAGACCTGGTTATAGAAGCGAATATTTACTCCGGCAACCTGAGCATACGGTAGCGGTTTCCAATAGCTATATCCACACCATTGACCAATGTGAAGAGATGATAAATTCCATGTAACTATATTCTACTGCTATAACCAATCGTTATGTCAAGAAACAACCAACGCGCATCAAGCAGCGCCCAAGGCACAATTTTCCATAAAATATGTACAAGCCGAAAAATTGTATTGATAGAGTAAGGTAACTGACCTTTCATCAATGCCGACAATCTTAAAAATTAGGGAAAAATGCACAAATAACCCCACAGCTGTGCAGGAATAAAATATAAGATCGATGCGTATTAAGTTTTTCTCCCCAACTTTTTTTCGAATGGATGGTGCCACTATTGGAGTACAATACTCCCCTCCATACAAAAAAGCACAAACTCTGAACAAAAATCGCATGTAGGGCAGTGAAAAGTGAATCACAGTTAGGAATCCAACTCTCATTAGTTTCACCTTTTAAATATTTTTTTTTAAACGGATTTACCCTCTATCTCCTCTAAACATTTTTATCACTTAACTAAGTAACTTAAAAACACCTGAAAATCGAGAAGTACCACATGTAGAGCAATAAAATGCAGCAGTGACTTAAAAGAGCTGCCACACGAATTAACTTAAAAACGCTGGAAAATTGACAAATAACCATACAGCTGCCCGGAAATCGCGTATAAAGGGGTACAATGTTTAAACTGGATTAATAAACTAAATTAATGAATAAATGAATGAATGAATATGTGGCACTTATAAGCCCGAAGGACTCTTTGGTCTAGCTTCTCTTCGAGAACGGCAGAACACTTATGACAACTTTTTTTGAGTTTTGTCACAAAGTTATTTTAGAACTTTTGCAAATTGTTACTGCCTAAAGAATTTCCAATTACTTGTCGACAGAAGGGTACCGTTCAAAAAGAAAATCAAGGAAAATAAATTGTCGGTAATATTACTTCATAATTACTTAAACTTTTCTTCGTTTTCTTCATTTACTGTGGCTTTCTTCTAATATTCCTCCCTTCGCATGCTTTAAAATCACTAAGGACACAATAAGCCAAATATCGGTTTAAGTGACACCGGTTCAAAGATAATTTAGTACATATTTGAACTTCTTCGAAATCGCCCAAGTAATACGTTTTCGTCAAATATGACATTTCCATTGGAAAGTTTGACATTTGCGCTATTTGTGTTCTTTACAGTGACTTGAAAAATTCATCTCGGTCAAAAATGGCTTTAACTCGTGAACGTTTTCGAGCTATGATTTTTTACGATTTTCGAAGCGAAGTATCTCAACTACAGTGCTTTGATCGTCTTCATGAGGCATTTGGCGATGAAGCACCAACGCTCCAGGACAAATTTCGTGACGGTCGTACAAAATCGGTCATTGTGCCAAAACCATCGATGCTGTGCGTGAACTGATAATGAAAGATCTTCATGTGATATACCATGAGATAGAGGCATCCTTGGGAATTAGTTTCACATATCCCGCATAATTTAACAATCACTCAAAAAAGGCTCGTATTGATTGGTGGATTGGTGCAAAGAAATGATGAATATATTCGATCGCGGTGCTTCGAAAGACGTTTATAAGATCGCGACAGGTGACAATTCATAGATATATGCGTATGAGCCCAAAAAAAAAAAATCAATCGACAGTGTGGGTCTTTCAACATGAGCCAAACTCAACAAAACCATATTTTGAAGATGTCTCAGTCAAAAGTGCTTCGACAATTGGTTTGAGCGCATGCAAAAGTATATAAACTTTCATGAAAAATAATTTGAGAAACAATAAAACTTTTTTTTATGACAACCAAATGCATTTTCATACTTTTTAAAAAAATTTAAAGACAAGCACATAACATACATACATCAAACTCAATGAGCAATAGATAGAAACTTAATGAAGCGACTTAATTGTTAAAGCAATTAATCATGTAATTACTCAAGAGTTTGATGATTTCGTTGAACTATATTATGTCGACTAGACGAACTATAGTCGAAACAAATACAAAACGATATGCAAATTATTGTCAAGAAATGTTTACTAAAATTGTATTTGAATATTTTCCTACTCTGTTATACGAGTATATCAACTGTTCAGCATACATTAAACACTGCAAACACTGCACAGTCTACTACTGCAAATATCATTTCGATAAATTTACAACCCAATCCACATTCCTTTAGAATGCAAAACTATGATATGAGCACTTCGTATTTATTTTGGTTGCATTCTTTTTAATTCGTTTTATCAGCCAGTTGAATTCGAGTAGAAATGTAGATACTCGTAACTAAGAATGAAGAAAGACAGTTCATTCCTATCTTACTTTGCCTATGCCTTGTTTACATTTAATTTTCCTATCTACGAATATTTCGATGGTTGCTACTGTTGCCGATTTACTATCGGCACTATTTGTAATGAATGATACACCTGTTAAAAGTTTGGTCTATTTGGTAAACCGGAAGTTGGCATTGATTAAGTGGCTGTGAAATTGAAACTGCTTTTGTCTGTTTACATTCAGTTACATACGTTCTTTCTGTGGGTGTTGTTAATGGTGGATTTATCATAGCTATGGTATAGTATGTTTTCATACCTGCATAAAGACTGGTTGAATAATAATGAGCTAGCTATTTGGCTGACTTGTCGGCATCTAAAACTATCTATGAGTTTGTTTCTATGACAATATTGTGAAATGATGCCACCACCATCAATATCATATCATCAACCAATAGCGTACTATAGTTTCAGTGGTGCTGGTTGTTGTAGTAGTAGTAATAGTAGTAGTAGTGGTAGTAGTAGTAGCAGTAGTACCAGGTAGTTTTTGTTGTTGTACTGAAATATTTAGATGTACATATATACTGGTAATTATTTCGATTTTAAAATTATTCTGGCTGAATTTCTCAAATATTTTTGTAATTGATGGCTAAAATTTGATGTTTGAATTGTTATGGTGTGAGGCTGATATCTATGTATTGTATTTGGCTTTAATTACTAAGCGTGACATAAACTGTTTCTATCGGAACTTTTGATTCACTCAAAATTATTTTCATACTATGAATTTTATAAATATTTTTTGTAGAAAAATAAGATATGTTGATTTCACTATTTCAATCATCTCAACACATCTGGTAAAATTTTGCAACAGTTCTTCTACATAATTTCATGTCATTAAATAAAATAAATTGAATGCCAGAAGTGTAGCATTCAACAATCGAACTTTTTCGTCATCATTTTAATGGTAGCTGAAATATTTTGTGAGACTTTGGAATTAAGGGAACTCCCTGCCTAATAGAGGCGTATTGTTCTTTTGAATCGATAAAATAACTTTAAACAAGCTTTAATCATCCGAACTGCTACATAATCTTCTCACTGAGTGATATTATTCGATATGCAGCATTATATTCATTGGTTCTATTTTGCGAAGACAAATGCTATTCGGTCTATTCTATTATTCTTGAAAAATAGACAATCATATGCGAGCAACCTATTTGAAAGTCAACTTACCTTTAATTTTTAAAAATAAACAAAATTCTTTCTCATAGTGTTTTAACTTAAACACATGTTCCCTTTATAGTTCTTTAATATAAAGAAATTCTCCTTACATATCTATGCCATTTAAAAATGTGCTTATGTAGAAAACCTTGAAGCAATTCACAATTACATACAAGCTTCATCATGTTAACATATACTCGCTCATTCGTTAGTTTACTTAAAAATCACTCTTGAGAATTTTTGTTTGTAACAAAATCATGCTGATGATGATTGAGATTATATATAACTTTAGTAAATTTAATATGTATGAGTATTATATAAGGAATATATACGGTGAATCTTATTCAGGTGATCGTATTTTTAATTTTATCACGGATAGACTAGATTCTTGAAAGGCACCACATACATTCAATTGGCTGCTGTATTTAAAAAAAGGAGAACTCAAAATATCCGAAATTAGTGAACAAAGTCATCTTTCAACTTATTTCGAGGCTATGTAAGGTGAGAGTTTCAATAAATTGCCAAAATCTGATCGAATTTGAATATGATACTTGGCATTCACCTCCAAATCCACCATGCAGACACTTATCCTTATAAATAGTCGGAAATTGGACGACAAGTCTATCTCAGTTGATGCACTCAGTTTTCCAAAATTGTATTCAAATACTTAATTAGATGGAATTGTGTAGGTACCGATTGACGTTTGATTTGAATTGATTTTGAATATTCAGACTTTTGTTTAGTTTACTTTAAATTGATACTATATCACTCCGAAAAAACATCCTTTATGTAGATACAGATACAGTACATGTATGTATATTTGTTTATAAGTAAGTAAACATTTTCACTGACATTTCAGAATATCCAGCTTTCAATTAAAATTTGTTACTTTCAAGACAAATTCAAAGATGAATAAACTGCTGCACATAATATCCTCCAAAAAATAAAGTTGAAGTACACGCTGTGACACATATCTTTCCTTTTTCCACTTCTTTCAAACATACTCGTACTCACTTACGATTTCATATATTTTGCGCTAATGAAATGTTTACACTTGTACGTAGGTATATTAAAATTTTCTCGTTACTCTATGTTAGTTTTTCACTTTCAGCATGTACGTAAATATTTCGTGTAGTAAAAGGAAATCCATTACTTTTCCAATAGATGGCTTTAGTAATCTGTATCTCGCGTTGTATAAGTGCGATCGGATTACGCTAGATGGTGTTAGGAGATAGAATTTCGTACTAAATAAACTCTTCAGGCAATTTTGTGATTGCTTGACTCAGTATTGTTTGAGCACGCGTCAAAAAATGGACATCAGTAAAGAGAAAATACGCCATATTTTACAGTTTTTCTTCGATAAATGCAAAAACGCAAGCCAGACGACTGAAAATGTGAATAGTGTTTATGGTCCTGATACTGTAACAGCCAATCACGTGCAATTTGTTTTCATTGATTCCATTCCGGTAATATTGGTGTCAAATATGCACCACGCTTTGGAAGGACAATTGTCGAAAATATCATATAAGCACTGTTTCTATTGCCCAGGAGCTAAACATTGCACAAAAACCATTTGGAACCATTTAAATAAATAAAACCTTCAATTCCTTTTACTACACCCAATATTTTGATTAATTTCTACCTATATATATAGTTACATATTTTAAGAGTTATTTTTTCCATCTCTTCGAGCAAGTTTGTTATGTAAATTTCGATCCTTTTTGCTACTGTAAGTATGTTACATATATTTGAAGGTTAATTGATAAAAGAAATCACCTAAACGAATAATAAACTGTTAATAGTAATTTATATTGAAATTTATTGAAAAACTTCTCCAACTTAAATTGAATTAAGTCTATTCAAACGTTTCATCAGAGTATAATTCACAGTATTAAATACTCATTAATCTCGCTGGAATCATGCAGAGATTATTACACACACGTATACATATGAATGTAAAATCACATTATCATACCTCTAATATGTGTGCCTCCTGCCTAACCAATATAGCCATTAAAGGCTTTAATGGATTATGCAAAATATTTGTGGGTGCGGTATTTTTCCCATACTCACTTAAAGGCATTTACAGCAGTTATGCATAGTATTTAAAGAAACCTCATATGTATACAATCTGCTATGAGTATCAAATATCATACGTTTATAGTAAAACTTGTTACACATACTCACCACTTATAAGTAACCAGTAATATACCTATAAGTACGTATGTATGTATAAGTATCAGGCATTACTACCTACATTTAATTATTTGACTTGAATCGGACGTAATGTAAAGATATGATTTCTGCATGACAGCAATGTTTCTCAAACTTTTAGATATTGCGCTATTCTGTTATATAGAAGCAGAAGTTTATTATTGAAAAAAAAAATTTCGGAAAGAGATTTGACAATGATTTTCTTTATTTCAGAATGACAAAAAACTATTCTTTCAAATGATGTGTTGACGAGTAATAATTGTACTTTTGAAAGAGGCCTTGGACAAACCTCACAAAAAACGATACTACAAGGGTTCTGCTGTTCAGAATAGATAAATAGATATCATCTAGTAGTCTCAAAATTTAGTACACACAATAATATTAGAAGAGATCCACGTCTAAAATTTTCTTTAGAAGGAGGCATTCTGCCTCCTTTTTTTTCTTCTTCTTTCTTCTGTTTTTATGAACTTCTGTGGCTCGAACCCTCACAGTAAAGAAGTCTTTAAGGGGGATAAGGGGGAAAACCTCAAGGAGACCATTTCATGCAAATACTTGAGGAAATATGCCTTCATACATTCATATTAGTGCTTTGACATCTTGCTCAACAAAGCATAGACCAAGCGAATAATTATGATTCGTGTGTCCAATTGACCCTGTTGAAACAAAGTTTAAAATTCTGATAGTATTGTACACTAATGAGGTAAAATATATGACCAACTCCATCCATTTTTATACTCCAACCTTCAATGAAAGGTGTTGTGCGAGAAAAATAAATACATTTGAATATTCTAACTTTAATTCATGGCCAGATTTGTGCTAGTTTGTCGGGTTTCAGGCGTTTTTTCGTTGGTTTTATATGGCACCTTCCTTAAGAGGTGGATATAGAGGGTAAGACGGTTCCAGAAAATGCTAGGAAGCTAAAACAACATTTGACCCCACTAAAGGCGATTCCTGGGTACATATGGGATTTGTAGTCCATTTTTATGTGTTTTCGCGTTCATTTTGTATGCCCAGCATAACATCTTTGTATCAATTTTCATTGGTGGCTTTTCGTAGGCTATGGTTATGGGCAGAAAAGAAGACATTTTATTCAGAATCAAATAGAGAATACATATGAAGTAGATATCCTGAGGGCAGATGGAAGGACCAAGTACTGGAGTTTAATTTGGCATCAGTGAGCGAAGTATAGGATTTTATATACTGAAATGATAGAAACATTATTTTTCTTTTTCTTCATAAAAGTTGCGTAAATACTGTAACTAATGCTGAGCTGCGATCAATAGATTTAGAATTACTGCTCTAAATGCATTATGAATGTGTTATAAGTATCACATATCTATATAATTCGTTAAAACAAAATCAAAATAATTTCTAAATCACTCAGACATTTCTTTATAATATACAGTGTGTACAATGTATTGGAATAGGTATGTATTATAAATCGTTCGTACAATATATATTAATTATTTAAACCAAAATTAGTATTCACATATCTATAAACATGTACATGTTCATGCATATAAAATAACTCCGATTACTAAAAACAACAATGTGATTAAAACTCTTCGTTCCATTCTCCAAATTAAATCAACAGCTATTAACCGGAGAAATGTGTCAAGAAGCAGATAGTGGAAAAGAAAGCATATTCTTGCGTATTCAAAATGTTGACTGCTTCATTATACATTTCTTTTTCAAACTACACTTACATTAATATGTACCTAGATATTTTATAAAATCCAAACTCAACTGAACCATAATTTGTGTCAAATCATTTGCCATTCTATAAAACGCCATTTTTAATCATTCAAAATCTTTTGATATGATATGTATTCATCATTAAGATATTCATATGTATTTAAAATTCACTGTACTATTAAACATATATATGTTAAATAACGTAACCATCATCGTAATCATCAATGTTAACATCTCACATAATCATTGCTATCGTTTGCAACATAAATTTACAACTGAATTAACATCCTCATTTATTTCTATCTAGGTATGTAACTATATAACTTCATATTCACATATATTTATATACGATTATGAGTATGTATATATATATATATATATATATATATATATATATAAATATATATATATGTATATATATATATATATATATATATATATATATATATATATTTATATATATATATATATATATATATATATATATATATATATATATATATATACATATATTTATATATATATATATATATATATATATATATATATATTTGCGTTGATACTGCTATATATATCTTGTCTATGCTTGAGCAATGCCAAAATTATCACCTTGATTACACTAGGTTACAAAACATTTAGGTACTATATGTACATAAAAGAAACCAAATGAAATACTCAGAATAAAACTGAAGACAAAAAAGATGCATGGAACTAAAAACCACACATTGTACTCTATGAAGGACTATTCACTTTGTGGTTCGAAAATTAAAGCTAAATAAGATAGTCTTAGAATAAATATTTTGATCAAATTTTGGTAGAAATTATGTAAATGACTGCTACGAGACTGTCTGCAGAACACGATAATTTTTGGAGTAATTTTCAATGACGTACGATATGAGCATGATCTTTAGACCAACGCCATAAAATTTAATGATTTTGAAGTCCAGTTGTAATTGATAACTCTTCTTTGGATTGTATACCGGATGATTTCTAACTACCAAATTAATTTAAATGTCAGTTATGG
Source organism: Megamerina dolium (assembly GCA_963854835.1). Taxonomy (NCBI): domain Eukaryota; kingdom Metazoa; phylum Arthropoda; class Insecta; order Diptera; family Megamerinidae; genus Megamerina; species Megamerina dolium. Next base: position 71,726 of record OY978529.1, on the reverse strand, counting down.
TTATCCTAGGCAGAAGATTGCCGAAATTACAGCAGTTTAAATTTGAAATAAGTTCAGGCACTTTGTATGGAAGTTACTATAAAAAGAGAGCGTAGATGACCCAGTTTTCGCATGATTTTGTAGCAGTGTAACATAACTCCACGTACCAAATCTTGTTATTCTAGATGGTATATTAATCATCATCTGGCATTTGACCGATCATGCCCAGTATCAATAGGATTATAGGTTACTTATAGCAAATTTCGTCAAAATATTTCACTATTTGCTCAAGTTATCGTGTGAACCAGCCTGGTGACGGACAGAATGACGGTCGGACAGATGCACATCGGTAAATCGAAAATTTAAGAGACGCTGATCACGAATATATATATTCTTCTATATCTCCGGAGATTCCTTCAAGTGGTTACAAACATCTGAGCAAAATGAATATACCTGACATATACATTATGCAGGGTGTAACAAGAGTAACTTAAGGAAAAAATATTCCTATTGCTAAATTAAGTGTTACACTCACACTTCAAATTTAGTAGCATCTTTAAAAATATTGTAACGAGTATAGATGGTTGGTTACTCATTACTATTGTGAGTGACACAAATATTAGCAGCATCGAAACGAACGTCAACAAAAAGAAATAGGCGGTAACCAGAACAAGCCAACGGGAAAGAAAGAGAAGAATCTCGATAAAGGAAGATTCTGGAGTATTCACAGCATAAATAGGGCCAGTTGTTGACAAATGAAATGAATCGAATCCCGAACGTGATTCCGCAAACATTGGTACATTACCAGAGGCAAAAGTTGCAAGTATATTAAAGTGATATTGTAAATAGTTGATTGTAAATAGAGTTGATTAAATAAATTGTTGCTGTATATAGTTGTACAAAATAAGTGTTGCAATTATTATTGACAGAATCCAGTGATCCAACAAGGTTGATTCAAATAAAATTAAACGTTCACAAAATAAAAACGTAACAATATATTAGAAGAGAAAAGAAAATTATATGAGTCATAAAAAGTCACAAGTCACAAACGGATATTCTTTAGTCAGACATACAAATCACACACACTCAAATAAATACAATACACAATAAATAGAGTAAAAATAAAAGTAAAGAAAGAATCCCGCTCAAATCCGCTTTTGGCTAATAATGAGAATGGTCAACAATGGCAAACAACTTAAAATACGTATAAAAATTGTATGCCACATACATAGTATTGCATGTACGTAATAGCAGTGGTATATACTCGTATGCGATAAAATAGTAAATAATAATAATAAAAGTAGTAGTAACTGTTGGAGAAGCAGCAAAAAATCAAAACGAATTCTTTTCATTCATACTGACTCGCCAATATATTGAAGGCAAAAGAAATGAATGGAACGACCACAAATTCCATTATATCTGTATATATGGTAGTATGGTGTATTAAATGCACAAAAATGTCATAGTTCAAAATTGTTTATTTGTGTTAGTGTACGTACAAGCATGCGATGGAACAAAAGGAATTTTATATATAGTACCTACATATAAAAACAAAATTGTGCGTTTTTTTTTCTCATTGTATCCTCTTAGTTTATGAATTCTTTGAGAGAGCTCATCCATATCTACGTAAGAATCACGGTATGGCTAAGTACAATATTACAGTTATTGTGTTAGTCTGTAATATTTTTTAAACTATGTTTATATAATATTTTTGATATATTTGTTATTAGTAAAAGTATATTTTCATATTTCCTTCTTTTTTCAACGAAAATTGCAAATCTAAATCCAGTCACTTTCAAATAAGTGTCTTCTGTTTTAAAAGAATATAATAAAAGCTTTAAATTTTATTTCAGATAACATTATGTTATTTTTATAGAACAGAATAATTTGACAGTTTACAGCTAATACTGAAACATGCAAGCGTAAATGAAACTGTACACAACCGTAGTGAATATCAAATTTCATTATGCAGCAAGTTGCGAATGTAAAGCTGATATGTAATGTAAAATAATAATGTAACTAAGACCCAAGTTAACAGTCATTGTCTAAAGCGTTAGTCAACTAAAGGGTTAACTATAGTTGACATAATGTTGAATACTTTTAATACTTTAAAAATCATAAAAAAATATGAGGTAAAATTGTTTGGTAAACTAATTGTTAACCGATGGCATTCATGGGTTTAACCAATAGTTAATTTAGTACCGTAAATAAAATGTTATGCACTCATAATGAACTTTTTCTGTAAATAGTAAATAATGATTCAGTATCAGCTGTTGGTTAATTAATGGTTAACCCATGGCATTTTGTGGTTTAATCAATAGTTAACTAACTATAGGAACATTAGGGATAAAATTTTGTTTGTTAAACAATGACAAGTAAATCGATCACACCGCTCTGTCAGGTGAATATTGTAGTGCGTTGTATTTTAAGTTTAAGTGTGGCGTCGCGGATATTGTCAAATACACCTTTTCTAGTGAGGCAAATGTAATTTTCCATTCTAAAGTCGAGTCTATTAAATTCTTTGATCGGAAATTATGTCTAAATTAACTTTTTGATTCTAGTGATTTTAAGACAAATAAACATTACAATATGTATTGATAAAGACAACTCTCTTCAAACTGAAATGCTACATATATCTAAATTGGACAAGGAGTGCTCTTCTAGGTAGTTAAGTTATCCCTTTTAAAACCCCCATAGCTTACAAAGTACTTCGTCAAAGTCAACCATATTTCGGGTGTAGATTAGTATTATATGCAAAAATTGTTTCTCAAAAAACTGTCACTGCCACGCCTACTTCTTAATAATTCGTTTAATAATTCTTAATAATTCTTCTTAATTCGCAGCTCCCATACAAAGTAGTTGAAATAAAAGAAAAGCAAACTTTTTATATATCGTATATATCTACATATGCAGGGTATAATTTGGTCGGCCCTAGCCGATTGTAAGGTCATTTTTATGTACTTCTTTTGAGCAAAATAAATCTCTGCTTAACAACAGTTTTAGCAGAATGCTTGTTCAATGAGTTTTTAGTACTGGCTTCTACTGTAGTTTATTAATGGAATCACCACATTCAACACTAATATTCATTGAACGGTCGTTCTTGTACGAAAGTTATGTAGAAGCTTATTTATTATCTCCATCATATAATTCCACAACGAAATTAGATTGTATTTTAATAAGAAAGGAAAAATCTACTAAATATCAATTTAAATGCACATATGTGTATATGAAAAAGAATAATACCTAAATGCGTGTAATAACTATAAATATATTCTATAAAACATCTTACAAATAGATATATGTATATATATCATTCTGCAATTCTTTTATTTACGAAGCGCATAAAATTATGATAATCGTTTTGTGTAATGCATATTTTGATAACATCTAGAATATCAAAACCAATATTGAATTTTACTAAGCAAATGATTATGGAAGGATAAGATGGATATAAAAATGTCTATTGCAGATCTACATAGATAATATACACGCATACATACATAACTCAGAATATAATATGATATTGGCAATAGTACCCACTAATATAAATTCGAATAGAAGCTTTAAGACCTTGATACATAAATTTGAAACCAGTCTATGAAGCAACGAACCAATCTATTAGCTGCTGTAGAAAAATACGAAAATGTCGCTATTACAAAAAGAACAAAAATAGAAAAAAAAAGGAGAAGAATGAAGAAAGCAAAAAAAAAAGATGTTTGGCATCCAACTCACAATGCCTGTCATGAGGTCATGAGTAGTAATGTAAATGGCATGTGACAATAGTAAATGAAGATGATGAAATGCTTATATGGCATATGAAATGTAGATACTCTCTGCAGACATATAAATATATAAATGTGTGGGATTTCATATTTTCGTGTGGATTTTTTGAAAAGGTTTGCTTTTATTTCTCAACCGTCTGAACATGCAATTGGAATGTAATTTAATATATAGACATGCATATCACTGATATTATTTGGAGACGATTTATTGTATTGTGAAAAATATTAAAGTTTACATGTGGAACACAATTTATTTTTACTTTTTGATCAATTTTACAATTATAATTTAATATTTTCATGCAATTTAATATTTTCAAATTGCTTACAAAATTATTTCTTAGAGCTTATTCTGAATATGAAGTATTCATGCATTTCTTATGTTAGAATTCACGAATCAATAAATAAATGATTAATGAATGATAAATTCAATATATTATAGTATTGTTCTGTAATACATATTATTGTGCATTGTACAGTCAATTGATTATAGTATTAGTACCAAAGCGGTGACTGGTTGCTCAGGAGCCACTCCTGTTTAAGACTTTCTCAGAGGCACTTTCCAGTATCCAAAGGTATCACAATCCATGAATTAAGGGGGTCCACCTGGGTCCACATTTTTCGCATCTTTAACGAGAGCTTCTACAGGATGTCGAAGGGGAAGTTTATGGTCCTGGTATTGCAGATTAAATGTGAAACTATAATACAAAGTTTTGTTGTGTTTCCAAACTTTGAAAGCGTTTTTCTCGAAACCATATTTTTGAATTTTGTGGGCAGGATTAAAAAAAATCTACTTAACCGATTGACTTGAAATTTTGACAGACTCATTAATACAGATACCCACGTAGCGGTTTTTCGAAATTTTTTTTTTCAATTTTACAGCAGTTTTTATATCGAAAAAAAAGCATGAAAACGAATAATTTTTATAAAAACAACTGCCATTTCTTCAATTTTTAAAATTTCGTCAAAATCCTACGTCAGTACCTCAACGATATAAACAGAAATAAGATTTTTTTTTTCTTTTTGCGTTTTAGATAACTGGTTCGAGCGGAATCTTGCCCACAATTTCCGAATTTCATTTTGAAGGGGTCACTTTGAACGCCCTTAATGAGTACAAGCCTTCGGATTACACTATTGGAAAAATTTACTATTGAAACATAAGCACAAACCTTCAAAATAACGTAAAACTTATTCTTATTTTCGAATTAGTTCTCCTAACGAAAATTCCCGAAAAAGCGTTCGAAATACCGCGTTCACACAGGTGGACCCCCTTTATAATTAAAAAACATTGAGCAATTTACTTTTTCCAATTATTCGAGTCGTCAAGTTCGCCACACAAAAGCCAAGCACTGCAACCTAAAAGATCCTTCCGGTTCGTTAAGCCTCTTATCTTTCCTTCTGAAAATATGACAGATTCAAAAACATGTATATCAGATCAAAACAGCGACAAGTTTAGATACTATTGTTAGTAAAAGGAGATCAGTAGAAACCGCTCCATACTCTCTGCAATCTACTTATAAAATAGAAATGACTACATGATAGTTATCACAATCGATATCGAAAAAGGCTTTAACAACTTAAAACCGGGAACATTCGCTAATACTCTAACCAAAACCACATAGATAATACATTTTTAAGAAAGTTGAAAGGCCAATAGAGCTATCAATGTGAAACTGAGGAACTTTGTCCCCTACTCTGGGAATGTAGGGGAGTTAATAAGAAATGTGGCTTTTGGGTCAACCGAAAAACGCACCTAGAAACATTCTACATTCTTTACATGAGAAAGTATAAGGCATCATACATAGTATAATACTACCTAACAGTGGAACTCGTTACAACTACTTTTCGGACGATCTCCGATATCTCGGTCTCGTTCTGGACAAAAAGCGTAGTTAGAAGTATAATATCTGGTGGACGTTGCTCGACATTGCTTTACTTAGAAACACTGTAGATAGTATCACTTTGTTTCACAATGACCATTCGTAGAGCCTCAAACAACACTACATTCTTCTAGATATTCAAGGTAGAAAGACACAGTAACAATTTGGCTATAATCGGCATTAGAACATAAAGGTAACCCCAATGACAAGTGATACATTCACCTACACTGCTAATCTTCTACAATATAAATTCTCGGCAAATCAACCAGCAGAGAGAATTTGAATTAGGAATGGGGTTCCTTTTGGAAAAATGAATGAGTAATGGGGGTGAAATAATGTGTGAGTCATTCCGTGTTCTTATAACATTCTGGTTGCACTGCAATAAAAAAGATAAAGACGAACGTCCTTTTCCATGTGAATATATATATTTTTACAAATAACCATAATAATAATCATAAATGTCTGAAATCCTTCTCCCTAAATTCGATAGTAGCTCGTAAGTTGAAAGCCTCATTTGAGATATCTGGACAGTTTAATATCAATCTTATTTGAATGTCAGGGAACAGAAGCAATCGATATCAATGCACGAACTGCAAAGCATGGTACGACGTTATAAATACTCCGTGATAAAGAAGGACAAAGCAAAGGTCAAATTTCTCATGGGGTTGCGGCAGATGTGACGGTGAGGTGAAATAGAATAAAATTCGCACATCATTTTCGAAAATTCTTCACTTTCGCGGCTTAGAATTATCTTCCGTATTCATTTCATCTCTCTAGGGACCACTACGGGCAATTATGGAGAATTAATTATGGTGCTCTTAAGTTTATATTATAGTTGAGCCTCTCTAAGGGGTAGAGACAGAGGAGAAGATTGTTCTGAAAAAATTTTGAGAAGAAAAAATTAAACACTACCTCTTCGGAGGTGTTTCTGTGTAATTTAGCGAATATGAACAACCTAATGAATATGTGAAATATGACTTTCTTCAATTTTTTACGTTATGAACAAAAGGTGACTTGACCGGCTTAAATCACACCCGTATTACAATTCAACGATCTCAAATATGTTATATATGGAAGAGTTTAACTCACCTGCCGGATACATTTGTTCGTAAACCTAATATATATAAATATGTTTCACAAATACATACAACTCATTATCATTGTTTTGAATAATTACATGTAATTAATTTAAAAAAATATATAATTCAATTATGCATAAATAGAAGTAATAATTATAACAAATCTAAAAAAAGTGGCCATTTTAAGTAATAACTTATTTTATTGCGTTGAATTTTACTTTCATATGGCTACCCGATTATATTATATAAACATATTTTCCTTTATTTATTCAATATACAATTTAAATAGATTTATATAGGTATTTGGAAAATAATAGCAATATGAATGGCATTATACACAATATTGTAGCAATAAATTTAGCATTTATTAGCATTATTGTTTAAATAATAGTAGCCAGTAACAGCAGCAGGCAATTATTAATTAATATGCAACTATTTCAAATTAAAATATTTGTATACTACCTACAAACAATATAATTTCACTTCTGGTATTATTGGATTATATCTGTATACATATATATACAAATTTATTATAAATATTGTCCAATCTTAAATTAAGCCTAAAAAAGGGGTTCAAAAATCAATAAATAATTAGAAAACAAAACTATTTAATTGCAATTATTTGTCAAAAAAATTTTAATAAATACTTGCATGTTATTGAATATAATATATATTAATTATCAACTTCTAAATAATGCTCATTTTTGATTGTGGTTTACAATTAAAGATCTAGTATGACAACAATATATATATGTACATTAAGGAGGGCTAAATAGTATGAAGCAAAACTTTAACTATATGACTCAGTGGAAAACATAAGTTTTTGATATTTTTAAAAACTTCTTCGCAAGGAAGTATAAAGAAATTTTTATTTAGGCCATCCAAATTTTTCAGTTTTTTACAAAACCATAAATTTTGTAAGAAAACCCCCTAAGAATTGGAGATATAAAGTAAATATATTCAGAGGAAATGTTAAGGAGGAAAAACTAAATGTCCTCTGTTATACATTTTACTCTATGGTCGATTTCTGAGCAGTTATTATCGATTTTCGTGTGTTTTTATGTTCATTTTTTATGCGATCTTCCTTAAGAGGAACAGATAGGGGGTGTGTACAATCAAAGAAAATGTTGAATAGGAAATGGAAGTCAGTTATACATTAGACCCAACTAGGTTCCTTGACAGCTACTATCGATTTTCAGCGGTTTTTGTATTGGAGTCTCCTTAAGTGGTTGTGATGGTGTTAGAAAAAAATATCGGGGAGGACGGTGAAGTGGATGTCAGTCATACATTTAGCCCTCCCAGGTTTGATACCAGATTTCACCACGCAGACCTCAGAATAGGCAGCGAATTCTTTTCATTTCTTCCGTTTGGCCTTACAGCAATGTAACTGCCATGTCAGGACTGGCATTTAATGTTTTTTCATTCGAGATACTCGAAATAAATCCACTTTTCATAACTGCAGAAATGATTTTATTTTATATCTGATAAATAGTATTTCGTAAGTTATTTTTCGAGTTTTCTGTTGTTTTTCATTCATTTCCAGCAGCAGTCATTTTCTCACCATCGCAAAGACTTTCATGATTGGATATACATTTTTGACAATATCCACGAACAGACACCATGTGATAACTGCAATAATTCCCAAATAGTTCATTGTAATTTCGTTAAGTATTATCTGTAATTGAAACTGTAGATGTTTCATGTTCTATAATTTTTCTGAGGTAAAACCGTAAATTTGAAATAATAATGATTTTTATGGAAGGTGCTCCATATTGTATTTTCTATTTCGCTCATAACTCCCTCTTACACACATCAATAGTAATTATTGAAATTTCGTTTGAAATTACTAACTCAGCATATAAACAATATTTGCGGATTTAAAATCGCCTTTAAATATTTTTAGACTGATAACGGATATTCGATAATAAAATTTCATACTCATTCACTCAATTTAGATTATTTTTCTTTTTATAGCTTACAATTCAAACATCCCTATATCTTCCCTATATCTACGAATAGATTAATGTTAAAAGTTTGCTCAATCGACTTTATTGATCAACATAAAAATATTATATTCATTTTATACCACATATAGCCAACACTTTTTTATAAATATATGTATAAGCTAAAATGTCCTTGACTTTCATAGGCAAACAACTAAAAACAAAGAACAGAGAGAAATAAATGCTTGTAAAAAAATCATATAAAAAGAATGTAACATGAAATGAAAGATTTACGAGTGAATATAAACCAAAATAAACCGAACGGTGATCCTTCATGTACGGGTATACATTATACTCGTATTTATAAGTCTACTATCACAGCAACTGCCACCTTCACTGTGGCAACAATTCTGAGAAGTGCAAATGGAAAAGATGAAATTGAAAATGAAGTAAAACTTTATCATGGTACGATATGTAGATATCAGCAACGCAACGCATAAAAATCGCAGAGGTCAACGCGGCATAGTGAAAGTGATTTTATTTGAATGCTCATACCTACCCTTACCATCGTAATCCAACAACTAACTGACTAAGTGGTTTTACCTACCATCATTATTCAGTTTTTCGTTATTTTCATTTTATTTTTATATAATTTATTTTTTATTATCTTTTTTCTACTATTTCGACGAGATGATGTTGGGGTTATTGTTGATTTTTAACATTTTCTTTTAAAAAAGGATTTGATTCACATTCTTTTATATGCAATCATTTCATAGCTTCGAAAGTAATAAAAATTTAACATAGTCAAGTATTTGTTTATATACACTAAACTTGATAATCAGTTAAAATAGTTATTGATACACTACTTTAATGTTGACTCTGCCTCCGTCGAGCGTCCAAGTACCAAACCATGAAGTTCCTGGCTATACAACAAACAAATACATGCAAAAAGCTAGCCCTGGGGTTTTAGAAATGCTCACAAATTCATTTCACATACTTTGTATGTGGTTCAGGAAAACGTTATCACAAAAGATTTATATATGAAAGAATGTATCTACGAGGGCTACTATTTATATTTCGGGATCTGGCAATACTAATTATAATAGCTAAAATCTGGCAACACCATTTTTGACATTTGACATTTTTTTAGCAGAAACGTACTCACAATGTTATGATGTACAAGTGCTATTTGTTTCGTTTACACTGAGATAAGAAAATCAATTAGGCCAAAAATTTGTAATTTCAAGAGAAGGTTTTCGTTGGATAATTTTTCACAACTTTCGACGTGGATTATCTCAACAAGAATGTGTCGATGAGCTTAACAAATAATAATAATAAATAATAAACTCAGTAACAATTACCCACACGCAATCATTGAAGCTGCCTTTGTGATTTGTGATTCAAAATATACTGTGACACAAAATTTGTTGCGATGAGAGCTTTAAATATGTTGTGATATGTATGTAACATGTGACCTTAAATTGTTCATGTATGTGTCCATATTTTGGCTCACAAAACTTATGTATGTATGTTGTGACACGCATGTATCCTTAAACCTTTAAATATTGCACGTTGTGATATGAATGTATTATGAAACCTTGCACTGTTCATGCATGTGTCCACATTTTGGCTCAGTCAATAAACGTGGCTGCGCTTATGTGGTCCAAAGTATGTAGACACCCAAAATAACTTGGGGCATGCATGTGCCATTAAATCTTTTCAATTCATAACCAATTCATACCAATTCATACCAAATGCCAAACTTAACTCAATGTAGTGACCATCAACTTCAGTTATTTCGAATTACTCAAAAATTTTATTCTCACATTTGTGATCTTTAAGGGAATCTTTATTCTATCAGCAAGATTGTTTGTGATTGATTTTATGTTTATGTAATGAAAACTATTTGTACATTGTTTGTTATATACAACAAGTATAACTTCCCATCAAGTTAAATTCTTGTTTGATTTTATCATAATTTTTAAATAAATACTACTTTTCATTCAAGTTTCATTTTTTTTTTTTTTTGTTTCGTATTTCTTTTTTTTAATATTTTATTTTTTTTTTTATTGAAATTTTTGTTCTTTTCTTGTTCTGCCAATAACACTTTATGCACTTTGATTCAATTTAAACATTTCTTCTTATTTGTTGTCTTCTTCAAGTTTCTACCATTTCTACCATTTCGCGCAACCACCATTTATTCCCTTCTTCTTTGTCATTATCCATGTACTTTTGTGACTTGTACTTTTTCATCTTCAACATTTTTATTTCTTTTGTGAAATTATCGAATTTGCATACAAAATGAATTTAACTTTTAACTTCCATTCCTTTTCAGAATAGAATTTTCGCGTAAGCACCCTTTGCATCCCCTTCCGGTATCCTATAATATTGTATATATTATACTTGTATGTACATACCATATACTACTGCAATATAACGACATTGAAAATATCGTTCAATATCGTTACTGCTGCTCTTTCATTAATATATGTATAGTATTTATATGAAAATAGAAGAGAAAAATAGAGAGTGTGGGAGAGAGTTGTATATAGTATTTCTTTAATGCTACTGTTTAGTTATGACCATTTTTTTTTTATACACATACTTTTGCTCAACTTTACTTTTGGGAAATTGTTATTGTCGATATTATTGTAATCGCAGTTAGTTGTTATTTCATTTCTTCATTTTAGCTGCTTGTATACATATTATTATTATTATTATTATTATTATTATTATTGTATTATTGCTGTTGCTATTGCATTGTAGGAAGGCAATTTAAAGATCATTTAACTAGTGACTTTTGACTCATTAATGCTTTACCGTACAAGGCAGGGAATGAGAGCGAGAATGACAAACAAAAAAAAATTCAAAAAATATGTAGCGATTGCAAGAACATTGTCATCATTTGTTGTTCGTTTGTCTGCATTGCTATTATTAATAAGCATCTTCAAATTGAAATGAAAGCGCGGGAAATGATAAGTGATTTTTTAATTGGTCAACAAGACAAATAGTACTAGAGATTTTGCATTAAACTGAAGGTTTTATTTAGCATAGTTAGAATGATCCGATTTAGGTCAAATATGCACCGTTTGTTCGATAACTTGTTGCCATTTTGAAGGTAATTTCATAATGCCACTCTCATAGAAACCCTCGTCCCTATTGACAAAAAATTGGGACAGTCGATTTTCACAAGTTTCTCTTGAGGCGAATTTTTCACCAGTAAAATCATTCGCCATAGACAGGAACAGGTAGTAATCACTTAGTGCCAGGTACGGACTAAATGGTGGATGCATAAGAACCTCCCAACCAAGCTTCCGGAGCTTCTGGCGCGTCAATATCGATGTGTGTGGCCTGGCGTTGTATTAATGGAACACAATTCCTATCGCCAAAGCTGGCCGCTTCTGTCCGATTGCTTTCTTTATTGTTGACAGTACAGGTTCGAATTAAGAGTTTGGCCATATGGGAGCAGATCATGGTAGATGATTCCCTGCCAATCCCACCAAACACATAGCAAAACCTTCCTGACCATCAATCCTGGTCACTCGTGTGGCACCCATATATCAAGCTTCTTTTTGTATCCAGCCTTATTTAAATGGTTCCAAACGGTTTTTTGTGCAATGTTTAGCTCCTGGGCAATAGAAACAGTGCTTACATGACGCTCAGACTCGACGATTTCCGTTGTTTTATCGATATTTTCGACAATTGACCTTTCAGAGCGTGGTGCATCTTCGCCTGGCTTGCGTTTTCGCCTTTATCGAAGAAAAAATGTAAAATATGGGGTATTTTCTCTTTACTGGTGTCCATCTTTGACGCATGCTCAAACAATATTGAGTCAAGCAATCACAAAACTGCCTGAAAAATTTATTTACTACGAAATCCTATCTAACAAACATCATCCAGCGTAACCCGATCGCACTTATACAACGCGAGATACAGATTACTAAAACCATCTTTTGAAAACAAAAATGGATTTCTTTTTACTACACCTGATATGTACGGCTTTAATCGACGAATTGAGGGTAAAAAAGCAAAGGAATGTCAAGAATCTGGATCGGTCAATTATATTGCAATATCTGTGCATCATCCCAATACACAGCATATTTAATGAAAATTTATGGATTCCACGGTGTGTTCAACATTTGGGCTTATTATACGGCTAATTATGACAAATTTTGCTTTTGGAAATATATCTTAATCCTCAAGATCAACTAACGCAACAATGGAAGATTTCCAACCGTAAAATGCGTAGAAGATTTGTCGAAAGGGTGCTTGACTAAAATTAAGATAATCGAACTAACAATTTTATCAGCGGTGAGGACCACTTCCTAAATGGCGAGCACATGAGTCTGGAGCGCCTTTTGGTATCGTCAGTGATCCTCATTTTTTCGAAAGTGATGAAAGATACTGTCACTTCTTATTATTGTGACCGCATGATTACCAATTTTTTGAGACTAAAACTGAAAATACAGAACTTGGAAATATGTGCCTTCAAAAAAACATAGCTATAAGTTATAAAGTACAACTCATTATGGCTTTGTTGAAATAAAAGTTGCCTCGCCTGTGGAAGTTATTGGGTAACGTGAACGATTGTGCTTATGCAGACTAACCAAAATATCAAAATTATCTTAAAAAGTATCTTTTATTATTGTATAAAAAAGATGAGCAACACGGAGGGAGGCGATGATCAAGAAGATAACTATTCGAGTGTTCGAATAAGAACGACTTGTAAGTCATCTTCTAATTCTGCTTAGATCCAAAACCCAAGTACTATTGAAAGATTTCACACCACATGCCAAGTGTCTTTTTCATTAGCATTTTTATTGAGAAATCATTAATCTTAGTACAGGATAACCAACAACCGCAACTTGCGGGGAAGAAGAATTGATAAGGTGTTGATCAACCACGATATGAAAAAGTCGAAAACTCGATATTTAATCGTTAATATTGGGACACAACCAACTTAGCTAATATTATTTTAAATTGAAATGAACAGGTTGAATTTAAGGTTGAATACCCAAAATTACTCACATATTCTTTTATTAAAACTGAAATGAATACTACTAGAGGAAATCAAGTGACGAAGTACACTCTTGAATTACTTAGCTATGTATGTAAAATTATAAAAATAATATTAATGTATTATCTAAATATATTTGAAAAAATGATATTTTATACTCTCATCGTTATTAAGTAATAATGTAAGAATTATGTGAGAGCACAAAATAATTGAATCCTTGCCATTCATGTCAACTGTTTTTCATATAAAATCGCCAGCCCTGAAATAATACACACTAACAATAAAATTGTCGTTATTGTTCCATTTTGGTTATTGTTGTTTTTGCTACTACTATTATGTGTTGTTTCAATATTGCTCGCATTATTATTTCATATCACAATCGTACGCAGCTCTTAGCTTTGAGAAATTTTAATATGTGTTTGGCAGATCATAGATTGATATAATTATAATTATTGATATTAGTGAGATTCATTCACGCAAGATTACGGTATTGTTTTATACATCCTTCATTCAACGAGGAGGTGGCGGAGGAACACTACTGTTGAACTGTTAACACTTTGAATTTCTAACTGGTGCCAAGGAGCGAAGTAAGTATTGTACTTTCTACAATGGTGAATATTGTAAAAATTTCAGCAGACAAGTCACTACGTACAAATGAACCTAATTTCTTCCTATTCATATTCTTAAACACTCTTGTGTTAAGTTTTGGCATTACTATCAGAGCCTTTTGCTTACAAATATAATCCCATAATCAGCATATTTTCCGCGCTTATGCGTATAAAGGATAAATAAAAAACTGGTATAAAATAATAGTAACTCAAATGCCATAATATTCCTCTTTCAAGATTTTATAGCAAAGATTATAGCTGCCTTTGAATGGTTTGTGTTTAGAATAGAATTATTAATTTCAGTCAAAGAGGATAGAATACAAAGAGGATTCCATATACAAAACAAATTCGGGTCGAATTTGTATGGCGAAATACCTGACAAATCGTGTAGGAAATACTGAAACAAAATAAAACATCAGAAATTTGATGAGCATTTTTATTCCCCAAGAAACAAGAGCAAAAGCACCTACAAATACGCAAGCGTAGATGTGTGTGTGGTACCAATGCGAGTGAAATCGACGAAAGACGAACAATTTGGTGTGTTAGCGTGTCTCATTCTTGATTTTGGTTGCTGATGGACTCATTAAAAGGATACATTGAGAGAGCACAAAAAGCTAGAAAATTTCTTATTTTATTAATTTGAAATATATTCCTCATACACCGTAAATTTTTCTTTGTTGCACAACCTGCAAAAAAATTATCACAGCAAACGTAATAATCTTTTCAAATAAACATTTTATCATTTTTACAAAAGATAAACCATAGGTCTTTTGAGTGTCAGCAGGCTTAAAACAATGGCAAGAAATAGCTCTAGATGTTAAAAAATTTACCACAGAAAATGGATTAACTACAAGTTAGCGACCTTTCTAAGAAGGGATTTTTAAAAACAAAAAACTTAAACCATCCACAGTAGCTTTGGAGATGGAACTGCTTTTGAATAACTTGATGAAGTACGTCTGTTAAGCGGAACTATTTCTTCTTCAGCTTTTAAGAATATTCGGTCAAAACACACTTCAGGAATTATGTTCTATCCTCTCCTATGTAATTTTACCGTAAACGGACTACTTTGAAATCTGAAAATTAAATATATATAGTTCTTCCCGAAACTGGCAAATTTCCAGACTTTATCACAGAGTTAAGACTCGTCTCATTACATAGAGTCAAAAGGTGACTGCCACTTGTCATCAAATGTGAAGTTAGCCAACTTTATCTTTTCATTTAAAAGCACAATACACCAATTCCATCACCACTCACCCCTAACAATACCCGTCAAAGACTTTATTAAAAGAACAAGAATTGGAGAAAGTGCTGCTGCTTTGGAGAAAACACTTTTGATCTCATCCTCATACATATTGTAACGAGTATCGGTGGTTGGTTACTCATCACTATTGTGACTGACACGAATGTTGGCAGCATCGAAACGAATGTCAACAAAAGAAATAAGCGATAACCAGAACAAGGCAACGAGAAAGAGAGAGAAGAATCTCGATAAAGGAAGATTCTGGGGTGTTGCCAACAGAGTATAAATATATCCAGTGTTGACAAGTGAGAATCAATCGAATCCCGAACGTGATTGCGCAAACATCTATACAGTATCAGAAGCAAAAGTCGCAAGTACATTAAAAGAGTTATTGTAAATAGTTGATTGTAAACAGAGTTGATAAAATAAATTGTTGCTGAGTATAGTGTACAAACTAAGTGTTGCAATTATTATTAACAGAATCCAGTGATCGAACAAGGTTAATTCAAATAGAATTAAACGCACACAAATTAAAAACGTAACAATATGTTAGTAGTTTCACTTTTATTAGTTACACTCTACGACCCAATTGATACTATATTGTGTGTCATAAGTAGTCGATCCCATACATCAATCTAATTACCTTGCTCTCCATTTATCGAATGTATTTTCTTTTTTCATTTGAAGTACTCTAAATGTTCATTGTTGAATTTCTCCACATATGAATTCATACTTTTGTTACTGCTTGCTACTTAACTATATGAGACCCTGATTATTCGAATATTTGGATAATGCTTTCAAAATTCAATTATGCATATCGTCTTCAATTATTCATATCAACATATTTGATGAAAATATTCTCGATATTCTTCTTCTTCTTTTGAGACTAAACCAAGGTGGATAATACGTAGTGGCCACTCAAAGAATTCCTTCTGATCTTTCTACAACAATATCTTATATTAACTTATGCATACACAATAGCTAGTAGGTAGCTGTAATTTCAAACCTAACAAATAATTTTCAAAAACGAACTTATACTCATAATATTCTTAATACTCGCACACGACAAATACAAAAATGTCAATATGTATGTACGATGTGTATGATATTATATGAATAAAATCGAAAACTTTTCTGCTATATCCAATGTTACCAATAATAGGCAATTGACTCGAAAACTTGAAAGCATAAAAAACTTTTAAATGTACAAATATCATTCAAAGTGAACCAATATGAACAAGCACGTACGAGAGTATAACTAAAAGTTGGTATGTATATTCTTGAATTCTTGGTTGAGTTATGGGTAGAGTTTCTAATGCTTTGCTATGCTCCTTCGTTCCGGACTCACTTCACTCTCACAATAAAATTGTTTATTTCTTTTGTCAATGAAGAAACAGTAGAAGTAGCACTTGAAGCATCAGCGGTAGTAGAAAAGCAACACAAAACCAAAAAAAAAATAAGAATTTGTGAATTTGTAAAAAATAATAAAAAGAAATAGCTAAAGGAAATGAAGTGCATATAAACTTTAATACTATGCGAGCTTTGCAATGACGGTGCATAGAAGATCTTCTTCGTGCCGCTGTTTGCTTCCTTGCCAAAAGTTTTTCACCAAATTGCATTAATTAATATAAGGTATACTATTAGAACGAACTTGACGAAGTGTTGAAGGAAAATAAAACATATATTATAAGTATATACGATATATTCTTTTATATGTTCATAGTATATTCTAATATGTACAGGTATAATAAGTTTATGGAAAGTAAATGGAAAATGGAAATTAAATTTTAATATTTTTTATAGTTAAAATTAGAAATGAGTCTTAATATTTTAGACATACACATGCTTGCATAGAGGCGAAAAACAGGTAAGCAGACAGACAAACAGACATAAAACAATAAATGGTCAGATCGTGACTCGTCATATGTATGTGTATATTCATTTCTCAATAATTATCTAGGTGGATACTCTCCATTAATATTTTGGTACAACAAATAGTAGTCAGTAAATAAATTTGAATAGAATAATAAAAAAATACGTACACAATTATTAAATCTTCCCTGTTCAATAAATTCCGATGCCAATTTTTATTACCACAGACCAAATATTATGTGAATGTAATACCCAATAGTATTTATATTTATTTAACTACGTGACTATATATATAAGATATGTATATGTACATAGTATATCGACTCCAAATTTGCTGCACAATTATATGAGCCAATTCCATAGATTTTCATTTCATTTTTTTCTATTTTTAGCATTGTCACTTATGATTGCTGTCGCTACTACTATTATGACTATCACTACTACCACTAAGTATTGCCACTACTACTATGCACTACTCTGGTAGTGATAATATCATTACCTTCTAAGTACTACTACTACTACTTCTACTACTACTACTATATTTATGTATACCATATACTGCTCTTGTCATATAAATAAACAGAAATTCAAAAAATGTTTTCAATTCTTATTAAATTCATCTCTGCGGGATGGGATAGGATAACAGGTATTAGAAAACTGACAGACGCACACACATACATGAGGAGAGATCTAAGCAGGTGAGTATGAGTAGATATTATACATCATTCCACATGGAGAATTGTAACTTAGAGGCTCAGTAAGCTGCTGCCATTGTTGAAGTGCTAAAGCGTCAGCAGCAATGATGACAATAACTTTATATAAACATAATCAATTTCCGTGGAGAAAAAAAAATTTGCTTTCCATACGACTGAGCAAATATGTACCTATCATACCTATCTAGGAGTATACTATGTATTATTTGCCTCATTTCATTTTAGCTTTATTTTTTATTACCTACACTTTTCATCATTTTGAATGTACACATTATTGAGTATGCAATAACATTATGGAAGGCCAAGATTTTAAAATGTTTATGTCGGTGATACATAGAAAAAATTTAACTGTGTTTTCTCAAGTTATAAACGTAACGAGACGTAACTATTGAAATTTCAATCATCATCATCACCACTAACATCATCACCACAAACATCATCAGTAGGTAAATGGAAATATCGATAAATTTGTTTCCCATATTTACCCATTCGAAGAATAAATTATGTGCATTTGTTGACTCAGAGTTAATTGTATTTTAGTCGTCGTTATCATCGCCATATTCAAATGCGCGTACTGGTGGAAATTTAAAATATCATTTTGATTATTTCGTTACATACATTTGCGTAATAAACTATTCATATTCATATCTACAAGTATACACAATGATTAAACATTTGCGAGTATGAAATAAAAGGAAGTAAACAATTCAGTTTGTGCCGTGGCTCAGTGGTTAATGTGTTGGCCTTCTGATCTGTAGGTCGTGGTTCAATCCCCGACTCATGCATAGCAAATTTAATATGGAAAAGATTAAGAAAAAGTAAAATATCTCGAAATTTAGGTGACGTAAAGTAAACCGATTTTATAAGTGAATTGTCAATTTGATGACATTTTTTAATGTTGAGTGATAGCGTCAAATATTTGGAATCAAATGTCGAATAAGCTGTATGAAGCCACTAACTATATAGAACAGTGATATGACGAGTTAATTATATTTATTGCAATAATGTCGAAATTGTTTTTCTAAATTATCGAAACTTTTTGTATACTGAAAAAATATTCGACATTATTGCACAAAATTTTTTAATAATACCTAAGTTCACGATTTCCCAAATTTTGTTTCATTTCGTTTAGACATTATTGTAAAAATTTTAGCAGTAATATTGAATATCTAAGTCCTTACAATATTTGTTCGATAATATTTCAATTCCATTGTAATTTTGTTGAAAAATACGAAATATATTGGGGCCAAAATAAAATTTGCCTTAAATTCGTCTATCTGTGCCGAACACTATTATTATTTCTCAATCTCACCACTTATAATTCTTCACTAATAGGTAAACAGATCTATCTTCATCAATTTTTTTTTATTGATTGATATAATTATTATTCGACATTGTTGCAAAAGGCTCTGCAATAATGTCGAAAATCAAATTCTAAAAATTTTATTTTTCCATATTATTTCAAATTTGTTTGCAATAATCTCGAAAATTTTTCAATTCTTGTAGGAACTACAGAATTTTATTGCAATTATAAGAATTCGCCAACTCGCCAACTCAGATTGCGTTGAAGTAAATATACCCCGGACTAAAGGGTTTGTATGTTCATTTGAAAATACTTAATAATAGGTATGGATTGTATGAAAAGTATATATAATATTTTACTGAACGAGGAGAGTAAGTGCTATAAGTATGCCTCTCAGTTTGTCTTTTCGAACGCAATTGCTAAAATGATTACACAATTTTGTTGAAATTTGGTATGTAAGAGTATTTTACCTAAATAACAAACAAGTTGGTGAATGGATAGAATTGAATAAAAATCACGTACATCTCCCATACAAAAGTTTTATTCCGTATATATGCTTTCACATTTTGGGCATTCAAACATAAAGTTATCAAGCTGAAACGAAGTAAGTTTAATAATGGGCGTAATTGGATGAAAATCACACTTACCTCTCATATAAATGTATGTTATCATATGTAAGCTTTCACACTTTACGGTCTAAGATATTAAGTTATCCAGCTGAAACTTAGCACTAATTAATGGACTGGTTAAAGAATGGATCAAACTGGAGAAAAAACACGTTTACCTCTCATACAAAAGTACATTTTAAACTCGACTATTTCACACTTTGTTTACGAAAATACAAATCTTTAAAGCAAAAGCTTGGTTTATATAACAACATTTGATTCATAAATGCACGATTTCTAAAATGAACTGCATCAGATGAAATTCACGACTACTTCACATACAAAATTACGTATGTGTTTTGGAAAAGTAAGTCGGCGAAAATGGAAAGCCTAGCTTGTTTTATAGTATATAAATATCAGTAAATATCTGTTTTATAATCAATACGCAACCACTAAGTGGGGTATGAAGGTGAAACAGATATTTCGAGAAGTGTTTTCAAGTAATGCCACTAATTCAATTGGAGAATTTAAGATAAGCTGATACTAAAAGTAGATGCAGTTTTAGTGCTGAATTCTCATATACGTAATTAAAGAAATTTCTTTCAATTTGAAGAGATTCATTTAAAGTTATTCACTTTTATTCACATATTTATATTTCATTTTATTTTTTTTATTTTTTATTTTTTTATTTTAGAAACACGTGCATATGTGCTCATAGATAACATACACTTTTATATAATACTTCAACTAAGAAATTATTTAGATATGTACAATTATTGTTAGCATTTTCTTTATTTAAGTACAATCTTCTGTGTTAGAACGAATACCATATTATACTATTAGAGAACTTAAGGGTTGCTCATAAAATTTGGCGAAAATTTGTAGTTAGTTAAATGTCTTCTAGTTGTACAAGCTTTAAATAACCACAGTTTCACAATACTTCATAGTATTTTCAACACATTTCATGATCAGTATGCTTTGGAAATTAATATCCTTCATATGCTTTTATGTGCATGTGAGTATTTTAAGTATTTATTTGTACTATACACATGTTTTGAAGAATCTTCTTCACATCTTTCACATGAAAACGCCAGATATTTTTTTCTAAAACATATTTTTTAATTCCCCTATTCATTAGTGTATATATAGTATAGAAATAAAAATAATCATACGCACTGTAGTACTGATTGTTTGCACTTACAATACTACAACACATATAATATTTTCAATTTATTTGTTTTTATATTTCTTTAATATCCATCTAGTATCATTTGCTAATTTATTAGTACATATATAAGTACATACTGATTGTATGTATGTACATATACTAATGTATGTATGTTGATGGACATAAGTAGTATTCAAGAAAAACATTCGCATATGTCAGCTTGTGTGATATGTTGAGGACGTTGCGTGCATTTTATAGTCAATTTTTATCTGTTCCAATATTATCAGTATATGGTAATTGTTGATCATCATCATCATCAAAATATGCCTGTTCTAATAGAAATTTGAGCATTTATTGCACAAATATATAGAAATATATAACACATTTAAATCAAATAAATATTTCTATAAACATTTGGGTTTGAATAGCCTTATTTAACATTAAAATTGATTTTTTCTAATAAAATAACTGCTTCATTAATACATAAAATTCAGTTTTTTCTATTGTTTTGAAAATAACAAAAGTATCATCATTAAATCCATTGTAACTCAATAACTAACGATCGACAACTATATTTTTCAGATTGGTACTTATTTCATTAAAATATTTTAAAGAAAACTGTTTAACTAAAATTTTGAGCTTCAGCAATTTTTGACAGATATGTTATACAAGTCACTATGGTGAATAGAAACTATATAACACTTCCGTCAATTTAGAAATTACTTTGAGAATAACACTGCAGAAATAGCAATGGTATTTATACTAACAACAACAACAACATAGAAATTGTCTAACGACAGGTTAGTTCAATAATAATTCAACAATTCACGCATACATTGTTATCATCCATTGTAAATACTAACATATAAAGCCATAAATTATCGTATTAATCTAGTTAGTTATTGATGAAGCAGATGGACAATGAAAATTCAAATAAAAACGGTAGTATGTGGTAGAAGAGAAATGATAAAAACAAATATGAATATCATCGTTATAGGAAAAGTCACCATCATCATTGCTTTCATATTCATGAGTATCATTATTGGTAGCACAGTTACCGTCAACAACATTATTTTTATTATTATCATTGGTAGATTTATTAATCTACTGTCGCAATTTTTTCTACAGTGGTTTAAAATTTGACTTTTTTCGGTCAAAAATAGAATCATGAAGTTTAGAAAATCATATGTTAAATTACACATAAGATAGTTCTTGTTTTTCGAGACCTGAATTAAAATTTCCCGAGGATTAGTTTCTTGGAATATTTTAACGTTCTAACTACCACCAGTATGGGTAATTCTTTGCCTTTTTCCGAAAACTCCCATTAAAGTCAACATTTAGGATGAGATCAAGGGCTGAAGTCTTCCATAAAAATATTCCGTGGAAATTTTCATTATGGGTTACTGAAGACAAAAAATATGTACCACTTATACATAACATGTAAAAAACGAATTAAAATTTTATGTACTTTAATGTTAAGCATCTATTGCATCGTGTAAATGTAATGTAAGTGTAATTTTATATATGATTTTTCAAATTCCATGATTCTGCTTTTGACCGAAAAAGAAAACTTTTAAACCACTGTAAAAAAAATGTATGACGTAGTGCTGCTGAACGGGTTTAGGGCTTTTGTTACTAAAATCAAATGCTATCGTATCTAGTAAGACTAGTTTGGTTTGGCAACGATTTTTAATTTAGTAAAATCTTCTTCAGTGAGCCTCGCACCGAGCAATATAAATGGCGCTTAGAACTATACCAATGAAATCACTAGAAGTCATGCTTTAATTAGTCGCTCTGGATTAAGGGAATTGGGCTATGCCATCACACTACTAGAGTTTAATACAAAATTCTACTTTCATACACATAACAGAAGGGAATGAGATTGGTCAACCATGAGTGAGTATATTTAAATTCATAAAGAATTTATCTCTTATCAGATTACCTAGCCATTCCTATAACCAGTGAAATAAAAAAATCCACGAGAGATTTGAAGATGTTTTCTGTTATCAAGGTTGCTATAATCGCACTTTGATCGCACTTTCGGACATCAGAACCCATAACTAATTATACTCTTGGCTTTAGGATTCTCTCCCTTAGATTCGTAAACTGTGTATGGCACTAAACTGTGTAAATGTAAGCTGTTACTTAGGGTGAAAATGAAAAGTAAAAGAAACAGTTTCTGAACACTCTCTAGCATGGGCAAAACACAGCAACAGGTGCGTTTAAAGGGGAACTGTAATCTCACACGCAGGTTGAGGGTCATGACATTATATTATTATTATACTATATTGTTCACTGTATTCACTGCACTTAATAGTAGAATAATAGGATTACACAACGTACTGCATGATCTTTGCAGAAACTGTATCGAAGAAGAATCGATGGAGCAAAATCTGTACTAAACTTTTACTCACTGCGGATGCATTGATTTTACAACAATCACGTGCATCACTTTCGAATCCCCAAATGCGCCAATTTCATTTGTTAATATAATCGCAGAGATGAAAATGTGCTTCGTTAGTGACTATGATTTTTCGGAGAAACTATATGTCATATTGTTGCTGCTCAAAAACCTAAACTGAGTAATAAGGAAATATATGGTAGCTTACCTCTTAAATCATTGGACCTTATAAGCAAATTATCCGAGATCTTTGTTCAATATCCTCATCTGATAGTATGTGAATTGTTCAGTTATTGAGATTGATGGTGAGTCATATGTCTGCAGAGCCATATTCTCGTAGCAACTACCATGCAATGATGAGGACAGTAGTTGTTCTTCACTAGCAAAAGTCTCACGAACTTTTTGCACAAGCTTGGGTTTAACAGGAGTGTGCAGTAGCTCAGTGGTTAGTCTGTTGGCATTCTGATCTATAAGTCGTTCAATCCTCGGCTAAAACATAACAAATTTAATATCGAAAAAATTGCAAGCAATTTGCACTTTTTCCGGCAGTAACAATTTGCATTGAAAAAGCTTCTAAAAGAACTTTGTGACAAAGCTCAAAAAAGTGATGTCGCTAGAGTTCTGCCGTTCGGAACCGGCTAAAATAAGTAGGTCTCTTTTAATACTGTCCAAAATTTAACACGCACAAAAATAATGGAAGAGGAGCTTGGCCAAAGAACCTTCGGATCTTTAGGTACCACAATTTTATTTGATTTTTATTTATGTTTAACAGAAGTTGGGTGCTTTGTTTGGCTAACACTTCCTTGATGCCTTGATGCAACATAACACTAATTTCGGAAATAATTTTGTAATATTGTCTAAAGTTGTCTAAGCATAAAGCGACAACCTGTCGATTCGCGAATATACGATACTACTTGACAGTCAAGATTTCGAGAGGCAAAGAATAATCGTTGTCAAAATATACTATAATTCCAAAAGAAATCATTAGATGACCCACCTTGTAAATATTATAATTTAATTATTTTGCATTTGTCTCCTAAGAATCACTTAAATTTACTTGCAAGCAAATCGAAACAATCACCAAGAATAAAAACAACAATACACAATGGCACATTGACAATAATGCCATATTTTGTTGGTCAATTTTAAATACAAACTTACACACTTATTCACAATGACTATCGCACTGCAATTTGTCTCTATTATGATGATGTTGAATATAATGGTGATGATGCTGAGCCCCCAACATTACTCTCCCATTGAGCTAAATTTGCATACATAATATGACACTTTAATTTTGCTACTCAAATTCTAGATGGATATGTAGCTAACGTAATTTCGTTGTACATATTTTTCTTTTCTCTCTCACGTTTATACATTTTATATCTTAATTTAAAAATAATAAAATTGTGTAAAACAATATAACAAACAACCACAACAAAAAATAGAAAGAACAACAAGTACGACATATGCCACATTTGTTCTTTTATATGTTTGTATTTTTCCCTTTTTCTGTTTTGTTTGGTTTTGTACTCGCCATTGATTAGGTTAAGTTTACATGCATGTATATCGTATATGAATATGTAGAAGCAACATAGTTGTCACCTGTCGCATAAATTTATGCTACTTTCTTCCCATCTTTTCACATACAAAAATACTTTTCCTTGATTTTATTTTTGTTTCCACACTTTTTAACTACGTCCAAGCAAGCATATACATACACAACTAGCTTTTTGCTGTTTTATTGAAATAATCCTCAAGTGTAATGGAATTTTTTGCGAATGGATTTGAATAATATTAAAGAAACAAACCAAAAAGGACGTATTAAAATAGGTGGCGCAAAACTGACGAAATTATTCAAAGTTAGCCAAATGGGTGAAAGAATGCAATGAAAAAACAAGTAGGACGACAGCCACATAATTACAAAAAATTTTTATACAAATGCGACTAGATTCGTTCTACTGAATAATAGAAAATAGTGTATATATAAATGAGAATAGGGAGAAAATATACACCTAGGTATTCACTTGTATTTGTATGAACACCCATTCATACTTTTATAAAAGCAAAGTGAGTTTAAGCACAGTTTCTAGCTGAATACTTCTAAGCAGTAGTTAACAGTAAGCAGAAAATTGTGTAAAATTTCATGTGACTACTTATAATGAGGTGGCATAAAGATGGAAAATTCAAATTTTATGAGATCGCAATGAATTAAAAAATTCTTTATCCGATGTAAATGGCGCAATTATACTGATCAAATGAGGTGATGAAGTATTTAACAAGACAGCATATAAGACAAGTTAATTTAGTTCTTGAAACTTCGTTACACTCATCTACCAATTTATCTACGATATAATGGGCTTACTAATATGCCCTTTTGACAGTTGTCAGCTTCAAATTCATCTTCACTTGAACGTTGAAAAGGAGAATCAAATATTTTCAATACTAAACTTTCTGTATATCATCGTAGAATTTCTAGGAAGCAAATGGCCGTGACGAAATAATTTCAGTCGTAAATTTGAAGTATGACAAAATTTTTGGAAAACGTTTAAAACAAATGTTTAATATTCTGATATTCACACGGTGTTGCGAGATGTTCTAGGGCAGCTTTCAGTTTCAATCGTAATTTCAGTGTGAGCTTATTGGACGAATATGTGCACTACCACAAATATGTTGACCTAAGAGACCATTTCAAAAATTCTAAGAACCGAATGTTATATAAACATGTATATCCTAAATTCAAAAAGGCAAGATATTATAGATTTCGTACTCCTCTTTTCAACACTTAAGTATAAATTTCATTAATCACAATCACGATCTAAGTCAATTTAGCCTTGACAGTTCCACTGTTCGCACGATAATTATAGAATATAATTATATAATTATTTTTACAAATGAATATATGAGCGCATGAGCGGGAAAAATCTGACAAAAACTACGTCTACCTTCAACACGGAAGTCTGTTGTTGAATGTGTATTTTCATAATTTAAACACGAAAATATAAAGCTGTCATACTAAAACCTGGTATATAAAAATCGCCTGGCTAAAAAATATATACATTACAAAATTAGAGAAATCGGATGAAAATTAAGCCTATCTCCCATACAAAAGTTTGTTGCTGAAAATGTGTTTTCGTATTTATCGCACAAAAATTTTTAGTTATTAAACTGAAAAATGGCGTATAAAACTAGAATTACTAAGTAATAAACATATTTGGCACTAGGTTAAATCGCCTATATCCCATACGAATGTTTTTAAATGCCCTTATCGCACCTTTTGCTTTAGAAAATTGAGCTTAAACTCAGAACATACTAATTTATTTGCTAATGCGTGACAAATTCTAAAATAGGCATAATCAGATAAAAATCACACCTATGGGAGGTAGGTACAAATGTATACTTCAATAAGATGGTTTTCACATTTTTCTCGTGAATATAGTAAATTATCAAGTTGAAAATCAGTGCGTGCGACTATTTGTGGTAACTAGTAGTTACATTTGAAAATAAGCTGAAGCAGATAAATACTACTCCTACCTCCCATACAAATTTTTGCTTCGGTATGGATGGTTTTCTACTTTGCGCACTTACATATAAAGTTATCAAGCTGAATCTCGGTATATGCGATTATAATTATTATCCAATATACACGCTCGAAAATAGGCTAAACTGGATAAAAACCGATTCTAGATTTTAATAAAAAATTCAAATTAGACAACTAAAATTAATGACATGTAGTATTCTTGCTTTTCACCTCTGCAGCTTTTGCAGAAATCTTTTTTTGGGGTCTACCTATATTTCTCTGCCTTTAGCAACATTCCAATCTGAGGGCTAATAACTCGACGTTATTAGTTTCTCTATAGAAATATATGATCAAACTTAGAAATTACGAAATTATTAAATAAAACATTTAAGCATCAAAGAAATACTCCATTTCATTAAAATTTTTACACTATTAATATCAAGTTTTACATTTTTCTCTTTTTCTATGAAATATGATATAATAAAATAGTTAAAAAATAAAAGAAGAATAAAGTGAATTCTCTATGTCTATGAAATTTTTCTTAATTATTTTCCTCACATCATATCACTGTACATTTGGCTCTTTTGCAGTCAGTCGTAAGTAGTCCGGCACTAAGTGTATGAAATTTAAAATATTACTGCCGCAAGCGGCTATAAAAACCACATGTGCCAATATTTTGCAGTAGCATCAATACCATACGCATATATGTATGTCGCTGCTGCTGTCTATAGTAAAAAACAAAGTAAGTAAGAGAAAAAATCACAAATTTGAAAGGAGAATCTAAAGAATTGAAAAAATCGATATATAAACAAATGCTAATGAAAAGAAAAACTCAATTTCATTATTTGTGCTGCAAGCACAAAATTGTTAAAACGTTTTCAAGTTGGGAAAAACTTTGTACTATGGACTCTGGAACGTGCAAACATTCTGTTAAATTAGAAAATGTCATTTAATTTCATTTAAAAAGCAATTTATATATGGTGTTGCTAACTTATGATGATTATGATTATAATTTGTTTGTTTTTTGGTAGGTAATGTGACGCACAAAATACAGCAGCAGCAATTTTTCCATTTCAAATAATTTTCATTTCTTTACTTTTACATGTAGAACATACCAATACCGATTATCTTTATACCATGTATGTCGACTTGATTTCAGTTGAATTTCAGTTTATATTAATATAATTATATTGAGATTAATTTATAGGTCGATGTTCTTCCACGTCCACGGTGTGTAGCAGATTAATTGATCTTACTTAAATATAATTAGGTAGTAGCTGGTACATACGTATGAAATTATGTTGTACTGTTACGAATACATATTGATATGCAGTTTATACCAATTTACTATATAACATATGACATTAGCAGAGAGTAAAAAATAATGATTAAATATGTTGAAATATGTAAATATGCAAATAACATATAGAGCGTAGAGAGTGTGAAGAGCGTGAAAGTATGAGAGTATGGAGAGCATGATTACCCCACATGTACGCGGAAAATTTACTAAGGCATAAATGTGATAAAATCAATAGCAAAAAATCGTAATCAATGGAAATCTTTTACTGTAGCACTATGCGCCCACGATACGGGTTAACAGCAAATAATAATAATAAATGTGAGTAATGAGTTTTAAAATAATAAAATATAATATTGGTGCGAATGGCGGGCAACGAAATATCAACATCATTTTTCCAAATAATATTTCCAAATTTCCAAACAGCGAATTCCGGACTTAATGATGAAAACATCCGGAACATATTCTGGAAAAATACTTTCGGTAAAGTATTCAGAAAATTTAAATAATAAAGCACGAATCCAAGATGACCTATATTAAGGTCAGAGCATAGCATTCTATCGAAAGAAAAAAGCAATTTTCTTGAGTCACAAATGATCTATATTCAACCCTTTATAGGAAGGACAGTTCGCTTTAAGGATCCTAAAAAGTCTACAAGCTGGAACTACAGCTCAAGAATTTGGGGTCTAGGAGAAGAGCTGGCTAACGTTGAAATAAGGTTCAATAAATTTATTCTAACCACTATTTAATCATTATCATCATTATGGTTCTAATTGTGAACAGTATTTCGTTGAGTAAGATCAAAACTTTCGCCAAGAAGTGAGTTTCATATATTTTCGCTGAAGTTTTGACTACTTTTTTTGCGAAAAGAAAAATATCCCTCACACCTTTGTTGCTGACGTCCCACTCTGCTATTTCAAAATCAGATCGGCTGTGTTTTCAAGCTATTGTAACGAGTTCAAATATACTTCTGGACAGTTTATCACTTGAGGACACACCAGGACACATTTATGTTATGTGAGTAGATCTGATAAGACAGTGACCGTAAATTAAGGCTACGTCATGTTATTTTAGAGCTCCGAATTGGTATTTAAAATGGTCCGTGTATTGTCTTGGATCAAAGGCAGCACAAAAGCACTGCTAAAATTATGTATCCTTTAAAATTACACATTATGAGCTTTCTGGATATTGACCTTACATTAAATTAGCGCCTATTTCCAAAAATTTAAGTTAATTAGTGAATAATTAAACACAGGTAGAAGTATTATTTAAATACACGTATTTTTATTTTCCTATTTACACGTTTACGTTTCATGCACTACTTTTAAGTTAAATTATTACAATGTATGTATTGTGATATGCGGATTGGAATAACAATATATATATATATATATATATATATATATATATATATATATATATATATACATATATATATATATATATATATATATATATATATATATATATATATATATATATAAAATGTTCGAATTTATATTGAAGGAAAAAAGAGCGCGGAAAGGCAAGATCTCGCAATAATAAGTGTTCAAGGACCGAACAATGATAACAATAACACATCGTCAATCGTAGTAGGAGCCGCGAAAAACCCGAAAACATAAAAGGTGAATTTATGTGGAGAGTTGTGTTGCCATATGGTAAGTATGAAAGGTAAGGTAAGTATAACTTGTATCAGGGTAACGTAAGTATAATTGAAATTAATGTAAAAGTACGTATTATTAATTCATTGTATATTCTGTTTCTTTCATTTATTTTCTTCTTTCAGGGACTAAACATATGGCTCGTCTAAAGGGATTTAGACAATTAGAAAGACAAAGAAATATAATTAGAAAGTTACAACTACTTGGTGCTAATCGTGTATTATTACGTCATATTGATATTTAATTTCGGTCCCGATTTGTATATACCCCTTATCATTTTCTTCAAAAGCGACTGACACAACAATCAATAAAAGATTACCATTTACCTTACCGTGGATTGAGCATAATCCACATTGCAAAAAATTTAACGATTTCTAAGTAATATTGACTGTACTCAATTAGGGAAAGACTGAACCAAAGACTACGAAAGAGTCTTTAATTAGACCATACTGTAAGAAATACTTTAAAGAAGAATAAAGAATTAAATACTTAATGCCTTATTCACAAAATATTTTTAATTTCAACATTCCACATTCCGTATATAATATGGTATTAAAATTTTGACTTTATTAGTACTCGTATTTCGTTTTGGGTTATTAGTTTATTTTGGTAAATTCATTATCATTTTAAGTACTTTACAAAGACGCTTAAGGTTAATGTGTTTCATACGTATTAGTACAATATACCAAAAAAGGGAAGAATTTTGCTTCACACCTAAGTTATATCCCTGACCGTTATTTAATGAGTTAAATGTGAATTGTTGTATCTGTATGAGAAAAAGTATCAAGGTACAAAAGTTTGAATATACACAAGTTTAAAATAAGTACCTACACATATTAAACAAGATTATCTGATCAAAAAAATATGTAGCGACATATATGACTGCCATACTATTATACACATACGTGTTTACTAAACAAATCCTCTGAACATATATAATATGTATATTAAGTATAAGTGTAACTATTTTCTCATATATATGTATATCTAATCTCAATTTTTTTCATCGTCCTTCTTAGCTGAAGCAATGTTAAACGATAACTCTTTGCAACACTTTGGCAATATTTACGTAAAATACATATATGCTTTCTGTATTTCGTTTTCAATCCCGTCTCAACACTTTCTTTTACAATTACTTTAATAGTTGACATTTGTAAATATCCGTAGTGTATGAAACCATGTGCCATACATACATATGTACGTACAAAGTACATTTACCGAGTTTATGTGTAAAGTTGTGAATAGGCTCAGGAAAATCCTATTTTATGTGCAACCGAAAACTTAGTGCAGCAATAAAAGAGATTTCTCTGTAAGTCATAAGTAAAATAATGTATATAGTATGTACATTATCCCGTACCCCCTTACAGGGAAAGAAAAAAAGTGCGCCGCACACCACCTAATATGAAAAAGTTTTGCAAGGCAAAAACATTTTTTTTTGCCGAACGTAGGGGACGCCTTTTTATATTTTTCGTGGTAACTTCGGCATTTGTAGTCGGATTTTGAAGTGTGATATATCGATTTTTTTGTCTCAAGGAAACACATCTTTTTGTTTCAAAGCTCATTGACCTCAAGTACATCGTTCTAATACTTACCCAACAAATCTCAGTTCCTACTACCATAATGTACCACCCTAATGCCAGTAAATTACAGCTCGCAAAAAATCAATAGATCTTTGCTTCAGTAGAACTATTTTCAACTAATTTTTTAAATTTTGTTTGCCGCATATATCGTAGGTGACAATTTTTTAATATTTCGTCATACCTTCGGTATTTAGGGTCAGATATTAATGTGTGATATATAGATATTTTTGTCTCGAGGGAACCAATTTTTCCGCTCGAAAGGTCGCTGAACTAGTACTTACCAACCAGATCATCCCAACTTCTACAACATGAATATAAAAATAAACGTAAAATCAAATCAGGATTTTTTCGGAGTAGAAATTTTAATCGGCCATATAAAATATGACCCATGCGTTGTTCATCGGTGATCACCAAGGCAGATTCTTGTACTACATGGACAAAACGCTCAGTGTCTTGACAATAGCATGGATAAGCTGTAAAAAGTCTAGTTGAGCAAATAAAATTGTTAAATGAAGGTTTTTGCCTTGTGCTAACCTGGTAATTTGATTATTTCTTTTGAATATTGTAATGTTTCCAGCAAGCAGAATTGCAAGTATGGCGGCTGAGTTAATTTGAACTTGGCCCAATTGATGATATTGAAGTATGAGTCGCACTCAAAATTTATGAAATTATCTACTTGTGGATTGTATATTTGCCGAATGCACCCCGTTGCTTCTTTGCGTGCTGTCGGGTTTTTTTTTTCAAAACTATTCCAATATTATATAGAGAATTTGCCGAGTCAGACAAAAAGAAAAAATTGTCTTGTAGATTTACCGAAACTTTATATTGCGTATTTAAGGTGCATTCAGAGGGAATATGTGGCATTAGAAATGCATCATTCAAGTAGCCGTCATAGGCTTTATTTACAGGATTATACCTCAAAGCTCTTACCTAAGCCGAGCTCTAGCTGAATAATGGAATGGATGGTGTTATTCAATTATTGTGGGTTTATTTGCTACAAAAAAAAGGAAATGTGGCCACATAAGTAAGTAAGTAAGTACAAGAAAGAAGTTTATAGGCATCAAATCGCAACTGATAAAATTGGTTGTAGGCTGCAAGCTCTCACTTTGGGAGACATAAGGCTGAGTAATAGCATTTAGCAAAAATTCACAAAAACGAGTGCACGAAGGATTGCATCGCCAAATATGAGTTTCTCCCCAAATTTACACTAATTTTCAACTATTTTAGAACCGAGTCAATGAACTCACAATGATTATGGTGGAATATGAACTTATTAGAGTGGACCGACGAAAAAAGTTTGATATCTGCATTAGGATGGTTCAATGTTTACCACAAATTCTTTAACAAATCGATGAACTACTGATGATTCCAAACATATTTGTCCAAGATCTAAAATTGGTCTAAAAATAATTTTGGTCGCTCATTTGTACAAATTTGTATTGCTATTTACACAAATTTATTAAATATTTTAAACATTATTTTAAGCAAATAAACTTACATTCAAAGGGAGTTTATATTTTAGTTTAGATAGATCTCGTGAATATCTTACTGTAATAGTTAATTTTTCGGCCATCCCGATAATGCCAAAATTGTGTTATTCGGCCATGCGTTTGATAGCCGAATTGTTAATTTTCATATAACTAAGATTATACAGGTTGATTTTTTAGGAAGTTTCTTTTTGACAACACTGTTTTGGCAGCTCAGCTGTTTTCGTGTAACATGTTACTGTCAAACATGTTCAGTTTGGTCTATAATTTAACCATGAATCGACTTACAAACGAAGAGTGCTTGCAGATTATCGAATTTCATAATCAAAATTCATGCTCGGTTCAACCATTCATTCATTTTATGGTCAGTCTGAGGCGGCTATTCGGAATCTTATTACTAAATTTCGCACCAAATTTACATTATTGGACATTACCACCAACACGCATACGTAGAGTGCGGACAGAGGAAAATATCGCAGCTGTATCCGCCACTGTTATTGATGACCGTGAATTATCGATTTATTCGTGAGATACCGGCCGACATGTTGGAGTATGCCAAAATTTGACCCACCGTATGAACCATTTGAGGCGCAGCCACGATCAATAATTACATGAATTTAAACGTTGAATTATATAGATTTCATACATTTCTCTAAATTTTATGTGTTTTTTTTAATGAACATAAATTTCACCTACTGTTGAGTTATTGTTGATGAATTTAATAAAATACTTTAATAGCAAAAGTTTTTATGTGTGCCGTAGCACAGTGGATAGTGTGTTGGCCTTCAGATCTGTAGGTTGTGTGGGTTCAATCCCCGGTTGAAGCATAACAAATTTAATATCGAAAAGATTTTTCTTTAGAACGGTTCCCACATGTCGGCAAGCAATTGGCAATTCTTCCGGCAGTAACAATTTGCCATGGAAAAGCTTCTAAAGGAACTCTGTGACAAAGCTCAGAAAAAGTGATGTCGCAAAAAGTTCTGCCTTTCGGAACCGGGTAATATAAGTATGTCCCTTCTAATACTGCCCAAAATTTAACACGCAAAACATTAATAGAAGAGAAGCTCGGCCGAAGAGCCCTTTGGGGCTTGAAGTGCCACATATTTAATTTGTTTTTAATAGCAAAAGTTTTTAGAAAAGTCAAGAATATAATTTTATTAAGAACATAGAGTTTAGGATGGGTACAATTTTGAGTTTCAGAGACTACAAAGTGAATATATTCTCATATATCAATAATAACTGAGAAGAAAGCTAAAGCTAGAAAACAGAGCTCATAGAGATCTTTTCAACAATATATATTTTATTTAATCAGCCATCAAGCGGTGAAATTAAAATGAAAAAATTTATTTTGCTACTATCAGGGTGGTACAAATGAATTTATAATGGTGCCGATATGACCTTAACTCTTGTATATGCAACTGTAACTACAACTTTTGTACATATTCGCTGTATGTACGATAAATGAAGGCTCAACGCATAATTTCAGCAACTCAAAATGTTCATCACAAAATAGAATTGCATATAAATTGTAATCACTTAATTAACATAAAATTTTTATAAAATTTTATTCCTTCAGCAAATCCACGTATTCTCAAAAAATGCAAAAAAAAAATTCAAAATTACCTTACAGTCGAATGGGGTAGATCAAATTATACCCTGCATATATAGTTATATATATATAAAGTTTGCTCGAATATCTATCTTTTTCTTTTACTTCCAATACTTTGTATGGGAGCTACATTAAGAAGTAGGCGTGACTCACTAATTTTCTGAGGAACAATTTTTGCATATTATACTAATCCACACCCAAAATATGGTTGACTTTGACGAAGTATTTTGTAAGTTATGGGGTTTTAAAGGATGCTTTTAAGATAATTCCGAGGCTTAGTATGAGAGCTATATAAAAAGTGGGCGTGGCTTACCTCTTTCTTGTAAATCTAATTAACTTTGCAATATTAATCCAAATCTTAAATTTGGTTGTCCTACGCTGAATAGTTCGTAAGTTGTAGAGTTAAAATTTTGAAGAAATGGAGGTGGTATGCTTTTATAATTAGCAATTTTCATTATGCCGATAATACCAACCACATTCATTTACAATCTCTTTTCGTCATTAAAGTCATAAAAGCAATAATCTCCGCATATAGCCGAAAGTAACATTTACAATCAAGTAACAACAACAATGTTTACCGAAATTTTGCCAACACCAAAAAATACTATAGTTTAACATTTAACTGCGGGCACTCCAATAAAAAAATGAAAATAGAATTTGAACTTAGCAAACACCAACTTTTAGATGAAAATCAAAATTCTCTTGCACAATGCAATGAAATCGAAAATCATTGCCTTCTCATTTTACCGTAACAATAATGGAGAAAATACAAAATACAATAAGGTGATTAAAAAAGTAAACAAACTTTTACAATAACAATAAAAATAAATAAATATGTGGCACTTAAAGCCCCGAAGGGCTCATTGGCTGAGCTTCTCTTCCATTACTGTTGTGCGTATTAAATTTTGGGCAATATTAGAAGGGACCTACTTATTTTAGCCGATTCCGAACGGCAGAACCCTTGTAACATCACTTTTTCTGAGCTTTGTCACAGAGTTCTTTTAGAAACTTTTCCATGGCAAGTTGATACTGTCGGAACAATTGCCAATTGCTTGCCGACCTGTCGGCATACAGATTAGAAGGCCAACACACTAACCTCTGAGCTACGGCACCCACCACAATAACAATTTGTTGTTAAAATAAAGGATTAGGTACGAACATACAAACATTATGGGATATAATATAGGAATACTCTGTATCCGAGGTGATAGAAAATTCCTCTTCTACAAGTCTATTGGTTATGTTTGAATACATGAAAGATAACATCAAATTGTTGTTGAAGTTTTAAAATATGTTAGCAATTGCTAATATTGTTATTTTGCTAATACTATACTTTGCTTTTACTTTAACTTTTGTTTCTTTCATCTAACTCCCTTTTTATGTACACATATACCGGCTGAATTATGCATAAAGCATAGCTCCATTTACTTTCACTAACTACCTACATATATCTACTTGTGGTGCTTCTTGAGGAAATGTACTGTGACACTGTGTCTATATATAGTATTTCATAACCTTTGAGGTTCTATATACTGCGATTACCCAATGTTCATTTCAACATATATAAATGGTTGTATTAAATGTGTTGCGTTTTTTTTTCCTTCTAACTTTTGTATGTCCTGTGCGTATGATCTTTCCATCGAGTGTAATTACAAAAGTTTATCTCAATCACAAATGGAAAGTATAAAAGTTAAAATGTTAACTGGTCACATTAAAGAAATTACGCTAAAGTGCCGTACAGTTCAAGTAGAAGAGCTTATATAGTGCGAGTGCATACATAAGTACATATATTTGTATTAGAAAATGTCAAAAGTTTCATTTGTCCTCTCGTTTTCAATTTTTCTCTACTTCCTCATTTTATTTTTATTTATTCCTCTTTCAGTTACTTACTCATTTCTTGTGTTTTTAGCTTTACCAGATTATTTTGGTTGAATTTCAATTTTTATTTAACCAATTTGTAATTGTGATCGTAAAGTAGCTATTCAAATGCGGTTTATTTCCAAACTATTTTCAGGTAAATTACAATTTAAAGTTTCAAACAAGTAAAAAGGATTTGTTTAATTGGTTTAATCTATCTTGAATAGAAATCAGCATTTGTTGTGGTATATTTGGTAGTGTCATTCGATGTTATTTTAAGTAATAAAAATTGGAGTGATTAATTCGTTGGTGGTATCTCGGGACAACAGATTACTGAATACTTCAAACATACACACAAATTCAATCTTAATCAGTCCTCGTAACACAATTTCGAGAAAATCTATGAAATCATATCAAATCTAGGAATTCGTATGTACAAACCTTTGTCGTATTTTGCATATCCATACCGCGTTATAGCTACTTTTTTTAAATTTACTTTTTCGATTTACGAGCCACAATTTTTCTTTAAACCGCCCAAAGGTGTCTTGCTATACAGATGTATAACATATATGACGAATTAAAAATATAAAAAATTATTGATTCCTTATATGGATTTTCGTTTTACGTCGAACTTGTACGGAACTTATCTAGGCCGTAAAGCGAGGCATGGGTGTATTTAAAACTATTCAAATACAAACTTTAACAATCTAATGCTCAAAGTACCTTAGAACGTTGGACGGTTAAAACTGGCAGCGTTCGCTTTCGTGGTTAGATTTAGGACTCAGGTATTTCATGTCTCTGAACATTTTGGTCAGAAAGTTTTGAGATTTAATCTCCATGTGATAATCAAAAAATTTTCAAAATACTTTACCTGTCAGCAAGTTATGAGATTTATTCTCCATGTGATAATCAAAAAATTTTCAAAATACTTTACCTGCAAATAACATTTCACGGAAGATAAGCTGCAATTATCCTGACTGACAAAAATTGGTACCATAAAAAGCTTTTTCGAACCAAGAAAAGAATATGCATAAATCTGACAATTATACCAACAAAATTAACTTTAAACATGAACTTTAAAAATGAAATCCTTTTCTTCAACCCTATGCTTAAAATATATAATTTCTAAATAAATTTCTATCTTATTATCATGTACGTCTATGTATGCATATTTTTTTGATGACTTCAAATTAAAACAATCATATTTTATGATACGAATACGATGACGATGCTAAATAAAAACATTATATTTTACAACATCATTATTTTCATCTGACACACCTACATGCCACACAAGTGAATCGACGAATGTATTGTATAGAGCAAATACACAATGAAAATATGAATATAGTATAAAGATGCATAAAAATGCCACTAGATATAACTATTGAAATATGACAAATAATAAAAGCAAAAGTAGACTGAATAGAAAAAAAATGTACAGAAAATACATTATACCATTGTATGTATAATGTCATAAATTCAATGAATTTACAAGTAGTTGACCGTTGGAAAATAAAATGTAGCGTATATAAAATAAAATTTTCAAAATAAAATTTTTTAAATTGTATTTTTATGAAGACAACATGGAAGTGGTGAGTAAATGAAAGCAATTACAAGCACAAATCAACGAACCACGAATTTTATAAAATATAATAAAAAATTATAGAATACTGCTATTGATGTTGCTATATGATGCACATTAATCAATGGTTTCAGTCACTTTTATTCTCTCACTTTCTTTATAGTGACATCACGGTTTTAAATCATTCATCCTTGCATAAGGTTTTATAGACTATCTAAGATGAAGAAGGGGAAGAAAATTAAAAATACTAAAATATTTGTTTTTATTTTTGAAGAAAAATATTCCATTACTATAATTGGGAGAATCCATATACAAATGCCAAACTGGGAAAAACCCACTACATTTTTACAGAACCTTATTCCACTCTGTGATCTTACTTTATCAACATTATTATATAATATCATTTTTTTTTTCAACTCTGAAGTTACTACATATCTTGTTAAATAGCAGACTTAATATTGTGATTGGTAATTATACATTTCTACCTCTGCTGAAAGTATCTTTATGTTTCTACACCTCCTTTTGGGGCATGTTGTACTACGAGTATGTTTCTGTTTTTACTCTTCTACATTTGCCATATTAATTTATTCTTTAATTGTTGCCAATAAATAAACTAAATTGTCTATTGCCAAATCATTATTATAGTATTTAACTGCTTTAGTAATTTATTTATTTGCCAACTTTTTTCTCACTATCACTATTTGTTTGTTGTTGACCTACAGTTTGTTTTAATTTTTTTTTCGCCAATGCCAATAAAAAAATCATTAAGTCATTCGATTTGTTTGAAAGTATTTACTTTATATAAACATATATAAACAAGTAAATTCATTCTAGTCTCATTGGCAGTTTAGTAGTTATTTAATTTCTTACTTTTTCCTTATAATATCATGTGCTTTACATAAATACGATATATTCACTCATACTCTCCTACAAACAGTGAAGTAGATAGCTAGTAATGTTTATGTTGGTGTTTATTATCATTTTATCTAAACATTAATTTATTATTATCTACTTTTATGCAATTATACATATACGTGGATATGTATGATCAAACAGTATGAGAAATACAATTAGATTATTAGAAATGCAATTAATATTAATTGGAGATATTATTTGAAGAAATTCCATATCAGACGGAAGCTGAGGCCCTTATTATGAGTTGTATTCGATTTTTGTTTACTTTTTAGCGACTTAACACTAATTTTCAATAATTTTTTTAATTTCATACAGGTCTAAGGACGTAAGTACCAAACAACAACTAGAAAGGCTGGTGTCACTAATAGAAGAAAATCCTCAATTTGCAAACGAAATCTTCTCAAAGGTGCAGGCGGGAATAGTAAGAATTCACGCTAGAACTCGATGAGAAGGACTGCAAAGTGGATTAAAGTGTCTTCATCGAATGAGCGCCATAATACCAAATGAAATATAGTTCGATCACCACTTTCGACCACAGTCGAAGATCAAATGTGACTCATAATAAGGGCTTAAATCTTGGTTATGATTTGGACTTTAAGATTCAATAGTTTCCAAACATTTAAATCAGTAGAAATAATTTATTGTAAAAGCAACAAATTTGAATAATGTACTAAATGAATTAACGAGACGTTAAATTTGAGTTTTCACACGTGTAATCAGGTAGTAAAATTGAGTAAAATTGAAAAGCTTTTGCATTATGTCCTAACTGATGGTGGAAAGTGGGGATACTGCTATAAACTCGGCCATTAACAATAGTGAACCAATTAGCACCCACAACAAAGCCGAATAGCAATTGATCGGAGCCCTTGCTCCAAATTGGATAGGATCATCTTGATATAGTGATAAGATGCTGAAATCCAAAAAATCATTACGAAAGATAGCTAACTTCAATTTAAACATCGCAGTGAAGCATTGAAGGAAAGATAGCCAGAAACACGTAGACCAGAAATAGAGTTGGGTGTGTTAAATTTGGACATCATTAGAAGGAACCTACTTATATTAGCCAGTTCCTCGCCACAGAAAATTTGTGGCATCACAAGCTTTGTCTCTGTTAGAAGCGTTTTCATGGGAAAGTGTCACTGCCGAAAGAATTACCAATTGCTAAGGTGGGCATCGTTCGAAAGATAAAATATTTTCGATATCAAAGCTGCATAAACTGGGGTTTGCACCCACGACATACGGAGTAGAGGGCTAACGAGCTAAACACTGAGCTACTGCATCCACACAAGCAAGTCTATACAAAGTCGAATTTTTAACTTGCCCGACATGTCATTGCAAATATTCTAAAAATTTTAAAATCATAATTTTGAATTCATTTTGAATTCTTCAGAAGTGAAAACCTATCCTCCCTATCAAATTAGATATAATAGAATTCTTAGAAGAGTTTTTTCTGGTTTTGTCGAGGATAAAATGCCTTGATTTAATTATTTCTTACCCATCTCTTAGTATTATAAATTTTACTGATATCATTATTATTTATAGTAATCCTTCTTATTCTAATATTCACAGAAATATAACGATATAAAACTTTTAATCACACAATAGATACACACACAGTCATACATCATTAGAAAATAAACCTGAAAGTACTTGCTTTTAATTAAAAAATTAAAAAAATTAAAAATAATAATAAATCTATATGCTTATACCTACATATACCATATAGAGATGAAGATCTGACAAATAAATTACGTACGCACGCTACAGAAAACGTTTTGAGGTGTTGCTTAGATGCAAAATGTCAACATTTGATTCAAAAGTTTTTCCATGCTATAGTTGTTGGATTAAATTTAGTAACATGGATGATGTTACATCTATTGTATTCTTAGCTGAAGCTATTGTATTCTTGACTGAAGATTAAATAACGCACACACGCGTACACTATAGAAGTGTGGTACTCATGCCATAAACTTTGTTACTTCATCTTCTATGATTATTACTCCATTTCTTCATAACTCACCCAGCACAGGTGCATAAAGTATACATTTGCATTAGCAAGTTTTTAAGTGTGTCTTTGTGTTGTATTTAAATTGTTGACTGCTGGGTATGTAGATAGAGAGGTAAGTATGTACGGGACCTGCACTGGAAGGCGTGTGAAGTTTTAAAATTTAGCACGTGCATCAGTTATGAATATATGTATGTAATTATAGAAGTATAGGGTATTTCAAAGTAGGTAGTAGAAAGTTTACTTTGATCCATTTTGGCAATATTTACCTACGTCTGCCAATAACAGTTCCGAATAACATTAGCTTCCCTTCTAGTTTTGTGGTGGTGGTTACATTTAAACAGAATTAGGAGAAGTTGAACCGAATTCGATATCTTCTAGGGCTTTTGTTAGACCTAACCCAATCTAGTCTACTCATGACAATGAATCTTCAAGTTATCCTCTATTTTAAATAGTAGAATATATTTGCTTAAAAAAAGCATGTAAATAAATTTCATATACCTTCACATGCATCAGCTGTAAAATATATACGTACCTAGATAATGAGAATTAATTTCATGAACCACAGAATATTGAACGTTCGAATACAAATTAATTTACAAGCAAAAATACTGGAAATACCACATTGCATGGTACCAATGTTCTTCATAATCATAATGTTGTATAATGTTGATGATAATAATAATTATGATGCTGGTGGTTGGTAATGTTGCTAGTGGGGATGGAGGTGATGGTGGTGATGACGATGTAATATAATTGTGCATAAATTTGCTTGTTTTTTCACCACACAACCTTTATTACCGCTACCAATTATCTATGAAACATACAAATGTACAAATGTAAGTATTTGCAACAAATTTAATTAAAATCGTACATAATGTGGCAATTTAGATATAGTGTTCCTACATACATATATTTGTATTGATTGTATTTACTATTTGACTATTTTTCCGGTAATTAATTGGTAGTTCATAATGTTAATAGTACACTAGGAGCAACAAACAAAATGAGAGAGAGAGAGAGATGAGACAAAGTCCGTATTAGAATTAAAATATTTTCAATAGAATATACCATTTAGTATATTTTGTATAAATTCTATGCTTATAAATTTCATTAAAAATTATTAAAGTAAACTTTTGCAATAAATAAATATATTTTTTTATAATTTTATTTCTTTTGTATTAGTGTTTTGAACAGAGATATGCTCTATGTAGGAATGTGACTAGGATGAGTAAGATGAAAATAAAATAATGCAGCTGAACATAAACATTTCAAAGGCTGTATATACTACTACTACAAATTTACGCTAACTGCTTCATTGTATTTGGGAAACTCGTGGTATGGTATTTTTCGAAAATCCAATAGAAGTAGTCGATTCATGATTGGCATCCCAACATATCTGATTTTTCTCAATGAGAAACTGTATTAACACCAATTACAAACTTCTTACATCTATGTTAATCATTAAAGTTATACGCCACATAATTACACATATACACATATTTACAAGTACTACTAAATGCACAACATAGGTATCCACTACGATTGTTGATGTTGCTCGTTGCTGACGCCACAGTATCGAACACGATAGCACACACTCCTTTCTTAGTTTTAGTTTAAAATTCACTTTAAGTCACTTTTGATTTTAAGTTTAGTTTGTATTTGTAAACAAATGTAAATGCAAATGTAAATGTAAACAAAATCTGGAAGTGAATTCTCGTGATATATCTTTGTTGTGCGGTTGTTCCTTTTACTCTCTCGTAGTTGCAGGTGTGCATATTTTCTTTTCCTCTTTTTGAAAAACTATATCGATGCAACTTGCTATTACGAACGCACGGTACTGATACTACGGCTAAGAAGAAACAAGCAAGTGTACACACCAAGCTGCTAGATAGTGATCCCGCGAGAAACCAGCTATAAGCTTCAAACCAACCGTATCATAACATTGTTTGACCGAAACTTTTTGCTGCATAACATTATAGGTTTATTGATGAAATTTAACATTCTGAAATCTTTTTTTAAAATTCCCATTATTTTATAAGTTATAAACAAATAAACCTTTATATAAACTTTTTTTGATTGCTATTTCTCATTTTATGATTTTATGAAAGTTAATGGAATTTTGGTCACAGAACTAAAATTCAATAACACTTAAGACGACATAAATATATATTTTTTAATTTAAGTATTTTTATAATCAATAAATTTATGTATAAGCAAACAGAAATTTATCCGACTTATCATATGGCTAGAAACAAATTATTTTCATAACATTGTCCAGCAGAACCTGCTCAAATAATTTCCAAAAAAAAAAATTTGTACATTTCATAAAAACAAATACTACAAATATTTAAGTGCCATCACCTTGGCGCGAAGCATACTCACGTGTTCATGAATTCGATTACTTAAAGCTGCTAGTTAATTATTTGCGCAGCAATGGTAAGCAAAATTACCTAGTCAAAAAAATCGAAAAATCGACGCCAAATGAAAACGAATTAATATTTTTCAAAACTTTTTTTCTTCTTTTTATTGGGTTATTCAATGGCTACAAATCTTAAAACAACTTATTAGAAATGAATTCTATTTGCCTTCCAGCACGACTTGCGACGATCTGGCCACTCGTCGATCGCTAAACGTAGTTCATGCATGAGCAAATTGTCCACTGCACGGACAAGTGCTCTCTTCAATATTTGGGTGTTGAGTAGAGCAAACCATAACCTCTAATATGGAACACAACTTGTAATCCAACGGGTTGAGGTATGGACTACCAGCTGGCCAATCATCCGTTGATATGAAGTCCGGAATATTGTTTTTAGCTACATTATAATCGTTTTTGCCTTGTGAGCTGGAGCAGAGGCATCTTTGGATCCTCGGGGTGAATTGGAATGCTTTTCTGGATCACCGAGCATACACACGATCGTTCTGTTTATTCTGATACGGTGAAGATTTTCTCGTCAGTAAACAGAATTTGTCTGGCTGCATAGCGCTTTCGGATTTCGCTTGCGTTTTTCCTCCAATGCGGCCATGAGCAGGTGTCCAGTGTGCCGCTTGTACGCGCTGTCCAAATCTTCATGGACATGGATTTTTGCAAAATTTGCATTTCCTGCGACAAGATTTTCTGTTTTCGCAGCGGTTTTCGGTCGATTTGTTTCTTCACGGCTTTGATCGCTTTCGGAATTCTCACAGTGCGCGGACGGCCGGATTTTTAACGGTCTCGTACTCCACCAGTATCCTCAA
The DNA here is from genome assembly GCA_963854835.1 of Megamerina dolium. NCBI lineage: Eukaryota > Metazoa > Arthropoda > Insecta > Diptera > Megamerinidae > Megamerina > Megamerina dolium. The sequence goes on along the minus strand of OY978529.1, from coordinate 27,386 downwards.
ACATCTTCACAGCACGATACATAAAACTGCGAGTGATTCCAAGCGATCGCAACGTCCGAAAGATATCGCCTTTTCCCATGTTGCATATTAGTACGCCAACTACAACAATAAGATTTTCGATGTCTCTCCATTCCATGATTGTAAACAATTGATGCCAAAAACTTTTTACGTGTCAATAAAGCATAAATGTCAACTGTCAAATCGCAGTCAAGATGAAACGGATGCGCCCAATATTGCATTCGTAATGAATGCGTTTAGTTGTGTACCAATATTAATGACTTGACTAGGTATAACTTCTACAAAATAATAACTAACAAGTTCTAACGATAAAACAAGTTGATTTTAGTGTTCCCACTTCAGAAAGCTTCACTCATATGTATTAAATATGATGGCAAAATTTGAAGTTAAAGTTTCGGAAGGTAGAACATAAATATATTGTTTATACATATTACATTAATTATATTACCAAAATTATACTTAGTACAATACTTGCAAAGTATATTTTATTTGATTTTTTGATTATGTTCCTTATTTCTGTTACAGAGCTTAACTATCCTGTATAATGAGACGATGGTGAACCTACACTATATCCAGGAGATGTATCAATTGTAACTGTATCAGTTTTATTTGCACCATTCAATGTGGCATTTCAGGTTATATTTCCAGATGTAAGAAGTGACGAACATTACATACATATATATATCATTAGTCATATGATTTTATAATATATTTTGTAATGATTTTGTAATATCTTTTATATCATGTATCGTATACATAATTAATGATATTGTATTAATTTTTTAAATTTAAATCAGTTTGGTATAAATTGTTTTTCACATAGTAGTCAAATTATATATAATATTTAAAATATTTGATATTCACACAAATTCTAATTCTCATTATGATTGCAATTCAATTCATTCTTTTTTATGAGGGGTGGCAAAAGAACAAAATATTTATATTCAAAACATATATACATATATTAGCATATACATATTAGAGTTGCATAATAGTTAAGCACAAAAATTGTTAAGCACACTTGCGTTCAGATGTATGCATATGATTGGGCACTTATGGTAGCAGCTAAATTTGTATAGTAATGATTGTGATTGGGGTAATGTCATTTTTGTTCGTTCATATTGTGTTAATGCATATACACAGGAACGCATACATATATGGAACTTATAGACTTATGTGACAGCAGTTTATACTAGTTATTCATTCGTATGTACAAGTGTGGTTAGTTTTATGACATTTCAATAATAACAATAATAATAAAATGCGTTAATAAAATATTTTCCATATTGGTTTTTATTCCTGATTCATGCTTTGCATTGAATTGAATTTAAATTGGAAATAATTCTATGCAATATTGAATATATTTTCATTTTCATGTTCTTAAAATATATTCTTTATTATAGTATATTTTAATGAAATTTGCAACATTCTTGACCGTCACATTAAGTCTTTTTGTGGGACTAGTCATATTAAGTAAGTATTTTCTGTATGCTTAAATGCCACGCTATAACTTGTTTTGGCATAATTTTCATATACATATTATATATTTTGCTTATAATAACAATTACAGTGATTATTACCTGCATTATTCACAATAATGTTAACTTAAAGTTCTTCATTCTTATCTTTGTATTATATTTGTTTTTCTTACTTCTCTCTCTCTTTGTAGTCAAAAGACGTGTTTCAGCATGTCATGTTGCACTTACAACAATGATATCACCATACAAGGCCTTCTCACGTGAGAAATTACCGGCGCTTATGGGTACACACATTGACCGGTAATTAAATTATTGGGTGCTATATTGTGACAATTGAGTGGTGTTTTATTTATATTACAACATCAAGGAAGTGTGTAATTGTATAGAATCTCTGTTATAGGTCTATTTTCAAGCTTATTACTATACGGTTGGTTATTTATATAAAGTTTTGTCATTATTTATGCTCAATTCAATTGTGACACTAACACAATATATCGTAATCAACATCAACATTAAATGATGTAATAATATTTTAGAGGTTTTTGAATTATTTCCATATGTAGTAACATCTTAATGCAAACATTATTAAATGAAATGTTGCTGTCAACATTGCTTTAAGTGCAAGAAAAACCATACATAAGACTAAGAAATATTTGTTTATTTGTTAAAGAAAGAACAAAATTGAGAAAAAAAATAAAAAGGAAAACGTCAAGTCAGGCTACCAAGTCAATAACCAATTTGAAGGAAGTTGTTAAAAAGTTATCTGCAACTCATTTTATCTTTATTTTGTATTTTTGAGTATACACATAATTTAAATTGACTTTAAATGACAAATAATGCAAATGGATGCTTTTATGCGTTTTATGTAAGCATTGCATCTACTCAAAGTGCATTTAATATTAATACGTACAAAGAAAAATATATCTTTTAACATTAATTTAAATGAAGATGTGCTTCATTTATATACACAGCTCTTTTTGTAAGGGTGCTGTTTTAAAATATATTTCGTTGGGTATTTCTAAAAAAAAATCTTAAAGCATAAGCGTATGAATGAATCAGCCATCTTATCGTTTTCCAAAAAAATTTGAATTTGTCTATTTTGGTTATATTTTTGTCCACTGCGAATTGTCTAACTTATATTAACATCCTTAGCTCTTTTAGCAAATTTTATTACAATATGTCATACCGTTATTGATAAATTAGATAATGATAGATGAGATATTACTATTTTCTTTTCAAAGTAGGTTTTACATATTAATTTTACTTTAATTCAATAGAAAATGGTTAAAGAAAATATAAAAAAATTGTCCAAAATTTACCACACACAACAGTACTGGCGAGGGGCCAAAAGGCCCCTCGCAACTTATAAGTGGTACATATTTATTAGGTTTTTTAACGAGAGTTGGTAATACATTTACATTTACAGAACACTCCCCCTCTTGGTGATATATTCCCACAGTGGACACATATATCCCACTCCACGACTGTTGTTGCCGAGGAGGTAATCACTTTCTACCGGCCTCTGAGGAATGAGTGGTATGGTGTCGCGACGCAACCTCACAGAAAGACGCCGCATACAGAAAAACACTGAGTGCACGTGCTACGTGAGCTGTTAAGGAACGCCACAGAGAGAAGAGGAGTGCGAAAAGACGTATTTTCAGGTGCAAGAAGTAATAACAAAATAGACGCGATTGTAAGTACATATGGTATATGGATAGAATAAAAATAGATTGCACATGCGTATTGGATATTGATAACGCATATTTATTTTTCAGATAATAGGGTTTACGAAGAGAGCATCGTTTTGATTGGTTTATTTGCGGATTCTCATCGACGTTAAAGTAACGGGTATTAATTGAATATATTATGGAGAGAAAACATTGCAATATTATTATTGGCAAGAATATTGCAAGGATTGCGATTGGCGACAGCAGAATAAAAACAAAATGTCCGAATTTATTACGCTCTTTGTAGGTGGTGATCGGTCTTATTCTATTTACTTTGTAGAATGTTTTTAGGTTTGTTTACGTACTTTCGCAGTAAAAACTTGCAACGAGTAAGTAAAATAAGCATTTATAAATAAGTTTATAATCTATTTAGATATGATTGCGTACATAATGACCTCAATCTCCAGAATGTTGTTGAGTCAATAAAAACAAAACAACGTTTAATAAGAATCAACGTAGATAAATACAACAAAACAGACGAACAATAAAAGGCTTCCTAAAACAAATATGCGCTCCAAAATCAGATTACGATGACGTAGTTGTTGAATGTTTTTATGAACATATTGAAGCAGGAATAAAAGACGAACATTGCCATTTCACGTTTATAATTGGAGAGTTGGAAAACAAAATGATGATGAATGAGACTGCTATTGGAAAATTTGGAATGGACTGCCGAACCGATAGAAGACAAATGTTACTACATTTTCTACAACATAATAATATGTACTTAATGAACACATTCTTTCAAAAGAAAGCTCAAAGAAGATGGACATGGCTTAGTCCTTACGAAAGAACAAAGAACGAAATTGATTTTATCATAACAGATCGCAAGCAGCCGATTACAAATGTTACAGTTCTGAATAAATTTGGAATAGGAAGCGACCACAGAGCGGTTAGAGCCACAGTTAAATTAAACCTAAAACAAGAGAGGAGAAAGCTAATAAGTCTAACTTACAAAAGCAAAAGTAAATGGATATGGCCCGTTGAACAAGAAAAATTTGAAGGTGCAATAAATAGGGCTTTAGATCGGCAACAAGGGGACGGACGATATAGAAACTTTAAACAACAATATAACCGAGGCAATACTAGAAGCACAGAAACAACATTGTAGAAAGCCTAAGCATAAAGAAAAGAAAATAAGCAAGGAAACAAAACAGCTCATGGAGCAAAGGAGAAAGACATGAGAAAAGTAAGATATACATGAGATGCGCAGGTGATACATTGACTTTGACCAAACGAACAATAAATAAATTGAGTGTGGCTCAGAGGGCAATGGAAAAGTCAATGCTTGGGGCAACCAGGAGAGACAGAATAACAAATAAATCGCTGAGAGAAAAAACGAAAGTGACAGACATAATAGAAAGGGTGACATGAACAAAACGGCGAGAAGCTGGGCATGTAGCTCGTATGACTAAAAGATGATGGACTAAAAGAGTCCTTGAGTGGAGATTGAGAGAGGATAAACGTAAAATAGGAAGACCACCTACAAGATGGAGTGACGACATAAAGAGAGTTACAAATAACTAAATAAAAACAGCTCAGGACAGAGAAAAATGGAAACATATGGAGGAGGCCTGTGTTCAGCAGTGGACGCAAATGGCTGGATGATGATGATGAAAACACTTAGCACTCAAGTACAACAATGAGACGTGCCTTAGATTCAAGTATTATTTCGAATGCCAAAAGAAATTAGCCAAACAAAATAAAAGGCTGAAATATCTGCTGCAATGCAAAAAATAAGGAAATATTCCCGAGTATTTAAAGGGTATACTAGCATCACTGAGACACAACTTCAAGATGCTTAATACACAAAAAATGTCCACCAAAGTAGAACAACTATTTATGAAAAAAATATTACAACTTGAAATCAAGGAAACGCAATTACATATCAATACAATTGACAAAACAAAATCATATACAATGCAGGAACTGAGGAAAACACTAACAGAGGAAGAAAGCAACAATATAATAACAAAACAAAATTTATTCAGTTAAAAAATAGCAAAACAGACAGAAAATACCATAAACAAAAAACTGCAAATAAATAGGGCTTTAGATCGGCAACAAGGGGACGATATAGAAACTTTAAACAACAATATAATCGAGGCAATACTACGAACAAAGAAACAACATTGTAAAAAGCTTAAGCATGAAAATGTTCACTCAAAATTCCGACATTTTCTGTGGTGCTCTCGTTTTTTTGTTGATTAACCTACTCATTGAGAATATTATAATTCTTTATGCAAAGTTGATATTTATATATTTATTTATTTATGCAAAAATATTATTCCTGAAGAAACGAGAGCAAAAGTGACAACAAATACGCAAGCGTAGATGCGTGTGTGTAGCAATGAGAGTGTAATGGACGAAAGACGAACAATTTGTGTGTTGATTTTGGTGGCTGTATTTTACTGAGCATACGTACATATACTTTTTATATAGGCAAATAGAAAGAAACGGTGTGGTTGACATGCGTGCAAAGGTTTTGTCATTTTGATTGTATATATGCAGATGTGTATGTACGTATGGGTACATATGGTATATGGATAGAATAAAAATAGATTGCACATGCGTATTGGATATTGATAACGCATATTTATTTTTCAGAGAATAGGGTTTACGAAGAGAGCATCGTTTTGATTGGTTTATTTGCGGATTCTCATCGACGTTAAAGTAACGGGTATTAATTGAATATATTATGTAGAGAAAACATTGCAATATTATTATTGGCAAGAATATTGCAAGGATTGCGATTGGCGACAGCAGAATAAAAACAAAATGTCCGAATTTATTACGCTCTTTGTAGGTGGTGATCGGTCTTATTCTATTTACTTTGTAGAATGTTTTTAGGTTTGTTTACGTACTTTCGCAGTAAAAACTTGCAACGAGTAAGTAAAATAAGCATTTATAAATAAGTTTATAATCTATTTAGATATGATTGCGTACATAATGACCTCAATCTCCAGAATGTTGTTGAGTCAATAAAAACAAAACAACGTTTAATAAGAATCAACGTAGATAAATACAACAAAACAGACGAACAATAAAAGGCTTCCTAAAACAAATATGCGCTCCAAAATCAGATTACGATGACGTAGTTGTTGAATGTTTTTATGAACATATTGAAGCAGGAATAAAAGACGAACATTGCCATTTCACGTTTATAATTGGAGAGTTGGAAAACAAAATGATGATGAATGAGACTGCTATTGGAAAATTTGGAATGGACTGCCGAACCGATAGAAGACAAATGTTACTACATTTTCTACAACATAATAATATGTACTTAATGAACACATTCTTTCAAAAGAAAGCTCAAAGAAGATGGACATGGCTTAGTCCTTACGAAAGAACAAAGAACGAAATTGATTTTATCATAACAGATCGCAAGCAGCCGATTACAAATGTTACAGTTCTGAATAAATTTGGAATAGGAAGCGACCACAGAGCGGTTAGAGCCACAGTTAAATTAAACCTAAAACAAGAGAGGAGAAAGCTAATAAGTCTAACTTACAAAAGCAAAAGTAAATGGATATGGCCCGTTGAACAAGAAAAATTTGAAGGTGCAATAAATAGGGCTTTAGATCGGCAACAAGGGGACGGACGATATAGAAACTTTAAACAACAATATAACCGAGGCAATACTAGAAGCACAGAAACAACATTGTAGAAAGCCTAAGCATAAAGAAAAGAAAATAAGCAAGGAAACAAAACAGCTCATGGAGCAAAGGAGAAAGACATGAGAAAAGTAAGATATACATGAGATGCGCAGGTGATACATTGACTTTGACCAAACGAACAATAAATAAATTGAGTGTGGCTCAGAGGGCAATGGAAAAGTCAATGCTTGGGGCAACCAGGAGAGACAGAATAACAAATAAATCGCTGAGAGAAAAAACGAAAGTGACAGACATAATAGAAAGGGTGACATGAACAAAACGGCGAGAAGCTGGGCATGTAGCTCGTATGACTAAAAGATGATGGACTAAAAGAGTCCTTGAGTGGAGATTGAGAGAGGATAAACGTAAAATAGGAAGAGAGTTACAAATAACTAAATAAAAACAGCTCAGGACAGAGAAAAATGGAAACATATGGAGGAGGCCTGTGTTCAGCAGTGGACGCAAATGGCTGGATGATGATGATGAAAACACTTAGCACTCAAGTACAACAATGAGACGTGCCTTAGATTCAAGTATTATTTCGAATGCCAAAAGAAATTAGCCAAACAAAATAAAAGGCTGAAATATCTGCTGCAATGCAAAAAATAAGGAAATATTCCCGAGTATTTAAAGGGTATACTAGCATCACTGAGACACAACTTCAAGATGCTTAATACACAAAAAATGTCCACCAAAGTAGAACAACTATTTATGAAAAAAATATTACAACTTGAAATCAAGGAAACGCAATTACATATCAATACAATTGACAAAACAAAATCATATACAATGCAGGAACTGAGGAAAACACTAACAGAGGAAGAAAGCAACAATATAATAACAAAACAAAATTTATTCAGTTAAAAAATAGCAAAACAGACAGAAAATACCATAAACAAAAAACTGCAAATAAATAGGGCTTTAGATCGGCAACAAGGGGACGATATAGAAACTTTAAACAACAATATAATCGAGGCAATACTACGAACAAAGAAACAACATTGTAAAAAGCTTAAGCATGAAAATGTTCACTCAAAATTCCGACATTTTCTGTGGTGCTCTCGTTTTTTTGTTGATTAACCTACTCATTGAGAATATTATAATTCTTTATGCAAAGTTGATATTTATATATTTATTTATTTATGCAAAAATATTATTCCTGAAGAAACGAGAGCAAAAGTGACAACAAATACGCAAGCGTAGATGCGTGTGTGTAGCAATGAGAGTGTAATGGACGAAAGACGAACAATTTGTGTGTTGATTTTGGTGGCTGTATTTTACTGAGCATACGTACATATACTTTTTATATAGGCAAATAGAAAGAAACGGTGTGGTTGACATGCGTGCAAAGGTTTTGTCATTTTGATTGTATATATGCAGATGTGTATGTACGTATGGGTACATATGGTATATGGATAGAATAAAAATAGATTGCACATGCGTATTGGATATTGATAACGCATATTTATTTTTCAGAGAATAGGGTTTACGAAGAGAGCATCGTTTTGATTGGTTTATTTGCGGATTCTCATCGACGTTAAAGTAACGGGTATTAATTGAATATATTATGTAGAGAAAACATTGCAATATTATTATTGGCAAGAATATTGCAAGGATTGCGATTGGCGACAGCAGAATAAAAACAAAATGTCCGAATTTATTACGCTCTTTGTAGGTGGTGATCGGTCTTATTCTATTTACTTTGTAGAATGTTTTTAGGTTTGTTTACGTACTTTCGCAGTAAAAACTTGCAACGAGTAAGTAAAATAAGCATTTATAAATAAGTTTATAATCTATTTAGATATGATTGCGTACATAATGACCTCAATCTCCAGAATGTTGTTGAGTCAATAAAAACAAAACAACGTTTAATAAGAATCAACGTAGATAAATACAACAAAACAGACGAACAATAAAAGGCTTCCTAAAACAAATATGCGCTCCAAAATCAGATTACGATGACGTAGTTGTTGAATGTTTTTATGAACATATTGAAGCAGGAATAAAAGACGAACATTGCCATTTCACGTTTATAATTGGAGAGTTGGAAAACAAAATGATGATGAATGAGACTGCTATTGGAAAATTTGGAATGGACTGCCGAACCGATAGAAGACAAATGTTACTACATTTTCTACAACATAATAATATGTACTTAATGAACACATTCTTTCAAAAGAAAGCTCAAAGAAGATGGACATGGCTTAGTCCTTACGAAAGAACAAAGAACGAAATTGATTTTATCATAACAGATCGCAAGCAGCCGATTACAAATGTTACAGTTCTGAATAAATTTGGAATAGGAAGCGACCACAGAGCGGTTAGAGCCACAGTTAAATTAAACCTAAAACAAGAGAGGAGAAAGCTAATAAGTCTAACTTACAAAAGCAAAAGTAAATGGATATGGCCCGTTGAACAAGAAAAATTTGAAGGTGCAATAAATAGGGCTTTAGATCGGCAACAAGGGGACGGACGATATAGAAACTTTAAACAACAATATAACCGAGGCAATACTAGAAGCACAGAAACAACATTGTAGAAAGCCTAAGCATAAAGAAAAGAAAATAAGCAAGGAAACAAAACAGCTCATGGAGCAAAGGAGAAAGACATGAGAAAAGTAAGATATACATGAGATGCGCAGGTGATACATTGACTTTGACCAAACGAACAATAAATAAATTGAGTGTGGCTCAGAGGGCAATGGAAAAGTCAATGCTTGGGGCAACCAGGAGAGACAGAATAACAAATAAATCGCTGAGAGAAAAAACGAAAGTGACAGACATAATAGAAAGGGTGACATGAACAAAACGGCGAGAAGCTGGGCATGTAGCTCGTATGACTAAAAGATGATGGACTAAAAGAGTCCTTGAGTGGAGATTGAGAGAGGATAAACGTAAAATAGGAAGAGAGTTACAAATAACTAAATAAAAACAGCTCAGGACAGAGAAAAATGGAAACATATGGAGGAGGCCTGTGTTCAGCAGTGGACGCAAATGGCTGGATGATGATGATGAAAACACTTAGCACTCAAGTACAACAATGAGACGTGCCTTAGATTCAAGTATTATTTCGAATGCCAAAAGAAATTAGCCAAACAAAATAAAAGGCTGAAATATCTGCTGCAATGCAAAAAATAAGGAAATATTCCCGAGTATTTAAAGGGTATACTAGCATCACTGAGACACAACTTCAAGATGCTTAATACACAAAAAATGTCCACCAAAGTAGAACAACTATTTATGAAAAAAATATTACAACTTGAAATCAAGGAAACGCAATTACATATCAATACAATTGACAAAACAAAATCATATACAATGCAGGAACTGAGGAAAACACTAACAGAGGAAGAAAGCAACAATATAATAACAAAACAAAATTTATTCAGTTAAAAAATAGCAAAACAGACAGAAAATACCATAAACAAAAAACTGCAAATAAATAGGGCTTTAGATCGGCAACAAGGGGACGATATAGAAACTTTAAACAACAATATAATCGAGGCAATACTACGAACAAAGAAACAACATTGTAAAAAGCTTAAGCATGAAAATGTTCACTCAAAATTCCGACATTTTCTGTGGTGCTCTCGTTTTTTTGTTGATTAACCTACTCATTGAGAATATTATAATTCTTTATGCAAAGTTGATATTTATATATTTATTTATTTATGCAAAAATATTATTCCTGAAGAAACGAGAGCAAAAGTGACAACAAATACGCAAGCGTAGATGCGTGTGTGTAGCAATGAGAGTGTAATGGACGAAAGACGAACAATTTGTGTGTTGATTTTGGTGGCTGTATTTTACTGAGCATACGTACATATACTTTTTATATAGGCAAATAGAAAGAAACGGTGTGGTTGACATGCGTGCAAAGGTTTTGTCATTTTGATTGTATATATGCAGATGTGTATGTACGTATGGGTACATATGGTATATGGATAGAATAAAAATAGATTGCACATGCGTATTGGATATTGATAACGCATATTTATTTTTCAGAGAATAGGGTTTACGAAGAGAGCATCGTTTTGATTGGTTTATTTGCGGATTCTCATCGACGTTAAAGTAACGGGTATTAATTGAATATATTATGTAGAGAAAACATTGCAATATTATTATTGGCAAGAATATTGCAAGGATTGCGATTGGCGACAGCAGAATAAAAACAAAATGTCCGAATTTATTACGCTCTTTGTAGGTGGTGATCGGTCTTATTCTATTTACTTTGTAGAATGTTTTTAGGTTTGTTTACGTACTTTCGCAGTAAAAACTTGCAACGAGTAAGTAAAATAAGCATTTATAAATAAGTTTATAATCTATTTAGATATGATTGCGTACATAATGACCTCAATCTCCAGAATGTTGTTGAGTCAATAAAAACAAAACAACGTTTAATAAGAATCAACGTAGATAAATACAACAAAACAGACGAACAATAAAAGGCTTCCTAAAACAAATATGCGCTCCAAAATCAGATTACGATGACGTAGTTGTTGAATGTTTTTATGAACATATTGAAGCAGGAATAAAAGACGAACATTGCCATTTCACGTTTATAATTGGAGAGTTGGAAAACAAAATGATGATGAATGAGACTGCTATTGGAAAATTTGGAATGGACTGCCGAACCGATAGAAGACAAATGTTACTACATTTTCTACAACATAATAATATGTACTTAATGAACACATTCTTTCAAAAGAAAGCTCAAAGAAGATGGACATGGCTTAGTCCTTACGAAAGAACAAAGAACGAAATTGATTTTATCATAACAGATCGCAAGCAGCCGATTACAAATGTTACAGTTCTGAATAAATTTGGAATAGGAAGCGACCACAGAGCGGTTAGAGCCACAGTTAAATTAAACCTAAAACAAGAGAGGAGAAAGCTAATAAGTCTAACTTACAAAAGCAAAAGTAAATGGATATGGCCCGTTGAACAAGAAAAATTTGAAGGTGCAATAAATAGGGCTTTAGATCGGCAACAAGGGGACGGACGATATAGAAACTTTAAACAACAATATAACCGAGGCAATACTAGAAGCACAGAAACAACATTGTAGAAAGCCTAAGCATAAAGAAAAGAAAATAAGCAAGGAAACAAAACAGCTCATGGAGCAAAGGAGAAAGACATGAGAAAAGTAAGATATACATGAGATGCGCAGGTGATACATTGACTTTGACCAAACGAACAATAAATAAATTGAGTGTGGCTCAGAGGGCAATGGAAAAGTCAATGCTTGGGGCAACCAGGAGAGACAGAATAACAAATAAATCGCTGAGAGAAAAAACGAAAGTGACAGACATAATAGAAAGGGTGACATGAACAAAACGGCGAGAAGCTGGGCATGTAGCTCGTATGACTAAAAGATGATGGACTAAAAGAGTCCTTGAGTGGAGATTGAGAGAGGATAAACGTAAAATAGGAAGAGAGTTACAAATAACTAAATAAAAACAGCTCAGGACAGAGAAAAATGGAAACATATGGAGGAGGCCTGTGTTCAGCAGTGGACGCAAATGGCTGGATGATGATGATGAAAACACTTAGCACTCAAGTACAACAATGAGACGTGCCTTAGATTCAAGTATTATTTCGAATGCCAAAAGAAATTAGCCAAACAAAATAAAAGGCTGAAATATCTGCTGCAATGCAAAAAATAAGGAAATATTCCCGAGTATTTAAAGGGTATACTAGCATCACTGAGACACAACTTCAAGATGCTTAATACACAAAAAATGTCCACCAAAGTAGAACAACTATTTATGAAAAAAATATTACAACTTGAAATCAAGGAAACGCAATTACATATCAATACAATTGACAAAACAAAATCATATACAATGCAGGAACTGAGGAAAACACTAACAGAGGAAGAAAGCAACAATATAATAACAAAACAAAATTTATTCAGTTAAAAAATAGCAAAACAGACAGAAAATACCATAAACAAAAAACTGCAAATAAATAGGGCTTTAGATCGGCAACAAGGGGACGATATAGAAACTTTAAACAACAATATAATCGAGGCAATACTACGAACAAAGAAACAACATTGTAAAAAGCTTAAGCATGAAAATGTTCACTCAAAATTCCGACATTTTCTGTGGTGCTCTCGTTTTTTTGTTGATTAACCTACTCATTGAGAATATTATAATTCTTTATGCAAAGTTGATATTTATATATTTATTTATTTATGCAAAAATATTATTCCTGAAGAAACGAGAGCAAAAGTGACAACAAATACGCAAGCGTAGATGCGTGTGTGTAGCAATGAGAGTGTAATGGACGAAAGACGAACAATTTGTGTGTTGATTTTGGTGGCTGTATTTTACTGAGCATACGTACATATACTTTTTATATAGGCAAATAGAAAGAAACGGTGTGGTTGACATGCGTGCAAAGGTTTTGTCATTTTGATTGTATATATGCAGATGTGTATGTACGTATGGGTACATATGGTATATGGATAGAATAAAAATAGATTGCACATGCGTATTGGATATTGATAACGCATATTTATTTTTCAGAGAATAGGGTTTACGAAGAGAGCATCGTTTTGATTGGTTTATTTGCGGATTCTCATCGACGTTAAAGTAACGGGTATTAATTGAATATATTATGTAGAGAAAACATTGCAATATTATTATTGGCAAGAATATTGCAAGGATTGCGATTGGCGACAGCAGAATAAAAACAAAATGTCCGAATTTATTACGCTCTTTGTAGGTGGTGATCGGTCTTATTCTATTTACTTTGTAGAATGTTTTTAGGTTTGTTTACGTACTTTCGCAGTAAAAACTTGCAACGAGTAAGTAAAATAAGCATTTATAAATAAGTTTATAATCTATTTAGATATGATTGCGTACATAATGACCTCAATCTCCAGAATGTTGTTGAGTCAATAAAAACAAAACAACGTTTAATAAGAATCAACGTAGATAAATACAACAAAACAGACGAACAATAAAAGGCTTCCTAAAACAAATATGCGCTCCAAAATCAGATTACGATGACGTAGTTGTTGAATGTTTTTATGAACATATTGAAGCAGGAATAAAAGACGAACATTGCCATTTCACGTTTATAATTGGAGAGTTGGAAAACAAAATGATGATGAATGAGACTGCTATTGGAAAATTTGGAATGGACTGCCGAACCGATAGAAGACAAATGTTACTACATTTTCTACAACATAATAATATGTACTTAATGAACACATTCTTTCAAAAGAAAGCTCAAAGAAGATGGACATGGCTTAGTCCTTACGAAAGAACAAAGAACGAAATTGATTTTATCATAACAGATCGCAAGCAGCCGATTACAAATGTTACAGTTCTGAATAAATTTGGAATAGGAAGCGACCACAGAGCGGTTAGAGCCACAGTTAAATTAAACCTAAAACAAGAGAGGAGAAAGCTAATAAGTCTAACTTACAAAAGCAAAAGTAAATGGATATGGCCCGTTGAACAAGAAAAATTTGAAGGTGCAATAAATAGGGCTTTAGATCGGCAACAAGGGGACGGACGATATAGAAACTTTAAACAACAATATAACCGAGGCAATACTAGAAGCACAGAAACAACATTGTAGAAAGCCTAAGCATAAAGAAAAGAAAATAAGCAAGGAAACAAAACAGCTCATGGAGCAAAGGAGAAAGACATGAGAAAAGTAAGATATACATGAGATGCGCAGGTGATACATTGACTTTGACCAAACGAACAATAAATAAATTGAGTGTGGCTCAGAGGGCAATGGAAAAGTCAATGCTTGGGGCAACCAGGAGAGACAGAATAACAAATAAATCGCTGAGAGAAAAAACGAAAGTGACAGACATAATAGAAAGGGTGACATGAACAAAACGGCGAGAAGCTGGGCATGTAGCTCGTATGACTAAAAGATGATGGACTAAAAGAGTCCTTGAGTGGAGATTGAGAGAGGATAAACGTAAAATAGGAAGAGAGTTACAAATAACTAAATAAAAACAGCTCAGGACAGAGAAAAATGGAAACATATGGAGGAGGCCTGTGTTCAGCAGTGGACGCAAATGGCTGGATGATGATGATGAAAACACTTAGCACTCAAGTACAACAATGAGACGTGCCTTAGATTCAAGTATTATTTCGAATGCCAAAAGAAATTAGCCAAACAAAATAAAAGGCTGAAATATCTGCTGCAATGCAAAAAATAAGGAAATATTCCCGAGTATTTAAAGGGTATACTAGCATCACTGAGACACAACTTCAAGATGCTTAATACACAAAAAATGTCCACCAAAGTAGAACAACTATTTATGAAAAAAATATTACAACTTGAAATCAAGGAAACGCAATTACATATCAATACAATTGACAAAACAAAATCATATACAATGCAGGAACTGAGGAAAACACTAACAGAGGAAGAAAGCAACAATATAATAACAAAACAAAATTTATTCAGTTAAAAAATAGCAAAACAGACAGAAAATACCATAAACAAAAAACTGCAAATAAATAGGGCTTTAGATCGGCAACAAGGGGACGATATAGAAACTTTAAACAACAATATAATCGAGGCAATACTACGAACAAAGAAACAACATTGTAAAAAGCTTAAGCATGAAAATGTTCACTCAAAATTCCGACATTTTCTGTGGTGCTCTCGTTTTTTTGTTGATTAACCTACTCATTGAGAATATTATAATTCTTTATGCAAAGTTGATATTTATATATTTATTTATTTATGCAAAAATATTATTCCTGAAGAAACGAGAGCAAAAGTGACAACAAATACGCAAGCGTAGATGCGTGTGTGTAGCAATGAGAGTGTAATGGACGAAAGACGAACAATTTGTGTGTTGATTTTGGTGGCTGTATTTTACTGAGCATACGTACATATACTTTTTATATAGGCAAATAGAAAGAAACGGTGTGGTTGACATGCGTGCAAAGGTTTTGTCATTTTGATTGTATATATGCAGATGTGTATGTACGTATGGGTACATATGGTATATGGATAGAATAAAAATAGATTGCACATGCGTATTGGATATTGATAACGCATATTTATTTTTCAGAGAATAGGGTTTACGAAGAGAGCATCGTTTTGATTGGTTTATTTGCGGATTCTCATCGACGTTAAAGTAACGGGTATTAATTGAATATATTATGTAGAGAAAACATTGCAATATTATTATTGGCAAGAATATTGCAAGGATTGCGATTGGCGACAGCAGAATAAAAACAAAATGTCCGAATTTATTACGCTCTTTGTAGGTGGTGATCGGTCTTATTCTATTTACTTTGTAGAATGTTTTTAGGTTTGTTTACGTACTTTCGCAGTAAAAACTTGCAACGAGTAAGTAAAATAAGCATTTATAAATAAGTTTATAATCTATTTAGATATGATTGCGTACATAATGACCTCAATCTCCAGAATGTTGTTGAGTCAATAAAAACAAAACAACGTTTAATAAGAATCAACGTAGATAAATACAACAAAACAGACGAACAATAAAAGGCTTCCTAAAACAAATATGCGCTCCAAAATCAGATTACGATGACGTAGTTGTTGAATGTTTTTATGAACATATTGAAGCAGGAATAAAAGACGAACATTGCCATTTCACGTTTATAATTGGAGAGTTGGAAAACAAAATGATGATGAATGAGACTGCTATTGGAAAATTTGGAATGGACTGCCGAACCGATAGAAGACAAATGTTACTACATTTTCTACAACATAATAATATGTACTTAATGAACACATTCTTTCAAAAGAAAGCTCAAAGAAGATGGACATGGCTTAGTCCTTACGAAAGAACAAAGAACGAAATTGATTTTATCATAACAGATCGCAAGCAGCCGATTACAAATGTTACAGTTCTGAATAAATTTGGAATAGGAAGCGACCACAGAGCGGTTAGAGCCACAGTTAAATTAAACCTAAAACAAGAGAGGAGAAAGCTAATAAGTCTAACTTACAAAAGCAAAAGTAAATGGATATGGCCCGTTGAACAAGAAAAATTTGAAGGTGCAATAAATAGGGCTTTAGATCGGCAACAAGGGGACGGACGATATAGAAACTTTAAACAACAATATAACCGAGGCAATACTAGAAGCACAGAAACAACATTGTAGAAAGCCTAAGCATAAAGAAAAGAAAATAAGCAAGGAAACAAAACAGCTCATGGAGCAAAGGAGAAAGACATGAGAAAAGTAAGATATACATGAGATGCGCAGGTGATACATTGACTTTGACCAAACGAACAATAAATAAATTGAGTGTGGCTCAGAGGGCAATGGAAAAGTCAATGCTTGGGGCAACCAGGAGAGACAGAATAACAAATAAATCGCTGAGAGAAAAAACGAAAGTGACAGACATAATAGAAAGGGTGACATGAACAAAACGGCGAGAAGCTGGGCATGTAGCTCGTATGACTAAAAGATGATGGACTAAAAGAGTCCTTGAGTGGAGATTGAGAGAGGATAAACGTAAAATAGGAAGACCACCTACAAGATGGAGTGACGACATAAAGAGAGTTACAAATAACTAAATAAAAACAGCTCAGGACAGAGAAAAATGGAAACATATGGAGGAGGCCTGTGTTCAGCAGTGGACGCAAATGGCTGGATGATGATGATGAAAACACTTAGCACTCAAGTACAACAATGAGACGTGCCTTAGATTCAAGTATTATTTCGAATGCCAAAAGAAATTAGCCAAACAAAATAAAAGGCTGAAATATCTGCTGCAATGCAAAAAATAAGGAAATATTCCCGAGTATTTAAAGGGTATACTAGCATCACTGAGACACAACTTCAAGATGCTTAATACACAAAAAATGTCCACCAAAGTAGAACAACTATTTATGAAAAAAATATTACAACTTGAAATCAAGGAAACGCAATTACATATCAATACAATTGACAAAACAAAATCATATACAATGCAGGAACTGAGGAAAACACTAACAGAGGAAGAAAGCAACAATATAATAACAAAACAAAATTTATTCAGTTAAAAAATAGCAAAACAGACAGAAAATACCATAAACAAAAAACTGCAAATAAATAGGGCTTTAGATCGGCAACAAGGGGACGATATAGAAACTTTAAACAACAATATAATCGAGGCAATACTACGAACAAAGAAACAACATTGTAAAAAGCTTAAGCATGAAAATGTTCACTCAAAATTCCGACATTTTCTGTGGTGCTCTCGTTTTTTTGTTGATTAACCTACTCATTGAGAATATTATAATTCTTTATGCAAAGTTGATATTTATATATTTATTTATTTATGCAAAAATATTATTCCTGAAGAAACGAGAGCAAAAGTGACAACAAATACGCAAGCGTAGATGCGTGTGTGTAGCAATGAGAGTGTAATGGACGAAAGACGAACAATTTGTGTGTTGATTTTGGTGGCTGTATTTTACTGAGCATACGTACATATACTTTTTATATAGGCAAATAGAAAGAAACGGTGTGGTTGACATGCGTGCAAAGGTTTTGTCATTTTGATTGTATATATGCAGATGTGTATGTACGTATGGGTACATATGGTATATGGATAGAATAAAAATAGATTGCACATGCGTATTGGATATTGATAACGCATATTTATTTTTCAGAGAATAGGGTTTACGAAGAGAGCATCGTTTTGATTGGTTTATTTGCGGATTCTCATCGACGTTAAAGTAACGGGTATTAATTGAATATATTATGTAGAGAAAACATTGCAATATTATTATTGGCAAGAATATTGCAAGGATTGCGATTGGCGACAGCAGAATAAAAACAAAATGTCCGAATTTATTACGCTCTTTGTAGGTGGTGATCGGTCTTATTCTATTTACTTTGTAGAATGTTTTTAGGTTTGTTTCGTACTTTCGCAGTAAAAACTTGCAACGAGTAAGTAAAATAAGCATTTATAAATAAGTTTATAATCTATTTAGATATGATTGCGTACATAATGACCTCAATCTCCAGAATGTTGTTGAGTCAATAAAAACAAAACAACGTTTAATAAGAATCAACGTAGATAAATACAACAAAACAGACGAACAATAAAAGGCTTCCTAAAACAAATATGCGCTCCAAAATCAGATTACGATGACGTAGTTGTTGAATGTTTTTATGAACATATTGAAGCAGGAATAAAAGACGAACATTGCCATTTCACGTTTATAATTGGAGAGTTGGAAAACAAAATGATGATGAATGAGACTGCTATTGGAAAATTTGGAATGGACTGCCGAACCGATAGAAGACAAATGTTACTACATTTTCTACAACATAATAATATGTACTTAATGAACACATTCTTTCAAAAGAAAGCTCAAAGAAGATGGACATGGCTTAGTCCTTACGAAAGAACAAAGAACGAAATTGATTTTATCATAACAGATCGCAAACAGCCGATTACAAATGTTACAGTTCTGAATAAATTTGGAATAGGAAGCGACCACAGAGCGGTTAGAGCCACAGTTAAATTAAACCTAAAACAAGAGAGGAGAAAGCTAATAAGTCTAACTTACAAAAGCAAAAGTAAATGGATATGGCCCGTTGAACAAGAAAAATTTGAAGGTGCAATAAATAGGGCTTTAGATCGGCAACAAGGGGACGGACGATATAGAAACTTTAAACAACAATATAACCGAGACAATACTAGAAGCACAGAAACAACATTGTAGAAAGCCTAAGCATAAAGAAAAGAAAATAAGCAAGGAAACAAAACAGCTCATGGAGCAAAGGAGAAAGACATGAGAAAAGTAAGATATACATGAGATGCGCAGGTGATACATTGACTTTGACCAAACGAACAATAAATAAATTGAGTGTGGCTCAGAGGGCAATGGAAAAGTCAATGCTTGGGGCAACCAGGAGAGACAGAATAACAAATAAATCGCTGAGAGAAAAAACGAAAGTGACAGACATAATAGAAAGGGTGACATGAACAAAACGGCGAGAAGCTGGGCATGTAGCTCGTATGACTAAAAGATGATGGACTAAAAGAGTCCTTGAGTGGAGATTGAGAGAGGATAAACGTAAAATAGGAAGACCACCTACAAGATGGAGTGACGACATAAAGAGAGTTACAAATAACTAAATAAAAACAGCTCAGGACAGAGAAAAATGGAAACATATGGAGGAGGCCTGTGTTCAGCAGTGGACGCAAATGGCTGGATGATGATGATGAAAACACTTAGCACTCAAGTACAACAATGAGACGTGCCTTAGATTCAAGTATTATTTCGAATGCCAAAAGAAATTAGCCAAACAAAATAAAAGGCTGAAATATCTGCTGCAATGCAAAAAATAAGGAAATATTCCCGAGTATTTAAAGGGTATACTAGCATCACTGAGACACAACTTCAAGATGCTTAATACACAAAAAATGTCCACCAAAGTAGAACAACTATTTATGAAAAAAATATTACAACTTGAAATCAAGGAAACGCAATTACATATCAATACAATTGACAAAACAAAATCATATACAATGCAGGAACTGAGGAAAACACTAACAGAGGAAGAAAGCAACAATATAATAACAAAACAAAATTTATTCAGTTAAAAAATAGCAAAACAGACAGAAAATACCATAAACAAAAAACTGCAAATAAATAGGGCTTTAGATCGGCAACAAGGGGACGATATAGAAACTTTAAACAACAATATAATCGAGGCAATACTACGAACAAAGAAACAACATTGTAAAAAGCTTAAGCATGAAAATGTTCACTCAAAATTCCGACATTTTCTGTGGTGCTCTCGTTTTTTTGTTGATTAACCTACTCATTGAGAATATTATAATTCTTTATGCAAAGTTGATATTTATATATTTATTTATTTATGCAAAAATATTATTCCTGAAGAAACGAGAGCAAAAGTGACAACAAATACGCAAGCGTAGATGCGTGTGTGTAGCAATGAGAGTGTAATGGACGAAAGACGAACAATTTGTGTGTTGATTTTGGTGGCTGTATTTTACTGAGCATACGTACATATACTTTTTATATAGGCAAATAGAAAGAAACGGTGTGGTTGACATGCGTGCAAAGGTTTTGTCATTTTGATTGTATATATGCAGATGTGTATGTACGTATGGGTACATATGGTATATGGATAGAATAAAAATAGATTGCACATGCGTATTGGATATTGATAACGCATATTTATTTTTCAGAGAATAGGGTTTACGAAGAGAGCATCGTTTTGATTGGTTTATTTGCGGATTCTCATCGACGTTAAAGTAACGGGTATTAATTGAATATATTATGTAGAGAAAACATTGCAATATTATTATTGGCAAGAATATTGCAAGGATTGCGATTGGCGACAGCAGAATAAAAACAAAATGTCCGAATTTATTACGCTCTTTGTAGGTGGTGATCGGTCTTATTCTATTTACTTTGTAGAATGTTTTTAGGTTTGTTTACGTACTTTCGCAGTAAAAACTTGCAACGAGTAAGTAAAATAAGCATTTATAAATAAGTTTATAATCTATTTAGATATGATTGCGTACATAATGACCTCAATCTCCAGAATGTTGTTGAGTCAATAAAAACAAAACAACGTTTAATAAGAATCAACGTAGATAAATACAACAAAACAGACGAACAATAAAAGGCTTCCTAAAACAAATATGCGCTCCAAAATCAGATTACGATGACGTAGTTGTTGAATGTTTTTATGAACATATTGAAGCAGGAATAAAAGACGAACATTGCCATTTCACGTTTATAATTGGAGAGTTGGAAAACAAAATGATGATGAATGAGACTGCTATTGGAAAATTTGGAATGGACTGCCGAACCGATAGAAGACAAATGTTACTACATTTTCTACAACATAATAATATGTACTTAATGAACACATTCTTTCAAAAGAAAGCTCAAAGAAGATGGACATGGCTTAGTCCTTACGAAAGAACAAAGAACGAAATTGATTTTATCATAACAGATCGCAAACAGCCGATTACAAATGTTACAGTTCTGAATAAATTTGGAATAGGAAGCGACCACAGAGCGGTTAGAGCCACAGTTAAATTAAACCTAAAACAAGAGAGGAGAAAGCTAATAAGTCTAACTTACAAAAGCAAAAGTAAATGGATATGGCCCGTTGAACAAGAAAAATTTGAAGGTGCAATAAATAGGGCTTTAGATCGGCAACAAGGGGACGGACGATATAGAAACTTTAAACAACAATATAACCGAGGCAATACTAGAAGCACAGAAACAACATTGTAGAAAGCCTAAGCATAAAGAAAAGAAAATAAGCAAGGAAACAAAACAGCTCATGGAGCAAAGGAGAAAGACATGAGAAAAGTAAGATATACATGAGATGCGCAGGTGATACATTGACTTTGACCAAACGAACAATAAATAAATTGAGTGTGGCTCAGAGGGCAATGGAAAAGTCAATGCTTGGGGCAACCAGGAGAGACAGAATAACAAATAAATCGCTGAGAGAAAAAACGAAAGTGACAGACATAATAGAAAGGGTGACATGAACAAAACGGCGAGAAGCTGGGCATGTAGCTCGTATGACTAAAAGATGATGGACTAAAAGAGTCCTTGAGTGGAGATTGAGAGAGGATAAACGTAAAATAGGAAGACCACCTACAAGATGGAGTGACGACATAAAGAGAGTTACAAATAACTAAATAAAAACAGCTCAGGACAGAGAAAAATGGAAACATATGGAGGAGGCCTGTGTTCAGCAGTGGACGCAAATGGCTGGATGATGATGATGAAAACACTTAGCACTCAAGTACAACAATGAGACGTGCCTTAGATTCAAGTATTATTTCGAATGCCAAAAGAAATTAGCCAAACAAAATAAAAGGCTGAAATATCTGCTGCAATGCAAAAAATAAGGAAATATTCCCGAGTATTTAAAGGGTATACTAGCATCACTGAGACACAACTTCAAGATGCTTAATACACAAAAAATGTCCACCAAAGTAGAACAACTATTTATGAAAAAAATATTACAACTTGAAATCAAGGAAACGCAATTACATATCAATACAATTGACAAAACAAAATCATATACAATGCAGGAACTGAGGAAAACACTAACAGAGGAAGAAAGCAACAATATAATAACAAAACAAAATTTATTCAGTTAAAAAATAGCAAAACAGACAGAAAATACCATAAACAAAAAACTGCAAATAAATAGGGCTTTAGATCGGCAACAAGGGGACGATATAGAAACTTTAAACAACAATATAATCGAGGCAATACTACGAACAAAGAAACAACATTGTAAAAAGCTTAAGCATGAAAATGTTCACTCAAAATTCCGACATTTTCTGTGGTGCTCTCGTTTTTTTGTTGATTAACCTACTCATTGAGAATATTATAATTCTTTATGCAAAGTTGATATTTATATATTTATTTATTTATGCAAAAATATTATTCCTGAAGAAACGAGAGCAAAAGTGACAACAAATACGCAAGCGTAGATGCGTGTGTGTAGCAATGAGAGTGTAATGGACGAAAGACGAACAATTTGTGTGTTGATTTTGGTGGCTGTATTTTACTGAGCATACGTACATATACTTTTTATATAGGCAAATAGAAAGAAACGGTGTGGTTGACATGCGTGCAAAGGTTTTGTCATTTTGATTGTATATATGCAGATGTGTATGTACGTATGGGTACATATGGTATATGGATAGAATAAAAATAGATTGCACATGCGTATTGGATATTGATAACGCATATTTATTTTTCAGAGAATAGGGTTTACGAAGAGAGCATCGTTTTGATTGGTTTATTTGCGGATTCTCATCGACGTTAAAGTAACGGGTATTAATTGAATATATTATGTAGAGAAAACATTGCAATATTATTATTGGCAAGAATATTGCAAGGATTGCGATTGGCGACAGCAGAATAAAAACAAAATGTCCGAATTTATTACGCTCTTTGTAGGTGGTGATCGGTCTTATTCTATTTACTTTGTAGAATGTTTTTAGGTTTGTTTACGTACTTTCGCAGTAAAAACTTGCAACGAGTAAGTAAAATAAGCATTTATAAATAAGTTTATAATCTATTTAGATATGATTGCGTACATAATGACCTCAATCTCCAGAATGTTGTTGAGTCAATAAAAACAAAACAACGTTTAATAAGAATCAACGTAGATAAATACAACAAAACAGACGAACAATAAAAGGCTTCCTAAAACAAATATGCGCTCCAAAATCAGATTACGATGACGTAGTTGTTGAATGTTTTTATGAACATATTGAAGCAGGAATAAAAGACGAACATTGCCATTTCACGTTTATAATTGGAGAGTTGGAAAACAAAATGATGATGAATGAGACTGCTATTGGAAAATTTGGAATGGACTGCCGAACCGATAGAAGACAAATGTTACTACATTTTCTACAACATAATAATATGTACTTAATGAACACATTCTTTCAAAAGAAAGCTCAAAGAAGATGGACATGGCTTAGTCCTTACGAAAGAACAAAGAACGAAATTGATTTTATCATAACAGATCGCAAACAGCCGATTACAAATGTTACAGTTCTGAATAAATTTGGAATAGGAAGCGACCACAGAGCGGTTAGAGCCACAGTTAAATTAAACCTAAAACAAGAGAGGAGAAAGCTAATAAGTCTAACTTACAAAAGCAAAAGTAAATGGATATGGCCCGTTGAACAAGAAAAATTTGAAGGTGCAATAAATAGGGCTTTAGATCGGCAACAAGGGGACGGACGATATAGAAACTTTAAACAACAATATAACCGAGGCAATACTAGAAGCACAGAAACAACATTGTAGAAAGCCTAAGCATAAAGAAAAGAAAATAAGCAAGGAAACAAAACAGCTCATGGAGCAAAGGAGAAAGACATGAGAAAAGTAAGATATACATGAGATGCGCAGGTGATACATTGACTTTGACCAAACGAACAATAAATAAATTGAGTGTGGCTCAGAGGGCAATGGAAAAGTCAATGCTTGGGGCAACCAGGAGAGACAGAATAACAAATAAATCGCTGAGAGAAAAAACGAAAGTGACAGACATAATAGAAAGGGTGACATGAACAAAACGGCGAGAAGCTGGGCATGTAGCTCGTATGACTAAAAGATGATGGACTAAAAGAGTCCTTGAGTGGAGATTGAGAGAGGATAAACGTAAAATAGGAAGACCACCTACAAGATGGAGTGACGACATAAAGAGAGTTACAAATAACTAAATAAAAACAGCTCAGGACAGAGAAAAATGGAAACATATGGAGGAGGCCTGTGTTCAGCAGTGGACGCAAATGGCTGGATGATGATGATGAAAACACTTAGCACTCAAGTACAACAATGAGACGTGCCTTAGATTCAAGTATTATTTCGAATGCCAAAAGAAATTAGCCAAACAAAATAAAAGGCTGAAATATCTGCTGCAATGCAAAAAATAAGGAAATATTCCCGAGTATTTAAAGGGTATACTAGCATCACTGAGACACAACTTCAAGATGCTTAATACACAAAAAATGTCCACCAAAGTAGAACAACTATTTATGAAAAAAATATTACAACTTGAAATCAAGGAAACGCAATTACATATCAATACAATTGACAAAACAAAATCATATACAATGCAGGAACTGAGGAAAACACTAACAGAGGAAGAAAGCAACAATATAATAACAAAACAAAATTTATTCAGTTAAAAAATAGCAAAACAGACAGAAAATACCATAAACAAAAAACTGCAAATAAATAGGGCTTTAGATCGGCAACAAGGGGACGATATAGAAACTTTAAACAACAATATAATCGAGGCAATACTACGAACAAAGAAACAACATTGTAAAAAGCTTAAGCATGAAAATGTTCACTCAAAATTCCGACATTTTCTGTGGTGCTCTCGTTTTTTTGTTGATTAACCTACTCATTGAGAATATTATAATTCTTTATGCAAAGTTGATATTTATATATTTATTTATTTATGCAAAAATATTATTCCTGAAGAAACGAGAGCAAAAGTGACAACAAATACGCAAGCGTAGATGCGTGTGTGTAGCAATGAGAGTGTAATGGACGAAAGACGAACAATTTGTGTGTTGATTTTGGTGGCTGTATTTTACTGAGCATACGTACATATACTTTTTATATAGGCAAATAGAAAGAAACGGTGTGGTTGACATGCGTGCAAAGGTTTTGTCATTTTGATTGTATATATGCAGATGTGTATGTACGTATGGGTACATATGGTATATGGATAGAATAAAAATAGATTGCACATGCGTATTGGATATTGATAACGCATATTTATTTTTCAGAGAATAGGGTTTACGAAGAGAGCATCGTTTTGATTGGTTTATTTGCGGATTCTCATCGACGTTAAAGTAACGGGTATTAATTGAATATATTATGTAGAGAAAACATTGCAATATTATTATTGGCAAGAATATTGCAAGGATTGCGATTGGCGACAGCAGAATAAAAACAAAATGTCCGAATTTATTACGCTCTTTGTAGGTGGTGATCGGTCTTATTCTATTTACTTTGTAGAATGTTTTTAGGTTTGTTTACGTACTTTCGCAGTAAAAACTTGCAACGAGTAAGTAAAATAAGCATTTATAAATAAGTTTATAATCTATTTAGATATGATTGCGTACATAATGACCTCAATCTCCAGAATGTTGTTGAGTCAATAAAAACAAAACAACGTTTAATAAGAATCAACGTAGATAAATACAACAAAACAGACGAACAATAAAAGGCTTCCTAAAACAAATATGCGCTCCAAAATCAG
Organism: Megamerina dolium; assembly: GCA_963854835.1. NCBI lineage: Eukaryota > Metazoa > Arthropoda > Insecta > Diptera > Megamerinidae > Megamerina > Megamerina dolium. The sequence goes on along the minus strand of OY978529.1, from coordinate 733 downwards.
ATTACGATGACGTAGTTGTTGAATGTTTTTATGAACATATTGAAGCAGGAATAAAAGACGAACATTGCCATTTCACGTTTATAATTGGAGAGTTGGAAAACAAAATGATGATGAATGAGACTGCTATTGGAAAATTTGGAATGGACTGCCGAACCGATAGAAGACAAATGTTACTACATTTTCTACAACATAATAATATGTACTTAATGAACACATTCTTTCAAAAGAAAGCTCAAAGAAGATGGACATGGCTTAGTCCTTACGAAAGAACAAAGAACGAAATTGATTTTATCATAACAGATCGCAAACAGCCGATTACAAATGTTACAGTTCTGAATAAATTTGGAATAGGAAGCGACCACAGAGCGGTTAGAGCCACAGTTAAATTAAACCTAAAACAAGAGAGGAGAAAGCTAATAAGTCTAACTTACAAAAGCAAAAGTAAATGGATATGGCCCGTTGAACAAGAAAAATTTGAAGGTGCAATAAATAGGGCTTTAGATCGGCAACAAGGGGACGGACGATATAGAAACTTTAAACAACAATATAACCGAGGCAATACTAGAAGCACAGAAACAACATTGTAGAAAGCCTAAGCATAAAGAAAAGAAAATAAGCAAGGAAACAAAACAGCTCATGGAGCAAAGGAGAAAGACATGAGAAAAGTAAGATATACATGAGATGCGCAGGTGATACATTGACTTTGACCAAACGAACAATAAATAAATTGAGT